>CP136891.1:79512500-80987500 GCA_034359265.1 Canna indica
GACTACCACATTAATTATTTTATTAATATGATATACAATAATATATATATATATATGATAAGTACGTGAAGTCATATATTTATATAAAAAGTGTTGTCAAACGGAGCACATGCCACCTTATGAGTTATGACATGGAGCGCACTTCTCCAATTAATTAATTATTTACTAAATCCAAAAATAAATAAATAAATAATAGCGTGGCGCCGAAAATAAGACCACGAGTTTGGAGTGGATGGATTAGGTCAGAACTCAGAAACCCTAATTTCCTGGAATTCTTTTCTATGCAACACAATGTAGTGTAAGATGAGGCAAGAAATAAAGCGCACTCTTTCGTGTCATTTATAATTGTTTTCATGCATTAGGGTTGGAAGTGGACACTCGGCAATAGGCATGCATGCATTATCTGGTCATGCACATATATATATGTTTCTTTACATCCCACGGCACTCCATGGTGGAGCTTTTGTCTTATCACAAACAAAGACTAGCTAGGCAATATTAACTTTTCATTTCATCTCCTGATCACACTAATTAACTCAAATAGATCAGTATGCATGATCGAGTTCTTGATGAGCTGGTTAGTTCAGATATATACAGGCAGATCTCTAACTATATATTTGACATTAATTAATTTTTCTGATCATGAGGCATTAATCAACTCATATCTTATAATCAAGTTGATAATGCATATATATAAATCAGTTGGTATGTATAGTTGATGGCAAAATCATGGTCAAGTATTAGTTTCTTAATCAACATATATCAACTAGCTGAATTGATGGGTAATTAAAGACCTTTCCAAGTAGACAAAAATATCTCACACTAGGTAGCTAGCTAGCTAGCTAGCTAGAAAAAAAACAAAAACACCAGGATTCTACCTAATTAACAAAAATAAAGATTAAGACTAAAAGGAATATTAATATACTGATTAAGAAATTGTAGTGGCAATGGCATCATTAATGCTTACTATTAAGTGATAGTAGCATGATCTCAACTAATGCTGATCATGAGACCTGCAGGTGTGGTGGGTCTCCAATAATATTTGCAGATTGGTAATGAGGAATTACTTCAATTAAATCATGCTTGCTTTTTATTGATGCCACCTCTTTAGAGGACGAAGCTCTGTGTGGTGCATCATGCATCCCCAAACAAGACAGTATAGAAAGACGAGCTCATCCTCACTTGTTTTGTTCGAGCTATGAATTGTACTCCAGGTAATTATTTTAATTATCTTTTTGTTCATTATATACAGGGAAATTTACTAAAATACTTTTGATGTTTTTACCATGGTACTAATTAAAATTCTTCTATCGTTTATTTTGAAGCTAAAATGCCGCCGTTGAAATTATTGAAAATTATACAAAAATAACACTCAAGCTAATTTTTATTAACTGAGACTTAATGAAAATGACGTGGATGTTGACTAAGTCGATGTCGATTTTACATATATTGTATATGCAGAGAGTAACTTGCATGCCACGCAAACTCCACGTAATATATGTCATGTAAGCATGGATCCCACACAAATTTGCAAGCAGAGAATAACTTGCATGTCGAGCACATACGTTAAAGATTAGGATAATTACCTAATTAAATATATCATGAATTATGTATTTTTTATTATTATTATTGTTAATTTCAAAATATTACCTAATTATATCTCAAACTTTGATATTTGTCTCAATTGTATTTTTTCGTTAACTCTCCATCGACAATCCCATTAAGACGGTGACATGACTTTCTGATGTAAATTAAAATAATATATTTTTTTATTAAAAAATAAAAAATAACTTAAATTTATATTAAAATATAATAAAATAAATATTTTTTACTTTATGTTAAAGAGTCTCCTAGTCATGTCCGGGTGAACATAAAGTGACTTTTTAATATAAAATATTATTATTCCGTGGTTGTCTCTAAGTAATGTTTCAGTAATTAGAGCTTATAGATTCTGATTAATGTTCTAATTTATAGATTTAATAGGGTTCTTAATTGGTTCGATATATACAGCGTATAGTTACACGTATGCATGTAAATATTAAATTGCCACGTGCAATACAACAATATAAAATTATATGCAAATGTACTTGCATGCATGTAGTAGTTCTTTTACAATTTATAATTGGAGAATGACAATGCATGCAGGATCACATGGTCGGCAACTCGATCATTGAAAGGAAGAAAAAAATCATTACAAAACAATCGTACTGTATAGATAAATTAAAATTTTATTTTTAAATTTTCATATTTTATTAGTCTCAAAACTTATCCTTAAATAATCTCTAAAATTTATAAAAATAACAACAACAAAATCGCTTAATTAATTTAACTCTAAACTATAAAATAAAATTATTCTAACTCTAAAATTATTTCTATAGATCTTTATAGTTCTTTAGAGATTAATTAAAACTAAAATTTAGATTTTTAATTTTTTTAATATAAATGTTTAAAAATAAAATTTAATTTATTTTTAATTTTATATTTTGATAGGCCGATTATGTTAGAAGGTATCTTTCTTATTTTTCTTTTTAAAAAAAGAACGTATCTCGATCAACAGATTTTTGTTCGTTTAAACACGATCACTTTAATTATCATAAGCTTATAATTCTATTTTTGCGTGGATTAATATTTCCTTTCACTGACGGTGCATATATTAATTAAACTGTACCTATCAGCTTATTAGCATTCAGAATATTTGAAACCATGCATTTTTTAAATTAAAACAATGTTTTCTTATTTAATTTAATTCACGTGCTTAATTATATTCTAGGCCAAAAAAATCAGCAAGCTGATCTCTGCTTGTATCAGTTTGGAGCATGCAACTAGTTTTAAATATTGATAATTTAATTACATACTAGTATAAGATAGACCCATGCGTGATGATTTTACTTTTTTTTTTATATAAAAATATAAAGTCACAATAGATGATCATATTAGGATTTGAACCCTAAATCTCTAGGCAACATTCAACATATTGCCACCAACTATATATGCTACCCACAGTTGGCACAATGATCTTACTTTATATTAGATCTAATAAAATTATTATTAATATATATCAAAGCTTGTAAAATAATAGTATGTAAAAATCATAAATAATATAAAAATATTTTTTTATATTACGAAAAACTTCTTTGTATATAATATTTGTAGTTTCTTTTTCAATATGACATTCTCAATTATAAATTAAAATATTTAAACTTTTTCTATTGATCATCCTAGACACTGCGACATAAAGTAACATGTTCATGAGTGAATATAAGCTTTTTAGAAAAATATCGATATTTGATAGTGATTGACAACGACTTTTATTGATAGTCATCATATAAGAAATCATAACATGAAATTATCTCATTCGAAATTTAACAGGTAGTCTTGGATATGATTGTGTCAATGACATACATGTAATGGATATTTTTTCTCCGCAATTAATTTCAAAAATAATCTTGGCTTCAAAGACTCAATTCCCAAGTCTTATTAACACCAATACTGTCCCAACAATCGTGTCCCATTACATTATGAAACATACTAATCATAATATATATATATATAACGATGATATAGCTTTCGTACCTTTCGTTATAATGCTTGCTTTATCAAATACGTTATGTCTTCAGTTAATAATTTTCAAGTATCATTCCAAACGAATTCTAGTCTAGACATCGAGTTTGATAATAATAATATAGCAAATAATTTTCTAAGAAAAAAATATGATCTCTATGCACTTGCTTTTTCAATTGCATCTACATATTCTATGTATCGTTAATCAATCCTAAAGTATAGCATGCATCTCTAAAAGTTGGGTAAACTTTACCATTGACAATTCTAATATCCTCGAAAGACGTTGGACCCCTAACCATGTTCAAGTAGAATTATCAAATAGTACAACTTACCCATTCTTGGGGTAACAAATTAAGAATATTCTTTCAATCGAAAATTGACTTGTCTCTCTTCCATTCCAACGTTCGTGCTTCCATACAAACAACAAAGGAAATTCAACACATGTCAAGCTTATTGCCTCTGAAAAAATATTTGTTAGCTTCGAATCAAGCTAAAAATTGAGACTCGTTAATTGTTGGTTGATTTGCCACTTCAAATATTGGATCGTCATCATTGAAAATTATAGTTTGTTTATTTGGAAGATGAAACGACAATCGTTGCACAGCTTTGAAAAGATAAAATATTTTGATCTCATCAACATGACCTTGTATTTGAGACTATGATGTAGAGTCAACAAATGTGGTATAGTAACACAATCATGATCTTTATTCATATGTTTAAAAAATATTTAATTGATCTCGATTTGTGCAGCATTCAACATTAATAAGTGCACAATATTTCAACAACATATATCTATTACGAGGGACAACAAAATAGTTGTCAAAATCAATCTTCTCATTTTTAATTGTTCAGCCATTATCTCTTCTTCTATAAACTGGATATTCATCCTCATCGATGATTGTTCTGTCTACGAACTTATTCGAAAAATATCGTATACATCTATCATCTTGCATGCAAGGAAAATTTTCTTGTGCACCACCACATGAGTCATGCATCATTAAATTCATGACTGATTCATATATATCTATAGTAGTGACAAGGGCGGATCCAGTGTACTGTTAGGGGGGGCAATTGCCCCTCGACATTGGTCACCCCATTAAACATATATAGTAATATATATTATATTTATTAGTACTTAGTTATATTTACCCCCCCTAAAAATATTTTTTATTACATAATTACCTCTATGACATGCGATTTTATATTTTGCCCCTCCTGAGATAATTTCTTGGCTTCACCCCTGAGTATTGAGGATCAATCGATTTTGAATTGAAGAGTTAGTCACTAATCCTTTTGGTGGTTTTTAAGCTTTTTGTTTTTCTTTTCCAAAATTTTCTAGGGCCGTCCTTGATCCGCTACCTCTCAACTTTTAATGTTATTTGAAATTTGTGTGAAAGAATTTAAAGATATGAGATATATGGAGATAGATATGGATTTAAAGGCACGATATATTTGGAATTTGATTTGCTACCTCTAAATTTATATATTGTGTATATATTAAAAAATATTTGACTAAAATTTTAAAGAAATTAATTAAATAATATAATAATAATTTTATGATAGTTTAATAAGATTTCTATTATATATATATATATATATATATATATATATATATATATTCGTATTTTTTATCATCTGTTTTTTTGATGAAATAATATTTTAATAATTTTTTTTCTAAAATAGATTTGTTTGTATTTGTATCTGTATTTTGATAAAAAAATTGTTTTTTTTGATAATTTATTAGTGTTTTCTAATATATATTATGTAGGCATTAAAATATAATATAATAAAATATTATACATTTTAATAAATTCAATAAAGAGAAACATGATTAAATTATTTGTATTTTTATAAAATAATATATTTTTAAAATAATTTAATCATGTCATCATAAGATATATTATAAATAAGGAGAAACTAAAATGTATTCAGGTTTGGTGGTGTGTACTAAGAACTTTTCGACGATTAAATCATTCTTATTTTTATAAAATAATATATTTCTAAATAAAATTTAATTTTGTTATAAAATATACTACATAAATAATGTTATAAATTTAATTTTATAATAAATTAGATTCTTTTATGCTTAGTTGTTATATGCGTAATTGAGAATTTATTTTTATGATTAATATGTGTTTTAAGTATTTATTACTATATGCAATCATATTATGATAAAATATTATTTTTTATCATAATTTAATAAAAAGTTATTATATGTACGTAATTTATTGGACTAAATGTTACTATATGTAATTATAGTAAAATAAAATAATATTTTTATCAATTTTATTAATTATTCTCTTAAGCAATTTCTTAAAATTTAATATCTCTTTAATATTTAATATTTAATAAATGTATTCTTAATCAAGGCCGTTGTTATTTTATTTTTATTTAGAAAAAATCCTCTCTCCTTTTTAATTAAATATCTTTTTTTTCTTTAATTAAATGTGATTTAATTAAATATTATTATCTCTTTACTTAAGAAAATGAATGAGTTTATCAATGCACTATTTAATATTTTTGTATTACTAAATATCAAAAATAAAAACTTTACCAATTGGCTTAATTCTCATCCTGACACTAAAGTGTCATCGTGACAAAGCTAGAGTGCTTTATATATATATATATATATATATATCAGTGAAGCGTGTGCACAACCCAGGCAAAAGTAGCTAAAAAGATCAACTTATACAACCCTAATTAAGAAAACATGCATTGACATGCTATTATCTCATAATTTTACTAAGGTGGCGCTTGATTGCCCACAAATATAAATACTATAACTTTAGTTATAATATTTAGATAATAAATTTATTTGATTGACTGCAAAAGTATTTTGCAGCATTTACTAGTTGTAATTTATATTTTTAATATTATTTGCGGGCCGTAAATAAAATTGCAGCCTAAAAAGCCCGCAATACAAGATTGTGGGTTGCAAATACAATAATTTAAGTATTAAAAAATAATTAATTTTGACGACTTAGAGTCGTCAGATGGAGACAGGATAATTAAATATCAAAATGATAGATTTTCGCGCACTGAAAGCGATGATAGTGTCAGATTTTAGATCTGATGTCGTTTGATAAATTTTTTAATATATTTTCAGTATTATATAAAAAATTAAAACTTATTAGTTTATCAGACTAGGTCTGACAAATTATGTCGGGCCTAAGTTTTCGTCTAAGCCAAAAAAATTCGTGCACGACTCGAAAATATTTGTGCCCTGTTCGACCCAACAAAATTTGTGTCTGACCTGGCTCGAAAAAAATCGTGCCCGGCCCAATCCGAAAAAATTCATGCCTGATTCGGCCTGAAAAAATTCGTGCCCAGCCCGGCCCAAAAAAATTCATCCTCGGCCTAGCCTAGCCCGACTCGAAAAAATTTGTGCAAGGCCCGGCTTGGCTCAAAAAAATTCGTGCACTGCCCGGCCCGACTCGGCTAGATCCGAAAAAATTCATGTCTGGCCCGGCCTGAAAAAATTTGTGTCCGGCCCGACCCGACCTGGAAAAAGTTGTGCTAGGCTCGGTCTGAAAAAATTCGTGCACGGCCCGACCCGGCTCGACACGAAAAAATTCGTGCCCGGTCCAAAAAAATTCGTGCACGGCCCGACTCAACCCGACTCGAAAAAATTTGTGACCAACCTGGCTTGAAAAATTTCGTGCCCGGTCCAACCCCGAAAAATTCGTGCCCGGCTCGGCTCGGCTCGGCCTGACCCGAAAATATTCGTGCTCGGCTCGGTCCGAAAAAATTCGTAAGATGCAAGTTGCAAGTGTAATTGCAACTTTTATTTGCGGCCAATCAAATGCTTATAAATAGAAGTTCCAACTCTATTTGCAGGCAATCAAATGGTAGGTTGTAAAATTTATTTACATGCATTTACTTTTGCATGCAAATCAGTATTTGTATTTGCTGAAAACCAAACTCCCGTAAAGCAGTACATAATTGGCAATATATAGGAAGACTGGTACTGCAGAAGCATATATCTCAGTAGAGAACTAGTCATAGTGACTTGGCATTTCCTATAAATACTTAGATTCTCCAGTAAACTTAAAGAGAAATGGATTCACTACTGGTTCTTGACATTTTGGTCAGTAGCGGAATCATTCCCCCACCTATCCTTTCAGCTAAAAATATCAATGCTTTCTGATCTCATTTCCTTTCAGTCTTCCATTAGCATATATTGCTTCACTCATTTTATCATCCACTTCCCTCCACTTCCCATTAATTGACATAGACTGCATTGCATCTTAATTATAGAGTAATTGATAGATTTTTTAATTTTTTTTTTCTAAGATCCACTCAACATATACTTATCTTTCTTAATTGGTTCTTTTTGCTTATATTAACCTATCTAACTAATCTTTGCATTAGAGTAGCATGTATGCAGTAGCACCATAATAAAGTCCACCCTAATTTAATCAGGATTCCTGTAACACTATAAATATAATTGCCAACTCCAACTCTCTGCATGAACTCACTGAAGTAGATTAGTTTTCACCTGCAACATATCTAGTTGGAGAAACAAATACTTGACATGGCACTTGCTTCAGTTCCTGAAGTCGTCATGGGCTCGATCGCCTTCACCGTCTTCTGGATGCTCGCCGTGTTCCCCGCAGTCCCCTTGCTGCCCATCGGAAGAACCGCCGGGTCTCTCCTCGGCGCCATGCTCATGGTCATCTTCCAAGTCCTCAGCCCCGACCAGGCATACGCCTCCATCGACCTCCCCATCCTCGGCCTCCTCTTCGGCACCATGGTCGTCAGCATCTACCTCGAGCGCGCCCAGATGTTCAAGTACCTCGGCAAGCTACTCGCGTGGCGGAGCAAGGGCGGCCGCGACCTTCTCGTCCGCGTCTGCCTCGTCTCCGCCTTGGCGAGCGCCCTCTTCACCAACGACACCACCTGCATTGTCCTCACCGAGTTCGTCCTCAAGCTCGCCAAGCAGCACAAGCTTCCCGCCAAGCCGTTCCTCCTCGCGCTCGCAACCAGCGCCAACATCGGCTCCAGCGCGACCCCCATTGGCAACCCCCAGAACCTGGTCATCGCCGTCGAGAGCAAGATCTCCTTCGTCAAGTTCTTCGTCGGCGTGCTCCCCGCCATGCTCGTCGGCGTCGTCATCAACATCGTGCTCCTTCTCGGCATGTTCTGGAAGCAACTGTCGACGACGAACCAGGTCGAGCAACAGGGCCAGCAAGGCGAACTCGTCGACGACGACGACGAAGTGGAGGGCCATACTTTCTCGCCGGCGCGGATGTCGCACCCGTCGCCGCCGAGCTCGCAAGAGAAAACCTGCGCGAATGATGTTGAGAAGAATATTGCAGCTGGGTGCTACCGAGTTTCTAATATGAAGAGGTTGTTGACGAAAAAGGAGGTCTTCATGAAAACCTCTGTTTACGTTGTGAGTGTGGGCATGCTGATTGCTCTACTGATGGGGCTGAACATGTCATGGACGGCGGTCTCTGCTGCTTTAATACTCGTGGCCATTGATTTCAAAGATGCAGGCCCATGTCTCGACAAGGTAATTTAATCAGTAAAACGTCCTCTCTCTAGTTTAATCAATAAGATTAACTATAATTAAGCATGCATCAAAATTTGGATTACTTGGATGAATGGCTCAGGTTTCGTATTCGCTGCTGGTGTTCTTCTGTGGGATGTTCATCACCGTTGATGGATTCAACAGGACGGGAATACCAAGTGCGTTTTGGAACTTCATGGAGCCCTTTTCGCGAATTAATCATGTTAGCGGCGTTGCACTGCTCTCCATCGTCATCCTGCTGCTCTCAAACTTGGCATCCAATGTACCCACCGGTATGCTAATTAAATCGATCGACGTATATATATTTGGTTCAACAATATACCGGAAATAAATGACTATAATATTTATTTTTTTAGTTAAAAAATAAGTAATTTTAGGAGTGTTGATGTGTTCTGTTTCGTGTTGAAAAAAATATGCAGTCCTGTTGCTGGGAGTTCAGGTGGCGAAGTCGGCAGCGGCGGTGTCGCCCAAGTACGAGACGAGGGCGTGGCTGTTGCTTGCATTCGTGAGCACTGTTGCCGGCAACCTATCGCTGCTGGGATCGGCGGCGAACCTGATAGTATGCGAGCAGGCGCGACGGTCGGAGCTCCACAAGTACACCCTCTCCTTCTGGGGTCATATTGTTTTCGGGCTTCCGTCCACGCTTGTCGTCACTGCCGCTGGCATTCCCTTGATCAGGGGTTGACTAAACAGTAGCTGGTTGACCATCAACACTAGAATTAGTTTGTATTCTACGTTCTAGTGAACAGAGTTAGTAATTTAGGAGGGAGTGAGATTTGATCCATCTGTCTTATGGAGTGACTTCAACAATTAGTGCAGCTGGCACAGAGGAGATCTCATCCCCAATGATCTTATCCGATGTTCTCTTTCACTAATTCAAGGAGGGCTTGGGCTAATTATTTTAATATGAAGCCACAGATATCATAACAAAGTGCGCACTAAGAGAAAGAAGTGAAGTTTTGGTTAATTATTAGTCTGATACATAATCCATTTCTACAATAAATTGGTTAATTAATTAAACTAACCTTCTTTTGCTTTCTTTTGAGATCATTCATATTCTCACCTCAAAGAACAGAGCATTCATATATGTTGTATTATCATATATATATATATATATATATATATATATATATATATATATATATATATATATATAAAGAAAGACTCGTTCCGTCTAAACTCCTCAATTCTCTCATATTTTTATTTTTATTTTTACCTCATTTATATTTTTAATTTTATTTCTCCTCTCAAACTTTTTCTATTTTCATTGCCTAAATTTTTCCTCCCAAATTTTTACCTCATTTAAATTCGTAAAAAAAAATTTACCCAACTTATTTTCTCTATATGAATATATTTTGATATTTTTAATTTTATATTAATTGTTTTTTAAATAATAATTGTAAATATTTTTATTTATTGAATTTTTTTATATTAATTTTTTTAATTTTGAAATATTATTTTTTGGGTTTGTTATTGAAAAATACTATTTCAAAACCAAAAAAATTATGCAATTTAGAATAATTTAAATGTCTTATTTTCTATTTTTTTTACTTATTATCTCACACTTATATTAATTTTGATTTTTATCCATAAAAATCTTATTATTTTTGTATTTTTAATTTTTTTATCATTGAAATTCATGTAAATTAATTTTTTTGATATATATAATTATTTTTTATATTACTTTTGTATTTATGAAATATTATTTTTTTTAAAAATAATTTAAATAACTTCATGAAATATCTTTCTTTCTTTATTTTTTAAAAAAATTTAAATAATTTCAAATTAAATATATATATATATATAATCAACGTGTCATTCTCGCCTAAACTCTAAATTTTATTTAAATTATTATATATATATATAATTCTAAATTTTTTATTTAAACTATTAAGAATATTAAATTATAAATTAATTTACAATTAAAATTTTAAATAAATATTTTTTTAAATTATAAAAATGAGTTTTAAATTTAAATTTATATAATTTTAAATTAAATTTATATTATAATATATAAAAAATATCAGAATTTTTTTGATAAACTACTATTTTATTTGTACATTAACATATATTAAAATATAATTTTTTATTTTTATTTTTTTATTTTTAAAATTATAAATTAATCGTGCAAAGCAACTAGTTCTTCGTAAACGTTGAAGAAAAAGTTCATAAAAAATAACCAAGAAGTTTTGAGGAAAAAAAGAGAGGATAAAATAACTCACTGATTCATTTGTGGGCACAAATTAAGATTGTAACGGGCCTAAATTAAGAGGCTAATATGTTTATTGGGCCTTCCAAAGAGGGAAGAAACAGGGAGAAGTAATGTGATACTAATTATATAGAAAAAATGATAATTTTGATCCTTATATATTGAGCCCAAATTGTATTGATACCTACACTTTAAAAATTAGAATATTAGTCCTTACAAATTTTTTTGTCTATAACATTAATCCATGTCATTAATCCAACACCAAATGCAGTTAAATTTATCCTATGTGTTAGACGAAAAATATATGTGACAACTTGATGTGACAAGTTATTTCTAATTGATTATTTAAGAGAAAATGATAATTTTAGTTCCTACATTTTGGGCTCAAATTGGTATTGGTACATACACTTTAAAAACTTGGGTATTGATCATTACAAAATTTTTCCGTCTATAACGTTAGTCCAAGTCATTAATGCAACACCAAATGCTATTAAATTTATCTTACGTGTTAGACGCAAAATATACGTGGTTATTTGATGTGGCAAGTTATTCTTAATTATTTTTTAAAAAACTCAAATTAATCAACTCTGAAACGACGTTGTTTTAACCAAATGACATCATTTTTTACGTAAAATTAAAACACAAACTCAATAAAATAACACAAGTTCATCATGATCAAAACACTAACTCTCTCAAACGAACTTAAACCCTAAAATAAAATTTTAACCCGATCCCTCAAGCTAGAGTAGATCAAAAAAACGAAATCAACTATTAAATATCCAATGATTGATCGTGAGAGTTCTTCAAACTCTAGAATGATCAACGCAAACAATTTTGTAAGGATCAATACCCAAGTTTTTAAAGTATCTATACCAATTTGGGCCAAAAAAGTAGGGACTAAAATTATCGTTTATATAGTTGGGGTTCAAATTTCTTTGCTTATTGCCAGTTTTTCAGCTCTAGCAAAGATTTTTACGAGCTAATGTAGCTAATCGTAACCCTCATAATGGATCATAATTTAATGTACAATAATGAGAAATCCAAAGTTCTCTTTCCTATTGATTTCATCTACAAAATAACTGACTAATTAATTGACCCAGAATAAATAATTATCCCTCTTGTTTCGGTGCAGTGTATATTGAATATTGTAATATATAGAAACCAATAAAAAAAATCGTTGGATTCATATGACCGTGGTGTGACCACTAACAGATCCAAATCTATTTGTATACATCTAGTACAATAAAATAAAAGGAGCTCTTCATTGCTCACTGTCAGGCTGCTGGTCCACTTGGCCTCCATCTTCTGTGAATAAGATTCTTTCCTTCAAAAATTACCCTGACCTATAATTTCTCTGATACAATATCAATTTATTTAAGAATGTACACATATATGTCTTTAATTGGTCTTAAAGACTGACCAGTTTTTGGTGGCTCCAAGTTGACTTGGCCTTGAAATAAATTTGGTTAGTTAGTCCTTGAGATCTTCATGATCTGGTCTTGCATGCGATCCAAGAGAAAAATGACATTGTGGGATCCGATGATCTCCAATCTGATGCCTCAAAATGACATTGGTTTTCTCCTCAGTTCAATCCATCAGTGTACTGTATGCTCATATGTATCCACCAGCTATCTCTACCTCTCATGGAAGTGCTACCTTTGCATCTTCTTATGGTTTTAAACCAACCTTGTCACCTTGATACAGAAGTCTGAGCGTAGTTGGCCAAACTGAACATTCATTACACAGGACAATAGATGTGCATTCTGTGATCACCATGTGGAAGATCATCATCACCTATTAGTTGCTTCGTACTGTCCAAGGTCTTCGATGATTGAACCTTCCCCCACCACCAGTAACTCCTGCTACTTGGAGTTGGAGAAGGCTTTTAATTTCTGGTTTCCGATTGGGGTACTCCCCAACAAAATAACTTCGAGCATGGCCGAAATCTGGGTGCAGCCCACAGCGTACATATTTGATGATAATGAGATAGGACGGATTGATCCATCTTTCTGTAGAGCTCAACAGCAGCTGGGAAGAAGCCTAACCTCGCGACAACCCGTGTTCCATGCCCCTTTCAGTCTTTAGGAAGAATGCGCCACAAATGACACAGAGGAACAGTCAGAACAGGGCCACGAGGACTACCTGACAACATTGTCTCTCTGCTCGATCTTCGCATCAATTAACAGGGCCCCATCATATTGCGTTTGTATCGTCACTCCGCGGTTCCAAAGCAACCATTTTTAGGGAGAAAGGGGGACGTGTAATTGCTGTCGCAAGGGAAGGCTTCGGCCATGGCCAGATGGCGTTTGAGAAAATGATGGTGCTTGGTTCGGTGGGGACATTGCAGTCATTGTGCACGGACCAAGCTCTGTCGCGATGGAGGTGCCCAGCGATTGCAAGTGCCGGACCATGAGTGGGGACAATGCGAGCTTTGGGAGAAGTAATCAAGTATTAGTTCTCTCTTTATTATTAAGAGAGGGACTCGATAACAAGAGGGCTTGAGTTAAAGCCTTGAGAAGTGAGACAAAATTATATATTTAAAGATTTCACCTTTTCATTTTTCTCGTCGTGCAAATCATTTGTTGCCAAATGCCATATTTTATTTTTTTACAAAAGACCTAGAGATAGCGACTTGCTCTGCAGCAGAGTGGCGGGTGTGTGATCTCCGCCGTAGCTCTTTGCGCCCTCTTCTCGCCATAGGCGTCCTCCATCTCTCTGTCTCTCGTGGATTGCTCTTCGCTCAAACACAGGTAGTCTTCATCCCGATTCCTTGTTTTCCTTCTGTTTTTTATGCAATGAGAGTGGATCGAGGTTTCATAATGGGTTTTCTGAGAAATGGCGCTTGCAAGTTAAGGTTTTGTTGCTTCTGAGCATTTTGGCTAGAATTTACTCTATGAGGAAAATGGATCCTTTACGCGATTCAGATGTTTTGAGATATTCGGGTATTATATCGTAAATTTTTTAGGTCAAATGGTTGAGATCTGATGAATGTAGTGTACTTTCTTGGCCTGCATTTGTGCTGTTCTTGACACGGAAATAGTTTCTGGGTGATTTGTCATTACTCCGTGCTACTTCCCATTTGTACTCGATCAAACACTAATGAGAATGATATGGGAGGATCCTCTTGTCGCATTTGACTTTATTGCTTCGACTTAAATTCTTCATTTCTTCGTGCTATTTTTGTTCTCATACTCAATCATACTAGAGCACCATTATTTGTTCTTTAGATATTTGGTCATTGGCCTTTTGCTGCTGTTGTATCCATCTGAATGGGTATCCATTACTTTTCTTTCATCCTATGATATTTTTTATGCTAGTTTGAAGAAGTGGGTGCCTAGATGTTTGGTAACATTTTTAATCACAAAAAAGAAGTCATTTGCACAATATGTAGGAATAATTTGATTATGCATAACTACGAATTGATTGTCTTTCTGATGAAACCATAGAATGAAATTATTTGATCAATTGGATTTTGTATTTGAATGAAAAATTATTTATTTATTACATGAGAGTCCATAAGCTGCTTTAGACATAATATTTGAGTAAACCTAATATTTTCACATGCTTGTCAGATACCTTGTTGATGTCAAATGCTTTCTTTTTTGAACTGATATGCATTTTCTGCTGTTCCATTTGATAATAACATCAAATGGTAGTTAATATCAGTAATATTTTCATTAACAAGCTATGTGCTTCATTGGGATATCACTTTCTTAAAGTCAAAGATTCGATGCCATGCATCTAATCTGTTCATTAACATAAATAAATTACCTGTTTCTCTGTATGTAACTATTATACTACCTCAGTACCCTATCATTTGGGTCCTTGCCAGTTTCATGTCAGCATTGTAATCGTCATTTACTTATTGTGATAATTGGAACCTAATTGAGGGTCAGATCTCTCAAGTCTCAAAGTTTTCACAAATATGCCTCCGGTTCTCCTTAAAAATTCAAAAATACTTATTCTAACCAATCCAAGTTTTAGACCAGACAATTGAACTAGGTATGAGGATAAGTCCATTTGCTAACCAAGGAATACACTTAAAACAATAAAAGATAAATCTCATCGACATCTCTGATAGCTACTTGTGGTTGTTGTCCAAGTTGGCCCAACGAGAGATGGACCAAGGAATTTGAGAAGGAAATGAGGTATGGTGGACTTATATGTTCCTCACTTCCTCTCTTTATTCTCCAACTCTTGCTGTCCAGTGGTAGATTGGCACTTTCTATAAAAAAATGTAGATTAGATTAGACTTGGGTTGACCGCATCTCAAATAGCTAACTTTATTGACTAGGAGAATCCCTCATTTTACTTTTTTGATTTTGTTGTCAACAATTGATGTTTCATCTACTTTACATTGTCACCGTTTAGAAAGGCTTCATTCGAAATTATGCATCAAAGTTAACATAGGTCCTCTTGTATTTGATTTACTCTCAGTAGGAAGGACTACAAATAAGGACATCAAGATGTGGAGTCACCAAGCACCACTATACGTCATATCCCACGTGCTTTCTACTACCTAATGATTCTATCTTATAGTGGAACCTGATAAGTGTAGCTGTGACATTCTATGGTATAGAAGCACCTATCATGCTCAAGAGTTGGGCTACCTTAGTGCTCCATGTTTGGTCTGAACTTACCCATGTGATTTTATGCTTCAGTCTTGGACCTGAACAATTAAAGAAGATTGGTTCTTGCATATAGTGTAGTGCCAATTGGTGTAAGATCAAAACATTCCTAGCAAACTACAAGCAAATTGGTCGTTTCATGATTTGCTTTTGGTTTGAATCTTGAATTTCCTTGATAATTTTATATCTTGCATTTTATTTTGAAGAAGATTTGAATTAACCAAGAAAAACATATTTGAAGAATCATTTAATTGTTCAATATGCTTGATAACTTGCTCTAACTTATTCCATAGTTTGGACTCAGAACTTGCTCAATTTCTGCTTATTTTGGGAAATTTCTTGCTATTTCTGTGGTAGCTAACCTTGTCTTTTATGCTTCTGCAGTTTTTTATATCTATGAGCCAAGATGTAGTTTTGGAACATTTCCAAGGAAGAATGAGACCTAAATATGCCACTACCTCTAGCGTTAGCCATAGAAATATACAAGATAGAGTTAGAAAAGAACAGTCTACCGGGTACCATTATTTGGAGATGCCGAATGGTGATCTGAGAGAACTTAGCCGCAGTTATTCATCATGTCTTCATTATGAAAGCACGCACTCTAGGACTTTTCGAGGCAACAGTGATAATGAAGTGATAAAAAGAGGTTCTATGTACCAGAGCTCTAAAGAGGTGAGGAGAATGAGGAAACTACAAGAGGGAAGGAGGACAAAGGAATCAGGATGCAGAGATCAAGATTTTATTTCATTTGAAATTGTTGATTATCCCCATGGGCATGACACAAATAAAGCCAATCAGTTGCAACATCAGAAATTTCTGCCTCCTATTTCTTCAAGTGCTTGCTCAAAACCAACTGTTGATGCAACTAACTCAGTTGCAACAAGCTCCACACGGTTTCTAGATCTTTCCTTCCGTGATCTTCCAGACAAATCTCTGAATGACAATAAGTCAAGCACAGATTTTGTGTCAGCAAAAGTTGATTCCTTAGCGATCTGGTCCCCAACAGTTGATGCAAGAACTCATTATAGAAAACCAGCTTCTAAGTTGCTAGAATCAGGATCACAAGAGGAACAAAAGTCCCAGTGCCACAAAATGGTTGGTTGTGAGAGGGATTCACTAAAAACTCTTCCAAAGTGTTTCTCAGAAAATGCAAAAATGACCCACAGAGTTTCGCAGTCAGGATACGGTTTAACTGAAGAAAAGGGTCCAAAAGCTATGCTTAGCCCACTTAAGAGAATGTTTCATCCGATCATGAAATCCAAATCTCTCAGAGATTCACCACTCTCAAGAACTAAAAGTGGTGGAAACATTGTTATTGATCCCACAAAAAAGTCAAATGGAGTACTCCAGAAGTCTTTACTGAGAGAATTCCCCATCATAGAACAGAATATAGAGCATGGTTTATGCTCGAAGGGAGGAGAGTTCTCTACTGCTGCTATGTCACCTGCTCATCTACGTGGAATTCTAAATATGAAAATAGAGAATGAGAACCCTTCATTTAGGTTCTCTCTTCAAGATCCGGAGGATGTATTATCTGCAAAGAAATGGAGAACCAATAACGCATTTAACTGGGTTTACACCTTCCATAGGTCTGAAAAAAAGATGAACAGTGGTGGTGGGACTAAACATAAGCATGAGGAGTACCTCCCATTGGTTGGGCAGATGCAGATTTCTTGTTATTTATGCTCAGAAGTCAGTGAAAATGGATCTTTGGCTAATTCAACAGTTACAGAGTTTGTTCTATATGACATTGCACGAGGGAGAATGAACTCTACTCTTGAAGAAAGACCCAAGTATTCTTTAGATTCCATTCAACTTGTTACAAATAGTTCTATGGGAGATCTGGTCACAGAAGGACATCTAGAGAGAAAACATTCAGTGGAGCATCCAGACCCAGCTAGACATGGATTCAGCAGCGGTGACTCAAATGCTTCAACTTCTTACCCTTGGTTACCAGAAAATTTGCATCCACAACTTGAGATTGCAGCTGTCGAAATTCAAATTCCTTTCATCAAAAAGCAAAGTTGGAAACATACAATAGAGTTTGGCTCAAAAGAACATACTTTTGATATGGGAAATGAGAGCAAGAACAACCTTAATCATGCAACCGTAAAAGTTGTGACTCCAAGTGGCGCTCATGGGTTACCAAATAACGAAGAAAGTTGCCCCTCTTCACTTCTGGATAGATGGAGGCTTGGTGGAGGCTGTGATTGTGGTGGCTGGGACATGGCCTGCCCAATTATTGTATTTAGCAATTCCCATCCTGACAATTCCATAGATCATACAGCGTGGGAAAATCAAAAACCCATTTCCCTTTTTGAACAGGTAATCCTGTCTCATCTTTTTGACTAAATCTGCAACAATTTGGTGGTCGTTGTGATTCTTAGTCTCTGTATATCTACTTTAATTTGCAAAAGCTTGCTGAGAAATTGGAAGTTTACAAGTCTTTTTTTGATGTTATGTTTACAGGTCATTTTGAATTAAGAGTAATTGATTTACCTATAGGGTATGCTGATGATGTGTGCTTCCATGACAATCCCCATGCTACATGAGGCTCACAGACATAATGTTTTCCAACTTTTAGAAAAGAAAAAAAAAATCTTTATCTCTATCTTCAGTTAAATAATCATTTTAGAACCACATACCTTTGTTTTCTTTCGGAATAATCACTAAAGTGGATGTGTTTGCATGCTTGTTTTCCTGTGTTCTTCAATCTTTTACTGTTAATTACTTCTAATTTGATGCTAGCTTCGCGCTTGTCGATTGTTTTCATATTGCCTCTGATTCCTACTTTCAAACAGGGAAGCAAGGAAAATGTACCTTCACTATCAATAACAGCTGATGGGAAAGAAGAGTATTCAGTTGAATTCCATGCACATTTCTCATCGCTTCAGGCATTTTCAATCTGCATTGCCATATTGCACAGTTCTGATGTTTCTTCAGCTATCATTCAGGGGAAGAGAAAACAGAGTCTGTATTCTAATTCATTGAAATTACTCCTCGAGGAAGAAGTTCGACATTTGATTGAAGCAGTCACAACTGAAGAGAAGAGAAAATCAAAAAGGGGAGTGGAACAAGTGCATCCTTTCTTCATAGATCCACCATTTTCTCCCATGGGAAGGGTTTAGATTTAGAGCATTAGACGCTAGCTCACTGAAAAGGCTTAGAAGTTTATTGAAGTAATTTCAGAACCAGCACGTTATATAAAATCTGCTTGCAATTTTAGATTATTACTTGAATGGAGCAGTACCCTCTAGAAGAGATCCATCACAAGCTAAATCATGTATTTTGGCTGTAACTCAAATGCTGGTGATAAATCATGTAATGTTCATAGTCATAATTGAGATAAGGAAATTTCAGCTGCTCATACAGAAGAGACTTTCAACTTGCTAATCCTTGGCTAGCAGTTATTATAGTGCATTACCATCTTGATTAGGAGAATTATACAATTTTTTAGGAAGAAGGTATTAATTTGTCTCTCACGTTTAGTAGACAAAGATTATTTGCCGTTCACTTTTCTTTTGGCTCAAAAATACTTAAAAGATTTAAAAAATTACTGTTATATTACCCTTGACATTGTTTGACGTTGAAACAATGTGAGGAAATTGTTAATGAAGCTAATGTGTCATGTGACGTGTAATTCACTAATATAATCACCTCACGCATCATCGGTACTATTTTGTTCCCCACGTCGTTTGGAAGTTCTATTTTACCTTTTACATTTTTCTGGAGAACAATTGGTAACAAAAGAGAGTGCAAAATTATCCAATTTTTGAAACTGTCTATGTCCTATTAATGATACCGAGGTGACATTTTACATGTCAAATTTTGAGGTGACATTTTACCCGTCAAATTTTGACTAAAAATACCTGCGTGACATCTCATGAGAAGAAATAGTTCTTACCATTGATTTATTTATAGCAATTTTGGCAAGTGTTGATAAATAAAATAATTTGCATAAAATGATAGAATTATTAGAAAACTCAATGAATGCAGATGAAGAGTCAAAGATAAAGATGGTATACATATAATTATTTTGTAATTTATATTTGTGTCAATTTTATCGGGCGTTATAGCTTAATGGTGATGTAAAAAATGAATCCAATAAATTGTCGAGCAATAATATTATTAAAAAGGATTGAGAAGACTAAGAGAGATATTTCTCTGCATCAAACATAATATAAAATTGAAAAGGTAAATATTTTTGTAATTATAAGTTTATTCGCATCAAAGCGCAACCCATCCTATATATGTTAAAGAAGTGGGACAAGTAAGAAGCATAAGAAATTTTTGTATGTGATATTTTATCGTAAATAGATAAAAGGATAAATAAATACTATTCTTATAATATGATAAAGAGGTGATTTATATATTCAAAAATTATTGATTATTTGTGATCAGGCTTAACAATAAACCACAGTAACAAAAGAAGAGAAAAGTGCATAGAATGATTGTAACCATGTTTGGAGATTAGTATCCATAAAGCATAATTAAATGTAGGAAATAAAAAATAACAAAAATAATAAAAATAAACAAAAAACAAAAACAAAAAAAACAAAAAAAGAGCTTTGTAGAAAAATTAAACAAATTGAAAAAAAATCAAATTTCTATTAGATAATATATAATAATATAATTATATTAAATCATAATATAAAATAATAACACCACAACAAAAAAAATAAAATATTTTTATACTCAAAATAATATATAATACATAAAAATAAATTTATGAAATATAAATAAATAAATAAATAAATAAATGATATATAAGATATTTATATTAGGAACTAAAAAAAGAATAAAAAACAAAACAAAAAAACATAGAACATAAAAAAATTGTGAAGATTATCTACTGCTATAATCAAGGGATATTTGTATGCTGTAATCAAGGGATTAATTATACACCTATAACTAGTTATATTTTTTTATCTAGCTGTATATTTCCTACATAGTTGTAGGATTTTGTATATATATAACCTCAAGGCGTAAGGGAATAATATAGAAATAAATTCTCTCAACAATATTTATTTTCTTCTCTCTATTCTCCTATTCTTTCTCACTTTTATCAACTATCATGGTATCAGAGCCTAAACTCTGTTTCTCTTTCTAAAAGTTGTTGGTTCCTTAAGTCCACCTTAAAGATGAATCGATTCCTCACACCGCCTGCCCAAGGTAGATGCGCCACCTCATGTTCAGCCCTTCATCGAAATCCGGCCACCAGATTCGTAGCGCGTCCATCGGTTATTGTCTTTCTGATTTACTATTCTAGCATCACTACCTCATTTTTGGCAAGATCGTGATTCAACCCAGTCCTTCTGTCACTCTTCAAAGATTCTCTCTGCTGGTTGTTCTTCTTAGATTTTCTTATTCTTGGAAACATATTTCTCTTTCTCTTTTCACAATATTAATGGTTCCAGAAAGCTCAGGTTCTATCAAAACTTTATTCTCATCTAGTACTCCTTCTATTACTACTGTGAAGTTAGAAGACAACAACAATTATGTGTCATGGGCTGCATCTGTTGAACTATAGTTTATGGGACAAGGGTCAGAAGATCATTTAGAGAAAAAAGGTTCTGAAATTGGTGAAAAAGAAATAGCAGTTTGGCTTAAAATTGATGCTCAATTGTGTAGTCTTTTATGACATTCGTTAGATACTAAACTCCTCACCCTCTTTCAGTCATGTAAAACCTGTTATAAAGTTTGGGCAAAAGCTAAAACTTTATATACTAATGATGTGCAAAGAATATATAAATTTGTCTATGATATTGTGCACCTCCAACAAAATCAACAAGATATGGCAGAGTACATGGGGAATATTGCTACATAGGAAAAATAAAGAGACAAATTCTTTATGGTTCTTGCCTTATTAGGACTTAAATCTGACCTAAGTTCTGTGCGAGATTAGATTCTAACAAGTCATGTCATCCCTTCGTTGGAGGATGTTTCTGCTCGACTTTTACGGATTTCTTCAAGCACAATACAAAGTAATGATACAGATTCATCTATTTTAGCTGCCCAGTCCAGACAAGTCGGTTTTCAAAGAGGAAAATGGAGAGGTTCAAAATTACACTGCTCCCATTGTGATAAAGGAGGACATACTCGAGATACTTGTTGGGCATTGCATGGTAGGCCACCACGCAACACTCATTCCAGCAATAGTCGACTTGCGGCTCATGTGACACAAGCTCAAGGAGATGGACTACTTCCTTTACCTGATGCAAAGGATCAACAACCTAATTCTGTTACTTTGACTAGAGCAGATTATAATGAGTTCTTGCAATTTCAAGCAGCAAAATAACATTCCTCCTCTCCTGGTGGTTCCCACTTTGGTAATTCCTTTGCTTGTCTCATCAAAAGTCTTTCCCTTGGTCCATGGATACTGGACTCTGATGCATCTGACCACGTCTCTGGTAATAAAACTCACTTTTCAACCCTCACCTATACTCCAAATTCTTATAATATCACACTTGCTAATGGTTCTCAATCTCCAATTAAAGGAATATGAGAAGTTCAACTCCTTTCTTCTGTCCCTCTAAAGCATGTTTTGTTTGCTCCTGAATGTCCATATAATCTTGTTTCAATTAGCAAGCTAACAAAAAATCTTAATTGTTCTGTTACCTTTGTGGCTAATTCTGGACCGGAGTATGGGGAAGACGATTGGAACAGGACGTGAGTTTCAAGGCATGTATCACCTCTCCAACCAAACCTCACCATTTGCCTTTACCTCTACCACATTTGCTGATATTCTTCATTGTCGATTTGGTCACCCAAACCTCAACAAACTTCAAAAACTTGTTCCTGGTCTTTCTGGTTTGTCCTCCTTGGAGTGTGAACCATGCCAACTTGGGAAACAAACTCGTAGCTCCTTTTCTAAGCATGTCAATAATAGGGCTGCATATATGTTTGATATTGTTCATTCAGACATATGGGGCCCAAGTCGAGTCAGTACAACTATGGGTTTTCGTTATTTTGTTACCTTTATTGATGACTTTCTCCGCTGAACTTGGGTTTATTTAATAAAAGATCATTTTGAAATATTTTATATATTTCAAAAAATTTGTGCAGAAATTCATAATCGATTTAATGTTTTCATTAAAGTCTTACGAAGTGATAATGGAAGAGAATATCTATCTTCATCATTTTCTAATTTTCTGTCTTCACAGGGGATCACTCATCAAACTACATGTGCTTACACACCTCAACAAAATGGGATTGCTGAATGTAAAAATTGGCATCTCATTGAAACTGCCCGCACCCTTCTTATTCACCATCATGTTCCACTTCGATTTTAGGGAGATGCTGTCCTAACTGCATGTTATTTAATTAATCGGATGCCTTCCTCGGTTTTACAACACCAAACTCCTCATTCCATTCTCTTTCCAAACGAAGATCTTTATCACTTGCCTTTGAAAGTTTTTAGTTGTACCTGCTTTGTTCTCGATCATACTCCAGGGAAGGACAAACTCAAACCCAAATCCATAAGTGTGTATTTCTAGGATACTCGTCTTCAAAAAGGTTATAGATGTTATAATCCAATAACAAAGAGATATTTTGTTTCCGCAGATGTAACTTTTTTTTAGTCATCGCCATACTTTTCAACCAACACTGAAAACACAAACCTTATTGTTGATGTTTTGCCTATTCCTACCTTTTCTCCTCCACAAGATCTTCCAATACAAGCCCCTCCTCTTCGAATCTACTCACGACGACCTAACCTCCCAATTAACAACAATAATTCTTCTTCTCTTGATACAAGTACATTGCCAATTCTTGATGACTGCAGGAACTCACATCCTGATCCACCTTCACCTACTCTGATGATGCCTGCAGGAGAAGCTGCAACTCCACCCATTGCAACCCGTAAAGGTATCCACTCAACTCGTAATCTTATCCTATTTACAATTTCATAAGTTATCACCGCCTTTCTCCATCATATAATGTCTTTGTTTCTACCTTATCTAACGTCTCTATACCCAAGATTGTTAATGAAGCAATGAACCATCCAGGTTGGAGAAATGCAATGATAGAAGAAATGACTGCTCTACATAGTAATGGAACTTGAGAATTGGTTCCTTTGCCACAAGGTAAAACAGTAGTCGGATGCAAATGAGTGTTCACTATAAAAGTTGGACCTGATGGACAGATTGATCGCTTTAAAGCACGCTTGGTTGCCAAAGGCTACACTCAGGTTTATGGTCTTGACTACAATGATACATTTTCCCCGGTGGCTAAAATTGCTTCTGTTCGTCTTCTTATTTCCTTGGCAGCAATGCAACACTAGACTCTTCACCAACTGGACATTAAAAATGTCTTTCTTCATGGAGAACTAGCCAAGGAAGTATACATGGAACAACTTCCTGGATTTGTTGCTCAGGGGGAGTTAGGACTAGTTTGTCGATTACAACGTTCACTATATGGCCTGAAGCAGTCTCCAAGGTCATGGTTTGGACGATTTAATTTTGTTATTCAACAATTTGGAATGATTCAATGTCAATCTGATCATTCTGTGTTCTTTCGACATAATGATGGGAAATGTATCTATTTAGTCGTCTATGTTGATGACATTGTTATTACAGGCAACGACCAAGATGAGATTTCTCAGTTAAAAGAGCATTTGAGCAATCACTTCCAAACTAATGATCTTGGAAAATTAAAGTATTTTCTTGGAATTGAGGTGGCACAATCAAAAGCAGGCATCGTTGTCTCACAAAGAAAATATGTCCTTGATTTGTTAGAAGAAACGAACATGTCGGATTGCAAGCCCGTGGATACCCCAATGGATCTGAATGTTAAACTTGTTCCTGGAAGATATAGGAGACAGGTTGGAAGATTAAACTATTTAACAATCACACGACCAGATAATGTATTTCCAGTAAGTATAGTAAGTCAGTTTCTTCAAGATCCTTGTAGTGATCACTGGGATGCAATCATTCGCATTCTTAGATACCTTAAAGGAGCTCCAGCACAAGGATTACCATATGAAGATAGGGGTCATTCTCGGATTGTTGGTAGGGCTGGCAACGGATCGGATACGGTGCAGATACTGGATTATTCGTATTTGCATCGCACCCCATATCCGTCCATCCGTATTCGCATAGTATCCGCTACGGATGTGAATATGGATATCCATATCCGCACTGCTTCAAATACGGATATCCGCACCGTATCCGCTCATTTGGTTAAAATAACTTCTTCAGGAATTATGGTGGAAAGAAACCAAAAGCATGAAATTGATATGTGATAATCAAGCCGCTCTTCATATTGTCTCTAATCTAGTTGTTCATGAGAGAACAAAGCACATAAAAATTGTTTGTCATTTTGTTAGACAGAAGATCGAGTCTAGATGTATTGCCACCGAGTTTGTTAGTTCAAATGACGAAGTAGCATATATTCTTACCAAGTCCCTCAGAGGCCCAAGAATCAAATACATTTATGACAAGCTTGGAGCCTACGATTTGTACGCTCCAACTTGAGGGGGAGTGTGAAGATTATCTACTGCTATAATCAATGGATATTTGTTATAATCAAAGGATATTTGTATGCTGTAATCAAGGGATTGATTGTACACCTATAGCTAGTTGTATTTCCTTATCTAGTTGCTAGCTGTATATACCTGTGTATTTCCTACCTAGTTGTAGGATTTTGTATATATATAGCCTCAAGACTTGAGGGAATAATATAGAAACAAATTTTCTCTACAATCCTTATTTTCTTTTCTCTATTCTCCTATTCTTCCTCACTCTCTTATCAACTATCAAAAATAAATGTAGGAAATAAAAAAGAACATAACAAATAAATAAATAAATAAATAGAAAACATTCAAATTTTTTTTTAAAAAAAGCTCAATAAAAATGTATATAGAAAATAAAAAGATAAATTGATATATTATACATATTTGTATTTAGTGGGGACGCAAAAATCTAAGTTAGGGGCTAATTTAGAATATAAAAATTTAATAAATATTATTTTAATCATTCAAATTTAATTGAATAATTGGATAATTCAATTGGTAGCTATTTCATGAAAATTGCAACAATAGAAGTGGGGCAGGCAATTGTCACATTACTGCTAATTCACTGACTTTGTACAATATCTTGAAAAAATTTAGGAAGCAATTCCAAATTCTCATGAAATTTTCCATCTACTGTAAACAAGGATATTAAAAGAGAAATTGTGGAAATCTCGAGAGAATATCTTTTTTCTTCAACCTGGAAGAGAAAATATATTGCTTTCTTCAGCTCCTCTTTCTCCAGTAAGCTTCGAATGATAACATTGAGCATTATGGAATCTGATAAACAGCCATTTTTCTCCAGAGACAAAAACAACTCATCAGCCTCATCTAATAACCCTTCTTTGATGAGGCCTTTTATCAAAATGGTGTATGTCGCAACAGTTGCCTTCAAGCCCTTGGAGGGTATAGAATTGAAAAGATCCCTTGCTGCATCAATTTTGCCGGCTGTAACCATTGCATCAATTAAGATATTAAAGCTCATAACATCAAGAGGTTTGTTCTGAGACAAGCATTCTTGGAGCATAATCATAGCTTCATCTATTCTTTGATTTCTACAAAGTCCATCCAAGGTTATATTAGTAGTTCTTATGTTTGGGCTGACACCTGCTGCAAGCATCTGCTTGTGCAACTTACTTGCACAAGCAACTCTGCCAACCTTATATAATCCATTTAATAATGTGTTATATGTTACTGTATCTGGCTCCAGTCCACTATGCCTCATCTTGCATAGTAATTTTGAACCCTCATCTGCCTTTCCAATCTTGCAATACCCATTGATCAGCACACTGTATGTAATAACATTAGGCAAATGACCTTCCAAAACCATAAAATCAAATATTTTCAAAGCTTTATCAACTTCATTTACTAAACAAAATCCATCAATAATTGTAGTATAGGTAATTATATTAGGCTCAACATCACTTTTAATCATCATATCCAAAATCCTATGTGCTTCTGAGGCTTTCCCCTCTTTACAAAGAGCATCAATCAAAGTATTAAAAGTAACACCATCAGGATAAATTCCTCGATTTGTCATCTCTTCAAGTAACCTAATGGCTTCTTTCCAATCACCATTTGTGCAGTTGCACCAAATCAATGGAGAATAACTAGAGACAGTTGGATTCACTCCTTGATTAACCATAGCATTGAAGAGGGTAGTGGCCTTTTCAAGTTGCCCAATCTTGCAATATCCATTCAAGATAGTACTATAAATAATAACGTCGGGTATCACACCTTGCGCTTGCATTGCGTTAAACAAACATAAGGCATCATTCATTCTCTCATTCTTACAGTATGCATTAATGAGGATTCCATAAGTATGGATATTGAGCTTGAGTCCCTTTTGCACCATGGAATTGACAACTTTTGCTGCATCATTAAGGCGGCCTTCCATAACATAACCATGAATTAATGTGTTATAGGAGAAAGCATCGGGCTTATTACCTCTTGTGATCATTAGATCCAAAAGCTTCTGTGCATCACTAGTCTTTCCCTGTTTGCAAAGTGACTTCATTACACCGGTGAATGTTATAGTGTTTGGTGTAAGGCCTCGTTCCACCATCTCCCTGAAGGTTGCAATGACTTCGCTCCAATGGCCTAAAGCACAATGTCCATGAATAAGAGAATTATACGTGACAATGTTTGGCTCAATACCTTTATCAATCATTTGCTTAAGAATTCCAGAAGCCTTATTCATGTTACTGACTTTGCAATAAGCATTGATGATCATGTTGTATGTTAAAGCATTTGGCGCAACACCCTCGTTAATCATCACTTCAAAGAATTTGAATGCATTGTGCATATCTCCCTTCCTACAAAGCCCATTGATCATTGTAGTATAAGTGAAAACATCAGCAACGACTCCAGCAGCAACCATGTTCTCGTACATCTGGAGTGCCTTGTCAGTGGCTCCCTCTTTGCAGAGGCCATCTATGATAGTGTTATATGTTATCAGGTCTGGCTTGAAGACAATACTTTCTGCTCCTATCTTCTGGTGCAGCTCAAGAGCCAAGAGAGTGTTCCGGCTATCACAGAGCCCCTTAATAAGAGTATTATAAGAGATTAAATTAGGCATGCATCCCATCTTAGGCATTACCTCAAACAGGTGGGCCGCGTCCTTGACCTTCTCTACGGAGCAGAGCCCTCTGATGAGAGTATTGAATGTTACGGTGGTAGGACTGCACCCGCGTTTCAGCATCCCACCGAGAACACCGAAACCCAAATCCACTCGGTTCATACGACAGCAGCAGTCAATTATAATTCCATAGGTGCAAGAATTGGTGTCGATCCCCCCGACCTGATGCATTTGGTTGAAGAAGGAAAGAATGGTGGGGTAATGTTTCTGCACCCTCATTCGGGAGTTGGCCGCGAGGATGTAGTTAAAGGCAATAATGGATGGTTTAGGGTTCGCGCTGAGCATACGGCTGAAGATATGAGAAGCTTCTTGGATGTGCAGAGACTTCCACCCGGATCGGTAGCGTTCCTTCACGAGCTTCTCCAGTTGCTCGGCGGTGTGGGGAGCAGAAGCGGGAGGAGGCAATGCAGCAGAGCTCATCTCTTTTACCGGGTTCACCTGAGCCCACCGGGGCGACGCCGTTCACTATCGCTCGGGAAGTCAGCAGAGTAACGTAATGGCACTTCTCAGTAAATCGCCATATTTTATAGTACCGTTGGTTACAATAAATATAGTCTACTTATTTTATCAAATTTAGCCCAAATTATTAATCTATTTATAATTAAATAGAAATGTCACCTAATGTTGAATAATCACAAAGGAAAAATATATATGTTAATTATATTCAATTTTTTATATAATCAAATTTTTAATAAAGTATAATTATATACATATTGCAAATAAGTTGAGTTGTATATTGTTGCATATTTACTCCTTTGAACTTTAGTTTAATATCTAGTCTTATAAATTTTCAAAACTTGAGTTGCATATTTATCCCTTTAAATACGTTGAATTAACGTAAATGCGGGAAAACTATAAATTGATATTATTATCCTCTTAAAAATATTGCGCATATATGCTCATAAATTTAATATTTTCTTATATATAATTATATATACATAAGAAACTATTGCTTTATGATTGATTTCTTTCTAGAATAGTTTTTAAATATTCATTAACAAGATAATAATATAGCTTAATTAATTGTAGTTATTAATGTTGTAGATTATCATAATTTTTATAGATTAATAATATATATTATAATATTATTTTTGCATGAAGAGAACGTTGTGGAAAACTTTCCGTAAATGAAAAAAATAATAAAGGAGAATAACGTAGCTTAGGGATATTTAGGTATTAAATTATTATATTTATTTAAATAATCATTGATAATCATGAGTAAGTAATTCTAACTCGTATTTATATTATAAGGACAATGACATTTTTGTTAGATTTAAATATTTGCATGGATATATGACCTATAATATTTTATAGGTGTAAATGCACAGTTTTTATATTTTTTTTTGAAAAAATATGTGAAAGCCTCTAAAAGTAATGACACGTACATTATAGGTTACTAATTTAGTATATGTTATAGATTTTTAATGATAAATCTATAATAACATTATAGGTTAATATATAGAAACAATGAGTTAAATACTAACACATTTGGTAACATAATTTTATTATTCTTGCAAAGATAATATAACTATAATTTAGTTTTTGGAAGGATTTTTTTTTTCTCTATTTTTTCTTCTCAAGGAAACGAAAGGAATTTTTTCCCCGCCTTAATTTTCCTTCAATTTTTGACCAAAGTAAACACCCTGCTACATATAAATCATTTAGTGAAAAATTTATAGTTTAGGTTATATATTCAAAATGAGCCAAGAAGAACCTTATTTAACAATTAGCTCTTTATAATATATAACTAAAATGAAACTTACAAATAACCAAATAAACTCCATGCTCGTTATAATTAAATTATATGACTTTAATATTTCAATCAAAGTTTTTCATAGAGAAAAAACTTGGCTACAATAAATCTGTTTGCAGCACGAAATCCCAGTGCACAATTTAGACTTAGTAAAATTATTACAATTACTCAATCGCCATGAATGAAAAAGATTTCATGTCCAAAGAAGTTCCGTCATAATTAAGCAATGGGCAGTATTAACCTTTACCTCCATCTACATTAAGCATTCACATCAACTGGACTGAGGCCAATGGCAATCAAATACAAAACTTAACAAAGAAAAGCGAAACCTCACATGAACGAGATTATAGATATAAGTTCATTATTGCTCTCAAGTATTCAAGCCTTGGTTTCTATTGGACTGTGGGAGTTTTGGATCAATGAACCGTATGTTATTGCTCTGACAGTTCCTTTCTTATCCATTGTTTTCTGTTGGACTGTTGCGTTCTTGGATGATGGATTATGTCCTTTCTCGCTACTGTAGTCTTCCTCTTGCTCATACTGGCCTTGTTCATGAAGCTGCTTGAATCTTTTTCCTTGAAAGCATGTCGTGTAGCATGTTTGTCATCTCGACATGGCTGACTGCTTGTACTTGTAGAGGCAGTTGGCAGCATCGCAGACTCACTTGTGGTTGCTGCAGATGTTGTAGGCGCCATGCTAGAGTCCGGAAGATACATTCCAGGTAAAATGGCAAGATCCTTCCTGGGTTCAATCAAACCATTATTGTCATGCTGCAACTTTAATAAGGCCTCAATTTTTTGCCTTCTTTTTTTCTCTGACGCCGAATGGAACAACAAGTCACCATCATCAGCCACTTCTGTTCCTGAAAAGCCCTATAAACCAAGAACAAATGTCCCAATTAGTTCTTGTCATTATCAAGAGGACTAGACTATTCGCTATATGTTTTAAGCAAAGACAAATCATGACATAAGCCAAAAGGTAAAGCAAACAGAAGAGCATATATTTGCAAAACATAATAATCATGATTACTGCTTAATAGCCAATCCAACCAGTCATCACGTTCCACTCATACATACACTTTTCTAAACAGTAATATTATTCTAACAGTTCTTATTCCTTAACAAAACAGGTGAATTATTTTGAGACAGCCACTGATATCCTACTAACTATAGAACCACGTGACTAACTAGAAAATAGAGTATAAAAGTAGAGAAGCTAGGAAACAATCACATAAAAACTTGTCAGTAATACAATGAAGAGAATTCTTTACAAATCTATTCCATACCAACTTCAATAGTAGAAAGCAACATATTCAATGACTTAACAGTGATAGTTAACAGAATAAACAAAAGAATGGTATAAAAATAAGAAAAGTAACAACATTTTGGGTAATACATACTGAGCATGATAACTCTGATTCCAGATACTCATGAACGTGCACAATATCTTTCTCATCGAACATTTTACGACAAACAGGGCAAGTTCCTTTTTGCTGATTTTCACCAACATGCATATCTGCAGTGGTTGCAACCATTTGTTAAAAAAGTAAAAAATAATGATGGAAGCAGGGTATTAAAAGAAAATCTAACATCTGTTGGTGTTGATATTCTGTGTAAAAAATGCAAGATGAAAATTTGGAAGACCAGAGCACTTGCAGTTGCAGGTCCTTTAGTTAAAGTTTCATTCTTATAACAACCAGAAAAGGTATATTTGCAGTATTCCAAAACTGATAGTAACTACTGAAGATTCTCCATCACTGCTTGTAAGTAGGCTATCATAGAGAGACTTACTCCTACCGTTGAATTACATCAAGGTCTAATTTATCTAAATACTACAGAAATATACAAAATTATCCTTGTGTCTAAAGCTTCCAGAAGGATACAAAATATTCAGACATGAACGCAAAAAGCTGCAAGCCAAGATATAAAGTAGGAGTGAAAGACAAAAGAAAAGAACTGACATAGAAATCCTTGACACACAGAATAACAAACGACTGTATTATTCTTGTCATATTCCTTGATGCCCCATGCAGTCAAAATTTATAAACCCTTCTATTTTTCTTAAATTTCCTTTCTTTTACATAATGGTATCTAGATTCATTTAAACTTTTTATACCAATCACTTTTCTTTTTTTATGAATTTGTTTTAAATGTTCCTTATGATCCAAAATACAAGGTCATGATGAACAAATCAACAAACTAATAGATGGTCAAATTACAGGATGTGGCACATGGAAAAATCTAATAGATGATAGAAAGAATGTCACATGTGTAGTGAAATTAAAATTTCTCCTGAAACATTTAGCATTGATTAGTTCAGGAGGAAGTTCTTTGATTTTTTTATTGTCATCCCAAATTAAACCATCCAAGTAACTTTAATATGTCGTTCTACAATATATGACAAAATAATTTCATCCGTAGGCAACAAGTAGCAAAAGTTGATATTTTGAAGGTCCATTAGTGAACTGCATTTTTCATTTCCTCCTTTTATGTAATTAGGTTAGAAGAGAGATTAACTGAATAAGTACCTCTTTTGCTCTCAAGATTGGCAGGTGAGGTTCCCTCATTTGTTTTGGGCTCTTTCTGCTCTAGTATCCATTTCCACCACTGAGCAATGCATTTGCTACCACATAAAAGAGAAAGATTGTCAATCACTTAGTTGATGATAAAAGGACCACATAGAAACATAGCAGGCATAAAAAGAATTCTTTTTACCTATGAAAACAGTGGTAACAGGACATCAACTTCATAAATGGCAAAGAATCAGTTGTGTCTTCAGCAACTAAAGGATACAAACACAATGGACAGTTTCCTTCAGGATGGTTCATGTTAGAAAGTAGCTCCACTGCTTCCTAGCATTTATAAATCAATCAGATCAAAAGCATGTGCAAAATTGCCTTCACATAGCATAGACAATATTGCATGAAAATTTGAATTTTAAACTGGTAATCATATTAGTTTAAATGAGAAGAAAAATCACCAGGTTGGAATAGAGAGAAGAAATGCATATGCATCTAACACCAAAATTGATTTACATATGGAAACTCAACTAGGTGCAGGGTTTTAGATCATTGTGCAAGTATTAAGTGGTTATGCTTACCACTTACCAGCAAACTCCTAGTAAAGAATTTTGCCAATAACATCAAGAGTAACACACCAATGCACAAAAATGAGGCACTAAGTAGCAAAGGGATTTTGCAACACCAAATACACATCCAAAAGTAAGGAGCTGAAATCTACCTCACAAAGGGCCACGAGCATCAAGCAAGAAGACAGCTCTGATGCTTTATTCTTCACACCTGTGATTAGTTGTGTTTGTCGATTTTCATCAAGGCCCTTTGCTTCCACAATGTATACATGAGGAGGAATGCTTGGATACTGCACTCACAATAAAAAAACAAGAGATTGAATGCATGATATTGAGATATTTTAAAACACAAATAAATGTTTCAAAGGTTTAAGACTACTGGTTCAATTCTAGTTATGAAAACCTAATACAGTACCAATATATCAAGTGGTATACTGACTTTTACCTTCACTATCATTATTAGATTATACAGAAATCTATTGCATAAAGAAGTAATAAGCTTCCTGTCCTACAGGAATATATCTAAACCCTGCTAGAAAAATTCCTGAAGCATACTATGATAAACTTTGTAGTCCCACAAATGAACGTTAAATTGTATATTTAAGGTAAGCTAATGAGAAAATTTATACCACAAATTATTACAGGTATTGGCTATTGAGCATCAATTGACAAAGACCTTGTTTGCTGTTATAAGAAGCAGGCCAGAAAATTTGAAATTGAGATATTTAGTTGAGACAACTCCTGCCTCATACCATACAGAAGTAAAGTACCTCCTATGAACTATACAACGACTGCATGAATAATCAATTTCCTATCTACAAGAAGTTCTATCAGTATCAGTATACCTGATCACATGAATTTATCCCGAGGATGACTTCCACGAACTGCAGGCAGTTAAAGGCAGGTATTAGAACCTAGAAGTTTCAACTCATAATTTTAACAAGTTTATTTCTAATTTGAAATTAAATAGATTGAATATATGGAATAATAAAAAGAAGTCTTGGAAATTGAACTATTAGTACATTAATAAGAAGAATGTGTTGTATGGAATACCAAATACTTATAATGAACAACTTCATACATGATACATCCATATCAATCTCCCAAAGGAAAAGGTCAACAAGACATATATTGCATGCAACATTACATAGGTAGGCACATATATAGGTTCATCAGCCATCCAATTCAGCAAAATAAAGAAAAGGACTTCACCAAATAGATGTGAAATAAAAATAGTATCAAATAGCTGCAATTGTGACTAAAATATAAGCATTGGCACAGAAATATAATCAACATTGTTGCGGTTGATGTTAAAATCGAAAAGTAACAGTTATAATTTACAAATTCAAGCAGTGGCATGGAAATATAGGAAATTAACTACAACCCTTGGAAGGATAACTCTAATGCAATTCATGAGGCGTTAAGTAGTTGCTTACTCTAGATCCTTAGTAAAATCCAAGACCATAAAGTGAAACCAAAACAGAATAATTGAAAGATTAAGATTTCAGGAATTCCAATAATTGGATGCATATGTCATTACTTAGAAAGATAAAACATGCTATATAACATAGAAACCCAAGAGAGATATAATATGAACATTATGAAACTTCAGTATACTTCGCTATTGGACGTTAAATGAGCTAAGTGGTACACCTTATACCCCAGTTTGTACCAGATACTCAAATGCTCCTTGACCAGCATTCTAGGTAACTATAGACAAACTACATAATGCTCTCAATCTGCACTAGAAATTTCAGTTATCAAGAAGGTTTTACGGACCTTTCATCCATTTTTGGCCATAGAGACGTATAGAATTAAATGGTCAATTTGAACATGAATCACTTAGCTATTAAGATCCAAATATGCAACTTAAAGATCATCCTGACTGACCGACTCTTGTAGGAATGACAAACACATCCTAATAGTATGGCTTAGAAAATCATATTTTAGCAACAAATATCATGTTGTTAACATTATGAAAAACTATACCGATGATACTTTCAGATTGCTTCTGCTGAATAATCACAAAATTAATTTGGCAAGAAAAATAGGAAGAATTATTTGCGTGCTTGGAATAAGTGAAGACGTTAAAACCATTCAAGATGATCGGAAGTCCTAGGATGCCACAATTGTATCAATTCTTAAACATGCTACGCAATTGGTTATCCCTTGTTACTTTTCCGCTCATGCCCCAGAACCTCGCTGAACCAGAAATTCCACCATTTCAGTCTCCGAAAAAGGGGGAACATGATCAAAATCAAACAACTTCTACCGAGGTTAACCGCTTTCCGTTCAACTGCTAAATCAGGAAGGATGCGCCTCCAACATAATTGAATCAGGAAAAAAGAGATAAAGCCCTTTTCTTGTGTTGGTTCCCCGGAGGGGAAAGAAACCCTAGTTCCGTGATCACCTGCTGCGAGGAATCGTCTGCGGTGCGAGGCCTGATGTGGACGGCGAGGTGGGGTGGGAAGTCCTGAATCACGCGGCAATCGCCACCGTAGACGGCTTGTACAGCCTCGACCTCGAGACGGACGTCGGCCTCCTCCGCCATCGCGCCTCCCCGTGAACTGAGAACGAAGGTGAGCTGCGGGATACTCCTGTATGTGGCCCTTACAAATACCGACGGACTTGCCCCCTCGCGGTAGCCGCCGCCACGTTTCCGTTCAACGAGAAACTTTTGCTCTATTAAGTATAAACTACGAAAAGAACTTCTGGTTTTTATTATTTCTTTTGAGGAAACCGTCTATCCTCAATTTCTCATTATAATTTTTATTAAAAAAATTTAATTATCGGTTGAGAAAATTACTCGACTTCTCTTTTTCTCCTGCAGCTTGATCAATTAAAAAGGAAAATTATTTCTTTTATTCTTCCATAATAAATTAATTAGCTGTTAGATCAAATTATTTCAGCAATTTCCCTATAACAAAATAACATTTTTGCTTATTCCCAAAAATAAAATAATAATTAAATTTTTTAATTCAAAATATCCTCATAATACCCCTCATAAATATTGTATATATGTCTCATTAACCGTGTTAATCCCATTAAAACTAGGATCATTTAAACTTGCTTCATCGTCTCACCACTATAACACAATTGGCGTATAAAGACAAAAAAAATTATGGACAAATTATATTTTTATTTCTAAATTTTTATATTTAAATATCAATGGATACGAAATTCATTCATAATTAGCCTCTAAAGATATATAGAAACGACTTTAGAGTCGGATCAATTAAGTGACTCTATTGTTGGTGTTTCTATAGCTTAGAGTCAAATCAACTAAGCGACTATGGGCCCGTTTGGTTTGCTAAAAAATGGGGGACTGGACTGGACATCCGCCCATGTCCCCCGTTTGGTTTGCAAAAGAAGCTTCGGGACAAGGACTTCTCTTTGTCCGGGACAAGATTTCCACCCGTTTCGGTGTATCGAGAAATTTCTCGGTACACCGAAATCGAGCGGAGGACAAGGGCTGCAATTGTCAAAATTATCCCTTCCTTCGACGGAGCCGGGCCACCATCGTCGGATTGGTCACGGAGGTTGGGAAGAGGGTGGACGTGTCGCCGGGGTGATCGCCGGCGGCCGGGAGGACCGGCCGATGTGGGTCCGAGTGGAGCAGAGGGAGGCTGTGCTCGGACGGGAGGAGGCGGCGGGATCGGGCACAGAAGGGGCTGGCGGTGAGTCGGATCATGTCGCCAGGAGTGATCGTCGGCGGTCGGGAGGACCGGCCAGCGTGGGTCCGAGCGGAGCAGAGGAAGGCGGGGCTCGGGCGGGCGTCAGGTGGAGAGGGAGACGAGTGAGGGAGAGGGTATTTTAGATTTAATGTATTTAATAAATTGGGTAATTAAAGAAGAGAGTTGTATCGCATAAAATGAGATTGAATTGTGAATTATTAGGGTATTTTTGTAGTTGATCGTAGAATCGTCAGATTGAGTCAAGGTGAATACCAAAATTGTAAATTTTCGCGTGTTGAACGCGATGGTGCTGTCAGATTTCAGATTGGAGATTATTTGGTATGATTTTTATATTTTTCGGTATTATCCTATTGTTATACTTTTAGGTTAATTGAAAATTAGTTGAAAACTTATTAGTTAAACTAAAACTTCTTATTGTATTAAAGTATTGGATACTATATATTGATATTTTTTTACATATTAATTAATTTTAAGACTAATTTACAAGAATATTTTAGTCATTTGTCATGTATAGTACTTTGTTATAGCAAAACAAACGTAGGACATGACGGAATATCGTGTCCTGTTCTTGACGAAATAAACACGGTATAGCTATTGTCCCAGGACATCTGATGTCTTTTCCTTGTCCATGTCTGGTGTCCTGTGATGAGCAATTTGCGAACCAAACGGGCCCTATGTTATTGTTGTTTCTTTATATCTTTAAAGACTAATCAGGAATAAATTTTGTATTCATTAGTCTCTAAATGTGAAGATTTAGAAACAAAATTTTAATTTATCTCTAATTTTGTGTCTCTATAGGTCGATTTTGTTGTAGTGCACTCGTTAAACCATTTAAATAGTTTTGCTGAAATTGTTTAAATGGATCATTTAAACTTAGAAATATATTAAAAATTATCAAAAAAATCACCAAAAATTACATAAACTCGCAGAACAAAACTATTTAAGTAAAATAGATTTTCTGTGAATTTTTTATGATTTTAAAAGGCATTTCCAAGCAAATATGACCTATTTACTGAAATTGTTTAAATGACCCTTGAACTGTTTAAATGAATCAATTCTTTTTATCCATCACTTGTATACACCTATTTTGATTGGTCCAAATTGTGAATCTCAATTCATTAAGTAAAGTAGATTTTTTGTGAATCTTTGATGATTTTAAAATACATTTTCAAGCAGATATGACCTATTTACTGAAACTTTAAAATGACTCTAAAACTATTTAAATTGATCAATTCTTTTCATCTGTCACTTCTACACATTCATTTTGACCGATACAAGTTATGGATCTCATTTCAATAAGTAAATAGATTTTATGTGAATTTTTGATGATTTTAAAATGCATTTCCAAATAGATATGATCTATTTACTAAAATTGTTTAAATAACTTGAAACAGTTTAAATGGGTCAACTTTTTTGATCTACCACTTGTGCACACTCATTTTGTATGATTCAAATTTTACTGAAACTATTTAAATGACTTATACAGTTGAGTCAGGAGTGGACTCATCCAAATGATCTTTCTCAGAAATTAAATTCTGAAATTAATCGCTCCCACTAATCAAGTTATTTTCAAGAAATTTTCGTTTCTTGACTCCACAAACCTAGTGGTATGAGATGGATAATAGAATTTATATCCCTCTAGACTTTTTGGTATATCCAACGAAATACCTACAAATAGTCCTTGGGTCTAGCTTATTCTCTTGCGGATGTAAACCCTTATTTCAGATGAACAACCTCATACGCGCATATGTTGCAAACTTGGTTTCCAACCTTTCCATAATTAACAAGAATGACGTTTAGGAACAGTCTGGGTTGGAACTCGGTTTAATATATACACAACCGTCTTAAGGGCTTCAGATCACAAAGATCTAGGAAGCTTGGAGCTTCTAAGCATGCTCCGCACCATGTCTATAATGTTTGGTCCCTTCTTTCTGCAACACCATTTTGATATAGAGATCCCGGCATGGTGTATTGGGCAATCATCCCATGCTCTTGAAAGAATTTTACAAATGGACCAAGGTGCTTATCCATCCTCAGTTTATCGTCCATAATACTCACCTCCCTTATCTGATCTCATGAACTTTATTTGCTTCTCGCACTTCTGCCTTGAAAACCTTAAAGGCATCGAGTGCTTCGTTCCTCCTATGAAGCAAATAGATATACATGTAGCGTGAGTGATCATCTATGAAGGAGACGAAATACTTCTAACCATATGAGTCTATGTCTCGACTACAAATATCTATATGTTAATATCTAATATGTTTGAGCTCCTATTAGCACATTTGTTTGACATCTTAGTCTACTTTCTCTTTATGCAGTCTATACACGTCTCAGAGTCAGTAAAATCCAAAGCACTAAGTACTCCTTCATTTACCAACTCTTTTATTCTCTTAATGGATGTAAGTCCTAATCTTCGGTGCTATAACCTAAAAGAGCTTTCATCTATAACACATCCTTTAATATCCGCACTTTATTGAACATGCAATACATTATTAGTTGAATTATCTTGCAACTCAATAAGTTTTTTTTTATGCAAAATAAATCCAGAATTTAAAATAAGTCTGCATGTTCTAACGACTTCCGCCATTGAACATGCATAAATCTATAAACATCTTAAATTGCGGAAACGTAAGATCGAGACTAACCTCCTGCCATTGATACCGTGTTGATGCGCTGCTCCGGTTCCCTTTTTGCTCATGTGCACCTTCCTCAATAGGTCTTCCAGTACTCTTTTTAGAACCCTCAATAGATGGTGTAGAAAGGTAGAAAATGAGTCTGGGGACCTATGAGTATCCCAGCCTATTTATATACGCATCTTGCATCAAAGGTGGAAAGATAGGCTTGAATCGGGTTTGAGATAAACATGGGTAAAACGGTAAAACATAAAATATGTGGATCACATAAGGATAGACACGTGAACGTATGAGGTCCACATCATCTGATAATGTGGACCATGCATTTATAATGTCACGTCCAACATTGAATTCATGAGGTTGCTCAACTTGCGCAACAGCGGTAGCTCTTCTTCATCTTCTTCTTTGTGGCATTAACTTCTCTTTCGCAATTGCTTTTCCATGGTCAAATGGCTCGTTGTCCTTGGAGGCTACTGGGAGTGTAGGGCCTCGACTGGCACTATGTGCGTGTGAGCAGATGAGGGTGGGGTCCTCCTGCAGCATGACCAGCAACAGGCCACAAGAACAAGTAGTCACAGATTTTGATTAAAATTATGTGATAAAGTTTTAGGGTTGGGTGAGGACAAGAGCAAGGTGCCAGACATGGGACACAGCTAAGAGTTTGCTGAGCCCATGGTTTTCATAATGCCAACTCAAGTAATAATTTCTAGGGTTTCTTCATCTGAGACAAAGAAGGCAAGAGGAAGAGGAGCAAAGCTAGCTCAGGGCGGAGAGGAAAAGATGGCTTCTTCATCCTTCTTCCTCCTGCTGCTGTTGGGTTCAGCTCTGTTCATCTCCAATGGGGTGACTGCGTCGCTCCCGGATCTGCCCAACCTCACCACCCTATCCTTCGAGGAAGGCTACACACAGCTCTTTGGTGACAACAATCTCATTCTTCACTGCGAAGGCCGCACTGTCCACCTGTCCCTCGACCAGCGAACTGGTTCGCCGCCTCTCTTCCCATATCTTGTTGCTTCCATCTCTGTTTGCTTCGCAAGATCTTTATCTCCATGGTTTCTTCAGTACCTCCATCACCCGCCCACGGATTACGCCGCTGGAGTTGTTGTCACCTTCAATGTATGTCCCCCCCCCCCCCCCCCCCCCCCCCCGCCCAATGATGTCGCCTTTCTTCTACGTCTCGATGTTATGTCTGTGCATTTCCGGCGTTGTGCAAGTGAAGATCTTCTTCGACTTTCTATCACCACGAGCGCCTCTGATTCGATCCACTGCGTGCCCTACAATCCAGTAGCAAGCTGTGGACTAAATCGATCTGCCCGCAGCGCGTTGCCTTCGCTGATTCGCTCACCACGAGCAAGCTGCGCGTGTCTTCTGATCTTCTCACGCCGAGGTGAGTCGTAAAGATTTCCCATTCCTTAGTCGTAAAGATATGTGGCCATGAAAAAGGGATTAAGTGGAACAGGATTGGCCGGGTGGTAGAGTCGTTGAAACACTTTGGATTCCATATTTTGGACCTTAGCCCCATGGAACAATATGCTACTGTTGAAACATGGAAGAATTGAAATCTTAGATCAAAACACTATGTATGGATGATATGAACTGCCTAAACAAGAATTTTTGAACGGCGCCAGAGTCTATTACTCACTACATCAAATAATTTCCATTAATGAAACCATGTAAATCTATCGAAAAATCAAAAATACGCATGTCCGATGAAATGCTTGTTGCTATCTGCTCCAATAACGAATCATTGGTTTCACTGAATAACTAAAGAAAATAGATAGACCTTTCTCTTTGTCTCAGGTCGATGGATCTTCTCAATTGGAAGATCCTCCATATGGATAATACATATTCCGGTTGACCGAGCCTCATTCTCATTTTTTTGTTCACCCTTGACTTGATGGAGCCCCCTTGACCCTGTTCTAGTCATGAACTGGCTGCGACCCGAGCCTACTGTAATGCAATTCACTCTGTTAGACTTCACTCGTAGTTCTTTCCGCGAGTCAAAGTTCCTACATGAATTCGTGCCCCAACCGCGAGAAAATCTACGACTAATGGCCATTGATGGAGTCAATTGTTTCGGCTTCAAAACAACTCCCTTTTGGGTGACTTCTTTTTTGAGCTTTTTCCCTCTTCCCTCAAACTGTTTCCGGGGTTCCTCCCGTAGGTCGGGTTTTTTCCTCTTCCCTCAAACAAAGGACAACTTTTTCTCCCGCTTAATGGCATTCATTCTCTTCTTTCTTGTTTGCTTGACTTTTCCTTCCCTTTCCTTACGATTTGTTTCATTTGCTTTGAAGTCTAGTGGACTCCCGTATGATAGCTTTCCCTGGGATGACAAAACACTATTCTATTAGGTCAGGAACTCGTACTCGCTTTCCTGTTCCCTATTCTCTTTGACCAAGGCGATGGATCTTCTATCTATTCGATTGACCATCAATCTAGGAATAATTCCCTACCTTCGACTGAGAGTTTTGTCGCCTACAAACTCTTCCTTCGTACTTGACTTATAGGCTTTACGGCGGATAGCCCATTTCCCCTAGGCTAGTTCATTTTCGACTATAACTGGAAACAGAACTAGTTGAATTAGCGAGGATCATTTCCTTAAGAAAGCGGGTTCCCCTTAGGAGATGACTTATAGCCAAAGCTTCTCGCTCTTTCCCTTTCACCATACCTGAGAGTTCTTTCCCTTAGAAGATTCCAGTCTGACTATGTACTTGGTAACAATCCCTTATGTGCACACTTCCTTCCCGATTCAAAATCCCCTTCAAGCCTTGCTTACTCTTACTTCATTTCATGTGGAAAAGCATAGTGGAAAAGACTCTCTCTGTATGAACTCGATTTCGACTTGACTTAGGCAGTCGATTTGGGAAAGAAGAAAGAGATGAGATGCCACCAAAGCCCTACGACTGGGATTTGCCATAGCTAAAGCTCGATAAAGGTACCTGATAAGGGCAGATGACCTTGAAACTCTTGAACCAATAGTAGGTCCAGATGCACAGGGGGGCCATAGAAGACAATTGGTGTTCCATAGACATAGAGGGGCCTTAATTAAGGACCTTATCGGCCTCGTTCAATGGGAGTCAATGGGTCTCCCTCCCATCACATAGTTTCAAATATCGGAAATTGAAAAGCGCCTATCCATCTTTTTCTATTTCGAAAGACCTAGTTTCATTTAAGGCTATACTCAGCTTCTTTCACAGAGGATCGGTCCTAGAGGAATTTCCCTTTCCCTTGTACCGGGAATCTCCGATAAAGACCACGCTTCAGGTTAAATGAGTTAGGAAACCGAGTTCCATCCTCAAGTCTTCTTAGTCTTCGTGGTAGCGGGCTTTGCTTCTTTTTTTTGCTATTTCATTGTTTCTGCTAGACCCACAATATGCTTTTTCGGATGCGGACACCCTTGTTTTAATCGGCTCTTGGTGGTTTAGTTAGGGCCGTTGATTACTTAGAGGTTGACTTTCTTCTTGACAGCTTTCTTTAACACTCTCACCATTGAAGGCAAGCAAGCTCCGCCTATGCTTTTGTCTTAGAAGGTGCATTTGTAAATCATTCCAATCAGTAAAGCATTTCAGTCTTCGAATCCGGTCTCGATGTGGTGGAAGTGCCCCAAGATTCGGTCCGTCTTTCAGAGTGGTGTGTGTGTGGGGCCGTGGTACTCTATCTATGCCAAATTGAAGCATCACTTCTGCGAAAGGACTATCAGCTCAAGGTCTTGGAGTCAAAAGTGGACACTCTAACAGGTTCAACTCAACCAAAGCAAGAGAAGAGAGCGTGGCAGCACGCTTCAGATGGAATTTCTTCTTTTGCCTCAACTAGAATATCTTTTCACTGGAACACGATTCCTTTCCGGCCTCCTCAACTCCAAACTTCAACTTCAAACCTCGAACCAGTGGCAGCTTTATGATGAGAGTTCACTATGCAATAGCTTCCCCCCAAGCTCCTTTCCCGGATAAGGTCTTTTTTTCCTTACCTCTCTATCGATTCTGTCTGGGTAAAGAATCCATTATCCATGCCTTACATTTGAACTTGTTTCAGGTTTGATTAGCTAGAACGTTTGAAACTTTCTCGGTCCAAAAGAAATCGAGAACACAAGTTTTTCAATTGCGAAAGAAGCTCCCACAGCGAGACTTTTCTACCCTGTTGCACGAATTTCTTTCCCCGAAAAAAGGGAATCGAAATGACCAAATCTCATTTCAAAAAATTTCACCTTTCAATTAAATGGAGTTCCGTAAAATGTTTTTGACTTGTTCGTTCTTTCATTTTCTCGTTCGTTGCACAATTGAAAAGAAAGCCCCGCGTTATTACCTATTCTAGCTGAGAGCGTGGGTTAGATTATAGGGGATTACCGGGTCAGGCATAGAACAAAATCGAAAGAGATGTATCTACCTCAGCAAGTCAAATCTTCATGGATGTATACCCGTATCTACCTAAGTAGTCAACATTTCTGCATAAGCTGAGGAGTGACACTTTCTTCCTTAAGGTTGTCTATTCCGCAAAACCATATCGATAGGACTTCCCGGATTGTCGTATGGAACATACACAGGTTGACTCATATGAGAGCACATAAGAATTCGAATCCGCTGCTATCGAATAAGCATAGAGGAAGAGTACTCCCTCTTAGTACAACCTAAGGACAGAGATGAGGTAGTAATCCTTTTAGTCAACTATGTAAGGTAGTCACTTTTGAGAGTTTTTTATTTGCATTAAAGTACGCTCAATCTACTTATCTCCCTTTTGAATATGGCTTAGATATCCACCCCAATACTCAAAAGCGAAGTGAAGGAGTCAAGCTAACAGCCTGGGAAGAGGTTCTTTTCTTTTATGTTGATTGATCCCATTTTCAATCGATTCCAATTCTCACCGGAGTTCTTGCCCTAATGTCACTTCCTTCGTTAGTCTTTTTTCTTAGTTACTTAATTAAGTCCCCTAGCCTATGAAAGCAGCATTCCCATAGCTCTATGCCTACAACGAAAATGAGTTAGGAGCTTGAGTGAACACCAGTCAATTTCCTTATTAATAGAGTCTAAGGGCAAAGACAAGTCCTCCCATTACTGGAAGTGGCTCAAAGCATAGTGGAAAAGACTTGTTGAGACCAGCTCTGATCCCCGTTTCAATTGAGTTCATACCGCCTTCGGGTAGGAAGTGAACGAATCTGATGCTTGAAGGTTTGGAGGACTAAGCGCAATTGGAGCAAAGGTACTCTTAAGGGCCTGGAGTCACTTCAGGGGTTAGCTCTTCAGATGTTGAAGGGTCAACTTTGACTCTTGAATTTGGCATTTGGGAAGGTTTCGTAGAAGTAGTTGATCAAGGCTCAAGGTAAGCTTTAGACTAGGTTGAAGGTGGCGACTGCTCTCTCTTTCTTGTTTGAATGAATAGCCTACTTTCTTTCCTACCCACGAGACTGGGAATTTGCCAACTTACCTTCAGAGATGGAAATCTACTTGCCTACCTCTACGCCTTTTCCTTAAGCGCGCCGTTCTACTTGAACTGGATTCTCAAAAAAAATGCAGCCAGTTCTCTTACCCCTAGGGGGGGCAACTCAATAGGAGCTACAATAGAATCTAAATCTAGCTTTCGAATGTACCTTGCTACTCTTATACCGTTTTCTGGGCATAGGTCTGTTATTGTTAGAAAGTGATTCTTAGGAAGCAGTACATATGGTTCAAAAGTGTATTCCACCCTTTTAATGTAATGCGCTAGTGTTGGATGTCCCAACTGTTGTGTTGGTAGTGCATCGTTCAGCATACGCTCATATAAGAGAATTCCCGTGCGGATTATGATTTTGTAGCTAAGCTGGTAGCAAACCAGAGGGAAACTCCCCTAATTGTGGAACATCCGGAGCCAGGCATGAGAAAGATGATGGTTGCTAGAATACTCTTAGTTAGAATTGGACTTCTGGCAACAGAATTCATTATTTGAACGAGCAACGCTTACTTCAATATCCTGAGAGCTGAATGATTGAAGACTCGGATGCGACTCCGTTAAGAGTCTTTTCTGCTGTCAGTATATAGCTTTCTTTACCAAAGGTGCTCGGATTCTGCAGATACTGTTTGATCTTATCGAAAGCTTTCTGACAATTTCCCATTCTCCTGTATTATTTGACCTCAAAAGAGAGTTGTATCAGCCATGTGTTGATTTCATAGGATCGGGTGGAAATGAGGAACTATTCTTGCTTATAGAGAAAGAAATCCAGTACGAGCGGAATCAAGACCGACAAAGAATCCAATTCCCGTTGGGGCAGCTACGAAATCTTCCACTAGTACATGGATGAGGATCAAGACGGGTATGCAACATGCAACTATTCGTTGTTTCAGGTCAATCACTAGGCCCCTTTTTGACTTCTTTTCCATCCCCGCTTGGACCTGACATTCAATTAACATTAGAAAGCCTTGTCGTCCTAAGTGAGTTAGAATTCGAATTCGAATCAAATAAGATGGAGGATTTTCTTGTGTGTCACGGTTTCAAGCCATCAGATAGGGACAACCAATTACACGGATTTCATACAACTAGTTCCTGCTCGAGGAATGAACTCCTAAAACCGTTGAAGATGTAAGGTCTTACATGTTGTGAGTCATCTTGACGATCAAGAAACTAGAACTATATACTATGACGGGTATGAATGCGCTTCGCCCCTTTTTCTTTTTTCGTCTCTGAAGTGAGTGAAGTCAAGTTAGCGTCTGAAAAGCAATACAAAAAAATCCCCGTCCTTTAGAAAGACGATAGCGATTCCCTCTCCGTACACCCTTCAACGCCTGCTTTCTTCTTTTTCTTATCTCTATTCCTCTTCTTTGGATTCTGGAGGGTAGGTAGTCATACCAAGGAGCTGTTGAAGCAGATTACGTTTATCATGTGGAACATTTGAGCTAAAAGAAATCTCCGATTTTTGGAGGTTTATGCACTGCCCTGAAAGGATCAATTGAAACCCTCAAATAGTTTCTGCTAAATCGACTCCCGGAGAACCGGTAAACACTTCGGCGGAGAAAAACGGTTGTGATAAGAACCATTTGGCCTTGCTACAATTAAGCGATCCTCTTCAGATAATTCATCCAACCCAAGGATAGCTATAATGTCTTTAAGTTCTTTGTAACGTTGTAAAGTTTGCTTAACTCGAAGTGCTCTTTCAACATCTTTCTCGCCAACGATTTGAGGTTGGAGCATAGTTGATGTTGAATCTAAAGGGTCAACTGCTGGATAGATACCTTTGGCAGCTAATCCTCTTGATAGTACAGTAGTAGCATCTAAATGTGCTTCTGTAATGGCAGGGGCAGGGTCAGAACAATCGTTTGCAGGTACATAAACTGCTTGAATAGAAGTGTTGGTATAAGTCATTCTTTCTTGTAAAGAACCCATTTCGGTACTAAGGGTGGGTTGATAACCCACAACAGAGGGCATTCTACCCAGCGGTCGGATCCTGCTTGGACGAAACGAAAGATATTGTCGATAAATAGAAAAGTACGTATTGTTCATTAACATCTCTTGGAAATCTTCTTCCATAGTTAGTGCAGTCAAACCAACTCTCATACGAGCTCTCGGTGGTTCATTCATCTGACCCTAGACTAGATTTGGATTCTGCAATATTTTCTTCATTAATGACTCCAGATTCTTTCATTTCCATGTAAAGATCATTTCCTTCACGAGTACGTTCACCTACTCCGCCAAATATGGATACGCCCCCATGAGCTTTCGCAATGTTGTTGATTAATTCCAACATTAGTACTGTCCCCAGCGCCCCCGAATAGTCTGATTGCCCCTCCATGTCGATAATGGGCTAAAAGATCTACGACTTTCATTCCTCTTGCCAAAATCGAGAATTTGGTATCTAACTGTATAAAGGCAGGCAGGCGAAGATCTATGAATAGGGGATGTTGTGCGAGTATCTACAGGACCTAAATCATCAACAGGTTCTCCAAGCACCTTGAAAATTCGTCCTAGAGTCGCTCTTTAGACTGGAACACTTAGGTCCGCTCTTGTGGCAATGACTTCAAAATCGCAGCAACAACAACCTTGGTTATAGGCCCCCATATTGTCAAAATAGTGGTCGGTGACCTGCTACTTCAGCCCCACGAAATGATCGCTATTTTCATCGTGGTCACTCTCCTTCCTTCTCGCGTGGTGGTTAATATACCCAAAGGCCGTGGTGCCTTTCGTCCTATACTTATACTATGGCAGCAGCAAGCTTCCTTCTCAGGCTCCTCTTCCCCTTATATACTTTGGAAATTGCCGGTCCAATGTCAGCTTTGTGAAGAGTACTATCACACTGTGAAATCTTGTTCCCATTCGCGTGCATCCTCGGCCTTGAACAAGAATTGTATTTGCTAGAATTGACTGTAAGGAAGCAAATCCATCACTCTGGCACTCTGACACAGGAGCTACCCACCACATGGCAAACCACCCAAGTATCCTTGATTCAGCACAAGCATACCATGCCCCGGATACTGTACACGTGGGGGACGGTACCAAATGACCCATATTGGTCACAAATTCATTCCTTTCTCTGGTTTTCAACCAAATCATGTTTTATTTGTTCCTAGCTTAAACCAAATTTTCTGTCGCTTTGCGAAATATAATTCTGATTTTACTGCGTGTTTGAAGGATCAACAAACCAAGAAGACACTTCTACGTTGCACTAATCATGTCCCTCTCTATACTTTCTCCATTCGATCTACCATTGATTGTCATATCCATAGACTTTTGTCTCCACGAAAGTCTCTCCATCAGTGTGGCATTGTCGCCTGGCTCACTTGCTCACAAAGGAAAGAGCTAGATCGCACTGGCACACTCAGAATGACAGTCAAAACATTCTACCGTCAGAAAAAGCATATACTTTTGGTCCTCAGCTAGACTATCTTCTAGAGCATCTCCAAGAGACACTGCTCAGCCTACTGCCCCTTCTCTTCACCCGATACAAGGCAATCGAAGTCCCCGCCCGGACTGGCTTTCTTCCTAAATATAGGACTGGGTTATGAACTTGACTCTGAGCTAAAATAAGTTGGTTCTTCCCTTCGGCCAGCCTAAGCTCGAGTCATTACTCTTCTATTAGCTCGTAACTAGTATAGGAAGAATATCTTTCTTCCGAAGATTCTTTTGTGAATTCCACGTGCAAGAAGTTCTACTCTATAGGGCCTTTGTTTGGTTTTCCTTTTGCTTTGTCCCACGAGTCCCCTATGGATCCCGTTTTTGGATGTCACTATAAGCACAGGATGTTATCCTAGTTGTAAGAAAAAGCTTTGTCCTAAAGAATGGGATAATAAGGGCATGGCCTAGGCGATCTTATAAGTCAAAAGTGTCTTTTCTAGCCCTAGACTTCATCCCTTGCGTAAGACAGAAAAAGTAGTCCATTCCAATGTTCTGCTTCATGACCACCAAAACTACTCGTAGTAAGTCCTACATCCTCGATGCTTTATGCGAAAAGGAAGCGAAACCCTTATAGCTAATCAGGTTGCTCTTAATAAAGAAAATGTCCTTTTGGCCTATCTCTGGTCCTAGTCGGGAATTGGGCCTTCGCAAAGAAGCCTTTATTTCCGGAATTTTCCCTATGGGGAAAATTGTCGTTTCTGACAGTTCCAAAAGAAAAGTCATTCGGGGAAAAGAAATGAATGAGAAGTGCATGAGTCAGTGAATATCTTTGATCCGGAAGTCACATTTTTCTTTCCTTGGGCTGGCTCTCTTCTGGGAACTCCCGAAAGCGCTGTCGTACGCTTTGTCAAATGGGAAATAGGAAGAGAGAATTCGGCTAAGGCCAATTTCTTGAATGCCACGAAAAACTCCATTTATTCTCGGGTGTGATAGAATAGACAATGGAGGAGAAAATACAGATAGATGCATATAACGAAGAAGGATACTAGGAATGAAATGGAAGGCTTGCTTGGTTTGGAGGTCAAAAGGCCTTGGCCAGATAAGCCTTTCCCTAGGCCATGTTCGGCCTTCTGCGACTCTTCCAATTCGGGAAACTTCTCCAAAAGGGGAAAATATTAGAGTAGAGTAACAATTCTTCATCTGTCAAAGAGACTATGACACAATTCTGGGCGGAACGGCCCGCTGCTGTGGCCAATCTCAGAAAAATGACCCTTTGACCCTGGAGAAAAGGTTGGCTGCTCTAAACCAACTATCTCTCTTTCTTCTCCTACGCTTTCGGGGAGAAATTGATCACTTCTCCTTTTAGGCTGTGAAAGTCTCTCTCTTTCTAGACTTGCAACTGACTTTTCCTTTATTACCCTTTTTCTGCTTTGAAAGGGGCGCGAACGAATAGACTTTAGTCCACTTCTAGCAGACTTGGACTGAGAAATTGAAGACCCCAGGAAATCCTTGATCGTAACCCTCGGAAAAATCATTGCATTTGAAAGCAGCGCTAGAAAGCCTATAAGAGCTGTAAACTCCTAATATAGGCACGTAAGCATAAAGAAGCGCGGGAACCCATTACTCATGGAACTACTATCAGCTGGAGGGGAAAGATAGGATAAGAATAAGAAGACAGGAAGGAAGAGAGCTTCGTAAACCACCGAAGGAGCAAGAAAACCAAAAATCTCTTTCTGAACTTGCTACTCGTTCGCGTCTTTGTTTGAGGTCTGCTCGAAGGGATGGCTAAAAAAGACTTGGATTACCACTCCGTCAGAGAGTTCAGGAGCCTTCGGTAAAGGGGAATGAATTCTTTCTTCCATTTTCGGCTTGCTTTCCTACTTGACTCCGCTATAGCTGCCCGAGACCAAATGATGACACATTTTTTGTTCCTCTATGCTTAGATTTCCCACTATAAGAATATTGGAGAAAAAAGCCCCATCCGAAGAAGGGGAACTGGTTGCTTCGTTTAGGGTCTGGCAGAAGAAGTTGGCATGGTGACGGTGACAATAACCTTTTCTCATAATCCATTTGTGGAATTGACGATGACCCTTGATGTGACTAAGGCAGCTTTACAGTAGGTGTGAAAATGGAGGGGAATTCTATTGGGCTGAAGGCATGTTACTTTGGGTTAGTGTTCAGTGACAATGGTAGCTAACATTACATGAGATGCGATTGGAAGCGAGGCAATAGTCTTTCTATGTTTTCCACTCTAACGAAGTTTCTCTGGGTGAGCTTAGATGACCCGAAGCAATGACCAACTCAATTCTCTCCGCCCTTTGCGGAGGAGTTTCTTTTTCTTAAACAGTCTCGTCTCTAACCGGAGGCACCCACTAGTAGTAGGGGGAGCCCATAATTGACCCGGGTAGGCAAGCTTCACAGCTAGGGGCTATAGTTACCAGTTTCGAGTGACTTAGCGGGTATTCCCCAGCACGGCTTATGCGGATCTCTCTCTCTACTACCAGGGAACGGGTTAGAATCCCCATCGCTAGAGCACTACAGGCCTAACAACTTATTCGATATAATGAGCCTTTATTGAACCGCTACGCCCCTTATCCCCCAATTGATCTACCCAGTAATGTGATGAGTTCTGACCTCGAAGGCCCAATCCTTCGTCGTACAGAATGAGTATGACTTGGCTACAAGGGAAACAACCAAGAGATCTAGCTTCTTGGAGGACCGGTTGCTAGCCCCATCATCATCCCGAGCTTTTCACCATCGGTCCCATGACTGCACGAGCCCTATGAACTAGCTCTTTCGTGTCCGCCGAACTGTACGATGGAGGGTTCGAGTATGGAATTTTCCCAACCGGGTGAGCACCATTAATGTCTCTAGTCGAAAGACTCTACAAGGAACCTGGCTCAGAGGAAGAAGGACATTAGTTTTCAGTCTCGAGTCTCTATCCCCTCTCTAGTGCTGCTTACAAGTCCCTACTACCGTGTCATGGACCTCGAAACCCTCGGGTTGCTTCGTCTCCTAGTGGTGGTTTCCCGTGGAGCGACCGTGAGTCAGGATAAGCCCTATTCCAGTCCATCTACCTCCTGAGACAATAATCCACCAATATCTTTTTTTGTCGAGCCCACGGAGCGGTAGAGGATAAGAGGTTTCCCAGGCTGTGGTGTTATGAGATGGTCTCGTATAGAAGATCACGGCTGCATTTAGGAGTGATCAATCTCACAAACTCGAAATTTCTTAAGAGAAGAAAGAATTGACAAGGGCCTATTCAGTTAGTCAGAAAGCTAGATCAAGAAAGCTGCGCCCAATAGAGCAACGCCTTGAGTAGACCGATAAGGTCTCGCGAAGCCGGTCACCGTACGCCTACGATCCTATCTGACTATTGAGGAGAGCTCTTTGATCTTCTTTCTTTTATTCAATTGTGCGTGCTTTGCTTAACACATGCAATCGAAAGAATGTTCGATCATTAAACTAAGACTCACTTCAAGCTGTCGTTCACGTCAGGCTCCGAAGGAGAGAGGAGATCTCTGCTCTTATCGGTAATTAGGTATGCCTCTAGATCTGAATGTATACCCTAGGCCAAGGATCCCCCGAGCAGCTCTTCATACTATGGGGTTATATAATCTCCTTGTCCTTTCGTTGATTAGTCGTTAAAGGAAGTTTGATGATTCTATCTGAGCCTCTTGAGAAGCGCCCAAGCGAAGTCGAGGGCCTTAGCAGAAGAGACCTTAGCTCTTGTTGGTAGTTCGGTAAGGGAAGCAGTTGGTCCTATTTTTTTTTCTTTCGTAGGAACTCGGCTATGAACAAGCGTAGTTCTGTGTTCCGGGATTCACCTTGGTAAGTGGAGTGAAGAAGCCCACCTTTGTTTACTCACTCGCTCAGGGTGACAGTACGAGGGGAAAAACTAAAAGATAGAATACTATACCTGTCTCTTTCACAGCTCATTTTGCTTCTTCTGGTTAGCTTTCTCTGTCACTTGAAGTTCAGATAGAATGAAATGCATTTCTTTAAATGTACTCTAACAAGGCGTTCATAGAGTTCTCCCTCTTTTGAAAGTTCCTGTAGAAAGGGATAGACATGAAGGCTAGATAAAGGACAGCGGGATCGAGCAGGCAAGTCTGAAAGTAGGCAGGGGAGTTAGTTGAAGTGCAAGCAAGCATCCCTAAGGGCAATAGATGGATACCCTAGGGGCCCCGTGCCTTTCGCTTATACACATTAGTCACTTGGTCCAAAAAGCTAGAGATTCTGAATGGCGGCTGGCTACCATTGACTTCCCTCGCTTGACAAGTGTCAATTCTTTCTCATAGAAGTAGACAGATTTCATGAAAGTGGGATATGTATAAGATTTGAGACATGTTTTATTTGGACTTTCCCTCCTTTTCATTCAATTGAGCGAACGAGTTTGAGTTCCATGTCGTCCAGTCTTCTAAGCACTTCTAATTCGTTGTCTTAAGCACTTCTTTCTGTTTTGCTTATGTTCAAAAAAGTGGGAGTGGGGAAATATCGGTTGAAGTTGGTCCCCTGCTTACATGTCTAGTAGGAGTGCTTCTTATTTCCTTTCCCTTGTAGCAGTAGTTGTCTAAATTCTCACCCGGTAGTTTGATGTGTCTCCCTACCACTATCAGTCTAATTATCAGTCTTAGAAGTTCCATAAGTCGGAGTCTTGTCTTCCTTTTACGAGATAGTGGAAGTAGCATTAGCAGGACAAGTAAGCTCCTATGAAAGCCTTTTTGAAGTCCCTCTATCTTAGGCAAAAAGTGAAGAGAATTTTGGATAGGCCGATAATCAAGCCATCACCGATCACTCTTTCTTTTCCTCCTCCCGAGCTTTCCGAGGTTACCGTTCCAAACAAGGTAGGTTTATACGAGCCAATTGCAAGTCATCTACGACCACCCTCATTCTTCTGTAGTTCACCTAGTTAGAAAGCCTGTTACAGATCTAGAAGCCAGCTACTTTGCATTTCAAGAAGAATCAAGAAATTTGTTTTCAAGCGAGCAGGTAAGAGATTTGAAATTCCTTCATTTTTTTGTCAGATATTTGAAAACTGGCAAGTTCAATCCCTTTTGAAAGTAGGGATAGCTGAAAGTAGGGTGTAAGATTCCTAAGTCGGGAATACGATCCAGCTGATTCAATTGGAGTCTTTAGGTCATCCTTTCCAGCCAAGGCGATTGAAGTTTGAGTAGCTTTTCGATGTCGGGCCAAACGAGTTGGAGTGTTTAATTCTTGTGAGCGAGCAAGTTTGACCTTCCGTTGGAGTTTTTGAGAGTTTTGTTACATACCCTTCCATTGCAGAAGAAGAAAGATAGGCCTCTGGAGATCCAGTGCCAGTTGCAGTTCCAGTACCAGTATGTTATTGGCTTCCAGTAAAAATAGCAACTTCCTCCAGCAGGGGATGAGAAAGATTGGCTTATGCAGCTAAGATTCTGTCACACCATCTATCGAATCGTCTTCTATCATTGTAAAGAACAGTCTAAATAAAATCATACAATTGAAAGAGCTATTTAAAGCGATAAAAGCGAAGGAGAGAAAAATCAAACTGAGATGCTGTGAAACTCTCTATCGATAGAAGCCCCGCCCTTATAGGACGATGAAGAGACCAGTGGAGAAAGTTTGACAGACATTGCTTTGAACGAGATCGATCCAGAGTTCGGGCATAGATTAAGTAAGATCTTACCAGGTCTAGCTCAGTAGGGTCATCCAAATCCATTATTGTCTGATGGAGATTGTAATCGCAAAAGGATTCATCCAGGTTTATCCCCGTTCACTCTTGTAATAGTAAGTACTTAGGATCTCCCCCTTTCTAAGGTATCTTGTGATAAAAAAAAGTATAAGAGTGGAAGGTATAGGTGATTTTTCAACTCTTAGTTGGTAGACCGAGTTGATAGAAGTTGGTAGCGAGGGATCGTTTAGGGAAGAAGCGGCCAGTCGAAAGGCTTTCCGTACAGTTTCTCGGGTATACCAAAAATTCCTACATTCTTTGCGCCTTCTCTTCGGATTGATCCTTGCCTAGTGCCTACTGGCAATGGGAGTCTCATGAGCGTATCCCATACCCATAGTAATTCAATCCAAGGTAAATTGCCGACTCTTCGTACTTGAGTTTCAAAGTGTCTTGGATGTCAGAGTGAACTCCTTAAGGGCTTATCTTTCTTTATCAAGTATCAAGGGGGACCTGTTAACATCTCAATCTATGCCCTTACCTTCCTTGTTCTATTTTGATTCCATGCCGCACCTGAGCCTGAAGAAGAAGAAAAGGGATTTCCCAAGGATCTAAACATTCCTTTCTTCCTTGTACACTAAGGAGAATGAGCTGCGCTTTCTTTTCCTTGTTAAGGGCTTTTTTTTTGTCTTGATCGGAGCAAGCGGAGGGCCTACACGCACTAGCGCGCTTTCCATTTTCTCGCTTGGTCCATATCGGATAAAAAGTTTGTCCATGCGAGTATAGACTGGATGCTTGCTTTGTATGGTAAGCGAAGGAAATCAAGCTAGACCAGATATATAGCCAGAATAGGAACTCACTGAACAACGTCTCTGGAGGCCAGGGTTTACCTTTTCAGTATCTCCCCGCATTGATATAGATTGGAAGCCGATATACCTAACTTTTCCCCATGCATCCATTGACTATGACTAAGAGAATCCAGCAGCCATAGAGATCTATTTTGAAACTGATCTACGACCACAGTTCGCTAACGGTCACCTGGAAGACTTCCACCCTTGCCTCTTTTGTTTTTGTAGCATCTAGGGTTCTGCTCTTATTGCTAACTCCTTTTTGTCTGGGTAGCTTTATGCTCGTGAATTTTCCTATCACTTCCTTTTGAATAAGCTAATAATCTCTTTTTTTCGATTCCGCTATGGGATCATAGATTCCCTCTTTCACGTTTGCTCTTTCGAGAGTTTAGGGAAAGCAAGTGCTTTGAAGGACCATATCATATTCTTTTCTTCGCGGCTGGTTCTGAATGCTGGATGATCTTAATTAGTAAACATTTGATCCTCATTGCTGTGAGCTTAGTTTTCGCTTAAATCAATTCCATAAGCTAAGAACATCCATTTTTCTTATTCGATTTCGCTACGCACCTCTATGGATATTAAGGATAAGGAACTTTTAAGCCACTCTTAGGCTATTGAGTGCACTACTAGGAATTAAGCAACAATCAATCGTTTCGACTACTTCATCTACTTATCCTGCTCTTGTTCTGCCAGGAAAACCTCAAGCTCTTTTGACCTATCCTAGCTCAAGTACTTCTCCCTTTCGTGACACCCCTTCCCGGGCTCAGGCGATGCACTTCTTTAGGGAACTGTCTGCTCGCCTTTCAAACCCGAAGGCAACTGGGGTCTTCATCTTCGCAGCTCGGATCGTCTTTCGATGGGCCGCTAAACCGTCTCCGCCGCATCCTGTTACTACCTCTGGATTAGGCGATTGCCTCTGATTCCATCCCAGTTCGAAAATGGATTCACTACCTCCTTCGGACCCTCGACTTCTGAAGCTATGAAGACATCCATATGGATTTTTCAAGAAGAGATTCTAGAGCCATCTCTCCCGAGCAACTTTGGAGGCGTTTGGCGATCCGACAAGGCCAGATGAAGGAAGCCCTTTCTGCAGATCTTTCTCAATATGAGGAACTGGACAAGAGGATTTTTCATCTGCAGGCTTTGGAGCAGGATCACGCCTCTCTTTCCCTGAGGTTGTTTGAACTATCCTCTGAGATTGCCCGTCTGTCTTCAGGCTGATGACCCGCCCTTACGATTTCTAGCCAAGAGAGACGAGCAAACAAAGGTAGAATAAGGATTGGATGAAGAGAGGAATCAGAAAGCCATCCAGGACTCTCTTCTAGACTGGGAGAAGCAAAGCCGAGATCTCCTTCGGCTTCTAGATTCTGCTTAGCGTCTTAGTGTTGATATTTTTCTTGATTTTACCAAGTCTTAGTAGGAATGCCTTTAGCTAGGTCTTGTTAGCTCTTTGCTCTTGCTTGCTATGAGCTGCTGCTTAGAACGTTCTTTCTTTGCTGGTTGCCAAAGTGAAAGAATGACCCGGTTGCACTCCATTGGCTGATTTAGCAATAGTAGCATCCGTGGCTTGGCTTTTCGGACTGAAGGAAGAACCTAGGGTGAACCCAGATAGAACCGATTCAACAGAGGATCCAAGTCCAAGAAAGCTATAGAAAAAAAGGCAGGACAATCTAATGAGACAAGTAGAGTAATAGAGAAAGCTAGCTAGCTAGCTAGCTAGCTAGAAAGCTAAGCAAAGCAATAGCGCACCGCAGCGCACAAGCAAGGCCGCCACGCCAGACACATTCGCAATGCCGCAAGTCAACACGACGAAAGAAAGTACAAGTGGTTCTTCTTCACGGATCGGTAGCTAAACTCGTTGATAGCTACTTCGAGGAGATAGTTTAGAATCGGGGAAGTTTTTCCTCCTTCTAGAAGAAAGTGAGGAATGCAAGACTGAGTCCAATATTTAAAGGGACATTCATCTTCCTGATTATCAGTCAGGCAAGCGATCGAATCCGGGCGATTTAGCTATTTCACTTCCCTATCTATAGTCATATTTTTTTTGGCCTTTGAGAGATCTTCGAGGAACTTTCTTTCATAGTCTCTGACTTCCCCTTTGGTCGAGTGAACTTAGGTTTCAAATCTTCAATGCGACTCCTAAACAGTCAAGAGGAAGGATTGGACCAGCTCCTGAACTTGTAGGTGAGAAGCTCTTTGTTCGAGTTGACTGTGTGATTGATTCAGGTTTTGTGGTTTTATGGCAACCGAAAATCTTTTCATTCATTGAGAATGAGTAGAAGCGCCTTTTACAGGGGATAGATGCGGGAAGACCCTTTTGCAAAGCAAGGTTTCACCCTCTTCAACCACTTTTTGAGGGTCTGCCTAGATTAGATCTCTCACAGGATTCATCTGGCATTTCTGGATGGACTGGCATTTCGCATGTCATTCCGGACTTCGCTATTCTCACAGTCAGATCGAACATTGAAATCTGAAGTCAACTATCAAGACAGGACTGTCTTATCTATTTGATTTGCTAACAGTTGCAATATTGACTTGTTTGTCTTATCTTCTTTCTGAACTGCCTATCTTACCTTCCTTGTCTTAGCTGTGCAAATATTCTTTCTGCTTTCAGTCACATTCCCTTTCTTCCGGGAATGCTTGCTTAGCTCGCTTATCTTCTGTCTCAAAGCCAAACTTGACTTGCATGTGTTCCGCATATGACTATTTCGAGTGATTGCTGGTATCTGGTTTGAGTTAGACAAGCAGAGAAGGATCTTATGCCACTGGTGACCGGCCTATCTATCTAGTATCTAGTACTAGGACTAGTAGAGTAGAGGCACTATTGGGCGGGACTTCCTCGATCGCAGCTTCTCGCTTAGCTAACTGCCAGATAAGGATGGAAAGAAACTCCTTATATAGAATGTAGATTGACACATTCAATGAAGCAGCCAGTCCGGCAGACAAGCGACTTTCTGATTCTAGGACTGGCAGATCCTCTATCTATTAGCATACCCGTACCGGTAGTTATACTATCACTCTCTCCCCAATCAATCGTAGTAACCGGCTGTAAGAGAGCTGACTGCCTACCTGATTCAGTCTACTGGCAGTGAGTACCAAACTATGAGATAGCCTGGCCAGTGCATCCAATCAGATACCAGGCAGGAAGCTTCGATCACTATTAGCATCCACAAAGCCAATCTCGACTTAATGTTGTGTAAAAGCAAGGTCGATCAAGAAGGTATGGAACTTCTCGACGCAACTCTCCAAATTCCTTATTTGTCCCTCTTCTCTTATTTCATTTCTAGTTACAGGGGCGGATCACTTATACTATATATATACGATGATAGCACCAAAAGGGCGGAGGCAACGAGATCAACTGCTGACCCAAGAAGGTAGGGAAGAGACGAGGATGGGCTAATCCCCGAGGAAGGGGCATCTATCTTTATTTACGCAAAGCTATTTATTGATGTCGATTTAGATATGTTTATTGGCCTGCGACTGATCTCATCGTCCGTTTTCCCCTCTTTCTTATTTATTCAAGACCCTAACGGCACACTGTATATAATCTCTCTAGATGGCCAATGTAAACAGTTCAATCAAACTTGTATGTGTTCAGCATATTGAAAGTGACATTGACAAAGCAAAGCACAGATCCCCTAGAATGTTAGAACTCAGACATGACAGAGAAGGTAGTCAAAAATGGTACGCTAAGCTCCTTGCTTCGTCGCTTCTATTTTCAGTCAGAGAATGATGTTTTAAGTATCTCTATATGCCAGTCATCTATCACAAGGTCGACTTTGATATCTCACCCATGATCTCTACAGTTGGTTGAAGGTATCTTGGAAGATGGGTCGAAATCAGATCTGGATAAAAGATTCAGCTACTCTGGCAAAAGGGCTTTCATTGAATCAGACTTTCCCGATGCTGCTCCTCTCCGATCCCCTCGCTGTGCTTGAGTTTCATGAAGCTACTAAACAAAAGCTAACTAACGTATCTAATCTAGTGGCAGCAGGTGGATATCAAGCTTCTTCTGCCATGGGGAGAGCGGCTGAGACAAATCAAGATCTTGTGTATTCCCCCATCCCTCGCTTTGAAAAAGCCAACAATTGAATAGAAAGAAGTGCGACGAGAACTCATCCAATGCGGTTTTTTTCTCTCAGTCAGACAGTGCTCTCAGCAGTAGTTCATTGATCATACCCTCGATGATGACTAGCAGTCCTTCTGAGTTCTCACCGTCTATTGATAGATCAAGAGTTCCGGCCCGGCTATGATTCCATCAACAAACCCGATTCAGTAGAAAAGAAGAGCTTCTATTACAAGAAGATATTTTGAAAAAGAGCTATCCTAAGACAGGTCTCCCCAACTCACTTGAAAACCGAAAGCATAAGGAGGAGCCTTGGGCCCACTTTCCCAAGAGCAGAAGGAGCGTTTAGATACTGTACCTTTAGGTGCATGAGGGAGCAAGGGCCTATGACTAAGATCATTTCCTACCACACGCTATACAGGCAAGGAGTTCCCCTGCGGATGAGGGGAAGGGAGGGAATGAAAGGGGAGTAATAGTAGTCAATCTTCATTGCCCTGAAGGCGTTAGGAGAGGTCAAGGCACGACAGGAGATTCGGTTTCACACGAGATGGAATCAAACAATGTCATTCCGGGCCGAGTAAGCAAAGTCAAATTCTACTGATCAAATCCTCTTTTAAACAGCATCTAATCAATAGAATTGTCAAATCTTTATGTTACGGTAGGTGCCCCACGGATCAGAATTCCGCTGAAGTACCTTCAGAGGTGTTACCAGACCTACTAGCCACTCTTACATCGTGGAGCTACCGCTCCATGGGGGTTCACTCCACCCCCATTCATTCAGCTTCGGGGGTGGCTAAGAGAGACTGAGATTGGGACAAGCATCTCAGAAGCTCCATCTCTCTTTTTCATACCGGGTGATGGCACTCTTTCGGGGGAAGAGTTGCTTTTAGGGTGAGAAAGGGTCATGAAGTCATTCAACATGAGCAAAAGGTCAAGTCACATTGGCTGAAGATCTGATACGTACCGTACTTCCTCAAGATTCACCAGCTGTATCGATTCTCCAATCCCTCGCTTCTAGCACTGACATCTAATTGAGTAGCGAGTTGAGCCCCTACTATGACTAAGATAAGCTCATCGTCCAGGAGAAGAAACCACTCTACTATAAGTAGGTGATCGTTCACCACTCTACTTCCCGTTTACAGCATGAAAGGGTCCGGAATCATAGGATCAGAATGAGCTTTCTCTCCAATCCACTTGCTTCAGACGTAGGGAACTGAAGGTCTAGCTTACGAAGGTTTCTGCCGCAGTTTGTCTCAAGAGGGGGCCGCTGAACGACTGAAAGCTCAACCTGAAAAAGGAGTTGAATTTGATTCTTCCGAAAATATGTTATATCAGTCGTCTTCTCGAAGTGCCTTAGAAACCTATTCACTCAAATAACCTAATCACCAATTAGTGGCCGGGCTCATCCTTGCCCGGTAACAAATGCTTCCAGGACCTTGGTCCCACCGTTACCAGTAGCAGAAGATTCCCTAACTACAGGACCCGAGTCATCCATCTTCTTCCCAGTGGCTAGGCACCCGCCCAGCAATGCCTTGTGCGTTCTCCATCCATTAGCAGTTAACTGGGAAATATAAGCCTGAAACCGCAAGTCAAGTCCTTTAGTCAGTCCATCTATTTTCGACTATCGATCTCACTCCAGCCGAGTCCAATTATGTATTTTCTTATGATCACATTTTAAATAGTTCAATTTTTGATGAACAAGAACCCGTCAAATGGAAATCTTTGGATTATGACTATTAATCTAGTTCGATACTTGTGAAACGTTTCATTATTCGAATGTATCAACCAAATTTGTGGATTTTTTCGGTGTTTGATTCTTACCAAAATCGATTCGTTGGGTTATTTTGATTCCCTTTTTTTTTCTCAGATGATATCAGAAGGTTTTGCAGTCATTGTGGAAGTTCCATTCTCACTGCAATTAGTATCTTCCCTTGAAGAAAAAGAAATACCAAAATCTCACAATTTCCAATCTATTCATTCAATATTTCCTTTTTTAGAGGAGAAATTCTCGCATTTAAATGATCTATCAGATATACTAATACCTCATCCCGTCCATATGGAAATCTTGGTCCAAACCCTTCAATCCTGTGGGTGAGAATTCTCTGACATCTAGTTCGATTCCTTCTCGCTGGTTGGTTTAAGAGTTTGAGCATTCCGAACTAGGCGAGCTATTAGCTTAGTGCGATGCAGCTGCGGCCACCATTATGATCGAGTCACTTGAGTTCTTTGCCGCTGTAGAGATCTGTTGTAGAACGAAATTCCCAAGAGCGCATTCTACCTCTTGTAGGAAATGGTCAAAAGAATTCAATGTGACAATTGGTGAGAAGCAACATGCATGGTTGAATTTGCATTCTTCCCCCCCTATGGCATATATGCTTATTCCTGCATGTGTTTAAGTTATCTTAATGGTTTTCATTCTATAGACCGGAATGGTTGGGGTGTGCAGGATCACTCCTGATAGATTCACCGATCTGAGTGTGGTATTTAAATTCCTATAGGATTTGGGAAACATCCTTAGAGCGCTCAGAATATTGGGATTTAGGCACGTGGTCGTAAGGTGCCGAGCCTATCTGTAAATAGTTTCTCTGGAAGGAGTGTGTGTGGCATTATCGGTCTTTACTATTGGAGCTCTTTGCCTAGTTCGGATCATACCATAGAAAGCACTACTTCCGACTTGAATGATGTAGTTGTTTGTACTTTTCTTTATCAACTATTTGTGGGACCATCAAAAAGTCATCAAGTCAGACTGATGCGATTGATAATAGCTGTTAGGATTAGAGTCACTCCTTGGCCTAGAGGCTGAGCAAGCTTGTGGTTAACCTCAATTTCTTTCTGCGGCCTGCCTACTGGATGAAACTCGCTTTGCCTTCTATCTCCTCATTAGCTAGTCCCAAAAACCCACCTGGCCATCCTTCTTCGTAACATGGACTATGTTAGCAAGCCAATCTGGATATTTAGAGAGCATTCGGAACCCGGCATTATACTCATTTTATTGCCTCGTGTCATAGCCCAGATTTGATCACTATGAAAGAGCAAGGTCCGTTACGAGTTAATCACGAAATCAGAGACCGCAGTCACTTTGAAATAAATCCTTTCGCTTCTCCCCCATGCATGAATTATTCATCCCTAAGCCGAACAAGCCGGGGAAGCTCAGGCCCAAATGCCTGCCAAGAAAGAATTGTTATGGATGCAATATCCCCAATATGGAATTTCATGTTCGCTGACATCTTTCGTTAGTGCTCTCACGGGTTCGGGAAAGGGCGCGGGACTCAACGCAAGTCGAAAGTAGGAGGTAGTCCCGGCGGATATCGTCAGTTGCTTTGACAGAATCCCCCTTCGAGTTAGGGGGATTTTTGAACACTTAGATACGTCAATGATACTAAACTTCTTATTCTTTTTCAGAATTTCTGGATTGTGGACATATTTGACAGAGACGATGAGTTACTCAGCGTCTTCATCTAGAGATGGGTGGAGATTTCCTAGTACCTACGTTGGTGTACGGAGGTTGGTCGAAGCTTTGGACCTCCTATCTGGTTTGCTCGAACAGTACTGACGGGCGTTGTAGACCTCGCCTTGTTGAGAAATCGACAGGTAGGGTTGAAAAGTGTTAGTGCTTTCGACCATCTCAATAGGATAGTGAAAACGGTTTTCCGTTCTCACTGGAGGGTAGAGCAGTTAAGTTTTCTTAGTCAGTCTCCTTTGGCAAGAGACTCAAGACTACCCAAAAAAATCTTCCTACCATCACGAAGGATTCGATAAAGAGATGGCGCACTTATCCTCCTTTCCTGGTACTTCAAAGTCGAATGCCACTGTTGCTACATACAGGAGAAGATAATTTTTTTGCTAGAGGATGAATCTTCAACAAGGACGGGGTCATCGCAAAGAAGAAGAGCTAGAGGTGAGTGAGCCTATGACCACCAATTGCTTATCTCCTATTACCAATTGCAGCAGACTTGGACTAATTGAATTGCTTGAAGTGAAGACTAGTGAACAAAAGACTTTACACAACAATATGCTGCTACCAGAGATGCAACTTAGGTCGAGTCGTCTTCTATGAATCTTTCATCTCCAGATCTCAATTACAGCCGCTCTTCAAAAGCAAGAGTCTTTGTTGAGGAAAGAAAGGGGAAGTGAAGGACGAGGGCAAGTCCCAATTTTAGCAGACACAACTCCGGTGACTTTGGCCCGCAACCGACATCAACTATTTCGTATAGAAAGCTGAGTGGATCAGCCGCTTCTGCATAAGCGGAATTATCAGACTGCGGGGAGGCAGGTCCGGGTTTCTGCAATAGGGAGCAGAGCAGGTAGGTCTTCGGAACGCCACACTTTTTGAGCTTTCCCGCTCGCTTTCTGACATTGCCCTTTACCCGAGCACTGTGACGCAGTCGGTCAAGTACAGGCTTTCCTATAGTGTTTACGAAGTAGTATATCTAGGACTTATGAGAACTGACAACAACTAGGCAACCACAGGAATTCTCGTAGTTAATTGAGTTAAGGGAGGACTCTTCGTGGGGGTCGTGGAAGAATTGGGTTCGATTCCCGTTATACGCGATGTGGCGAAAAAGACGGATTCAGCGAGATATGCTATGCCTGCATTAAGATTTAAAGTGTGTCGTCTACTTCTAGGAAATGTTCGGAACGGAGAACTTTCTCTAATACAACGCCGCATTCTCCGAAGATTGAGGAACAAGAGGACATCCATTAAAAGAAATCTTTCTCTGAGAGAAAATCTAAACAGTAACATTAAATCACAAACTACACGAAAGTTGCCCCTTTATTATGGGGATTTACCCATAAGGGAGATGCACAGAGGAAGAGAACGAACTTCATATATCCCTTTTCTACTCAATCAAGAAACAAGGTCGGACGTGATTCCGGTTCGTCTCCATTTTACTGACACTCTTCCTCAAGCAAGGCAGTCGATAAGTCATCGAAGGGTTTGTGTGAATAATGGACTAGTAAGCATTACTCATTTGAAAGTTTCCCACGGTGATCTAATATCTTTTCAAGAAAATGACGCGAGAACCCGCGGTGAAGAAATCCAAATAAGGAGATCTTTCTATATCGACATATCAGTTGGAAAAATAATAGGCAAATTCCTTCCGGTCAGAATGTGGAGAAGAACCAAAACAGAATGGTTCCGCATACTCAAAACTCAGAGGGGGTGCCGCCTATTACTAAAATCCTGATTTTTGCAAGAGTTGCGTTCTTCTATGCAAGAAGAAGACTTAGAAAGAACAAAGAAGTTTGGATCCGAAAAAGTATGCTTAAGCAGTTCCTTCGCTGAGCACAATAGAATGAAGAAGAATTTGTTTCATTTCAAATACTTCTTCTTATTGAAGAGAAGGAACGAGAAAAACCAAAATCTTCCTACTCGAACAATAAGTCCTTTGGTTTACAAGTCTTCTTTATATAGTAATTAAAATGGGTCTTTAGTGGGATACGTGTTCAATTCTCAGCATGTGAGTCCAGTGGACTCAATGCTAGCATAGAACAAACCCTGCTGGCTACTGTCGTTTGCGCCACTGTCGTCGGCTGAGAAGGCACTCGACGCCGAGAAATGAGCGCGTGCGTGGTGGCCGACAGAGAAGGCACCGCGTGACTGCGTGAGTGAAGGCACTGTGTGAGCCGTCCTCATGGCTCGCCTCGGCGTGAGGAGATCAGAAGACACGCACAGCTTGCTCGTGGTGAGCGAAGGCAATGCGTTGCGGGCAGATCGATTTAGTCCGCGGCTTGCTACTGGATTGTAGGGCGCGCAACGGATCAAATTAGCGGCGCTCGTGGTGACAGGAAGTTGAAGAAGACCTTCACTTGCACAACACCGAAAATGCACAGACATAACATCAATGAGACGTAGAAGAACGGCGACATCATTGGGGGGGGAAGAAACATACATTGAAGGCGACAACAACTCCAGCGGCATAATCCGTGGGCAGCTTGATGGAGGCACTGAAGAATCCATGGAGATAAAGGTCTTGTGAAGCAAACACAACACCTAAAAAACAATACACAAACACAGTCCATGGAAAACAAGATTTGTCATGTTTTCAATGAGGTATGCCATCAAACCCAGATTAAAGAGCTGCACCTAACTGACCGACAGGATGTCTTCCCAGAAGTTTGGTATTGTTGCACCTATCCAGGTTCCCGTTGGGTCAAGGTACCCCATCATCAATTATAAAGTTCAAGCATCAAAAGTGATGGTGTGGTTTATTGTTGCTCCAAGTGATGGAAGGTCATCATGTAAGTTAGAGTGCAACTTCTATGGGCAGCCTGCCTATAGAAAACTTATGAACGAATGGATATGAACTTTAAGCGACTGAATATGGATAGAAAAGGAATGGATATATTCAGCGACTGAATATGAATAGAAAGGGAATGGATATGAACATATCAATTTCCTTTCCATTCATATTCAGTCGCTTGAAGCCTGTATCCACTTAGTCCATAGAAACTTATATGGGCAGGCTGCCCATATAAGTTTTTTTCTGTAAGTTATACCTCCCACTTTTTGGTTGGAAATCATTGCAGAATTTAATGCAAGAGAACATGGTAGCACTGTGATGCTTTTGTAGCTTGATTTTCTATGTTAATGGGACTCATTCTATGTTAATGGGACTCAGCGCAGCCTAATATATAAGACACTAATGATGTTCTTTGACTTAATTGAGCTGCTTAGTAATGCAAAGAGGGGGTTTGATGGGAAACATAGAAGTAATGCTAATGGAAGCTTTGAGTTAGATTATCTTCCAGTGGATGTTATATAGATGTTAAGTTCTTCATTCTTACTATTTGAAGGACTTCATGAAGTTAAAAACCAATTAATCATGCTGCTATTATATGTCATTCTGAGATATTTTGAGGATGATCTCAGCATTGTGTGTGGTAATGTTGCTTAACATTTTGGATTCTTATATAGAGTTAATGCACCACATTATCCTAGCTTTACATATTTTTTTACATAAGTGCATATCTTTTTATCTATTTTCTACTATATGGGACTTCTAACCTTTTGAGTTGTGTCGTCATATTGGTGCATTTGCAGATCTTATTCTCAATAGATCCATAGAATATCAAGTGTCTTCTTCCTCATATTATCCTTGCATGTTATGTCGGCAATATTAAATTTTTAAAATTGTCAATTATATTCTTTTTTTAATAGCTCATTGTTATGTTCAGTGTTTCAGAAACACATGGATAACATTATTGTGGATTCTTACCTTCCTATCCAGTGCCGATCAGTGTGGAAGCTGTTTTATACACCAAAAACTTGGAATAGCTACAACTGAAGAAAAGAACATGGTTTTTGATGGGATAACGTCTCATGCTCTATCTCTGATGACTAATGTGTTTGGGAATTATGTTGTCCAGAAGGTACTTTTCTTATTTCTAACTAAAGTTGGATTATGTAATCTACCTATAATGGAAACTTTGTACTTCCTTCAAAGGGGCTTATAATTTACGGTCCTTTTAGTTTTTTGAACATGGACTTTAATGGGCATGTATTGACACTCAGCACCTTCAAATGTATGGTTGTCGAGTGATGCAGAATGTACCTTTTATCAATTAGTGATTTAATTCTAGATTACTTAAACCATCCTTAAAACTATAGTTATTTTGTGTTTTGGTTATGGTCCCCGTGCTTGTGCTTTTGTTCATTACTGGTAGTTGAATATAGTTCCTATATGGGGAAACTGGAAAATATACCATTTTACTTGTTGCTTCAGAAAATAGAAGTAGTTGACTTGGATTAGAAGATAAAAATGGTTTTAGAGCTTGATGGGCACGTAATGAGCTGTGTACGTGATCAAGATGGGAATCATGTCATTCAAAAGTGTATCGAGCGTGTTCCACAAGATGCAATTCAGTTTATCATCTCAACTTTTTACAATCAAGTTGTGTCACTCTATCGACTCATCCATATGGTTGTCGTGCTATACAGGTTCGGCGGCTACTTGTTTTATGGCTTTAATTTGAGCTGCAAACTTCATTTTTCATTGACATTGCCTTGAAGACTCTGTGTGCCTCTAGGATAAGTCTGTTGTCCCAGTTGTCCCCTCTCTTGGCCCAGTGGGTTACATAGCTTTGTAAATGGGCCTTGAAAGATTACCTAAAGAAAAGACTTTTTGATCTACATAAGCCAAAGCCTATAGCACTTGCGACGTCTCCGGCATAAATGCAAGGAGGATGTATAGCTGATATAGGATCTTGTGGAACAAGATTTGATTCTGCAAGCGATTCGGTACGAACGAATGCTCGGCAGTTTTCCATTATTTAATTTTCATGTCATGATACTAGGATCTCATAGCACATTTATGATATTTTATTATTGATGATCCAACCACTGAGTAGATTGTCAAGGATGAGATTTTACATTTGCATGTGATTGTATTTGCAATACTTATTGTAGTGAAGTTGACAACTTTGTGGTGTAATTGATATTATTTTGATAATTTTTTTATTATACATGTGATTGTTATTATAGATATTTGATTTCAAATGTGATATATTGAATGGTCTATTGAGTTGATAAATGTGTGGTTGATGGATAATTATTGGATCCCAAGTAGGAATTTATTTGATTGATAAATTTGTGATTGAATGGTCTATTGCATCCCAATTATTGAGTTGATAAATGTGTGATTGATAATTATGGCACTATAGATGAACCACTATTTGTTATCACTAACAAATTAATTACCGTTGGTATTACCGACGGATACATATACTCGTTGGGATTAGCGACGCAAATATATATTTGTTGGTATTACTGACAGATACAAATATTTGTCATTAATTACATACGGATAAAAATATCTATTGGTAATACCGATGGATAAAAATATCTGTTGGTAAGATCGACGGATAAAAATATTCGCAATTTTACCGACGAAAGTATCTGTCGGTAATGGTATTAGCAACAGATTTTTGAATATTACCGACGGATTTCATTCGTAGGTGATACCCTAGTTTTTTTGTAGTGGAGGCTAAAATAAATGCCTCAAAAAGGTTCTCTCCTGCGTGGATGGGGAACAAAGGATCAGCCTTATTGCTAACGCCAATCAGGGGTGTACAAACTCAGCCATCTCCAAATCAAGGTGGCAAGATAGTGAGTTTGACAGTAGTTTCAAACCGAGTTGCCAATACAACTGCATAAGTTCATCAGCGTATGCCACCAAGGAAATTAACTTTAGTTGAAGCTCAAAAATGTTGAGAACATGGATTATGCTATTACTACGACGAATGCTATTTTTGGGGACACAAATGCAAGTCACCTCAACTATTCATGCTAGATGATGGACCTGTGCAGGAAGAATTGGCAGAAGAACAAGAAAATTCTAGGATTATGAAGAAATCAGTACCACAGAACCTACCTTAATATCCTTCAATGCAATGTCTGGATCTTTTTCTCCAATGACTTTGAGATTACAAGGGACAATATATAAAAGGGCGAATTGTACAAGTGTTACTTGATGGGAGCAGTACCCACAATTTTGTGCAAACTCGAGTGGCTCGATTCCTGGGGTTGCAGATAGAAGCTACATCCTCGTTTGGTGTCATGATCGGCAATGTCGCTAAAATAAGAAGTGAAGGAGTAGTGCGTGAACTGGCACTAAGCATTCAAGGCTCAACAATTACTACCGACTTCTATGTGATACCCTTGAAAGGATCAAATGTTGTTTTAGGAGTTGCATGGATGGCAACGATGGGTCCGGTGGTAATGGATTTCGCTAACCAATCTTCCTGCTATTGTTGATTCTGACCTTGTGAATGTTCCTATTAAGGAGGTTGTTAACTAAGTGAATAGTCAGAATGTTGGTCTTCTTCCTTGGGATAGGAGTGTGGTGTCTAATTTGAGTAAACAAGATAATGGTTAGGAAAACTCTAAAGCTTCCAAAGTTGCTTCCAGGAGAAATTAGGCACAATAGGATTGGGTTCATGGCTTCTTAGGAAAGTGTAAGCTGACTTGGTTGTAACTCTACCCCTGGTATCATTCATCCAAATATATTTGTCATCATCGGGATTCGCAAGCAAAGCTATTTTTGAAATGGATTCCCCAATACGGAGCCAAACAAATTTAAGCACATATCAACATTCCAAGTTTGATTAATTATAAGAGAATTAACCATAAGCATATTATTTACCGCATCTACATTGAAAAAAGTAGGCTTCATGTACAAAGGTAAATCAACCACCCAATGATCATGTAGAAAAGAACAAGTTAATCCAGAATTAACAATTTTAAGAAAACCAGACAGCAATTCATAAAAAGCATCAATAAAAAGTCTCCAACTAAAAGAACATTTGGGTAGGCCTTGAATTTCTAAGGGAAAGCAAATCATTATATTTTGATTTAACTAGTCTCACCCAGAGAGTACCATTTAGATACAAATCACTATGTTTAGCTTGGAGAGCTTTGTTTTCTAAATCAAGTCTATGAATAGTTAAGCCACAGTTTTTTAGGAAGAGTAATAGTTTCCTAACCAATTAAATGAATACCCTTGTTCTCTGAAAAATTACTTCATAAAAAAGATTTTATCAGGCTCTCAATCTTATCCAAACAATTAACAGAAAACCAAGTAACAACCATTGCATGAACATAACTTGAATTAAGAACGGAGTTAAGACCAACTTAAGACAAAAAATTGATTTGCCATGAATTGAGTTTAGATTTAACCCTATCAATAATAAAACTTTGAGATTGCTTCAGAGGTCTTCTAGATGAAATCATGGAATCCGAATATTTAAAAGGAAATTTGCCTACTTTCCTATTCAAAAGATTAGAAATGTCTCTAATTCTACTAAACATGAACAGTTTTAGGGGAAAAAATTCTATTTTTTCAAAATTCATAGATTGCCCCGTCATCACCTTGTATCGATGAAAAATAGATTTTATAGAATTAATGCTTATCTTATTTGCCCCGAAAACAATCAAGATATCATCAACAAACATGATATGACTAATTTTAACACCATTTTTAATGTTAAAAGAGGTTAATTTGTTTTCAGGAACGGCCTTATTTAAAAGAATGGTAAGAGTTTGAGCCACTAAAATATAAAGATAAGGAAATAAAGAATCCCTTTGCCCCACCCCATAGAAAGAAGGAAAAAAATCAGAGACAATTCCATTAATCAAGCAAGAAAAATTAGCAGATGAAATACAAAAGTAAATCCAATTAATGTATTTAATAGAGAAATTACAAGCATTCATCACAGCAGATATGGCAGACCAAAATAATTTATTATATGCTTTTTTAAGGTCAATCTTCACTAAAACATAAGGATTTTTTCCTTTAGTGTCATAAATTGAGTGAGCAACCTCTTGAGGAACAAGAATGTTATCATAGAATACTTCTGCCAGATTGCTCGAAGGAAACTAGCTCAGGGATAACCAGTTCAAGCCGGTTTGCAAGAGTTTTGGCTAGAATCCTATATGACAAATTACACAATGCAATAGGGTGAAAGTCTTTAATAGCAGTAGGTGTATTACACTTAGGAATGAAAGTTAAAACAGTTCTATTCCAATCTAAAGGTAAACAAGCAAAGTCAAAGAAAACATGTATACAATCCATAAAGGTTTGGGATATAATAGACCAATAATGTTTATAGAACTCAATAGTAAACCCATCATACCCCGAACTTTTGCTATTTGGCATGGAATTAATCACATTCCAAATTTCAGCAAAGGTAAAGGGATTAACCAGATTCACACAAGAAGACTCCAAAATTTTTGAAAAATAAGGAGAAAGAGCATCATTCCAAGTAGACATATTAGAAACAAACCATAAATCCTTAAGTCTTGGTAAACAAAGAAACAATTTCATTGGTAGAAGTGAAATAAGACCCACCGGAAAATATTGAAGTAATTTTATTGGTCCTACATTTCATAGTCACAATACGATGAAAAATAATAATATTAGCAGCACCATCAAAAATTCACTTAGTTTTAGCCTAAGTCCACCATTTAATAGAAAATTGACATCTAATAGCATTAGCCTTGTTATACAAAGACCACCATTTAATAGAAAATTGACATCTAATAGCATTAGCCTTGTTATACAAAGACCTCAATTTTAATTCCATATCCTCACGGAGACCTCCTTGAACCTCAATAGATTCAAGGGAAGTAATTTCATTATTAGTTTCATTCAGATTATTTTCCAACAAACCTAAAGAATTTCTATTCCATAAAGATAAGGCATTTCGAGTATATCTAATTAAGAGCGGTACTAAACTTATCAAAATCAGCAAGATAAAGGGGAGCTTCATTCCAAACAACATTTACAACATTAAAAGAATCAACATAATCAGTCCAAAACTCTGAAATCCAAATAATTTGTTTCTAAGCAAATTTTTAGTAATATTAATCAGCAAAGGTGAAGATCAAAAACTCCTCTCCTCTGTTCAGATGATTAATCAATACATTATCACAAAAATGAAGAAAAGCAGCATTAGAAAACACTAAAGTCTGTTGGAAATGAACAAACTACATGTAGAAAATTGTAAACCCTATACTTATCACAAGGTTTACAACTTTACATCACTAATACTGACACTAGAAATTGGAGTTAATTAAGTTGCTTATATGGAACTACATAATACAGCCATGTGTCCAAATATTTTCCTCTAACAAAAAATTAGCAATGTTATGCTGAGGAACAGGAACTTGTACGTGTTTGATTAACAAATTTTAGAAAGAATAGAAGTATGCTGAAATCACTGGAGCACCTTGTCTGACTAGGTAGGGAAAGCCATTTTTCTTTTTCATGTCTATTTATCAACTCTGCATAATTAAGAAGAGCAGCAGGAAGCTTTCTGATTAACAGGCTGCCCGCGCATTTGAACTGTTGGAGGCCTGGCGGCATTCATGGCTGGTTGGCTGGCCATCCTGCAAGCATTGCATGTTGGCAACAATATAGAGAAGGCTCGTATGGAAAATGATCATCAAATTTCAGATGGAGAGAAATTACCTGTCCTTGATATTAGCAGCCATGGCCATGAAGGCCTGCTCAACGTTAGTTGCACTTTTTGCGCTAGTTTCCATGAAAGGGATACCGATTTCGTCAGCAAATGCCTACACACCAGAAGGCAAAGTTGTTCTGTTATCCTGTCCAAGCACGAGCTCAAATTTTGGAAAAGAAGGTGCAAACTCTGGGATGGCATCATGTCATATAAATCCTTTTGCGGGGTCAATCAGAATTACTTGCTACAGGCTTGTACAAGATTAGAAAACTATAATTTAACTGGATCAAGTCTTTAAATATTTTCATTAATGGAAATACATAAGTGTCTTAGGCATCAAAATTGTACTGTTTGTACTTTAACCAAGTTGTGGACCTACAACAAGAACAGACTAATAATACCTAGATTCCTTTGCTTTCATGGTAATGCGAATAACCAATATATGGGAGGTGGTGGGTCTAAAATCTGAGTGAGGAGAAGAGAGGGAGAAAAGAGAACAGAGAAGTAATGATTAATGCAGCACCTTAGCTGTCTCATAGGATACAACTTTGTTTGCCGTAAGGTCGCACTTGTTGCCAACTAGAAGCTTGTTGACATTATCACCGGCATAGCGGTCAATCTCATTTAGCCATTGCTTTACGTTATTGAAGCTTTCCTGGTCTGTCACATCATAAACAATCTGCAACTCCAGCAAGTTAGAATGAGAAATTTCATTGGCATGGAATGAATAATAGAGAGTTATGGTCCTTATGGAGTACAACAGGAACAAAATTTTACAATAATGCCATGAGCACCACGATAATAGCTACTTGTGATTGTCCGAAATCTCTCTTGACCAGCAGTATCCCACTGTAAACCATTAAGAAAACGGATCAGCTGGTATGAAGAAAGTTAAGGAAAATGATCCCTTGAGGGCCCTAATATCAGAAATTTAGATGAAAACAGAGTGGAGAGATCTATGGCAGTTTTTTAACGAACTTCATTTCGTCATACATATTAGTAATAACGAATTGATGGCATACAAAACAACCTCACTAGAATTGGACGAAAACAACCTCCTGGATTAAGCAATTTATTCAAATAAGATCGATTACTAATAGAAAAACTATAATTCAGATATTCTCACATATATACTTTACATACAAAAGTCCTATAAACTCACAATTTGGAGTTTCATTGTCTTCCCATCTTGCTCAACAGTGCGTATTTTCTGGAGACAGAAAATATAACTTTTAGTTAGCATGTCTCTGTAAAATTTTTGTTTTTCCATATAAAAACTACTTACAAAATCAACTCCAATTGTGCTGATGTAACTCTCCAAATATGAATCATCCTGACGAAAATTTGTTCATTAAAAAATAGAACTTCTTCAGTAAAGATTATAGAATCTGACGAGATAGGATCCTTGGAAAATGTGCATGAAACGCCTCCAATAATATTTAGACAAAGTTGTGCAAGAGCTTTTAGTACCAAGACTTGTTAGAAGACAGAAGATAAGAGACCATAATCAACCTGGTCAACCAGGTCACAACACAGTGGTTAGCAACCTTTTTGTCTCGAAGAGGCATTGGCTTCTCTTAGTGCGATGGGTTCAGTGATAAAAGATCACATTGTCAACATAGATTGAGTAGCAAAAGTACATGAATAAATCCTGAACTTCAACTAATAATCAATGCATAGCTAGTAGAGGTGTCAATAGGCGAGGTCCACCCATGGGTGGCATGGACCCAGCCCGAAAAGGGTCGTGCTTGACCTGAACTGAAAGGCAAGGCACGACATGCTGGTGTCAAAAGAACGAGGCTTGTCCCTTGGCATGTGGGCTGTGTCGAGCATGGCATGCAAGCCTAGCGCAAGCTTAAGCTAGGCCTATTGGCGCCAACCCATTGACATTAGGAAGGCGCGACGCAGGCTACGCCTAGCCTGCGTCCACCGCATTCATCTTGTTCGAGCCCAAAGGGGGCGAGCCATGTGTCGTGCTAGGCCGCTCAATCGCTCATTCAGGAATCCGACTCGTGCCTGGAACGACCCAAATATCGCTCAGGTCGTGTCTAGCACGATGCGACAGGCCTAGACCAAGGTTGGGTCGGCACGGGCACGATCCATTGCCACCTTTAATAGCTAGTGTACTTCCACAAGGTAGGTGGACTAACCCGACCAGACCCGACCATAGTTGGGTCGGGTCTCGGGTTCCAAAGTTTGGAGCCCGATGTCCCGAGAGTCGACCCGATTACCCGATTAAATTATATTTTTAATTACTTTTTAAATACCTATATACTCCAAAGTCCAAACCCGATTACCCTTACCCAATTACCCATTTGGAGTTTATTGTTTAGTCCAAACGGGTAGACCCGATCACCCGACCCGATCAGGTCGGGTTTGAGAAGCAAAAAATCACGAACCCGACCCGATTATTTTTGATCGGGTTGGGTCAATTTTTCCTCTAAACCCAACCCGACCCGTGAACAGCCCTAGTCATAATTGTTAATTTGGGTTTTTTCAGTTGAAAAAGAAAAAGAAGCAAATGGTGGTACTACAGTAATTGGAACAAGGCTCCCATTATTTAGTAATTATGGAGTTATTTTTCTGATAAGAAAAATGTCTTGTTAGTTCCATGTAAATGTACCAATCAAATCCAGGATATTCTCAAGTTTGGAGGATCTCCACCAAATAAAGATAACTAATACTAGGACATTTCATCAGCAACATCTGTATCCAGAATACTATGCATTAAGGAAGAATCATAAATGATCTGATGTTGGATGACAAACATTGAGCATTGTAGTTAAGTTAGAAATTGACCAGGAAACTTATGTTTGAAATTCTTATCCAAGAAGCAATGAGGAAGCACCACAATAAATACATTTGTTGCAGAAGGTTCAGTTAAAGGCATAATAGGGGCATAATTCATGGAAATAAAAAAGTGATGTTTGAAAGTTCATGGCCCATACCGAAAATCTTAGGAGAAGACAAGATTTGCCGACGCCTGAATCTCCAATAAGCAAAAGTTTGAACAAGTAGTCACTGAAAGAAACATTTCAATTATCTTCGGTTTTAAGTTTAGCTAAAATCTAGAAAATGGCATTTAATGATATACTCCTTTCATATATGTTTAAGCACAACATTACTAATCTTATTTAAATATCTGTATCTGAACAATACAAATTATTGATATCATCAACTCTGCTTCATAATAACAACAAGAAGCTGTAAAGTCCCAATGATTTGTGATCGGCTTCATGTATCTTTATCCATTGTTGAGCTTCATGCAAACACCAAATATGTAGTTATATACCAAGGGAAGCAACTCCGCTTCACAAAAACATTATGTTTCCTTTCATGTCCAAGATAGAAACACAATCTGTTTTTTTTGTCAAAAACGAAACTTGTAATTATCTCATAAGTAATGGGACACACTATCTGTAATTAGAACAACGGATTTTATATCCCAAACCTTTGTACATTTTAAAATCAAACAAAGTTCTATAAGATGATTATGGAAAAAAATGTAGACGGCGGTAAAAGAAGAGAAGGCGCAAACATTTATCCAATAATCCTCACATCGGGCAGAGTATCAATGGTTTCAGACTACACAGTACCTACTAAACCAGGATGTTACGACATACAGATTCCACCTGCCAAGCATAATTAATATGAATGACTGTATACTCCGAAAACATCAATGCTATCAATCTTGCAACAATTATTCCATTGAAAGAAAAAAGAACTTGCAAACGATTACGTAAAGGGACAGCCATTTTCCTCCATAACTTAGATAATAGAGAGAAAACTAACCACCACAACAAAAATGACTAGCGATTTGAATCATGATGGATGCTCGGGCCTCTAACAGGAAATTTGGATCCGGTCTAAATACCGATGATATCACCAATTAAATGACCGGGTTAGAATCTCCAATATCGAACCATAAAGATCACATTACCAAACTCCAGCCGATGGATATAAACAAAAGTTCCACCAGTCTTGTAAATTAAACCTAAGCTAAATCAACGTAATCTATCTAAAATCTGACAGAAAGAAAAAAATCGAGAGGGAAAAAGAAGGGGGGGCTTACTACTCCGGATTCATGGCGGTCGATTGAGGTCTTCCCGGTCGCCGGAAAGGGGAGGGGTGAATAGGGATCAGAGAAGGATGGCGGTCGGCGTTGGTGATTAAAATGCGACGAGCGACAGGGCGAGATATTACCGCCGCGGGAGGTGAAGGGAGCATGAGAGAAATTACCACATTTATTTATAGATTTCGTTTACTATCGCCTGCGATGTACCCTGTTTGCTTATTGGACTGATAAAGTGGGACACACCACGGAGCCCGTTCCGGCCGTCACTGGCTCATCTGACCGCGGATGTGGGTGGATGTTTTAGTGTCTCATTCAGGAAGCAATAATTATTCGTTGAAGAAAAGTAATAATTAAACAAAGGCATAAGTGAGTTTGCAGAAATGCATCTCAATTTTTTAATTTATCTTAAAGGCTATTCTAATTTTTGAAAATATCTTTTTTCTTTACACAACCTTTTCACGAAAAGATCACAAGATTATATAAATAGAATTGCATCCAAATATTTCCAAACAACTATACCTCTCTAGGAAAAATACTATTCTAATTTATTTCCAAAATTTTTGCAAAAAATCATTTACGACTCTTTTGCTAAATAGGATTAGATATGATAAAATATTAAATATATAAGACTTAATCCATACATTGAATATAATATAATTTAGAATATAAATCTATCTCTTATATTATTTTTCTATCTTTTTTTTGAGAGAAATGAGACTCAAAAGAGCAACACGTATCGATATATAACGAAACGTCTTGCAAGTACAATTAAACATATGTAAGCATGACAGGATGTCATGCTACAAATGCACAAACAAGAGCATAGAAGAGAACCTAATTTGACTGTCATTCAAAGGTTGACAAAAAACAAAAACATGAGCATAACCTTAGCAGAAAGAACAAATCTCAAAAACATAAACCCAAGCTAAAACCTAAAAGAAAAGGTTAGGAACACAGATCACCACTCGGTCAGTTGAGGTACCTACTGGGGTCCCTTAGCCTTCCCCAGGTTGCAAGACAGCAAGAGATCATGTCATTTAACTCATTTTTTCGTGAAAACCAAATGTTTCGGCTCCAAATCATAGCTACGCTCCTGACTTGGTTATCAACTTCTTTGAAACTCTTGACAGCCCCCATTGGGAACTCAGTCCATCGCATCCCCGCTTTATCCAACAGCGACTTCCAACCGTCCAAGGTGAAAGGGCAGTGAAGCAGCATGTGTTCAATGTCCTCCACCACTCTCTTGCATAGAACACACAAGTCATCTGTGAGTTGAGATTCATGGTGTATAAGTCTTTTTTTTATAGGTAGTCTTTTCTTAAGAACAATCCAAAAGTGAATTTTAAACTTTAGCGGAATGTTGCACTTCCAAATGCTTCTCGCAGCTTCCCGTTTTACCCAGAATCCATAAAGCGGTCATACAAAGATGAAGTAGAAAAGATACCGTTTGCATTCCATCGCCAAACGATAGAGTCCGATTCATCGGAGAAAGAAGGAGCTCCAATAAAATCTAGTAGCCTACCAACCACCAAGGTGTCAACTTGTCTGGTCCAATAAAAGTTCCAAGATCCCGATGTATGATTGAAGCATTGTTCGACAGTCGCATTTTTGAATCTTTGGGCCTTAAAGAGTTCAGAAAATTCAAGAGCAAGTTTTGAATTCCTACACCATCATTCCTTCCAAAAGCTCGTAATCTTACCATCGCCAATCCTCTTTCTAGTCCCCAGTTCGAACAATTCTCTTGCCTTGAGAATGTCTTTCCAAATGTGTGACCATCTACTCGTACTGAACTCGTCAAACCATCTTCTTCTGCTGAAGTAGTTGGTCTTCACAATGTCCACCCATATGAGGTTCATGTCATTTGCTAGCTCCCACCACTAACGATCCAGTCGCACGATGTTGTGAAAATCTAGGCTTAGGATACCCAAACCCCCATGTATCCTGAGACTCGTCACATCATCCCAATTTATCAGAGCCCCACCCCTACTGATGTTAGCCCCTCCTTTCCCGAAGAAGTGCCTTCGTCATTTATCAATCGCCTTGATAACCCATTTTGGCGCTTTAAATATGGACAAGCAGTATCCCAGGATAGAGCTCAACACACTATTGATAAGAATAAGTCTCCCACCTCATGATAGGAGCCTACCCATCCAAGAACTTAGCCTCATATCTACCTTTTCTATGATTAGGTTCCAATCCTCTCTCAGAGGATGTCCACCTCTCAGAGGAAGTCCAAGATACGTGATCGGAAAGGAACCAGCTTTACATCCCAAGATTGTCGTTGCACCGACACTCTTTTCCTCACTTCCGGCCACATGAACCGCCTCTGTCTTAAATAAGTTTGCTCTCAAACCTGTCATCAACTCAAAATCAGATTGAAAAAGCTTAAGGTTTAAAAGGTCATTCCCCGTTCGTGAACACCACAAAGTCATCTGCAAATTCCAAATGAGAAACTTCAAGGTCCCTGCTCATTTTGACTCTTCTTATAAGCTCATTTCGTCCAGTTAAATTCATCACTCTCGCAAAGACGTCAGCCACAAGTAGAAAAATGTAGGGAGAGAGTGGATCCCCTTGTCGTAGCCCCTTTTTGTGTCTAATCCATTTCTCAGATTCTCCATTTAGGAGTATAGAGGACTCACCGGAGCTGAGCAATAAGGAAACCCCATCAATCCATCCCTGAGGGAACCCTCGTGCCTGAAAAAGCTCTAGCAAGAACTCCCAACTCACATAGTCAAAAGCTTTTGACAGGTTCAATTTCAGCATGATTGTGTCCATATCATTCTTCTTGCAAAAAAGGATCAGTTCTAATGCCGCCATGAAACTGTCGAGTGTTGATCTCCTCGGAAGGAAGGCACTTTGTGCTTTTCCAATTAGAGATTCCATATGAGATTTGAGTCTATTTGCCATCAACTTGGAGAAGAGTTTCACTATGCTTGAAGTGAGGCTAATAGGCCTAAAGTCAGAGATCCTATTTGCACCCTCAACCTTTGGAATGAGCACAATGAAGGATTTATTGAGTATGCTCAAGTCACATCTGCCCTCCCTGATGTCCTCTAGTAGTAGACTTACATCCTCACCAATAATATCCCAAAATTTGATCAAAAAATTCTGGTGTCAGTCCATTGGGCCCAAGGGCCTTGTTTTTTCCCATGCCTTTCAGCCCATCCAAGATTTCCTGATTTTCAAAACCTCTTGTCAGATTTGACTGGTCATAGAGCTCATCCCTAAAAATCTCAGTCCAATTTGGTCGAAGTAGTTGTGCAGCATGGGAATCGATTGAGTTACGAAAGAAATCGAGGAACTCGAGTTCAATGTCTTTTGGTTCCCAAACCGTCCTCCCATCCACCGCAATCGACGTGATCCAGTTCTTTTGTTTTCTTCCGGTCGTCATTCTATGAAAAAAATTTGTATTCCTGTCCCCATCAGTTAGCCATTTGACTTTTGCTCGCTGCTTCCAATAAGCATTTTGCACCTCATAGCACTTGTCGAGTTTCTCCCTGATCTCCTTTAATCTGGAATCTCCTACCGAGTTAGGAGGTCCAACTGCTTCCCCTTTTCGAAGTTCATTTTCGAGTTCAATTTCTAGGCTTGTAATGTGCTCCAATTTAGCATTCATGATATTTTTGCTCCACACCCTTAGCTTTTGCCTAAGCATTCTGCATCTCAGGATCCACCTCGTACTATTTGATTGGGCTCTTGTAGTTGCCGAATTCCAACAGCTCTTCACTATGTTGCTGCAACCAGATTCCATTAGCCAGTGGTGTTCAAAGCGGAAAACGAACCTCTTCAGAGGCAAGTCCCCCGTTAAAGACAGTTGTTGGCTTTAGATTTTCAACCTTGGTCTTAATCTCTTAATCTTTTAATCTCGATTTTGATGATAACAAACATGGAACTAATATTTCATCGAGAAATCTTTCATGTTCCATATCAATTAGATTTCGATGTCCTCGATCGGATAAATCAGAAGAAATCGGAAAACCAGAAGAACATTGATCGTCGTGCTCGGGTTCATCGCGGGAATTTCTCGAAGCTCGACGAGTACACCAAAGTCGCATTGGACGAGTCTAAAAATCAAATGAAAAGCTTTCCAAGTTGATGCTCGTTGAAAGCCAGAACCCGAAAACCAAGCGCAAAAGAAAAAGGCTGAAGAAACCAAATTCAGCCTAGGTTCAGTCGACCGGGCGGTCGATCGAATAGGGTAAGGAAATTGGCAGTAGCCAATTCGATCGACCGGTCGGTCGATCGAACACTGCCAAAAACTAGCAGTGGCTACTTCGGTCGACCAGTCGGTCGACCGACAGAGGCCAGAAATGGGCAGTAGCCCTAGCGGTCGACCAAATGGAGGATCGCGCGATCGCGCGTCTTTGCTTCCCCTATGTCGATCGACCGATGGGTCGACCGAATTGAGGGAATGCCAATTTGCGTCTGGCGGTCGACCCATCGGTCGATCGCACAGAGAGAAGATGCAGCGGTCGTTGCAAGCGGTTGATTGGTCGGTTGACCGACCAATCGACCGAGCATCTGCAACAGATAGTTTTCTATCCGTTGAGCTATTGTTTTTTCGTGAGGGTATAAATATACATCATCTAACTCCTTTTAATTTTCTTCCTTGATGATTACAGATTTTATTGAGCAATTAAAAGAAAGATTTGAGCCTTCTAGAGATTGATTAAGCGCGCTCTGCTCTTTCCACAAATATTTTCTCAAGCGTCAACTACTGCCTCAACTCGGGAATTGAATCGAGCTCTACAACTCGGCGAGTTGGAGGTTCCAAGGCTTTGAAAAGAGCTTTTAATCTTGGTTTACTCTTTTAGCTCTTTTGATTGTATTTTATCTGTTATTTGAACTATTTTTCTTTGATTTGGGTTTGTATGAAAATCTGAGTCAGCTAACAACTCTGAAAATCTGTCTGATTCCCTTTCATTTCCTCTACAGTTTAATCTTTTCGAATCCCCCCTTGTTACATTGAAGTCCCCTCCTACTAATGTAGGTAAGTCGGAAGGTTGAAGAATTTTTTTCAAGTTCGTCAAAGAACTCCCTTTTTCTCCTCTCTCCGACGGTCCATAAATGTTGAATACCCTAAGTTTTCGATTGGAGGGCTTATGGAGAAGAGTGCAACAAATGAAGTTTCCCCCCCCCTCGGAAGATATCCCTTCCCACAAGTTCGATTTCCATGCAATTAATAAACCCCCCGACCAGTGTTGTCAAACTCGCGAGTTAACTCGTAAACTCGGACGAGTTTACGATCTCGTGTATCAAAATTGAGCTAACTCGCACTCAAACTCGTTTCTGGGTAAACTCGGGGTAAACTCGCACAAACTCGGTCAAACTCGTGGTAAACTCGGATGAACTTGATTTGATGATAATTATTATGGATTGAACTTGTACTTTTATATTTTATCTTTGAGTCATTGTGTGTGCTTTATTATGGACTTAGAATGCTTCATTATGTATGTATTAGACTTGCACTCTTATATTTTATCTTTATCTGTGCTTTATTAGGGAGTTGAACTGCGTCTTAATTATGATTTTTAGATTATATTAGATTTATATTTTTGTAGTATAATATTTTTTAATATTGTTTTAATATTAGGTAAACTCTTATGAGTTTACAAGTCGAGTTTACAGAGGCTCCACGAGTTTACTTAAACTCTCGAGTTTAACAACCTTGCCCCCGACATCCCAATTGAGTTTCTGAAAAAATCAAAATATGAACTTTCATATACTTTTTCATCCAAGTGTTGTTAAAATCTTCAATCTTAGTTTTTTGGATACATAGGATGCTACATCTAGATATGCTAATGAAGAGCTTCAACATCGAATTCTTAGAGGATACATAGGCATCTTACATTCCAAAAGGAAGCATTAAACATAAAACAAGTATCCCACAATCAGCATAGGACAACAGTCCACCAAAACAAAACTAACCCAAATCCACCTAGTGCTTGTTATTCCCCTTCAAGCCGGTCTCCAACTTTTTAATTGCATTGCAAGCCATATCATCAATGTCGACAAAGCCCAGGGCACCAAGTCTAAATTTGATCTTGTCTGAATCAAGGTCAGCAATAGATGGGAAATTGCAAATTTCACGTCTGCTAGCGTCTGCTTTCTTAGCGGTCGTGCTTGTAAAAGGGTAGTTCTTAGCTTCTTTTCAGAGGATTGTCCTGTTCAAAATGCTCGTTCCACCATCCTGCAAGTTTACCAATCTCTTGCTGCGTCTAATACCACCGAGTTGTTTTTCAGCCGCATCTTCCCCAGCCCGTGGGAGAGCATGGTCATCAACTAGTGAAGGGCCATTCCATTCCAAAACACCAGATCGAGGAGCTTGGCAATGAACAGCAGCAGGGGGCAATGCACCAGAGCCAACAATAAGGGGGATAACAGAATTTGATGAGGTCAAAGAGGTTACCTGGTCGGCATTTGGGGTCAAGATTGACCTGTTTGCAGGATCACTGTCGATCTCCATCAATAAACAACGTTGGGGAGGTCGAGCGGTGGGAACAAAGAGTGGAGGAGGCCAAGTCAAATATTCCACCCCGCTCATTAGGAAAGGGAGAGGTAGGCCCCACACAGTTGACCCAGAGTCAACATTTCCGGCCCCTCCATTAACCCACTCGGCATCCCGCTCCAAGCCCCTTCAAAGCACAGGTTAGCAGTCACAAGAGGCCACACGTGAACAGGGTTTGTTCTATGCCGGCATTGAGTCCACTGGACGCACACGCTCGGCATATGACAAGTGGCACTACTGTGTTCTTTTAGTTTTTCTTAAAACACTCGAGGATATTTTAGTAATTTTATTTTTTAATTAATTGTTACTCTCCCTTCCGCGGACGCAACTTCTCCGCAGTAGGTTCTTCTCCAGCTCGTCGAGCACTGCCCGTCCACCCGCGTGCATGCAGAAGGGCTCGAAGGCCACCTTGAAGTTCGGGTTGTCGATCGGGCACCACCTTCTTCATCTTGATCACCTTCCGCAACACGAGCGTGGCGAAGAAGATGATCGAGCTGCTCCGACATGGGCAGAACCAGCGGGCCGAGGGTGGTGATGTTGGTCTTCAGCGCCTCACCCGCCACCTCCATCAGGTCCTTCGACAGGGCGTCATATCCTTCGCCGGGTGGTTGCCGCAGGGCGCGCAGCTGGAGGTCTTCTCCTCGAAAACCAGCGAATGGGCCGAGCGAAGAGTGGAGTGGGGGATCGGCTCCGACGCCATGACCGCCACCTTGCGCTACTTCGTTGGAGTCCTCTACATCCTTGCCTTCCCCAACTACATTGTGGCGGTCGACCTCGACGGCGGCATGCAGTGCCCCCGGATCCAATTGCCGGAGATGGTGGAGCCCGAAGGGTGCATCGACAAGTCGGGCGGGTTCCTGCACTACACATGCAACGAAGGATCGAGGATAGATGCACCCTTGTGTCGTCGCAGAAGACTCCGAAGTGGGACTCAAACGTGAGTTCCTTTGGGAGGTATCCTGTGACGCCTCCGTCGTTGAGATCGACGCCAGCGACGACAGCGAGGTAGGGGTCAGTGGGGGAGGCGGCGCAGAAGACAACACATCAGTTTTCTCGTCGTCGCTACTGCTGCGGAGAAGTGGGAAGTGGAACGGTCACTGTCCACAGGAGGGAGATGCAGATCGCATGCATGCTACGTTAATTAAGAATTGTTCAATTACCATAATACCTTTTGATTTTAATTAAAATCAATGAGGCTTTAGTGGGACATGTGTTCTATGCTTAGCGTGAGTCCAGTGGACTCAATGCTAGCATAGAACAAATCCAAACAGATAGGTGCATCATCATCCAGCCGCATAACTGGGCCTGACCCTGTCCCAAGGAAGGCCCAATCGAGCCCAAAGCACTCCTAGCTGAGATGGTCAGCCCGCTACCTCCCCAACAGATCATTTGAATTAAAGTGGGGGATATTTGAAGCCGCCATGGGAAGAGGAGCGGGTCCCGAAAATAAAATAACATTATGTCGCATTAAATGAGAGCAGCTAAGGATGGGTCTATCCTACTAAATAAATATACCCTTATTATTATTAAATGATAAATACAGTATTATTATTCAGCACTCAAACCAAAGGTGAGGTTAGATTTGGTTAGTACTGAGCAGGTAGCAATTGGTATATATTATCAATTAATATTTCTTGTATAATATAATTGAGATTTTAATGCACACAGATCAAACAGTTAAGAATTGTAGTGGAGCATTTGGTTCGCCTAACAATATTGGAGTCAAATTATTAAAAGTTTATACTAATAAATGTGTTTGGCATATCAATAATATATATATATATATATATATATATATATATATGAAAATTTAGTAAAATAATCAAAAGATATTTTTTCTGGTCATGATTAATTTATAAGAAAAAAAAATATTCGCCCATGCAGGGTACCTTATAGGATATCACAATAGCATATGATCTAAAGAGCATGAGTTTAAAAATTATTTTTTTATTACACGGTCAGCATACCACGTCATTAACTTAATAAACTGTTGATTGAAATTAGATGATAGATCACAATGAGTTTGAAAATTATTTTTTTATTACACGTCAACCTACCACGTCATTAATTTAATGAACGATTGATTGAAATTAGATGGTAAATCACAATTGACACAAAAGACTTAGTATGTCTTGAGAAAAAAGACATGCCACAATTGAGAAAAGCCTGAAAGTATATATATATATATATATATATATATATATATAATTTTAATCTATTGTAATAATAAATGTTATACATTAGTATATATTATATTATAATAAAGAATATTAATATAATATTATGATATAATATTTACTCTTATATTTAATATTTTTATAATATTAGATAAAATTATAATATAAATTTATTACTTGATATTCACATTGAAGGGGAGTATTGAAAGAAATTTTTTTATTAGAGAATATATTGAATGGAATGAAAATAGAAAGTCTGGAATCAAAATTCATTGTGATACAATAATCATCCCAAGTACTCATATATCAATCAGTATAACGAAGACATATACCACAATCTTCATTCGATTAATTACAACGTATCAGACGTGTCATTGGGAACTATTAGATGGGCCAACAGCTCAACCAAAGATCCTCTGTTCACCAGTAATATCTGTTATTATATGCAAACAGTTTGCATGTCAAATATATACATCTATTTTTATAAAATTGTAAAGTGTGAGCTGCTGAACCAACTAAAAAAAGAGATGGAATCTTGTCACAGCAATAAGCCAAAGTAAATCAACGTGATGTCATTGGTTCCAGTACCTCACACTCAAATTTTGTGTGCTCCAAGAATGGACCCAATCTTACTAGCTTCGGCACCATGATGTTGTTCCTAAATGCACAAACCAGAGGATTATCCCACTGCAACAGAGAACCAACAAGATTTGAACGCGCACATAATGGAAAAATGCGTGCCCATCTCTCCTGACTGTAGTCCCGCAAGGCTGCATCGACCAAGTCTTGCCCACCTTGCATGGCACCAGCTAACTTCTTGACGAGAACCACAGAATCTTCTAGTGCGCAGCAGGCGCCCTGACCAAGATTGGGAGTCATGGGATGCCATGCATCTCCGACCACCACCACTCCATTTGTTGAGGCTGACGGGGTAAGACCCGGCCACAGCCACCGGTCAACCAGCGGAGTCTTGATTACCACATCGTCCGGGGTATTCTGTATGACGTCCAGTAGCTCCGCAGGCCAGCTTCTTACAAGGTTGAAAGCTTCTTGCTTCAGGAGAGATGCGTCAGTGATTTTTGGCCCTGTTTTGTAATAATGTATTAATCATTGTGGATAAGCAACAACATCTATCTTTGATGCAAGGACCATATTCAATAACAGATAATAACAAAAGATTGAAATAATCTAATGAGCACTGTCAAACAAAATTGCTGTAAAACTACTCTATCCTGTGCATTAGGTAAAATGATCTCAGATAAACTTTAGCATCAAGTTATAACCAGATTCTCAAATAACTAAATAAATATAAGAGGACCACTCCCTCGTAGCATTAGTCTCTTCTCTTTTGTATTAAATATAAATTTCTTTGAGGACCAAAGTATAAATTATTTCAGATACTTGGGCTAATCTGATTTTCTCACCCTTCTGTATAGAAAGTATGTAGCGTAATTGATTGGATGACCACTTATCACCAACTCGTGAACTGATAACTTAATTGGGGTTATATATTTTTTAGTTACTGTCATTGATAGCATTCCCCTTAGGACATTCAGGGCCTTATTGGGAGAACACCTATCCCAATAGCTGTCAGCAAAAAAGAGTCCAATTCATTATGTTATGTAAAGAAGTAAAAGAACCTGAATACTCTGTAGCTGATTCACAAAATAAAGGCCTCAACAATTTAACATAGTAGTAACCCATGATGGTGCTAATTCACCCTACTGAGAAAATCTCGTATACAATCTACACAAACAGATTCTCCATAGATCGAAAAACAAACAGACGATTAAGATAGCTATTAATTCTATAACATTAGCATTCAAAGGAACAAATAAAATGATGAGTAAAAGTTTACAAGCTGACCTGGGGATGCGCTGTTGAAGCAAATAAACCAATAAACTTTTGTGGGAGAAATTGGAACGAAACCAGCACGAATTCCCCTTCCATAGATGTAATTCACTTTTGATTTGTGTGGATGACCTCCAGGATATACTCCAAGGCCACGGAAGGCACAGTGCCCAACATACCTGGGTTCGGAAAATCCCATCCATTTTGCTATTGGCGATCTGACTCCATCACAACCAATCACTATCTGTTAACAAAAGAAATGAAAATGCAATGTTATAAAGAGAGTACTTGCTAGTTTATTCTCAATTTGACCTGTACGAAATAAAAGCATGCATAACAATAGCTTCAACAGATAAGGAATCAGACATTAACATGGTTAATCCACAGGGAGTACATGCTTATAAATATTGATTAGCTTGCTAAAAACTGCTAATTTCACATATAATCAATAGGTCTTATCGGCGGCTCAGAACAGTTCTACATTGTCCTGTCCATAAAGTAAAATGCATAGAATATATATATTGCCAAAGAAACCAAGGATTCAAAATATGGTCTAATAATATTACAACCAAGTATGGTGGATCTGAAATACATATTATTATATTTACAAAACAACAGAATCAATGTGCATGTTGCAATATCCCATTGTACATATTCTAAACACGGTAAAACCATTCCAGGTTAAGCAGAATTTATTATCTTGCCATGTATGCTTTCCGCCTCATTTTGGTGAAACCAATTCTTGGCATGGGAACAGGACGGTACCTTGTTTGCACCATATATTCAACCAAAGGTACATGGTTATTGCAGAAAGAAAATTGTCATCTAAAAAGCAGAAAGAATCATAAGTAATATGGCAAAACCAGGTGCCAAGTTTACTCAAGCATAAAAATGGGCAAAAGGTTCTCGTACTAACAATGACGCATTTCTCCCAGGAAGCATTTTTCTTGGGAAAAGGATATAATTAATCTGAAGGAGATCTGAACTTATCCATACATGCTATGTGAACTAATAGGTATGACTTAAACTCGTATGTTTCTTTTTGAGTGAGCTGGAGGGAATTCCCAACGGGAAATTTTATTTAAGAGGAAATATTCGGATGTGAGTAGGCGGCAACATAGTGTTACAAATGTTTCAGTAATATACTAATATTGAAATGAATGCCAAAGTTTCCTTCGCTAAAAAAAAGAAGTAATATGTATGACATTGCAATTCGAGAGCATTAGTGAGTACCGAACATCTGTAAACTAAATATCATCCAGGAAAGTTCACACTGACTAACTAGTACCTATCTAGTGTATCATGCAAAAACATTTAATTTAAAGGCCTTCGGTTTAGCTATTTACCTTAGCACGTAGGCAGCCACCATCTTCAAGTTCCAGTAATGATCCACCGCTGTCATGTTTCCTTATGGATTTCAACCTGGATGAGAAATTTATTGTGTTTTGTGGCAATCGACTAGCTAGGGTCTCAAGAAGCACCCTTCTCTCTACTGCTCGAACTTCCTGCCTGCAACGACGCCGACGAGCATCAATTGAGCAACTCCAGGGATTAATTGGAAAGTTAAATATCTCCAAGAACAGCACTACCATTACCCAGGGTCCTCATCCTTGAATAAAAATGAGCGGAGCTCCCTTCCATCGTCCGCTCGCATCACCAGCCTGTACGGAGCTGACGCCATCAACAAGTTCAGATACGACACATCGAGATTCAACATTGCCCCCTTCCCCCTAAAAAAAATCAAAGTTGCTCCCAAAATTCTCATCTTTAGGGTTCGGACCGTACCCTTGGATCTGAAGGAACTGGCTACGGAGTTCGTCGGCGACGCCGATGGCATCCAAGACGCGCCACCCGTTCTTGAAGAGCGTCAGCGAAGTGCCTCCGGCCCTGAGCGACTCCCCTTCCTCCAGCACCACCGAATGGATTCCGAGCCTGTTCTATATTCGGATAATCCAATAAACCTACTACTAATTCCAATAGCATAACGGGGAAGATGATAAGGGACAGATGGGAATAACCTGTTAAGGGAGAGAGCAGTGGCGAGACCAGCGATTCCGGCGCCAACGATGACGATCTCCTCCTCTCGGGGTTTGGCGATTGATGCAACAATCAGGGTTAGGGTTCGACTGCGAGATGATGGTATAGTTCGGCGGCAACGGCGGAGGGAAGAGGAGGAGGAGGAGGAGGGAGGAAGACGGAGGAGAGAGCAAGAGGAGGTCGTGGTGGCCATAGGAGGTGTGCGGTGCTGTTCGGGTATGGATGGGCCGTTATCGGTGTGATGGAGAAGAGGAGTTGTATGAGACTGAAATCGGCGCCACCTCCGCGGGAGTAACGAAAGAGGGAGAAGCGGCCGCGTCCTTCACCTCCATCCCGCGCTTTTATCTTATCTTCGGTTACTTATCAGGGTAATTACCTCAGTATATTTTAAAATTTTGAATTTATCTCAAATATATTTTAAATTTTCATTTCTTCAAATTACATTCCGAATTATCAGATTTGTATCAATTGTATCTCTCCGTTAAAATTCCAGCAACTACTCCATTAACCCTATCGAAGTAGCTAACGAAATTTTGACGGGTGGATGCAATTGATACAAATTTGATAGTTCATGATGTAATTTAGAGAAATAAAAATTCATGACATATTTGAGACAAAGTCGAAAGTTCAGGATATATTAAGATAATTATCCTATCGAATAACGTTAATGATTTCTGCAAACAACGGTCTTTGTCAATATCATTATAAGATTTATTTTAGTAAGATAGAATAATATAATAAATAAAAAATAGAATTAAACAGAATTTTTAAAATTCAATGTATAGCCAATAGAGATAGGCATTACTATATATTTTTTTTGAAAGAAGAGAACTTATATTCGATTCAGGAGGGGTGAAAGGAATACAAGTAGGGGGTGAAGGGAGATAATCAAAAGTAAACAAGGTAAAAAAAATAACAATGGCCTGCTGGGCCATAAAGAGTCTACTATTCCAACAATGAGATCAAAGAAGCTGCCTCCGTTGCGAGCTCTTAGAATGATTTTACTCTATTGTCAAAGATTCGAACGTTACGCTCATGCCAAATTTTGAATCTCCAGAGCATGATGAGGCGGAAGCATTTAGATCTTCGCTTGAGGTTGCCGACTGAGGGTCCGTCCCAAGGCTTGAAGTCCAAGGTGAAGAATCTTGTGTGCGACAAAAGGAGGCATAGCTTCCAACCTTCTTTGGTGAAAGGGCACTCTACAAACAGGTGCTCGTGAGATTCGTCTTTATCATTACATAGGATGCAGGTCGGGCATGTCTGGATGTTGCGGGCCAAGAGTCTGTCTCTCGTTAGAAGTCTTTGCTTTTCTAAGAGCCAATTGTGCATAGAACATGTCGGGGGGCATGCCTTCTGCCAGATGAAGCTAGCTTTTGAGTCCCTGATCCCTCGGTAGTTCAAGATACGGTAGAGGCTCTTTGTTGAGTAGATGCCATCAATGCTCCATTTCCAAGAGAGGGAGGTTGCTTCGGATGCTAGAAGAAGAGGGGCCAGATCGTACTTCAAGTTTGAGAGGAGATCTATCGGTACTATGTATCGAAATCTCATATTCCATCCTTGGACCGAGCCAGAGGCATCCCGAATCCGCGCATCATCAAATAAAATATCAGGTGCGAAGGCAGCTGCATAAAGGGATGGATAATGCTCTTGAAGACTTGATCCGTTAAAACAAGGGGTGGCCCAAAGTCTGAGGTTAGAACCATCATCCACTGAAAGAACTAAGGCGGGACGGATGAGACCCATAAGAGCTGCAATATTTTTCCAAATAGGTGACAATATAGGCCGATCCCCCACATTGAGCTCGAGTAAACGAGGGTATAGAGATGAGATAATATTCTGCCAGGGCATTCCTTCCGGGAGAAAGAGCCTCCAGAGTCCATATCCAATTTGTCAAGCGAGCTTGGTTGTGGACCGGAAGAGCAAGAATACCTAATCCACCCTCCGAGCGAGCATACGATAGGAAATTCCAATTGACCAGGCACTTTCCCTGCAGGGAGGCATCACCTTTGTCGGTCCAGAAGAAATTTCTTCTGTGATTGTCAAGGCGATTATAAACTCATTTCAGTGCCAAGAAGACCGAGAGATAGTAGGAGGCTTGGCTGGTAAGCACACTGTTAACCAGCGTTAGCCTGCCCGCTCTTGAGAGCAATGATCCCTGCCAAGAAACCAAGGTAGAATCAAATCTTGTAATCAGATGAGACCAGTCTGCTTTTGTTAATCCTCCAAGACGAAGGGGAAGACCAAGATATTTAAAAGAAAAGGATCCCACCGAACAACCAAATATATTTGCGGTCATAGACGATTTGTGAGAGTCGCCATCAATATGAATCACCTTGGTCTTTAAAGTATTCAGCTTAAGGCCAGAACATAGCTCGAAGCACTTTAGAATTAGATCTAGGGATCTCAGGGACTCCTCCTCCGCTTTGCAAAATAAAAGTAAATCGTTGGCGAAGAAAATATGAGTAATACTCTTCTGCAAAATTCCACTGAGAGCTCCAGTCACCAGCCCCAAGGATTCGGCTTGAACTAGGATTCTTGAAAGAGAATCAGTGACAAGATTAAACAGGAGGGGGGGAGAGGATTTTCCTGCCGCAAGCCTCTCTTGTGCCTGAAGCTTCTCCCCTCCGATCCATTGATAATGAGCGAAGATTCCATCGTGCGTAGAATACTAAGAATCCACGAAGACCATCTGGGAGGGAACCCACGAGCGCTGAGAATTTGCATCAAGAAATCCCAATTAACGAAGTCGAAAAATCCACTTTGATCACGTAGACATCCCTATCCATCCTCTTACATCCCCAAATGGTTTCAGAAGCGGTCATGAAACAACCAAGGGTGCTTCTTCCTCTGATGAAAGCCCCTTGCAAATTATCCACTAGATCTGGAATGATAGGCGAAAGTCGGTTGGCCAGCAACTTGGAAATTTTTTTAATGATACTGTTCTCTAAGCTGATAGGATGAAAATTATTAACTGTATTTTCCCCCGGGGCTTTAGGAATAAGAACAATGTTGGCCTTGTTGATATGTGCCATCGAGTTTAGATTACTCTGCAATTCAAGGAGAATATCTAGGATATGTCCTCCAATTGCTGACCAAAAATGAGAGTAGAATTTCATAGTGAGACCATCCGGACCAGGGGCCTTGTGAGATTTTGCTTTCTTGATTACCTCAAACACTTCAGTCATAGAGAAGGGGGCTTCCAAAGCATGAAGATCAATAGATGGAAAAGGGGGGAGAGCGTGCCATTTCAAGGTAAGCAAGGGGGCACCTCTCGTCCCAACAATCTGACGTAGAAGGTCCTATAAGCATCTGCGACGGCCCTCCAATCAGATACACTTGCCCCATTGGATTCGATGGAGGAAATCCAGTTAAGCCTATGCCCATTCGAAGCACAGAGATTGAAGTACTTAGTGTTGTGGTCCCCCTCCTTAAGCCAACGGATCTTAGCCCTTTGCTACAATAAAGACTCTCTTGTTGGTAACAACGGTCCAAGGAAATCTTAACTTGTCTGAGCTCTTCAAGCTCGAAATCGGACAGAGAGGATGAGTCAGCTAGGTGATTCAAAGCATCTAGCCTAGCCTCCATAGAGGTGCGCTCCTCCTTCCAATACTTTTTGCAGGATTTGTCCCATTCTGAGATAATAGATCTAAGAGGTTTCCAATTCCTGATCCGGTTATTAAGGTATGAGCCAGACGAAGGTAGAATCTGAGCATGAGCCGCAGACGGGTAGAGTCCGGCCTTGATGATGTTACTGAACTAATCGTAGGGAAGCCAATGATTCTTAATCCTGAACTTTTTTCAAGATTTTTGTCGATTTTGTGTCAACTGCAGGAAAATCGGGCGGTGATCAGAAAGCATACGATCCTTTACGAATCTGATCAAATCAGGAAAAGCAAGAGCCAATGTACTATTAATAAGAATCTTATCCAGCTTAGCAAGAGCTGGAGGATTCTAGTTATTGGTCCAAGTGGATGGGCTACCGGAAAGCGGAACGTCCAGAAGACCCAGATCCGTAATCAATTTGGAGAATCTTCTTGTGTCAGCCAAATTACCCGAACAATTTTGACGCTCCCCAGGATTTGCTATCATATTAAAGTCGCCTCCCAAAATAACAGGCCCCGAACAACCAGAAACAACTTGTCGTAATTCGCACAGAAAAGTAGCTCTTTGTCCACTTGCAGGGGGCCGTATACTCCTATAACTATAAAGGAGAAATCTGACGACCAATACCTAAGAGAGAGTTGAATGGACCAACAACCGATCTGACAATTCCTGCAATCCCAAACCTTGAAATCCCATGCGGCAAGAAGGCCACCGGAGAGGCTCGAAGCGTTAATAGAATGAAAATTATTGGCAGGAGAAAAACCAGAAAGTTGTTTGACAATCCTTCTAGAACAGTCATTCAGCTTAGTTTCAAAATTAAAAGAAAAACCACACTACATCTAGAATCCATAATAGCTTGTTTCACCATACAACGTTTGGAGAGTCTACATAACCCTCGAACATTCCAAAATAGGACACAAAATTTGTGAAATATAATCTAGGCAAAGACTACACTACATAGAGAAAGCACAAATCAAATGGACACCGATCCCAAAGCTCAGAGGATCTTGTCATCAGAAGCCTGAAGGTCGAAACCCAGCTCATCAATCTTCCTTAGCACGACCGAATCTAGACCGCTGCCCATATCCATCACGAATGATCCCAAACTGCTAGAAGCCGATTGGGGGTAGCCCAATTTTGCAGCTTTAATCTTTTGCGCCTTGGCCATTGCTGAACCGCAGGACTTGCTAGAGATCCTACAGCTCCTTCGAACGGGATGGTAGAATTTGAAGGCTTGATGGAACTAGATGACTTGCCCTTATCCACTGCTTCACCTTGAATCACTGCTGCGGAACCATTGAATCCAAGTTGCTGATCAAGCTCAACATCCGGGTTCTGTTCGGCCCCTCTCCATACGATGTGGACCCGAGGAGAAGAATCTGAGAGGTGGTCTTCTCAGCCAGTATGGACTCGGACCCAGCGAGCAAGCAAGGCGCGTGAGCGGCATCCGCTTCAAATACCCGACTCAAACCCTTTTGACCCTTGACCAAATACCCAGCCGAACCATAGGCCCCCACCACTGAAGGGTCAAAGAGAAGACTGAGGGCGGGGGGGGGGCAGATCCATCGTCAGATGAGGCCAGCAAAGGGATTCGTGCTTCAAAAACTAGGTGCGTAAGCTGCCATAAGAAGCAACTTGCCTTCTTTCCCAAAATGGGACTGCTAGCAAAGGGACGACCTCCGATACAAAAGCATAGAAGAGTCGATTCCGCGGCTATGGATCGCATCATGAACCTAGGCGACAGTGCAAAGAACCCAGCTAGCATCAAAGTGGCAAAGTCTCGAAGGTGGCAGAGCAGAGGGGCGCAGAGGCGCTTCAGTGGGTAAATGGAGCTGCTCTCCACCCTATCGAGGAGATCGGAATCAAATCTCAAGGAATCATAGGACGGCGGAAGATCCGAACAAGCTGACTTGAGAAGGGAAAGAACGACACGAGTCGCAGTTAGCGGGGACATCTCTCTTTTCTGAATCTGGCCAATACCACCCAGGCCTTGAGGAAGCCCCGGAGATGTCAGACAGCGGCCAAGCATACGAAGAAAGGGGGAGCTCGGCCACCTTGCTTTCGACGCCATGCGTACAAGAACTACCGAGGGCTCCACAATAACGGGAATAAGATCTCTGGTGCGCGAACCGGTGGAGCTAAGAGGGAGCGAAGAATCGGAGCTCACTGATATATGATTCGAACCACCTCCATCCGACATAGGGCCTTCCGATGGATCATATTCATGGCTGGCATTCGAATTGGCACCCAGGTCGTCGCCGCTGTCCTCTCTCTCAGCATGTTGCGAGTCATCCGGAATAGCTCTTTCCTCGACCCATTGCTGCCAAACGATGGCTACTTCCACTGTGAATCTACACGAGTTGGCTTCAGCTACTATCGATCGAGGGATAAGATGTAGAGCCCGAACCCGGACTTGAATCTTGCAGGAATCCAGATCACCCATATTAGCGGAGGCATTGGTGATAGCCTCAAAGCAAGCGAAGGAACTGGCTAGCGCTATAGCTGTTTCCACATTCTAGAACATCAAAGGTAACCCTCGAAGCTCCAAGCCCACCTGTAGCTCCGGCGGATCCACGACTTCAAAAAGCTCATCGGCTTTCCAGTCTGCTATCGAGACTAATACATGATTCCATTAGAGACTCCCAGTGCAGATCAAGCGCCACTTATAGTACTCATCTTTAGTTTCAGGAGTGGTGATGAGGAAACGCCCATCCGCCATCTTCCTCTGCTCCCATAGATGCAGGTGCTAGTGATAGTTCCCGAACTGGCGAGCCAGGAATCCCGCCAGATCAGCCAACGAGATAAGCTGCCCACGAATATTGACCAGGATGCATCGGTTGCTAAGTTAACGAGCCATCTCTGCAGTTGCTGAAGAATTTGGCACAATGGCCCTAGCGAAGCTAGGACGGTTTGCCATGGAGGTTCTTGCCGAAAGGGAATCAACCGAGGGTGTAATAGGCGGGGTGGGAGTGAGAACAAAGGAGCTGGTCCGGGATTTAAAAACAGATGCAGACGCGGGGTGAATGCTCGCGTAGGAAGGTGTAGCAGCATTTAATGAAGGAAAGGTAGAGATGGGGGCTGACCTGGCAGATGAAGCATTTGAAGAAAAACTAGAACCCCCTGAAGTGAAGGCGCGCTTCATGTAACCGGTGCAATGACAACTTAGATGGCCCTCCCGATTGCAAAGGAAGCAGACCTGGCGAGAGGAGCATACATGAGCTTGGTGACCGCCTTGGTACAGTTGAAGCAACGGCCCTGGCTCCGCAAAGAGCTGAGCATTTGATGAATGGAGTGGGCAGAGGAGGGAGGCGAAGGGAGGTGAGGGGGAGGGGAGGGCGGCTTGGTAGGGAAAGGCGAAGTCTGAAGCCCCCTACACAACGTCTCAGCGAAGGAGCGACGACATCCCATCCAGACTGAGGAAGAAGGCTTGGGAGCGTCCGCGAAGGAAACACGACGTGAAGGCTTACGCGAGCGACGAGAGTCCACCCAAGATCGCTCCTCTCTTGCGTGGAATCGCTCCGCTCCATCATCCTCTCGTATCGTGTAGATGGTCAGTACTCTGGTGTATAATAGGTGTTACTATTAATCAGCATGGGGATGATGATGGTATTTTAAAAATTATACAATCATTATACGACAATACATTGAATTTAAAAAATTATATAATAAAAAATAGGAGCATAAAGCACATAAAACATATAACCAATATATTAAAAAAATTTATCACAAGGCATACATGAAAATAAGCTCACAAAGATCGTAAGAATATATAATCAAAGTGCACAAAGCTAAAAACTCCAATTAATTATAATATTTTATGCATTAATTTTTAAGTTTATGTAGGTCTTAATTATAATGTGCTTTGTGTGTACATTTTATGTTTATGTTCATTTTATAATAATTATGTTATAATTTTTTTTAAAAAAAAAAACTCTAACTACAAAACAAACAACTAATAAGAATTAATTTTACTCTTATTCTCTAACCCGACAGATAAAAAAATGGTTCTTTTGCGAGTTCTTTTGCATATATGAAAACCTTTTTGTTGAACCAATCTAATTTGGTGCCAAAGTATATTTTCTTTTCATCCGAAATCATATCATGTACGAATGGTTATCCAAGAATTAAAGGGGAAGAAAATAAATGAATAAACAAGACAGAGTAAAAAGAAATGCTAAAGCAAACTTCATTCTACGCAGAATTAACCCGGAATACCAAAATGATTCAATGAATGATACCAATTATTACATATTTATAATATATAATATCACACTCCAAAATTTATACGTAATCAAACAGTATTATATACGTATATTGTACTCTCTGGTCTCTACAGCAGCAATGATATTCCTGCAAATACCACCACCATCCCCATGCTGATTCCATTCACCGCGCGAGGCCCCCCTGCACCAACATCGCCCGCCGGCGCCATAGCAGGCGTCGCAGACGCGGTGGGACTGGAAGACGACGGCAATGCCGTCAAGGGAGTCGGCGAAACAACTGTACTCGGAGTCGGAGCGATATCAGTCGAAGGAGCAGGAGAAACCGCCGGAGCCAGCAGTGCCGGCGGAGGCGACACGGGGGGAACCAATGCCGGAGGCGGGGTGGCAACTGGAGGAGGAGTGGCGGGCGGCGGAGTGGCAACTGGAGGAGGAGTGGCGGGCGGCGGAGTGGCAACTGGAGGAGGAGTGGCCGGCGGTGGAGTGCTGGGAACTGGAGGAGGAGTGGCGGCGGGCGGTGGAGTGACAACTGGAGGAGGGGTGGCGGGCGGCGGGACGGCAGTGGGAGGGGGAGAGGATACTACAGTGGATGGAGGAGGGTTGGCGGTGGGGGTCGTCGTCGGTGGAGCTGCTGCGATCGGCGGTGCGTTTGACGGGGGAGAAGCTGGAGATTGGGCGATGCAGGTGGCGAGGAGTGCGAGGGAGGCGACGGCGACGAGAATTGGCGCGTGGAAAGCCATTGCTCGCGCGATTTCCTCTGCTCTAGATCTGTAAATTGTGATATGATTAATTAATGGTGAGCAATAGAGAATTAAAGAGATGGAGAGGCGATCGGTGACTGTGTTTATGAAAGAGCAGGGGAGATAGCTGGTAGTATTTATAGTAAGAAGAGCTTCCCCTGCTGTGTTAACCTTATATTTCCATTAAATCAAAGGATGAGACTTGTGTTGTAAGCGAAGCAAAGGACAGCTGCATGCCCTTTTTCAACCACCATCGTGTACTATTAATCGGAATTGAACTGGAAAGTTCCTAATAACATCTTCGTACGTTAATTATTGATTGATTATTATATTTTGTGATGATTAAATGACATTTAAACACATGAGTACTTGTGGGCAGAAACATGATGTTGAATGAGGAAAAAAAAGTGAAGTATTTATGTGAAAAGATCAGCTAACTACGTCGACACCAAGAAGTTTTATTCTCTTTCAAGTAAAGTTACTTCATAATTCATTTCTTTCGAGTTGATCTTGATCATACTTTTGTTTTGAAATAAAATCTAAAATTAAACCTTAGAATCATTTCTTTAAAGTAATAGAAATGTTTAACTGGAAAAAATTCTAATTTTTGATAATGTCGGGTCGGGTAGAGTAAGGTTATTCGGATTTCTGATCCGAACCCTCCGACTCCTCTCCCTCTCTCACTCGCGAGTCACGAGAGTACCCGGAGCGAGTTGGGCCGATCTCGGCTACAGCCGGGGCATTCCCCTAGTCCCTCCCCAAGCCCACCTACGGCGGCGAACCACCGTGAGTTGACTCCGGTGCGGTGCGATGCCTGCGACTGTAAGAAAGAGTACGTGTTCGATCTTTTTTGTGATTCATCCCACGAAACACAATAGCCTGGAATCTCTTGTTTTTTAGCATGTCTGCCCCTATTTTGTTTCTTTGTTGTTTGATTGAGGTAGCTGCTTATTACTAGATGCCAGAAAAATTTAACTCTTTTTTTAGGTTTCGAGGGGCATTAATTTGTGATCATTGTGTGCAGTTTTCCTCAGTTTCCCTGAGGGAATTTTAATCGTCATTAATGTACTAAGTGCAGAGTGTGGGTAGTTATTCATTTTTATATTGAATTTTGAAAGCTTTTCTTAGAGATTATCTAGGTTTTTTGATCCAAGTTGTGCTTGTCGATTTTAGGTAAGCGTAGTGTTGATGGTCCATTGGTCCGGCTATTTTGTAACACTGAGTGGAAGCATATAGTCTTCTATGTATTTGCCTGGTCAAAGAGGGACAACAAAGGAATGTAATTTCTAATGCTCCTAAGATTAGTAGAATACTCACCCGTATATGCTCGCTGGTCAGTATTGTACTATTGTGTACATTCTTGGTGCCTTTTTTGCTGTACATAAGTATGTATCTGTTTCACACTACTTATAATATATAGGTTGATCGTCCCTTCCTACTTCATCCAAAAAATATGCTCTTTGGCCAGAGGTTTTCTGGTGATGCCAAGTTTTAATGCAAGGCACTTTATTTGTCAATGTTGTGCTTTACGGATGATTATATAAGATTAACTTTTTTGTTCTGATGGTGATGACCGTAAACTATTTCATTATTTTAGATTTTAAAGCAAGGCACTTTGTTTACCAATGTTGTGCTTTGCCGTTTGTTGATTATATAAGATTAACTTTTGTGTTCCAATGGCTATGACTGTTGTCATCATTGTTGTAGATTTTAGCCTTCTTTAGGAATGAAATTAAAATTGCCAATTTCACATCTTAGTTAAGATATTTTTCTTGGTTGACTAAGGACTAATTGATAGATGTTTCAAGAATAAGAAAAAGGATATTGAATTTGACATTGTTGAATATAAAGAAGCTCAAGCGGGCCCATACGACGTACCATCTGGATTCCTGAACTAATCAAGGATTTTTTTATATCTCATGATGGTTTAGGAGAAGAATTCCTAATCTACCTGGAAACAAGTGTTCCATTGCTGCATGTAGCAGGATTTCTAAGAAAAGCAAATGAATTAAGAAGCAATGACATTGTGATTCTTTTCATTTAAAAATGAATTTTTCAGTTAAAATTTAGCTTACATATTGGTTAATTAATTTGATGGGAGACTCAGGTTGTGCTTAAGATTGCTAATATAATTACTTAAATTGAGTTACGTGGATCTTGCAGCCTAATTGTAGATTATATGTTCTAATGAGTTATTTAGATGATGCTAGACTTAGATTGTCCACAAGATTGTTAGCGACATATACTTTAATTAGTTATCTTATATTCAAACTTTCTTGTTTGGACTTAATTGGGTTATTATTTGTGAATGAGTTAGACATTTTATACTATGTTAAAGGTGAAACTATGGTACAGATTAAGGTACCTATTATAATAAATCTTGGATTCCAAAACATAGAACAAGTCAACAGTTACTTGATAGCGTTTCTTAGAAGTTGTTTTTTGATGAGATTATTAGATGTTATTATTGAGTTTGTCCACCTTAGGTCTCTAACCTTTCTACCATAACAAAATACTTGGTTGATTAGTCAAGGTTCATTTCGAATTGACTAGGTTGTGACTTTACTTTAACTTAGAAGACTTAACAACCTCAAACAATTCCTCAATTTATTGTTGTTTGAACTTCTAGGTACCAAAATGTCGGTTAGATACTAGTTAAGATGGAGACAAGAATACCATGAAGCATATTTGTAAAGTGAAGAGACTGGGATGACTTGGAAATATGCAGATCAAGGCTGATGCATTAGAATCTTCAGTTCATGTATATCAATGAAAATACCATGTCTTGAAGGTGGAGAGTGGAGACACCACAGAAAACTGTCCTCCATGGGCAGGTTTTGGTCTGCTTGATTATTACAAGGGGAGAGTAGTCTGATAAATGCAATCACTGACATGTCTAAATTGACTTTCAAAATTCAGTTATGACCGAATTACTCAGTACCTTAAAATTAGTCTGCAAGCATTATTTTCTATATATCTGATATGATCAACTGCCCTGCTTCACTCTGAAAAGTCCTATTTCTAAGGAAAGAGCCAAGACATAATCATGGCGGGTGTGACTATAGAAGTCTATTTCCAGTAATAGCTTGTATTAGCTGATTTGGTTCTTCTGTAACTGAGTATTTTGTTACTGAATTTTATAACTCACTTGTAGAATATTTTCCTTGTTCCTAATTGTTGAATTCTGCAGTCACAGCATTTATATCATGTTGAAATTTGGAACATAATTTTGCTTTTAAATATTAAAGAGCTGTCACTAATTCAGTCAATGTTTAAGCTTTCCCAAACTCAAATTGTTTTATTGGTTACTCTTAAAAGTTAAAACCAAACATGTCATTATTGGCATTGGATATTTTCTCTGGTAGTGTTTTAAGCAATGATAATTGTCATTTTCCAGAAATTATATAATTGGTGTGGGCTTTAAGCCCAGTTACTTATGTTTAAGTTGAATAACCTAAATAGTTGTTCAATGGTAAGTTTGACAGTGACTTAATTGACAGGTTTATTGAAATATAAAGTAAGGGAAACACAGTTATTGATGGAATCATTATTCAATTCTACACTTTTAAGTGTAGTCATATAAAATAACGTGACTACTTCTTTCTTTATGTTGAAGTTTTTTACCTTTGCTTAATGTTTTACATTCGAAGACTTTCAAGTTTATAGATATTACATCTCGCTAAACCCTTTAGAGAAAAAAGAAATTATTTCCTGATGCTGTAGAAGAGGACTATAAATGTAGAGCATTCAATTCAAACTTTAATTTGAACCATGCAAGCCCGTGAATTAATTCACGAATTTCCCTACAAACCCTGATAGCTTATAACTTAATATCAACTTTCAAGCAATTGACAATCTGGTCTATGTATCTTTTTTTTTTGTTGAAAATAAGCACCCTGCGTTCTATTCAAAGATTAATGAAGAGATTACATGAAGGGGAGGGAGAGAGAAAAGTTAAAAAAGCAAGAAAGACAAGTTTAGCCTGGGTACGGCTTAAAAACCACAACCATCCGGAAAGAGCCACACTAAAGCAAGCTGATAAAACTCAGAGCAGCAGCAGTGGCATAAGATGTGGAGGAGTCCGTAGTGAAGATTCTCCTATTTCGTTCAAACCAGATACACCAGCTCTAGATTAAGCTCCACCGGACCTTCATTTGGTTCTTCTTACTATGAAGTAGCCCTCTCTTCCACAGCGCAAACGAAACCGGGTAGAAATCGACTCCCAAGAACAACAACAGTTGCCTCCAACCTTGTTGAGTGAAGGAGCAGTCTTTAAACATGTGTTTATGAGTTTCTCTGCCAGCATTGCAAAGTGGGCAAGATGTTTCATTTGTAATCCCCCAACGAGAGAGTCGGTCCCTAGTCAGCAGCCTTCCTCGCTCCTTAATCCAACCAAAGATAGAAATCTTTGGAGGCAAACTCTTGATCCAAAGAAACTTGTATAACGGGTCCGAGAGTCCCCTAAAGTTCAACACCCGATACCAGCTTCTGGTGGAGAACAAGCCATTCTCAGACCACTTCCACGCAATCACGTCTTCACCATCTGATTCTTGCACCGATAAAAGGTCAAGTGCCAGCTCATTCAACCTGTCTTGGTTAACTAAGGAGGTCCCACCTACTTTTTTTTTTTTTTTTTGAAATAGAACTATGTATTCGATTCATGAGAAAGAATAGAATACATCAGAGGATAGAGAGAGAGAAAAAGTTAAAATACAAGATTCACAGAGAAACCCAACAACCAACATAGACCCAGGATTAAAGGATCCTGTGAGAAGACAAGAAAGAGGTCATAGAGGAAGTAAGAACCACCACGCTCCTTGAGGAGCTCTCAAAACATCTCTTATTCCTCTCATGCCATATGAACCAACTCCAGACCAACAACACCCTAGCCTTGAGAAAGCATGATTTGTCATCCTGATTTCCCCTGAGGGTAACAGCATTCCAGGTCGGTTCGAAGAAGGGCAGCTTTAATTGAAGAAGGTAACTATTCCAAGCAAGTTGGGAAAATTGACAAGTCGAGAACAAGTGATCGTGAGATTCCAGCTCTACTTCACATAGAGGGCAAGAAGCACTGACATTCATACCCCAACGAAGCAGTCTATCCCTTGTTAGCAACCGGTTACGCATCCAAATCCAGCCATGGATAGATAACTTTGTTGGAATTTTTGTTTGCCAGATGAGTCGATGAAAATGAGCCTCTACCCCTCTATAAGATAAAACTTGATACATGGACTTAGTAGAGAAGCATTTGTCAGCCGACCACTGCCAGATAAGAGAGTCTTCACCTTCGGAGGATTGAATAACCTCCCGCTCATGCACCATGACTTGTATGGAATCATATCTCAATAATGTAGAGAATGAGATATTCCAGCCTGCAAAGTTTCCTTGGTCATCTAATAGCCTGGCATCGGCAATGCTAATGTGAAAGCTCCATTTCCCAATCTGATGCACGCCTCATCAATCGTCAGTCTTGGCCGCTCAGCGCAGCAGAACAGCTCTGGGTATCTTTCTGCAAGGCATTTGCCATGCAACCATTTGTCGTTCCAGAGAGAGAACCTATCCCCTCTGCCAACCCGCAACTCAATCCCGGCCAAGAACCACTGAAGAATTCTCCCTACATCACGCCAAACTGGCGAAGCAGTTCTTCCAAATCGATTGGAGTCCCAGCACCGATAATGTCCATAGCATGAGTTAATAATTTGAATCCAAGCAATGTCTTATTTGTGATTTCTCACAATTTTCATAGATCTTTTATAGATTGCATTTTAATGTCCATGGAAGTAAACAAGAGACAAAGATCTAGGGATTTTTTGTAGGAATAGCTTGAGTTAGTTTCATTTTTCAGTTTTATCAGTAAAATGGAATATATCACCTTATTATGTGCCTGATTCTCTTTGTTTAATCAAAAACCAACATACTTCCAAGGTGCTCTAATTGGAAACTTCCTGCAAGTTTATGAATCATCATTTCAAGCAAGCATATTTTTGTTTACAAGCACCTCTTGAACCATTGTTCACTTTGGCCAAATTAGAAGATTCGTTAGCCTCTCATAGCCAGGAGTGAAAGAGGTAGATTTAGTGCATCACGTAAAATGAGAAACATTCTAGATTTTGTTGAACTACCCGAGTTTGGACTAGCAATGGCTACTTACAGTTGGTAATCTAATAGCAGCAGGCAGTAAATTCTATCAAATGTTGAGGAACAAAAAATGTTCGTCTGCCTTCATCTATCCTGGTTTAATCATTTTGAGCTAAATAAACCTTCATCTCAACTTTGACTTCATTATGGCTATATGGGGTTATAATGGCAAAAGATATTATTAGCTGGAGTCAGAGTCATGTTGCTAACTTTCTTTCAAATCTGATTATTTTAGTTGTAGCGCATGCAACTGCACGATCTTTTATGACAGTTTAATCATTATTTTCTTCAACAGGCAAAAACAAGTAGATAGAAGATTGAAGAGTGAGAAGAGGGACCTGCATTCCCAGGACACTTTAGTGGTTGTCGGCCTTATCTGCACTTTCAATCAAGGACTGTATAGTTCAGAATAGATCATTCTCATACTTCTAGGGACTTCCAATCTTTCGAACTCTGTACTACTATTTTTCCTTGAACAATTTTAACAAGTACATCGCTTTGATGCCAAACAAAGAATTAAAAACCTGTTCTTAAAGTTTCAACTTTGACAGGGTCACAGGAGAGAGTGACCAAATGGCTGAGGTCTCAAATTGTGCCCCACAACTTCATGCCAGCTGAGAAAGATGGGAGTCTGGAGAGCAACCACCGACCAGTGAGCGCCATGATTGAGCCTGAGGTGCAGTTTTGCTTTCAATGGCAGCTACCATGTTGCTCCTTTAGGGAGCCTCTGTGTGGTCCAGAAAAGAGGTCAGATTTGAATCTTTTCTTGCATGCAGTTCTTTTCTGCTTCTTAGCACTGGTCTTTGCTTTCCCTCTAACAGAAAGAAATCCAGAGCTCGACATTACTTTTTTGCTGTCTGCTATAGTGGTTTTCTGAACATTTAGATTTCAGTAAAAATTAATTAATCTCGTCTAAACATTGACTTATTAGAAATGTTCTTACAGAAACTATTGCAAATAAATGGATAATTAATTCATATATCTTATCCCTAACGAGGTATGGAAAAACAAGCCTATAAGTCTATAGAAGGAGAAAGCACTAAGTATCTATCTATCTATCTATCTATCTATCCTCTCCTGTCATTATCAGCCCCCCAATGTCATTAGCTTCTTTAAGTGAGATGCCAACTCCATCACTGACAATTTGATCCCACGCATGATATGTTAGAATATTTTTTAAATATTCTATATTTTCATTTTTCATATGTAGGCTACAATCAATTGTAATGTTTTGATTTGATAAAAAAGGGTTTGATCTTATGATCCATTATTGAGATGCCTGTTAGCTCATGTGAGCTTGATCCATGTGATTCGAGCTTGAAACACTTAACCATGATTGGTGTGATTAATCAAGTGTAGGCCCGATTAATGAAGCCCGTGATGGACGGGCCCATATAATCAGTTATAAATAGTGGCTAGGTCCCCTCTATACACCGTGTGGACAAACCCTAGCTCATATTTGCTTTCCCCATCGAAAGCAGAGCATTTGAGGCGGTGTTGTGGAGGAAGACCCGGCTTCTCTTGAAGATCCAGAAATTTATTCCGCTGCAAATTATGTCGTCATCAAGTAAGATCCTATCTTACTAATTTATTTATGATATTCTTAAATTCATGAAATTCTTGATGTAAGATTTGTCTTACAATTGGTATCAGAGCCATGTTTCATGAATTTAAGAATTCGTTTATGATGGTTATGAGATGATTTTAATATGATGAATAATTTGTTTAAATTTTGATTCATCGTGTTTGAATATTAAAATTAATTTTTCTGTTCGAATCAATTTATTATTCTTCGGATATGATATATTTTTATTGAATCGTGCTTTTATCCGTTGATTCTTTTTCTTTATCTTGTAATTTTATTTAGAGATTACCATCTGGATCTTGTACAGTAAAATTTGATTTGATTTTTAAAGGCTGTGTACAGTGGTATTCCGATTTAAATTAACAAAGCGTGGTATTATTTTTAATTAGCCGCTCATTCTCATCATCAACTATTTTTTTGCCTCTACATCTGCCTTTTTGCATCTGCATCAGCGACCGCCTCGGCGACCGCGCCTCAACTGGCTTTTTTCGCCTCTGCATTCGCGCCGCCTGCAAGCTCTTTCCGCCTCGGCGTCCGTGGCGCTCAAGGCGAGCAAGCGAACGTGCGCGTCGCTCGCTCATCGCTGCATCAGCGGCCTGCAGATGGCGCCCGCGTCAGCACCGCGCTCGACGAGGCGAGCGAGCGAGCGCGTCTCTCGCGTCCCGGTCACGCTCGCCGTCTCGTCAGAGGCACGCTCGACGAGGCAGGCAGCGGCGCCCGCGTCTGTCGTGCCCTAACGGGCACGCGGGCGACGCCCGCCTGACGGAAGGCGGCGCCCGCATCTGTTGTGCCTTAACGGGCACGCGGGCGTCGCCCGTCTGTTTGCTGGTGGCGCCCGACGGTTCGCTGGGCTAGGCCGGCTGGGTCGCTGGGCTGGGCTGCTGAGCCCAGCACTGCAGACCCAGTGCAAACAAATAAAAAAAAAAAAAAAGTTTGCTGATTTGGGCCGAATTTTTAGGCCCAAATTATTTATTTATTTTGCTTTCAAATGTTAAGATTAAATATTTTGATGGATGAGATTAAATATGCTTATTTTGATGGTTGAGATTTGATCACTTAAACTAAAAGGTTGGGATTTAAGGATTGGTTAGTTAATTGGATCTGGATCTGGTTCCAGATCCATTAAGAGCCAAATCCCAACCCAGCTTCTTTAATAAATCTATTTCACCCTTATTAATTTTTACGGGTTCATATTTTTTTTAATTTTGAAATCGGTTCTTGCTTGGTTCATTAAGATTTCAGCCGGTTTATTTCCTATTTTCATTTGGGTCACTGAAATTAGGTTCGGTTCAGTGAAATTAGATTCGGTTCAACACTGGATTAGGTCAAAATTCACTGGTTCATCACTGGTTCATGTCAATTTAGGCTAGTTCAGTGCTTTTTTAAGCAGTTCAAAAGGTTTCTTGACTGGTTCAACTTAATTACATGTAGATCATGATTAATTGATCCTTTTATGATTGGTTCAATTTTGATTTTGATTGATCCACTATATTTTTGATCAATTTACTTAAAAATTAGATCATGGCATGAAATTTTGAATACAACATTATTGTCTACCCACTCATGAGTCAATATGAACATAGCATAGATTAATTTATCATGCTAATTTTGCTCACATGCTATAATTGACTTTAATTTATTATTGTCAATTTTTATTGTCATGCTACATCTATTATACTTCATGACATATTTTGCCTCATGTGGGGACTTAATTTATTGTTCATTAATTATTTTATCATTGTATTTCATGCTATGCTATATTTTACTTCATGCATAGTTGATATAATGTTGATACATGATAGAATTATTGCTCATTTTAATACATATTAGATGTATTTGGACCCAGTAATATTTGTGGGTTATTTTTCTAAATAAATCTACTATTCATGAAAGTGCTTTTACAACATTTAAATTGTGTTGGAATCCTTTCTCATTGTATTTAATTTTTAGAGCCTTGTGTATTTATGGGATCAGACTTTTGATCCAAATATGTGTCATGTGATTTATCATATTAAATATCATGCTATAATTGATCACGTGATTATTGTCGTCAATTTTATTATATTGCAGTATTTTAAATTTTTAATGTGACTGCAAAATCCTTCTTATCTTGTGTTGGAACTGAACTGGGCTATTGAATCTTGAATATGGGCTTAATGCTATTAATGGTCATTCTTCAATTTTTTAGTCCGCTGCTTATAAAAGTTCTGGGCACAATAAATATGCTTATTTTTCTGCTTAATTTAGGCATAATGCAACATTATTATTCAGATATTATAATAATATTGCATAATTGACACAATATAGCTGATTTATTATCATAATTTTGCCAGCATGATTGATTTCATGGTTTATTAATGTAAATTTTATTATCATGTTAAAATTTTGCTACATTTAGCATGATGTAGAATCCATGTGATTTATTACTTACATGATAATATTATTGTACATTTTATGTTATGTGGATTACTTAAAATATTAATTCATTATTGTAAATAATGCTGCCAATTTTTATATATATTTGAAACCTAATATAGCTACAATTAGGTGAGGATATTGGCAAAATTTAAAACCACATAAATATAAATAATAATCTGAAATGGTCATTGATTTAAATTCATTATTAATCATGGTACTTTATTCTTGTACCAATTTTGCAATATATATTGGATTTGAATATTTGACATGTGGGCAATTAATTCCTGATGAGTTTTTTCACTAGTTATTATTTGTAATTACCACCAAAGTGGATTACTTATAATGAGTGGTGTATTTTCTCATCATATGAGGAATACTGAAGATTAATTCATTCAATAGTTTTTTCCCAAAGGATGATTATTGGATGTTTTAATTGGAAGTTTTGTAATGGAGTTAGAAGAGTGTGCATTGGTCTAGAAATCTGTCTGCCCAAAGGTGATAGGTTTTCGAAAATCAGTGTCTCATTATTTAACTCATCGAGGTTTTATTTCGTGATTGCATGTTCTGCCCAAAGGTGAATATGTAATATTTGGTTAGCCTCAATTTCAATTTTATGATATGCCCTATAATTTAATCTAATACATTCTAATTATATTGTGATGAAGTTATTAGAGTGTGCATTGGTCTAGAAATCTGTCTGCCCAAAGGTGATAGATTTTCGAAAACTAATGTAGTCTCATTGATTAACTGATTCATAAATCGATCACTTGTTGATAAGATAGCGACACTAATAAGATGTGAAGAAAATAATTGATTAATATATAAATGTGAAGGTCAGTGGGAGGAAAATATTTTTTCTATTAGTAACTAGCTGAATATCAAGCTACCTGACCTAAAAATATTAATATATGACTTCACATTGTAGATCTCATTACAAGACTCCAAACATTTAGAGTTGAAATATTTGACTGTTAGAGATCTTGTAAAGAAATGAGATATTTTAGTTGAACTCATAGAGACAGATCTGATGCTCGCTGATCCCTTAACCAAGGGACTCAGACCCATAGTCTTTAAAAGACATGTTGAAAATATGGGCATTCTGAGTTCTTTTGATTTGCTTGGTTAGTGAGAGTTATTTTTCCTTTTGTTTTGAGCACTTTGAGATCATATTGTCATATTTAATATATGTGTTCAATAATTATTTAAGACTCGGTATCATTAGAATCAGAATGTCTCTTGATTGATACCATATTTAAGTCTAGAGACATCATATTTCTTATTTAAGACTCGGTATCATTTGAATCAGAATGTCTCTTGATTGATACCATATTTAAGTCTAGAGACATCATATTTCTTATTTAAGACTCGGTATCATTTGAATCAGAATGTCTCTTGATTGATACCATATTTAAGTCTAAAGACATCATATTTTTGTTTAAAGGCTCGGTGTCATGTGAATCATGTTGCCCATTGATTGATGCCAATTTTGAGTCTAGGGACTTGATGGTTTTCTAAAAATCATACGCTTTCTCCTACCGAAAGGTATATCTAGAAGAGAAAGTATGAGGACTGACAATGAAAATAACACTGTTCTTATCGGATCATTTTGAGTGTTATTTTCATGCTACACTCCACACCAATGACAATTGTCAGCAATGTCAGTGGTATTCGTGACCATGGAAAGTCTTATTTCCAGTATTGTCATGATGGCTGCCATGATTCGATATCATTGGTTGTTGATATGAGTTATAATAAGTGTTGCATCTTGGATCATTTTTATTTTATTTTTATTTTGTGGCCACATTTTTATTTTATTTTTAATTTTTATTTTGTGGCCATATTTTTTGAAATATATGATTAAACCCGAGTGTCGTTTTTTAAATTTATTTTTTCAAAAATAAAACTTTACAATTGATCTTGCCCAAGTGGGAGAATGTTAGAATATTTTTTAAATATTCTATATTTTCATTTTTCATATGTGGGCTACAATCAATTGTAATGTTTTGATTTGATAAAAAAGGGTTTGATCTTATGATCCATTATTGAGATGCCTGTTAGCTCATGTGATCTTGATCCATGTGATTCGAGCTTGAAACACTTAACCATGATTGGTGTGATTAATCAAGTGTAGGCCCGATTAATGAAGCCCGTGATGGACGGGCCCATATAATCAGTTATAAATAGTGGCTAGGTCCCCTCTATACACCGTGTGGACAAACCCTAGCTCATATTTGCTTTCCCCATCGAAAGCAGAGCATTTGAGGCGGTGTTGTGGAGGAAGACCCGGCTTCTCTTGAAGATCCAGAAATTTATTCCGCTGCAAATTATGTCGTCATCAAGTAAGATCCTATCTTACTAATTTATTTATGATATTATTAAATTCATGAAATTCTTGATGTAAGATTTGTCTTACATGATAGACTTCATAACAGTGATGTATCTGTGCCAAAGTTGAAGCCTTTTATCAAACTAGAATTTAACTATGATTTTTTTTTTTCCAAACAAAAACCAGCATTTACCTTACAGCACTTCTAGCATTATTTTTAATGTCATTGATTATTTGCTTTCTATATTTTTAACATATCTGAAGTAGTTCACATGCTTATGGACTTGCATGAGATCCTTTTTGTTGTATTAATATATCTTGCATGGGGGGATTGAACCTGGAAGAAGATGTTTGGAATTAATGCTTGTTGGTTTTCCATGGTTAGATCCACAGTCTTGGCATTTTATGATGTGAAGCATATATAAGAGTAACTCAAGAGTAGAGAAGGTAGTAAGTAAACTAAATAACATATAGTGCAAGAAATCAAATCATGTGGATGTCAGTGGTAGCTCGATCCTTGTCCAGAATCCAAGGAGAAGAGCTCTTTAACTTGAAGAGTACCTATCAAAATGCCCAAAACAGATGCAAAACTACACTATTAATATTGCAGACTTAAATGCCTAAAAGACTAAAACACGCGAGAGTAGTTTTTGACAGTATAAGCAAGCAGCAAAAATGCATTCAATTAATAGATTGAATTATAATAAGGTCTTGGGTTGTTTTTCATTATGAATTCAAAAGTATATATGTCGCTTGCTTGGGTTTCATTGCCTATTTGGGTCTAAAAGTTGATGTAAATTGTGTTGGTTCATCGAATTGTCTCCATCACATCCACTTTGCCTGGACAAAGGGAAGAATGGGTTCGGTACTGACAAGGATGTGACTATGTGAGTACTTTTTTTGCGGATCGAGCTCACCGAGCTTAACAGGTAACATCACAGACAAAGGTGCGTGTTTTCTTGTATAACTTTCACTCTTTTTCTTCTTCCTTTTTGCCTTGAAAAATGCAAAAAGGATTGGTACTTAAATATATCTAACTTTTTTCACCAATGCGATACATTTAATATAAATATGATACAAGTAATCATGTCAAATAAAAACATAAACATGAGATGACCAACTTTTTCTTCGTAATATCAATACGCATTAATTTCATCACATGCATACAATTAGTATCAATAAGGATTTATTTCATCATGAAATGCAGTCTGCAAATTCACCTTCTTCGTCGCACACAACACGATTCCCCTTACTACAGTCCGTAATTTTCGCCACTGCAACTGCATTCTTCTTGCCCAGGTAGTCAGGCCTAGCAAAACAATAACATCTTTAGATCCCGACGAATGAAGACAATGTAATCTCGCCTCATGGCGGCGATTTTCCTTCGTTGTTGTATCTGGCATCCTCTTATGGCAACACCACAGAGTCCTCGATTGTCGCCTGTGATTTTTTCTTATAGGTTTCTTTATTTGGTCATGGTTATGCACGGGCGGCCATACACAATGACCAACATTCAATTTTGGTAAGGCGATGACACTTTCTAAATACGTGATTCTCCTTATTTCTACAATTGTGGTTATACCTAGTATCTTTCTTACTTCAACACTATAGAGTTTGTATCTTTCGCCAACATCGCAGAGTGTGCGATTATAATTCTCTCGTGTGATCATGGCTATGCTTAAGCAACTGCTAAGCCTAGCGGCTAGTGTTCAATTACGACGAGTGCAGTCATGAGTCCGCGATTGATGTTATTTTATGTTGTAATTTTAATTGAAAACTTGGAATTTAATTGTTGACATAATTTTTATTATGTTTTTTTATATCATAAAATTGAACTCTCCATGGTTAATTTTTTTCCCCTGCCTCGTAATCTTTGTTGATTATAGTAGCAACGATAATTGTTTGGATAAATTTTTACGGCCAAATTAAGATTTAAAAAATCTAAAATAAATTTGACAAAAAGGAATGAAAAGTCTAGACCAAAACTAAACTAACTCTATGAATAAATATATTTTTTGATATACGAATAAAATAAATTATATTTTTATATAGTTACTTACAATAATATACTTGAAATGATATTTTAAAATAACATAATATTACATTCTAACCATAATTAGGATTAAGAAATAAATAATTAAATATATTTTACTTAACATGTGAGGATTGTGGCACAAATTGTCACTATTGTAGACTAGTCGATCTGTTTTAACTTTTAACATGGACACAATATACTAAATTCAAACCCGCATAATATTGGGAGTTGGATCTTAAAACGGATCATGTCAACTTTTGGGAAAAAATACCATGGAGTCAGCCTCCCAACTCCATAGAAATATTAGTGAATCTAGTATTGCCAAGGATGAACGTATATCATTAAGATTGAAACCTAAAATGAAAATGTTATTTACTCTTTTACAATATATATATATATTCTCTTTTGATAAAGATAAATTTTGCAATATATATTCGTTTTTACTTTACGATTAGTTTTAATTATATTAGGTTCAGTTTTAATAAAATTAGGACCTCATTTGATTGACACGAAAAGTAATTTTTATAAAAAATTATAATTGTCATGAATTAACTTCTCATGTATATTTTTCTAAAAGTATCTAAAAAGTATTTGATTGACAAGAAGTTAATTTATAGAAATTGTAACTTTTCACCTATAATATATTTGGTTGACATGAGTATTTCATAAGAAGTTCACATGAAATGATCAATATATCTTTTTTTCATAAATTAATATTTTTATGTATTAGTATATATATATATATAATAAATTTTATTTGTAAATTAATATTATAACACATATGTAAAATATAATATAATTTTTAACATATATAATTAATATAATATATATTTTATTATATAAAAATAATTTTTATTTATAATTAATATGAAAAATTATATATATTTTTTAAAATAAAATAAAATAAAATAAATATACAAAGAATTTAAAAATTATCAAATATCATAACGATGACAATATAAATTATAAATTTTACATTAAATACAAAAGTAAAAGTAACATTGATTTTTTTTTTCAAATACAATGTAGAAGGTGTAATTTACTTAGGTCATCTAGATAAGTTACTTCATGTGTTTTGTATGAAGTTGTATTTCTTACAAAATGCAAGAAGTGTGTCAACCAAATAAGAAGTCTTTTAATTATTTTTTAATTATTTTTTGAGAAGTATAATTTTATGCATAAAATTATTTCAACTAAAAGAGGTATAGCTTTCTTTTGGTTTTTATTGTATTTATACGTGGATTATGGATAAATATTAACTATTTGCTAAGAAAATTCCTATAAGCCACAGAAAATTATTTCAACTTATAAATTTTACATTAAATACAAAAGTGAAGGTAACATTGATTTTTTCTTTTAAATACAATGCAGAAAGTGCAACTTACTTAAGTTTCCTAAATAAGTTATTTTTTGTGTTTTGTAAAAAATTATATTTTTTTATAAAATGCAAAAAGTGTGCCAATTAAATAAGAGGTCTTTTAGTTAATTTTTTTCAAAAAATTATTTCAACTAAAAGAGGCCTAGGTTAACTCTGATGAAGGGCTCCGTAGGAATTTTCTTGGCAAATATTTAATATTTACCCATAATGCACGTATAAATACAATAAAAACCAAAAGAAAGCTCCGCCATCTCAGATTCAAGAGCCGAGACAGAGCAATCGAAACATCTATCGCTTCGCTTACAGCCTTACACGTCAAGCGCGCCCTCCAGGCCCGAAAGGAGCACATTGATCATCCACTCCATCTCCTTTGCGCTACTTCCTTTCCCAATCCCTGCCCGCGATGCTCTTCGATCGAGGCTCGCGGTTGTGCTTCGTTTGCACGCTAATCTCCTGACGCGATAGGGCGGATGGTTGATGGTTCGCTGGAGGCCCCGGCTCGAATGAAGGGTTGGAATTGAGCGCAGTGTCAGTCGGGATGCGGGAGGTCGACGGCAAGGGCGGGTCGTTTGTTGCGGTGAGGAGGTTGCCGCAGGGGCCGGCTCGAGGGAGCGGATGCCACTCTTCGCATGGTATGCGATCCTCTCATTGTCTCTGTTTGTTGAATTGCGCGTGTACGCTCAAGGAAAGTATTAATTATCAGTGTACTTAAGAATGTCTTTGTGATATGTGGTTTGTGTGCCCATTTCGTCTGTTTTTGTCTGTTTTTGCGTACTGTCTTCAATAATTTCTGACGATTACGCGGTGTTTCGAGTTTGATTATGCTACAAAGTCAACTTTTTTACGTTTCTCTGATAGCGTTTTACTATGCTTGTTTTCGATGTTTGTACTTCTTTTCCCTCAGTGGAATTGGGTAAACGTACATATTTGATTATAGAAGGAAATTCAAGTTGTATATGATTGTAGAGCCCTCACCGGCAATTTGACGATCTGATCATTGCAATGGAAATGATGCTTTTTCTAAAGAATAGAAAGTTTCATTTTATAGTAGTGATGGTTGATTTTTTTCATGTTTTTATAAATTTTAATATATTCTTGTTCTTCGGTGACACAATTGCTAAGCCACTAAAATGAGTATCAGCTATTTGTTACTGTATATAGCTGGTGGTATATTTCTCTAACATGGTGAAGTTAGAACAGTGTTGGATTTCTCTCAGTTTTCTGGCATGGCAGCTTAGCTTGTGAACCCATACTAGACTACAGTTTGGTCTCGTTTTTGTCTGAAATCTGGTCCTATTATCCTTCATAATTTCCATTTTTATATCCTTTGCTTCATATGAATTTGGATATAACATTCTTACTGTTTTTTAGGTGATAAAAGTGCTTCATCTGAATCCAGTAGCTATTCAATGCCACTTCCTTTCTTTTTCTCCCTCCTTAAAACAGCTTGTTCATTTTCTGTGTTTGGAAAAGTATAAATTTTATTATTCATCAGCTTGTGTTTTCTATAGCTGAGGTTCTAACAGGATCGACAGCTTGGATTGGAAGAGGTCTTTCATGCGTTTGTGCTCAAAGAAGAGATAACGACGCCCGTCTTCTATTCGATTTGACCCCTTCTCAGGTAACCACAATTAGTATTAACCATCAGTTTTCTTCAAAAAAGATCTGTTTGCTGGAACATTACGACTGTTTTGTAATATTTGCCATAAGAAAAAAAAATCCTGAGTTTCTATAGGCACATGAGTGTTATGCTCATGTTTGTCCCTTCATATTAGTAACTGATAGGATTGCATGATTATCTCTCAATTTCTATAGGCAAAGAATTAAAAAATACTGGATCCTATCGTATCTTCTACTTTTGTCACCTTATTTTCATTCTTATATGTATGTGTATCTGATATGCAAAACTATGTTTAGACTACAGTAGCTTTCATGTTCTCATTACTTTTTTACCTTAGACTAGCTCTGTGCTCCTTAGTGTTGTCCGATTATCAGAACCACTTGATCTTTTTTTTGGGTGTGCAAGTACTATCTTCTTTTTCCTTGATGTGCATGTAGGAAGAATACTGGCAACGGTTACAGAGACGTATAGATGTTGCTTATGACAGTTCAAAGGAAGAGCATCAGGTAGTTTTCTTATCCAATATGCTGTATGAGCACACAGCATGTTAGAAATAAAGTCATGGTGATAAAGAAGTAACTCAAAACACTTTTCTTATAATTAATTTTTCCTGAAATACTGAAACTCCAACTCTAGTTATACAGGTAGATTGTCCCGAGTGCTAAAGTATCATAGTATTAGTTTACTACATTAACTTAAGGTTTTAATTCGAGTGATCTGATATAATTGGCACAAATGTGTTTAATTTTCATATGGCCTGGTGCTACACTCTCTTATTTGTCACGGTTGTACAACTGTGGCTTACTCTCTTGCCTTCATGTTATTCTTGTTAGTTTGCCTTTTTACGATTGTTTGAGGAAAAATAAAAAATAAAAATAAACCCATATGACAAAAGATTATGGTTGTAGCACTTTGCAAAACATAGGATACTCAAATGATGGATTTAAGAGTTTGAAGTGCACGAGGCACTGTCTTGCAAAGGGACCCAGTTTTCCACAGGCATAACATGCCCTATTAGACTTATCCTTTTGAACTTTTAGGGATAGGTTCAACGTCTTGGTTCTGTGTGCATGCTTGGCATTTTGATTGTAATTAGATAGGTACACACATCTTGCTGTACTTTGATTGCAGTGAGAAAATTGTGATATGTTTCATTTTTTTCACTATTATGTTGACCATTTTAAGTAACTAAGCAAATACATCAATTTATTTCCTTTTCTGAGAAAGAAACTGATATCTTTTCCAGATTAATATTTTGCAACGTATCTTATGATTTGCATTATCAATAATGAAATATTGTTAGGAAGCATTAATATCCCTATGGTGTGCTGCTTATCCTGGAGTTGAACTCGATGGTCTGATATCTAACCAGTGGAAGGAAATGGGATGGCAAGGAAAAGATCCTTCTACTGATTTCAGGTTATTTATGTACCACTTCAATATTTATCTCTTGCTTAGTTGATGACATATTTTAGCTTCACAGTTGTAATTTATTTTAATGATTACAGAGGAGGTGGTTTCATATCACTTGAAAATTTATTATTCTTTGCCAAGAACTATCCTGTAAGTCCCCTCCATTTTCTTTACTACAGCAAGAACACCACAAACTATATTTTTCGGAACAAAAAGGAAATCTTGTGTTTCTAGTTTGCAACTTTGACATTTTGGAACAAAAAGGATTATCTTGTCATGAATTACTAATTTGATATCTTGTGCTTTTCCACAATGGAGACAGAATCATAGTCATCCCTCTTTGTGCTCAAAGTCATTGTAATATTAAATAGTAAAGAGAAATGGCTAGTTACACAGGAAAAAAAAACATTTGTTGTATAAAATGGTATGTATTTGCAGAATTATTATGTGATGCATCAATTTGAAAAGTAATATTGGGATCTCATCTTAGCATCAAGTTTCTGAACTCTTTCCTAATTGTATCAGACTGGTCCGTAGATATGTAAGCATTGTCCTTTATAAATTTTTCACATAGATTATGACTAATCAGTTCCTACATCAGTATTTTTACTCTATATTTGCCTAGATTGTGCAAGAATGGCTGTTTCCATGTTAACTCGATACTATATTAGGTAGTATAAGAATAAGTTCCTTAATGGAATGTTGGAATGTAGCAATCTCAAATATTGTTATCAAAAGTTAATTATTTCATGTGCTCATTTGGTACTTGTACCTTCTATCATTTCAGTGCAAGTCACTGCTCAAGTTTCTTTCATCATAGTTTGCATATTTTCTACCTCTTCTCTTCAAATGTCTGGCTTTCATCTTTGGTTGACAAAATTCTTCCTCCAGAGATCCTTCCAGGAACTTCTCCAAAAGCAGGAAGGCAACAGAGCTATGTGGGAATATCCATTTGCTGTAGCTGGTGTGAATATTACATTTATGCTCATTCAAATGTTTGATCTTCAAGCTGGTTTGTGCTCCTTTAATTGCAATAAGTTAATGAGTACATATCTTTGAATTTCTTGATGTAACATGCACATAATGAATGCTTCCATCAAATGGTTTACAAGTTTTCTTGCAGTGGTTTATTGATTCTTGTCGAATCATGTATGTACTTTTGACTATATATTGGTCACTGCAGCCAAACCAAGGTCCATGGTAGGAGCAATTTTCTTGAAGCTACTTTCAGGTGTGCTTCAAATTTTCATTTATGCTTGAACACTTAAATTGTTTCTTTGGTTTTGGTCTTTTGGATTATTTTTGTAACCATCAATAGTTCCTCTATTAGCTTGAACCTCTCGCGAGTGCTATTACCTTAATATGATTCTGTAGTTGTGTCCAGGGGTTTCCGCCCTCCTTGTTTTATATTTTCTTCTATATTTTTATCTGTTAGTTCCTCTCCCCCCCTTCCGAATTGTATTCCCTTCATCTCTCTTGAATAGAATACAAATTCTTCTTCTTCAAAAAAAAAGTAATACTTTGCATTTTGGTACCCATTTTTAACCTCACTATGTGCTTTAGGAAATGAACGAGCTTTTGACATGCTGTACTGCATAACTTTTAAGATGATGGATCAGCAATGGCTTGCAATGCATGCCTCCTACATGGACTTCAATGTATGTTTTTCTAACCATGGACATCATATTTTCCTTATTTGTTTATGTTCATTGTTCAGCCTTCAATCTTTTAATGCTTCATGTTTCGTCCAGTTGGTCATGAAATCGACACGGCTTCAGCTTGAAGAAGAGCTTCTGCTGGAAGACATACAACGAATAGAGGACTTGCCTTCCTACAAGCTCCTTAAACGTTAGGGACCATCTAATCTCTATGTGCACAAGATTGGTTTAGTTTTCTTTGCCCGCATTTCTCAGAATTTTGCAATTTGATGATATTGCTGTTTGGTTTTCTTCGAGATTATTAGCTTGAATCCACTAGAAGAACATTCGCTTGTTTTCAACTTGAAACTTGAATTGTGTATATAACATTAGTAAAGGTTTATGAATTTATCTGATAAAACATCGATTGGATTTGACATCTAAATATCTGTTGATCCCCGGAAGTTATTTTGGCAATATCGTTAGTTCGTTACCGAAGCATTTCCTAATTTCTTAAATATGCAAGGCTCTTAATTTCTTAAATGATCTTTGGTTATCGTGTAGGGCTTGTCGTGGAATGAAAACACGTGGCATTTGGAACCTATGGCTATTAGCGGAATAATAATAATTTGGAGCTCGAATGCTCGATCGGTGAGCAAACAAGGCCGCGTTGAATCAGTAGTTTATGAACCGATCGCGCTGACAAAATGCGACCGCATCAACGCGGCTTGGCCCCGACTTTGACTTTTTAGTTGGCATTAGTTCGCCTCCTCGTTCACCGAAAAGCCATTTAGTTTGTTCTGGATCTTGACCCCAGGAAAGTTGGAACCACCCAATCAACCTGTTAATATCGGTAGGTACATAAGCATAATATGTTTCATCCCACTTAAAATATGGTGCGGAAATGAAAGTGGAAATGAAAATAATTATTATGGAGTCCGACTCCATAATAAAATTTTATGAAGCCGAGCTCTAAAAACTATTTTGAGATTCGTGTTTCACCGTCGGAGCTCGGCTCCATGAAATTTTTTTATCGAGCCGGTTCCATAATAACCATAATAATTTTCTTCCTTTGCATTCCCCAATCTCTGCAGACGCTTCTATGGTACGATCAGCTGTCTTTTCTCCGACAACATACAGTAATTTCTCTCTAGTTCACGTCATTATACACGACGTGGCTATATTGTATTGGTTGTCTTATTAATTTTGATGACGAACAGCGTGCTGTGAGACATACAATCCCACGAGTTTTCTAGGTTTCCTCTCAAGCTTCGATTCTCCCTCCCCGCGACATTATAAAAAGACCCACCTTTTTAATTTTAATCGTGATCGCCATGACGACCTACGGGGCGGTGGTCCGGCGCTCCGCAGCTGTCGTCGAGCGCGCCCGATCCCAAGCCCGCTCCGCCCGCCGTGCCATCGCCCGATTCGCCCGCCCCCAGTCCTTCGCTCCCCCCGCCGACGCCGAGGCCGCCGCCGTCCGCGCCGTCCGAAACGTTGCCTCCTTCCGCCTCCACTACGCCGCTCTTCTCTGGTTCCTCCTCATCGCCTCCCTCTTTCCCCGCCGCCGCGCCACCATGCTCTTCCTCATGGCGTTCTCCAAGGCCGCTCTCTTCTACGGCGCCCTCCTCAAGGCATTCCCGGCCTCTGCCCTCCTCCGCCGGCTCGTCGACGGCCAGATCGTGACGGCACTTGCAATTGTCGTCATCCTCGTTGAGATCGTGATGACCAAGGCCGTGCCGGAGCTGCTGCTCGCCATGGGGATCGGGTTGCCCGTCGTTCTGCTCCACGCCGTGTTCCGGGTGAGGGACAACCTGGCCGAGAACGGAGACGACAAGGCAATGGCGGCGGTTGGAGGGGTGATTGACGAGTTGGACCTTCCATTGGAGAAGAAGGAGGATCTTGAATTGGGAACTGAGAAGTCCGCGGAGTAGTAATTCTTTTACACCTCGTCTCATTAATTAATTCATTACAGATAGTATTTTGTTTATAGCAAGATGGGATTTCTATTAATTTGGATTGCTTTTTTAGCAAACAAATGATTTGCTGCATTGAGTTTGTGGACTTGCAGTTGAAGATGACTGCATACTTTTGTTGTATTTTTGTTCTTGTTGGGGGAAACTACAGAGGATTTGTTTCCCAACAAGAGAGTATTAGTTAGAGGGTTAGGGATTTAGACATTTCGATCTCTAATTGTATGTAATATGATGAAATTAAATTAAAGTAATTTTGGAAAGAAAAGGAAAAAAAAGAAGAATCAGCAGTTGAGCTTTTCTCTCTTTTGATTAGCTTAATTTTGGTTTTAATTTGAGTAGAGTTGCAAATGAGCTGAACCAAGTGGAACTTTGGCTCGTAAATTTTAGTCGATATTAAACTCAGAAATCAGGATATTTATTTATTTATTTTGAATTCTAGTCTGAGTTAGCTAATTTACATAGCTAAGCTTAGACAGGTAGTGAGTTAAAAAAACTTACGTTCCAATGAAAAAAATTAATGAAATCAAGTCGACAAGATTTAAATAAATTAGAATAAGCAAAATCCAACTTGGACTAGATTATCACTTTGGGCCTACGGATCTGATTAGGCTCAAAAGCGTTCACACTTATGAACCAAACTCAAATCAAATCATACACTATTTAGCTCAAGAGCTCCACCTGGTCATACAAAGATACTTACGTCCTCATCAATTATGAGAGATTTATCAATTATGAATTCGACATCTTCGGGATTAGCTTCAATTCATTTTGAGCACATCCCCTATGAGATTACCAAGAGATATTATCATCAAATATCTCTCATCCTACACTATATATAGACATGACACTCAACAAGTACATCTATATTCTAATTTCTATTTTCCTCATCTGGAATCCTTTCTTGAGCATCAGAGTGTCTACTCTTGCAGATCCTTCCACTGGAGTTGCACCTGACCAGGAGACGCGCTAGACCATAACACTCTGGTTTAGAAAACTTAGTTTCAATCTCTAGTTTTCAGTTTTCTTAAAATGCGTTTGGTTAATGAAAATAAAAATTTTAGTTGGTCGAAAACAATGAATATTTATTTGGTTATAGAAAATAATATTAATTTTTATTGAACGGTTTATATTGAATAAATAGTAAACTAATTCATTGTGAAAGAAAGTCACACAACGATCAAAAAGTAAGATAAATCACTATCCAACACTAGTAATCAATGTTATTAGCTTCCCAACGTAATTATCAATTTTATTTTATAATCAAACTATTATAAAGATGAGTATGAGAACTTTACAAATTTATAAAATATTAATTATGTATTTTTAGTTAGTTTATAAATATATTGTTTGCTAAATATGTTTGCTAATTGTTGAGTAAAACGACACACTAGGGGGAATGAATAGTGTGTTCTCTAAATTAATTGGCCTAATTTTGATTTAAACAATTACTTAACTAGTTTAGGCAAATTACAATTTTATGAATGGATGCGGAAGCAAGATAGGCAATTAAACACAAATAGAGTATTAATGCAAACACACAATTAATAGTGGTTCGGCCCTAATGTCTACTCCACTACCTAAGCACCCCGCTTAGGATTTTCAAACTAAGTTAACTAGATTAATTTGAGTTTCCCTTACAACGAGGACTTTGGCTCGAAGAATCGCACTCTCGACCTAAGGTACTTCCACACCCGTAAGTCTCTGCCTTCTTATCGTGAGCACTCTTCCACCTCAATCCTAAGGGACAACTTAACTAATCCTAGCTAAACTAAATTTGCACAAGTGGCTTTACTCCTTCACAACAAGAAAACCACTTCTCACACAACTACACTGAAGACCTAATACCCTAGGTCTTTCAACAAATCAAATAAAGTGTTTAAAAACAAATTAACTAAAAATAAACTATTACAAGAAGAGAATAAAATCTTATCACACTTGGGAGCCTCTTCTTCTTGCGTCTAACCAGCTTGATCCACCCTTTGAAATAAAACACATTCAGCAGCTGGGATCAAGTGGAAGTATGAAGAAATTAACTCTTTGAAGATTAAGGAATGCCTAATGAATCACTCTTTGAAGCTTTCTTTTCACAAAAAATATGAGAGAGAAGTTGCAAAACAAAGTTATAAGGGAGTATATATAGATCCAGTTGAAGCAGGGCATTAACGGAATTATTTTCGACCGTTACAAACGCCCGATCGATGGTCCGGTTGAAGCATCGGTCGACCGGCCATTCGACCGCTGGCTCACTGTAACGATTTCCCTATGATCGATCGACCGGCGGGTCGATCGCTCGACGAAAAACCGTCGACTTCAAAGTCGGTCGACCAGTCGATCGATCGAAGCCAGCCTTATATGCCAATCGATCGACCGACGAGTCGATCAATTGTCGCGAGAATTGGCGTGATCGACCAATCGGTCGATCGACTCAATGAGTCACTCACGCTCTGTCATCCAGTCGACCAATTCGGTCGATCGACGAACTCTCAGTCATATTTTGGCAATATTCGATCGACCGATTGGTCAATCGACATGGCTGCTGCCACTAGTGTTGTCAAACTCACGAGTTTACGATCCCAAGTATCAAAATCGAGCTAACTCGCACTCAAACTCGTTTTTGGGTAAACTCAGGGTAAACTCGGTAAACTCGCACTAACTCGGTCAAACTCGCGAGTAAACTCGGTTAAACTCGTGATAAACTCGGAAGAACTTGATTTGATGATAATTATTATGGATTGAACTTGTACTTTTATATTTTTATCTTTGAGTCATTGTGTGTGCTTTATTATGGACTTAGAATACTTCATTATGTATGTATTAGACTTGTACTCTTATATTTTATCTTTATCTGTGCTTTATTAGGGAGTTAAACTGCGCCTTAATTATGATTTTCAGATTATATTAGATTATATTTTTATAGTATAATATTTTTTAATATTGTTTTAATATCAGGTAAACTCTTACGAGTTTACGAGTCGAGTTTACGGAGGCTCCACGAGTTTACTTAAACTCTCGAGTTTAACAACCTTGGCTGTCACTGCTAAAACACCATTCGGTCGATCGACCGATCGACCGACATAGAGCTGAAAATTTTCTAGCTTGGACTTTTCATTTCGCGCTCGATTTCAGCTTCGTTCTTCAACGTGCTTCATCTTTGAAGGATTCTCCATGCTTCCCAACATATTTTTGATGCACGCTTTAACTTGTTTTGAGGATTGATCGAGATACGATAGACTTGACGAATCTTTCATCAATCATATAATTTTCATACTTAAACACTTGTTAAATGAGTTTGTTATCATCAAAATAATCATGAGGAAAATAAAGCATGAATGAAGAACTCTTCGGCTAACACTAATATGATTGTAAAATATCGTAAGATTTAATTAAATTATTGATAATTTAATATATTTTTTTGTACCATTGGTCTAAAATTAATTATATAATATTTTTATTTATAGTAATATTGTACTTAAAAAATAAAATAAAAAATAATTTTGACTACTAATAAATTATTTAGACAATAAAAAATACTATAATAATTGTTAAAAATTTAATTTACGCTGTATTTTACTTAACAATGATATAATTTAAGCATTTAAAGATTTTTTTAAAAATATTTTAAATATTTCAAAAAATAAAATAATAATAATATTAGTCACTAAAATAAATTTTTATCTACTATAATATTAATTTAAATTATTGAAAAAATATATTATGAATAATAAAAAATATTTTATTTTGAGTCACTTATTTTTTTTTAAAAAAAATCTTTAATTAGTAAAAGGTGAACCATATTTTGAAATAGAGAGCAAATTTAGAACTTTGGTCATTTAGTTATGAATTTGGAAAAATTCGAATTCATAAAAAATCTTAGATTTTTTTTTGTTCAACTGGATATAAAAATTAATTAATAGTTATTATAAAATTTTTTTAAAAAAAATTTCAATGGTCTAAAGTTAGTTTTGATTAAATCATAAATAGATTAATTTTAAGAAAATTGAGTTATTTAAAATTTGGATTTGAGTCAATTTGACATAAATTAGTTTAATTAATTTATAAATTTAAGATAATAGTTTGAGTTGAAAATGATATATTTTATTTTTATTTTTAAAAATTAAATAAATTTTAATTTATTTTTAAATTAATTAATTTTATAAAAAATATATTTATAATTACAAAGTTGTCACTGTATTTTGATAACGAAATCGACAGTCTCGAAATTACATAAAATAACATTTTGATGTTTTCATTTTTATTAAGAAAATTAATTTTATTTTTATTCTAGTTTCAATTTAATTTTATGAAAATACTGAATTAAATATATTTTCATAAGTTATTTTAATTTTAGTAAAATTAAAATTATAAAAATAAATTTAATTTCGCTAACCAAACGGGTCAGTATGATTTCAGGTAATTGCTCCAAGTTTTAATTTGATAATTTTAATTAGTAATGAAAATGTTAATGAAATGCTTTTCGAATCCGTCACTCCCCCTAGTCATCTTCTCTTTCAAGCTCTTCTCAACATCACGACCACCGCCACCTTCGCCTCTTCATCTTATTGTCATGCTCTCTAGGGTTCGTCCTCAATGTCGCCGTTCTCTTGGTAGAGCAGGGTTCCCTGATGCCCGTTTCGCTGCTGGGACGATGGAATGCTTGCAAGTTGCAGCCGACGGCGCTGAAATGGAGCTATCCTTAATTTCTGGACTCCACCAAGGTAGACTCAGTCTTGGGGCTGGCCTCTTGCTGGACTGTTGGGAGGCGGAGGAGAAGCTGTTCACGGAATGGGACATCTGCCGCCATGTAGCGGCATGGTTGCTCTTGCGGTAGCTAAAAAGATCTTTTATTATTATCAGTACACCCTTGTGGATAAAGTCTCGCCGGAAATTTCTTCCTTCTTGATTCTTTCGATTGGTTTAATTTGTACTCTAGGTTATCATTGGAGTCCAGAAATGCTCTCTTGGCAGGTCTTTTGGTTTTCCAATCGCGGTAAGATTTTTTCGATCGCAATATTGATTGAAAGAAACTGTTATCATTCTTTGATACTATAATCTTCGATAGTAATATCTCTAACTGCCATATTGTGCTCTTCATAGCCGTTAAGAAATTGTCAAATAAAATGTTTGATATTGACCAAAGAGAAAAGGAAAGAGTGACCACTTCGGTGATCCAGTCTTTGTATTGTCTCAAATTAGTAGATTAGACATTCGAGATGTGGAGGATTCTTGAAGGCCTAAAGATATTTGGGATTGACTGTTTAGACCCGAATCTAGTAGGACCTTCTGTCAGAATTGAGAAATTCTATGAGACTCATGCATCTTTGGTATTATCTTATTTTATCACCTGTCTAATATTTGTGCATAATATCGTTAAGTATATTGTTACTAAGAAATTGAAGATATGCTTAAAATGGAAGAAAGTGAGGAAGAAGGCAATGTAGAAACAAGTTCTAAATGGAAGGAGACCGAATAGGAACAAGAGGGATCTTCGTTGGTGGACTAAAGATTATTTGAGGCTGATGTCTAATTGTCGTTTTTAAAATACATTTGCTAGATATCTCTATTTAATTTTCATCAACAAAGACTTCAATATATTGCCAAAAATATTACAACTAATTGAGGTGCCTCCTAGGAAGTGATCCAAGTCCATGAGGCTTCCACCAATGCCAGATATGGGAAGGGTCACTTTAGGCTGAGTTACTCTTGAATAATGAAGTGGTTGTTTCTGCAACTCAAATCCTAGTCTCCCCAGTCACAATATTTTTAAGGAGAAACCTCCATCAGTGTTTTACCTGTGAGACAAGTAAAACTAATGTGGCATTGAAAATCAGCTTGTCCATGGAATGAGCAGATCTTTACCAGTTTGAGGATTAGTTCTTGGTTCTGCTTTGGGTTCAATCATTTTTTTCTTGTAGTATTTGAAATCATTTATATTGAGCTCTATACTGAACAATATTGCATCATTTCGCTACAGAAAAATGTCCGATTACGGAGTCTCAAATTGGTGCCAACCGCAAGCATTGATTTATTTATTACTTGTGATGGAAAATTTGATAAAGTGTCAATGTTACAGATGCATACCATCGGTTTGGAGATGATTTCTGCCCAGGCACTGGTTTTTGTGAAGTTTTTTTCCAAACACTTTAATCCCACATCAAGATATATTTTTTAATGGTATCAGTATTAATTCATACTTCAACCTGATACTTGGAATGATCTTCATGGTTACGATTACTTGATCAACTTAACCAGATTAAAGTGGATTTAATGGACGAACGTAATGGTAATTTAATAGACCAAATAAAATTGTTGTTGATGCTGGTTTTTTAAATTTATTTGCTCCTTTGTTTTTTAGCTCAATTCTTTTACATAAAAAAGTGCCTAATTTTTATTTTAGGCATCAATGTGGTGTTGATTTTTTATCTAAACTTGGCGCCACTTTTTTATTGGTTTTTTTTGTAGCTCATGTCCCTTTACATAATTTTTTGGAGAGCATAATAATGTTAATGTGATACAGATCAAGCTTTCCAAGAGGACAGGTGGTGGACGAGGCGATGCGGAAGGAAGCCATGGTACCTACCGATCGGCAGGATGGATCAGCTCGGAAGAGGTTCAAGCAGCACCGCCAGGAGGACAAGCGCACCCAGTCTGAGGGTGTCGGCACTGGGATAGCACGCCCGCAGAGCCAGGGACAGGGAAGTTTTAGAGACCGTGCGCAGACAGGACCACCGATGGCTACTCAGAGTACCATTGTATCAGGAGGCCAAAGAGGCGAGGTGTCAGAGTGTGGACAATGCGGGAGGAGGCACAGAGGAGTTTGTTATGGTCCGAGTACCTGTTTTGGGTGTGGCCAGCCAGGTCATATCAGGAGGGACTGCCCTTCAGGCGGTCAAGCAGCAATGCTGAGAGATATAGAAGGAGCTGGAGTAATATATGAAGGGCGGTTGTGCAGCATATCCAACTATATCTTGGATCTGTAACATACTTTTGAGTTCATATTATCTAATGATTTCTTGGTGAGGAGATGTTCTTGATGGATTTCTAGAAAAAGGAGGAAGTCAAAACCAATTGCAAGGAAAATCCTTTTGAGGGACTACATTACTAGTTCACTGCCATGAAGCTCTCTTCCAGTTCTGCCACTTTCCTGCCTCTTCCACACATAATTATAGCAAAGGCAGACAAAAGGTAGGAACAGAGAAGAGGAATCACAAGATCATAACTAATGGCAGTAAGCCATATGCTTTGGTTTAAATGTTACTACAACATAAAGGCTGTGGAAACTAGTGAGGAGCTTGCATTTAATTGTAAGATATTAGGGATTATTGACATATTAACAGTAGGTGTTTGTGGAATGGAGGAAAAGAATCTGAGCAGCATATGTGATGTCACAATAATTTTAGTTGGGAAGATGAGCAATTCTCATGTACTTCTAATTATTTGTTCAAATGCTTTTGGTTCAGTTCTGTACTCGACATATGGATTTTAAGAGAATATTTGTTTTGTTGAAAATTATTGTTTAAGTGTCAAGAGTCTGATTGATGTCATGCATCAATTACAGTAACAAGTGTCCTTATGGAACTTCCTACAAATATTTGCAGGGTAAATATCTTCCTCTTATGTATCCTCAAATACCTTGATTGAAGTTTATTGCAAAACCTATACCATAGTTCGTGGATGTAATGTTGATTCAAATTTTTGACCGCTTAGAAGAGTACACCAATCAGGCAATCATGGTAGCATCTTTTTTGGAGCATATTGAGTATCCGGGACAAGCCATGTTATTGTTTTAAGAGCTTTTGAGACAACTCAATTTTGTCTTTTATCACTTGTGAGATCCGATTGGACATGTTCTTACCTTGTCTACCTTGGCATTTAAGTTTCTAAAATTATGTTTGACAGGTGAAAACACTATATTGCACTTGATGTTGCAAAAATTCACTAGCCACAAATTTCTTAAGAATGCCTTGAAACCAAGTTAATCCAACACTCTACAGTTGGCCCATGTCTACACTCCACATGCAGAACAAAGCATGAAACATTTTTAAATTGATGGAATTCTTGTGCTGCTATTTGCACTTCTGGGACCACATCTTCACTGTGGCACCAGTTTTAGAGGCTGGTTTTTGTCCTGTTACTTGGTGAAGGACCACATGAATGGTTTCCAATAGACCTTGGTATATATTGTTGAATTGTCTCTTGTCATGTATTGCTGGGGGATTTAAGGACTTCAAAAGCCACTCTGTTCAAAACATTACAGGCAACACCAAGGTGAAGAGACCTCTTGTATGTGGGTAATATTGAAGTGAAGAAATAGCATATGATTTTAGCTGTAATTGATGAAACAACTTTGGCTGTCATTTCAAGTTGTGTTTCCTTCCATCCACAAGTATGACATGTACTATTGTACTGTGAAGAGTTGCGTATAGAAGATTATGAGTCACATGGGAATGCCTGTGGCCAATAATCAAATGGATTCCTCAAAGATATCCTACTGTTTTATTGTAATTATTAATCATCTCAATTCATCAAACTAATTGTTGTTTGCTGCCTATTTGATGTAGGTAACATGCCATAAAGCAAGTTGAGCACCGGAGCTGATCAAGGAGAAGAGCAGGAGAAAGATGGGGGGGAAAGCTAACAGAATGCTGCATTGGGTTTGGTAGATTTGGAATCAACAAAATAGGAGAATCTTTGAGACAAGATGCAAGGAAATAAGGAATATGTCTTGATCACTGAAACTTTGAAGTAAATTACAAGGATGTCTTCTTCAATGTCGGTCATGCTTGCTTCAAGGTAGATCATTTAGGCCTGTTAGTTTTTTCCCCCCTAAAAAGCAAAAAACATACTTATTTTTCAGTTCCAAAATTATAAGCAGGAAATAATATTTCTGCCCCGAGCTTAAGATCTAAATTGTCAGCAAGATAGGATTTATGCATGTGCCTTGCACTTATCAATTGTTGTTGAGTTCATTTTTTTACTTCTCTGTTTAAATAAATCTGTGGTAGGAATTCATATACCAAATTGACAACTAAGGACAAGCAACAATCAAGCAACTAGTTCAGCCAAGCCAACTCATCCATACAGTGTCATATGCACTGTATCATACCTGTGTGCCAATTTCTCATCATAGCTTATCTTGCAAACTTGGCAAGGGTTGACAAAGGCGTCATGGGGGCCATATCACTACATTAATGCTCATAACCATAATCTAGATGGCGAGTTTAATTGTGTACCAAGTCCTTTATTTGCATTTGAAATTATACTTTTGGGGGCACTTCAAAGTTCAATAAACATATTCAACTGTTTCATGTGAAGTAAAACAAGTACAGGGGAGGACAGTGATGAGTAAGCCCTCTTGTCACCTTTTCATCTTCGGTGGAGTTGATTTATTGCAGGGAAGTGGTGGTGTTGAATTAATCAAATCATGTAAGAAAGGCATATGCTGCATCCAATCCAAATGTTGCATTATATTATATGTTTGTGAGTATGTGACAAGGACAGTATCAGTACAGGATCCTCCAAATAGCAGGCAATGCACATCTGGAACTTATGGATTGCCAGAGAGGTAAAGGTTGATGAGTAGTTGACCTATGTGCTACTGGTATTGTGCTTTCTTCATTTCATTCATTTCCTTCTTAATGGCTGAGCTGGTGATGTGATTTAGGGCTTCCTTTTGATCTTCTTTAGCTGGAAAGAATACATTAAAACATGTATCACAAACGTTTATAAATCCATCCAAATGTAAGTATTTGCACCCAAAAAATACTATTTTTTTCTTTTTAAAATTTGACTTTATAAAATAATTATTATAAACGTACATAGACGTGAGAATATACGCATAATGCGCATTGCAAAATGTACATATACGTGAAAATAGACGCATAAAATACTATAATCATTATTTCTGAAATTATTTGAAACTACAAGACGCATAAAGTCTACAAGATAGAATTCTCATTCAATTACTATTAGATATGTTGAGAAGGTATAATTAACATGAGAATTTATACCATTATTTAAATATTTTTGATTCAAATTTTAATTAATCGTGGTACCAATGTACCCACATTTATAAACTCAAATTTTGAGGCATATATTATAGAGTTTATTGGTAATTCCCCTTATTTTTCTTATTTTTTGGTTTGTTTTGAATGTGTAGAAACATCAAGTAAATCCACTAAGGAAAACAAATTGTAGTATGTAAGGATTCTATTACAACAACCTATCATATAATTTACACATTCAAGGTGATAGCTAGGTGCGATTATGGGGTGGGTGGGGTCGCTAGTGATGGAGACAAAATGATTTTAAATGTTAAATATATAGTTGGAGAGATTCTCATTCTTTGATCCGGTTTGCATTTTGCTTCAAATTTATTTTTTTAAAAAAAAAAAAAATCTAAAATCCATTGAACCGGATACAAGTGGCTCAAACCAGTAGGAATGAGCGGATTTGAGTAACTTGTGTTTTCAATAATATTTTGGATCAATTTTTAAATTTTGGACTCAGATCCTACCCTATTAGAACTCGAAACATAATCTTATTGGGACATGTAGTGTAGTACATGTTCCGAAGGTTCTAGGTATCATGTTCGAACTGTACATTTATAGGTTCTAAGTACTCTGTTGAAATTTATTCATTTACAAGTTTCGAGTACCCTGTTGGATTTGTTCATTTACAAATTCCATTGTACAAATTTTAGGTACGAATTTCAATTCTGTGTACTCGATGTGTTGGATCCGGAATCGAAATCGATTTTAATTGATTTCTTAATTTTTATTTCAGATCCTATTCGAATTTAATTCGGATCTATTCAAAACCTATACGATCGGATAGATTCCAACTGATTTTAAATCTAGCTGGTATCCTGCACACGTACCCCGGTATCCAGCACACCCCTACAAATCCGTTGATGTGGATTGATTGGCTTGTATTTTTATCTGGGTTGATTGAATCATCCTAATCTAAAAAAACATTGTTCTCGACTGAGTTTAGCATAATTAGGCAGACAAAAGAAAACAAAGCTTAGTTTCTTTTCTTTTTTTCTTCCTATATTTTCTCTTTTTATAAAAAAGGACGTGGATTAGTCATAGAAATAGTGACGAATGTTACCATCCAATGTATCAACAATTCTTGATATGTTCGAAAGTAGAGAAAAAGATAGATCTAGGGAAATAAATTAAAAGAAAATAAAGCCTAGTTTTTCTCTATATTTATCATTATTTTAAAGAAAAAACACTTGCTGATACACTCTCTTTTTTTTAACTCGGTATAGTTGGATCAAAAGACAATAAAATTTTGGAATTATTATGCTGCTGCAAAAAGATTAATTAATGCCTCAAATACAGATCACATGCATGGAATAATGAACTCAACCCAAGAGTGTTGTATAAAGATTGAACATTTTTTCTTAAAATGATCCTCATTTTCTTTTCCTTAATTTTCAAATATTCATATAAATTTCAAAATTATTCCATCATTTCACCCCACAAATTGATCAATTAACATAAGATTGCATATATATAATTAGTTGGACTTCTCTCCCTCTCTCCACCCCCCACCACCACAACTACCACCTCCCCAAGCAAACCACCTCCATGGCCGCGCTGGTGGAGGACCTCAATGCCGTCCCAGGAGTCGTCTCCGTCCTCTCCACCATCTTCGAGCGGCTCGCCGAGCGCAACGACGCCGCCGTCGAGCGCCACGCTCATGATCTCGCGCCCCGCCACCGCGCCTCCGCCTTCCACGGCCTCACGAAGCCGTCCATCTCGGTGCGCAGCTACCTGGAGCGCATCTTCCGCTACGCCCACTGCAGCCCCTCGTGCTTCGTCGTCGCCTACATCTACCTCGACCGCTTCGTCCGCCGCCACCCCGCCGTCTCCCTCGACTCCCTCAACGTCCACCGCTTCCTCATCACCGGCGTCCTCACCGCCGTCAAGTTCTTGGACGACATGTGAGTGGCGACAATTTTACTCTTCAATTATCACCCAATTGAGTTTGTTGAATTGCGGGATTAAATCATGCCCTAAATCTGCAGATACTACAACAATGCGTACTTTGCGAAGGTCGGGGGGATCAGCCTGATGGAGATGAACTACCTGGAGATCGATTTCTTGTTCGGATTAGGGTTTGAGTTGAATGTGACTCCGGTCACGTTCGGCTACTACTGCTCGATTCTGCAGAGGGAGATGTACTTGGAATCATCACCTGATCCTTCTCTGTCAAGGCTGCAGTGTTGCTTGACTAGTACCGATGAAGAGTCCAGCAGCTGCCAGCAGAAGCAGCTTGCTGTCTGATTCCTCTTCTTCTTTTCTTCAGAATTATCAATTCATTGTATAGATCAGTGATTAGTTAATTTATTAGATGAACACAAGACTGATACCTCCTTTTTCTTATTCCATCTCTTGATCCTTAATTTTTGGTGATGGTGTGCACAGTGAATTTGATTCCTTGAGCATGCATGTTGGATTGTTGTCATCTTCTTTGAGTAACTGTTGATTATTTTGACGGTGGATCATCTTGGGCATGATGATTTAATAATTGTGCAGATGTAATAGTGCCAACCACTACTAAAAGGGAAATAGTTGGGAGATCTGGGAGTGGATATGATGTGCTCTATTTTATTCAGAATAGGGACATGAGGAGTGGGGTGCCCCCAAATTGGTGTGATCATGAGAAGCCAATGGCATGATGTGGGAATGTGAAGCAAGGAATTAAACTATGTGGAGGAGGTTCATCAGGGCTTGTCATGCTATTTTTTGTTTGTGAAGACTAGGTCTTTCTTCTTCTTCTTTTTCTCTACAGTGAAAGTTGTATCAAGCAGCTGCCAACTGATCAAATTGTGGAACTTTGGCAGCTGCCAAAGTAATCAAGCAGCTGGCCATTTGAAGGCCATGTGAGCTTCCCCTAAAACTAGTCTGAAGTAGGGTTTATACAATTTCAAATTTTGATTTAGTCAATTATTTACCAAGTACTTATCTTTGATTCATTAAAATTGGATCAAAATCAATTTTATATATATATATATGAGAAATATAATTATAAAAAATGTCCATCAAACTCTCAACTATATAAATGACGCATATAATGAATTAAAGCCACTTTTATTCTCTCAATACAATGGATGTGGATAGTCTAAATTCTTTCTTGGTCAATAGGGAGATTTCACTAGCTTATTCTAGAGATCTGATCAATTCAATTTATTTCTATATATAGTGATATGATTAGGGGTGGTAACGGATCGGATACGGTACTGATACCGCATTATTCGTATCCGCACCGCACCCCATATTCGTACATTCGTATCTGCACCATATTCGCTACGGATATGAATATGAATATTTATATTTGCACCGCATTCGTATATGTATCGTATTTAATTAATAAATTAATAAATTATCAATTCATTGATCCACAGTTTAATATATACTTGACATAAAATTATCATAGAGTCTTTATATATATGTTAATAACTTATATGTGCAAAATAGTAATTCAAAGACACAGATAAAAAGTGCAGATACGATGCGGATCCACAGTCATATCCGTATCTGCATCATATCTGCACGGATATAAATTTTTTAAATTTTTATCTGTATCCATATCCATTTTTACTTACGGATATGAATCAGTTACGATGCGAATGCGATTTTTAATTAGCGGATGAGAATAAAATTATCACCCCTAGATACGATCAATGTTATTCTTAATATGAAAACCAATTCAAAGTTTTAGCCTTTTGGGCAACATTTGATTGGAAGGCCGTATCATTTGATTCAAGTTGGGTTAGTTGAGGAAAAGCCCAAGAGAATTTTTTTTGGGATTGTATGTAAAAGATATATTGATTTATTATAGAGTCCAATTATAGTTTATTTTGGCTTCACTCAAACAATTTACAAATTAATTTCAACGTTTTCTTTTTGCACAAAATTTAAATGTTGTTTCTTACAATCCCAATTCTCCTGGGATGTAGCTTTTTCTACCCAAATGTTTCACGTATATTTTTTTTTTAAAAAAAGCATAGAAGGTAAAAGCATATCAATGAGGAGGTTGCATTTGGAGCCTTTCTTAATAATATTATAATGATAATCACAAGATAGATTGTCATATTTAATTTAGGGATTTTCCTAATTTTGTCCCAACTTTTTTATTTGTACCAATTGTATACTCAAACTTTTATTTTATAACAATTATATTGTGACGTTAATCAACAGTTAACTTTGTCATTAAAGCGCTAATGTGGTGTTGCTGACGTGTATCATCAAAAATAAAAAGTTCGTTAATGCCACGTAATCAACTTAGTTAATTATATAGTATATTCCAAACTTTTAAAAATTTTCCAAATGTATCCCAACTTTTTTATTTATATCAATTGTATACTCTAATTTTTATTTTGTATCAATTATATCACGATATCAATCAATAGTTAACTTTGTCATTACATCGATAACGTGGTGTTGTTGACGTGTATCGACAAAAAATAAAAAATATTAATTCTACATCATCAATTTTATATTAAAATCAAGTGCTGATGTAGATTAATAAATGATCCATATCAACACTTAAGAAGTCGGATTATTATCACCTAATAACATGACACAACCCAACATTCAAGCACTTAAGAAATCTAACTTCTTAACCCTTATTTATATTCCTCCACTTCAAGTGACTCAACACTAGCACTTGATTATAATTAACCCTTATTTATAATTAATTACATGGTATATTCATGTAAATTTTTTTAAAAAAAATCTATATCATCAATTAAGAAGTCAGGTTTCTTAAGTGCTGAGATGTCGAGTTAATTATTAGGGGATAATAATCCAATTTTTTAAGTGCTGATGTGGACTCGTTTATTCATCCACATCAACACTTGATCATAGTATAAAATTGATAATGTAATTTTTTTTTTTTTTTTTGTTGATATACGTTAACAACGCCAATCAACACTCTAATGATAAAGTTAACTATTAATTGACATCGAGATATAATTGATATAAAATAAAAATTAGAGTATATAATTGATATTAAAAAAATTAGAATATATATGGGAAAATCTCCAAAGTTTGGGATATACTATGTAATTAATCATATTGATGATGTATCATTAACAATTTTTTTATTTTTGTTGATACACGTCAGCAACGCCACGTCAGCGCTTTAACAGTAAAGTTAACTATTGATTGACGTCAGGATATAATTGATACAAATAAAAGTTCGAGTATACAATTGATACAAATAAAAATTGGAAAACCTCTAAAATTTGAGATATATCATGTAATTAACCCAAAATATTTCAATACTTTTATTTTAAATTTAATTAACTTTATAGACTCACGGCGAAAATCTTTAATGTATTAGAGTCTTTTGCCCAAAGTCTATAATAGTTTTATAATAGCTTTATAATTCTAAAAAAAAATTAATTAATGAAATATCTTTTTTAAAATACAAAAAATGTGTTGTGGTTCAAAAAAATATTTTGATTAAATTTATAATTTTTAATCTAAATTTAGTTTTATAGACTTTGTGCAAAAGTCTCAAGTAAATTAAAGAGTTTAAAAATATATTTTTTAGACTCTAACACACCAGTTTTATTATAAATTTTTTTATAAATTAAAATTATTTTTTAAAAAAATTATATATATATATATATATAATTATTTTTATTTATTTTTATTTTTTTAATATGGTTAGAGACTTTGGCACATGGGTAAAATGGGTATCAAATCCACTAAATTTTGACATCTAAAATTCAGATTTTAGAATTTTTCTCTCCCAAAATTAGATTTTGAAAAATTCATATTTGCAAATTATAAAACTTAATGATACTAAATATTAAACTACTTAAGAGAGGAGAAAAGAAAAAGGAAAACTACATGCATTAATAACCAACATTAGAGTAACCAAATCTTATGCGGCAAAAACACATGTATATTTCGTTTGGTACATCGTATAGTACTAGCTTGTATAGTACTAGTCTATATTGACTATGTATTGTACTATTATTATACAGTGTTTGGTGCACACATGTACTAGCATGTATAGTACTAATCTGTATAATATAATATACACTATAATATTATATTATATGTATTATATTATATGTATTATATTATAATAATATAATATAATATAATATATTTTATCATTATATATAATATATTAATATAATATAATATAATATTATATTATATTATATTATATTATATAAAAATTATATAGTATATTTTGTCATTAAAAATATTTTATAAATTAAAATTATTTTTTTAATATTTTTTTAATATTTTTTAATTTTGGTCGGAGGTAAAATAAGTATTCAAAATATTGAAAGTTTTAATGCAGACTAATAAAGAGCTTTGAGAGTGTATTACTAATACACCTTATGACAACTTATAATGTACTATTTTTAATGCAGGTATTAATTAATATCTTTTTAAAACACTATTTTAATACTATACAGAAGACTTATACAGATGCCAAACGAGCCCTAATACCAAACTTGCTTAGATATTCTTAATTCCTTCAAGAAAGAGGTAGGAATAGAAAACATATTTGTGTACTCAATTTCTTTGATTATATTCTTCAATCCCAAAAAGATATAAAATAAAAAAGAAAATGAGGAGGGAAAAATAAGACTACGCACAAATGCACAATAACAAATTAAAGAATCAAAAACATCTATAAGTTGCTATGATATGATAACTACAATTTTTTTTGCAATGGATTGAATAGAATAATAAATAAGAGAAGAAATTAAATATGATTTTTTATTCGATTTACACCGAATATAAAATCAAAATTCTATTTTTTTAATAATAATTTCTTTTAATTCAAGTACCAAATAAGTAAGATGTCAAAAACTATAGTTTATCCTATATCCTCCTTCATCTCATAAAATAATCATCTTCATAGAGTATATTTGCTTCACATGACAAAGGGATATGATATTAAATAGATTTATATTTATCGTAGATTTAAAAAATATAAAAATTGATATTATATTTAATATATAGATTAAAAAATATTATTGATTAATCTATATTTACTATTCCAACTTATTCTATCATATTCATATTTTGATATTTCTTAAATATTCAAACAACATATTAATTTTGGGCCTCTTCTATAATTAGCATCATAGTAATTAATTAGGATTTTTGCACTTCTAACTCCTCTTCTGTCTTTAAACATATATATTTTGAAGTTTAAGAGACCATTAATTAGTGATCTAATTAAGTTGAGCTTTTATATAACCTCATAATTAATTAACTTAAATTAATAAGGTGAGTTTTTATATGCAATAATTAATTAATACTACTTTAACTGTTAGTTCTTGATTAATTTACGTTTCAACTTAAAAAATCTCCTTATTAGCTCTCCTCGTATTTTTCAAATCTTTTTGATAAATACAAAGTTCTTTATTTTAAAAAAGTAACTCAACAAAATTAGACAAAATAATATAATAATTTGATATATAATTCTTGAAACTGAGAGGATACTTGAAAGTGATAATATAATACTTGATTTCTTTTTCTTTTTTAGGTTTTATTTGTCTTTTTCAAGATGTAAACAGGGAAATTAAAAACAAGACTGTCCAAAATTTACTGATCAAAAGAAAATGTAGTGAACATTAATGTAAATTTCCTCCAATTTCTCCTTAGTTTCCTATTTTCCTTCCTCATGACTAATTTAGTTATTAATTTCTTGCTGAAAAAACTATGTAAATTTGGCCGTTAATTATAGTGAGATATTTTTTCCTCACTGTCTGAAATTATTTCCTCATTAATTTTTCACTTGCCAAATATTTCTACAAAACTTATCCAAACTTTTTTAAAATAATTTATTTTCTATGAAATTAATAAATAATTAACCAAATAGTTTTGTACACTTTATTACAAACCTTATAATAGCAGGACCGTTATCCAACATATACAACAATAATTAAAAATAAAGCTAATTTCCGTTAAATAAAAATAATAATTTGAGATCTCAAACACAAGATAATAATCAAAATACAAATTATAGGTTCAACTTAAACTAAATTCTATAAAATTTATTATTACTATGTTGGAATAAAATGTAACATATAATTATTTAAAAATATATAAATAAAATGTTAAAAGAAACAGAATAATGGATTCAAAAATCCAAACGGGCCGGATCCAAAAACCCATATACCCGACTACCTACAGAACCGGTCAATAAAAGGACCCCGATGGCGAGGCTTGATCCTTTCGTTCCATGCAATCCTTCTCTCGATCTCCTCTTATTCTCTGTCTTCCCATCTCCTCTCCCTCTCCGAACTGCGATGAGCCCCAGCGGAGGGCAGCAAAGGCGGCACACGCCGACTCATCCGCCCTACGCCCTGGTACATTCTTCCTCTCTTTTTCCAAAATCCTCTTGTTCTTTTTTTATGGCTCTGCGTGAACTCTTGTTTCTTGTTCTCTCTGATCACGGCGTGCTTTGGGGTTCTTGCGCAGATGATCGCCGCCGCCATCCGTTACCTGGCGGAGGACGGCGGCTCCACCGAGGCGGCGATATCGGCTTACATCCGGACCAATTACGACGGCCTTCCGTGTGGCCACGACCGCCTCCTCCCTTACTTCCTCAACCGGCTCACCGGTCTGGGTGAGTTCGTCGTTGGAGCAACGGGACGTTACATGACGGCTTTCAACGACGACCGGCCGATGGCTCAGGGCAGCCCGAGCCAGTGTGCGGTGGCCCGTGGTCGCGGGCGGCTTGGGTCGGCGTCGATGGCGGCCGCCGGCCCTTTCCCTGCCAAGCTGAGCCCTAGCGGCGCGCCCGGGACATCGAAGCGTTCGCCTAGTTCGGAGACGGGATCCACAATCTCGTTACAAGAGGTCGCCGCCGCTCCGGCCGTTGCTGGTGGTGCTGCGGAGCAGTCGACCCCCTCGTTCGCTTTCTCCGGCGCGGAATCCAATGGGGGGAAACAAGATTCCTCCTCTGGGCGTAAGCGCCGTGGAAGGAAGCCCAAAAGGAACGTTCTTGATGATGCGCCAGCGCCGGCGACGGTGGATTGCGGTGGACTGCCACTGATGAGGGTCGAAACGGAAACTAATGTGACGGAAGATGATGGGGAAGATTGGCTACTGGCGACGGGGAACGGCGACTCCTCTCCGCGCATCGCCTCACCGCCATCGCAGCCGCAATCCACCGAGAAAGAGGTTGCCGCCGAGACTAATCTTTGTCCTGAAGCGAACATGTGCATACTTGCACTGCCATCCCAAGGGGCACAGCTGACTGCTAACGAAGAAACTCCTCCTCCGGCACTTGATGGTTCTAAGAACGCGGCCTCGAACACGGAGGGTGCGAGCGTCGTCATCAATGGCGAGGCGAAGAATGAAGCAGAGGATTCTGAGATGGTGATCCCGGAGGATCGTCTCTACGCAGCGGTAAGCTCACCGCATGCCCCTGGTTTCACCAAAATTATGTCACTTTTATCGCAGTTTCTTCAACTCTTCAATATCCTTTTTTGCTCTAATTTTGACCAAATTTTTGCCTTCATAACTTGTTTATTCATATTAGTCTTAGGGTTAATTGATGCATATTAATAGTACCACAGTCAAATTGATGAATCCGATAACATATAATTAAAAAATAAATTGAAAGCACAAAACTTGATGCAAATTAAAGGACATATATTTGTAAAAACGGTCAAAGTTGAAATATATGTTCATTAACTAATCCTACTTAGCATGCAAAATTGTAAAGTAAGGTTAGCTCTCTAGTCTCTACAACAGTAATGCTATTTAATTATGAACTCTCCAGAGTCCAGACCATTAATAAGGGTGATGCATTGGTTTATCTCTAAAAGGACTCAAGAGAGAGGGCAGATTCGACGCAAAATTTAGGCAATCTTTTTCGGATCTCGAAGAATTGCATTTTGGCCATCACTTCCGGATCTCGGAGCAAGATTAGGGATGTCGTTGATTCATTCTTAATAATCTTCCAGAGCGTTGGCATCAAGAACATAAGCTTCATCTAAATTAATTTCTCGATTTGTTAGTATCTTTTGAAGATTACCAGCATTATCAGTTTGTGTTTCGTGATGATCTCTTTCGGATTTGGTGCAGATGATTGCCGCCGCAATAGGAAACCTCGCCGAGGAAGGCGGCTCGACAGAGGCGGCGATTTCGCAGTATCTACGCGCCAACTACGACAGCCTTCCGCGCGGCCACAACAGGCTTCTCCCTTACTACCTCGAGAAGCTCACTTCCACGGGGGAGTTCGTCTTCGCCGCGCACGGGCGGTACATGGTGACCCACGCCGACAACCCGCAGCGGACGCCGGAACCCGCCTCCACGGCTCCCGACCATTACAAAGACCTCGCCCGGTGCATGGCGGCCCTCAGCCGCAAGCGGCGTGCAATGGCTCCCGACCCCTGCCATGCCGACTTGAGCCCCAGCGGTCCGACCGGGACATCGAAGCCTTCGCCTGCTTCGGGTACAGGATCCCCGATGCCTTTGCCGGAGACTATGGCGGCCGCCGTAGCTGATGCCGTGGAGCACCCCCCGCAGTTGCTCACCTCCCCCGAGCCCATGGCGGCCGCTGCCGCCGGTACTGTGGAGTTTACCTCCGGAGATGCTCCGCCGACACAAGTGCAACAACTCGGTGGCTTTGATGCTCCCCGTGTGCAAAAGCGCCGGGGACGGCCGCCCAAGAAGAAGACAGATGTCATTAAATTGGAAGACCGTCAAATCTCTGAAAATGCACCGCCGGCAGCAACAGGGAACCGTCGCGGCGGCAGCGATTCCTCGGTGCGGCGGCGCCGCGGCCGGGCAAAGAAGGCGAGAACTGATGGCGGTACCAACCGCAGCGATGGCCAACTGGATTCCGGGCTGATGCAGGTACCGGTGAGATGGGATGACCGATATTATACACCAATGAGATCGTCAGAGCCCGCAGAAGCACCTCAATCGGCGCCACCCACCGGGAACGCGATCAGCAACGACGACTTCTTGCTCGCTCTGCTGGACGACAGTACTCCACTGGAGCTCGATGCGAGCATCGTGAAGCAATTGGGTTCCGTGCTTGCAACGCCGTCCCGGGAGCCAGCGGATAATGCTGCTGTCGCCGAAGCTCCTCTTCCGTCAGTTTATGGATCAACGGCGACCTGGGGCTCAGGCACGCAGGCTAGGAAGGTCGGTGTGGGCGGATATGCAGCAGTTCCTCAGTTGAGAGGTCGCGGCCGGCCGCCGAGGCGCGGGCGGGGCCGGCCTCGCATAAGGGACTATTGAGACCTCATAGTTACTGCTTTGTTTGTCTTTAGTAGTCACTAGTCAAGTAGTCAGTATATAAAATGGTTTTCTTTTTTATGTTCGAGACTTGTACATGTTTTATGGCCTGTTTTCTTTCACTAAGATCTTAATCGTATTACACTATTACTGGTTGCTGATACTTTGATAGCTTTTCTTCAAAGGAAACCATGAAAATTCAAAAAGAAAAAGAATTCTTTAATTTGCAAGAAAGATGAGCAGTTCATCTCTGACAAGTCAATTTGCAAATTTGGTAATATGGACAGACCAGTAAATAATTGAAGTGAAGACTCTTATCTTCATCTCAGGGGTTGACGCAAAATTTCGAAACACACGAGGTATTATCACCAACTCTACTCACAATTGGCTTATGAAATTCTTTCATAATTACCCTTCATAAAATTTGAAATTAAATTAAAATGAATTAAATTAAAAATATCTCCTATGTTAACTCTGTTATTTATTTAATGATTTTTTAAAAATAACATGTAGTAATATTACATTAATCCAAATATTAAAAAAATTAATAAAAGGCTAATTAATAAATTAATAAATTAAAAACTAGGAATTGCTTACTGAAATATTTTTTCTTTTATTGTTGGAATGTTGGAACATTATTTTGATGTTGCTGAAATTTTGGTTTACATATTATGTTATTGTAATTTTGATATTTTAATGGAGAAAATTACCCGGTTTACATTCTTTTCTCAATTTATATTATTAATTGTTTCTCTTATATTTGTCATCCCTTATTAACATTGCAGGTAGATGTCTCAAGCGTCGGGATATTGTCTGTGATCTCGACAAGCGAGACTACCTCTGCCGCTACCCCCCCCGACAGTCGCGCCTCCCGCCATTGCACTAGCACCACCAGCCGCAATGCCTTGATCGTCGACATCAGCGTCGGTAGAACCGTTGACATCGGCACTGCCCCCTAAGGCTTAAGGCTATCGTAGGCCTAACAAAGGGGTGCCTTCACCTCCTCCACTGCTGGTCCATCCACTTCGGCTGTGTCATCAGATAGCTAGAATAGCTACGTTGGAGACATAGTTGACATCTCTTCGACAGCAGATGTCACAAGTGGTGCAGTTCCTCAAACAAATAGCATCCTCCATACTTGGTTCTCCAGCGCCCCTGGTCATTCGGCGTAGCAACATCTATATCAAAGTCATCATCTTCATCAACGCCGAGTGATGCGCTCCCCACGCAATCTCTCGCCACGTAGCCGCCACCGTCAGATCCCGACCAATGATTTTTTTTGGATGTATATTGTTTCATTATCATATGTATGTTTGAGATATGTTGATGTAAACTAATTTATTTTGATATATGTATATGTTTTGATGATTCCGTTGATATCCATTTTGTTATTTGATGTGTTTTAAACAGAAATTTTTAAATATATTGTAAACATGAAATTTTAATTTTTAAATTATAAAAACAAAATAGACTTTTGTGGCGGTTCTACGATTGTAGTCCCGTCGCAAAAAGTGCATTGTCATGATCGCATACAACAATCACAAATATATTAGCAACGGTTTTGTAACGGCAAATGGCAACTGTCGCAATTGGCCCAGGATTGATACTGCGATGCTCGCTTGTTGTCGCGAAGTCAGTCACAATTATTATATTCTGCCATAGTTGGATTAGTGATCGTATATTATTTGCGACGACAACTTCTTCTGTGATGAACTTTTGCGACTGTCCTGTACTCATAAACCAACATCTCTTCGTTTTGTTCGTTGCAGAAGCCCAGCAGTTAGAGTGTGTTCTTGTGGTTGGTGTGGAACAACAAAGCCAACTCTAAGCGGAAGGCACACACTCATGCTGGTGGGGCCCTCCTAAGTGGGGCCACATGTGTATATACAGTTATAAAAAGACAACGTGATGATTTGTCACTTTGTGTGCACTGTTATTGAGATGGTAATGCAAAATACATAAAATTAGAAGAAGAAAAAAATAAGTAGAGACAACAGTAGAAAAAGAAGGAATCGTTTGGTTCGCAAATTGCTCATCACAAGACACCAGATAAGGACAAGGACAGGACATCAGATGTCCTGGGACAATAGCCATACCGTGTTTGTTTCGTCAAGAATATGACAGGATATTTCGTCATGTCATGCGTTTGTTTCGCTATAACAAAGTACTATACATGACAAATGACTAAAATACCTTTGTAAATTAGTCTTAAAATTAATTAATATGTAAAAAAAATTAATATATAGTATCAAATACTCTAATACAATAAGAAGTTTTAGTTTAACTAATAAGTTTTCAACTAATTTTCAATTAACCTAAAAGTATAACAATAGGATAATACCGAAAAATATAAAAATTATACCAAACGATCTTCAATCTGAAATCTGGCACCACCATCGTGTTCAGCATGCGAAAATTTACAACTTTGGTATTCACCTCGACTCGATCTGATGATTCTACGATCAACTACAAAAATACCCTAATAATTCACAATTCAATCTCATTTTATGCAATACAGCTCTCTTCTTTAATTACCAAATTTATTAAATACATTAAATCTAAAATACCCTCTCCCTCACTCGTCTCCCTCTCCACCCGACGCCCGCCCAAGCCCCTCCTTCCTCTGCTCCGCTCGAACCCATGTCGGCCGGTCCTCCCGGCCGCCGGCGATCACTCTCGGCGACACGATCCAACTCACCGCCAACCCCTTCTGCGCCCGATCCCGCCGCCTCCTCCCGTCCGAGCGCCGCCTTCCTCTGCTCCGCTCGGACCCACGTCGGCCGGTCCTCCCGGCCGCCGGCGATCACCCCGGCGACACGTCCGCCCTCTCCCCGACCTCCGCGACCGATCCGACGATGGTGGACCGACTCTGTCGAAGGAAGGGGTAATTTTGACAATTGCAGCCCTTGTCCTCCGCCCGATTTTGGTGTATCGAGAAATTTCTCGGTACACCGAAACGAGTGGAAATTTTGTCCCAGACAAGGAGAAGTCCTTGTCCCGAAGCTTCTTTTGCAAACCAAACAAGGGACATGGGCGGATGTCCAGTCCAGTCCCCGGTTTTTTAGCAAACCAAACGGGCCCGAAATGTCAGCATTTAGTTTTAGACAGGTAATTTTAGTATATTGTTCCTAGTGTTGAGGATTACATGTTGATACTAATTGTTGGTAGTAATTCTCTCTCTTTAGGTTGGAGTTTGATACTGATTTATCTTACTATTTGTAGGTTTGTAAGGGTGAGTGGATCTAGATATCATATAGTTTTCATAATACCAGGATCATACCTAGTATAGGATCGATTCCTAAGTTCTGGACTCGGACCCTACCCTATTGGAACTTGGAATCGGACTCTACCAAAACCTGTGATGTAGTACAGGTTCTGAGTATCCTATTGGAACCTGTTCATTCACTACTAAAATAATGGGCATCAGCAATGGTTTGCAACGGCTCCGCCCGTTGCAACGGAGCCGTCGCAGAAACACGTGTTGCTGATAACTTAGCAACGGATCAGCAACAGTCGCTCGGGTCGTTGCTAAAAATATTATCAGCAATGGGTTTGCCACGGACACGGAGCCGTTGCTGCTAACATTATTAGCAACGGCCCGCGAGTCCGTAGCAAGGCCGTTAGTGATCGACTGTTGCTATAGACCTATAGTAACGACTTACGATACATTTTTAGTAACGGCTTTCCCACGGACGACCGTGGGAAAGCCGTTGTTGATGACAGTATCTTGCAACCGAAAAAAAATTAAAATTCCAAATTTCCATTAATACATTGATACATTATCTGATACATAACTCACACACCCATACACTCATACACACATCCATTCACACATCACAAATACACCCAAATATACATCAAAATAATTATACTTATATTTATAATTATTCACAATCGTATAAAAACTATTCAAATGCAAAATTGAAGTATCAATATCCAAACAAAATAAATTAAACAAGTATAGTATCTAAGTAACAAAGTCAATATATAAAAAAAACAATAAATCTCACGATGACGATAGAGGATGGTTCGGATCATATGGCGGGGTCTGGAGTGCTTGGGTGTACACCGGCGTAGACTGACTCGAGGACGATGGATCAGATGATGTCGATGGGATGTCTGCTCTGGTATGAGCTTAGATGTTGCGTAGCATAGCATGCATCTTCGTCATCATCTGACTCTGACGCTCCATCATCTCACTCTGACGCGCGATCGTCTCCTCCAGTGTCCTTATCCTACTACTCTGATCATAACTGGATCTAGAAATGGACGGCCGCTCACCAGCGACTAGAGGGGTCGGTGCCCCAAGTGGGCCTAGCACGGCTCGCGCATGACCACTATCTGCAAAGCCATATACGCGGCCGTGGTCCTAGCCACCTGCAGCCTAGCTCAACCCACGCTCTTGCGTCAAAGTCCTCGAGGGTGCCCCCGGACCACCGTCTGAGTGTAGGTCTTCTACTCGAGTTTGATTTTTTGTTTCATATTTTTCTTAAAACTTAAATTATAAATAAATAATGAATAATTTAAACAAATATACTTACCATAATGTATGCAGCGCGGTTGTCAATGTACTCCCCAATCCCATGTACTCGACGGTGAGTCCGCTCAAACACCGCCATCGGGGAGGGTCGCTGGACAGTCCCGTCGTCCAACATCGTCGTCTATATTTACAAAACAAATACATTAATTAGTACACAGAGTAATAAATAAAATATATAATTAAAAGTAAGGTATACTTACCATACGATTCGCGTGCATTGCAAATGTAATAGAACCGCCAGTGTGACGTGCTGCTCCCCCCGCCATATGGTTTCTAGCCGCAGTCCTAAAAATCTCCTGCCATCAATCCGTCGACCATAATGCCACGAGCTGGTCCCATATATTCGGAGTAATCCAATCGGGGTTGTATCCTCGAGTCTCCGTGATGTTAGTGGTCCCAGCTCGGGCCATCGCCTGGGACCGGGCTTGCCCCAGCTGCCCGTTGTACCTCTGCCGGGAAATAGCCTCCCAGGCAGCATAAATGAAGGGCCTCTGGTCCTCGGCCCATGTATAGCGAGCCTGCAAAACAATAATATTAGTACCAATATTAATCATCATGCATGTATAAAAAAAAATTAATACGTGTCTCAAACTCGCACCATAACATGTCGACGTACTCATTGGCACGTGAGACCACGTGGGCCATGCCCCGTGCATGTATCGTCGAATGGTAGAAGAAATGCTCCTTGGCACTTCTTCTTGCTCAAATTTGCACAACAAAAATAAAATTTAATATTATATTATGATATAATGAATTTTTAATGATTCATAATTCATGATATATAACCGCTCCCCAATCACGCTAATGAATCTGTGTGACTCTGTGGCTGGTGAAGGCTGCCACCTGTTTGGTCCGCGTGGCCGCCTGCGTCTAGATGTACTATCCTCAACAGTATCATCGACAGGAGAATCAACAGCAGGAGTAAGTGCCGGAGTCTGACCGATCGGAGAAGCTAAAGCTCTCGTCCGACGATAACCACGACCCGACATATCCGTCGAATAAGCATATAATTAGATTATATATATATTAGAGATATATTTAATTAATATAAGATATACTTTACAATTATTCCTCATCATCTGAGTAATAGTCTTCAAATTCTTCTTCTTCATCTTCTTCATCTTCTTCATCTCCAGCTTCCTCAATTTCATGATCGTCATAATTAGCATATATATTCAACTTCTAATTGAATTGACGTTGTATCTGCATGCTCGAGTATTGGAATAATACGATATACAGCAGGAGGATCATCTTCTTGATAGAAATCATCTGTCACATCAGGTATCGGCTCATTTTCTCCTGCTATCAGATCAATTTTTCCTCTACCTTTAGTCTTACAGACTACACGCCAATCTGCTCTATCTTTATTTCGAGCCAGATATTTCACGTAATATACTTGTTCAGCTTGTAATGCCAATATAAAATGCTTATTGGCTGCCAGTTTGGATTTGTAATTAACCTCAATAAGTTTGTATTTTGGATGAACTTTCATGCCCCTTTCTGTTGTATCGAACCAATGACATCTAAATAGGATAACTGATTTCAAGCCGAAGTAGTGCAACTCTTTCACTTCTTTCACCAGTCCATAAAAATTCATATCACATTCAACATAGGTTGTCCCTTTCACGCAGACCCCGGCATTCATCGTCTTCTTTATAAATGTATATTCAACCGTGTGAAATTTGTACCCATTAACAAAATATCCGCTATAACACGACACTAGTCGCGACAGTCTACTAACAAACTCAAATATTCTTTCATCTATTTCAGCTCTGTGATCTTTGCTGTAAGCCTGAATCCAAATAGGGAAATCACGATTCCGTAATCTCTCCAATTCTTGATCGTTGTGAATAGAGTATTTTTGCTCCATCTCAATGTCAAATATTTTAATGAATTGTTCAATCTCTGGACAATTGAGTAATACGTACAAGTGTGTCAAATGATACTCTTCGTCGCTTAAGTGTCGAGATGGACGAGAACCAAAAGCACGACCAGAGTGACAAAATATATTTAAACGTTCATCTGAATGTCGAACTCCCCCGTCATCGTTACGTGGAAGACGATCAAATCTTGTCTGTACTGTCGATTCAAAGTAAAATGAGCATAATGTTGAAATTTATTTGATGATATACGATTCAGATATTGATCCTTCAACAGTTGCGGTGTTCTTTACTTTTTTCTTCAGATGATTCATGTATCTTTCAAATAAGTACATCCACCGATATTGAACGGGGCCACCAACTCATGCCTCGTATGCCAAGTGTATTGGTGGATGCTCCATCAAGTCAAAAAAGACAAGAGGGAAAAACTGCTCCAGCTTGCATATAATTTCAACAATATTACTTTCAATTGTTGACATATCTTCGACTCGAAGGACATTTGCACAAATGTTTCTAAAAAATATACCTAATTCAGTCAACGGACCCCAAATATTATTAAGTATAAGATATCGAAATGCGATCGGAAGCAATCTCTGCATGAATACATGACAATCATGGCTCTTCATCTCTGATATTTTGCAGTCATCGACGTTCACACATCGAGATAAGTTTGAGGCATATCCATCGGGTAATCTGAGTTCTTTTATCCATTGACAAACATCTTTGATCTGTTGTTTATTTAACACATATGGGGCCTTCGGCTTCAGATATCGTCCGTTGATCTCTTGTAACTCCAACTCCGGCCTCTTACAAAGTATTTTCAGATCATGTCGATCTTTGACATTATCTTTAGTTTTTTTGGAAAAATCCATCAAAGTGTTGAAAATATTATCAAACATATTTTTTTCAATGTGCATGACATCCAAATTATGCCGAATTAGTAATGAACTCCAATAGGGCAATTCCCAAAAGATATTTTTTTTCACCCAGTTATGTGTTTGACCAAAGCATAATATTCTTTCATTCCGACCAAATACTATCTTTGGAAGTGTTGAAACACGTGCTAACATTTGTTCACCAGACAACATCGGTGGTGGCTCATCTATTTTGACTCTGCCCTTAGTAAATTTATTATGATTCCTTCGTTACTGACGGTTAGCCGGTAGGAATTGACGATGACAATCAAAGAATGAGATTTTTCGTCCGTTCTGCAGATTGATTGATTTAGAGTGTTCCATACAATACAGACAAGAGAGTCGGTCGTCAGTGCTCCAACCACACAACATACCGTACGTCAGGAAATCATTGATTGTCCACAAGACCGCGGCCTTTAAATTGAAGTTTTGCTTCCGATGACAATCATAAGTGACAGCTCCCTCAGTCCACAATGTTTCAATTCATTTATCAAGGGTCTGAGAAATACGTCAATATCTTTTCGCGGACCCTTAGGACCCGGAATAATTATCGAAAGATAAATAAATTCATCTTTCATACACATTGACGGTGACAAATTATAAACTGTCAGCAGCACTGGCCAAACTGAATAAGGAGTTGCAGAATGTCCAAACGGATTAAAACCATATGTGCACAATCTCAATATGATATTTCTAGTATCCCTAGCAAATGAAGGATAACATGTATCCAAATATTTTCATGCTTCACTGTCGGATGGATGAGTCATTACTGTATCATCACGACTTCTTGCATGTAAACTCATGTAGGGGGTCGTCTTCTCCGACATTAATAATCTTTGAAGTCTCGGTGTTAGTGGAAAAATATCGAAGCACCTTAAACGGGATATTTTTCTGTCAGACTGATTTCTTCTCCTTGTAACGAGGATGTTGACATACAGGGCATTTATCCAACTGCACATTTTCTTTATAATATAAAATGCATTTATTTGGGCACGCGTGTATTTTTTCGTACCCAAGCCCTAATTTTCTCATCAACTTTTTAGTCTTATAAAAAGTTGGCTCAAACTTGTTATCAGTAGGCAACATTCCATTAATCAATCCTGCAATCCGATCATACACAATCCCGTTGATATTCGGCCTTGATGTTTAAGAGCTGCGTCATTGCCAAAAACCTAGTGTATTCAGGATAATTCTCATACAAAGGTTCATCGGCAACTTTCAACATCTCGTAAAATTCTACAACTTCTTTATTCGACAATTCAATCTCTACCGCAGTTTGTACTTCTGTGATATCAACAGTTGTAGTATCTGGTGGGACTGACGTCTCAGTAACTGGCCGATCAACATTATCATTCAGGTGGAACTAACCCCCAAGACTATCAAGTATCATAGTTCTATAAGGATTAGATTGACTGGATGAAGAAACACTAGCGGAGGAAGATTCACCATATGTCTGAACGATAGGATTGCTCGATGTCCCAACTTCACGTGATGCCCCGTGACAAGTCCATAGAAAATATCATGGTGCAAATTCTTTGCTATATAGATGCAGAGTGACAGTTTTCCAATCCAAAAATCGTCAATTCAAGCAATTGTAGCACGGACATCGAATTTTATCACAAACGCTAACAAATTTCCGATTCGAATAGGCGAAATTTAGGAATTAAGTTACGCCTAATCGAAACTCATTCGTTAAAGCTCCATGATCAAGACGTCGGTACATCCAACTTCGATCAGGCGACATGATTATGTCAATCAATGATAATTTCTTTGGTTAATGCCTTTAGGTGAGATGGTACTATTCCATTCGGGATTTATGTTATTCATATTGCACTAAGTATTTCTTTTAACCGCTAACTTCATTCTAAATTTCGGTAGCATCTCCCTACAGTTCTCCGAATATGTATATCATTTGGGCGCGTATCAGAGAACAAGAGAGATGCTGCCGAAATTTAGATTAAGTTAATGGTAAAAGAAAAACGTAAGTGCAATACAAATAACTATATTCCTAAATTATCCAATCAAGGACAATTCAAGAGTTGTACGTCGTATAGATCATCTACTTCTTTTACACGAACATACAACCACCGAATGGATCTAAGGTTTTGCTAAATCATATCCGACTCGTCGATGCGTACGTGAAACGTATCAACTCATCGGATGGATGATTATTTTCTAAATATTTCGAGTCAGTTCGAGTCCATAGTGGACAATTCCGACACGAGTCCAAATTGGACAATTCCGGCGGGACTCCGAAATGGACGATTCCGGCGCGAGTCCGAAGTGGACGATTCTGGCACAAGTTTGAAGTGGACGATTCTGGCGCAAGTCTGAAGTGGACGATTCCGGCGAGAGTCCACTGAGGACTACTCTGGACTAATTAATATTTTAACTAATTAATTAATATTAATCTATAATATTTTAACTAATTTAAATAATTAACCTACCATTATTTATCTAAAACATAATATTAATCTAACTAAATTAATCTAAACTCTAACAATTAATCTAAAAATTAATCTAAATCATAACAATTAATCTAAACCCTAAAAATTAATCTAACAAATTAAACAATTAATTTAAACAATTAATTAAAAATTAAAAAATTAAATAAAAAATCAATATTATTGCATTTTCGGCGCCGGCGTCCGGTGTCTGAACACTATATAACCTTCCGGTCGTCGGGCGCCGACCGAAACCCTATTTTAAGGGTTTCGGCCGGATCTACCTAGAACGAATGGGGAGGTGGTCGGAGGCGGCGAGGAATACCTGGAATAGACCCGAAGGCGGCGGTCGAAATCGGTGGTCGAGGACGGGGCGGCGACGTCGGTAGCGGCAGCAAGATTCGGCGGCATCGGAAGATCTCATAGGCGGCATCACAAGCGGCGACAGAGGAAGAAGAAGGAGGAAGGGGCGGGCGCGGGCAGGTGCCCTATATAAACTTATCAGCAACGGCTCACTTAGCCGTTGATGATAAGTTAATCATCAGCAATGACTCACGTGTCCGTTAGAAAGCCGTTGCTAAGGTAATTAATATCTGCAACGACTCACGTGTCCGTTAGAACGCTGTTGCAAATAGCAACGGTTGCTGATAGCCGTTGCTGAAGAACCAATTTCTAGTAGTGATTTATAGATTCCAATATAGGTTTCGAGTTTCGGTTCTAGGTATTCGATGTGTTGGACCTGAAACCAAAACCATTTTTAACCGGTTCCTTGATTTTTATCTCAGATCATACCATATGTCTAGTAACCCCTTTCTTCTTTCTCTAATTTGATCCCCCCTCTCAACCACTAATGTTACTCTTGATGGTGGGTCTTTCTCATTAGTAGATGACATTGGTCATGTCTCACTCACATCGTCACTTCCACCTAATCTTGTCCTTTACATCTCTAAATTTTCTTTAAGCTTGCTTTGTATAAGTAAACTTACTCATGATCTACATTGTTCTATCACATTTACCTCTGACTCTGTTGTTATCCAAGATACTCGAACTGACAGGGTGATTGTCACAGGGCAAGGCTCTTGGAGGTTGTATCAACTCGTTGTGCCATCTTCCTCAACCTTGGCCTTTACAAATTCATAGCTGATTGATGCATCCTCATTTGGCTCATAGTGTCTCTTATATTTTGAGTCTAGATTGTAAGTCTAAACAATCCCAATTTTCTTTTCCACATTGTGTCACTAAACATGCTTCGGCACAATTTCCCCTTATTCATTATAATGCTTGGGTCCCTAGTTGAGTTCTTTCTAAACTGAGTTTTAATTATTTTGTTACCTTCATATATGACTATTCTCGTATGACATTGTTATTCTTAATAAAAAATAGATCTAAAATTTTTCACGTATTCTCTATATTTTATGTTGAAATAAAAACTCAATTTGATGTTCTTATCCATGTCTTCAGAAGTGATAATGCCAAAAAATACTTTTCACAATTTTTCAGTCATTTTTTTTCTACTCATGGTGCTCTCTACCGGTCTACATGCTCTCATACACCCCCAACAAAATGGTGTTGCTGAACGGAAGAATTGTCATTTAGTTGAGAATGTTTGTACCCTACTATTGTGTATGGGTGTAATACCTCAGTTTAGTCCCACATCGGAAGTATATTGGATGTGGTGTAGACTTACAAGGCTTGATGGATGTGCTATCATCAATTTCAGTTTAAGTATTTTAATTAGGCCAATATGTTGGTCTATGATCAAGTTGATGGATTAGTTATCCCATCAAGCGGATTGTAACAAATGATATCAGAGCAGGACCTAGTCCTCGGCATGGTGAGGGAGTCTATGTGAGAAAAGGCTGCCCAGGTGATGGGGTGGAGCCGCTACTAGGCTAGGCCTCACATGCCTCACATAGCCCAGTATATTGGATGTGGTGTAGACTTATAAGGCTTGATGGATGTGCTATCATCAACTTCAGCTTAAATATTTTAATTAGGCCAATAGGTTGGTCTATGAAGTTGATGGGTTAGTTATCTAATCAAGCGGATTGTAACAATGGGAGTTCCATTATAGTACTAAATTAATGCTATTCACACAGCATGTATCTAATAATTAACATGATGTCATCTTCTGTAATAACATGACCAAATTTCTTTCACGATTCTATTTTTGCACAAACCTTTAAACCTTCATATCATCTTCTACATTGTGTGTTTGGATGTACTTGCTTTGTCCATAATCTTTTATCAGGCAAAGACAAGTTATCTCCAAAGTTTATCAAGTGTCTTTCTTGGTTATTCTCGTCTTCAAAAGGACCATCGATGCTATTCACCTGAGTTATGTCGCGCCTTTGTATCTGTCAATGTTACATTCTTTGAGTCTACACCATTCTTTTCAGGTCAGTCCACTACATCTGAGTCAGTTATTGAGGTCCTCCATGTTCCTGGCCCTTTGTCTAATCCTCAGGATACATCTTCTCAAACTGCAGATGATTCCCTACCACCCTGACGAGAGCCCACTCGGTTCTTCACTCGACACATTCATTCTAACGCAACTTCGGTTATACTTTCTAACTCTATTGCCCAAGTTGGTGCCTTGCTAGTCTCAAATCCTTCTCCTACGTCTAATCTTGATCTTTCCATTGTTTTCAAAAAAAGTTTTTCAGGAAAGGTTATACGTCTATTTCCACTATTTCTAGGGGTGAGCAAAAAAAACCGGTTTTTCGGTTAATCGGAAAACCAGTCCGAAACTGAACCGGTTTTTCCGGTTAACCGAACCGGTTTTTTTGGTTTCGGTTTTTTTTTTTTGAAAAATCGGTTTTCGGTTTCGGTTTCGGTCCGAGAGGTAAAAAGTCCACCGATTTCGGTTAACCGACCGGTTGGATATAATTTATTAATTTTATTTTTATATATATATATAATAATAATAATTTATAAATTATAAAAAATTATAAAAAATTACAGAAAATTATAAAAAAATTATAAAAAATTATAAAAATATTAAAAAATATTAAAAAAATATTAAAAAATATTAAAAATATTAAAAAATATTAAAAATATTAAAAAAAATCAAAAAAAATCAAAAATATTTTAAAAAATCAAAAAATATTTTAAAAAATAAAAATAAAAATATTAGTTTTTGTAGAACATTATCTTGGTTCAATGGTTTCACTTTTTTTTCTTTTTTCTCAATGAGAATTTGCTATTTATTTAAATTTTTTTCCACGATTTGCATAATATTATTATGTTTGTAGGTTAAAAAAATTTATTGGTTAACCGAAAATTATCGGTTAACCGAACCAAAAAAACCGAAACCGAAATAGCGGTTAACCGAAGTTAATGGACCGGTTTACGATTAATGATTTTGAAAAACCGAAGTTAATGGACCGGTTTTTTTTTTCGCTAATGGACCGGTTAACCGGTCCATGCTCACCCCTAACTATTTCTATTCCTCTGACTATTTCACATGCTTTGTCAGATTCGGGCTTGCGTTAACTCATGATTAATGAGATGACTGCATTACACTCTAATGACACATGAGAACTTGTTCATCTTTCCCTTGGGAAGTCCATTGTAGGGCGCAAATGGATATTCACTATCAAATGGTTCCTGATGGTTCTATTGACCGACTTAAGGCTCGCTTGATGGCTAAATGATATACACAATAATATAGTGTAGATTATTGGGACACCTTCTCCCCTGTTGCTAAGATCGTCTTTGTTCATCTACTTCTTACACTTGCAGCAATCTCTGGCTAGCTTCTTCATCAACTTGATATCAATCAAAAATGCATTTCTGCATGGTAATCTTGATAAGGAGGTTTATATGGAGCAACCTCCACGGTTTGTTTCTCGGGGGAGTCCACCTTAGTCTACAAATTAAAGAAATCTCTTTATGATCTGAAGCAATCTCCATGTGTTTAGTTTAGCAAATTGAGCTATGTTATCACACGGTTTGGCATGATCATGATTACCTCAGATCACTCTATCTTTTTTTCACTTCTTCTATTGTAAAATGAGTGATTCTCATTATCTATGTGGATGATATCATTATCATTGAAATGATACAGATGGGATAAAGAGGTTGAAGTCTCATTTACACCAAATTTTTTAGACCAACGACTTGGGTGAATTGAAATACTTCCTTGATATATGTACTTGATATGTTACAAGAGACAGGTATGTTGAGGGCTCAACCAATAGACACACCCATTGACCCAAATATAAGGTCGTTACCGGGATAGGGGGAGCCCTTATCTTATCCAAGTCTATATCGCATATTGGTAGGTAAATTGAATTATTTTACAATCACAAGGCCTGATATTTCATTCGTTGTGAGTGTAGTCAACTTGAGTCACCCTATGAGATTCATTGGGAAGTTGTATCAAGAATTCTTCATTATCTCAAGGCATCTCTAGGAAAGACAATCATTTGTCGTGATAGGGGACACCTACAAGTGACAAGCTACTCTAATGTTGATTGGGCAAGCTCACCTACTAATCGTCGGTCTACTTCAAGATATTGTGTGATGTTTGATGATAAATTGATCTCTTGGACAAATATAAAGCAGACTGTTGTGACAAAGTCCACTACAAAGGTAGAATACGAGACTATGACCCTTGTATCTTATGAACTGATATGACTTAAGCAGTTGATGAAAGAACTTGTTTTCCTCCACGAAGAATCAACAAAGCTGTTATGTGACAATTAGACTGCTATGCAGATTGCCTCTAATCAAGTATTCCATGAGAGGACAAAATATATAAAAATTGATTGTCATTTTATTAAGAAAAAAGTACCGTTCAATGAGATAATAATGTCATTTGTAAGCTCCAATAATTAGTTAGTTAATATGCTAACTAAATTCTTAAGATGTCATAGAATAATTTATATTTGTAGCAAGTTGAGATTACATGATATTTTTGCTCTAATTTGAGGAGAGTGTTGGTTGAGGAGTTGTATGTAAATAATACATAGTGAAGGGCCTATGTGTAAAAAGGTCTTATACATGTAAACACCGGAAAATAGAAGAATACACACGGGATTTCTATTTTTTTCCTGTTTCCAGTATTGAATATTATAGCTGAGAGCTCCGCTCAACTAGTTTGTAACGTGGCAAATTGCAACAAGAACACAAGTATCATCTTTTACTTCCACAAAATCATTTCAATTACAAACAAATTCTTAGTTGACGGAGAACAAAAATTGAGGCAAATTACAGTTGCTACACTGGTAAATGTTTGAATCATTAATTATCATTATTCTGATAACAGATACAAACCCTCAGGTTTTTCTATAAAAATGGGCAAATTGCAAGAAGCAAATTATTATCATGTACTGCCACAAGTTTATTTTACTAATAAAAAGGACAAACAATAAGTAAAATTGCCGCTTCAATGAAGAAATGTTAAATGTAGGTTCGTGAACTTCGTCTAAATGTTTTCTCCATTCGAGAATAAATGATGTATGGAAATGAAATAATAGATCACCTAGGCTTCCCAGCCCCTCAAGAGAGTTGCACGAGCAACCCTGTTTACTCCCAAGGTAAATGCTCCCATTCGAAGGTTGCAGTCATGGGTCTTGCACATTGTCTTCAAGTTACTGAAAGAACGTGTCATGTACTTCTGAAGCTCCATGTTCACCTTATCTTCATCCCACATGAAGCCTTGGATGTTCTACAAAAGTCCATGGAGAAACGACGAAGGATGAGTTCATTGTTGCATCCATCCAATGGACAATATTTGAGCTTTAAAAGAATGTAAGCAATCTATCATCAAATACCTGAACCCACTCAAAGTAGCTGACAGTTACCCCCCCAGCATTTGCATAAATGTCGGGTAGGATCAGCACGCCCTTCTTGGATAGTATCTATTTACACACACAAAAAAAGAAATTAGTACGAAATGGGAATAGTTTGAACTTTGAATAATTGTAACTAGCGTGTAATACTCAAAGTACTGTACCTCATCTGCTTCAGGATCAGTTGGATGATTAGCAGCTTCTACGATGTATTTGGCCTTCACATCGGCAGCATTTTCCCTGAGAATGGAAAAGGTTAAATAGATACCTCGAAATGAAATTTACTAAATCCACAAATAGAAAGTTAAGCGTTGTGCTTCCTGTCATGGGCAATATGAATTAAGGGAAAAAAGTGAAGAGAAGAAAGGATAAAAAAAGAAAGAACAAGTTGCCAATGCCCATGAAACTTAATATATACCTATTAAATTTAACTACTATATACATGTATGCCTAAACAATCACTCAAGTTATAGTGATGTTCCCTAAAAAGTTGAGGCTCTTGATGAGAGAGTTTAGGATGATTGTGTGTCATCCTTGCACAGAGACTTTAAGATGACAGCCCAAAGATTCTGCTAGTGATGTGGTAAACAGAGGATGTTTTACTAGTACCTGTTCAGTACACCACCTAGAGCAGATGGTATGAGAACGTCACATTCATGAACAAGTAACTCGTCCTTATCCAAAGGATCTGCCCCTTTGAAGTCCTTTACAGAACCACCCTCACTTTTATGCTTCATAAGGGCAGGAATGTCAATGCCATTAGGATTCTTGATGGCACCCGATATGTCTCCAATTGCAATGACCTTACCACCTTCCTCGTGAAGAATTTTTGCAGCCCATGACCCCACATTCCCAAAACCCTGAGCATTTGATGGAGCAGTCAGTATGTGCAAGTTAACTGCTAGTTAATTAACATTACATCATAGATTCATCTTGGCTTTTTCTTTTACTTCAATTTTACTTAGTAAGATAATTAATATGTAACATCAAGCACCTGGATAATAAAGGTTGATCCTGAAATGGATTTCCCATGCTCGGCCAGTAAAGCCTTAGTTGCATATACAACACCTCGTCCAGTAGCAGCTTCCCTACCTAATGATCCACCGAGATCCTACAGCGATTGCATGCACAAGGTCTGTTATGAAACTAGAATTTGAACAAATCCCTGAACTTGACATTAATTAGTTTAACTTACTATTGGCTTTCCTGTCACAACAGCTGGTGAATGACCATGGAATTTAGAGTACTCATCTAAGATCCAAGCCATGGTCTGCCAAACAGTAACAAAGTAAATAATATCACTATCTTGCAGCAAATGAATAAACCAACCCACTATCTTTTATGGACAGAAATATCTACTCCTTTACAGGATAACAAAGAATGAGACAATCACCTGCGCATTTGTTCCCATATCAGGTGCTGGAACATCTGTATGAATCCCAATGAGATCATGAATCTTCTGTGTGAAGACACGTGTTAGGCGTTCCAGCTCGCTCTTACTCAGTTCACCTGGATTACATCCAATTCCACCCTTTGCTCCACCATATGGTATGTCTACTACGGCTGTTTTCCATGTCATTAGTTGAGCCAAAGCATTTACCTCATCTGGGTCAACCTTTCAAGAAAATCACAATAGCATTTTTTTAAAAATGGCAGAAGCAAACTCTAATGAAGTCATTCATTGTGCAAAAACGAACAACAATTAGTAATGGATCCAATACTCCCATTGTACTCAAAACCATGCTCTGAATATTTGATCAATACTAAGTGAAACTATACAAATATAAGCCACTAAAGTGCTACTTTGTTTTTGTTCTATTTGGGTCCGTTCGTTTCACTAATTTTTGAGGGATGAGACTAGACAAGGGTCCTTATCGTGCCCCACTTTGGCTGAAGATTTGGTGCAGTGCACCATGAGAGCACCAAGCACCGCCATTCACCAAAGAGGGACCAAATGTGCTGCCTTCTAAGATGGCAGTGGCAGCACTTCAGCAGGCAGTGATGGTGCTACTTTTGATTAGAGTATTGGGATCCATGTATATATAAGGTATATACCACATTTAGATAACAATTTGCTCCATATAGTTATTAATTATATATGTTATAGTATACTATATTTTTAACATAATACGTTAATATTAGATTATTAGCATTATTATAATTAACTATTATTTTATAATTATAAATACATATTGTATCTTGTTCAATGCTTCTCTACCATGGAAATTGGTAGAGATTATATAATACCTTTGAGTGTTGATCTTGGCATGATATTCCTATTTTTTGTGGCCCATAGCATGTGGTATGATGCATTTGCCTCACTATAGGCCAGCAAAAAGACATGATAAATGAACATGGTGAGCTTAAATCAAGTGAGGCTTCACTCACCGTAATTTCTTCTCTAACGACTTAACTGCTAGTTACATGCATTGATCTCCTTGAATGATCCTAAATTCGACCAACCCTAATTTCTTCCTATATATACATGATTTTTGGAAATTATGCTAATAACTACAACTGAAACTTTTCTAAAAGGACAAAAGTTAATTATACACAAATAAATCAGAAACGCAATCTGAAAATTTTCTAACTTAGTAGACAGCCAAAAATGTATAAAGCAAACCAATTGATAGCAGTGATCTTTTTTTTTTAGGTTTTATGTGCTGATCTTTCCTTCCAACAACTTGTCTAATTTGGATTAGTTTTTTAATAGCACTAAATTACAAATTCTACCAGTAACTTCACTAAAGATTATAAGATTACGTATTAATTTTCCCTTTCCTGAAAAAGAATCCCTATAATCAACCCCCAGGATCAAGGTCAAAGAGTGGAGAGGGAATTTCCAAGAATCTTGGGCAGCTGAAATTAACTACTTCAGATCAAATATTAAGGATCTATTTATCAGATTATATTAAAACATTAAGTTTTCAACTATGAGATACTAAATTGGAAGCTCCTCCTCAGATCTCACAAATATTGTACGGAAATAGAGAAAAGGGAGATTTTTTAAGCAAAGCTCCTAAAGAAGCTTTTTATCGTGTCTACTTGTTCGTCACATGCAGTGGCCCATCCTCGAGTAAGCAAGAACAGCATAACAACATATCTAATTTGAGTCAGGAAAAGCTCACCTCCGGGTGATACCGGATCCCTCCTTTCATCGGGCCTCGGGCATTATCATGCTGAACCCTGAATCCGACGTACGAAGCCAGAGTACCATCATCCTTGGGGATCGTACACTCCACCTGCAAAACACAGCTGCCCCACGGTCAGGAACACAAACTCAATTCGCCAAGCAATGAAAAAGGGGGCGGAGAACCGGGACGCGTACTTTGATCTCCCGGAAGGGGATCAGGAGGCTCTTCTCGAGCTTGGAGTCTAGACCGAGGATCCGGGCGGCCTGCCGGAAGTTGCGGCTGGTGGCGGCGAGCGCGTTCATGGCAAAGATCGAATTTTTCTGCGGCCGGAAAACTAAGAGGGGAGGAAGAGACAGAGAGAGTAAAACGCAGGCAGGCAATGGAGGATTGAGGCGATTGAGGAGGGTATTAATAGGGAGAAAGGGAAGAGGAGTTGGCTGCAGATAGGGATCGGGTATCGGACTAGGAAGGATCTGATGGTGGAATAAAGAAATGCATAAACGAGAGAGAGATATGAAAAGTAGAAGATTAGTTTAATCCAACCACTAATGTCCTCGGAAATTACATAATATTCTTATAGAGGATTTGTTGGGATGTGCATGGTACTACCGGTTAGTTTGTAAACAGGTTAAAATCTATTCGATCAAATAGAATTTGAGTAGATCCAAAATAAAATTTAAAAAACTGATTAAAATTAATTTTAATTTCGAGTCTAACACATCGAGTACCTACAATCGAAACGATACTGGTACTCAAAACTTGTTCCTTGGAATATGTTCATTTACAGATGATTCCAGAATACATGTTCCAATAAAGTATTCTGAATATGTATTTTGAAATCTGTAAATGAACATATTTCGATAAAGTACTCGAAATATGTATCTTGGAACATATCATTTACATATTTCAACAGAGTATTCGAAACCTATACTACACCACAAATTTCAATTTCGAGTTCCAATCGGGTAAGGTCTAGGTTCAAAACTTAGAAATCGATCTTATTCATGGTAGAATTTAGATATCATAAAAATATAAGGTATTCGAAACCGCTCATCTCTAAGGATTTATTTAAAATTTTAATATCTAATAAATAGAAATTTTTTCTATGAAAATTGGATGTCTGGTCACGGAAATAAAATTTAGACTTTCGAAGACACAAATTTGTCTTGATGTTTCGTTTAATATAAGCCAAAACCCGCTTTTTTAGCACAAGTATATCTGACTTCTAATGTTTGAAGAAAATGACAGATGTGTAATTTTTTTGTTTTTTTCCATAATTCTATGTAAAAAATGTTATCATTCTCAGGATTAGGGTTTGAGTATTTTATTTAGATTTATTATGAGATAAATCACGTGCAGAATTAAAGTTGTAAACTGTTTTGTTTTCTCTTTATGGGTTGCATAATTATTAAAATAAGAAAGCTTCAAAATTTTTTCCTAAAAGTATTGGTACTTTTACTTCTTCCGGCAACAATGCCAAGAACAAGGCGTCGATTCCAAACTCGTGTAGGAAACGACAGCGCACCATCGAATCGGGAAAGCGACGTGTTTCGTGCCTCGACACGCCACGTGTGCGAAGAAATTACAAGTATCATGTTCCACGGGAAAGGCGGACGCAAGCCGCGTGTTCGGAGGAGTACGAGATCAGGCGCCGCCCACGTGGTAGCGCGCTGAGTCCGTGATGACGTGGTTGGATGGACGCAGCGATCCGGATGAGCTGTAACAGATAAACACGGTCGGTTATCCGCATCAGTGCTGACGTCAGAAGGCATGATAATTGATAAAATAGGCAACGTGAACAAGGCCTCTTTAAAGGATCCCTTATAAATTCATAGTCAAATCAATTTGCACTCAAAACAGAAGATTAATACATTGTATGCAAGCAAGTAGAAGTTCAATGTATAAGGAAGAACACTTTGGCAGGTAAACAGCTGATTTCAATAGATCATGATATGAAATCAAATAGGGAAGATACATCTGTTTATAAGACCAACGAGAGAAGTACGATCATGATCCAATGCTCTCTTTAAATATATTAGTAAACTATATTAACTTAGCAAATATGTGGAACTGTTAGATAGATATTTACTTTGTTGTTAATTAAAGGATAATTAACCGGATATATCACCGCGGCTTAATTATATTTTTGGTCTTCAAAATTTTATTATTATTATTTGATCTTTTATTTTTTAAAAAAAAATTGTATGATTCTTCAAAATTTATTTTTGTTTCTGTTTGGCCTCTCCGTTAATTTTTCGTTACCTTTTGTTGTTAAGTGCCAACATGACAATACTGACATGGATTAAAGATTGATCAAATGAAAAAAATAAGATATTTTAAGAGACTATATGAAAATAATAATAATAATAATAATCTAAAGTATAATTTTATATTGTTATGCTTTAGGTTATTAAAATGTAGGGATAACGTACAAAATGGTCCCTCAAATATATATACACGAATTTTCAAAGTGGTCCCTCAAAGAAAAAAATTGATCAAAGTGGTCCCTCTAAAATATGACTCGGGCAAAATAATCCTTGACTCGGCCAAAATAGCCTATAAAAATAGCATGTAATATATATTAGTCAAAAATATATTATCTCTAAAATATGACTCGGGCAAAATAGTCCCAGACTCAAGCAATAATGAATGTCAACAAGTATCAAAACCCGACTATTTTGCCTGAGTCATGTTTTAGATGGACCATATTGGCCAAGTTTTTTTTAGAGATACCACTATGAAAACCTAACTATATTTGAGGGACCAAATTGTACGTTATCCCTAAAATATAAATTGTTATGCTTTAGGTTATTAAAATATACATTTTTCTCATCTAGTCCCTTAAAATATTCCATTTTTCATTTGGTCCATCTTTAATTCATGTCAGCGTTGTCATGTTGGCACTTAACAATAAAAGTTAACGAAAAGTTAACGGAGTGATCAAATGAAAACGAACATAGTTTTTGAGTGACTAAACGAAAACTTTTTTAAAAAGATGGATCAAACGAAAAAAATAAATATAATATTTTGGGGGACCAAAAATATAATTAAGTCTATCCTGAACTTTCGACATTATCTCAAATGTATCTTATATTTTCATTTATCCAAATTGCATTTTGAATTATCATATTTGTATCAATTGCATCCCTCCGTCAAAATTTCATCACCTACCCTGTAAATCGTGTGACGTGGCCTGCACACGTGAATTAAAAAAAATCAAAATTGATTAAAAAATTATTATTTTTTCAAACCTTATTTAATGTCCACGTGTGCTGCACACGTGGAATAAAAAAAATTCACCAACCTGATTAAAAATTTATTGTTTTTTTAAAAAAAAACTAGTCTGACTTGTCCATGCATGTGTGCCGATCTATACTTACCCCACCTAGACCCGAGTTTTGCCCTAAATCCCCGACGAGCCCCTCATGCCCTAAAAGCCCTGATGAGCCGAGGAACCCTAAGTCGGCGATGAAGAAGCTTCCCACTGACCATATCCTTGACGAGTAGCTCCCTTGAACGCCAAATCCTCAACGAACCAACTCCCCCGAGCTCTTATTCATCGATGAAGCATCTCCTCAAATTCCTAAGTCGTTGTCGGCTTGTTTTGGTGAGCTGGTCTTCTATCGCCGACGGCTTGGTTTGGTGCTCTAGTAACATCCTTTCATTTAATTCACTCTAATGTATTTGGTGATTCATTCAACTTTGAAATCATCTACTGAGTTATCACTGCAATGAGCTCACTGTCTATTATCATTATAAGGAGCTCACTATAGTTAGTCCCGTAGTTAGTTAGATAATGTGGTTATATGATCTACTATGGTTATATTATCATTACAATGAGCTCATTATATCATCATTGTATGATCTAATATATTATCAATTAACTCACTCTTAGTGTGATTAATTTAGCTCATTATGACTAGAGGAATGACATCACATAAGTGTAGCTCATTATATATTATTTTATTATTATGAGATTGATTATATATCTGTCGTTGGTCATAGATGATTGATTATTGTACATGTCGTCATTCGAAGGAACCACACAAGTGTAGGCATCATCATAAAATAACCACATCTATATGTACTTGGCATAATAATTTTTAACCTAAATATGTCATTATATTTATATTTTAACCTATTATATATTCCCATGCATGTCGACATAATTATTATCGTATTATGATATATGTATTATATCCAGATCTGACAATTTGTGTCGGATCGAAGCTATCGAGTCGGGCCAACTTAGCTCGAAAAAATTTTGTGTTCGACCTCGGCCCGACCCGATAAATATTTGGTCATGAAATTATCGACTCGGCACGACACAAATAATAACGGGTTAGCACATCTCGGTCCGTTTAGTTCAATAATACGAAGAAAAAAATTAATTGAGTTGAATCGATTTATCTAGCCATAGCCCAATAACTAATTGATTTTCACTTTTGTCGTGTGTATGATCCTAAGGACCTCATTTACAGGGAATGAAAGAAGCTTTTTAAAGAATTCAAATTATTTATTTACAATATAAGAAACTTTTAGAAGTTTCTAGAGAGAACTAATATTAAGAAACAATTTGAATGAGATATTTCCAGAAGCACGTGAAAAAATTTCCTTTAACAAAAAAGAGAGTACCAATAAAGGCAAAAATAAAAGTAAAAAAAATAAAAATTAATGAAAATAGCTTAAAAGACTACTCTATAAAAAATAACACAAGCTTGAGAAAAATATGTACTTAAGATCCCACCTATCACTCAATTATTATCTTACTACAGCGTTCATAATTTTGTATATAGTGATTTTTCATAATCGATTTGATTCAAGATTTTTGAAAATATGAAACCTCCAAACCAACCAAAATATATTTAAAAATCATTTCAATTATATGATAGAAGAAGGAAAAAAAGTTTAATCATATAATTCTATATTATATACTAATATATGTATAATAATATATATTTTGAAAAAGATAAATTTCTTGATATATAGGGATGTGATAGATTTATTCAAAAATTAATTTTTAAATAATATATAGTAATAACTAATATCTACCTCCTCGGCATGGATCTTACATAGATGCAAAATTAAACGTATAAAGTATTATAATAGCTACTAAGGTGCTGTTTGGTTAGCGAAAATTATTTTTTGATTTGATTTCAGTAAAATTGAAAATTTGATTTCGAAAACTTGGTTCGTTTTTAGTTTTCAATTTTTTAAAAATGCGTTTGGTTAATGAAAACAACATCAATTTTAGTTAGTTGAAATCAGTGAATATTTATTTGATTATAAAAAATAATATTAATTTTTCTTAAACATTTTTAATAGTAATTAAATATTTAGTTACTTTATAAAATTAAATATTTGCTAATATGATTATAAAATATTTATATGATTTAATTAATTAGGTTATTGGTAGTTTAAGATTTTTTTTGTTCAATTAGATATAAAAATTAATTAATAGTTATTATAAAATTTCAAAAAAAAAAGTTCAATTGTCTAAAATCAGTTTTGATTAAATTATAAATAGATCAACTTTAAAAAAATTGAGTTATTTAAAATTTGAGTTTGAGTTAATTAGATATAAATTGGTTTAATTAATTTATAAATTTAAGATAATAATTTGAGTTGAAAATGATGATTTTTATTTTTATTTTTAAAAATTAGATAAACTTTGATTTATTTTTAAATTAATTAATTTTATAAAAAATATATTTATAATTATAAAATTATCACTGAATTTTGATAACGAAATCGACAGTCTCGAAATCACAGAAAATAACATTCTAGTATTTTTCATTTTTATTAAGAAAGTTTGTTTCGTTTTCATTCTGGTTTCGATTTAGTTTCATGAAAACGCTGAACCAAACACGTTTTTGTAAACAATTTTAATTTTAGTGAAATTGAGATCATAAAAACATATTTGATTTCGCTAATCAAACGTGCCCTGTTAGGTCTAACATAAATTTTTCACTCCAATAAAATGACCATAGGTGGAGCGTAGCTTTAAGATATTGTCGTAAGTAAAACACAGCCATGATTCCATGCATGGGGGGAAAGAATGAGCACGTCTCTCATTCCTTGCATGTTAAACCATCGAAGGAATAGTTGAGGAAAGAATGAGCAGGCATGGCCGTGTTTGATGCAAGGTGATGTTGTTTTTGCATGGGCTTGGCAATCCTCCGCAACATATACATGGATGGCTGCAAGTCCTCCGATGACTCTTTTGCCTGAAATATTTTGAGCAATTTCTCAAATTTATGATAAAATAAGTGAAATTTTCAAATTCATAATAAGGAGCCTAAATATATATATAACATACCTTTGAAATACCTAAAATCTTTCAAAAATTAATTTTTTTTCTCCATTTCTAAATATGTTTCCTCCCTTTTATCACTTAAAGTGAAAAAGTCTTTAAATGGCAAAAATAAATAGTAATTTTAACCAAAAAATACTTTAAATGCCTAATAAATTCATGCTAATTTAACAAAAAAATATACAATTTATGTTATTAAAAAAAAATAAAAAATAGAAATTTTAATCACTAAAAAAGTATTTGGCCACTTAAAAATATATTATAGGAATTGACAAAAATAAATTCATGTTATATTGAACAAAAAAACACAATTTAGACACTTAAAAACTTGTGCACTAAAAAAAATAAAAAAATAATTTAGACATTTTAAAAAATAGCCATTGAAAATTACTAAAAAAATACTTATATGAATTGCTAAAAATAAAGAATATTCTAGGTATTTCAAAAAGTATATTATGAATCTGAAATTTTCATCTATTTTATTATGATTTCTCAAATGCTTTTGCTTGAAGTGTCTCTTTCTCTCATTAAAATTGATCCCACTAGGTTACGAAATAGAGAGATTTAGCCATGTGGTCCATGAAAATTGATCCAAGGCATCATAGGTTGAGTCTAAAATCGCACCATCATTTTATTGGAGCAGCAGCAGGAAGCAATAACCTTCATCCAAAAGGTGCAACACATTCTTCGTAAACGGTCACATGTTCTTGAAAAAGATCTGCACATGGGTAACGCATACTACGGATATTTTAATATTTTGGCACTCAAATGAGCAGGTCACATCATATATTAGAAATGAAAGATCGGGAAGAAATCATGAGGGAAGAGTGTAGGATTGGAACACAATGGATTGATCACTTTGGATATTTGACTGTACTCGACCACTTACGTCAAAACTCACATTAAGGGTATTAATTAAATTCGAGTAATCGAGTACAGATCGAATTTGAGCAAAATTAGTGAATATTCAAACTGGTTTTGTAAGACTTCCCCGGTTCTATATCAAGCAATCCAATCCCACATCCATTTCCAAGGCAAAGATGCAACAGGAGTACAGGACGGCCCTTGAGTTTGTGTCATATTCAACCATTGAGATAATAATTTGATATAAAACAAACATGCTCTTGACAAAATAAGGCAACCAATAGTAACATTACAAGACTCTAACCGCTATCAGTATAATGTAAGCTTAGGAACAACCATAATGAAGCCGATTATTTTGAGTGGGGGAGGGCAAGTCCCTCGTAAAATTTATCTAAGAGAGAAGAATAGCAAAAATACAAGAAGGCCAAAGAGGAGGTTGAATTAAGATTAGAAAAAAGCTTCCAAACATGTTCAAGCCAATTAACTTCACTGATCAAGACCTATTCCATATGCATTTGCACAGATGACATAGCCAGCATGCCATCAAAGAGAATTTAAATAGCAGTCTGATACTGATTTTGCCATATATTCAGACCACAATGGCTGATACATACCAATATAATATCAAGTCATAGAGCTGGCAAGTCTCCAAAAAAATAATAAAATAATAGCATTAATTTCTCAGTACTATTTGAGTCTAAAAACGAACTGTGAAGATGGAAGATTATAATTCCTTTCATTTCGTTAGAGGTTTGAGAGTACAAACTTAGAAGAATGTAGCCAAGAGTAAAGATAACTAACACAGCTATGCATCGGCCATGGTGATGCATGCATCTCGAACTCCTTTTCTCTTTGCCACATCTATATCTGTGTAAGCTATTACCTCCATACCCTGGATGTAGAAAGGGCAAGATAGAATAGTAAACCTAGTCTCGGACGAACGGAAATGGATAAATATGATGCTCATTTCAAGCAAACTTGGTAATCATGAACTGTGTTAATTCACGCAACCAGGAAAGAACATGCACATTATTATCACATAGCAAACATAATGCCTGAATAAAGCATTTTAGCTATTGACAGAAAAATTAATCCACTTAAGGCTGCAATTTCCCTAGTAATGAGGTGTCATCCTATAATAATAAGAAGAAATGAATTGATAACATCCACAACAAAAGGAGTGAATATAGGCATATAAAGCACATCAAAAAGCACATAAATAAATGCTTCAGTAGCAACACAGCCTCATCCAATACCATAATCCAAACTACGACAATAATTCATCGAGGAAAGTGATAGATACACCGTATATCATATTGGTTATTCCTTAAAAAATATTAACATATTCATTAATTATTTTCATATTAACATATTCATTAATTATTTTCTAAGATTATATAACATAGTCATCTGAATCTTTCCTTTGATATATTAACAATCAAGAGTAAATACAATAGTCTGCGAGACTGCAATTCTGCATACATAAATAATGCTTCATACTTGTTAAAAAAAATTGGTTCTCTATTGTTTGTGCCGGGAGGTATATTTAAGTACTAATGACATATAAATGTCAAATATAAAAAAATCTAAAAATTGAGATGCAACAATAATTTTATAATATTACAAAATGAACATTTTGGCTCATGAACTCACAGTCACAGATAATGTTGTATCTTTGAGCTAATAAGACAAATGTAATATTTTGGCATGTGCTTTAGAATGCAACATAGATAGCATAAAGGAAGCAGGAGATCAACAAAAACAAACATCAGTGTAGGAAAAAGAAAGAAACAAGCAAATAAAATAAGGATGAAAAAGATTGTGGCATCAAATTAACATGTCAAAACAAACAAGACTGGAGAAAAAAAAAAGGTCCATAGAATCAAGAAATATAACCACACAACCTACATATCAGGAGAGAGAATACATACAAGACATGCATACGAATCATTCTTCTTCAAGTGATTTAGCCCCTTTAATCATCTTTCCTGAAATTTATAAAAAAACACCTATGACTTCTTGATGTGCATTAAATACCATAGATGCATATATATACTTTCCAGCAAGATTATCATGATCAGAGAAAAACATCTGAGGCAAGTCTAAGGTTGTCAATGAATGAAATTACAGTTAATATCTGCTAATGTAGATTCTTTAACCACATTTGACTAATCTTCCTTAAAACCATCATAATCAACTTATGGAATTTAATTTCTATCCATATTTTTCAACAATGAGAATTCACTGTATTGGATATTTATGACGTACCACTATCGCATAGTCCTAATCATCCAAGAAAAGATCCCAATGTCTTAACCAGGTGCAACAGGTGAATAAGAAAACTTATTATCATAAGATATAAGTAATGAACATTCTATTTGAAGATTTGTATAATGAAAATGTTTAGCCCTGGCTTTTGTGTATAAAGCATTCCTGTTAGAACCTCAGAGTTACTGAAAATAAAGCACAGACAATAAATAAGTTGAACTCTCTGATTAGTTATGCATGGTATACTTAACATGAAAATTAATGATGAGAAAGATATAGCATATGATAGATGGATGATAAGATTCATAATATAATTAAGAAATTCTACAACACACAAGATATACTTTCTCTTTCTACGATCTCCCATTGTGTTCCTGATGTCACTCTTTGAGACAGCAGAACCTGGTTGTCCCACAAACTGCATAGGAGAGTGCACTGGGGCAGCAGAAGTCATAGGTGGCATTGGTGTAAGTATTGGAGCTGAAGCTGGTGCTGGAGCTGCATTTGGAGTGGGGGCGGACATAGGAGCTGCAGGAGGTTCAGGCAGAGAACGTGGTAGAATGTGCTTCAACCTGTTGTTCCTGTAATTTTTCCAGTAGTAGTATTGTTGTCGATGAGCCAACTCCTATATGAGGGATTACAGGTAATGGTTAGTGATCTGTGAAAACTTACATAATGGTCTGAAATGAAGCATCAAAAAGAAAAAAATGCCTAGTGCCTATAAGAATTATCATCATCTTAACAGATGAATATCCTAGAAACCATGTAATTAATCAATACATACATACAAAAGATTGTATCTTTGCCTTTGTCATAACTGGTCATCCATGAAAACTGTATCTTTATGTTTCTTGTAACCAGTCATCAAATCCACAAGTGCAGCAAAAGAAAATAAACTAAAACTTAACAACCCTATATTAATCATATCAACACAAACAAAAAAGACAATTCCCATCTGCATATCATGATTGTAAGCTGGGAGACATTACCTTGCTACCAGGATGTGCCATTGCATTCCGGAAGTTAGCATTTTGGAGAAGCTCGAGAAAGAAAAGACAATGAGGATACCTGTGATCAAATAATAAATACATGTTAGTCACTAAGAGCAGATAGATGAATTGAATTCTTACAATTCTTTAACATCATGTCATCTTAAGATTAACTCACATTATGAACTTTATGTACTCGGGCCGTTGCCAATATTGAAGGTATTTCAAGTACCCAATGAAAGCATCATCCTCAAAATAGCGATTCTGAGCAAGATCTTTCGAACAAAAATGAAGTACATCATGTAGTTAATCCAAATTACTAAAAATATGTTCCAAAATTTAATATTGAGAATTGCATACAATTCTCAACATACAGCTTCATCTGGTTTACCCAAGCAACTTACAATGGCTAGGAAGGTACTTAATACTTAGAACAAATTCATTGAGACAAAATATTATAAAGAAGTAATGTGGATTCATTTTTTGCCAATTCAGGATTATGTGAATAGAAAGCATGAGTGAGTAATTTCTGGAGATATCTCATACTCCAAAATAATCTCCTTCATAAACTAAGCTAATATTTTAAACCACCTATCAGTAAACCTTAAGCTTAATGTGGTAAAAGAAAATATGTGCAAAGTGATCAATATGAATCAATACAATTTTGGAACTATCTAGGAACTGTGGCAAACACTATTAAGAAATGTTGATCGGAAGAGTCATAGTGGACTTAATCAAGCAGGGTGTTATTTTTCCTCTCATTTGATTGTGCCAAACAACGCTTCCAAAATCCAAACAGAAAAAAAGTTCCAAGAAAATGCATGCACTTCACAGAATCTTTGAAATTCTAACAAGGTAAAAAGAAAAAGGAAATATATGCATTTAATCAAACTTTTAAATGTCAACTGGAAGAAAAACTCTCTCTAATCGGGAATGGTGCAATGGCTAGACATATACCGACCCAATCATCATCTGCCTAGAGTAAGATCAGAACCACAAAAATTTCACTTGCTCCTTTTTTTCATTCGATCGAGAAGAATGAGATGGTGACAAGTTGACAAAACCCAAATGAAGTTCTAATCAAGCACAAACCGAGACATCAGATTCATAGTCTCAACATGTAAATAAATGCATTAAAGAGTGTATATTTTCCGACTCGCTACCACTCACAGTGGATGTACGTCGGATTGGAGAGGCATTGAATAAACTCCAACTCAAGGAGAAATCGCTGGCGACCATCGTCGGGGTCCTTGTAGGGGTTCTTGGATCTGAACCAAAAACTTATTTCTAAGACAGGGAACAAGAAGCAAATCAAAACTTAAAACCGGAACAAAATAGTAAGGAGGCACTTGCGAAGATTGGGATTCAGTGGGGTGATCAGCGTCGTCTCTGCTGGAAGCCATTGCTTTTGAATTTTGAGCCCTATATGAGAGGGCCAAATTTTCGACCTCTGCAAGGAATTAGGCTGAACAAAGTTCAGAGAGCTTCTCAAAATTAGGGATGCAAATGAACCCAGCCAAACCGAGTATAGACTTGTTCGAACTCGGCTCGATTATTTTCAATCATGTTTGAGCTCGAGTCAAGCTCGATTCGAGTATTTTAACTTCTGTTCAAACTCGGCTCGTTGGTTTTTATAGATGTTCGAGCTCGCCTTGAACTTGGCTCATTAAAGTTAACGAACTTGTAAGAGAAATCATAAACGAGTATTTAGACAAACATATAAACGAGCCATTAAACGAACACATAAACAAGCCTTTAAACAAACTTGTAAACGAGTATTTAAACAAATAAGTAAACGAGTCTTTAAACGAACATAAACGAGTTTAAATGAACAAGTAAATAGGCCTTTAAACGAACAAGTAAATGAGCCTTTAAACGAACATAAACAAGCTTTTAAATGAATCTTTAATCAAATGAACGAACAAACAAATAAACAAACAAAAGATGCACAATAATCATACCATAATACCAATCCATCATAGTGTAACTAAAAATTTAAATCAAAATGACAAATAGCAAGCTTCTAAATAAGATTCTAAATACCAAATGATTCTAACGAAAATCAATTATAAATTCAGTTCAAATTAAATGTTATATCAAAATCGAATTGGTATAAAACTTATATTATGCTTCTTTTTAAAATAACAAAAAGTTTATCCTAAACTTGATAGATCCCAAAAGTTGCGATAAAGCAATTGAAAGCATTATGTTCGTAACATCTTTCTCTACCCTCAAAGATTAATTATATACATTTTGCAGGCATATGCATGTCTTTATGACAAAGCCAAGAGGAAAGCATTCAATTTGGAGAGAGAGATCAACTTTTGCAAAGAATGCTACTACACCTTCCAGAGCTGCTAAAAAATTATGAAGGGGCAGCGAGAGTACCCAAAAGAGCTTGTCTCGGCGGCGAGATGCGGCAAGGGGTGGCGAGGGGCGGTGAGGAGCAGCGAGATCCGGCGAGAGGCGACGAGGAGAAGCGAGACGTGGCAACGCCGGCAAGGGGCCGTGCGGGTGGGGTGAGTGCGGGAGAGAGACGGAGAGAGGCGATGGGTAACGGGTAAATGGAAGGGGTGAATGATTTAGGGTTTGGAATTGAATTTTATCAATAATAATTACTTATTTTTTGTTATTAGAGAATAATTCAATACATAAAGAAATAATTATTTATTATTAACCAGTTAATATATATTAATAATAGTTAAGTACTGATTTTTTTTAGTTAAGTACTGATTGAAAACTAATTATTTATAATAAAAATAAAAATAATTTTATTAATAACTAACTGAGGAATTATTACTAAAAAAACTAATTAATAATAGTAATATTATTATTATTATTTTCATGACTTTATAACATAATTATTGTAAATAGTACACAAACGTAAAAATATACGCACAAGACTACACGTAGACGCGAAAGTATGCATATAAAAGTGCTATAATTAGGGATCAAATCATGATCCATTGGCGGCGTACACAAATGTTTCACCCCTAATCTACTAGTGGGTGAACTTTTTAATGACTAGCTAATAGTTATTATTTTAACTATTACTAAATTTATATTAAAGAAAAATATAAGAAAATCATAAAAATTAGTCAAGTTGAGCCAGGTATTGCCGTATTGGTTTGTTTGGATTCAGATAGTTTATTTTCAATCATGTCCGAGCTCCGCTCCAGCACAATTCGGATTTGAACTAATTAATTGTTATTATTATAAAATAAAATTTTAATCTATCATTATTTTGAAATCATTAAAAAACTAGTCGAGGAATTTTTACACATCTACCATCAGTTAAAGATAATTCTCAAGCTAAGGAATATTCATAGCCAAGTTCATTGGTCGTAGTCAAGTCCATACATATATTTTTTTCAAGACTTTTTTTTTTTGGTTTACTGAATCTTGATAATTAGATTTTTTCAATAGTTTCAATACTATGGATAATTAGCTGCCAACTTGAACGATGTGGGCAATCACATGAGATACTTATTTTTTAAGAGATCAAATATTTTATATGTAATATGATAAAATTAGAAGAAAAAAAATAACTGACTAGCTGAGATTAGGGATGTGCATGCTCGAGTATCGGATAGACTCCGAAATCGATTGAAACCTACCCGATATAATAGTTTCTAGGTAGATCCCAATTAAACTCGGATAGAGTTCGAGTAAAAAATTAAGGAGCCGATTAAATTTGGTTCCGATTCTAGCAAACAAGGTACCCAAAATCAAAATTGAAACCAGTACCCGAGATCAGTTGTATGCTATTACGTATTAATATATTTTGTTGTATTCTCTCTCACTATCTCTTTTAATATATTTATATTAAAAATAATTTTTCACATAATAAAAAAAATTAGTCTTATTTATTGATTTATGATATATGAAAAGATGAGAAAAAAATGAATAGATCATTCCAACATAGTATCTCAAACATGTGGTGTAGTACAGATTTCGAATATGATTCGATTTCATATCGCAACATGATAGGGTTTAGATTCAAAACCTAGAAATTGATTTTATATCTGATAGGATCTGAATATCATAAAAAATATAAGGTGAGAGAGTAGAATGGCATTTGCATTTGATTATTATTATTGCTTTCGCAATTTGTGAATTATTTACTTGTATACCAGTAGGCTATGCCGATCATTTTTATGTCAGTACCATATGATGTTTGAAGTGAGGTATTTTTCTGACACATTTTAAGTTGAGGTATTTTTGTATTAATAAATTTTCTTTTGCGATTATCATGTTAAGGTATAGTCCGATACACATGACCATGGATGAAATTAACTCGGATTTTTGCTTGTAATGCTGAGAATTCTAGGGCATGTTTGATTAGTGAAACCAAGTTTATTTTCATGATTTCGATTTTACTGAAATCAAAACTACTTACGAAAATGTGTTTGGTTCAACGTTTTTATGAAACTGAATCGAAATCAGAATAAAAATAAAACTAATTTTTTAAATAAAAATAAAAATACCAGAATATTATTTTATGTGATTTCGAGACAATCAATTTCGTTATCAAAATGCAGTGGCAACTTTGTAATTATAAATATTTTTTTTATAAAATTAATTAATTTAAAAATAAATCAAATTATATCTAATTTTTAAAAATAAAAATAAAAATAAAAAATCATCATTTTCAACTCAAAATATTATCTTAAGTTTATAAATTAATTAAGCCAATTTATATCTAATTGACTCAAATTCAAATTTTAAATAACTCAATTTTCTTAAAGTTGATCTATTTATAATTTAATCAAAACTAATTTTAGATCATTGAATTTTTTTTTAAAAATTTTATAATAACTATTAATTAATTTTTATATTTAATTGAACAAAAAAATCTTAAATTATCAATAATTTAATTAACTAAATTATATAAATATTTTATAATTATATTAACAAATATTTAATTTTGTAAACTAATTAAATATTTAATTACTACTAAAAATATTTAAGAAAAATTAATATTATTTTTTATAATCAAATAAATATTCACTGATTTCAACTAACTAAAATTAATATTATTTTTATTAACAAAACTTGTTTTAAAAAATTTAAAAACTAAATTTTCGAAATTAAAATTTTAATTTCACTAAAATTAAATCAGAAAATAATTTTCATTAACCAAACCGAACTTTATATTCTTAATTTCTTATCTCCCAAGTAACATGCTTATTCAAGCCATGTTGGGACTTCGGACCACGAGCAATCAACATATGCATATGCATGGGTTCAATAATAGTAGTCGCAATGGGTTGTATCTTCGTAATATGTATCTTGGGAAGTACAATTAATTGCTGCAGGCCAGAAGCCTCCAAAATTATCACCTTTTAATTATTTTGGTGGACATTGAAGTTAAATAATAAATTTCATCACAATGGGACATAAGCATGGATTCGAGTGATGGCATCATGACCAAATGTTTACTTTCTTGTTAGATTTTAATTAAGACCAAATGACATAAATTAGGGGACAGTGGGGACAGGGAAATATTGTTGTGATAAAAAACATAATTTCCCTAGTAGAATATTGTTGTGATAATACGAGGGAAGAAGCTAATCAAGAATTGGTCTTCAGCTGCATGAGATAGATATATTATTATTTTATGAACCTTTTTAGATTAAAAAAAATGACCGCTTTTGTCGAATAATTGATTAGTTTTTTTTTTAAAACTAAGATAAAAAATCATAATAAATGATCATACTAGAGATCGAACTCTAAATTTTTAAACAACTTATAATATATTGTATCAACTGTGCTACTCACAATTGGCAAATAATTAATTAATTTGTGTACCCGATATGATAGAATATCATAACAAATAAAAAAATGATTATTGAATATGATTTTTTAAATTCATTATTCGCTAGATATATATAGAATGGATTTTATATTCTTTATTTTTTATATTTTATTTTTAATTCATGTATTACACAAATAATGAATTAAAATTTATTTCTTGCCCCCATATCCTTTTATCCGATGGAGCAAATAAACTTTAATTTTGTCCAATTAATTGTACCTCATATAAACATAACATATCCTTTGAATAAAATATTTTTAAAAAAAAACTCTCGTATTTTATTTTACCAAATATAATAATATTTTCCAAATGATTTTTTTTAGTGTGACAACTTTAAATAATTCAAAAAATAATAATAAACTAATATATATCAATTTACAAGTGTGTAACAATTTTTTTATATACTTTGGGGATATAATTAAATTACAAATAAAGGCATGACATCATTAAATTAATTAAGTCATGTGTTAACTTCTTATTGAAAACATAATCAAAAAGTTGATAGGCGTTGTAACATAGCATGAAAAATTATATTTTTTTTTCTCCTCTCTGGTAACCTCCTCCTTCGCTCTCCTCTATTGACCTCCTACTCTTCCTCCTCGGGTGACTTTTTTTTTTTTCTCTCCTCATTCTCTTCATTCCTCATTCAACGACTTTCTTCCCTTCTTACCTCTTCTCGCTCCTTCACCCTAGTCTCCTTCAGTGAAGTCCACTCATCTTCTCTTTTATGTTAGACGTGGTCATATAATTAGACATGGTCCACGTCATTATTTGATGTGGACCATGTGTCCATATTACTATTCTAATATGGTTCACATATTATATGATTTTATCGATTTATCCATATTTATCTTAAGTCCGGTTCAAGCCTATCATTTCGACCTTTTCACACCATCTATAGAGAGTTCAAGAAGAGAGTACTGGAAGATCTAACACAGGAGAGATCGCAATTCAACATCGTAGCGAAACAACGATACGATATCAATAGCAGGAGGTTAGTATTCTACGCTTCCGCAATCTATAATGTTTATATATTTATGCATGCTCTATTTATGATTTCATTGTGTCATGATTTGGATCATGTTATGTTTCTATAAATTCTATCATCCTATTCCCCCATCCACCACATCACCTCCTCCTTTCTCTCCTCCTCGCTCCTCATCCAGCAAGGTGATAATGGTGGAAGAGCCTAGGTCACTAAATGAGGAGGCAAAAGAGAAGGAGGTGGTGGAGGAGCTATAATTCGCTAGATGAGGAAGAGGGAGAGGAAGAGAAAAAAATGAAGAAGAGAAGATAGTAGATACCTGAAAAGGGGATGAGGAAGAGAGGACGTGATGGAAGAGCCCTAGTTCAATTCATTGGATGAGGAAGAGGGAGAGGAGGAGGATATGGTGGTTGATGGAAAATAAAAGATCGGGTGAAGGATGAGGGAATATGAGGTTGTCAATGAAGGAGGGAGGAGGGAGAGGAACATGAGGTAAAAGGAGCAACAAGAGAAGACGATTGTTGAATGAGGAGGAGGTTGCCATATGCAAAGGAAGATAAATAGAATAAGAAGAAATAAGAGGAAGAGGAGAAACAAAGATATATTTTATTATGATATGTCATTTTTGTTTGTCACGTCGCAATTCCACATTAGTTTTTCAGCAATTTCTCTAAACAAGAATATGAAATTTTAAAATTTTTAAAACTAAAATATAGTATCTAAAATTTTCATAATCAGAATTAAGTTCAAAAAATATCCAAAATATCTTTGTACTAAAACTATTTAAAGTGACTATTTTAATTATAAAAATTCATCCTAAAATCTTTAAAAAATAATAATAAATTTAAATTAGTGAATAATTCTTTAATAATTTTTTAAAATTTTAGATCTCAGTTTAATGGTTAAAATAATCACTTGAAACTCTTGAAAATAGTCATTTTGCCATGAAAATACTTCTTAAAATTTCTAAAAAAATATTAAAAATTGCAATCATTAATTTAGAATTATTGTGAATTTTTTTTTGAAGATTTTAGAATACATTTTCATAATCAAAATGTCTACTTTGAATAGTTTCGGTATAAAAATATTTTTGGTATTTTTTTTAATTTGATTTTGGTTTTGAAAATTTTAAATACTAAATTTTGGTTATGAGAATTTTTAAGTTTTATATTTTTATTTAGAAAAATTGATGTGAGCTTTTTGACAACAAGTTATCAAATGCCTCAATTTGATAGTTATATAATATTGTGCCTTTTTTTGTTATGCTTAACTATTGGTTAGACCTTTTTAAGTAAATTAAATATAAAATTCTTTTTTTTTAAAAATAAATATATAATTCTACCCAAACAAATGTCATATTATCATAGTTAGCCCATAGTACCTATTTTAGTCGATTTTGACCTTGATGAAAATTTATCGATTTTGCCATACGATCAAATATCTTGTTTAATTTGATGATTAGACCCACATATGTGTTTATCTTTGCATATGTCTTCCACGTTAAAAAAACAAATAACCTAAGCCCTAATATATATACAGAAGGTTCAAGAAATATTTACTCGCACACTTTACCCACCAACCGACAGGTGACACCTCAGTGGCATCGCTATATCACAAGGAGAAAAAAAAGGATCGATTTCGAATTAGCCCATAACCGATCACGATTTGGTCTAATGCGTGATGAATGGTGATTCCTAATAACATACCCTCGAGACATCCAATCTCTAGATTTTTATCCACTTTAATAATATCCATAATTCTTCTTGCCAAAGAGGCAATATATTGTATGTTGTATAAATGTCTAAGGTTCAAATTTTATTATGATCACATATTGTGACTTTCTATTTTTGTTAAAAATAATAATAATAACTTGAGCACAAGAGAGTGCACTCCTTGGGTTCCCTATGGAGTACTTCTTGTAGAAGGCATGAGCTTAGAATTCGAGGAAGGTTGTTTGGGGTAGAGGTGGCAATGGGCCGTGCCTGGGCTGGCCCGGGCAGGCTCAGCCACCTCCGGGCCGTGCTTGGCATGGCTCGAACCTTTCAGTTTAAAAATAAAATAAAATAAATTAGGTCTGGCTCGACCAGAATCGAGCCAGGCCTGGGTTTGGCTCGACTAGATTCGAGCCAAGCCTGGGTTTGATCGGGCCAGCACAGCACGCGTGTTTGGCACAGTCCACGTGCCCAGGGGGCGAGCCCAGCCCAACCCACCCCTTGGGCACAGACAGGGCGGGCCCGTGCTGCCCATGGGCGGGTCCAGCCCATTGCCACCTCTAGTTCGGGGGTATTAGGAGACGTCATTCATTATCCCATTTGATAGGGGCTACTCAAATGAAGGAGAAGTCGAATACAATGAGATCTTAGTCGAGGTAACTTTAATAGTTGATACTGAGTACCCTATTCGAACGACTTAATTTTGACTTTATCACGCTTGTTTAACATAATCACTAACTCGATAGAAGTTAACTAATAATTCTTTTTATTTTCAAAAGTTGTTTACCAAACAACTTGAATATCATTTGGCAAAATGAATTTTTGTAAAAAAAAATAAGGTTAGTTATGAATTGAAGTGCAACCCATCACAATCTAGTCCAACGCATGATTCATAATAATCCTTAATTATGTCATGTTCTCAACCTAAATTGAGTCGCAACCCATTACAACCTAGTCCAACGCATGATTCATAATAATCCTTAATATCATGCCTTTCACCGATGCCAACACTCAGGTATAATTAATAAAGAAGAGATTACAATGCTAGAGTTTTTAGCCACTTTAGCTATAACGGTAATTCTTCCCACTAAGAAGACACTAACTTGAGCATTGAAGAGTATTCCTTGGATCCTCCGCAAAGTACTTCTTACGAGGCAGGAGCTTGGAATTAGGAGGTTGTTCGGGATACTAGGAGACGCCATTCATTACCCCATCCGAGAGGGGCAACTCGAACCAAAGGGAAATCAAATATAAGGGGACATCGCTAATCTCCATCTTAGTCGAGGTAACTCTCCTGATATTGAGCATTTATGCTCGACTCACGTAATTATCACTTTATTAAGCCCTATTTGGAAGAATCACTGGCATGATAGAAATAACTTTTCTTTAAATATTATTTTTTGGGTAGTTTTTTTTATAAAAGTTGTTTGCTAAACAACTCAAATGATGTTTGACAAAATGAAATGTTGTAAAAAATCTATTGCCAAATATAGCCTTAGTCAAAATTTACTCGTTTGGGATGATTTCTCGAGGTTCAAGATGAGCCGTCGAGATTTAAATAGAGTTTTTATTTATTTCTTTTAATGTGGATGACGTGTAACATTTGGTGTAGAAAGATAGTCATATACGCATGACACATCATATATTTGATGATACATTGGATTAAAATTAACTGAAGTAAACAACATAATACATTAAAACAGTAATAGTCGATGTTAAATTGTATAAAAACTATATATTTTTGAAAATTAAATGAATGCACCACTATCTCTTAGATTGCATTAAAATAAATTGTGATGCTTCATTTACCACTTATTCTTCTATTGTGGGTATTATTATCAAAAATCATAAAATGGCGTTTGGTGTATTACCTCGCAGATTATCAAGCAATTTAGATTATCTTTAAGATAGGTTGTCATTAAAAAAATTATCGATAATTTAGAATATAGTATTTGATATAATAAATAGATCACTAAGTAATGAGATATATTTTACGAAAATACTCTTTCCATAATATAATATAATATAATATAATATAATTATAATATTATGTCATAGAAGAAGTTGTCGGAGACGAATATCTTGTTTCTGAAAAAGAGGAGGCAAATGACTTGTAAATGTTAGAAAATCAACATTGGACTTAATTTCACCCCAAAAGCTAGCTCAAAGGGGCAGGATTGCCCAATATATTTAAAGGCTATCTAGATCATAACCTCAATCAATGTGAGACTTTAACAATAAAAAACTTAGGATTTAAGAAGGATAATTTTGTTCTAAAAAGTTATTCAAGATTATTACTTCAGAGGCAATCCACGTAGACACCTCCCTCTTGAGCAATTCAAATTACCACTTTGATGATAATCTGGATTATCAAGGTAATCCGCATTACCTGCATAAGTGTGACACCAAACAAAGTAATGTGTGAGATCCAAATAATTTAAAGATAAAATTGCCAATAATTTGGATGGATTACCTCGTACCAAACGCCTCTTAAGGATAATATTCTTTATGTTGAATATTTATTGGTCAATGCTAATTCTGTTTTGCATACCGAAACACTTGCTATTAGACAATATTTGATGATTGTACTGTAGAAAAGAACATGTTATCATTGAGTTTGATTCCAAAATTTTTGTGAAATGTTTGAAGCAAAAGAGCGGCCCAGATTGGTGTGTTCAATCTGATTTTGATGATGTATCTTTATTTTTATTGGCTTGTAGTAATATTTGCTTTAATTTTATCTTCAAATAATATAATAAAGTGACTCATTGGGCTGCAAATTTTGATCGTTTAAATGGTGTCTCGTTTGATCTCATGTGAGATATTCATAGCTTCAAAATATTATTGTAAAGGATTATCGTGGTTCGGTTCTGTTCGTTAATTTGAAATATTTTTTTTTTAAAAATAAATAAATATATTTTTGAATTAATTAAATAATGTAGGGGGGCCTATGACTTTTCAATGCGATTATTTAGGTCCCGATTGTGTTCGTTAATTTGAAATAATTTTCTTTTCTAAAAAAAATAAATATATTTTTGAATTAATTAAATAATGTAGGGGGCCTATGACTTTTCAATGCTTTGTTCAATTACATCTTCATCCTTTTCTTTTTTTCCCCCTATATATATTAAAGAATTTGAGGAGCTTCTTCGCAATCCCTTTCGACCTCGCCTCGTTCTTCTCCGTGTGTAAGCCTTGAACACCATCACATCACATCCTCGCCTTATTTTCGACACCCAATTCAAGCACAAGAACAAGAACACTTCTCCAATCTTCCTTCTCCAACTCCATCTTTCCATCTTGTGATGAAGCAGCGGCTCCTAAATGCATCATAAGAGATCAGAGCCTGAGGTCGGAAAGGAAAGCTTCGCCCCATCTTCCTCTTCCGGTTTCCATCCGCAGCCGCCGCTGCCACTCTTCCCTCTCTTCCACCCTTCCGTCATCAACCCTAACCCTAATGCCGATTCCTCCCCCCATGGCCTCTCCGTCCCCCACAAACGCCCTATCATGACCCCATCCTCCCCCGCTGCTGTAGCCGCCGTCGTCGCACCGTCCGCCGCGATCCCCCGGCGCCTCGCCCCCTCCGTCGCCGCCGCCCGCTCCGTGGTTCGCCACATCCTCCGCCGGCTTCACTTCCGCTTCCGCCTCTTTCTCCTCCTCTCCTTCCCTTCCCTCTATCTCCTCCTCTCATCCTCTGGCGGCTCCGGCAGCAGCTCCTCCTCCGGTCGATCGTTTCTCCTCGACTTCATTTCCGCTGTGGCCTTCTCGTCTGTTCTCCTCTTCGTTCTTTGCGTCTCCCTCAACGCCCTACCACTCCCCTCCTTCCGCCTCCTCCTCTCTCGCTCCTCCTCCCTCCTTCCCAGCTACCACCTTGCTCACCGTCCGAGCCCCGTCCTTTGGTCCATAGGAAGCTCTTCCTCCCCTGACAAGCTTAAGGCTGACCGCCGCCCTTCGTCGGGGTCTGATGTGCAAGTCTATAACAATGGAGATGTCTATGAAGGCGAATTCCACCGGGGAAAGTGCTCGGGAAGTGGGGTGTACTACTACTACATGAGCGGCAGATACGAGGGGGATTGGGTCGATGGAAAGTACGATGGATACGGGGTGGAGACTTGGGCCCGAGGAAGCCGTTACAGGGGTCAATACAGGCAGGGACTCCGACATGGATTTGGGGTGTATAGGTTCTATACAGGCGACGTGTATGCAGGGGAATGGTCAAATGGACAGAGTCATGGATGCGGGGTGCATACATGTGAGGATGGCAGCCGATATGTTGGGGAATTCAAGTGGGGAGTAAAGCATGGGCTTGGACACTACCATTTCAGGTTCATGTTTGAGGCTCTCTGTTCTTGGAAATTTACTCTTTATGCTAAATATTTCGGATCTTCATAATTCATTGTTGAGTTTGGCATATGCGTTCCTTAGTTCACATGAATCTGATGGTTATCAGGACATACTGTACTTGATGATTCACAAAACTGGACGTCTTGTTGTTAAATTGGCTTACTGAAATTGAATTATTTGCTACTCTGCTTGACTTGTTCTCTTCATATGTTGCTCTATCTTAATTCAAATTCCATAATGTTTTAAAAAAAATCAACAGTAGACCCATAGATTTTGTGTGTTGTATTACCTGGACATTGGCGTGCTAAGCGTCATTTAGGCTTTATGTTCTTAAAACTGAACTGGCCAGCATTGAGCTTGTGCATGTTTAATTTTTTCCAACTTTGCTTTATTTTTTGCATAATTTCTGTCTACAAAATGGTTTTTCCATGATCCAAATATAGTCCTGCTTCCTGCAATTACAATTTGATTCCACTTTCTCACTCCCTTTTTCAATTTCTCTGTTGACTTGAGGGAAACTAAGGAACACATGATGATGCACAAATTCCATCAAGTTCTTTTGGATATCTGTGTGCCATTATTTTTACCCAAATTTGCAACCTAGCTATAGTTTACTAAACTTTGTACACCATAGTGGTGCTGCTTATTAAATGGTCTTATATTGTCCAATAAAGATGATGCAGGACATCACAGGATAAGGACTAGATGGGCTCGATGATGAAAGATTAGGGTAATTTGATCCATTTTTTGAGAGATCTTCCTTTGTTGCAACTTACCGTATGTTCTTATGCCTTTAGTGGACCTAGGCAAAAGAATTGCATATCCAATATTCAGCACTATTTCTACTAGTAGGAATGTATTGATCTTAGTTCTGTTCTGTTATCCCATATCAATTGTCAGATATTGCTATGTAGGAGTTTACATGCCTTTGATCACTCAACTATTAGTTCTTTTTTGGAAAAAAATGAAAATAAATCAACTTGTGATAGTTCTTGGTTGTATTTCTTTATCATTTCTCCTTTGTAAGTTCAATGCTTCTTTCTTTCTTTTCTTGATAGAAGACAAATGTCACCAATCTAACTTTCCCAAACCTGTTAGGAGGTTTCTTGCATAAATAGAAGTTAATGTATTTTTTAATTATGCTAGCCTAGATGTCAAGTTTATGTCATAATTGTCAATTATGACAAAGTAAATAATGTTTTATTTGCTTCCATTAGAAATAAATCTTCTATATGGGTCTGCAATTTGCTGATTACTTAGGGTAGTTTGGTTGGAAGGTTTTGACAAAATGAGTATGAGTGTGAAGCCTAAAATCTTTGGGTTTTAGAAACCTGAGGAGTAGGGAATGAAAGAGTTCCCAAATATGATACCAAATATCTCCCGCTCCTTTTTTTTTGCTAACAAAGAAACTTTTAATCTATGTTTTCTAAAAATTGATTATATATTATATAGCTATGTCTGATATTTTAATAAAATTTATATTTTAGTCCATGATCAATAAAAAGTTACATGTATTTACAAATAATAAATTAAAATTCAACGAAAATTAATATGTAGTTCTTTATCAATAAATCTTATTCTGAAGTAATATGTTCAAATTAAGTAAATAAAAATGAGTGAAAAATAGTATATTTGTGCATTTAAGTCCTATCTTTTATAAACTTTTCTTTTATTCCTTTACCAATAAAAAGTTACATACTTGCAAAATGATAAATTAAAATTAACTTAAATAATCTATTAAAGTCAGGTGCAGACATGAGAATCGCTCCCATTTTTTTCATTGTTATATTTTTTATTAAGTAGAAGGATATATTTTTTTTACGAATTATTCTTGTTCATGAGTGTTGATAATCCAAATAGGTATTTTGGAAATGATTCCCATTCTCATGTTGCAAGTTTGCAACCAAACAATTCCTTGTTGGAACAAAATTTGATTTTCATTCTCATGGAATTTGTTTATGATTCTAATTCTAATTTTAATCGCCGGATCTGCAACCAAACGGTCCCTAAGAAAACCAACCTAATGTAGGAAAAAATGACTATAAGGTAGAATAATGTTAATGAATGATTATGCTAGTACTAATGCCTTTGGGAGCTAGATCATAGATGGATAAGACATATCTCATAATTATTTATGCAAAATAAATTTTCAGAACCTTATCAACCTAGATTATCTTAGAAGATAAATGATTCATGGGTGCATTCATGCTTAGTGTTTTGATAAAGTTTTGGTTTATAGTTGCAAAAACTCAATGCGAGATCTCCTACATGATAGGGTTCCCTTGAAGATACTAGTTAGTCATGGAACACTTATTTGCTTTATACTGATTTTTGCCACTAACTCTCATCAATTTGTTAATGCTTTATTGACAATGTAACTTCCTTGGGAGTAATAATAGTTTATGGGCGCCTCCTTGGAAGATATCATATCATGAAAAATGTCTCTAAAAGGTTGTTCACCCTTGGTATCATGTAGTTACTAGTTAGTATTTACTACAAAGTATAATCTTATAGGTATCGAGTCTATGTTCAAGGGATATACATAGTTGAGTCTTGAATCTTCATAATTTTTGTGTATTCAACTACTTTCTCTTTATATTTCTGTTATCGTTTTTGTTGGCAACGTCTTAGATTCTTCTTGAAGTTTTACATTTCTGTACATAGACATTGGACAAAGTTAGAGCCTAACTTGTGGCCTAAAACAACAATACATCTTTCATAGCTCCAAGTTCGGATGCTTCATGGTCTCATTATTTGGATCTTGGCTTTCACCCATCTCATTGCTTCTTCCTTAGACAAATGACTTGTTTCTTGTTTTATTTTCTCTACTTAATATTAGAGATGATCGTATGGTTTAGTTATTAGTATGACAAACTAACAACCAAACTTACATCAATATTAGTTTAATAAGTTGTGTCAGTGCTGGTGCACCAATGTAGTTCAAAATGCTTCTGTGCTAATATTATGAGAACAGGGTTATTATGCTTAGTCAATACTTGCCAATTTTGACACTAAAATTTCTTCCATGCATATGATTCTTATTCTTGTGGTCACAGCTACTTGCTACTTGCTAGGTTACTAAGTACCTACAAAAAATTATTAATTTTTCCTATAAAATCATTTGTGACTCTAATCATATTGAACACATCCTTTACAGTCCCTTTTCATGTTAGACTTAGGTTCACAATATACTTGGTCTCGAGCTTCCTGCACATTACACTAATAATCACGACACTTCCTGATGATTTGATACAGTGGTGGAGGATATTTTTCTTCATTCATGGAGAATTTTTAATGGTGCATTTTTCTCATCACAATTTGCTTCTCTGAAATTATTTAAATTATAAACACCGGCACAAGTAGGTCAAGTATGTTGCATTCCTTTAAATATAGTGATTATCTTGTTATCAGTTTTAAGCAGCTGGTAAAGATTTGAAGCCATTGGTTTCCTCAAATAATGTGAAACACAGGTTCATTTGCAAGTTAAATAATGTAACTTCTGAGAGTAGATTTTCCATTGTGACCTGACAAATCTAGATACCTTCGTATTTTATTATATTCAAGGTTTAAAATCTCGTACCTGTACCGATTTCAGTGAAGGTATGTACTGGTACCGATTTCAGTGAAGGTATGTACCGGTACCATACTGGTACCATACTATACTGACACACATAATGGTCCGGAAACAGGCTTGTATCGCGGCCTATATCGGGTTTTTTGCTCTTTTTTAAATGTGAGCTCCAAAACATAATTTTATCATTGAAATGATGAAAGCACAGACATAATCTACTAATAGATGATTAAAAAACATACCTAATTGGGATGATCTTTAAGAAAGTGAAGAAAACAAGAGATTTGAGAGAGTATGAGCGAGTGAGGAGGTAAATGAAAGGTTGGGGGCTTTATATAGCTCTGTATGCCCAGTACAGGGCCTTCACCAGGCGGTACATTTGATACACCTCGGTAACAAGTGTGCCTATATCGGTTTTTTTTAAAATGTTAAATACTGATCATGTTGCCTAGTGTGGTATGGTATTTAAAACTATGATTATATAGTTGCAGTGCAGCAGAAATATTGTTTTATAACTGCCACTGATCTCAGATTCTCAATATCATCTCATTATTTCCAACGTAAGTGAGATACATGTTAGAGCTATTGGTTTGGCTAAGGGAATCATGGTCATTGAAACATCCACCAATGCATAGTTGCTGTTTGTATGACTGAACTGCATAGTGTGATATTAAGCATATTTCTTAACCATGGAAGTTTGTGAGAAAGTTCTCTTTAATTCACATATTTATATGTCTAATATGGTAGATTTGGATGAAATGAAATATCTATTTAATCTAACTTGAAGAACTGATGTCCAATATCTTTGATGCTGGCAACGCAGTACTGCACAGTACTATTATCATCATTCTTGACCGCTGACATAATCAACATATTTGCTATTAATACTATATATAAAGTGGATGTGGTTGATATGTATGCCATCTATTGCCACACTGGTACCGAATTTTGTCATTGATTGTTCTCACTGCTAACCTTTGCAGGAATGGAGACACATATGCTGGGGAATACTTTGCAGACAAGATGCATGGATTTGGAGTGTATCGTTTTGCAAATGGACACCGATATGAAGGTGCATGGCATGAGGGAAAGAGACAGGGCCTGGGAATGTACACATTCAGGAATGGTGAGACGCAATCAGGACATTGGCAAAATGGTTTCCTCGATACTTTGAGCACCCAGAGCATTAATCTTGGTTCACCTGTTGCTGTTAATCATTCAAAAGTTTTGAATGCAGTTCAGGTAATAAGCTTTCTTTATTTAAGGAAGCTCTGCAAGCTCATTTTCATTGATAGCAAGATAAATTTTCACAGATAGATGATTCTGTGAAAAAATATACCTTTTTGTTTCATTTAATGATTTCCCTGTATAACTTGGTTCTTCAGGAAGCTCGCAGAGCAGCTGAAAAAGCTTATGATGTGCCTAGGGTTGATGACAGGGTGAACAAAGCTGTTGCTGCAGCCAATAAAGCAGCCAATGCAGCTAGAGTTGCAGCCGTGAAAGCTGTTCAAAAGCGCATGCCTAACAAAGGTGCTGAGATTCGAGAACACACTGTGTGAATCTTTTTCTTCATACCTGGAAAATAAATCTTTGAAGAGCTGAAAATGTCTGCTTAAAGCAAGGAAGGGACAGCAATGATCGAGCACCAAAGAAACTAAGGAAGTTGTGAGCATCCTTGCCCTGCCACTCAACTTTCCTTGATGCTCTCGCTGATCCTTGACATGCATCTTCCAGTTGTCGAAGATAACTGATGGAAGAAGCAGATTATTTTTTTACCTTTTGCTTGCTTTTATGTGATACATATTTTGATGACCATTCATTGATATGAATGTGTCACTCATCAGAACTTGTGCGACACTTCTGTTATCCATGTATAGAGCTGTTGTATGGCCTAATACACAGGCTAAATATAGTGCATATTTGATTGTTGTATATGAAACTCTATCAGCTGTTGTAGATCGAGAGGCCTTTTGCTGCTAGGTAAATTTTTTTTGGTGTGCAAGTGTGAAGTGTTCTGACGTAACATTGAATTCAAGCACGTTTAGCTTAATTGTCACGTTGCTGGTGTTGGTCTTGTTTCATATGGATTTCAGATTGTCCACCTGAGAGCAACGTGGATAATTTTTGTTTAGCTGCCTAGCCTGTGCTTCGTCTTCTAGGCGGTTGGAAGTTGACTCCAAAAAAGATCTTCCACTTGGACAGCCCAAAACAGTATTTCTGAGGTGTTTGACAATGCTTAACTATTATGCTAGTACCCAATCCAAGATAAACGTAGCCCAGCTACGAAGTTCTCGTCTTGTAGTGTTTGGTGTTGTAAGATAGAGGGTGTGCAGTGTCTTTGTTTGATTGAGCTAGGGAATACATTTGAGGCAACTGAACATCAAGTCAAAATTTGCACCCGGTTATATACATATATTGATTGCCATATTGGCTAGCTGGTGATTCGGGATTATTATGCATTTCAAAAATACTCTTGGAAAATTAAGCAAGGCCAATACGTAGTAACTGTAATTGATGCTAATCTTGTTCAAGTGTCGGTGGAAAAGCAACATTTTACTGTCATCAAGAAAATTTTATTTTAAGCTTATTTATTAAAAGCTTGTTGAGCTCAAGATGTCCAATTTACACCAACTAACCTATTTATACAATATAGTATATTTGTTTTTTTTTCTTCTAAAAATCAGCTTTGTGACTTGTAATATATAAATAAACGCAAGAATATACACATACTTATTGAAAATATAACTAGATGTATAATCACTAAGCTAGTAGTGAGTCCACAATGTAGTTTATTTATTAAAATCAAGATCTAGTCTATGCTTGATACATATGAATTAAATGTTAAGTAGAAGAAAATACGAGAGACCACAAGTCGGAGAGTGGCCGGTTACAAAACACCATAACAAGAAGAGAACATTCAAAGAAACTAGTAGCAACGACGACCGTCAACGGTAGGGGAGAGCTCTTATGCTGGAACACGCGTGAATTTCTTTCGTACCTTACAAACCAGCACTACACAAAAGACAACCTCACTCTGGTCTTACAAAGCACAGAGTTTGACACTTAGGGCCTATTTGGTACGTTATATAAACATTTGGGAAGCTTTTAAACATGATATGAATTAATGCTGGACTAGAATATAACACAGGAAATAGTGTATTAATAATATATTCTCAGACCCCTTCATTAGCTTGTATTAGTAAAAAACCACACGCCCCTTCCTCCATGCGATTTCCAAGTATTCTCCTATGTCTCTTCTTCTTCCACACTCTACCTCAGCTTCTCGTCGGGCTCTCCATGCCTCAACCGGCACGCCTCATTGCTGCCTCCCTCCGGAGTCAACAAGCCTCGCGCCGAAGGGGCCATCGAGGGAGGGGTTGTTGCTGCTTCCGAAGGGATCATTGAGGCAGTGAGCCTCACCACGCCAAAGGGGACGTCGATGCTTTCGAAGGGGTTGTTGAGGTAGCGAGCCTCACCACGCCTCAACCCACGCGCTTCTTCATTCCATTGCTACTTTCTATCACAGGGGCCGTCGAGGGAGGCACTGCGCTGGGAATTTGATATGACATATTTAATTTTGATATTTATGATTGAAATTTAGCTTTGATGTATAATACATGCTCATTATACATGTCTCCATCAAATACTATATAATAATAATATAATACATGCTAGTAATATACATACTAGTACCATACAAATTAATACTATACAATGTACCAAATAAGCCCAAAGTCCCATGCGATAACTCGTAATTATAAAAAGTAATAATAATAATAATAATAATAATAATAATAATAATAATAATAATAATAATAATAATATATGTCTGCACTAAATACTATATAATAATAATATAATATATGTTAGTAATATACATGCTAGCCAATAAATGCTAGTACTATACAAATTAATATTATAGAACGTATCAAATGAGCCCAAAGTCCAATGCAATAACCTGTAATTATAAAAAGTCAATTTTGCCCTTAAATCAGAAATGTCGGTCCATGGTCTTTAAACTGATTGAGACAAATTTAAAAATTTAGACAATCAAATTAAAGTTGTTTGTATTTTATGAACTATAAATTAAAATTCACATTAGAATAGTAAATTGAACTTTAACCCAATTTGTTGATAAACAAAACAAAGCTTTTCTGTCGATCCAACTCTGCCGCTCGAGAAAGCAAGGAAACAACGAAGGAGGGAGGGGTAGGCCTAAATTATGGAAGGAATCGCCAAGGGTTTGATGAGCGCAGCTCTTGACGTCGTCGCTGGTGACAATGACGCTGCAGCCGTCCCTACTCCCTAGGGTCTATTCCTCACCTCCCGAAGGGCGCACCAGGTCCACTTGGGCCGAGGTCTAATTCTTTATCGCATATTCTTACTATCTATAACTTCGTGATTCGTAATGGTGATCTTTGGGAGTGATTTACTGCAGGTGGTTTCCTCAGGGCATGAAGAGCAGCCAGACCGGGCGACGGAGAGCAATTGTGGTTACGGTCGGAACCAATCGAGCACAAGAAAGGTGAATTCTTTTACCAATCCCTGTTTTTTCTACTAGTTGGTGTTTTTAATAAAACTAGATTTTTTTTTTAAAAAAAAAGCAGAATGAAGAGAATATATCAGAGATGGTCAGAATTTCATTATTCTTTGCTATCTCTCGCAGATAACGCTAAAAGCAGAATGAAAAAAATCCAACTAAACATATTGCGCTTATTGAATCATGAAAACAAAAACACAACATAAGCACTTGGATTCAGCAGGATTTGCAATAACTAATGCTTCTTATGTGGTTGAATGCATAGGACGAGAGCAAGGTGCAAGATGGAGATGGGGGGAGCTTTTGCCAGAAGAACCAACACCAGCAGTCCAGAAGGCCATACAAGGTTTGGTTACCTTTCGAGGGATGCAAAACATTTTTTTTTTTGTAAATGCAATATTCGATCTTTTATTTTGGTTGTTTTACTCCTTGGTTCCTGTTAAAATTACTAAACTAAAGACAGACATATTTTGTTTCCTTTTTTATTGTTTATCTTTCCTGAAATTGAATTGCATTTAGATTACAAAGAACTGTTTTATTTCTTCTGATGCCCTTCAAATAAGCGAAATAATGCTGCATAATAAAATTGAAAAAAGAGGTGGATAATGCATCCACGGTGTGACAACTTATAGTGTACAATCTATCCTGATCTATATATATACCTAAAAGCAAGATTCAAAAGAGCCACGTGGCACTTTCACAATCCAGTATTGCTGACTTGGCAATTTTAAAATTTTTTGAGAAATTTCTTTTTTTTTTTAAAAAAAAAGTATTTCTCTCACTTATGTCTTTTCTCAATTGATGTAAACTAGTTGTAGTACCTGTGCATTGCAAGGTTAAAATATGGTTTAAAAAATAATTAAAATTAAATTTTATATTTTAATATATTATTATATAATCCGTGATTTTATAAATAAAAAAGTTTGAAATTAAATGTTTATATATTATTATATATAAATAGAATAGTCTATTGATTACTTGATATTTTCTAATATAATTTCAATTTGAAATTATATAAATTTAGATATAAAACTATTTTTTTAAATTTTATAAAAACAATTATTTTAAACTTAAATTGCAAATTAATTACTAATTTAAATTTTAAATTAAATTTTTAACTCTAATTTAATATTCTTAATAATTAAAATTTTAATTTTAATTTTAATTTTAAATATTTATATACGATTATAACCAAATTGAAATTAATAAAATTCAAAATTAAGCATGTTTAATTAAGCAGACATAGGAAAATTCAAAATTAAGATTTAATTTGTTTTTTTAAATCAAAATTTTATAAATAATTCTTAACTTTGTAATTAATTAAATTTAAAAATTTTAAAAATTAAGCATGATTAATTGAAGGGAAAATAAAATTCATCATTAATAAAATTCAAAATTAATTTAATATGAAAATTAATTTTGAAATTCTAGTTAATTTATTTTGAAAATTTAAAAGTTAAGCATGATTAATTGAAGAGAAAATAAAATTCACTATTAATAAAATTTGAAATTAATTTAATATGGAAATTAATTTTGAAAATTAAATTGGAGGAAAATTAAAGTAGTTTAATGTAGAAATTAAAATTAAAAATTTAGAAATTATGCATATAAAAATAAAAATATAAGTGGCGTAAAAACAAAGATAAAGAATTGAGGGAGTGGGGGGAAATTTAGGCGAAAAGGAGTTGTATATACACTACTAGAAAAATGGACATCAACAACGGCTGATGCAATGAAGCCGTGGCAGAAAATCATCAGCAACGGCCGGCGCCGTTGCAATGAAGCCGTGGCAGAAAATCGCGTTGTTGATAACTTAGCAACGTATTAGCAACGGCTGCTCGGGCTGTTGCTAAAAATATTATCAGCAACGGTTTTGCCATGGACGCGGAGCCGTTGCTGATAACATTAATAGCAACGGCCGGTGAGCCCGTAGCAACGTCGTTAGTAAAAGCCCGTTGCTAAGCCGTTGCTGTAGGTCATCAGCAACGGCTTTCGATAAATTTTTAGCAACGGCTTTCCCACGGATGGCCGTGGGAAAGCCGTTGCTGATGATGTGAACCTGGTAACGAAAAAATTTAAAATTTAAAATTTCCATTGATACATTGATACATTATCTGATACATAACTCACACACCCATACACTCATACACACATTCGTTCACACATCACAAATACACCAAGATATACATCAAAACAATTATATTTATATTGATAATTATCCACAATAGTATAAAAACTATTCAAATGCAAAATTGAAGTATATCAATATCCAAACAAAATAAATTAAACAAGTACAATATCTCAGTAACAAAGTCAATATAAAAAAAATCTCACGATGACGATGGAGGATGGTCTGGATCATATGGCGGGGTCTGGAGTGCTTGAGTGTACACCGACGTGGACTGACTCGAGGACGATGGATGAGATGATGCTGAAGAGATGCCTGCTTCGGGATGACCTGACATGTTGCGTAGCATAGCATGCATCTCCGCCATCATCTGACTCTGACGCGCGACCGTCTCCTCTAGAGTCCTTATTCTGCTACTATGATCATAACTGGATCTGGAGGTGGACGACCGCTCACCAGCGACCGAAGGGGTCGATGCTCCAAGTGGCCCTAGTATGGCTCGCGCATGACCACTATCTGCAAAGTCATATACGCGGCCATGGTCCCAGCCACCTGCGGCCTCGACCCACGTTGCTGCGTCAAAGTCCTCGGGGGTGCCCCCGCGCTGCACCACCGTCTGGCTGTAAGTCTCCTACTCGAGTTTGATTTTTTGTTTAATATTTATCATAAAACTTAAATTATAAATATATAATGAATAATTTAAACAAATATATAGTTACCATAATGTATGCAGTGCAGTTGTCGATGTACTCCCCCGTCCCATGTGCTCGACGGTGAGTCCGCTCAAACACCGCCATCGGGGAGGGTCGCTGGACAGTCCCGTCATCCGACACCGTCGTCTACATTTACAAAACAAATACATTAATTAGTACACATAGTAATAAATAAAATATATAATTAAAAGGTATACTTATCATACGGTTTGCGTGCACTACAAATGCAACAGAGCCGCCGGTGTGACGCGCTGCTCCCCCCGACATGCGATTTTTAGCCGCATTCCGAGAAACCTCCTGCCATCGATCCGTCGACCATACTCCCACGAGCTGGTCCCATATATCCGGAGTAATCCAATCGGGGTCGTATCCCCGAGTCTCCGCGATGTTAGTAGTCCCAGCTCGTGCCATCGCCTGGGACCGGGCATGTCCCAGCTGCCCGTTGTACCTTGCCCGGGAAATAGCCTCCCAAGCAGCGTAAATGAAGGGCCTTTGATGCTCAGCCCATGTATAGCGAGCCTGCAGAATAATAATATCAGTATCAATATTCATCATCATGCATGTAAAAAAAATAATAATACGTGCCTCAAACTCGCGCCATAACATGTCAACGTGCTCGCTAGGCACGTAGGCCATGCCCCGTGCATGTATCGTCGAATAGTAGAAGAAATGCTCCTCGACACTTCTTCTTGCTCGAACCTGCACAACAAAAATAAATTTTAATATTATATTATGATATAATGAATTTGTAATGATTCATAATTCATGATATATTACCGCTCCCCAATCACGCTAATAAATCTACGTGACTCTGTGGCTGGTGGAGGCTGCCACCTGTTCAGCCCGCGTGGCCGCCTGCGTCTGGATGTACTAGCCTCGGCAGTATCATCGGCATGAGGATCAACAACAGGAGGATCAGCAGCATGAGTAAGTGTAGGAGTCTCACCGATCGGAGTCTCCGAAGCTCTCCTGCGACGATAACCACGACCAGACATATCTGTCGAATAGACATATAATCAGATTATTGTATAAATAGTAGAGATATATTTAATAAAATATATACTTTACAATTATTTCTCATCATCTGAATAATAGTCTTCGAATTCTTCCTCTTCTTCATCTTCTTCATCTCTAGCTTCCTCAATTTCATGATCGTCATCATCAGCATAATCAACTTCTAATTGAATTGACGTTGTGTCTGCATCCTCGAGTATTGGAATAATACGATCTACAGCAGGAGGATCATCTTCTTGATAGAAACCATGTGTCATATCAGGTATCAGCTCATTTTCTCCTACCATCGGATCAATTTTTCCTCTACCTTTTATCTTACAGACTACACGCCAATCTGCTCTATCTTTATTTCGAGCCGGATACTTCGCGTAATATACTTGTTCGGCTTGTGATGCCAATATAAAAGGCTCATTTGTTGCCAATTTAGATTTGTAATTAACCTCAACAAGTTTATATTTTGGATGAACTTTCATGCCCCTTTCTGTTGTATCGAACCAATGACATCTAAATAGAATAACTGATTTCAAGCCGAAGTAGTGCAACTCTATCATTTCTTCCACCAGTCCATAAAAATCCATATCACATTCAACATAGGTTGTCCCTTTCACACAGACCCCAGCATTCATCGTCTTCTTTGTAAATGCATATTCAACCGTGTGAAATTTATACCCATTAATAAAATATCCGCTATAGCACGACACAAGTCGCGACGGTCCACTAACAAACTCAAATATTCTTTCATCTATTTTAGCTCTGTGATCTTTGCTGTAAGTCTGAATCCAAGTAGGGAAATCACGATTCCGTAATCTCTCAAATTCTTCATCGTTGTGAATAGAGTATTTTTGCACAATCTCAATGTCAAATATTTCAATGAATTGTTCAATCTCTGGACAATTGAGTAATACATACAAGTGTGCCAAATGATACTATTCCTCGCTTAAGTGTCGAGATGGACGAGAACCAAAAGCACGACCAGAGTGACAAAATATATTTAAACGTCCATCTGAATGTCGAACACCCCCGTCGTTGTTACGTGGAAGACGATCAAATTTTGTCTGTACTATCGATTCAAAGTAAAATGAGCAGAATGTTGAAATTTCTTGGATGATATACGATTCAGATATTGATCCTTCAACAACTACGGTGTTCTTTACTTTTTTCTTTAGACGATTCATGTATCTTTCAAATAAGTACCTCCACCAATATTGAACGGGGCCACCAACTCGTGCCTCGTATGCCAAGTGTATCGGTAGATGCTCCATCGAGTCAAAAAATGCAGGAGAGAAAAACTGCTCCAGCTTGCATATGATTTCAACAATATTATTTTCAAGTGTTGACATATCTTCGACTCGAAGGACATTTGCACAGATGTTTCTAAAAAATAAACTTAATTCAGTCAATGGACCCTAAATATTATCAGGTAGAAGATCTCGAAATGCGATCAGAAATAATCTCTGCATGAATACATGACAATCATGGCTCTTCATCCCTGATATTTTGCAATCATCGACGTTCACACATCGAGATAAGTTTGAAGCATATCCATCGGGTAATCTGAGTTCTTTTATCCATTGACAAACATCTTTGATCTGTTATTTATTTAACACATATAGGGCATTCGGTTTCAGATATCGTCCGTTGACCTCTTGTAACTCCAACTCTGGTCTTTTAGAAAGTATTTTCATATCATGTCGGGCTTTGACATTATCTTTAGTTTTTTCGGAAATATCCATCAAAGTGTTGAAAATATTATCAAACACATTTTTTTCAATGTGCATGACATCTAAATTATGTCGAATCAATAATGAACTCCAATAGGGCAATTCCCAAAAGATACTTTTTTTCATCCAGTTATGTGTTTGGCCAAAACCTGACACTCTTTCATTGCGACCAAATACTATATCTGGAAGTGCTGAAACACGTGCTAACATTTGTTCACCAGACAACATCGGTGGTGACCCATCTCTTTTGACTCTGCCCTTAGTAAATTTATTACGATTCCTTCGATACTGATGATTAGCCGGTAGGAATCGACGATGCCAATCAAAGAATGAGATTTTTCGTCCGTTCTGAAGACTGATTGATTTAGAGTGTTCCATACAATACAGACAAGAGAGTCGGCCGTGAGTGCTCCAACCAGACAACATGCCGTATGCCGAGAAATCATTGATTGTCCACAAGACCGCAGCTTTTAAATTAAAGTTTTGCTTCCGATGACAATCATAAGTGATAGCTCCCTCAGTCCACAATATTTTCAATTCATCTATCAAGGGTTTGAGAAATATGTCAATTTCTTTTCGTGGACCCTTAGGACCCGGAATAATCATCGAAAGATAAATAAATTCATCTTTCATACACATTGACGGTGGCAAATTATAAACTGTCAGCAGCACTGTCCAAACTGAATAAGGAGTTGCAGAATGTCCAAACGGATTAAAACCATCTGTGCACAATCCCAATCTTATATTTCTAGTATCCCTAGCAAATGAAGGATAATATGTATCCAAATGTTTCCATGCTTCACTATCGGATGGATGAGTCATTACTGTATCATCACGACTTCTTGCATGCCAACTCATGTAGGGGGCTGTCTTTTTCGACATAAATAATCTTTGAAGCCTCGGTGTTAGTGGAAAATACCGAAGCACCTTAAACGAGATATTTTTTTGTCGGACCGATTTCTTCTCCTTATAACGAGGATGTTGACATATAGGGCATTTATCCAACTGCACATTTTCTTTATAATATAAAATGCAGTTATTTTGGCACGCGTGTATTTTTTCGTACCCAAGCCCCAATTTTCTCATTAGCTTTTTAGTCTTATAAAAAGTTGGCTCAAACTTGTTATCAGTAGGCAGCATTCCATTAATCAATCCAGCAATTCGATCATACGCAACCCCGCTGATATTACAATCGGCCTTGATGTTTAGGAGCTGTGTCATTGCTGAAAACCTAGTGTATTTAGGATAATTCTCATACAAAGGTTCATCTGCAGCTTTCAACATCTCGTAAAATTCTGCAGCTTCTTTATTCGATAATTTAATCTCTACCGCAGTTTGTACTTCTGTGATATCAACCGCTGTAGTATCTGGTGGGACTGATGTCTGAAGAACTGGCCGATCAACATTATCATTCAGGTGAAATTGACCCTCAAGACTATCAAGTATCATAGTTCTATAGGGATTAGATTGACTAGATGAAGCAGCACCAACAGAGGAAGATTCACCATATGTCTGAACGATAGGATTACTCGACATCCCGACTTCACGTGACTCCCCGTGACAAGTCCATAGAAAATATCTTGGTGCAAATCCTTTGCTATATAGATGCAAAGTGACAGTCTCCCGATCCAAAAATCGTCCATTCAAACAAATGCGGCACGGACATCGGATTTGATCACCGATGCTAACGAAATTCCGATTCGAATAGGCAAAATTTAGGAAGTACATTACGCCTAATCGAAACTCATTCATTAAAGCTCCACGATCAAGACGTCGGTATATCCAACTTCGATCAACCGACATGATTCTGTCAATCAATGATAATTTATTTGGTTAATGTCTTTAGGTGAGATTGTCCTATTCCATTCAGAATTTATGTTATTTATATTGCACTAAGTACTTATTTTAACCACTAACTTCATTCTAAATTTCGGCAGCATCTCCCTACAATTCTCCGAATACACATATCATCTGGGCGCGTATCGGAGAACAAGAGAGATGTTGCCGAAATTTAGAAAAATTAGTTAACATTTAAAAGAAAAACGTAAGTGCAGTACAAATAACTATATTCTCAAATTGTCCAATCAGGGACAATTCAAGAATTGTACGTCGTATAAAAGATCATCTACTTCTTTTACACGAACATACAATCCCCGAACGGATCTAAGGTTTTGCTAAATCATATCCGACTCGTCGATGCGTACGTGAAATATATCAACTCGTCGGATGGATGATTATTTTCTAAATATTTCGAGACAGTTCGAGTCCATATTGGACAATTCCGACACGAGTCCAAATTAGATGATTCCGGCAGGAGTCCGAAGTGGACGATTCCGGCGCGTGTCCGAAGTGGACGATTCCTGCGCGCGTCCGAAGTGGATGATTTCGGCACAATGCCGACTCCGGCGCCAGCGTACAGTGTGTCCGGACACTGTACAAGATCCGGCGGCGGCCATCGGCCGATCGCCGCCGACCGAAACTCAAAAATAGGGTTTCGGTCGGATTTCCCGCCGGCCGCAACGGGAGGAGACGGCCGGGCGGCGATGAATACCTGAAATCGGCGGTCGAGGATGGACGGTAGCGTCGGCAGCGGCAACTCGACATCATCGGCGTCGGCAGCGGCGGCGAGAGGAGGGAGGAGGAGCCGGCGGCGCAGCAGCGGGAGGAAGAAGGGGCGGGCGCGATCTGTGACCTATATAAACTTATCAGCAACGGCTCACTCGCCCGTTAGAAAGCCGTTACTAATAATTAAAATCATCTGCAACGGCTCGCGTGTTCGTTAGAAAGCCATTGCAGATACAACATATCTACAACGGCTTGAGCGACCGTAAGAAGGCCGTTGCAAATAGCAACGGCTTGAGCGGCCGTTGCTGATAGCCGTTGCATATATATATATATATATATATATATATATATATATATATATATATATATATATATATATATATATATATATATATATATATTTCAACAACAAATATATATATATACAAAGAAAAAAATTACAAAAATTGTAATATTTTTATGGTAAAAGTCAAATATAATATAAACATAATATAAAAAATTGAAATAAATTAGTTTAAACTACAAAAATATATGTTATTTTAAAATACTATTAAGAATAAACTCGATCAATGATATTTCAAAAACTCAAAAAGTAATATAAAAAATATTATGTATATTAAAAATATTTTTATCTTCCAATATATATAAACTACAAAAAAGTAATATTTTTATGAATAAAAATTAGATATAATATAGATATAATACAATAAAATTAAACAAATTAGAAATAGAAAATCTAAATTATTTAAACTACATAAATTTATTTGGGTTTGAAATATTATTAAAAAAATTTCAAAAACTCATATACTACTAATATAAAAAAAATCAATACATTAAAAATATTAAATCATAAATCGTAAATATCAAAAATGGACTAATACAAATAAAAAGTAATATTTTTATGAATAAAAGTCAAATATAATATCAAAAATAGACTAATTTACAAATGACAATTTGTCATTACACTCTTAAACTTCCATTTAAGGCATCCAAGAAGCTCATTAAGTAGATTACATATTAATATTTTTCTTGAGAGAACACATATTCATGTGGAAGCGACTGTGTACACATGAAGATGTATTTTATATAATATATAAGATAATATAAGATAAGATTTGATTTCAAAATTAATATATATTTTGAAATTAAAAAATTAATATAAATTTTAAAATTAGTAAATTAATAAATCTGACAAGCATAATTAAATAGAGACGAAAATTAGAAAGTTAAGGACAATTAATTGGAATTTAAATCGACCTTATTGGGACAAAAACCATAGTTAATAAAATGCAATTTGAAATTTGAAAATCGAGCATAATGAAATTATTTTAAAATAATTCAAAATTAATTATTTGAAATATCAATAATATTTGAAATTAATTTAATTGGTAGATTACACATGTTAATTTTTTTTAGGAAACACATATTCATGAGACAACGACATATGTCCACATGAAGATGTGTTTTATATATTATATAAGATATAAGATTCGAAATTAATTATTTACAAAATTAATAATGTTGGGAGTTAATTTTATTGATAGATTAAATATGAAAATTATTTTTGGAGGGAACACGTATTCATGTGGAAGTAACACGTGTCAACACGAAGATGTATTTTATAAATTACATAAGATAAAATAAGATTTAATATATGACAATGCATTATTGTAAAAAAGAATGTCCATTACAATTTTTTATTAATTATTAAATATATTAAAATATATTAAAATTTTAAATACTTAGGAATTAATAATAATAATAATAATAATAATAATAATAATAATAACATTATTATTATTATTATTATTATTATTATTATTATTATTATTATTATTATTATTAGAGAGATTATATAAATTAAAAATTAAATTAAGAGAGTACCTATAAATAGGATAGTTATAGATAATGACTCATTGGTTTGATTGTCACCTCATCAAAACTTGATTACGAAGGCGCCATATGACAACTTTGAATTTATCTTCGAGAATTCAGCGCGTTGCGCAATTATATATATAATTTTAAAATTATGATAAATAAAATTATCAAAAATTAGTTTTTATTAAATTATAATTTTTAAATAACAATATTCATATAAATAATAATAAGTATAATTTGTATGAAATTTTATATGCATAAACAAAATATTAAATACTATTTTAATTTAATTTATATAATTGATAAAGTAAAAAATATATAAATATCTCTAAACAAATATGATTTTTATTTATTGATTAAAATTCACAAAACACAATAATATATTTATAAATATTAAAAAAACAATACTGTAATTATTTTGTATATTTAAATGCCACAATTCTAATATTGATATTGAATTATTTCTTATTCAAATGTTTTGAATTACCCCACTCTTTTTTACTTGAAAAATAAAATATTACTATAATTAAAATTCACCAAATATAATATAGACATATATAATTAAAATTAACCAAATATAATATATAAATAATATAACAAATTTAAATAAATTAGAAACTAAAAAAATTAAAAAGTTTTAAACTACATAAATATATTTGATTTTGAAAGACTTTTAGAACACAAACTCAAAAACTAATATAAAAAATATTCAATAAATTAAAAAATATTTTATTGTATTTAAAAATTAAAATAATAGTAAATTAAAAAATAAAAATATCAAAAATAGGTCGATATAAAAAACACTAAAAACGGCTTCAAGAGTATTTATAATAAATCCATATAGATTTCAAAAACATATATATATATATATATATATATATATATATATATATATATATATATATATATATATATATATATATATATATATATATATATATATATATATTACAAATATAGTAATATTTGTATAAATCAAATATAATATAAATACAATGTAAAAAAATTGAAACAAATTAAAAAATTAAAAATCTAAATTATTTTAATCTACTTATAGATATAATATTAAAACAAATTAGTCCAAATAAATTATTTTAAACTAAATGAATTTAAAATCTAATGTATTAAAATAATTAAAATAATTAAAAATTAAAAATTAAAAATATAAAAAAATACTAAATAACCACATCAATAGAAATTATAGTGTGTGTGTATATATATATATCAAATATAATATAATGCAATATAAAAAATTAAAATAAATTATTTTCAACTACATAAATTTATTTAGTTTTGAAATACTATTGAAAATAAACTCAAGCAATGAAACTCAAAAACCGATATAAAAAAGAATTCAATACATTAAAAAAAATTTGATTAATTATTCATATAATAAATCCAAAATTAAAAACATCTCAATAGATTGATATACAAAATACTTTAAATGTGCACCAAGAGCAATTGTAATATATATATATATATAAACAACCAAATTATACAAAGATGAAAAATAATAAAAATAGTAATAATTTTTATGAATAAAAATTAAATTGAAATAAATGTATTATTAAAACAAATTAATCGAAATAAATTATTTTAAAGTAAATAATTTTAAAATACTATTTAAAAACAAACTCAAGAAATAATAGTTCAAAAACTCAAAAATTAATATTAAAAAATCAATACATTCAAAATAATAATAGATCCAAAATTAAAAACATAAAAAAAAAAATATAGATAAACACAATAAAATTGCACAAAAGAAATTGAATAAAAAATCGAAGAAAAGTTAGGAAGAGGGGAGAAAAACGACTGCAAAAATTATAAAAAAATGCAAGTCGGTGAATGAAAATTTTAATTATCTAAAATAGAGTTAGAAACCAAGTGCGATATCTTTTTGGAATACAAAATAAATATGACAACAACGGAGGGAGGGAGATATAGGGAAGAAAAAAGGGGAAGGAAATGAAATGAAGAAGATGAAAAGAGGAAAGGGGAAGCACGCAGGGAGAGATAGAAAATATTAGTGCAATAGGTGTAATATATATAGAGAGAGATGTGAAATTAAATAAAAAATAAATTTAAATTTACTACCACGAGATTGGTGAAATTAATTAAGAAAACAAATAATAATTGGCAGTCATGCAGTGAATTAATGTGCGGTAATAATTTAAATAGTAATTGTTAAATGAGAGAGAAGTAATTTAAATAGAAATTATTGGATGTTGTAATTAATGTTAATTGGAATTAATCATTGGATTCAATAATTAAAATTAATGCAGTTAACAATTGGATTGGAAAATTTGGTAATTAATTTTAAATAATTAATAAGATTATTAATTAATTGATTTCAAAATTAATATGAAATCCAAAATTAGGAAGTTTTAAAATTGGAAATTTCACTATAATTAATAAGATTCTTAAGTAAATGATTTAGAAATTAATTACTAAAATTTGATTATTAATTAAGTAAATTAATAGAGTGAAAAAGAAAATTGTTATAAATTTCAAAATTAGGAAATTAAAATAAATTTTGAAATTAGGAAGATATTAATTTAAATTTAATTAATTGAATTAAAGTTGAAATATGAAAATTAAAAATATGATGTGTTTTTGTCGAATTAGAATTAATAAGTAAAATAATTAAGTGAAAAAGAGAATTTATATTAATTTCATAATTTATTTAATTAATTATAAAAATTAGAAAATTAGAAAATCTTTATATTTCCCACTTATTTCATAGATATTTTTGTAAAATTTTTTAAAAAAGATTCATTCATCAAAAAAATCTTAATTTTTTTTTGTAAATGAACATTTAATAAATGTGCATTTAATGATTTTATAAAAATCTTCATAAAAACTATTTTTTATTAAATGAGCGGGAATAGTTCAAAATGAGCGGGAAAGATATAAAAATAACGGAAAAATACTACCTTATTTATTTCAGACTAAGTTACTTTTATTATATAAAGATATATAGATTACGACAGTTGTAATTTTCTCTCTCTTATATTTTTAATCTCAATTAATGTAAATTACTGCAATTACTCTCGCACGTCCTTCTCTCTCAATTACTTCACACGTCTACGGCGGCTTCAAAAGATCTTCCATTCTCCAATTTTAATGTGCAACATACTATGGAACTCTATCTTATATCTTCTCTCTGAATTAATGTAAATTAATGTAAATTAAGACAATTACTCTCGCACGTCTCTCTCTCTCTCAATTACTCACACACGTCTATGTCTGTTTCAAAAGACCTTCCTTCTCCAATTTTAATGTGCAACGTACTATGGAACTCGATGAGTGGCCAACGCAATGGAGATCGCCAGGTACGTACGTCTACTACTGATAATTCCAAGGTTCTGATGAAGCTATTGAGATGCATGAGAATTCTTCCTCCGCAGCATCGGCATCTGATGTTGTCTCTGAAGAAGAACCCAGCACCGATAGTGAATTAGGTATTTAGCAGTTCATTTGCTTCATTTATAGTAAGTTCTCTACATAATGATTGTTAATTCTAATTGTTGCTCTATTTAATTCGTTCAACCAACAGTTAACAAAGAGTAGGAAGGAATCAGCGGTACAGATGTGCTGAGAAGTCATCTACGGGCGATTGGAATGAATCATGATCAGGTTTTCTCTTCTTCTTCTTCTGCTGGAGAAGTAATCTACTGGCGACTGGAATGAATCAGGATCAGGTTTTCTCTTCTTTTTCTTCTTTTGCTGGAGAAATCATCTACGGGCTATTGGAATGAATGAAGACCAGGTTCTTCTTCCTTCTTCTTCTTCAATCATCATGAATGATCAGTGTGGATATTTGATGAAGACAAAGGTTTCATCATCGGATATCTACGCGCAGACCTCGCCAGGTACCACCCCAGTCTTCTTCTTCTTGCATATGTGAGTGCAGGGCATATTGAAAGCGCAAGCCAATATTAATAGAGGGGGGAACGAGGAGGAGGAGGTGCATGGTGGAGGAAGATCTAATCAAACCTGGTCATCGATCTTGAGGGATTGGATGCGCTTGCGATCGAAAATCTTGACGGCGAAGGCCTCCTCGGTATGGACGTGTCGATCTGGCGTACTTCACCTTCCCGAAGTTCCCCTCGCCCAGCGTCCTCCCGAGCTCGTACTTCCTCAGCACGCCTCCCATTCCCTCCTCCCCTCCCTCCCTGCCCATGTTCACAAATCACAACCCTCTTCTTTCTCCGCCGAAGGAAACAATGCACTCCCCTTTGCTTATATACGCCCTTGACCTTCTTCGCTCGGTCTGATCAATATCTGAGCATAAAAAGGCCAGCTTTATTTCATCTTAATTAGCAATAGAATAATTTGGCAAAGGGTTTATGGCTTTCCACACAATTAAGGAGAAGGACGGTTGTCCTCTATAGATATTAATTTCTGCAGTTCTCATCATCTATATGACTATTTGCATACATAATGTGTGCTTGAGCTGTCTATGTTGCTGAGGTTTGCAATTGACGTTTGCAAGGGAGTGGACTACTTGCATCGAAACAACATTATTCATAGAGATCTCAATACAGCCAACTTACTAATTATTGATAGCAATCTTGTATGTATCTTTCAACAAAACACAGTTTTCCACCAAACTATTTTTTGGAGACATGATCTATGATATGATTAAGTAGAACAAAACTCTTATGTCCTCTTCCTGATTGTTTCATTTGTTCCTTAATCCCAGCAATTGAAACAGAAAAAAATTGTTCTTTTAATCTTTTTCTTAGATTCATTTCAAATGATTACATAAATATACATACAACTTTTTTGTATCTAGATTTTTTTCCTGCAATATTAGGTTTTATGAAATATTTTTTGATTTTTTTAAAACAATATTTTTTGTTTTCTTAAAAAACATATATATATCTCCGTATTGTTTGTATAGGTTGTCAAAGTGATAGATTTTGGTGTTGCTCGAATCCAGAATCAAGGTGGATTTATGACAGCAGAAACTGAAACATATAGATGGATGGCAGTTGAGTGGATGAGGACTACTTTCCTCCTAATTATTTAAGCATTCATTTAGCTTTAAAATTAAGTCATGCATAAGATTCTAAATCAAGTAGTATTGTATCATCAATAATCATCTTGCACATAGCTTAAAGATGAATGGACGTTTAATAAAATTAGCAGGAAAGTGATCATCATCCACTTAAGTGGAAATGGATAGGACCCCACTTAAGTGAAATTTCTTTGTTCTTTCTACCTTGGAAAAACATTGAAATATATACCTATATTGTGTCTACCTTTCTAGGATCTATAATTTAATAATATAGATCTAGGATCTATATTTGTGTTTAATGTTTCTGGACTTTTTTCTGGACTAGGATCTATAATTTAATAATATAGATCTAGGATCTATATTTGTGTTTAATGTTTCTGGACTTTTTTCTGGACTTCTTTCTCCAATCAATTTCTGGATTTTTTTCTCTAACTATTTGTGTAAAGCCATAATTTGTTTAAATTGATGACATGCTATGGAGAATAGAATTGAAACAACTAAGTATGTCCACACGAAGATGTGTTTTATATATTATATAAGATATAAGATTCGAAATTAATTATTTACAAAATTAATAATGTTTGGAATTAATTTTATTGATAGATTAAATATGAAAATTATTTTTGGAGGGAACACATATTCATGTGGAAGTAACACGTGTCAACACGAAGATGTATTTTATAAATTACATAAGATAAAATAAGATTTAATATATGACAATGCATTATTGTAAAAAAGAATATGTCCATTACAATTTTTTATTAATTATTAAATATATTTAAAAATATTAAAATTTTAAATACTTAGGAATTATTAATAATAATAATAATAATAATAATAATAATAATAATAATAACATTTGATCTTTTATTTTGGTTGTTTTACTCCTTGGTTCCTGTTAAAACTACTAAACTAAAGACATATTTTGTTTCCTTTTTTATTGTTTATCTTGAAAAAGTTTGGCTTTGCTCAAATTGCTGAGTTGGGTGTTGGAAATTTTCTACCATCTTTCCTGAAATTGAATTGCATTTAGATTACAAAGAACTGTTTTATTTCTTCTGATGCCCTTCAAATAAGCGAAATAATGCTGCATAATAAAATAGAAAAAAAGAGGTGGATAATGCATCCACAGTGTGACAACTTATAGTGTACAATCTATCCTGATTTGGCTAATAAAGAAAACAGTTGCTTTCTCTATCATTAAATGCTTGCTTCAGTTATATATTTTGTTTTTTGATGCTAGTCTAGAATGGACTATTCTCGATGTTTTTCAAATGGGCACTAATTTTCTAATTGCAGACAGTAATGGGGACGTGGGGTGCATATAAACGACCCCCTCATGAGCAGGAATACATTGATGAAGCTAGTCATTGTATGGGTTTGAAGCCCAGCAGAGAGGAGCTTGATGATTTGTCAAAAGCCTGTGACAGATTATGGGACCTTGATCTGAACCGTCTAATGCCTGGCAAGGACTATGAAATTGATTGTGGTCAAGGGGAAAAGGTTTATCAAGAAGGAGATATGGCATCAAAAAGCTTTTTTCTTGGCTGAGTAATGACGTATTTATGCGGCCTACTTACTCTCGTTTTTGTTCTCTTCTGGACAATTACAATCCAAATGTAGGGTGTAAAGAAGTTATAACTTCCGAGGAGAAACATGAGGAAGCTGCATTCATTGAGGAGATAAGCAGGACTGCACCAATTAAGTATGTTTACCATTATTTAGTTGCCAAGGAAATGATATCTGATAACTATGAGCATTTCAAGAGAATGATGTCGGGTCTTTGGTTTAATATATATGATCGGGCTGGTGGTTCCAGTTGCTCTTCTGCTTTTGAGCATGTATTTGTGGGAGAGATCAAAGGGCGTAGAGAATATGAAGTCTCTGGTTTCCATAACTGGATTCAGGCAAGTTCTCATACTCACTTTGTTTCTTTTTTAATCTAGTTATCTCTTGAATTATAGCCCAACTGTCAAGGGCACTGTTACGACCCGCTCGATGGGATAACTGGCCCATCAACTCCATAAACCAACTTATTGGCCTAATTAAAATACTTAAGCTGAAGTTAATGGTAGCCCATCCATCAAGTCTTATAAGCCAACACCACATCTAGCATACTCCATATGTGAGACTAAAACTGGAGTATTGCAAGCACTATCTGTTTTTGATTTTTCTAATTCTTTAATCATAAAGGATTTAATGACAAACACATCCCACTTGTGTAAAAATTCTTGTGTCTGTGCGTGTGCATGCAACAGTCATATTTATCACAAGCTTGCTGCTATTCTTAGTATCTACTATTCTAGCATATTATGAATTGACCATGATCTATTTTATCATGCAGCTTGTTCAATGTAACTATCCATGTTAGAATATGAAGTGCATATTTTTAGAAGAAACATGAAGTGTCATGTAACCTTGAGAGCAAATGCACTTATGCTAGCAATTGCCTAAATGTCTATTCTATACTGATTCAATGCTGTTTCCTTAATGCTCTATCAGCTGACTCCATTTTGCAGTTCTATCTTGAAGAATGGAAAGGGAGAGTAGACTACCAAGGTTATATTTTCCCAAGGAAGCGTGGTGAAAGTGTAAGTACAGTAGAAACATTTCTTAGAAATTCAGCTAGTTCTTGCATCTTTAAAACATAATCATGATTCACCACCAATTGGCTCACCTGCAATATCACAGAAACCAAATAAACAAAACACACATTTTGTTTCTAAAGTACTTTTGTTCATATATAATAACTATGCAATCTGAGGTGTGTGTTTATAGATAACAATGATGCAATCTGAGTGGTCTATATGTGTCATTTGATATGTCTAATAAAGTAATAGACGTTTTGTTCAGAGATAATAATGATACAACCTGATGTGTGTGTGCTTTCAATTACATACTCAAAACAATTTCTACACATGTTAATCTAGATTTATCACTTTGGTTGTATAACAATGGATAAAAACAACACTTCAAGTAAGACAATAGTTTTTGTTACTTGTGTCAATAAACTCCCAGCTATTTGGGTTTGCTACATGAGTTGCTATCTGCCATGGAGATGTTTTTACAAGTATGATACCAAGGTTAAAAGTTTCAGTCTCGGGACTCAGGTCATCCTTGGTTGGAGGTATGATACTAAGGAAATAGCTTTAGTGCATAAGTTCTTGTTCTTTTGGTTGTTTGGCACAAGCCCTAAAAGTAAGTTTGAGCAAACTATAGTAATCTTTGTCTCTTATCAAGGCACAGAAAACTGCTTCAATATAAGATTAAATTACTATTTAAAAATTAATAATAATTCTTTCTTATAGCTATTGTTTTTTTATAGTAATTCGAGGTTGGTAAAGTCCTTGTCCAATTGCTTTAGTGTCACTTTGAAGCATTTTGATATGGCTATAGATGCATTATTAGCTGTCTTAAAGACAAGTTACGTGATAGATGGAAAGTGAAAAGAGAGATTGCGATAAGGGAGGAAAGATGGAATATGAAATAAATTCTATCAGTTGTTGGATTGTTGTGATCTTATCTCAGGTAACTTCTCAAAAGCATTGCGTCAACCCCTTGCTTTGACTTCAACTCAAGTTTCTTAATTTACATGTTCACAAATTTCATCATCTGAAAAGTCATGATTGACTGTTTAGTATATGATGAACTGATGATGCCACATTGTTTTATGTTTAGTTGTTTACCAATTTGATGTTGAACCAAACCTGGGTAGTTCACATGTTATTGGTTACATATTCTTAACTCCAGGTAACATTACTCGTCAATTTTTTCGAATTAAGTTTGTACTGTCCCCAAAGCCAAAAGCCACCACATTGAAATGTTTAGGTATCTCTCATGTCATGGAAATAATGAATGCTCATGTCTTTGGTATTATGTTAATTCTGAAGGCGACTTCTCTCAACCACACAGCTTGATCAGATAAGATTTGTGAACTTTCCTCTATTATATTAATGAAGTTTTTGGTTTACTTTTTATGCCTTGATCACATGCCTAATGACATGCATGAAAGAAAAAAAATCATAACCTCTGCACTGCTTCCTGGTACTCTGGTAGTTATAAGTTGATGTTCTTCTTCTTCATGATTGAACTTGCAGCCGGACTCCCAATCGCAGCTGCTAACTATCCAATTTGAATGGAATGGTATCCTGAAATCTGTCTCAAGTACTTTAATTGGAGTGAGCCCAGAATTTGATACTCTCTGTTTCTTTGTGGGTGGACAAGACAACCATGTTATTCTTGGTCCTTATTCTGTCAATATTAAGTGCTACAGATTGGGGGAGGACAAGATTGGATCTATATTTCCTGTTGCCAAAGATTAGTTCTGGGTTTATTGACATGGTCCTAAGGACATTTTTATCTTTGTTCAACAAGGTATCATTTTTGTTAAATGTGTAATAATAAGTCCATTGAAAATATTGTTAAACTGTAGTTTTTTGTTTTATCTTAAATAATAAAGGAGTGGAATTCTAGCGAATTTCATTATTGTGCAGTGTCAAAAATGTTTTGATCAAATTACTTGTTTTGGGTTTATTTTGTGCTGGACTTGCACCTCAACATGTGTTTATCTTTTTTTTATCTCTTCGTTAAATAAAGAGAGAGAAAGTTAGAGAGATATAGACACATCATGGGGTGTGAGTCCCGTCGACTCGCACTCAGCATAGAATTAATTCTTGTTTTGATACAGATCTTGTCAAGTAGATGGTTGTTATTTATCGGCAAATTCAATGCATTTATTGCGCGCGACTCCTCTCAATTGTGAGTCCGAAGTGGAATTCAATGAAAGTAAAATAAAAAAAATAAAATACATGTTATTCCAACTTATTTTTTTGTGGATTTGTGGAAAAGCGGGTAAATTAAAAGGTCTGTCACATTAATCCCGTGGGATTAAAAATACATTGAAATAGCTTTACATTAATTTTTTAAACCATCTTTTTCTCTCCTCGCCCCTCTTCTCTGGCAACCTCCTCATCTTCCTCCTCTTCACCAGAATAACTTCCTATCTTCTTTCTCGACCACCGTTTGGCAACCTTCTTTTCCTCCTCAGCGACCTTCTTTTCTTTTCTTTTTTTTCCCTCTCCTCTACTCTATCCGTGGTTTCATCTTCCTCCTCTTCCTTCCTCCTCTCCCTTATCATTTATCATCTCGTGGCATCGGAGGTCATTAGAGGAGCAAAATGAAGAGATCAAGGGAGGACAAGAAATAAGGATGAGGATAAGGAGAATGAATTTATTTATTATCATACTCAGTTACTCTAGTAACCTGACAAAATTTTGGAAGACACTTTAACATGTGCCTTATTCTGTTACATCTACGCAAGCTTGTATTTTTTTTGTTATACTTAAAATATCAAATTATTTTTGAAATTAAACTAAAGATTATCTTTTTTAATGTAATTTTCAATAATTATAAATAATATGATATCAGAGCTCACATCTAAATATGATCTAAGATATTGCCAAATTCACAATTGTAGTCACAACTTCTTATTTGTATGGCATTTAAAAAATATATAAGTTGTGATGACATGTTATTTCTTGAAAACATTTTAAGAAAGATAATTGTATTTTTTTTAAGTTGGCAGTTATCTTTAAAACATGCCAATGATGTATTGATGTGATAGTTCTAAAAATGAATAAGTTGATGTTATGTTATATGTTACGTGTTATAAACATTACATGCAGTGACGTAGACATGCCACCCCAACTAGGGATGATAATATTATTCATATCTGTGGATACCCGTGGATATTTATTCAATACGGATCGGGTATGGAGAACATATTATACCTACGGGTATAAATGTTTACCCATTTAATAAACGGGTACGGATACAAATATTATACTATCCACATCCGCGAATATCTGCTATCCGTTAATATATATGAAAACAAATATAAATTTATATTGATGACATGTTTATTTTCCATATTTTGATGCTTATTTTCATGCTAAATTCGAATTAAATGCTTCCTAAATTGTGTTTATTATTTTGTTTAACTTTTAGACAATAAATGATGGAAAGAATTCGAAAAGAAGTCTCTCTACACGTTTTTGGAAGCTGAAAATTAGAATGCAAGCTGGATCTGGTCGCACTGCCTTGGATGTGCCCACGTCTTAGCGAGAATACATGTGACAGAATCAGAATTTGCCATGTTTGATGCTGAAATCTTGGCTCCATATTTCCAACTGAATTTTAACAACTCATTTGTGTTAAAAAGATTAAACCAGGATATTTGGTTGATTAGTTTGGAATTCTCCTATTAGGTTTGGAATTCTCCTATAAGAGAAGAATAATTGTAATGAGCAAGGGGGCAATTTTCTTAGCTTTAGCCTTCTCTTTTATTTTGCTATTTAAGTTTCCAGCAGTAATTTATTTTTGAGAATGAAATTGTGTGAGTTTGAAATGTGTGGTTGATCCACTTCTTTCTAGCTAAAGGGCGATTCGACGTTTCGATTCTACGGATTGTGAGATTCTTCTGTGCTTAAAGTCTTTGTTTTCTAGTATTTTATTTATTTCATGCGGAATTTATTCTATTATTTCTTTTTAATTATCGGTCTGTTATCAGATTATTAGAACAATAGCTAGTCTATCGGTATTGGCTGTTCCATGCCGAATTTAGAGACAAATTAGTCGAGGTTATTGTTCAATCCGAACTAATGGAATACTCGAATTAATATGACTTGTGAGATTGTTGTTCAATTCACAAAAGTCTATTAAATTGCTAGAAATAAAGAAACATATCCTTAGCGTCTATGATCAATCATATGATCCAAAATCGAGAACGTACCTTTAGCTACACTTTCCTCTCACTGATTTCTCCTTAATTTTAATCACTATTTTTAATTACTATTTTTATTTCAGTTTGCATCTAATCAAAATCTCCCCTTTTTAATTTCTCCTTTTTAATTCTTAGTTTTGAAAGAATTTGAAACTAACGAGTCTCCGTGGATTCGACCCTACTTGTCACAACTACAAAATCTCAAGAAGTAGAAATTTATTTTTGATGGATTCGACACTCATCGTATATATTAATATCTAATGAAAAGTTTAAAAATAAATCGAAATCATAGTTCATTAGATTTCATTTATCTAAACATAAAATATTTTTGTATATTATATCAATTTCCAATTTTATTAAAAGTACTTTGATTTTAAATTTAATTTTGATTTTAAATTTAATATTGCATAAATGATTATTGTTATTTCTTAAGATAATTTTATGGTTTAGAATTTAATTATTATGTAGTTTATTTTATGGATTAATGTTTCTCAATCAAGTTATTAGTATTGGTGAAATAAGAGTTGTTGTCTCGTTGATGGTATACTATTATAATAAAATGAAATTTTTATTATATATTAAATTGGTATCCGCGCATATCTACGGATATCAATTACTCGTGAGGGGACGGATGACGGATACCTGTCGCGGGTGCGAATACAAGAGGCATAACTCATTTTATCGCACCTAAAAGAATACCTAGGCACATACGAGAAAACCATACCGAGGCACATACAAGAAAACCGAGGGACAAAGACAAGTTTAATAAACGAATGCGAATGCAGGTGTGACACTATTCGCCTCGAACCCGCCCCATTGACATTCCTAACCTCAACAAACTAACGATGAGATAGATAAAAAGTTAACTAAAGGTTTGATGATCTTTTGTTTTACGAGATAGAATAAGATAACAAATAAAATAAAGAATTGGATCAATTTTTTTATCAAATGTACACTAAATATAATATCAACTTCATATTATTTTAATCTTACTTGATTCTATTTTTTTTCTAATTCAAGTACTAAATAAATAAATAATTAAAATTTATCATTTATTCTATTATTCTTTAAACAAATAAAAAATAAAATTCATCATTTATTCTATTATTATTTATCTCATGAAGTAAAAATGCCATGAGAGTTTTTATTATAATTATAAAAAATATTGATATTAAGTGAAAGTGTCGTGATCTAAAAAAAAGGAGAATATGCATTACAAAATGGATAAAGATGGAGCATACTTTGATGATTATCATTATGAGTAAGTTTTTTTTTAATTAGATCATAATTAATTGTTATACCTTAATAAAAAAATAAACATTATGTAAAAAATAATGAAAATTAAAAACCCGATCCTCTCATTTAAAAACAAACAGAAGACAGGAAAATGTCGAATTATTCTCTATTTTTTTATTCGTTTATTTATTACTTTATAGATTTTTTGACGGCTGGGATTTGGAACTCTCAAGGGAGGAAGACGCTGACGCTGCCGGTTCTGACACAACGGCAAACCGGGCACGACAGGGCCGTGCCGCCGCCTCCGCCGCAATCACAGGAGTCGCAGAGGCAGAGGTGGCGGCAGGGGAGGAGCACCACCGATGCTAGCCGCCACCGGCATGCGCGGCACGCCCGTTCTGATTCGACTCGGTCCGGGTCGACGAAGACCGACTCGGCGTCCTCCTCAGGCTCGTACGCCTTCGCCGGAGGCTGTATCGCAGCAGCTTGCTGGAGCTGCGCATGGAGGGAAGCTGCTGCTGCTTGGCCGGCTATGGCCTTCGTTTGCCACGCCATCGACTCTGTTCGGAGGCGGGCGATCCGGTCCTCCAACTCGGCCCTCCGCCGCGCCGCACGCTCCACGTCCGCCTCCTTCTGGCGGAGTCGCAACGCGGCTGACTTCTTTAATTCCCCTAATAAAGAAAGGTAGTGCCTGCGCCGCCTTTCCTCCAGTGTCTGCCGCAGTTGCTCACCCTGCCAAAGAGTATAAGAATGAGGCCTTATTCATCACCGAAGGAATCGGATTGAGACTAGAAAGAGGGGAGAATTGTACTTGATCGTAAAGGAACGACTCTATTGCGTTCGTATGGTGGTTCACACGGGCGGCGAGTCCATCGGAGAGGAGAGATGAGGAAGAAGACGAGAGGCGGAGGCCGGTGGAGACGAGGGGAGGCGGGTGTCCGCAAAGCTGGGCGAGACTGACGAGCGGCGGAGGGGGAAGCAAGGACGAACTGGGCTGTGGTTGCAGGGAGGAAAGATTAGATGGGAGGCTCTGCTGCAGCGGCGCCACCGCCATGGGGACGCCAATGGAATCCCTCCCTCTCTTCCTCGGATTCCGCGCCGCTGTTACACGAAACCCATCTCAGCTCCGGCGACCAAGGAACAGAAGAAACACCAAAAAGGATCCAATTTTTCTCACCTCCGTCGGCGAACAACAACGCGGATGCATCGACAAAGCCAAGCGCAGCTGCTTGAGGTTGAGGGAAGTCCATGTCTTTCCTTTCTCAAGGTTCAAATATCACCCGATTCGACCTTCACGAAGAAACCAACGCGAAACGCTCCTCTACTCGATCAAGACGTGAACTTGACCGCCAAGCGAAGCTCGAATGAGGAATTACCTATCGAGGAGCAGAAAGTTGCAGGGATTTTTGGCTTGAACTGCCATTAAGGAACGAGCGGATGCAGTAAATGCAGGGAGAGAGAGAGAGAGAGAGGACAGTGGACGCGGATTGCGTGAGAGGTAATAAGACGATGGAATCAGAAAGCAAAAGCTTTCAATGCGAAACTTTTTTTGCTGCAGCGACAGCTGCTGCTCCTCTGCTTCTTCACCTCCCTTGTCCTTTTTACTTAGACGCAGGTAAGCTGCAAGGAAATGGCGACAATTTCGCTGCGAAAGCAAAAACAGTCGAAAGATGGCCTGCTTCTGGCCTTCTGCTCTCTTACCGTCTCACGACTCACTCACAGAAAGTAGACGAGAATATGAGAGAGAGAGAGAGAGAGAGAGAATTGGGCATCAGACATCAGTAGCTGCTGCTGACCATTAAAATCTCTCTGCTTTTTTTGGTTTGAATGAATCCACTTCCGTCGCTCGCATCGTCTAATCCGGTGGTGGGACTTCCAAGGCCACTAAACTTTGGACGTGTATAAGTTTCGTTTGCATGTGGGAAGGTTTCTTTTGCTTGCATCCTTTCCACATTAATTTTGTTCTTGTTTTTTGGATTATTTATTTTTCTGAACAACTTTCCCTTTTTTTTGGATGAGTTTTCTTTTTCTTGGATTATGCATATACGCCTATAATTTATTCAGAATTATTCCTATATTATTTATGTTCACATATGTCTATACAAGTGAGATAATATATAATAAAGTGATTTTTTTTGTATAAACATAATAACTGCATATATATATTACATTTAATTAAACATTAATTTTGTAAGTTTGTAAAGATATTTTCAAACGCTGTTTACATTACAATGCTATATATTACTGTAAATTCCAAGTAATTAAATTGAAATGAAGGTTAAACTTGACTCTGCTTTCTGGTTGAACTGCCTCAGCTAAGGGCTGAGAGAATACTACTGATGTGATTCTTTCAACATGGGGACCCTTGTAAGACTATCTATATAAATGCCACGGGCGTTATTGTCGTGAGATGACCATGAAATCCATCCATTAATTAAAGAGCTGCCCCTTTTGTTTGATGTCACTGCAACCAAAATGGGATTTGTTTCTCCTCTGCACTCAACAGTTCTCACATACGGAAAAGAAAGGTTGGGCCGGCAATACCATAATGAGTCCTTCATCAGTTATTTAATTTTGAGAAGATAGAAAGAATTTCCATGTACATGATGATATACGATTAACTTTTAGATTGTCGACAGAAATATTCAAAACTAACGCAATAAAGTTTTAAAAATAAAAATGGAATTAAGCCAAAAAAAGAGTTGTAATTTGTTAAAAGCGTAATTTAACCCGAAGCATTTTTAGATCTACAGTTAAAACAATTATCCTCTTCTATTAGAAAAGTAAACATCGATTTATGTTTTTCTTCCTTTTAAACCGACAATGACATGGCGTCGAACATAAAGAAATAGCACATGAGTCATGAACTCTCCAAGACTCTAAGTCCAGGCCTATTTTGAAAGGACCAAACCCTCGCTTTCTTTTTAAGATTTGATCACAACCCAGATCATACATGTTGCAATTAAAGCTATCACATGAGTCCTGTGTATTTGAGCTCCTGTAGAGCCTGGTGGTGGAAAGATGTGATGGACATTCCCATTGAATGCGTGTGCAACTCTTTTATGTCTTGTCCTCTTTGCTAAGTTTCTTTACCGAAGGAAAAAAAGGAGGTGAAAGGTGACAAAGGCAGTCATATTGGCTTGTTATGTACTCTGTACTACAATCACAATGTCACATGGTATCGGTGATCATCAGCTAGTAGTAGAACGGAAAATATACATAACTAAATCTATCTCATTCAAATTTCCATTCTCAATGAAATGATTAAATCAGATACTATAAATATGTGTAAAGGAAATGATCTGGATCTTTTTGAAGGTTAAAGTGCGTTTCAACCGCTACGAGAAAACAAAGGCAAAGATGTTGCAGAGGGAATTTAAGTTAAACTAATATGATTAACAAAAGCTAATACTGCAGAGGAAAAAAAAAACAGAAACATAAAGTGCTGTTGTGAGATGAAATTTCACGTCCAAATGGGTGATGGCACTCAGATTCCTTTTCATTTGCGAGTATCATTTTGTTCACTAGCGAGGCTAATGAATTTAATATGCAAAAAGGAAAAAGGAAGGTATATGACATTCACTTACAAACATTTTAAGATCAAGAAACTACAGCACACTCTTAGAATGTCCATATCCCAGACTTCTGTATCAACAAAGAAAATGGCGAGAAAGAAGGATCCATATTCTTTGTTTCTTGGTTGGACTCTTTCAAGTCGATACCACCATTATGTCAATATCATGGCAGAGAGCATTTTACTTTCTTTTTTTTTATTTAAGGGGCAGAGGTTGCAGAGCTACTTTTATCATCAAAGTAGAGAGTTGACATGTCCTCTACATCCGCCTTTCGCTCAGCTGCAAGTCCTGGCCACGACAGGGTAGGCAGGAGCTTTGTTTGAGATTGGGTTTGAATGGTGCTATAACACTTGTATGTTTGATTTGATCCGTCGTCTCAGCACGGTCATTTCCTGCCACAATTCACCTATCGTATGGAGTTAAGACTCATGAGGTCATTGTCAACATTTGGTAAACAGAAGGATAAATAGTAGCAAGGGTTGTATCATGTGCTTAACTAAAATATAGCTACATGAAAACTTCATAGATATTCACGTATGCGAGAAAAAAAGAAAAAGAAATCAAATGTAAGAAATGATAATTTCACAGCACATCAGGCAGATGCTGGAAGCATGTACCTTGGAGATCCTCGGCATCATCAGAAATAGGATGTACAAGCTTGCAAGACTGAAAAAGCAAACTAATTCGTCAGGAAAGCAAAGAATATCCTGTGACAATTAGCATAGACATACTCTTGTAACTTGTAAGGGGGTAACAGATGGTCCACATGATCATCCAACAATAATTGCAACAAAACTTTGATTAATAGAGCACTGCCAAAACATGCAATTTAAAAGGTGGGCGAGAACAAGAGAGCTCATAGTTGAACCAAACAAATTTGCTAGAAACCTTGCATCAAGTCACAGAAAATTGACAGTGCAAAAACTATGTGAGCAAGTATTTATTGGAGAATTACAACAGAACTGAAATCTGCTTTCAGCTGAAACAAGTATTTATTGGACTTTCAACCTCTTTCCTCTCACACTGTGAGTTGGCCACTTATCTATGTTCAAGAATGACCTCAAGAGATAATGCTATTGCTTAACCAGATAGTGCAGCATTTAGTGCACTATGAACATCAACTCCAATCTGCGCTTCAGCCTTTTCCAGGTCTGTTGTAGCAGAGTTTAGCTTTTGGGTGAAGTCAGCAAGTCCCTTTTGGACCAGACTTTGATCAAGATGGTCAACAGGAACAGCCTCAACAGCAACTATGTCTGTAACTGAGTTAGCATGAATAAACGCAAATCCACTGCTAACAAAGTACTTAGTAACTTCACTCCCTTCATGTACGGAAAGAACCCCTGGTTTGAGCTCTGCAATGGTAGAAACATGTCCAGGCAAAACACCCATTTGCCCTGTCGTAGCTGGTACAATGACCATATCAACCTGAAAGCAAACAAGAAAAAGGGTAATAAAATAACACTAACCAATTTGTCATCTTTATATTAGTCTATATCTCGACTTATAGAAACCACAGGAGTTTCCAATTCACTTAAAACATATAGCTTAACACGATAAAGATTTCTTTGAGTGAAACACAAAATGGTACTTGGACAATCTGTCAGAAACCTACTGTTCAATCTATGGCATGTCTCCATAATGAAGTGAAGGGTCGTGATCAATGTGCACTTACTAAACTGTAGAGCAGTAGTGTGCCAATCTAGTAATGTGCCAGACAGCCTGAGTTCAAAGGTCCAGCTTATGCAATCCTTGATCACAATGAACATTTCAGCTGAAGATTAAACTTGAATCTAGATACTACTAGAAATGTAACAAGCAACCACATTTGCATTTTCCCATAGATAGAAATGGTGCAACTAATTAGTTTTTTTTCTTTTCGGAATCAATGAATCTCATGAAATCGTACAATCAGGCCCATCATGCCAGTTTTTTACCAAAATGTCCACTAGGTCCTTAGCTCTTCTTTAGAAAGAAGGTTTTTGTCATGTTAACCTAAACTAAACGCCAAAGTAGCATGGAGTGACACTAACAGATCCATACACTACCTAGACATTTTAGACAATAACATATTTTAGCTTACCACTTATACAGTTTAAGATTATTATACGGATTGTTTAATTCTGTCAATATATATAATGCTTTATAAATGGCTCATTAGCAAAACACTAAATATAGATAGTTGCATAAGCAATATGACTAGTGTAGATCACAAGTCTAGAGATCCCTCATGATCTAATTAATGTCCTAGTAGCCAAGCAAGAATCATTCACAATTGCTGATAGCCTGATACTTCATTCAAATGAGTACATGAATAAGTTTTACCACTGAAAAAAAACAATTGTTGATACAGCAGCAGGCCTGGACTGGGAAGATTGAGAGATGATTGTACCTGAAGTCCCACATACAAGCTCAGCCACATATAGACCATACCATAGCTTATTGGGTTCAGTGGACCCTGCTAAGTATATCTAGGCAAACCATATTGCCAGAACACAATACATGCCTCTTCATTCCATATGGTGATCTACTCTCATGCTTAGAATGGTGAAGAAATATAAATGCACTTCGGACACACCTAGTGGAAGGGATATGTACCCACTTTATAGGTAGATAACAGTTGAGTGATGCTTTATGTATATTTTTAGGCATTTGGCACAGCTTTGGGGTCAGCAAGTGATGAGTGTTGATTCACATAAATAGTTGATTTGCTTGCAAGTACATGCCTTCAAATATTAACCATATCCAAACCCATGACAGAATCCAACTTTAAATGGTCTAATACTTTATACATTGCAAGAAATTTTTTCCAAAAATATTAAATAAAGTACAACAGGTATCATCTGTTTTCTCTAAAATAATGGGACTAAGGTTTATAAGCTAAGATTGAAACTTTGTATTGAATGATCCATACTGCAGCAAACAACCTAAACTAGCTGTCATTCTGCAACAATGAACAAATTTCCAAAGAACACAAAGACCTTCCTGAATTTTCATATCAAAGAGCTTACAAGATGACACCATCAAAATCCTCCTCAATTTTTCTCAAGGAACCATCTTGTATCTTGTTGAGCCATATATCAGGTTAAAGTTAAAATAATAAACACCCAGAGTGATAACACATTGTCTATTAATCCATATAAGATTTAAGGTTCTTTATTAGCTCCTACAATTATTAATACGCATAAGATGATATAAAATTAAAGAAACAATGTCTTCTGCAAAAGCATAAAATTCATAACTATGACTGAAAAGCCTTGCAATATTATCCCAGTTCAGAGATATGAATGCTTGTTATAAGTCAGATAAATTAAAAGACCTTTACAGTTGACCTTCCAATGATCAATTATTACTAATGTTGATCACATCAAGGACCTTAGTTTTCCCTTGGGCTACCCACTGGTTGTGTAAGACAAAATATAATCAGAAACCTAGCTATGCCCTGGGCCATCAGAGCCAAATTCTTAGAAAATATCTTATTTCCAATATGAATAAGACACACCAAATTTCATTTAGCAGTGTTCTTGATCGCAGGAATCAATACCTAGAAGCTAGCAGGAGAACATAATAACATTGATAAACATCCATAATCGTTCTGGAATACGACTACAACTATTATATTCAACTATATAATTTGTTAATTCAACCAAAATACTCTCATTGTTTTAAATTCTAAAACAGACAAGCCAAATGATCATCTAACATCAGAATAAGATACGAGATGAGCATCAGAAGGATCTGTCCGAGAGCAAGGGGGAAGGAGCGAGGCAGCAAACCTCTTTGTTAGAGATCTCGGATTGGTAAGGCAGGACGAAGTTGACGGTGAGCTTGGACGGGATGGAAGAGGGAGTGGGAGGGCGGGGCTTCATGAAAGCGAGCGGGGTCTTTGGCGGATCGATGTTGGGGGCTACCTTCCGCCATGCCTCGACGAATGCGGCGTCCTCCGATGGAGCCGCCGGGACGTCAGTGGAGAAGGGCCGGCCCGCGGGGGCGCCGCGGCGGCCCCCAGTGAGGGCTCGGATCAGGAGGCGCGGAGCTTGGCGATACATTTCTGGATCTCTCAACTAGGAAGAAGAAGAGGAAGAAGAAGGGAGGGTATCGCCGCAGTCCGCACTCCAAATTGGGGCTTCCGCTACGATCGACGGGGGCGCAGGTTTCGCAGCGGGTGTCAGGGAGGCGCACTTCAGCCAATCGGATTGCTTCCTGTTTCTAATCAACTCTCATGACTATTTCACGAACAAGGACGACCACCTTTTAACTGGTTTTCATCTGTGGGACACTACAAACCGGGTCCTCTTTCTGGCCAATAGTAAGGTAGAAATTGGTGTTTGCTGTCTTGCCAAAGCAGAGAATTATGCCGCATGTGCAATCGTTGCATTACGTACTTGGGCCGACGCTGAATTAGTAAATGCGGCCTATTCCTCGAACAAGGCCTAAGAAGCCAATAGCCCATACCATCTCTGAGTCAAGCGCAGGAGTAGTACAGATTACGTGCATGCGAGTAAATCGATTAATATTAAAATATTTTTTATAAATAATTTTTAATTAAAATATTAAAAAGTATCATGAGACGTTAATGACGTCATAATTTGCTAATTTTTTTTATTTTATGAAATGATACATTTGTTTCTTATTTTTCAATTTAGATCGATTAAATGTCATGTCGGGATTTGAATATATTGAGGTGGAACTTATTTGGTCAGCTGAGTAGTTGTAAAATTAAATAGATTCATCAATTCCTTAAATCCTGATCCAAGGGACATTAGTACATCCTACTGAAGTGGTTGACCACTACCCATACGGATGGGGTGGGACTGTGGGGGTAAAAAAGTTAAAATGAAGCTAGAGTTAGAATAAATAATTAAAATATTTATACGATAACAAAAGGAAATGAAACTCTAATTTGGTATATATTTGCCCCAGTTGTAAAGTGAAAAGAACATATAGTTGCTCCAATTGTGATGGATTAAGACAAGGGCATTCCTAATATATTACTTAATGCATTAATTATGAACACGCGCATTCTTTTTCACTTGCAAGCTCAGTGTTTCTCCTGATCTCTCCTCGATCTTTCTTACCCCGACAAAGTCAGACGTACTGATTCTATATAGAGCATTCATGAGTTCCCCATGCTTTTATCAACAACTAAGTCCTAACAAATACTAACCATGGATGCATCTTTGACATTAATTTCATTATATTGACAAATCTTAAAACTTCAGGGCAAACTGAATTTGACCTTAATTAAGTAAAGCAGGCATATTAATTATACGGCACACACTATGCGTATACAGCATAGCAAATTAATGGGGATATTTTTTCTTCTCATTTTTTTAAAAAAAATTAAAAAGTAATTTTATACTTTAATTTTTATTTTGTATTTAGTTCAAGATGGATGAAATTTAATTTTCTATGTATAAATCATTGAATTTGTGTTATTACTAATTTTAAAGAAAATAATATAATTATCTCTTTGTTAACGGGTAGCTTCAATTGGTTTAAACAATCGTATAGTTCTTGATTGAGTTTCAGCTCAAAATTAAATATTACTTGAATGAGTTGATTTTTATTTATTATAAAATACTATTTTTATTTGCTTCTTATTTGTTGATCTATATATTTTGATTATCTTATGTTAAAGATATTTTTATACAATTATATTGTACTGGACCGCGAGAGCAAGTCTCGCACCCTAAATTATAATTGAACATTCTAATTTTAATTTTAAATTTTCTTATATCCTCAATTTTTAAAATCTTGAGTACTCCCGTGCTACGGAATATGTTCATTCATTGAATTCCGTAGTGTTGTTTATAGTACAATTGTTTCATCACCAGATATGCAATATTGATAAATACTACTTGCGCTGTATAAATGCTCACTGTTCTTGTGTTTCCACATTAATTGTTACCTGGTTAGTACGTAGTTCAGCTCTGGAACTCAGATTTCATCCTCCATGAATGTATCAGTAATTAGATTCATGCATGAGTAATATGCTTTTCATACGCTTCTCAAAAAGTTTAAATTCATTTCTCATCAAATAAAATAAACGTCGAGAGAGAGAGAGAGAGAGAGAGGAGTATAAAAATAAAGTACAGCAATTCCATATGCACTGCACAATCTGATCTCTATGGACTCGCCTCCTTCTCCTCTCTTTCCATCGTCATTCCCCGCCTTCACCATGAACTCGCCACCGCCAATGCATGAAGCCCTGACGTCGGTAGACTTGGGAGCCGATCACCAGCCCTCCTTGACGTCGCCTTCTATATCCCTCCGCCTAAGCCTCCTCATTGTCGCCGCCATTATTGTCGTTGTCGTAGTCATGTCTGCCTGCATCCACCTTTTGCTTCGATTCCTCTCCTTCCGCCGCGGCTCCTCCTCTTCAGTCGTTACCTTGCCTCTCCCGCGTGTCCTTCTCAACTCCGGCTCTTCCTCCTCTGGCGCCGCCGCCACTGAGGCGGCTGCCGAATCCACTCTCTCCGACCAGATGAATGCGGCGTTGATCGACTCCCTTCCCGTATTCTCCCTCGCCTCCGCCCTCTCCACCCTCCCCAAGTCCTCCCCAGATTGCGCGGTCTGCCTCTCCCCGTTCTACCCGCACGACGAGCTCCGACTCCTCCCGGCCTGCTGCCATGCTTTCCACTCCTCGTGCGTCGACACATGGCTACGGAGCACGCCTTCATGCCCGCTCTGCCGCACCTCCATCGGCCTCCCTACCCAGGCCCTCCCTCTGCCGCCCCCCGCCGGCGACCCGGACACCTCCAGATCTGGCAGTTTCCGGATCGAGATCGGCAGCGTGAGCCGAAGGAGAACGACATCGGAGGAGGAACCAGGAAATCCGCCGCCTCTGCCGCCGCACCAGAGGGCATACTCCATAGGCTCGTCTTTCGAGTACCTAGTCGAGGAGGAGATGGAGGCGGTGGTGGCACGGATTACAAGGCGAACGGAGCTGATAGAGAAGAGGAGAGAGTCCGACTCGTCCACGGACGCCATACCTGCGCCACCGAGGGAGTGGGTCGCCGAGGAGGCGGGCGGAGGGGTAGCAGGCGGATTCGGGTGGCTGAGGGAGTACGTGGACCGGCTGGCCATGTCAGCCTCGACGTCCTTCTCCTCTCTCCGTCTCTCCGAAAGGTGGAGCCACCTATACGACGGTGAAGATACCGGTGGCGAAGGTCAGAACTCGTGGGACCTGGAAGCGACCACGGCGCGAGAGGCTGAGGAAAGCGCTGACTACGGGTTCTACCGGTGGTTCGTAGGGGCATAATAGTCATTTCATACGCCTTCTTCCGCTACCGAAGTTTGACCACACGTTATCGAAGCTATCATCTGGCGCTTCTGTCAGGGATCAGACGGTGCAGAAACATGCTACGGCATAATAAGAAAAAGAAAAAGGAAACAGAAGTGTTTTCGTCGGAAATGTGTCCGGGATGGCTGAGTGCTGTCGGCGTCTTTTGATTCTCAAAGTTTGTGTTTTTGTTGCGTGTTCGTTTTGGGAAAGATAGCATGAACTAGTAAAAGGACGCCGGCAGGAGTTAAGGCACCCCCAGGTTTGGAGAGGAGGAGAATGGTTGGATTCAGTGAGGAGCAGATGCTGACAAGGTTTAAATGTTGCCATTAATGGCTACCTTTTCCTACACTGCCTGTGCCACCTGCAACCCGATTAAGCGGAAGTGTGTTTCTGCTCGTGACTTGAGGTGTGGGGATTGGTGGTGGCTGACTCGCCGGCTGCCCGGTGCCCCCTGTTGCCTGTTGTAGACTTGCAGTACTACTTAAAGTGGGAGTGTGTTTTCTGTCGTGACTTTAGGCGTGAGGTGGATTTGTTGTCTTCTTCTCTTTAATTATAATATGGATTCATTCATTTAATGCTTAATTAATGCTCTTCTCTGTTTAATATTATCTTCACGCGCATTTAATAAGCTTGCGAGCAAATAACTAATTCGCCGGAGTATATACTTTGGGCTTGCACCCAAGTAATACCTCGGCTTGAAGTAATTAATCTTTCTACTAATGCGGATCAATCGTGCAAGTGTTTTTTTTTTTCAAAAAAATATCGAGATCAAGCCGATCTTTATCGTGCTTGGGCCAGCCCAATAAAACTTAAAAAATTATCGGACCGGGCTGGGCTAGGCCGGACTAGACGGTGTAGGCTCGGCCTAGCCCGATAGTTCAATAAGAATTTTATTCATTATAAAAAATATCAGGCTATCATGCTCGAGTCAGCCTGATAGCCCGATTCCAATGGCACTATTCAGATCCAATTTGGACTCGATAACACGATTTTCTTTTTCATGTTATCGATCTAAATGGGGCCGAGCTATGCTAGCCCGTTATTCTTCGTGTTGTCCATAGGGATGACAATAATACTTATTTAGGTAAGTACCCATGGGTATTTACTCATTTATGACAGGTATGAGGGTTAGTTTCTTACCAACGGAGATTTTACGGATAATTTTTATTACTCGTTTATTATATGAGGTGGGTATGGGTATTATAGTACTCGTACCCGCGGGTATCTGTTACCTGCAAAAATAAGTAAATCGATGTTATGTTGAAGACTTTATATTTTAAAATTTTATGTTGATGTTAAAAAATATTTGTAATTTATATTGGAATATCTTATGTTTTAAAATCTTACGATAATGTTGAGAAATAATTATAGTTTATATTTCAAGATCATGTATTTAATTATAATCTTGTGTAGTGTGTTTATATTTGAAGTTGTTATCAAAATATTACAATTTATATTTTTTAAAAAGTGTCATGGGTAACCCCCGCCAATATCCGTGGGTATCCGTCCTCTCGCGGGTAATTAAATGAGTGCTCATTTTTTATACTAACGGAGAATTAAACGAGTAGCGGGTACCATATATTTCGCAGGGCACGTAGCGGATAGGCACCGCCCTCGTACTTGCCCTGTCCCATTGACATTCCTAGTCGTGCCAAGTCAATAACTCTATGCCCGAATTTTTATTAGGTCAGCCGGGCCAAACATAAATTTTTTTGAGTTAGGTCGACCAGACAAGAATTGTCACCCCTACTAAAGATACATATTACCTAAACATTGAGCTTAATTTAGTTGTTAACCCTAAAAAAACAACTCGCCAGCAAAAGGCTTGTAGGGTGCATTTGACTTCGTCCGGACTTTAATAAATTCATTTTAATATGTGATTCTTCTTCACCTTCAAGTTTATCTTTTAAGAAAATTCGAATAGTAGATGAAAAAATTAAAAAACCCATCAATGTGATTCTTCAAAATTTGAGCTTACATTTAATTTACACGTGTATATGGAGAATTCCGAATTAAGTAAAACATTATTTTGATTTTTGGATCGAATGGATAATGGCACAGTGGGTAAAATGCGATGACGGATGGGGGCAATATCGTCACCTGAACCTGCCAAAGTCGACCAGTTTTCGCGAGCAGTTGTGCCACAGCGCCGGCTCTTCGCTTCCGGCCGACGCGGGCCGGCGATGCTTAGATTCGAAGGCCGCCCTCTGGATCTCGTCAGAGGAGCTGGACTCCCTCGTCCGGGACCGCCGGCATCTGGGGCTCACGGTCACTCGTGGGCTGAAGCACATGGCGATCCCCGCGAAGGCGCCGGCGTTGTGGTGGCGGTGACGATGCTGCTCTGCCGTAGCCTTCTTCATCGGGGATGGAGTCGGATGCCATTTCCGGTACGACGGCTCGGCCTCGCAATCTCCACCGCTGCTTTCCGGAGACATGCCCCGGGCCCGCTCCAGCGCCGCAGCCTCGCCCTGGCGCGGCGTGTTCTTCTTCGTCCGGCGGCCATGGAGTAGCCCGGGGAGCCAAGATCTCGACTTCTGGGGCTTCCCCTCTCGGTCACCGCGTCCGTGGCGGTCGAGGAGGATGGAGAAGACGGAGGACGGGCGGGGCCCGCCCGCGGTGGCTCGGCGGGCGGAAGGGGAGACAGAACGGTGTAAGCGGCGGAGCCCAGGTGAGGGTGGATTGGGGGAGGGCTTTCGGTCGGCGACGGCGGCGAGGGAGAGGAGGCGATCGCGCAGGCATGCGGCGCAGACGCCGACACCGTCCTCGAGGGGATGCTGTGCGCACTTCATCTTGTTTCCGCCATTGGAGATCGAGAAGATGAAAGCAAAAGAAATCGAAGAAAAGTTGCTCCTTTTTGGCTTTCTGCTTCGCTAATGAATCATCTTTTTTAAATTCTTCCTCTCGGCCTCGTCTCCACCATTAAAGAGGGAAGAATAAAGCAGAACAGATTGAAAAAAGGGATCTTTTTGAAGGATGAAAGGCGTGGCGATCGATGAATGAAATCGATGAGCGAATCTGGTTCTGCTACGCACGCTGGATTTCATATATTCTTGTCATCCACTCCGTCTCCTCCATTGAATTAATTAGAGGAAGAGAATAGGTACAAGAAGAAATAAAATAAAATAAGGTATTTTGGGAGGATTAACGAGTCAGCGTCGTTCAAATAATGGTTGGATCGCAAACAAATTAAAGAAGAAGAGATGAACAAATGAGTCAAGAAAGTAAAAGAGGACTTATTTTTTTATCTCCAACGTATATAGCTTGGCAGGTGGTTGATGACTTCAAATTTGGAGAAATTGCCAGGTCCATTTTTTCCCTTGTTTGCTTACGTATCAAATATGTAATAGTCTTAATTATATTTAATACAAGGGCTTTGAAATGATAATATATTTTGAATGAATATGTGGATCAATATATACCAAAAGAATCATTTAATTCCTATAATTATTACTTACTACTTGCACTGTATATTGTCAAACACAAATTAAACAGTCGTTGAATTACAAAAATATATAAATCACGTTTCAAATTGCAAAATTATGATGGGTTGAATTAATAATTTCATCTAAATGGCTAATTGAAAAAGTTTATTAACAAATATGATCAAACCTTTAAATAATTTCAAAGAGTAATAGGTTCTTTGAAAACTCTTAGTCATAAATATTTGAGGGTCGAGGTGACTGCAGCATAACATAATCATGGGCGAGAAAAAATTGAAAATTCGGTTAATTAAAAAATCGATTTGAATACGAACTGAATTATTCGGTTAATCGATCTGTCAATTTCAATTTCTATTTTTTAAAATTTTTAATTTTCGAATTCGATTTCGATCTCAATTTTTGGGTATCTTCAAAATTTGATCAATTATATAAATAATATAAATAAATATTATGATACACAGAATTTTAAAATATTATAATATATAATTTTACTAAATAAAAATTTGAATTTCATATTGAATCTATTCAATTATTATAATTACCTGTGATGATATATATTATTGTTCTTTTGACTTTTTATTTATGAGTATTATATTTTATTTATATTTTTTTATTTTAAAGTATTTTCAAGGACTTTACCGTTTGTATAATTTTATTATTTTATATGTTAAATTTTTTTATTAATTAAGCTAAAATTAAATTATTTGTTAATTAAATCACAAAAATTAAAATCAAAATATCAATTAACTGAAGTTAATAAATTAGTTTATGCTTAATAATTTTAAAAAATTGAAGTTAATAGATCAGTTTAAAAAATTGTTAATGAATGCTCACTAGTAAATATAACATTAATTTGATATAAATTTATCTTAAAATGGTGGAGAATGGATTTTGAAGATTTACACTAAGATAAAATTAGATACGAAAATAAAACAAAATTAAAGTGTGCCATTTTGTATTGAACCGTATATATATTATTAGGTTAAGTTTCATTTCGGCCTCAAGAATTTGCCTCTATTTCGTAGTTCATCCAATAATATAATATTTCAAATATAGTTTAGAAATTAAAAGAAATGAATTCATCCTATACTTAAAAAAACAACATAATTTGGATAGGTACGTACGGTAAAAATCTTTAAAAATCAAATAAATAACACTATCAGAATTGTAAAAAATTAGTTCATACTATATTTAATAAAAAAGAATGCAATTTAGGTCCCTAAAAATTTTGCAGACTAAAAATCAAGAAAATAGTAATTTAACAAATAAAAAGTATGAGGCCTTTAAAAATATAAAATTATTGATATACTAAAAATAAATTCATGATACTCATAATAAAAAATATTTCATTTTGAATTACTTAAAAATACGAGAGAAAATCATATTTAGAAACGAATAAAAATATAATTTAAAAATATTCTAAATATTTTAAAAATAGCTATAGATTTGAGAATTTTATCATAGACAGGAGAATTTCATCGATTCTTATTTTGGAACGGGAAATTGTTTGAAAAAAATTTGGAGGCAAAGTGTCACTGTTCTGAGGATGAAATTGAGAATTTAAATAAATTATAGGAATTAAAATGAAATTAAACATTATTATTAGCTTCTTATCCAATCAGAAAAAACAAGAACGGATACAATTGCGAGGCACGTCACGTGCGCCGTTGCAGGACACATAATACACATAATTTAAACAGAAGATAGAAAAGAATTGGGGGAGATTGGGAGAAGAAGAAGACCATCAGTGACAAGAAAACACAAAGTCCGATCCAACCGCGGCTGCTAATATTCGTCAGTTCTCTCCCCATCCAATTCATGGCTCCACTTTGTTTCTCATCGATTTCCTGATAATTGTTGCACTATCTTTTTTGTTCAAATTTTCTTGTTCAGAATTGTGGAAGAGCCATTTTTTGGTGGCATTCTAACATGGATTAGGGTTCTCGTTGTTTGTAGCTCAAGGTTTGGATTTTTTGCGCGCCGGATTGTCGGCATTGCGGGTTTTGGATCGATGAGGCAGGGATCTCCAACCGGAAGCTGGCAATTGGAGGAGGAACAAGAGTGCTGATTGAGGGGTTTAGAGGTTTAACATGGCGTGTAAGAGGTTCTGGGAGTGCTTGCTGCAGCTCCTCAACTTTCTACTGACTCTTACTGGGCTGGCGATAGTGGGATATGGGCTTTATTTGCTGCTGGAGTGGAATAAGGTCGCTTCGGGCGGCGATGGCGACCATCCGATCTTCCCGATGAGCAATGATCCCGAGTTCTTGAGGCTTGGGCGACCTATGCTTGTTGCGGTGTCTCTATCATCGAGTTTTCTCGATCATCTTCCCCAAGCTTGGTATGGGATACTTCTGCTTAGCTGTTCTTTTGGCAAAGTATCTGTGTTTTCTTCATTCCCACTGAAAATTAGTTTGGATTTTCACTTTTTGTGTTGGTTAAGGTGACTGGGCATTTAATTTACCTTTTATCTTCTGGGGGTAAGATAAGTAATATGGAAAAAGCTCTTCCTCAAAAAAAGTAAAAGAAAAAATCTTAGTGGCTGAGAGACTTCTGTGAAAAAGAAGAAGCTAAAATGTACTTCCCCGTAAAAGCAGATTTAGGCTCTTGTGGTAAAATGGTATTACTCTGTGAGCATCTTATACATCTGCCCAGCCGATTTTCGAATTGGAGTTTCACATCAATCTGTGTGTATGAGCGGAGTGAAGCAAGGTTTGATTCACAAGCCTTTCAGTATGCATAAATGCTCATTTAAGATACCAATGCAAATCTAAACAATAAGGAGAACCACCCCCTTTTATCTGGACTTGGACGAATAATTTGGTCTATTCCTTGAGATTTATTTTAGCCCGTGCATTTGCTTGTTATGCAATTTTTCACCCTAACCACCATTTCTAGCTATTCTAGCTATGCATCTCTTGCTACTAGTTTTTTAAATTAGTTCTCTAAATGAAAAATGTGCAATTTTATCTAATTTTGCCCAGTTACCATGACAGTCATGCTACTATTCTAACATGCAGAGTAGAGGTCAGGACAGGACAGTAGGACACCATACTATTCTTTGCTTGGTATCAACTTATTATAATTCAATAATCTTCTCCCTCCTGCTTTCACTCTTGTTGATGTCAAATTTTTAATGAATACCATGCATCATAAAGTTGATGCGTCTTACATCTCCCTACCAATTTCACCATCCTTTGATGGGCAAATATGAAGAGTGTATGTGTTTTCAGACAACCAAAATATTGCTTGGTATTCTTTAACAGTCATATCCCTAGTTCCCCAGCTTGGATTCCCCTAAATGTATCTATAAGGCAACTATTAGATATGCTCTACTGTTGTTTCTGCTGAGTCATTCAACACTCAAAATTAACAATAATTACTGTCTTATCCATTGTCATAGTTGTATTGAAAATTGTCTTCTCTTCCTATGCAGAGGATATAATCTTCACCATTGTCTGTGATGGTTTTTGTCTTAGCAGTAAGGAAAGTAGGGGAAGTGGCTAATAATACCAAAACAGTGGTTTTTTGGCAAATAGTTCACGTGATTGGTATTCTTGTGATTGATCTAATAGCTTAGAGCTGTTATCTTTTACAGTTCAATTTTGGATGGGTCCATTGTTTTGTAATCAGAAGAACTCCAAAATGAAAGAGAAAAAAAATCAACGGAACCTTATCTCTCTTTTTTCCCTAAAAAATAGAACTAAGGTGCCATTGGTTACTTTTGAAACATTTTTTTTTCTGCACAGTACAAAGTTAGGAAGCATTCAAATTGGAGTTATCAAGACAGTAACTAAAATACCTTAATACATTGGTAAAATTGCCTTAGCATGTGCATTGTATTTACTTTCAGTCTTCTACATAGTCTTTCTTTCATTTTTCTCTTCGCAAAGACATTACTACAAACTTCCTTTGGGCTCACTAATTGTGGCTTTGCATATACAACATAATAAATAATTCTGGATCTCTTTAAAACCTGACTAATAACATGTCATTGCAGGTTCATTTATTTGTTTATTGGTATTGGGGCCATTCTCTTTGTCATTTCATGCTTTGGTTGCATTGGAGCAGTAACAAGGAATTTATGCTGCCTCTCTTGTGTATCCTGCAATTTTTAAATTAAATCAGGTTTAATTTTTTAATGCATTTATGTTTATTTAACTTCTCTTGTGTCAGAATTTTATTTTCTCAAAGTGGTTTTGCAACATGATTTGTCTTTATTTTCATGGCATTTTATCATCTGTTCAACAGCTTTAGTAATTTCAATCTTACGTAGATCAATACCAAAATGACAACATAATAAATAAAGAATGGCCTCTTGTGGGAAAGTTTGTGTCTGCCTTTGATTATTAAAATTGATTTCCATGTAACTTTATCTGGCCGGCTTTACTAATGGAAAGAAAGATGTTCCCCCTTTGCTTGAAGAAAAAATGAATTCTTGTTGTTAGAACATGCCAGTAGTAGTATCACTTATGTATGCATGAGCTCTATGCTAGCTGTCTTTTTCGGGCTTTGTTCCCTTGCTATCACTTGACCAAGAAGAGAAAAATGCTGTTCAAACTAGCAGCATTTTTTAAAACTTTTTCAGGATTGTGACCTAAAATGAGTCCTGTTCTGGATATGCTAGTTGCAAGTCTACAAGTTTCATCTCTAAACAACAAGTTAGAATAAAGGGCTTGTTCATTCATTTTCTGTATTCTGTGTCTTCTTTTCCATGTATTTTTCTTGATAATCATGCATGGATGTACTTGCTCACATAAACAAAAACTCTTTTTTTACTGTCCAGAGGATGCTTTCCTTAACCCAAAACTAGTATTCTTTCTTAGTGGTCTTGTTGATTATACTCGAGCTGGGTGCTGCCGCCTTCATATTCTTTGACCATGACTGGAAGGATGTAAGTTTCTTTTTGTCATATCTCTAACATGTCTCAGACATTTTGCTTCTGGTTAATCCTAATACAAGCACCCTGCAGCTTATTCCTGATGATAAAACTGGGAACTTTGACATTATATATGACTTTTTGGATGACAACTGGAAGATAGTAAAGTGGGTTGCTCTTGGAGCTGTAATTTTAGAGGTAAGTTTAGCTTATGAAACTTGTAGGGCTTTATTCATTTTAAAGGAAACAAAGTAATCATTGTTTCTAGCTATTTTTTTTCCATTGATTAATGAACCATTAGCACACCTGCCTTACTTGGTTGATCTACACTCTTTGATTACTTATATAGCATTTTTCTTTATTGTCCGATTATTATGTCGTAGGAATTTATTTGGAAAGATTTGTTGGTTGAACAAGAAACATACTTATTCAGAGAAAGATGTATGTATATTACAATCTGCATTTAGTCATGTGATACATGATATCTAGTGTGGTTCTAAATGCTCGTCATTTTGTATGAGATTGTTCCTAAAAATGGTTACTCATCTTTAGTTGTGCATTCACGTGTCCAGATTGATCCTGCATGACATCCTTCTCTTGATGTCACAAATATTTATTTTCTTTTAGCTTTTATGGTTTCCAATTTAGCATGGGATCCAAATTTGCATGATTCTTTGAGCAATGCGATTCAGTTTGGATTTTGCTCATTACCAGGAGTCTCAGCTAATTCCACTTCTTCATTTGAGTTGTAGCGTTGTGTATTTGTCTATATTTCCTCTAAGGTTGATAAAAATTTCCAACCATGTTGCAACGTCTGCACCTACTCCCATCTGGGTATACAGGACTGATATTAATACAATCTTCAGGCTTTGACCCTCATGTTAGCTTATATAGTAAGGGCTGCAAACAGCCCTGCTGAGTATGACAGTGATGATGAATATGTCGCTCCAAGATCTACCATCCAACAGCCACTAATGAATCGGCAAAGTGTTCCAGTAACTGGAGTACCTGTACTTGGCAGTCTTGACCATCGCCCTAGCAGAAATGATGCCTGGAGCCAGCGAATGAGAGAAAAGGTATTCTCTCTGCAATATTACAGATCTTTTCATCCTTTTTGTGCTTCGCCAGCCTCTGGTTCTAATATCTTTTTTACTTTTTGGCTTTTCTGCTGGAAAGTATGGGCTTGATACCTCTGAATTCACATACAACCCATCTGACCCAAGTCGATATCGACAATCTGTTGCACCACCTGCAGAAGAAAGGGAGCGCTGTATCATACTGTGATCATTATCCTTGGTAACATCTGTATGTCGTTTGGTAGTCTCTAAGTGGCGTTGACGATAAGAGTTATCCTGCTAATATGTTCAGTGTACAGTTTAACTGTAACCCACGTTTAGTCCATGATTTGATTCACTGCATAAACTTGACTTCTTTTTCTTGTATCAATTTCATTGAGATGGATCAATGTTGCAAGTTGCACTTATTTAGATTGATATGTATGATGTATCTACATGAATCGTCTATCACTACTAAGGCTTAAGATAGGTACACCTGGATAATTTTATCCTTCAACATAAAATAAATTCTAATATATGCCACATGCGGACTTAATAATTAAGAATTGTTTTTAACTATACATCATTTATGCGTGTTGGATGATAAGTGCATATGATAACCTTTTGCCGATTGAATTTAGTTGTTGCAATTTAAATTATTACTCATAAACAATTTGGATACATTTGTCAGGACTTTATATATACAATTATGGGCAAATTAAGGAATATATCACAACTTTTTATTTATTTCAAATGCAGGCATCAACTCCTTATTCGTTTTAATTATATTACATCATCAGAATTGGGTTAGCTTTTATTTAATATAAGAATAAAGAGTTGCTGACGTGTATATTTTAGTCATTTTTTTTTTCAAATAATTCCCACGAAGCTCACACGTCAACTTAACCCGCAGAAGCCCTAAACCACTCGGCACTTGCCTCCCGACCTTCGCCCATGTTGCTTGCCGACCTTCAGCACTATTGCCTCCCGACCTTCGCCCCCTGTCGACCTTCGACACTATCGCCTCTCGATCCAAACCCCTCGCTATTCTCGTCTCTAGTCTTGCACAGGAGGCGGCTTCACCAACTTTGAGGTCGCTCCAGTGGAGGACGCTCCACCGAATCATAAGAAGCTGACTGCTGTCCCTCTCCATTAATTTCAAGGTTAGTCAAAAATTTGATTGCTACTTCTTTATTTCAATTTCATGCTTTTATCGAAATCTAGGGTTTTCAATAAAGCTTTGGGTTTTTAGTTCATCATTGTTCATTGTCCCCAATTTGTTGATATGTTCATTATCCCCAATTTGTTGATACGTATAAGTTCATCACTGTTCATTGTCTGCATTTTTTTTTGATATTGGCTCATTTACTTTTTTACAGCATATAATGGCAACAATATCAATTCGAACCGAGGTTGATGAACATGGGTGAAGCCATGTTATAGCTTGGGGTGTCCAAAGACACCCATACATTTTAAATATAATATTACGTATACATGCAAGGGCTCCACTTAGATACCCCTTTATGAAAATATTTGCACCCCTAGGGCCCCACTTAGACATCCTTTTATGAAAATATTTGCACTCCTTCCAATTTCGCTGCAGGCTGGCGTCTCTTTGGAATTCGATCACCCACTCAAATCTCTCCTTAATTAGCTTGGTTGTTTCCAAATCTCCTCTTTATCGTCTTTTCTCTCTCCTCACGATCGCAGCCTCGCACAGTCACACATCACAGCGGGCGTCCCTCCCAAATCCCCTCTTCATCGTCTTTTCTCTCTCTCTCTCTCTCTCTCTCTCTCTCTCTCTCTCTCTCTCCTCACGATCGCAGCCTTCGCCTCGCACAATCGCACATCATAGCGGACTAGTGGAGGGATGCGGGACGCCTCACGCGTGGATACTGAGGCGACTGTCGTTGAGGCATCATTGCTATTCGCTAGTTTGCTATGACGCTATCGGAGTACCGACGGAGTTGACGAGCCGTGGAGTAGTGGCCATCGCCCATTGGCCCATCGCCGAGGCATCATCGCTGCAGGCGGAAGTGCGGACTCGCGGAGCATTGCCACTCTATCGCCGTCGGCGCCGGAGCATCCTGAATCCACACTTGTAACTACTTGTAAGCAAATAATAACTATATTATATATAAGAAATTAGTTTTAAATCAACACTTCAAGAGCAAATCCATTGTAACGATTAATTACAGAAATTATTGCTTGTAAGTTGCAAGTTGCAAGTTGCTTCCCGGTTCCCACTTGTAATCTTGTATGCTCGAGCACTTTGCACTCCAAGACCCAAAGTCAAAGACTCAAAGTCAAAGCTTCATCAGGTGAGTAATTAATACATTATATATTAGAATTTAGAAATAGTTTTAATTTTAAATCATCACTACAAATATGCAATTAACAAAGAATTAAATATTTGTTATTGATCGTATAAAAATTTAGGTTATGTTATGAATTGATTAATATTTATTATTTTAAAGCTAAGAGTTGATTTTTAATTTAATTAAATATATTGCTTAAATGTATTAAATAGGTTAGGAATAGATTTTTCAAAAGAAAAATATGATAAATCATCATCTTCACAAGGTGGTTCTGCAAAATAACTTAAAAGTCAGTTTCGAGTTCTAGATAACATTGATGATCTTCCTTGTGACCTTGGGTTACGATATAAAATTTCAAAGTATCATCCTAATGATCGAGATAAGATACGAAGATGGTATTTAGAGCAGGGACCTTTTCAACCTCGTACATATAAATTTCCACAAAAAAAAATGAGAACTTCATCACGAAGATTTTGTGCTCATGGTTTAGTGAGCATCCTAGTTGGCTTGAGTATAGTATAGAAAAAGATGCTGCTTTTTGCTTTTGTTGTTATTTATTCCGAAATGATATGGGCAAACAAGGTGGAGATGCATTCACTGTAAAGGGATTCGCTAATTGGAATAAGAAAAATGAAAGCTTTATAAAATATATTGGTGGTCCAAATAATGCTCATTCAAGCTTTAAAGAAATGTGATGGCCTGATGAAACAAGATCAACATATTAAAACTGCATTGTGTAGACATTCAGAACAAGTCCGCAATATATATAGAAATCTATTGCCTGCTTCAGTGGATTGTGTCAGATGACTTTTACGACAAGGGCTTCCATTTCGTGGTCATGATGAATCAACAAGTTCTAAAAATCAAGAAAATTTTTTGGAACTTCTCAAATTTTTAGCGGATCACAATTCAGACATAAATAAAATTGTACTAGATAATGCTCCAGAAAATAATAAGTTGATTTCTTCAGATATTCAAAAAGATATTGTTCATGCTGCTGCACTAGAAATCACTAATGCAATTATTAAAGATTTAAGAGATGAATTCTTTTCTATCATAGTTGATGAGGCACGTGATGCATCTGATAAAGATCAAATGACTCTTGCTTTGCGCTATGTAAATAAAAAAGGAGACATTATTGAGCGTTTCATTGGGATAGTGCATGTCAATGATACCACAGCTTTATCACTTAAGACAATAATTGAGTCATTGCTTTCTAAATTTGGACTAAATATGTCCAAAATACATGGACAAGGATATGATGATGCTAGCAATTTGCGAGGGGAGTTCAATGGACTCAAAAGTTTGATATTAAAGGAAAATCCTTTTGCTTTCTATGTACATTGCTTTGCACATCAACTCCAACTTACACTTGTGGCCGTTGCAAAAAATTATTTTCAAGTTACATCATTTTTTGAATTGGTATCCAACTTGTTGAATGTAGTTAAAGATTCATGCAAGCGTCAAGATATGGTTCGTGATAAAAATATGACAAAAGTTAAAGAAGCATTGACAATTGGGGAAATTGCGATCGGACGAGGATTGAATCAAGATATTATTCTTAAATGTTCGGCAGATACTCGTTGGGGCTCACATTATGGAACAATAATTAATCTGATCTTGATATTTTCTTCAGTAAGTGAGGTTCTTGAATATGTTACAGAAGATGGTTGGACAATGGAGCAAAAGGTAACAACCAGTGGTCTTCTATATTCAATGCTCACATTCGATTTTGCATTTATTTTGCATATGATGAAAAATATATTGGGTGTTACCTATGAATTATCATCAGTCTTACAACAGAAAGATCAAGATATTGTGAATGCTATGAATCAAGTCAAAATTTCAAAGAAGCAATTGCAAGCAATGAGAAATGATGGTTGGGAGGATTTATTAAATGGAGTATCTTTATTTTGCAATAAGCATGATATTGAAATTTCGAATATGGTTGAAGTATATGTTCTTAAGGGAAGATCACGACGTAAAGCTCAAGCACAACCTATTACATATTTTCACTATTATCGAGTAGATTTATTTAATAGCGTCATAAATATGCAACTTCAAGAACTTAATAATCGATTCACTGAAACGATAATAGAGTTACTTCTTTCAATGTAGTGTTTAAATCTAGATAGTAATTTTGATGCTTTTAACAAGGAGAAGTTGATTCAGTTTGCTCGTTCTTATCCGTCTGAGTTTTCTGCAGTTAAACTGGTGATGCTTGAGTCCCAACTTGAGAATTACATTGTTGATACGTGTAATAATGAGGAATTTTCAAACTTAAATGGGATTGGAAGCCTCGCAAATAAGTTAGTTGAGACTAAAAGAGAGAATGTTTATCCATTAGTTTACTTACTCATAAAGTTGACACTAATCTTACCTGCTGCTACTACAACCGTGGAGAGAGCATTTTCGGCAATGAAGGTGGTTAAATTTGATTGCGTAATAGGATGGGAGATGATTGGATGAATGATTGTCTTGTTACTTACATCGAGAGTGATGTGTTTGAAAAAATTGATAATGAATTAATTTTGCAGTGTTTTCAGAATATGAAGAGTCGTAAAGGACAATTATGAAGAAAGACTTTGTAATTTTTTTTAAACATTTCTTTCGACATAATAAAAGTTTGATTTATATTTAGGATCATTTGATAAGTATTTTTAAAAATGAAGAATTTAAAAATATTGCAACCCCTTAGTCCGGGGTCTGGCTTCACCACTGTTGATGAAGTATCTATAACCTCATCAATTTCTCCTCGTTATTGTTCTCACAACATAGTAGCTTGTTTGTTAACATCAAATACTAGAAAAAATCCTAGTAGAAGATTCTGGAGTTGCAACCATTGAAAGGTAATTATATTATATATTTTTATTTTATATTTCAGCTATTTAAAATGAGAACTAATTATTCAATTTACATAGGAACGGGAAGTCGATTGCGGGTTTTTTTGAATGGCATGACCCCGAGTATTCTGGTCACCCGAAAGAAATGTTACAAAAATTGACAAGCGAAAAGGATAATCTCAAACATCAGATAATGCTACTCCAACATAAGAATGATATGCTAATTGAGAAGTCAAAATTGCAGGAAAAGGAGAAGAATAAGTTAGAGGAAAAAGTCATGAAATTGAAAAAAGAAAAAATAAAGACTTATATTTGGATACTATTTGGTTCTTTGAGTGTGGTATTCATGACTACTTGGTTTAATGGTTAATTAGTTGGATGATTAATGAGCTGATTGTAATTTGTGGTTGATGGTTAATGAGTTGGTTGTAATAGAACTTTATAGTGATAAACATGTATCAGTATATATAGCAGTGTTTATGTATCAGTGATATCAGTGTTTATGTATCAGTATAGTGATAAACTTGAATAGGTAAACTATTAATGAGGATATAAGTGTTTAAGGATCAGTATATTAGTGTTTATGTTTTAGTCTATCAGTATCAGTGTTTATGGTTTGCATATGTTCAGTTTAAGTGTATCAGTGTGATTGCAAACTTGATATGCAAACTGATATGCAAATAGTATTTCATTGCAGGCTCAATATGGAGTTTTCAGTTCAGTGAAGTGCTTGCTGTATCAAGATCATTTGTTCAGTTTCAATGTTTATGTTTATGGTTTAAGTGTATATCAGTATAAGTGTTTATGTATCAGTATAAGAAGACTTGATGATGTTTCAGTGTATCAGTATTGTGCTTTTGATGTATCAATGATATAAATATTTCATAAATAGTATTGTGCTTTTGCAATGATATTAGTGTATAAATAAGTTTTAGTTTCAGTTTTATTATCAGATTTTATCCTTCTCAATTTCAGTATCAGATTGCATTAATAAGTTTCAATATCAGACTGCAGTGTATCAATTGAATATGATATCAGTATAAATTGAAAACTAAAATTAGTATGCATGGATGATAAATTGAATTTGATATCAGTATAAATTGAAAACTGATATCAGTATGCATGGATGATAAATTGAATCTGATATCAATATAAATTGAAAATTGAATATGATACTTGGTTTAATGGTTAATTAGTTGGATGGATGGTTAATGAGCTAGTTGTAATTTGTGGTTGATGGTTGTAATAGAACTTGATATCAATGTTTATATATCAGTGTTGTAAGTGTATTGAACTCAAATCAAACTGAAATTGAAACTCCATACATCATATCAGTTTAAGTGTATCAGTTTGTCTTTACTCTTTAGTGTTGGAATTAGTTTGGATTGACATATCTGTAATAGTGGATAGCAATGTATCAAACCTGAAACTTATCAAACTCATCAAAAACTTGAAACCTGATATCAAGCCGATATTGAAACCTTAAACTCAAACTCATCAAACCATGCACAAACTGAAATCTTCACTGAAACTAAAACACCTCAAACTGAAGCCTCCATACACATACAGTATCAGATTTTATCCTTCTCAGTTTTAATATCAGATTGCATCAATAAGTTTCAATATCAGACTGCAGTGTATCAAGTGAAACATGAACCTGAAATGTTTCAGTATCAGACTGTAGTGTATCAATTGAATATGATATCAGTATAAATTAAAAATTGAAATCAGTATGCATGGATAGGGCTGACAACGGATCAGATACGGTGCAGATATCATATTATCCGCATTCGCACCGCATCCCATATCCGCACATCCGTATCCACACCGTATCCGCTACGGATATGAATATGGATATTCATATCCGCACCGCTTCAAATACGGATATCCGCACCGCATCCGCACCGTATTTTAAAAAATATTAAAATAATATATTTAATTTAAAAATCAATAAATATCCCATTTATCCAAAACAAGTATATATTACTCAAAATTCATATACTATTACAATTTATAATTTAACCACAAATTATAAATCATCATATCAAATTCATCTACTTCAGAACAGCTCGAGAACAGCCGGGCGACTGGGATCGGGATTTTTGGGCGAGCGGCTACGAAAACAGCTCGAGAACAAAGAGACACTCACAAGTTTTCGGGGGATCGATGCCTGGCTTCAATTAGACCGCCGTCAGCAGAACCCTCCATCGCTCTCATTTTAATCAAAAAGAAGCAAACAACAACGTCATTTGCATCTCATCCGATGCAATGAGTCCTGAACAATTTGGGAACGAAAAGAAAGCAAATAAAAATCGAGTCTTCACAGCAGGAATTCCTCCAAGAAAGCGAAGCAGCAATCCACCGCAGAAGAAGGCGACCGCCAAAAGGCTACACGGAGCCTTCCACGTGTCCGCACGAACTGTCCACCAAAAAGTAAGATTCAACAATCAACAATCCTTGAAGAAACAACGAGGATGAAGAAGGACAACAACCTAATAAAGAATAAGGAGACGGTGAACCAATAAAGCAACTGCTAATGGAGTTCGGAGGCAGCGCTCATGGGAGGAACATGGCGAAGCATCGAGATTCGAGAGACTCGAGTAAGCTGGGATCGGGATTTTTGGGCGAGCGGTAGTCGACAGGCGAGGGCGACTGGGCGAGCGGCTCACGGGTGACTGGGATCGGGATTGTTGGGCAAGCGACAGTCGGCAGGCGAGGGCGACTGGGTGAGCAGCTTACGGGCGATTGGGATCGAGATTGTTGGGCGAGTGGCAACCGACATGCGACTGGGATCGGGATTTTTGGGCGAGCGGCTGTGTAGAGAAAAGGGCAAGCGCATGGGTTAGGGATTAGGGCTACGAAATATTTAATACTTTAATATATATTTGATATAAATTTACCATAGTGCACTTAACCCCTTATATATATTAATTACATGTAGGGGTAAAATAGTAATTTAAATGAGGTAGATAAACAGTGCGGATCAACATTCATATCTGTATCTGTACCGTATCCGCGCGGATATAGATTTTCTAGATCCATATTCGTATCCATATCCATTTTTAAATGCAGACATGGATAAGATATGGTGCAGATGCGATTTTTAGTTGACGGATGCAGATAAAATTGCCACCCCTATGCATGGATGATAAATTGAATATGATATCAGTATAAATTGAAAATTGATATCAGTATGCATGGATGATAAATTGAATAAGATATCAGTATAAATTGAAAATTGAATATGACACTTGGTTTAATGGTTAATGAGCTAGTTGTAATTTTGGTTGATGGTTGTAATAGAACTTGATATCAGTGTTTATATATCAGTGTTGTAAGTGTATTGAACTCAAATCAAACTAAAATTGAAACTGCATACATCATATCAGTTTAAGTGTATCAGTTTGTCTTTACTCTTTAGTGTTGGAATTAGTTTGAATTGACATATCTGTAATAGTGGATAGCAATGTATCAAACATGAAACTCATCAAACTCATCAAAAACTTGAAACCTGATATCAAGCAGATATTGAAACATTGAACTCAAACTCATCAAACCATGCGCAAACTGAAATCTTCACTGAAACTAAAACACCTCAAACTGAAACCTTCATACACATACAATATCAGATTTTATCATTCTCAGTTTCAGTATCAGATAATTGCATCAATAAGTTTCAATATCAGACTGCAGTGTATCAAGTGAAACCTGAACCTGAAATTGAATCTAAACTGAAACTTCATAAAGTGAACCTGAAACTGCAGTGTATCATCCAAATTATATGATGACAGTGTGTATGCAGCTTATCCAAATTATAATGAAACTGCAGTTTGTAGTGTATCATTAGTTTGCATTAATTTCAATATGAAACTACAGTGTATCATCAATTTCACATTGCATGGATGATACTGAAACTGCAAGTATCATACACTGATATCAAACCATGCACAAACTGAAACCTTCACTGAAACTAAAACACATCAAATTAAAACTTTCATACACATACATGCATATACTCAAACCTTCACCAATACTAAAACACATCATATTGAAACTTCATACTGAAACCAAACTGAACATACATCATCAAATACTCAAACTGAACACACATCATCAAATAGTGATTATACTGTCAGTACTGTCATATACATGTATCATGACCATCATATAAACCAAACTGCAGTATACTAGTATTATCATATACATGTATTATCATATATTGATACTGTCATCAAACCATCATCAAGTATTATCATATACATATATCCATAACCAAAAACCAAAACCTGTAGTATACAGGTATCATGACCAAAAAACCAAAACATGTATCCATTTACTGTGACCCTCCTTGTACATCATTGTGACCCTCTTGAATAATTGGTGAAGTTTGAGATCCTTGTACTTGGAGCATATTGACCCTCCTATCATGTTCTCGAATCATAGATCCACTCCATTCCCCCCGAGAGGAGCATATTGACAAGCTAGATGAATGCATCTAATAAAAAGACCAAAGTAATTAAACTTAGTTATAATCATTTAATAAAAAGAAATTAAAATATAATAAAAGTTACCCTAAAATATGTGTTGTCTGTTTCTTCCCCAACGAAAACACCATATCCCTGAGAGGCCATTGCTCTTTCTCTATGTAAGGTCTATTAAACAAAATATACAGAACAACTAGACAAAGTATTACTATAATTTCAAATATACAGAATCTTACCGTTGACGTTGAACCTCCCTTGTTAGATGTAGTCCCTCCTCTACCTCCTCTACCAGAGTTACTCATACCACTCCTTGATGTTGAACCTCCCATGTTAGATGTAGTCCTTCCTCTACCTCCTCTACCAGAGTTACTCATACCACTCCTTGATGTTGAACCTCCCCTGCTTGGCCCCCAGCTGCTTGCTGGTTGATCACTCATTCTTGGTTCATTGTCCCCTCCCTATATAACATAACGATAATTAGTTAGGTCACTCATTAAGACAAATAATTATTGATAATTAGCTACCTGAGACTGAGTTGAAGATGGGTGTCCCCTAAGTGGACAACTTCTTCTATTATGACCATCTTGAAAGCATATCTGACAAGTGATAACTAAGCCTCATCTAGATAACCTTGTTCCAGTTTCATCTTCATGCATATCTCTTCTTCTTCTTTTCTTTGGCCTACCGGGCATCTTCTTAACGGGAGGTGGCAACACATGAGGTCCATCAACTTCAGGCCATGTATCCTTCCCTGTCAAAGGTTGCAACATGAGGTCATATGTTTTCAAGTATGTGTCTCTCTTGTAATAATCGTTGACATATTTGTCCGGGTCATCTTTTAGTCAATTGATGCATGAGATTGCATGATTGCATGGTATGCCACATAAATCCCATTTTCGGCAAGAACAAGTCCTATTCATCAAATTAACAACACTTGATTTGTCTAATTCTTGAACCTCAAATTTCATATTTTCCGCGGGCGTCACATGACAATATCTTGTTTCCTCTTTATTTTCTTCAAGTTTCTTTCATATGCTGGGGCATATTGTATCATTGTTTTTCAGTATCAACTCCATCTTCTCATACATTATCGCCATCAACATGTGTCGAATGTCTTCAAGCATATCAATAATTAGTTTTTCTCTTGCCTTCAGGATATAACCATTAAAGGTCTCACTTAGATTATTGCTGACAGCATCACTTTTGCAACCCACACTGATATAAGTTTGGCAAAATTTTATAACTCCAACTACAAGAAAATCTTGGTGTGCCCTATCTGAAGTAGCTTGCAGTTCAGACATTGTTTTCTTGAAGTCGGACTCAATGGTGCATCTAACAGCTCTCCAAAATAATGATTTCAATACATGCCCGGGATGTTTCTTCTTCTTATTTGCATAAATGTGTCTAGCACAATTTCGATGTTCAGCAGCTGGTACCCTCTGTTTTATAGCATACTCAAGACCCTGAAATATTTAGTAAGAATTAATATTTAGTAAATAAAAGACATCAAATAACAAGAGTTAATATTTAGCAAGAGATTGAGAACATACTTTTTGTTGGTCACTAATAAGAGTTAGGCCATATCCTTGAGCGATACCCAAGTCATCAAATAACAATCTCAATAACCAACTCCATGATTCATAGTTCTCTCCCTCAACCATTGCCCATGCTATTGGGAAAATCTGATTGTTTCCATCTCTGCCAACAGCGGAAAGTAATTGACTGCCAAGAAATATCTTCAGGAAACATCCATCAAATCCAATGATAGGTCTACAACATTGAAGGAATCCCTATCTTAATGCATCAAATCCAATATACAACCATTGGAACACAGGAGGTGCACCCATAAATTCTTGGGTACAAACAATGTTGAACATGCTCGTTGGATTCACAATTCAAAGCTGTGCTAAGTAGGAACCAAGCATTGCATAGTGATCCTCAACCGAGCCACGTAGCCTTTGTAATGCCTTCCACTTAGATCTATATGCTTTCATTCTACTGATACTGATATAAAATTTGGCCTGAAAATCTTTTTCCATCTCTTGGACACTCCAATTAGGATTCCTTCTGAATATCTCAAGATAATAATTTGTTATCCAACTCACAGTTGCTTGCCTATTCCTCATATTTCGAAAACATTTGTGCTTGCTGTTATAGCGTTTAATCATGAACGTCATATCCCTCTTCATCCAACTTGCAAAAATTCTCCAAGGACAACCCATACCACATTGTGCTTCCATCATTCTTTTACATGTTCTGGTCCATCTGATATTGTAACCATTTGCAATGCAATAGCTTTGAATAGCTTCCTTGAACTGAGCATTGGACTCAAATTTTATCCCAAGTTCTAATTTAACATTGCTCACATCACATTTGGGATTATACACTTTGCTACCAAATTTTTTCCTCTTGTGTCCTTCCTCAATTGGCACTTCTACACCCTCTTGACTAGTCTCGGGAGTAACTATTTCATCCTCACTAGCTTCGTATTCACTGATATATCTATCATTAGGTGCTTCAAATGTTGTAGGTTCACCCTCAACAAGATTTGTAGGATGGACTGTGATTGACACCTCTACATTAAAGTTTGCATTACTTGTGCCTTCAACAATAACCGGAACAACTTCATTAGTTTCCTTCTTCTTCTTAAATTTCTTATTTAATGCTCTAATAGTCAAATATTCATCATCACTTGATTCTTCAAATTCAGTAGACAAAACATCATGATCAGTTTCGCCAACTGGTCGATAATCTTCATCTTCACTAGTTTCAGTACCACTTTGCTGAAATATTCTTGTTCTTTCTTCAACATCTGCCCTAACTGCATCCTCTTCAATTGCATGTTCAACATCATCACTAGCTTCAGCAAATTGGATGTCTAGCACATCATTTTCATCTTCACTGCTGATATTAACCTACATCAAATTAAGATGGTCATGTTGGAATTCAACCAGACATCATTATATATGTTATATGACAATGAAAAACTATGTCTACTTACCAGTGCTAAGATTGATGGATCTGGAGGTCTTGGTATAACCATAGTCCGACGTTGAGTTGATCGTCAAAGGTTTTGACCAAATCTATATAATTTCGGATATACATGTAATATGGAGATTCACTATACATGCAAGAAACTAATAAAGACATGACTATAAAAGCAAGAAACTGATAATAGCATGACTTTTAGGGAACTGAAAACATTATTAAAGGCAAGACCTCTGTGTTCACAATGAACTGAAAACATGACTATATATTAAACCAAACTAAAAGCATTATTAAACCTAACCGATAAAAGTATGACTTTTAGGGAACTGAAAATCCTAGATAACCAAATTGATTAAACCAAACCCCTGTGTTCACAATGAAATGAAAACCTTAGATTTCACAATAGATTACATCTAGGTTTTCAGTTTATAGAAATAAGTGAGTAGAACTCAAACAAGTAACACTAACCTTGATTTCATCTTTGCCGTTAATGGAGACGACAATAGTTGGCGATCGAAATCGAGGTTGGCATCCGTCAATCCGTGACAACAACGACGGTGAAGACGACTTCAACTCGACTCCCGATAAAATACTCCAGCTCCAGCGATGGTGAGGGCGAGAATGGCGAGATTCGACAATGGCGAGGGGCGAAGGTCGGGAGGCAAGTGCCGAGTGGTTTAGGGCTTCTACGGGTTAAGTTGACGAGTGAGGATCGCGGGAGTGATTTGAAAAAAATAGCTGATGCCACATCATCGATGCCACATCAGCTAGTCTTTATTTTTTATATTAAATAAATAGCTGATGACACGTCATTGATGCCACGTCAGCTAGTCTTTATTTTTTATATTAAATAAATAGTTAATGACACATCATCGATGCCACGTCAGCTTTTTTAACGGAACAATTAACCCAATTCTGACGGTGTGATATAATTGAAATGAATCAGGAGTTGATGCATGCATTTGAAACAAATGAAAAGTCGTGATAGATTTGGGAATTTCGATAAAAGTCATGATATATTCATTAATTTACCCTAAAATTATCAATTAACCAATTGAAAAATAATAATACAATTTTTAGGTATTCTTCTTGACTGATTTCAGAGGATTAAAGATGTCATGTTGTCTGGTGGTTATTGTGAAAGAAGGAAAGAGATATGCATGAAGGCGAAATAGCCTACACTAAGGGGGGGGGATGAATAGTGTGTTTACTATACGATTTGCCTAATTTCGATTTTAATCGATTACTTAACTCGTTTAGGCGAATTATAATTATGCGATGCAGAAGCAAGATAAATGATAAAACAATTAAGCACAAGAAATGAAATCAATGCTAACACAATAATTTTATAGTGGTTCGGTCTCAATGCCTACTCCACTACCTAAGCATCCCGTTTAGGATTTCCAAACTAGTTTTACTATATTAATTTATGTTTTTCTTATACACGAGGACTTTTCACCGGAAAGTCTCACTCTCGACCTAAGGTACTTCCACACCCGAAAGTCTTCGCCTTCTTGTCGAGAGCACTTATCCCACCTCAACCCTAAGGGACAACTAAACTAATCCTAGTAAACACTACGTTTACACAAGTGGCTTTACTCCTTCTACACTAAGGATACCACTTCACCCAATTCAAGACCAAACACCTGGTCTTCTACAAACCCATAAATAAAACACAGTTTAAATAACATATAAAATTACAATTGAAAAAGAGCTTAAAATGAAACCACTTGTTCGTGCTCTTTTCCAAGCCTTGAATCCTCCAACTCGTTAAATCGTGAAGCTTGAACAATTTCCGAGTTGAGGCAACAGCAGGCGGCGCTTGAAGAAGAACTCGATGAAGAACAGGACGCGCTTTGATCAATCTTTTGGAAGGCTTTAAACTTCCCTTTAAATGCTCAATAAACTCTGTAGAGATCAGGGAAGAGTCTCAAATGAATCATACCTGGGTGTATTTATACCCAGGTGAAGAAACGATGTTCAACGGATAGAAAACTATCAGTTACAGGCCGCAGGTCGAAGTGCTGGTCGAAGCATCGGTCGACTGGTCATTCGACCGCTTTTGTTTACCCTGTGGTCGGTCGACCGCCAGATGCAGATTGTGCGATCCGCGATCTTCGATCAATCGACACGGTATTGCATCGTGGCTCATATGCAGGTCGGTCGATCGATTGGTCGACCGCCAGCCTCAGCCCAATTCTTTCACCATTTGGTCGACCCGTCGTTCGACCGACACGATCTTGCGTCGCGGGAATCAGCAGGTCGGTCGATCGACGGGTCGATCGCCCGAGCTACTGCCCGTTTTGGGCTTCCATCGATCGACCGCTCGGTCGACCGAAGTAGCTCTGCTACTCTCTTTACCTTCGGTTGGTCGACCAAACCTGGGCTGAATGTTGTTTCTTCAGCCTATTTCTTCCATGCTTCGATTTCGGGTTCTGGCTTTCAACGAGCTATCTTTGAGAGCTTTTGACTTGATCTTTGGATTCGTCCAAGTGACTTTGGTGCACTACTCGATCTTCGGGAGGTTTCGCGACGGGCCCGAGCACAACGATCAATGTCCTTCCGATTTTGCGATTTCTCCGATTTATCTGATCGAGGACATCGAACGCTAGTCGATATGGAACCTGAAAGATATTCTCAATGAAATCATTAGTTTCATGTTTGTTATCATCAAAACCATTAAGATCGAGATTAAGGCTAAGGTTGAAAACCTAAAGCCAACAATGCAGACTTGCTGATCTGAGAAAAAAATTTAGGGACAAACCACAATGTCAAGTTCAAGATAAGGTTTAAAATCTCGGTCGGTACGGTACGGTAAGTCCGATATTTATCGGTTTTTTACGTTTTCGGTATACGATATACCCGGTATTTGAAAAAACCGGGTATATTGTGTATACCGGGCGGTATATGGCAGTATACCGCCCGGTATGGGCGGTATATGGCAGTATCTCACGAAAAAAAAAAAAAAACCCAGCCGGTATGCATTTTCATATCGGTCCGTACCGTGTGTCGGTACAGTACGGTACCGGTATATATCAGTACCGGCCGGTGACCGAAACCGGTACCGGTACCGAGATTTTAAACCATGGTTCAAGATACAAAATTTATTTCTTAGGAGGGTAGCAATGACTAAACTTTCAAGTGAAACTTTCTCCTAATCATGGATGAGAAGACAAACGTTTTGGTTAAATTATCTGCCACAGATTGCAGATCTCACATACAATAACCAGTGCAAAATTGAACAGCTTTACAATGAAAGGATGCAGATTTTGCAAGAAAGACTTTACATGGAATATATTATTCGCCACCGGTGAGAGGGACTCTAGAGACTGTGCTAGGGGGAACAATATAATGGAGCTTTTGATTTGCCTCAAAAACTACTAAATTGCTAACATGAACAATCTAGTTTAAAAACAAGCATATATGTTCTTGTTTGGCTGTGGCATTCTCCAAAAGTTTCCGAAAGGTCAAGGCAGAACTTCGAGAGAGAAAGGTTAAGCTTCTTCAACCTTTTCCGGGCCAGGGTCTTTTAGCTCTTCTCCACACTTTCTGGTTGGAAATGCATTTTGAAGCTGAGAATTTTGCATGTTGGAGAGCAACTGAGTGATTGGCGTCAGCTGAAGAGCACTGTGAAACAAACATTTCAAGAATCAATTATCTGTAGATAGTTTGAAACTGTATACTACATTATATGAAATAGAGTCTGTATAAATTATCTGAATCATCAGACATGCAAAAGGTTTCTGCTGCTCTTTTTTTTTTTGTGAGAGAAAAGGGGCGAAGTTCCAGCTTTGTAGATCTCATGTAATATAAAAGAGTTCAAGCGAAGTTATAACTAATAACCAAAACCAACATTCTTTCCAAATTGGCTTCTCACATAACTCATTCTGACTTGAAAGTGTGCCAACAAAAATAATTTATTTATACAACAATAAGCTAAAATTTGAACTCTAGTCATATGATCAACTACTATTATAAGCAAATTCATATAGACAAGCACTCACTTTGCAAGATGAATGCAATCAAACAATGAGACTAAACACTGTTTTTCAGATTCACTAAAACAGAGAGTGGCTAATTTTGATCTGGATACAAACTTTAAGAATGCATTTTGTATGTTAAGGATAAATGCCAACTCTTAGCTCCTAGATCATTATTATTGTTATGACCCACTCGATGAGATAATTGGCTCATCAACTTCGTAGGTCCGAATCGCCAGTCTAATTAAAATATTTAAACTGAAGTTCAAGTTGATGGTAGTACATCCATCAAACCTTATTAACCAACACAACATCCAAAACACTCAATCAGAGTACTATAATTCTTGGAAAAGCCAATATTATCATTTTAGCATCTAAAAACCCCAAACTTGAGATTATCATTTTAAAGTCATCTTTTGTTTTAATGTGTTTAAGCTGAACATCTTAAACAGTATAAAGTAGATACAGATTATCTTGTTTCAGGTTCCAAGTCCAAAGCTTTAATTCGAAAGCAAGTTGATTTTTTTTTTTACCGAGGAATCAAACATGTCGAAAAATAAAGATCCAAGGAACATTTTAAACAGTTTAACATAGTTAGACTATATTTTTTGACAATATATCAGAATTTCTGGCTGCATTGCTAAAAATACATAAACCTCTTAAAGACTCACCTGCATATTCCTGAAGAGGGGGAGGAACAAAGGGCATATTGTAGATTTATTGACTTAAAATAGAAGCCTGACCTATGTAAGCTGCTTTCCATATAAGCATCCAGGGAAGAAATGACTCGCGGTAGTTGCTCTAGGACCTAAAAGTCAGGCATCAAAGTTTGCAAATTAAGTGGTGCTTGAAGCAAACTAGTCCATAGTTATAAGTAGCCACTTACTTGGCCAGTGTTCTTAATAGTGGATACTTTGGCTAAGAGATTCTTAGGCAGTTTTATCAACTGAACCTGCATAATCCAAAGATTTGAAGGTACATATATAACAGGTTAGCCAGATGAATATCACTTGAAAACCACATTGTCATTTTAATTCTAGATAGTACACCAGTTTAGCTGTGAAGTCGACCTCCAATTGATTCTTTTGAAAAACCAGAATGTACCGTGTGGTACGCCCAGTACAGTACGAGATTTCAATCCATGATTAAATGTTGTGGTTGAACTATACTTGATGGTTGCATAAATGACAATGTTTTAAAGAGGATAAACTTGACCTCAATGTGTCTGAAATCAAGGAATTCCCAGATATCAGATTGGAGGAAGATGGAGTTTACAATTATCGTGAAGATCTGATGGTCTCAAAAGTTTAGTAACTAGTCATACTTAACCCTAAACCTACATTTCCACATCTCCATCATCCTACAAAGAGGCTACTGTATATCTGGATAGTAGAGATATTCATGTAACCTTGAATTAAGACATGATCTGTCAAAAGGGTATGGTCTATGTCTTCCAAATAAGATAAGTTTAATTAGTTTTCTTAGAGCTCAAGTTTGTGTTGATCTATTAATCTTATTCCTTTTTTCGTTCATTAATTTGTATTACTCTGGTGCTTGTAGATATCTTCAAGGAATTATTGGCTAGACTATTAGAAAAGAAAAACATGAATAGGCTAATATATTTTAATGCTGAATTACATTTACACAAATATGACCAAGTTATGGACTCTTTTTTTATAACATCAAAAATCAGAAAAAAGGTTAGGCTCTACTCATCAGTCGGGTAAAGGGGCAGAGATCCACTGGACGTGCACCCCTCGTCTTTTGGTAGAGTACAACCATTTTCCCTCCGGGTACTACTCATTTAATCATTTTATTCAAATTGCTGAAAAATATTACATCATCAACCAAGTTTTTTTGTACAATTAACATAATGAAACTCTCCGCCTCTATTACAATTCTCATCACTTTTTCTATACAATGCCATTTCTATGCTTTCGTCCTCAGCCCTTGAAAAATCTCGGAACTGTTTCTCACCATCTTCAACATTCCTCTCAATTCCTTCTCCACCAAGTTATGGATTTAAACTTTCCTCCTATTATCAATTAAGTAACATATAGGTGGATTCTTCTAGAGAATCCCAAATAGTTGAGATTGGTGGTTTGCTGATTACTTTTTTTTGAAGTTGAAATCTGTAATGCATTCAAGAGAGTTGAAGTATTACAAGAGAGGGAAAGCATAGGAGAAGAAAAAATTGCAACTAAGAGCTAAAAAAACAGAAACAGAAACAGGGGAAAGGCCAACAGCACAACAACCACAACATCACAAGCTCATGAAGAGCAAAACAAAAAATAATTTGCAGCAGAGACTGCCACATCAAGATCACGAGAGATAGGTTGCCGAAAGACTCTGGAGTTACGCTTGAACCAAACAAACCACGACCAGAAAAGAATGAGTTTGCTACGGGATTTCCACTGAGCATCGCTTTCCAGAGGAGATTGAACTAACCGTAGAGAAGAATAACGAAGCTTGAGAAAGGAAAGGTAGACTCTCCATCCACGCCGAGAGAAGGAACAAGAAGAGAACAGATGGTTGTGCGATTCCTTTCCTGCTGGACAAAGAACACAAGAATTGTCCGAAGTAACACCCATACGAAGCAGCCGATCACGGGTTAACAACCTTTTTCGAAACCTAAGCCACCCAAAAATTGAGATCTTGGGAGGTAATTTGTTCTTCCAAAGAATTGAGAAGAAGGGACACAGAATGCCCCGGAACATTAGCAAGCGGTAAACACTTTGAGTAGAGTAACAGCCATCCACCGACCACTTCCAACCAATCAAATCCTCCCCTGATGAATAGCGAATCGCCTCTAAAACATGATCAAGAAGCAGCAGGATATCAACAGGAACAACAGTAGAAAAGCCAATGTCCCAACCAATAAAAGTGCCAACCGAATTAGTAATCCGGGCATCAAAAATCGAACAATTTGGTTGAAGAGCATGCCGAAATAGAGAAGGAAATAAATATGCCAAATGCACACCACCCGACCATTTATCTAGCCATAAGCGAACCCTTCGACCGCCGCCAACGGAAAAGGATAGACCTGAGAGCAACAATTCAAACAATGGAAACAAATCTTTCCAAATAGGAGAAGCCCTGCGAGCAAAGGAGGGATTGACCCAAAAACGATAGTTGCCATATAAGCGATCTAACAATCCAACCCAAAAGAGATCCGCCCCTTGCACAATTTTCCAAACGCATCCACCTCTCCTAGCCTTACAATGAGAATGCAAATCAAGCATACCAAGCCCTCCATCTTCTTTAGGACAAGTGACAGAATTCCATCGCACAAGACATTTTCCATTCAAAGATTGCCCCTCAGCACCAATCCAAAAAAACCTCCTCCGACGCTTATCAATAAGATTAATAACCCACCCAGGTGTCCGAAAGATAGAAAGAAAATAAGCCACTGAACTTGATAAAGTGCTATTAATCAAAATTAAGCGCCCAGCGCGGGAGAGAAGCTTGCCTTGCCATGTCGAAAGACGAGCATCAATTCTTGAAACTAGATTCAACCAATCAGCCCTCACCAGCCGCCCCGCCCTCAACGGAAGACCCAAGTAAGAGACAGGGAAAGAAGAAGCACGGCAGCCCGGCAGAGCGGCCACCTGCTCCGCTGCGGCTCTATCACCATGAAGACTAATGACCACCGTCTTGCTAATATTGATCTGGTTTGCTGATTACTACTGTTACATCAAATTCTGACCAGCAATTATCGCGAAGGAACATATATATCAGGCAATCATCTAGGGCTTCAAAAATTTTATAATAAAACTCTATTATCCTTAATGATTCCGCATTGGAATTTTTATCAAAAAGTAGATGTAGCATATGTCTCAGCTCCAAGCTTCTTCCTTTTGTATTTTGAGGTAAAGCTTCGAGCAATGTTCTGATATGAAATTGAGATTTATTGATTTGATTTGTGAAACGAATACATACTTATTTCTCAAAACAAAAAAAAGTGAGATTATTGGAACGAGAAAGGTTCAACATCAAGTAAAACGTAGAGCCATGAATAAGATTGGAAAGGCAGGAAAAGAAGAATAAATCCTCCAAACCTGGGAAGGCGAGGTGTCCTGCATGAGTTGAAGAAGATTGGAGGTCGACTTCACCGCTTCGCTCATCTGATCCGCCACCTTCGCCTTCTTGTCCCCGTCCCGTTTCCGCACATCCGCGGCGCTTCTCGCCGCCATCTCTCTCTCTTTCTCTCTCCAATTAACTGTTTCGGACATTTAACAACCGCCGAGAGCAAGAAACGAGGAGTACGGAAACGGTTCCGACCGCGTTCGCTTGTGTTGTGAAACGGGAATCGGCTGTTGCTGTTTCGAGTAGGAACATTTTTTTTTCCTGAAACGTCTGATGGAACTCGAACGGCCACCAGCTGTCGAATCAAACCCTAGCTTCCGCTGTATACTAACTCTCTTCCGATCTTTTTCATCAGTATCGTCGTCGTCTTTATGCTAATTTCTTGACTTGGTCGGTTTGGATCATCTTGTTTGCTTGCAAATTTCCGGTGTTCTGCTCAATTGACTACGTGCGGTTCTATTCGTATGTAGTGTTCCATTTTATACATGGCAGTAGGACTGCATTCTTCCAAGTTCCAAGTGTATTGAGGCTGTTCTAGCAATTACTTGACACTAGAATGCACACTGTACAATATGTTTAAGCTGCATTTCTCTCGAGGTGCTCTTGTTTTATTATCTTATTTCGTAGACTAGGATTGATGTGGTAATCGTGTTTTAGGTGGTAATATGTGCACATAATCGGATATATATATTGCAACTGATCGGATATATGTATCAAGCATCCTTATGTAAGGCTAAGTGGATGCGGAGAATTCATCATGTTTGAAATGGTTTTGGCTAAAAATAATCAAGAAAATGTCAACACTAAAGCAGCTGTAACATTATATTTTTATGGAATTTTTGCATAAGCTCTTATGAAAATCTTAACATAAAACTATAGTATTAACTTCTAATTTTTTTCAGAGAATTTATGAATGAATAATGAGTCATTCCCAAACGACAAGCTAACGAAAGCTGGAGCAAGACAAGCAAAATTGACTTAATCACACAACCTAGTTCAGATTGAGTGGGTTTGCATCCATGCATGTTAACATGTTTGTGTCAGAAGCAGCCCATTCTACGTTTTTTAAAGAAAAATTTCAACATTTCTTTATCCGTATCAGTATGTATATTTATCAGCGTATCAGCCAGAACCAACAGGAAAAATTTTTACTGCAAAACAGTTATTATCATCAAATGGGAAGTTAGATAAAAGGAGCGTTTGGTTCAAAATGCCGCAAAAAAAAAACAATTGCATGCAAAAGCAACACCCACAAATAAGAGTTGCAACCTACCATTTGGCTGCGTGCAAATAGACTTGCAACTTCAGTTTGCAAGCATTTGATTAGATGCAAATAGAGAAGAGAGAAGCTATTGCGAGCAAAAGGAAGAACATTTGATTAGATGCAAATAGAGAAGAGAGAAACTATTACGAGCAAATGAGAGATTGTTGTGAGCGATAGGAAGAGAGAGATTGTCGCGACAAAAAGATGCTATTGCAAGAGTCGCAAGCGAGAGGGGTTGTCGCGAGAGTCGCGAGCAAATGAGTGTTATGAGCAAGAAGTAAGTTCTATCATTTGCAAACTGCAAATTAGATTTATAAGCTTCTTGTGTCGCAACCCAATTTATAGTCTATGTCTGTAAAAGTCTAATGTTGCAATTAACTTAATTACAACTAATCAAACAATTTAATTGATCAAATGCTACAAATATAAATGTTAGGAAGTCTATTCGTAGGCAACCAAATAACCTCAAAATAAATTCCAAGGCCACAAGAACAATAACAAAAGCAGCAACGAGTACATTGCAACCAACGTACTCTATGCATCAAGGTCTAAATCAAATATGATCTCAAATATTTCAAAATATGAATGATACACCAAATATAGTCTCAAATATTTTGAAATGCAAAAGAAACATGCCATCGAGGAAACCCAATAATTGAAGAGATCCTGAACACAATCAGAAAAGCTACAGTACATATGTTCATATTCACTTGAGAACTCGCATCGAGACTAATCTTTCCAAGTGATGCCCTTCTACTTGGGGTAGCCAGAAGGAGGATAGCCAGGCGGTGGGTATGAACCTGGTGGTGGGTATGAGCCCGGTGGTGGGTAAGAAGCAGGTGGATAAGCAGGCGGAGGAGGGTATGCACCTTGAGGGTAACCATATGGTTGCCCATAAGCTGGCTGAGGAGCATATCCAGCAGGGGGTGGTATAGGCTGATCAATGCGAGACATCTGCTGGACTGGAGGCACAGCCATCACTGGTGGTGGTCCAAACTTGCCATCTCTCTTATCCATCTCAATCTTATGTTGTGTCTGCACTCATGACATCCATTTTAGCTAAGTTGTAGTTATAGGCTAAGAAACAAAGTTTCTTGAGACAAACATGAAGTTTTCATACCTGCATGCATGCGCAGACTCTGCAAGTGAATGACAAGTAAGCAGATGATGAGATCATATTTATGACTTGTAATTTACTAAAAAGAACAAGGCAGAGAAACTTTAATCTTACGTGAAATATACAATGTCAGACAAACAGGATAGTATCTGGGAAGCCTGTTGGATCTCTTCACTTCCAACAATCATTGCAACAATCGAAAAGATACAAGCAACTTGTTGTAGACAAAACATAAATCCCTGAAGTTATATTCACAAAACAACAGCTGTTGGTTTAGCATTAGAAAAAAATCTTTCTAAGCCCATAAAACCAGGACCTTTTGTCAAGTGGGCTCGAGAGGCTCATGGGCAGGCACATTACCAGAACTTGATAGAATTGGATTAACTAGAAGAAAAAGAAGATGAGTGTAGAGAGTATAGAAGTATTACAATAATGCAGTTATCACATTGAGTTGTCTGTATATTGAACTCATCCTGGAGCAAGAAGCGAGTTGAGGCAACAGAATTACCAAAGCACAAGAAAACCTGCAGAATAAAACACACGACATTTTGAATCAAGTATCAATTACACTATTGAGCATGTAATTGCTTTGATGATATTTATTAGTCAAAATTTTCTTCTATGAAAAGAAAATGCAGGATGACTACATGTGTTTTTTCTCAAGGAACATACAACTGAACTGGCACACAAAACGAATTAAACCAAAGCATTATATCTTATCCAGAATTATTAAGAATAATCCATTAGCTATGTCATGAATATATGACATTAGATATCATGTAAAAATGCCTACCTAAAGAAAAAGCTAGGTTTCAAATTTTTGTAATAATAAGGATTGTAAATATCTTATCTGATAAAAGAGAATGATTACTTAGTATTTTAGCTGTGAACGATGGAAACAAAATTGTAATACAAAAGTGGCTAAGATGTAGAACAAATAAGCAAGAAAGTCTAGGAGAAGGAAGAATTATGTTTTCATTTAACTAGAAGTAAATGAGATGTAAAATGTAAGACATCTACAAATCAGGAATGATATCAGTAGGAGTCAAAAACACTTATCCTCAACCTACCATATTAACTTGGAAATAGATAGATGCTATCGATAGCTTGGTGGTTAGACATTTAGGCTTTCCTTGTAATGGCTGAACATAAAGCCAGATGCTACCACGTACAATTATCAGTTATATTTTTTCATCCCAGTATTAAACCAGAACCAGCCTGAATTTGTATTTTTTGGGTTTCATTTGATATGAGCAATGCCACCTTAATAAGGTCATTCTTTTTGCTTTCAAAGTCTGAAGTATTCGAATTACATAACTAGCCTGCATTCACTAAGAATGTCGAATTGGTAATATCCTCGTAGATAGGCCATTGTTTTATTTATTTTTTTTGTTATAAATAAAGGTCCCACCTAGTGAAATGAGATATTGGATCAAACCATAAGACTTAGGAGCTCTGTTGTTAGTATCGTGCGATTCACGATTTGAATCGCACGATTTGATTCGATCCGGCGTCCCAGCGATTCGAAAACCAGATAGAATCGTTTTGGACGCTGAATCGTATAAGAATCGCCTGAATCGCAGCGATTCAGACTCGTGATTCTGAATATGCGATTCAGGTGATTCGGGATATGCAATTCATCACGCCTTCACAGGCGCGATTTCACGCGGAAATCTCGGCGACGCTTCCTCTACCGCATCGATTGCTCTACCGCGACTTCACAAGCGCACAAGCGACACGCGGCAAGCTTCATTTTTGCAATCCGCCCTCCCCGACGTTGCTGCGACTTCACGCGAGAGAGGCGATGCCGACGCCGACTCAATCGTGCTTCTGTAATCGCGACGCCGACGCCGACGCCGACGAGTCACTACAATCACGACGCCGATGCCGCCACTTCACGGGACTTCTGCAAACCCCCTCCCCCGACGCCGCCACTTCACGCAATCGCGGCGAGTCTGCGATCGGCTTCTTCACGCGAGCGGCGGGTCGTGAGTCTTCTTCACGCGACTGGAACCGCGATTCAAACTCATGCGAGCAATTGGAACCGCGAGTCTTCTTCACGCGATCAGCTTCTTCACGCGAGCAGGCGAGCGGCGGGTCGCGAGATTCCAGGTTCTTCTATAGACTGGTTACTTTATTGAATATTAAGCATGTGGTCAATTAGTCAATTCCTATATGATTTAGGCACAGACCGCACAGTAGCATCTCTTTGACGATAGCACTCAAGCTATTCATGACTTTGATGATCTTGACCTTTAGGGGGAGGGGAATTGAAGAACATATTATCAATTTATCATTTTGATATGACTTTTATGAGTTTACTTAAAACTAGTGACTTATGATGGTATTTTGGTACTAGTGGATGAATTTGATTTATAATGCTTTACTTTTTAAGTATTTACTTTATGTTCTATGTATGTAATTTTGTTATTTAGGCTTTTTATAAATATGATTCTGTATCGTACGATACGAAACGATACACGATTCACGATTCAAATTTTGATCAAACGATTCACGATTTGACAACTTTGCTTAGGAGTTACCCAGTTCCTGTTAAGAATAAAGTCATTACCAGATAATTTTATCTCATATCATGAATAAAATTTTGAAGCAGAAGAGTAACGATTCACTACCTCAGTGCAAAGGCAAAACTCTGGGCATCGACTTTCTCCACATCTTCCACTGCATGGAAGATAACCTGCACAACAAACATACCTAAAAAGAAGCGTATATTAAATTATGTTCTATAAGTTTTTCCTAGACAACATAGGAAATTAATTAGCTGAGGTTACCTTGACATGTCATTATAAAGGGCTCTTTTGCGAAGCATGTAGGAGACACATGGTCCGCTAATAGCAGGAAATAGCAATGTTAGAGAAAACATCATAAAATTGTAATTGTCGAAGAAAAACAAGTGTAAATCATCTTTAACAGAATTGTAAAGAAAAATGTCTGAAAATATATTTAGACAATAGTAGAATGTTGTAATATCATAAACTGCAAAGAACAATACAAAAAATGACATGGATAGTTATTTTGAATGTCATTTTAAAAAAAAATAAAAGCAACAGCATATCCCCCTATATTGGTATGGCCATTTAATGCATGCAAAACATGTGACAAAAAATAGGTGGCAATGTGTGCCACCACTTTATCATAAACGAGTTCACACAAGGAATCTTTAATCTTAGCTAACCCAAGCAAACAGCTTCAACCTGTTAACCAAGTTCTAGCTTTTATCCTCAGACCTATCCCATATTTTAAGTGTGATTTTATGCTAGTGAGACTGGGTACACAACATAGATGCTCAACCAAACTGCAACATCGCGTCATTTCACTAATGTACAGACAAATATACACCGAAAATTTACCCATTTCTTTCAATATTTTCCTTGGCACATGCATACAAATAGTATAGATAAAGAACTCATGCTAGCGTCTTAAAATATCTCAGACGATGATGCTTTTACTAATTATTGAACAGTAAATGAGAGTCATCAGTCATGTAGGCAAAAGAACTCTAATAACTACAAAGACTAAACCCTACACGAGAAACATACTAGTTTAGATCTTGTAGCAAAATAGTTTCCTAGTAAAGAATGATAATCACTTCTTTAATCAAGGTTTGGCATTCTGTCAATTAACTTTTGAATCAACACTAAGAACTAGTATATATCCAGTATACTTTGAATTGCCTTTCTTTTAATTATAAGAGGGTGAAGCATCGGAACTCTACTTTTTTTTACTTGGGGAATAGAATTTAACCCATGAAAATAAAAACTTGCTACACATGGGTGAAAGGCTACATATGTCAACTCATTCTAAACTGTGGACTGAAAGGAATCTAATACACTGGTCTACCATTTCTATGTAATTATATAAATCCTTCTTGTAAAGCAGAGGATTTTTGAATCATAAGTGGTTATTTAGTAATTGGGTCCAGAGTAATAAAAGTATCTTAGACAACTTCTATTTATGTTCCCTTATTTGAAATCCTATTAAGGGTTTCCAGAAAAGCATTGGATTAGGGAACAAAGGAATTCCTAACCATCTATCTTATCTCTTTTGTATTTATCTCCGAGCTTCCAATATTAGGTGAAAGAATTTCACTCAACTACTTATAAGAGGACATGATGAGTGGGTGCCAGCAGGCTTATTTTTATGGAAAGGAGATGGTCACGTTTGCTCTCATTCTCTTTACTGCACCATACTTTTTCAAAAGGTGACATACACTTATTTCCACCATTGTATTCACTTTTTTGCCTATTCTTACATGCATTTTACTATTTTAGTGGAAAAATTGCACTTTTTCTATCTGTTGGTAAAAATCTAAGGCATTGTTTAATCTAATTGCTGCAACCTGCAGACAAATTTGAAGTCAATTTTCATAGTAATGAGTCTTTTAGTGCAACTCATCACCAAAATAAAACAAATTGAAGAACTGCAACAAAGTTTTGTTTTTGTAATTAGTATCTGAACTGCACAAGCATAAACTTAGAAGAATTTGAGTGAAAATTGGATTAGTTAGTCTTAGACACTTTGAATAATAATTTTTACTGTTCTCCCTCGCCACTTGTCTGGGAGGAAATTTTACTGCAGACCAAGTGAGAGGATTGCCCAAGGTTAGACATCAATTTGATGGATTACGCTTATTCCCCAAGGAAACTGGATGTAATTATCCATATATGGTACTTATTAGAGAAGTACAGAACTCCTAGAAGGCTAGAACAGTAAGCATTTTACGTCAGGGCAGTATCTATGGTTTCTGTCATTTACCTAAGCCTGCTAACCATGTTTAAATAGAAAAAATACTAATGATTTTGATTTGGAACATAATCAGAGAAGCTCAAGAATACACGAGCTAGCAGATTTAGAACAAAGCATTAGCAGACAAAGCGCCACTGACAATCTGGACTGTGATGCTTTTATTCTCACATTTTAATTTGCCACCTGTTCGGTACCAATTTAAACTCGCAGCAAACTGATCCCATCTAATTAGATTTTCAATATGCACGAGCAGATTGATGCAAATGATGGCAAAAGAAATCAAATAATCTACCATCCACAAGTTTTGAAGAGATCAAGATTCTAGTTGCGAACAGAAAAATTAAGGTAGCAAGAAAAGAACCGGCACAGGAACCATTGCCAAGACGGGGATCAAAATAAAGGCACATCGAGGGGTGAGAGAGCCGAGCGCTTACCACCAAAGCGCCAGACAGCAATCTGCAGAGCGGATCGGAACATATCCGTCAGAGATATAAAAAAAAGGATAGTTAACTCAAGAGGAGGGCAAAAGGAGGAATCTTACAGGGGAAGTCGGCTTGGATGGTGCTCATGAGGTCAGTGTGCCAGAGGTTCCGGTAGCTCTGCCGGAGCTCCATCTTGTCGAGGTACTCCTGCGACGGCATGGTTGGCCACCCGATCGATCGAAGACGGGAAAGGGCGGCGAGTCGACTCGAGGAAGAGGAGGGCGGCGATCGAGATCTCCGAGTTTACCGTTATAAGGATGAGGAGGAAAGTTTGGGCTGAGCGTGTGACCTGGTTTGGATATTGACTGTTAATTGTCGAATAAGATTTCTTCTAGACGATGACTTGTTTGAGCAACCATTGTCTTACCCATCCGCCTGATTCATGTGTCTCTGCCGCAGTGGGACCCCTATTGCTGGCTTGTTTTTGGCTAGAAGGCAGGTAAACTAAAGAGTAAATATTATGAGGGGCGTGATAACGTTTCGGATTTTATTCGATAGACGAGCCTTAATTGGTACGCGGTAAACTCTTTTTTTCGTTTCCCGAAACAAAGATTAAATGGTAAGCATTAAGCTTGATATATAATATAGGAAATAAATTTGGTTTTGAATTCTGATAAAAGGTTGTAACATGTTATAAGTGTGAATAAAAAGTTGGTATGATTTTTTTTTAAAAAAAATTGACAAATCATAAATACTTTAAGAGTGTGATTACTTTATAAGATAAGAAATAAATTAATCTTTATTGTTGGTTAAAATTAAGAATTCTATGATCATTAATCATTTTATGTATGCTGATGATATTTTTTTATTTTTCAGAATTAATCCTAAATCGTCTAAAATTATTCTTGAGATTTTCAGTCATTTTGAAGAAATTACTAATTAAAAAATTAATTTTGTAAAATTCGAAATTTTCTTTCCCCTTGATACCAATTCTTATGTTAGAAATAGAATTTGTAATCTTTTTAACATGAAGCTTGGTTGTTATCCTGCTAAATACCTTGACTCTGTTATTCATCCTAGACAAATGCATGCTAGCAATTATAATTTTCTTATTGATAAAATCAATAATAAACTGAGCAAGTGCAAAAGAAACCACCTTTCTCAAGCTGGTAGGATTATACTCATTAACCCAGTTTTAAATTTTGTTCCACTTCATGTTATTTGTGTTAATTGGACCTCTTCTTGCATTTTATCTAAAATTAGCTCTGTTATTAAAGACTTTTTGTGGAGTTTTGTTAATGATAAGAAAGATCTTCATTTAATTGCTTGGAGTAATGTGTTGCTTCCCAAAAATAATAGTGGTCTTAATATTAGAGATTTAGACTCTATGAGGTTTGCTCTGGTTGGTAAAAGAATTTTTCAACTTCTAAATAATGATAATTCTCTTTGGGTGTCTGTTGTTAAAGCAAAATATAATAATTTGAATCTTTGGCATTCTCTCTATTATAAGAATTGTATTGGAGCCCGGAAGCTCATCTATTCTACTGTTACTATGCTAAAATCTGGTTTTATCAAATTAGTCTCTTCTGGTGCTAATATTGATATTCTTGCTAATCCCTGGATTTTTAAAATGCCCCTTTCTTTAAAACCTACATATTTGAATGTGAATGTCTTAGTTTCTTTTTCTTCTGTCTTTGATTTGATCATTAATGGTTACTTGAACTTGGATATTTTGGTCAATTTATTTGGATAATCTCTGTCGGATAAGATTACCAGGATGCCCCTCCCGAATTATCCCGATGAGGATAACTGGATTTGGTGGCCCGATAATCAGGGTTTAATTTGTTCAAAGTCAGCTTATAAATTCCTTACTCAGTTAGATAATACCAAATTGTGTAATCATCCCAGGTGGAATTTCATCTAGAATGCTAAAGTTGGCTCTAAGGTTAAACTCCTTATGTGGAAATTTTTTCATAAGAAACTTCCCACTACGAAAAGATTACACATATTTGGTATCATTAACTCCCCCAGCTGTGTCCTGTGCGGCAGCCATTCAAAAGATATTCAACATATCTTCCTGAATTGTGAGGTAGCCAAGACCCTATGGGAGTCAATGGAAAGTCGATTTGCTATCCCTCGGTTGTTGGCTTGGAATCTAAGTATGAGCAGTGATGCTAATCAGAGGGATTTGAGTTCTATTCATCCTTCTAGGTTGGCTCTTTGTTTCAATACTTTATATTCCATTTGGTTGGCTCGTAATAAAGTAATCTTTGAACATCTTAAGCCTTCTATTCAGACAACTGTTGCTAAAATAATAGCTTTAACAATTGATTATGCTAAGAATATTTTATCTGAGGGAAGTCCCTTAATCAAAAATCCTAGTTACTCTTGGTGTCCGCCAGATAGGGGCTTTTTAAAATGGAATGTGGATGCCTCTGTTTCTCTAGATAATGGTAAATGTGCTTTTGCTGCTATCTGTATAAATCACTTTGGTAAAATTATTCATGCTAAAATTGTAAGACAAATCTTTAATCAAGTATTTCATGAATATAAGAATATCATAAATAAATTAATAAGATAAGATCTTACTTGATGACGACATATTTGCAGCGGAATAAACTTTTGGATCTCCAAGGAAAGTCGGGTCTTCCTCCACAACACCGGCTCAAATGCCCTGCTTTTGATGGGGAAAGCAACTATGAGCTAGGGTTTTTTCACACGGTGTATAGAGGGGACCTAGCCTCTATTTATAACTGATTATATGGGCCCGTCTATCACAGGCTTCATTAATCGGGCCTATACTTGATTAATCACACCAATCATGGTTAAGTGTTTCAAGCTCGAATCACATGGATCAAGATCACATGAGCTAACAGGCATCTCAATAATGGATCATAAGATCAAACCCGCTTTTATTAAATCAAAACATTACAATTGATTGTAGCCCACATATGAAAAATAAAAATATAGAATATTTAAAAAATATTCTAACATTCTCCCACTTGGGCAAGATCAATTGTAAAATTTTATTTTTGAAAAAATTTAAAAAACGACACTCAGGTTTAATCACATATTTCAACAAAAAAAAAATATGGCCACAAAATAAATAAATAAAATAAAAAATGATCCAAGATGCAACACTTATTATGACTCATATCAACAACCAATGATATCGAATCATGGCAGCCATCATGACAATACTGGACATAAGACGTTCCATGATCACGAATATCACTGACATTGCTGACAATTGTCATTGGTGTGGAGTGTAGCATGAAAATAACACTCAAAATGATCCGATAAGAACAGTGTTATTTTCATTGTCAGTCCTCATACTTTCTCTTCTAGATATACCTTCCGGCAGGAGAAAGCGTATGGTATTTTTTAAAAAATCATCAAGTCCCTAGACTCAAAATTGGCATCAATCAATGGGCAACATGATTCACATGACACCGAGCCTTTAAACAAAAAATCATGATGTCTCTAGACTTAAATATGGTATCAATCAAGAGACATTTCGATTCAAATGATACCGAGTCTTAAATAACATAAACCTAACAATCATGTATCAAAGTGCTCAAAACAAAAGAAAAAATAACTCCCACTAACCAAGCACATCAAAAGAACTCAGAATGTCCATATTTTCAACATGTCTTTTAAAGACTATGGGTCTGAGTCCCTTGGTTAGAGGATTAGCAAGCATCAGATCTGTCTCTATGTGTTCAACTAAAATATCTCATTTCTTTACAAGATCTCTAACAGTCAAATATTTCAACTCTAAATGTTTGGAGCCACTAGAGGTTTTATTGTTCTTCGTGAAGAACACAGCAGCACTGTTATCACAATAAATAGTAAGAGGCCTAGAAATAGAATCAACAAGACAAAGCCCAGAAATAAGATTCTTAAGCCAGACAGCTTGAGAAGCCGCAGCATAACAGACAACAAATTTTGCTTGTATAGTGGAAGAAGCAACTAGAGTCTGTTTCTTACTTTTTCAAGAGATGACTCCACCAGCTAACATGAAAATATATCCAGATGTAGATTTTTTGTCATCAAGGCACCCAGCGAGATTTGACTCAGAATAGCCTACAATCTTTAAATTTTTCATTCTTTTATACACAAGCATGTGTTCTTTAGTCCTCTGCAGGTATCTCATAACTTTCTTAGCTGCTACCCAATGATCATAACCAGGATTTGACTGATATCTGCCCAAGACTCCAACAATAAAAGCAATGTCCGGTCTAGTGCAAACTTGTGCATACATCAGGCTCCCTAGTGCACTATCAAATGACTTGTCATTCATTTGACCATTCTCTAATGCATTTTTAGGACATTGATTTTTGCTAAATTTATCGCCTTTAATGACAGGTACATCACCAGGCTTACAATCTAACATGTTGAACCTTTCCAAAATTCGATTAACACAAGCTTTTTGAGATAATCCAAGCAAACAACGAGATCTATCCCTATGGATTTCAATTCCCAGTACAAAAGAAGCTTCACCAAGATCATTCATGTCGAAAGATTTAGTCAACATGAGTTTAGTTTCATGAAGGAGAGCAAGATCATTTGAAGCCAGTAGAATGTCATCCACATATAATATGAGAAAAATTATTTTGCTCCCACTGACCTTGATATATATGCAATGATCAACTTTATTTTCCTCAAAACCCATGGAACACACAATCATATCAAATTTCAAATACCACTGTCTAGAAGCCTATTTCAAACCATAAATGGACTTCTTCAATTTGCATACCAAATGCTCACTGCCATATTTTTGATAACCTTCAGGTTGTTTCATATAAATCTCTTCATAGAGATCACCATTTAAAAATACTATTTTGACATCCATCTGATGTAACTCTAAATCAAAATGAGCTACAAGGACCATAATAATTCTGAAAGAATCTTTAAAGGAAACAGGTGAGAAAGTTTCATTGTAGTAAATGCCCTCTTTCTGGGTAAAACCCTTTGCAACAAGTCGGGCTTTGAACCTCTCAACATTATCTTTGGAGTCCTTCTTGATTTTAAAAATCCACTTACAGCCAATAGGTCTATAGTTTTCAGGTAATTCAACCAAATCCCAAACATTATTATCAGCCATAGAAAGCATTTCCTCATTCATAGCACATATCCATTTATCTGACTGTGTACAAGAAATGGCTTGATTATAGTCACTAGGATCAAGAACATCCCCAACATCATAATCATTTTCATTAAGATATACCAAATAAACATCAGGGATTGCAGATCGCCTTTCTCTAGTAGATCTTCTCACCGACACAGGTAAAGCAGGTTCAGTAGGAAACGGATCAACAATAGGATTAAACGGATTAACAGCTAAAGGACTGTCCGAAGGAACAGGGGAATGAGAAATATTATCATCATGACTAGCAACAGAATCACCTGGAACAAGTGACCTAAGATCATTGATAAAAGGAAAAGGTACTGATACTTTAGTGATAGGTTTAGAATGAAGAGAATCAGGCTCAGCTACATCAAGTTCTAAAAACTTCGCTGTCAAAGACTCCACAATTTTAGTACATCTGCTTGGACAATAGAAACGGTGGCCTTTTGAATGATCTGAATATCCAATGAAAAAACAACGAATGGTTCTAGAATCAAGCTTTTTCTCAGAGGGATTATAGATTCTCACTTCAGCAGGACATCCCCAGACCCGAAAATGATTTAAACTAGGTTTTCTACATGTCCACAGTTCAAAAGGGGTTTTGGGAACAGATTTACTGGGGACACGATTAAGAATATAGAGAGAGGTTTTAATGGCTTCGCCCCACAGAAATTCTGGCAAATTCGACCTGCTCATCATGCTCCTTATCATATCCTTAAGAGTGCGGTTACGCCTTTCAGCTACACCATTTTGTTCAGGACTACCTAGCATGGTATATTGAGGAACAATGCCACATTCTTGCAAGTATGAAGCAAAAGGTCCTACATTTTGACCAGCAACACCATGTCTACCATAATACTCTCCTCCACGATCAGATCTCACTATCTTGATGACTGTTCTCAACTGTTTTTCAACTTCGGTCTTAAACACTTTGAATTTATCAAGCGCTTCAGACTTTTCTTTAATCAAATAAATATAGCCATATCGAGAAAAGTCATCAATAAAAGTGATAAAGTATTTATGACCACAAATAGTAGGAGAGTAAGGTCCACTAAAGTCTGTATGAATGATTTCCAATAGACTTGAACTTCTAGAAGCACTCTTTTTCTTGGTTTTGGTCAATTTACCCTTAATACAATCAACACAAGTCCCCATATCTCCAAAATCTAAGATATGCAAAATATCAATTTTAACAAGTCTTTCAATCCTTTCTTTAGAGATGTGACCTAAACGCTTATGCCATAAAAGAAAAGATTTATCTTTGATCCTTGATCTTTTAGCAATTTTGTTTTCAATGTTTAAAGATGTAGATGGATAATCAGGAGCTAAGGACAACATATATAAACCATTAAACAAAGATCCACTTCCAATAAATTGAGAATTCAAAATAATATTCATATATATTGTCATTTCCAAAACTAAAATGAAATCCAAGTTTATCTAAACAAGAAACAGAAATCAAATTTCTCCTAAATGTAGGTACATATAAGGTGTCCTTCAGAACAAGTTCAAATCCTGACTCTAAAAACAATCTAACATCTCCTACAGACTCCACAGTCACTTCAAGATCATTTCCTACTCTCATTTTGCTTTGCCTCAGACTTGGTTTCCTCAGGTTTGCAAAAACCTGCATAGAAATAGCAACATGGGTTATGGACCCGCTATCAAACCACCAAGAATTAATAGGGACATCAACTAGATTAGACTCAAAACAAACAAGGGCTAAGGGGTTACCTCCAGCTTTTCGCTTCTTTTCTAACTAGGCCTTAAACTTTGTACATTCAAACCTTTTGTGTCCTTTCTTTTTGCAAAAGAGGCATCTGACAGATTTCTTAGTAGGGGCAAGCTTAGGACCTTCATTGGGGTTATTCTGACCACTACCTTGTCCTTTATGAGATTTCTTTGGAGCAGCAGGTGAGGAATGCTTAAATATCTTATGAGGCTTGCCATAATGGGGTTTAGGATGAACAGTTAGAATGGATAGATCACTCTTTTCTTTCTTAAGTTTTTCTTCCTCAGCAACACATTTAGTGATGAGATCATTCAGAGTCCATTTTTCATTCTGGGTAATATAGGCAGTCTTAATTTGACTGAACTCAGCAGGAAGAGAATTTAGGGCATGAGGAACAAGGAAGAGAGAGTCATCTAGTTCAACTTTCAAGGCTTTAAGCTGGGTTTGAAGCATAACCATTTTCAGAATGAACTCTCTTACACCCCCAGAGTTATCATAAACCATAGTCGTCAATTCTTTCATTAGATATGCAGTCTCAGCATTATCAGCCACTTGAAACCTTTTCCCAATAGAATTAAGAAAATCTTTGGCATTTGAAGTATCAGACAATTCACTCATTAAATGTTCAGAAATAGTCCTTTTAATGGCAAGCAAGCTTAATCTATTGGATCTCTCCCACTTAGCTAATATGTCTTCTTGTTCAGGAGTGGCGGTTTGACCTTTAGGAATTACCGGCTTGTCTTCATGAATAGTCATGTCAAGATCAGCCATGCCTAGAGAGAATTCTATGTCGTGTTTCCACTTCTTAAAGTTTGAACCAGTCAACATATCAATAGAGGCATTGCAGTTGTTCACACTAAAAGTAACTGTGACAAGAATTGAAATACATTAGATTAAATTATAGGGCATGGAATATCATTGAAATTGAGGCTAACAAAATATTACATATTCACCTTTGGGCAGAACATGTAATCACAAAATAAAGCCTCAATGAGTTAAAGTATGATAATACACTGATTTTCAAAAAATCTATCACCTTTGGGCAGACAGATCTCTAGACCAATGCACATCCTAATAACTCCATTTAATAAGACCTCCAATTAAAACACTCAATAATCATCCTTTGAGAAAAAACTATTGAATGAATTAATCTTCAGTATTCCTCAGATGATGAGAAAATACACCACTCATTATAAGTAATCCCACTTTGGTGGTAATTACAAATAATAACTAGTGAAAAAACTCATCAGGAATCAATATTATGCCCTTTAAATTATTTTAATTCATAATATAGTGCAAAAAATTGTATGAAATAAAAATACCTCAACTGTTATGAATCTCCATTTTTAAGCATTCCCTAAATTATTTATATTTGTTTATAAATTATGTCAATCTCTACACCTAATTGTCATAATATTAGGTTTGAGGTTTTATAAAAGATAACATAATTTACAATAATAAATTATCATATATGAAATTTGCATAAACAAAATAAGTAATTATGCAAAAATATAACATGAATTATAGTCAATTCATAGCAATTTAATTGCAACAATAATTCATAAATCAAGTCAATTAAAGTATGATTAAATCTATTACAATAATAAATTGACATGTATAAAATTTGCATAAATAAAAATAAGTAATTATGCAAAAATATAACATGAATTATAGTCAAATCATAGCAATTTAATTGCAACAATAATTCATAAATCAAGTCAATTGAACCATGAATAAATCTATGTATTGACATTCATAATGTTCAAATTTTGAATGATTATAGCATGAAAAACTCAAATATATGCAGAAGAAATAATTCTGATCTAAAATTTTATTTGCTGTGAATCAAAAGAAAATAAATAAATAAATTGGGCCTGAAAATTCGAACTGAATCAGTAATTATTATTATTTTTCTGCGTTGGGTCTGTAGTGCTGGGCTCAGCAGCCCAGCCCTGCGACCCAGCTGACCGCAGCGGATCGGGCGCCACCTGCGGTCAGTCGGGCGTCGCCCGCGTGCCCGTTAGGGCACAACAGACGCGGGCGCCGCCCGCCAGCCTCGTCGAGCGCGCTGCTGATGCGGCGGTGAGCGTCCCCAGGACGCGAGCGACGCGCTCGTTCGCTCGCCTTGAGCAGCATGGTCGCCGAGGCAGAAAAAGATTGCCGCGGCGCGGTTGCTGAGGCGGAAAAAGCAACCTGTCACGGCGCGGAAGCAGGTAACCAATGGGTTTTTTTTTTTAAAAAAAAAATATATGCTAAGGTACATAATCAAAAAATCATATCATTGCTTTACCTTATAAGATCCACTCCAAATAAAATTACACAGCAGGGAGAGAACCAACGGATAAAAATATGATTCATCAAAAATATATAATATCCAGAGGATAATAAATTAATCCAAACAAAAAAATTGATTTTAATATAAAAAACGATGAATCAAAATTTAAATAGATTATTCATCGTATTAAAATCATCCCATTATAAACGAATTCTTAAATTCATGAAAAACCTCGCTCTGATACCAATTGTAAGACAAATCTTTAATCAAGTATTTCATGAATATAAGAATATCATAAATAAATTAGTAAGATAAGATCTTACTTGATGACGACATATTTGCAGCGGAATAAGCTTTTGGATCTCCAAGGAAAGCCGGGTCTTCCTCCACAACACCGTCTCAAATGCTCTGCTTTTGATGGGGAAAGCAACTATGAGCTAGAGTTTTTTCACACGGTGTATAGAGGGGACCTAGCCTCTATTTATAACTGATTATATGGGCCCGTCCATCACGGGATTCATTAATCGGGCCTACACTTGATTAATTACATCAATCATGGTTAAGTGTTTCAAGCTCGAATCACATGGATCAAGATCACATGAGCTAACAGGCATCTCAATAATGGATCATAAGATCAAACCCGCTTTTATTAAATCAAAACATTACAATTGATTGTAGCCCACATATGAAAAATAAAAATATAGAATATTTAAAAAATATTCTAACAAAAACTATTTTTATTTCAGATATTTCTATTCTTAAGGGTGAAGCTCTTGCTATTAATCTAGCGCTTAATCTAGATGTTAGCTTCAATCATGACAATGTTATCTTAGAGTCTGATGCAAAAAATATTGTTGATATGTGCAATAATTCTGTTCATGCATATTGGTTGATTCAGAATCTTATATATTAAGGATATTCAAGTTGATATAAGGAGGTTTAAAGTTTGCAAACTCACTTTCATTGGTAGAGATGCCAATAAAATCGCTGATTGGCTCGCAAACTATGCGAGGAGAATGGAACGAAGCTTTACCTGGGATCAAAGCTGGCCCCTGGATCTTACAAACGTTACCAATTTAGATTGTACTTAGTTGTTATTTGTAGACTCTTTGCGTTAGCTTTTCTTAAGTTTGAATAAAAAAAATATTCATTATTTGTTTAGTGCATGAATTAGAAGAAAAAAAAAGAATATAAGAATATAAAAATAATATTATATTCGATATAGATCGGATTTAAAAAATTCTTATACAATACTCTTTCATTTATTATCCTATCATATCTTATTATATTCAATGAAGCAAATATACCATAAAAGTAATTGACGAAATGAAAAGATATTTGACAAAATCATTTTTTTTTTTGACATTTATCCAGATTATTCTGGATTTCTAAGAACCAATTGGTTTATTAGCTTAACCTAATTGACTTTTTTTTCTTGAACCCAATTTAGGGACTTTGATGAAAAATCCCTAATTACTCTTATAACCACAATAGAGATTTTGGTAAAAAATTCCCACGTAAATTATTTGCATGTTAAATTAAAATATATTAATGTCAAAAATGATGATAAACATATTTGCTATTAAAATAAATTAACAAAATAATTATTTGCTAAATAAAAAATCTAACTATCATAAGTATATTGATTTTTTTAATTAATTGTATCACCAATGAGGAACTTTGTTGAGAAATTCTTAGGTGATCTTATGCATTTTAGTATATAAGAAACTTTAAATTTTACCTATTTACGAAAGCCATAAACCTAAAAACCCCCGTTACTTGTAGTTATATTAATAGTTGGAGATTTTAATTCAGAGTCATTAGTGCTCTTATAAGCATTTTAGTATATAAAAAAATTATTTTAGATTTTGAAGTCTATAAACTTTAGAAACATGTCAGATGTGATGTTGCTTTTATACTAAAAAGGCATAAGAGCACTTAGTGTTTTTTATTCAAAGTCTTTAATTGTCAATAAAATTGTAATTAGTACCTCATTTTAAGTTTTGAGATCTATGGCCTTCGTAAACAGATAAAATATAAGGTGTTGTTTGATTAATGAAAATTATTTTTTGATTTGATTTCATGAAAATAAAAATTTGATTTCGAAAACTTGACTCAGTCTATAGTTTTTAGTTTTCTTAAAACACGTTTGATTAATGAAAACAACATCAATTTTAGTTAATTTTGAAATCAGTGAATACTTATTTGATTATAGAAAATAATATTAATTTTCATTGAACAACTTTAGTAGTAATCTAATTTTGATTAAATAGTAAACTAATTCATATAAAGTAGTTCATAAAACTTAATATGATAATATAGTTGTAGAAAAAAGTCGCATATTGATAAAAGTAAGAGGAATCACTATTCAACACTATAATCTGGACTACAAATAACTAATAAATTAGTTTTGGTTAAATTATAAATAGATCATCTTTAATAAAATTGAGTTATTTTAAAAATTAGATTTGAGTCAATTAGATATAAATTGATTTAATTAATTTATCAATTTAAGATAATAGATTGAGTTGAAAATGATGATTTCTATTTTAATTTTTATAAATTAGATATAGTTTGATTTATTTATAAATTAATTGATTTTTTTAAATTTTTTTAAAATAATTATAAGTTTGCCACTGTATTTTGATATCGAAATCGACAGCTTCGAAATCACAGAAAATAACATTACGATGTTTTCAGTTTTATTAAGAAAACTGATTTTATATTTTATTCTAGTTTCGATTCGATTTCATGAAAATGCAGAAGCAAACACGTTTTCGTAAAGTATTTTAATTTCATTGAAACCGAAATCATGAAAATATACCTGATTTTGTTAATCAAACAAGCCCTAAAGGTTCATATGTTCTAAAATATGTATATAAGAACACTTAGTAACCGGTGATATAATAAACAAAAAATCAAAACACTTAGAGTAGACTAAGGAAAAAAAGGTTAAACTGATTAAGTTATTAGAAATTGAGAGTAATTTAGGTAAATACCAAAAAAAATATGATTTTACTAAATATTTAATTTTATTTTGTTAATTTTCTTAAAGTATTTATGATTTTATCATTTTAAATAAAAAATTACTTTTTAATTATACGTTTGTCATGTTATTGTTTGTTCTAGGTAGCTACAAGGTCCGCCAAGAGCCGACTTATTATTTACAGATAACACTTCATTTCGTACAATTTTGAGCAAGTTATCTTTCTTTACAATCTGATTCATTCCGTTTTGTGTTTATCATGTAATCGTATTTTCTGAAACAACTGATCATTTGTTTCTTGATTGTGACTATGTTGTTTCCATTTGGTCCTTTTCAAGTATTCGAACTATATTTGATTTTCTTCTCGTCGACTTTGGTAGTCTAGTCGGTTGTTTACTCCAATTGTTGGATAATTTAGAATTGAATGGTTTCTTTTAGAGTTTAATTGCTAGTATCTACTTCCTACCCCGTGAATAAAATCTTATCTTTAATTTGTATCTTTTATGAACGAGAATAATTTATTTCAAGGTGAAAGGACTCAAAATTCAATTTTATTTAAATGGACTTCTTCAATTGGATCAAAATTAAGCAACTCAAACGGTCTTGTTTTTGAAAATAAACGCGGGGAAAGGCGATAACTCTGGCGACCTGGGGAAAAAAGCGCCGGATCTCAATCTCTCCGGCCAAATTTGGATTCCGAAGCGAAAGAAGCCTCCGGATCCTAGCTCCTCTCCAGGATCGGTCAAGGCTCTTATTGTGGAAAGGGAAAAGGCGACTAGCCAAAGCCCTATTGGCAACGAAGGGGCATCTAAATGTGCAGCGACAAAGCCTTCACCTGTTAGAGAAGGCAACAAAGGAAAGACTCCTGCTGAAGCTACTGAAATGAGTGATTCAATCAACCTGAAATCCAATAAACCTGGATCTTGGGCTGCGTTATTCAAACAAGCAAGCCTCTCATCTGAAGAAGTTTGCAACACCGAGGCGGAAGCTACAATAAGGGCAATTCAAGAATGCTCCAGTGAAGTTCAAATTGAGGATAGTCTGATGCAGGCTTCTCGTCTCCAATGGATCAATTGCTTATATGATAAGTTTTATGGAAGAACTCCTCCATTAAGCTTGATTCAAACTGTTATGCTCAAAATATGGAGAATTAAACATAACATGAATGTTATTGACCTTGCTTCGGGTTACTTCTATTTCAAGTTTGCCTCTAATGATGATTTGAATCATGTGCTAACCAATGGCCAAGTCTTGTTAACTACACCATGGAAAGCCAATTTTCAACCTTTTCTGGAAAAGATTGAAACTATCCCTGTGCGGATCCATTTTCCTGGGCTACCTGTTGAATATCTTTACAAAGACATCCTCCTGAAGTTGGCAACTAAGATTGGTCAAAAAGTAGATGAAGTTACCACAAAAGGTTTAAGAGCCAAATATGCGTGTGCTATGGAAGCTCAGCAATAGGGTTCCTAGTGGAATTTGGGTTAGCAATATGGGATTTCGATTTTGGCAGGATGTTGCTTTTGAAAATATTCTTAAATTTTGTTATAACTATGGTATTGCTACAAGTAGACATTCAGTGCAGGGTGAACTGAAACAAGGAATGGATAAAGAGGTGAAATCTACATGTGACTCATCTGTAGAGCAAGGAAATCTTTATGGTCCTTGGCAAATGGTCAACAGAAAGAAAAAAGAGAAATGGCAGAGCAAGAATAAGAACAAGATAGAACACAATGCTTCTGTATCAGGTGAAGGTATCTAAAGCAAAAATGATCAAACAATTGAAAACATGATAGACAGTAGTAAGAAGCAATCCATCCAAGCTACTCACTCATTAGCTCCAATTGAAAGTAATTCTGATAACAATATGGAAGTTTCAGGAACACCTTCCCATAGCATCAATCCTTTCTCTGGCATGACTCGTCCCAGGTATCAATCTGACTTGATGAAAACAAATAGTTTCTCTTCAGGCAGAAATGGAACAGTAAAGGTACCTGTAAATGTAGACAAAAAAATAAAGGGGTTTCATAAGAAAATGATTGAGGTTCTAGAGATTACTATCAGTGAAATAAAAAGTAATGAGTTGATAGACAATTGCTTATATACAAAAGACAACCATATCTCAGTGTTAAATTCATATCCTTCTAGCCAAAGAAGAAGAAGGTCATCTATTCAGCATGTCCACTCTTCCTACTTTCCTTTTAACCTCAAGAATCCCAGAGGAAAGAAAAGAAGGTTTTCTAATGATCCTAAAGTCATTAACCCTGATGATGATCCTATTGTAGGAATGGAAGAAGTGGTGCCTTCTAGTTGACTTCCATGAAAATTATCTCCTGGAATATAAGAGATGGTTTAAGGGAATCTGCTTGGGACCATCTCAATGTGCTACTGAAAGAACATAAACCTGAAGTAGTTTTGTTAGTAGAAACACATTTGAATGATGAAAATTCCTTAATATGTATAAGGAAATTTGGGAATAACTAGTATGGTTTCCACATTGCAGGAAATGGCAGATCTGGAGGCATTATATTGGCCTGGAAGAACGGCTTCATGAGCACTAAATTAATCTTCAGCTGTAGTCAGATGATTAGTGCAGAGATTACACCAAAAATTAGAAGACCTTGATTACTGTGTGGAGTTTATGCTAGCAACTGTCCTAGGGAGAGAAGTCTCATTTGGAAGTTCCTCAGCTATATGGACACTGGTGGATTGCCTTGGGCTCTAATTGATGATTTCAATTGCATCAATAACCAATTGGATAAAAGAGGAGGTTGCCAGTTCAAATGGGGACAATCTATATAGCATTACAATGACATGTGTTCTTCAACTGGGCTCAAGGAAGTTAATTTTCAAGGGAGAAGGTTCACATGGAGCAATAATAGGAATGACAAAGACAGAATCACTGCAAGGTTCACATGGGGGAAGGTTCTCGAAGCATTAATAAAAGAGAAATGGAGACAAAACAGCACATCCTCCAACTGCTTAGAATCAATGTGTGATAATCTCACTAAGCTTGCTGAGGATATAAAAAGTCGGGCAAAGAACAACATTTGCCCCCTAGAGAGAGAGAACTAAAGGCAACCAAAACTGAATTAGACCTGCTTGATAAGATAGATGAAAATGGCCAATGTTCTGAAGCAGACATTCTCAAAATGAAGCGTCTTTCTAACAAGGCTATGGCTTCAAATAGGCAAGTCCATTTAAAATGGTGGTCTAAAGCTAGGTGTAAATGGATGGAAGAGAATGGTAAAAACATCAATTTTTTTCATAATTTGGCAAAGTATAAGAAGAGCAGGGACTATATTTCTCAGATCACAGTGAATGACACTATCATCAATGAGCCTATCTCAATTGTGAGAGAGTTTGTTGACTGGTACAAAAATCTTTAGAAGGAGGAAAGCAGTACCAACTCTAGTTACATCTGGGATTATGCAGACAACTTAAATTGAAAAAGACTTAACAGAAGCCAGAAAGTGACCTTGTGCAAAGACTTCACTGAGGAGGAAATTTGGCATGCAGTCAATGGTTTGGGAAGGGGCAAAAGCCTCGGACCATATGGTTTCAATGTTGAATTTTATATTAGGTACTGGAATATCTTCAACAATACAATTGTGAAAGATTTCAATGATTTAGGGAACAATACCAAGCTCCCAGATTATTGGGGAGACACCTCTTTGATATTTATAGCAAAGAAAGAAGGTCCTTCTAAAGTAATTGACTACAGACCCATTGCCCTTTGCAATGTCCTGTACAAGATTTTGACTAAAGCCATTGTCAATAGAATGAAACCTTGTATCAATAAGATAATATCCAAGGAGCAAGGTGCATTTACTGAAGGAAGAAGGATCCAGGACAAACATATTGAAGGAAGAAGAATCCAGGACAACATATTGCTTGCAAATGAAATTGTCAACATAGTTAACAAATCAAAGAGGAAATGACCATTCATTATCTTGAAACTAGACCTCGAAAAGGCCTTTGATAGAGTCTCATGGAAGGCTGTAGATAAAATTATGCAGTTCATGAATTTCCCAAACAAAATAAGAATGTGAATACATGCTTGTGTTTCTTCAGCCAGGTTCTCTTGTTGCATAAATGGCTTGAAGTCAGAAAGGTTCTCCAGTGTAAAGGGGGTAAGACAAGGGGACCCCTTGTCCCCTTACATTTTCATAATTATGCAAGACCTATTGTCAAGAATTTTGAATAATCTCACTGAAAATGGCTCTATTAAAGGCTTTAAGTACAAGGGGTTGGAACTATCTCACCTAGCATTTGCAGATGATATATTGTTAACCATAAAGGGTAACATCAAGAATTGTAAAAAAGTAATGGAAGCTCTTTCTCTATATTGTAACCTGATTGACCAGAGAGTTAACAAAGCCAAATCAAAGATCATGTTTCCCATTCACTGTCAAGACAAAGTTAAGAAGGACATCTGTAAGCTCTTGGGCTTCAAAGAAGGAGTCTGCCCTATGAAATACTTGGGTGCACTGATAAGTCCTAAGAAGATTGACATTAGTTCAATTTTCTGATTCATAAAGCAACCAGCAGAATAGAAGGGTGGGCTGGAAAGACTATTTCACAAGCAGGTCGAATGACATTGCTGAATTCTTTCATGAATGCTATGCACACTGTTTCATCTTCATGAGTGGATACGAAAGTGATAAGAAGCTATCAAGGGATTGCAAGGAATTATTTCTGGGGTTCCTCCTCCAAAAAAAAGTTTCCATTTAATTGGATGGGAAAATGTTATGCAAAGAAAATATATTGGGGGCTTAGGCATCAAAGATCGGGAGATAATGAGATACTCTACTCATGCTAAAAGAGTTCTTCCATTCCTTAACAAAGTTAACTTGTCGTGGGCAAAATTATTAAACAAGAAGTATCCTGATTGCCATCCTTGGTTTTTCAGTCAAAGCAGTAGTTTTTCTTGGTCTTTCAAATGCCTGCATGAGGAGATGAGAGAAAGGTTAAGGAAAAGAGTAGGAAATGGGAAAGCATTGATATTTGTAATGACCCCTGGTTTTCGAATATTCCATTAAATAAATGGCCTACTTACATCAACATGGATCTTTTGCCTAAGTTTTGTAAGGTAAAAGAGCTGATAAAGAACAAGGAATGAGATTTGGAACTGATACTTGAGTTGTTTGGTGAACAACATTACAACTGTATTACCAATATTTACCTTCCCAAGGTGAATGTTAAAGACACTTGGATATGGTGTGCCAATGAGGATCTAAGTTGCAAATCTGCATATAATTTTATTGCAGGGAAAAAGCTGGTGTCAGGGAACCTAAATTGCAACTGGAATAACATGTGGGCTTTGAAAGTGTTACCTAGAGTTAAAAACTTTATATGGAAACTTTTATGGGGTAGACTCCCTACTACAAGTCATCTCTCAAATATTAGCAAAATTTCTCTTAATTAATTTCTGTTATGTCTGTGGAAAAGAGGAAGACAAGTCCAAGCACATCTTCTTTGATTGTGAATTTGCTAAGCTATACTGGGATAAAGTCGAGAAGGAATTAAGCACGAGGTTTAGCTTCAGAGATGAGTGGTACAAAGGGACATGGCTTGATGAAAAAGTAGTAAACAATGAGAAAATAAACAAATGGTTAAAGGAAGTGATAGCTGCCTCTCTTTGGCAACTTTGGAAGAATAGAAACTCATGTTGCTTTAAAAAGAAGAAGTTGGGATTGAATACTATATTTTGTAGAGCAATAGCCGATATCCAGTGGTCACTAGATAACAACAAGGATAACAAGGCAAGGAAGGCTAATGTTGAGGAAGAAAGACCTCATACTGATAAGAGTTATCTCATCTCTTGTGATGCTGCATGGAAAAATAAAAATAGTAGAGCTGGGTATGGCTTTAAAATCAAGAGAGCTGATGGTTCCTATCTATGTGAAGGGTATGGTTCTTTTAACTCTCATTCACCTCTAGCTGCAGAGATTTGGGCCATCCGGATGACAATTCGAAGAGCTAAGGAGTTAGACATTTATAACATTAGAATCCTGACTGATTGTCAGCAAGCAATTAAAATCTTGAACAAGAATTTGGATCCTCCATGGTACTTGTACTGCTTAATTGCAGATATCAGGAAGCTGTGCTGGGAAACTAAGTGTGACTGAAAGTTCATAAGAAGAGACTCAAACGAAGAAGCTCACAAACTTGCTAAAGAAGGTATATCTGGCAATTATAAAGCTGCTGTGATCAGGGATAATAATGTAGGCAGTCCCCCTTTAAGTGCCCCTTATAATAGTATATCTGATTTCATTTTGCCTCATGCTAGAGGTGTAAGTAGTTTACAAACAGAGACTGTTGTGACAGAGTTATGTACATATGATGTTGATATTAATAAAGATGCTGGACTTAGCTTAGGTAAGGTTTGTTTTGATGTGGCGGAGGGTGCACGTCCAAGGACCAATGCCCTCTTTCCCTTGGATTCCATGCCTTGCTTTTTTCTAAGTTTAGTTACTATTTTCCTTTAAAAAAAAAAAAATTGGATCAAAATTAATTGAGATGCATCATGAGAACATGGTTGCAGTATTCATTGTTAGAAAGCATGATTGTAACTGTGTGCATGTTCTTGAAACTATCAAATTTGTAGCACATACATGAATTCCTAACAACTTAGATATTGAGTTTGACTCCCAAATCCTAATTGAAGCATTGAACACTATAAAGAAAGTTCTCTGGGCAGTTAGGTATGTAACTTTTGGCATTAAACATTACTCTACTCATTCTCATAATGCATGCTTTAATGATGTAGTCAAACAATGTAATAAAGTTGTTCATTAGGTAACAAACTTAGCTCATCGTTCCAGGGAATCACAGATATGCATGGTATTAGAACGTCAGTCTTGGATCATATTTTTTACCTGAATTTGTTTGATCGTAGATCTCCTGGAGGCGTTTGGTATGGGATAATCCATCCAGATTTTTGGCCATCTTATAGTTAAATTATCTGACTCCGCACATTATCTTGTTTGGTATCTCAATTAAGCGGATAATGTGGATTTCCTAAGTATTTCAGATTGCCTCTAAAGTGGCAATTCAGATTGCTCATGAGGAGGAGGGTGTCTATCTGGATTGCCTCTAAAGTGGTAATCTGAAATATTTTTGGAGGACAAAACTACCCTCCAACCTAGCATTTTTACGATCCATCTGCCCTCCTCCTTTCAAAGAAGACGCATGCCTCCGTGGGACTACCACATGCGATTTCTCCCTGCGACTTCTCCGACCACCTGCGATTTCCACTGTGGCCACGTCCGACTTCCTCTCCGATCACCTCCACTTTCCCAGGTAGTCATCCCCCACGCCTGTTCGGTTTCTTTTCCTTTTTATTTTTTGCCCGAGGGAGCGTGGAAGAGATGGGGTGATTGCAGATGTGTAAGTTTGGGGCGATTAATTGATTCTAATATGGGATTGGGGCCGGGAGATGATATGGGGCGAAGAGATGGCGCTGGGAGTGTGGAAGAGATGAGGCGTGATCGCTGAAATGGTCGTTGAGATTGGTGAGGAGATGGGTTTTAGGCCGATTGGCTATCGGTTATTTGGGATTATTGTCTCACAAGCCTCGTTTCTTTTCTCGTTCCAGTAAATTAGATCTGAGTAACCATGCCAATCGCCTTCTTTGTTTGAACTGGTGGTAAAGCTGCTGCTTTTTCGTTCTTGTGCTTCAAGTTGAATTGACAGTCTATGATGTCAATGGTGAGCTTGTTTCTCAAAGGTCAATATGACATTGGACATATTTTTTTTTCCTTTATTATATTTTGTATTCTATTCTAACTTTATATTCTGCATTCCAATTTTTTTTTTTTTTTGCTTTTGAAGGTTGTGTTTTGCATTTGTGTTTGCTAAATTGTTTATATAATGTATTTTCATTGATAGCCTTGATTTGAGTTGGAGCCATGTATGTTTTCATATCTTCATGCAGGGATTAAATTTAAGTTGGTGGATTTTAAATTGCATAAATGTTTAAAGGGTATTTTCATCGAGTGTATTTAAAGGATATTTTCGGTATTTTAAAGTTGGTGGGTTTTAAATTGCATAAATGTTAAATGGGTATTTTCATGAAGTGTATTTAAAGGGTATTTTCGTAAATTGTATTTTAAAGTTGGTGGGTTTTAAATTGTATAAATGTTTAAAGGGTATTTTTTGTGAAGTCTATTTTAAAAGGTATTTTCGTATTTATATTTTGAAGTTGATAGATTTTAAATTGCATATATGTTTAAAGGGTATCTTCGTAAAGTAGATCACATTACTTGGTAATTTTTTATCATATCAAACATGTCTATATGAATTTCAGTAATCTTTTTATAATATTACTGGTGCATGCCAAACAAGGTAATCTACATTACTAGTAATTTTTTTAGTGACAATCTATCTCAAAGGTAATCTAGATTGTCTGGTAATTATGCAAGGCAATGCACCAAATGCCACCTAAGTTTTATTTTGCAAAAAAGTCATCTCTCTCACATATTTTAGCAGTTGTTCAAATAAAATAACATAGTAAAAATGAGGATAAAAAAAGCTTTTTATATCTTCGGATAAGCCTTGTATGGACTACTTTTCTAAGTGTCTTTTGTGATGGCTAAAGCGGTCACAATACCGTTGCCGAAGTGATTCTGCGACGACATAAGGTGGTCGCAAAGGTCCGTCGCAGAAGCCTTCGTCGCAAATAATATGCGACCGCTAAGTTGGCCATCACATAATATAATAACTATGACCGACTCCGCAACGACCAACGGGTATCATAGAATCGATCATGGACCAACAACGATCGCCTTTTATCGTCGCATGATATTAACTTTGTGATGACACGACGATGGATGCACGCCGTCGCAAAACCGTTGCTAACTTATTATGCGACCTTACGTTGTACGCGACCAAATCGATACACTTTATGCGACGAAAAAGCGGTCGCAGAACCATTGCATAAGTCTATTTTGTTTTTTTATATAATTTAAAAATTCATTTATATATAGGTGCAATGTCATTGCCTATCGGTCTAGGAAAAATATGTTGACACACCGACAACACGGACATCTGATTTTGTTACCATTGACAACTTATGGATTTGAATATCCCAATTTAAAAAAATATCCTGAAAACCGTTCTTAGATTCTTCAATTAAACCTCCACGGTACATCCGACTACGACCTTCCGTCATCACTACTAGAATATTAGCTATCAGCCACGGGGCTCACCGATGGCCACCTGGGCCGTCAGAACCATTCACGGCTTTCCGACGGCCACATGGACCGTGTCTGATGTAATCCAATCAGCCGCGGATCGTATACGGCCGCCCAATGTCGTCGCTCATAGGTGATGGCGCGCATGGGGCACAAAATAAAATAACTTAGTAGCGACGGCTTAGCGGGGGCCAAAGGGTCATCAGTGATATAAGTAAGTAATTAGCCACAGTCAGAAGCGACCATCGCTTATTAATTGATGGTGTGAACACAACGCGAAAATAAAAAACACGTCATTGATAGCTGAGAGAGGGCTACGCGACTGTTGCTGATACTATTATTATTTGTCCACGGTTTATCGACGGTCGATGGGCCATCGACAAAAAACTTTTTTATTTGCATTCGCACCCGACCCTTCCTCTTTCCCTCGCTCTCTTCTCTCTCTGCCGCTACCGATCGAGTTGTTGCCGTCGATCGTCACCGTCTCGCCGTCGAGACGTCGCCCTCGCCCTCACCACCCCGCCGCCCCCTCTCCCTCGCCCGCGCCACCGCTGGCCTGCTCCCTCGCCCTCGCCGTCGATCCCTCTCTCCTCTCCGTCGCCACCAAGTGAATTTGATCCCCTCTCCCCTCTTTGGGTCAGCACCGGCCAATATTTTTGTTTTTTTAAAAAAAAATATTGATTAATTAGTTTTTAATTAGATTTATTTACTGTTAATTACTGTAATTAGTTAATGCTAGGGTTAATTTTAGATTTAATTAGTAAATTACTATTAATTTTTTTAAAATTAGATTAATTAGTTTTTAATTAAATTTAATTACTATTAATTATTTGTTAATTAGATTTAATTAGGGTAGAATAAATGTTAGGATTAATTTTAGTTGAGTGTAATTACAATTATGAAATCGTCCACTTTGGATTCGCGCGCGCCGGAATCGTTCACTTTGGACTCGCACCGACATCTACAAATTTAGAAAAAAAAATCAAGATGAGTTGATATGTTTCACGTACGTATCGACGAGTCAAGTTTTAATTTTGCAAAACCTTAGATCTGTTCGGGGGTTGTATGTTCATGTAAACGAAGTAAATGATCTTTTATACGACGTACAATCCTTGAATTATCCCTAATTGGATAATTTGATAACATAGTTATTTATATGGCACTTAGTTTATTTCTTTTAGTCATTATTTAGTTTTAAATTTTGGCTTGTATCTCCCTTATTCTCTGATACACGCCCAAATGATATGCGTATTCGGAGAACTGTAGGGAGATGTCGCCAAAATTTATAATGAAGTTAATGACTAAAAGAAATTCTAAGTACAATATAAATAACATGAATCCCGAATGAAATAGGACCATCCCACCTAAAGACATTACCTAAAGATATTGCCAACTTTTTGACAGAACATGTCGGACGATCGAAGTTGGATGTATCGATGAATTCATCGTGGAGCTACAACGGACGAATTTCAAGTAGGCGTAACTTATTTCTTAAATTTTGTCTACTCGAATAAAAAATTCCTTAGTGGTGATAAAATCCAATGTCCGGGCCAAAAATGTTCGAACATAAGATTTTTGGATCAGAAAATTGTCATAATGCATCTGTATACAAAAGGATTCACACCAAGATAATCGAGCAATCCTGTTGTCCAAACTCATGGTGAATCTTCTTCTATTGATGTTTCTTCTTCTAATCCACCTAATTTTTATAGAACAATGATTCTGGATAGTCTTGGAGGAAAATTCCATTTAAATGATAATGTTGAGTCAGTTACTGAGACGGTAGTGCCACCAGATACTACGACAGTTGAAGCCACTGAAGAACAACCTGCGATACAGATTGAATTGCCGAATGAGGAGGCTGCAGAATTTTACGAGATGTTGAAAGTTGTCAATGAACCTTTGTATGAGAATTGTCCTAATTATACAAGATTACCACCGCACGATTACCACTCGGCCCACTTGTACCCACTGACCCTTCGCCTTCCACCACTATCCCCCCACCTCCGGCCACTATCCCCCCACCTGATCCGTCCACTGTTCCCTCACCTGATCTGGCCACCATCCCCTCACCTCCGGCTACCATCCCTCCGCTACCCTCCGCAAATCCAGGATCATCGTCTTCCAAACGTAGGCCACGAGGGCCTAATAGAATTCTCCCTCCGCCACCCGAGGGAAAACTGCGCAAAGCAGTTAATGTGCACGGAAGACAGTAAGTATATGCATTAATTATTTCTTATAATTTATTTATAATTCAAAATTTCATAATATGAATTTATATTTGGTACAGATTTGAGCATGAGGGCATGATAGCGGGGACGATCCGAAAGTTTATGCACGGGGCGTGACCTACATGGTCTCACGTGCCCCGTGAGCATATAGATTTATTATGACGAGAGTTCTCGGTAAGTATATTTATTAAATTAATGTTAATGTTACATATTGATCGGTAAATTTTTTTTTTTTTTGCAGGCTCATTATACATGGCCGGAGGACTATATCACTTTTGTTGAGACTACATGGGAGTGTGTTGCCCACGCTCGCTATAACGGGCTGCTTCAGCAGACCCGTCAGATCGTGATGAGACGGTTGGGGGCCACACAGATAGGGCAGACTCGGGGACACGCCTCCGAGTGGATTCCTGGCAATGTGTGGGACCAGCTCGTTGAGTGGTGGGGCACGCCTGAGTGGCAGGAGGTCTCCTGGACAGCGTCGAGAAATCGCATGTCCGGGGGGATGGCACGGGGGCGCGCCACACTAGTGGTTCAGTGTCTTTTGCGGTTCATGTGCGTCGCATGATATGTATAATTTAATTATTTTTAATTAAATTATATATTGTGTATAATGATACTAATGTATTTATTTTCTAATGTAAGACAAGCATGACGGAGGATGACACTGTCCAACGCCCGTCGATGATGGAGGTGTTTGAGCGCACCCACCGTCGTCGACGAGGTGCGGAGGACTACGTTGATAGCAGAGCTTCGATCATAATAGTAAGTATTTATGTCTATTTGATTTACACAATATTTATATATATATAATATAAACACGTGTAAGAAACATACACGAAGACTGTGATCGAGCGTGGAGGCACACCAGAGGAGTTCTACGCAGCAGCTTGGGTGGAGGCAATAGGTGGCTGGGAGCACGGATGTGTTTATGGCTTTGCAGACAGTGGTCATGCACACGTCATGCTCGGGCCACTTGAGGCACCGACCCCTCCGGCTGCGGGTGAGCAGCTCTCGACATCCCGGGCGCAGGACCAGAGCCGGATAATGGCCTTGGAGTCGGAGATCACCCAACAGAAATATGTGATGGAGGAGCAGAGACTAGCAATGGAGGAGCAGAGACGGATGAATGAAGAGTTGAGACAGACGATGCAGAACATGCAAGCACTCCTCACTCAGATTGCGTCTCACTCTGGCCTTCTACCGATGATGTCGCAGCCATCGCCCTCCTCGACCCAGTCGACGCTCCCGACCCAGTCGTTGTCGCCTCCATCGCAGCCGTGAGATTTTGGTTTATTATATTTTATTTATATTTTAATAGTTGTTTATATACTTATGGTTGTATATATATAATATTTTGATAATTGTTTGCCTCTGATTTGAGGCTTAGATTGATGATATTTATGCAAGACTTGTATGTTCGATTTCAAATGCATGTATATGATGTTTTTTGGTTGTAATATGTGATTGAAAATAGATTATAATCTATAAATATCACTGTATACATGAATTTATAAAATTTTCATTTTTTCAGTTACAGCATATACCTGTAGCCATGGCTCACCAATGGGCGACTGTCACTAAGCCGTGGCTAAAAGTTTATCGTAAATGGCTGATGGTCTGGGCAGCACCAAATATCACGGTTGCTAATAGTATCATCGACGGTCTGAGGCCGTGGTTGATGTGTTGGTATCAGTGACAGCCGCATACAGCCGTCATTGATGTGTTTAAATTAGCGACAACGCTCACGGCTGTCGCTGATGATTACTTGTGACGATATCTCTCAACCGTCACAACTTATCTGAGATGACGTTTTGCCACGGCTAACGCCGTTCGTGATAATTAATTATCACCGACGGTTCATCCACGGCTTGAGCCGTCGGTGATGACGACAATTCTAGTAGTGTTAGTTACAAATTAATTGAAGCTCGTGTATATATATATATATATAGTACACACTAGGGAGATATTATTTCTTTTTTGAACAAAGAAGACTTGTATTAATCATAAGGCTTGATGAATATAAGTAGAGGTTCTTGAAAAGAATTTACAAGGCCTCTTGAGAGAGGGAAAGAGAAATGCAGTTAGAGTAAAAAAATGGCTCCTTCAATGGCCAATTCAACAAAAGATTTACTAGTGTTACAAAGGGAGACAAATTCGGGAATATGTGAATGAATTAAGACAATTTAATTAATTAATAAACTCTCAAGGATCGATTTGAGATAACATATGTATATATCATGATGATCAAATTGATAAAAAGGTACAACATATTGGCCCATAATTTATAACTCAATGCCAACCGTTATAACAATATGGAATATATATGAGTGATGAAATAAAAAAGACATGTAATAAATTAAACCAACCATGAGCTAATATAAAGTGATTATGCTTCCATTGATCAATCATCTTGATCTCTCCTGAATAGTTCTCTTTTGATCCTTGCCATGTTCACTGCCACCATCACGTAGAGCCAATCATATGTGTTATCAATTGCACTGAAGTAGGCCATCCTCCATCTTCGTTGCAACAAAAGAGTCCCACAAATTGCCCAAAATCCTACAATAAATCCTAGTGCAGCACTAGTGTATACCCAAATACTTGCAATTCTGCTCTTAGCATCTTCGTCTTCTCCGCTTGCATTGCCCTTCGCCATGTCCTCCGTGCAATTATTGGTAAGAGGAGGTCCACAAAGATATGGATTACCAACATAGGTGGACAAACCAGTGAAAGTTTGCAATTGGTTACCAGTGGGTATTCTGCCCGAAATATTGTTGTACGACAAGTTCAAAACACTCAAGAAATTTAAGGTTGCCAAGCTCGAAGGAATTGCACCTGACAGATGATTTCTTGACAGGTCCAGAGTTTCTAGTTGTCGAATTTTGCCTATCTGCTCTGGGATTTTTCCAGTTAGATAATTCCTTGACAGATTTAAGCTTTGCAACTCATGTAGATTCCCTAGTTCCTCAGGAATAGGTCCCGATAATCTATTGTTGGAGAGGTCAATAGTCGTCATAAGTAATTGCAAATTGATTACATACTTGAGATTATTTCCTTTTATTGAGAGCCACAGGTTGTCATTCATTCTGCTCTTGATGTGTTTGAAGTAGCTATCACTTTTATAGGGACTTTTCAATGCACTGAAGTTGCCAAAGCTCCGTGGTATAGATCCTGAAAGATCATTATTTGAGATATCCAATATTTGGAGAGATGCAAGATGAGACAACCGAGGAATGTTGCCTGTGAAAGCATTTGAGCGTAAGATGAGGGCCTTTAAATATGGTAAGCTATCTTCTAACCAAGGAGGTATATTTCCAGTGAAGTTATTGTGACCCAAATCAAGAGTAACCAAGCTTGTACATCTTCTTAGAGAAAGAGAAATTTCTCCGGATAAATTATTGTGACTCAAATGTAGTGATTGTAACACCGGTAAATTGCAAAGAGTATTAGGAATGCCTCCTTGTAATTGGTTGTTTGAAAAGTCTAAAAGAAACACTTGTGATACATTTTCCCAACAATTAGGAATTTTCCCCGACAAGCTATTGTTGGAAAGATCAATTTTAAACAGAAACTTATTATGGCAAAACGATAAGGGAATATTTCCACTCAAATTGTTCAGAGATAAATAAATCCAAAGTAAGTTTGGCATACTATGAAATATTTTGGGAGGAAGATGCCCTGAGAAAAGATTGTTTGAGAGATCCAAATACTCCAAACGTGGCATCAAATTTGCTATTCTTGTAGGAAGGTGCCCCGATAATGAGTTATTTGAGAGAGACAACTCTCTTAGATTTGGAAAATATTGTTGTGTCATATCACCATCAATCTCATTGTTGTCGAGATATAAATACTCGAGACTAGAAGGAAGCCAATTGGGAATTGTATCTTTGATTCCTACAGCTGTTAAATATAAATCACTAAGAGATCTTTGTGTGCGGAGCCATTGTGGAAAATGGGGATTTGGCTCTATTTTGCCAAAAGACATATAAAGAGATTCAAGCTGAAATGGAGGGATCCAATATTTGTGGCTTTCTTTCAAGACCAAGGTGTTGTGAGAAATATCCATATGCTTTAAACTCCATAGATTAACTAGGTTTGCCTCAGATAAGCTCAATGAATTATATCCAAGATCCAAATCGACAACGCCTTTCAATTGTCCAATGCCTTCACCAATTGTGTCATTAAAATTATTGGAACTCAAATCCAAATATTGAAGAGATGACATATTTCCAAGAGAATTGGGTAGTGAACCGTAGAGCGAATTAGAAGAAAGACTCAAATAGACAAGGTCTTTCAATTGTCCAATGCCTTCACCAATCCTGCCATTAAAATTATTGACACTAAAATCCAAATATTGAAGAGATGTCATATTTCCAAGAGAATTTGGTAGTGAATCGCAGAGTGAATTATAAGAAAGATCCAAAGTGACAAGGTCTTTCAATTGTCCAAGGCCTTCACCAATCGTGGCATTAAAATTGTTAGAACTCAAATCCAAATATTGAAGAGATGACATATTTCCAAGCGAATTGGGTAGTGAACCATAGAGCGAATTATAAGAAAGATCAAGATATTTGAGTTTCTTCATGTTCCCAAACCAGTCTGGCAAGGAACTAACAATTTTGTTGTTTCTCAAATGCAATTCTTCCAAGCTAAACATAAGACATCCCGTGAAGACTACTTGTAGACTGGAAAGCCCATCATTGAAAGTTGTACCTTCTTCTAAGTACAAAATTTGGAGCTTGCAAAGGTTAGATATAGCTCCTGACCGTAGAAAGTCCTTACTTAATATGTTTGTGGATAAGTCAAGCACTTTGAGAGATGTCAACTTGGCAGAAGAAGAAGGAATGGACCAATATATATAATTGAAAGCAAGATCGAGGTACCCAAGAGTAGTTAAGTTAAGCAACCAATGAGGTGTCGTAGTGTTTATAAGATTACCTCTCAACTTAAGAGTTGTGAGAGATGTGAAGTTGACCTGAGGCAACGAACTGGGAATGGCTCCCAAGTGACATCCAACCAATTCAACCTCTTCAATACGAGGGAGTGCATTCAATGCTTGTAACCAGTTGGAGGCTCCTGTAAAATTCACCCAGGTCATGTTGAGGAGTCGGAGGGAAGAAAGTTGAGAGATCCATCCAGAGTTCTCAAGATACAAATACTTGTACGAGCCACCATCGCCAGGATAGGAATTATAAGAAAGGTCGAGATGGAGCAACTTGGTGAGGTTTCCTATATGATCAGGTACTCGACCCACGAAGCCTGCGTAAGAGAGATTAAGATATGTTAATCTTCTTAGCGATCCTAAGAAGGCGGGGATATGATGTCCGAAGTAGTTCCCACTGAGGTCCAAATGACCGAGATGTTGGAGAGAAAGCAATGATGGACTTAGGTCACCATGCAGTGCTTGCTTGCATCCGAAATGTTCTCTATAAATATCGTAGCAGCTGTCATCAGACAAATTTTGTCTATTTCGAAGGTCTAGCTTGACGACGTGGCCAGTAAGATTGTTGCACCCAACGCCTTCCCATGCACAACAGTCATCCCCGATCCATGAAGAGAGACGATTGGTTGGGTCACGGAGTTGCCGCTTGAACTCCACGAGGGCTTTCTGCTCGGACTCCCGGCAGTGGATGATTGCTGGGGTGGAGACGGCCGCATAAGAAATCCCAAGCTCCATGATCAGCGACAAGGTAAGAGCAAAAAGAAGATGGTATGTGCTGATATCGTCCATGTTTGCTGAGATGTGGTATTTTTGCAATAAAGAGCCTCCTCTTCGATCCTTTAAAAGCAAACATACTTGTAGTTAGTCAACTAAAGGTGAGCAATTAGTCGTGATAATGATTTTTTGCATTAATTGAGTACTATTTTGACTTGTAACCAAAGTCGACGGTCAAATAAAGGCACACAATTAATTAGTTACGATTCATTGTCGCGATGATGATTCTTTCCATTAGCTTTTGGTTAATTGCTAAAATATATCGAAATACGGGGAGGCTGCTTGGAAGATGCATTTTATTTTCAACAAATAAGTTTTGGTAAACAATTATAAGGAGAATGGGAAGAATTAGAATGGAGAATTGGAAGAAGCTGCTGTGCACTGATGCAGCTTGGAACTTTGGATCAAAGGCAGGTGGAGGATTCATACTGATTGAAGAAGGAGCTGTATCATTGAAGGGCTGCAGTATTTTGGCTGCGCAAAATCCACTCCATACTGAGTTGAAAAGAATCTGGTTTGGGTTAGACAATGCAAGGAAGAAAGATATAAAAAGGGTAGCTGTTCTCTTTGATTGCAAAAGAGCAATAAAAATTCTAAGAAGGGAGGAGGATTTACCATGAAACATGGCTTATTTGGCAAAAGAAATTTGGAACCTTGCTGCACAAACTGATTCGAGGAATTGGTTCTTTGTGAGAAGATGTAGAAATGAGGAGGCAAATCGTTTGGCTAGAAATGCTTTAAACAATGACTATAATTTTGTTTTGGTACCTGATGCAGCTGTTGTGAGTTGTAATATTTCATCGTTCAATGCATCAGTTGATGTAGCTGATGTTTTAAACAGTTGTAATTTGCTAGTTCAAAGTAATAAAACAAATGCCTCGAGGGAATATGGTATTGCGAGAATGGTAGGTAGGAATGGCAACGGTTCGGTTAGCCGCACTTTTGGGGGTTAACCGAAATCGAAACCGTTTTCCAAACCCGCTAACCGAAACCGAAACTGACTGATTTCAAAAACTTATATCCGAAACCGAAATCGAATTATTCGATTCGGATAGAACCGGTTATCCGTTTATTAACTGGTTAACCGGTAGTAAACGGATAACCGATTGAATAGATAAATTGTACAATATTTTAAATTTTTAACCAAATAAAAAATCCATTTACAAACTCATATAAACATCAATTGATTTATTCATATACAACCATACAAGCTGCCTACATATACCATTGACCATTCCATTAGATAACAAGTAGATGAAAAACTAAATAACACCATAAATTAATTTATGAAGCAATATACAATCACAAGTTCACAACTGCTAATCTAATATACAATCACAAGCAATATACGTACAAATGTTATGTGGCTTGAGATCTTCATAACAACTAGCATTCAATAAAATTAAGAAAAAATTGGAAAACTGAAACTGTCATACCACTATACACTAGTCAAAGTTCTTCAGCGGCGTACTTATCCATTTACTAGTCAAAGTTCTTCAGTAGCGTAACAGTCAATGCGTCATATATAGTGTGCATTAAGCAATTCACAGTACACCATGTCAATGAAATCATTGTTCTGTAAAAGAATGCAGAAATAATCAGAAAAGTTCATCCCATATGTTCTCAAGTTAGATTACCTTAACAGTGTGTCTGCTGGAGGCGGCGACAACTGGTACTCTGGTAGCGATTGAGTCGGCTGGAGGTAGTGTCGGCTGGAGGTGGGAGTTGGCGGTTGTCGATGGAGGGGGCGAGAGGTGGGAGTCGGCGGCTGTCGATGGAGGGGACGACTGCTAGGGAGTTGGCGTCGAGTGAAGGTGGGAGACTGGGAGTCGGCGTCAAGTGAAGGTGGGAGACTGGGAGTCAGCGTCGATTGAAGGTGGGAGACTGGGAGTCGGCGTCGAGTGAAGGTGAAGGTGGGAGACTGGGAGTCGGCGTCGATTGAAGGTGGGAGACTGGGAGTCGGCATCGAGTGAAGGTGGGCGACTACGAGGGACGAGTGTTGAGGTTGGGAGTCGGCGGCTGTCGCCGGTAGGGATTGGAGTGTCAGCTGAGGAAGAATTAGGGTTAGGTTGAAGTTTTATACATAGGTATTAGGTAATGGGTAAATGGGTTAGTAGATAGTAGTAACGGGTTCGTGTTTAAATAATTTAATAATTTATATTAACGATTTCGGATACCGGTTAACTGGAAAAAACCGATAATCGAAACCGAAAATTATAACCGATTTGGGTTACCGGTTATCTGCGACCCGATAACCGAACCGTTTTAAAATGGTTTTTGGATTTCACTAACCGAAACCGAACCGCAAAATCATTATCCAAAACCGGATTTTGCGGTTCAGTTAACTGGTTAACTACGGTTAACCAATTCCAATTGCCACCCCTAATGGTAGGCGAGAGATGTAAGACCACAAGTCCTCTACCCTCTCTACCCAACTATTCAGGTAATACATGACCTTTTGACTGAGGCTTTCTTTTAAAAAATGATAAAATATATCTTATTCTTTATTGGCACTAAACCGGATAACCATTTACTAAACTAAAAATTGGTTACTAAAAATTAAAAATATTAGGGCGTGTTTGTTAGTCCCATTTTCGGTTTTTGTTTTCGTCCGAAATCGAAATGAGGCTCGAAACATTTTTTGTTGACGAAACCATGGGCGTGTTTCGGTTCGTATTTTGCGAAACACCATTTTACACTAATTCGCAAAAATTACTTCGAGTAGTTTTTCGCGTTTTCGTAAAATCTGGCTAAATGAGCGGTGGCAAAACATGAAGACATATGTTCTTGTATCGAAACCATCCATTCTAGTCGAAGAAATACTTTTTCTCAAATAAATTAATGTAATAATATACTTCATCTTTTAGTCTTTTGCCCAAATCATACTAGCTTTTGGTCCCCACAGTTTGTTCGAATTTTGGTTTTAGTCTCTATAGTTTCAAAATTTTGGTTTTAGTCCACACACTTTATTTTCGTTTAGGATTTTATCCCTACAATCACATGAGACCTAAACGGAGCTGAAGTGGAGCCTACAGTGATCAACTTTGTAAATTATGGGGACTAAAACTAAAATTTTATAAACTTTGGGGACTAAAATCAAAATTTTGTAAACTATAGGGACCAAAACCAAAATTCAAGTAATTATTTTTTCTAATACATATAAAAAATCACAAGATATTTTTTTAATTTATTTATAAATAATTATATTTAAAAATATTAAAATTGAGCAAACTTTTTGCAGATTAAGGTGATTTATTTTGAATATTATTTTGAAAAGTGCGATGACATATTTATATATTTAGAAGATTAATTTAATATTTGCAAGATTAATTTATTTTTTATTTAAGACACAAACATTTGATTTCATATAGTTGCATTGAATACATTAATTGAGTAGGAACATATTACTATTTCGTAGTATATTTTGTATCTCTGGATATTTCTTAACAATGCCCACTAAATCGTAGCAATAACCTTGTATTATGGTGTTGTCACTACAACAAATGCATGAAAAACTAATATTTATTAGAGTGAAAATCAACATTTTTTTTACATTAGAAATCTAATTTAAACTATTTTGAATGCGTCAAATTTATGATCAAAATGGAGGTGAGAAGATGATTAGTGAAGAGATGAGCAGATCTGGAGAGCAAATTTTCGAATTCTGCAGCAATTGCATAATTCACGTTAAATCAAGGTAATTAGCGGATAAAAACCTAGGCGTCGGTTTAAATCTACTCAAATTAACGTAAATAATTATGGTGTGCTTAATTTTAATATTATAACTATTTATAAATAAATTTAAAAATACATTGTAATTTTTTATATTTTTTTTAAGAAAAAATAATAATTTTGGTCCTTATAGTTTACTTGAATTTTAGTTTTAGTTTTCATAGTTTACAAAGTTGATCCTTGTAAGTCCACGTCAGCAATGTTCAATCATCATTTGTTATCCATGTTAGCTATGTCTAGGCCTCATGTGACGACAGTGATCAAATCCTAAATGAAAATAAAATGTGAAGACTAAAATTAAAATTTTAAAATTATATGGACTAAAATTAAAATTCGAGCAAATGGTGAGAATCAAAAATATAATTTTCCCTAGAATTAAAAGTACTAGTGTGAATTTTGAGTTCGAATTAGTGCATATTTGATTTTAAAGTTGTGTGATGATCAATGATAATTTTTTATTAAGTAATAAATAAGTACTTTTTAGATTATTTTAAAAATATTTAAAATAGTTTTTCTTATTGATTTCTAATCCTAGACCTAATTCTCATGTACTCGTCCTTTAATTTGAAGTCGTCGATACCTGAATTTTAGTATTTTTTTCGATAAATGCCGGACGCGTATTGTTCCACGAGGGCATTGTACTAAGAATCTCGAATGGGGATCATTGTTGTGGTGGAGACCACCACGTGAGAAATTCCTTGCCCCATGATAAATATGGGGCAAAGCAAGAGTGAAAAGAAGATGAGATCCATACGTGGTATTTTGAAAATAAGTAGGAATTAATATTAAATATTTAATATTTAATGTTTTCGTCTAATAACCCTTCTTCTTTTAAAGCACACACGCCACCACTACTTGATAGTTGATGTTTACCAAATCTTTTGATTTATAGTCAAAGTCAGTCAACTAAAGGCAAGAAATGATTCATTATCACGATGATGATTTTTTCCATTACCGACTATTTTGACTTGTAATTAATTTATATATGTCCGACAACTAAAGACGAGCAATTAGACATATATAATTCATTATCTTGATGATGATTTTTTCCATTCATATAAATAGTTGCAATCATTATCGATTAAACTAATTAATTTTTAGTCTTCTAATGAAAGTCGATCAACTAAAAGCAATATTACGGTAAGGATCATATTTACCCCTAAAATATTTGAAAAGGTATAAATTTGTCCTTAAACTTTCCTTTTTTTTCAAAAATATTATCGTCGTTCAAATTTTGTGCCAAAAATATCACTGCTTGTAACAATTTGACAAGTCAGCAAACGATTACTTACGTGGCAATAATAGTGACCATATTTGTTCCTAAAGTATTCGAAAATATATAAATTTGTCTTTAAACTTTTTTTTTGAAAAATACCATCGTCGTCCAAATTTTGAACCATATTTGCCCCTAAAGTATTTGAAAAGATACAAATTTGCCCTTAAACTTTTTATTTTTTAAAAAATACACTTGTCGTCCAAATTTTAGGCAAAAAATACTAGTGCTTGTAACTGTTTGACAAGCCAGCAAATAATTGCTTACGTGACAATTAAAATAAGCCACATCAGCAAGCCACACTGAATTTTAAGCTGCCAATATGTAATACCCAATATATTCACAACCCAATATAATTAGGGGCGACATATAGAGTTTGCATATATCCTAATTTTTAGTTGCAAGTCATTAAAACACGAGTCAAATTGAACAAGCTGAAAAGATAGGAAAAATAAGAAAAGGAAAATAGGGTAGCCCAGCTTGCTGCAAAAACTAGCCGGTTAAGTAGTGCTGCAAAAATACGTCCCACCACTTCTTTGTAATACCCAAAAAAATTTAAAATGCTTATTTAATAATTTCAGCGGAATAATTTAATCGCGTGTCAGGATGGACTGGATGAAATGTTAGAGGGCTTGAATTGAAGATTGACTTTTACACGAGAGAAAATTAATTCATTTGAGTTTGATTAGTCCTTAGATGGGTTGTTTGGTTTGAGACGAATCCGGAGATTCGAGCGGAACTCGAATCAGACTTATATTGGTTGAGTTATGACATGTTTTAGACTCAACTTAAGTTAAGGGACACTTTGATCTTTTGGCAATTGAAATTTTAGTATTTATACCTCATATATCCCTTAGAGGCGCGAGAGATTTTTTACCCAAAATTTGGACGGCGGTGGCATTTTTCAAAATATAAAAAGTTTAAGGGCAAATTTGTACATTTTCGAATACTTTATGGGCAAATATGATCCAAAATTTGGAAGACAAGAGCATTTTTCGAAGAAAAAAATTAAGAGCAAATTTGTATCTTTTCGAATACTTTAGGAACAAATATGACACTTATCCTTGCCACGTAAACAATCGTTTACTGACTTGTCAAATCGTTATAAGTAATGGTATTTTTGGCCCAAAATTTAGACGACGATAATATTTTTGAAAAAATAAGAAAATTTAATAATAAATTTGTACATTTCCAAATTTTTTATGGGCAAATATGATCATTACCGTGTATTTATAATATTATTCTCCGAAGTCTTATAATTACATATCTAAGCTCAAAATCACATGTCATCCATTAATTATTTCAATCATTAATGAATGACGTGAGTGATAAATAAATGATCCAATAATTAATACAAAGATATGTTATCACGATGGATCGAAGAATGAGAGAAGGGAAGAGAAAATTCCTTTTTCTCGTTTGAATAGGAATAAAAAGTAAGCAAAGCGGAGGAAATACTATACTTCCCGCGAAATGCAAAAGTAGCTTATCCAATACTTACCTCTTAAGTAAGTAATTAAATTTTATTATTATTTTTTTGTATTTTGTACCATGTAAAAGTACAAAAATATTCAGATTTTTTTTCAATTATTTCTTATATTTGCAAGTAACTTTGAGAATTATTTACTATACCTTAACTAATATATAACTAAAATATATGTAGTAAGTGTAATATTAAATTATGTTTTAATATTATATTATTTATATTATACTTATATGGATCATAATATTAATATAGTTATAAGTGAAGGTCATTCTACTCATTTGAAATGTACTTCTCACAAAATAGATAGTTAAATTAAATAATATAAAGAAAGTTGTTCTAGAAAATTAAGTTGCAATATATTTTTTTTAGAAAAAAATCAAATATATTTTTAATATTTTCCAAAATATTCAAAAGAAAATTAATGAATGAGAATTGTATAACTTTTTGTAAGATTTAATAAACTAATTTGGAGTGTAAAACGAATGCATTAATTGCGAGTAAGCAACACAATAATTAGACAAGTTATTGGTGTCTTTTACTTCATGACATGTATGTCGTTATATTGTCGAAGTTGAAAAGACTGCCACTGACTGCACGAGCACGAGTCCATTGTCGACGTTGACTCTGCCTCGGCCGCAGATATCGATCAATCAATGTCCAAATTAAAGTCCACATTTATTTAGTCTTAAATTAAAGCCTAATTAGTCATCTAACTTTAACTTGGAGGTCCAATTTTTGATTGATTTCCATCGGCTTTTTGGGCCCAACTATACACCCAGTTGATTCTGCTAAACGAGGTGAGTAATTAAGTGGACAAGCAATATTGACTATTGAGGTGGTCTGGAGTTTGGTCTCATGCAAATGGCCACAGAGGATAAATGGCTCAGTCCATTGCACCCTCGATCGGTAATTAACTCTAAGAATAGTTTAATCGATCATCGATGAATTATATATTGAAGAATAATAGCAATTAAGTTTTCAAAATTAACTATAGTTTTAAAACTAATTAATCTTGTCATTCTTTCATAAATTAAGTACTAAAGAGGATTAAACAAATGTGGCTAAACATTTAAACTTTAACTTATTTGTATACTAACTTTTAACTAGTAGTTGGCGGTAGTTTATTCGTCCATTAATTTCCTAGTCGCGTAATAAAATATAGTATGAGAATATTGGCATATATATATCGTATGAGAATATAAGTTGACGATGTAAAAGATGTCGTATGTAATAAAATTAAACTAAAATTTAAATATCTACATGCCGAAGCCAGCAAATGGCGATGATATGTAAAAATTAAAATAATAATTAATAATGTTAATAATATATATATTGGCAATGCATTATGGCAGCTAAGGGCGTTAGGTGCTTATATGCAATGCGCTCAAGCATCTACATTTCGGCAATTATATTGGTGTTTTTTGTGGCATTGATTTGTATATTTTTACGCTTATTGGAACTACAATAAAAATGAAAAAAATCGTCATTATAGGTGTTAGTTTAAAAAAAGAAAAAGAAAAAATAAATCGATTTTTTCTGGCAAAATCATTTAGAATCGAATTTAGAATATTCTAATACTTATCTAATGCCTATATTTTTCTTTTAAATGATGCCGGAATTCTAATTCATTTTTTAAGTACGGTGTCGGTATGTTAAATACAATTAGTGCCAAAAAATTTATTGTTCAACCCAATTAAGTTCTTGAACCGAGAGGAATTATACATGCTGCATGAATAGTTATAAGACATGGACAGGTCAAACATTTACATAGGTAAAAAAATGCGATGCATGATCACCAAAAAAACTTCAATGCAAATTGCTAAATTTTGATTTTTATGATAAATTTAGTCAATTCACTTAACTAACTTATACATCAGCTTTCAAATTTATAATCATTATAGTCATGTATATAAAATATGAAGATCACAATTAATTTTTAATCGCCATTCTTTTTCATCTATATAAACATTAACTTGATCAAACTAGCTAGCAGTATATACCTCCTCTAGGAACCAAGGGTGTGCATAGGTACCGAATAGACCCGGAATCGGTTGGAATTATCCCGATTTGGTAGGTTTCGGATAGACCCGAATTAAATTCGAATAAGGTCCGAGACAAAAAATTTATGAACCGATTAAAATCAGTTCCAGATCCGAGTCCAACACATCGTGTACCCAGATCGAACCTGTACATTTACATGTTCCAATAGGGTACCATGTTGAACAGGTTCCAACAGGGTACCTGAAACCAGAACCGAAACCTATGATTTCGGGTAGGGTCCGATTCCAGGTTCCAACATGATAGGATCTGATTCCAAAATCTAGGAACCGGTCATATACATGATAAATAGGATCCAAGTATCATAAAAAATACAGTGTATCCAGACCCGCTCACCCCTACTAGGAACTCTTCTACTCATGTAAATGCAACACATTGGTGAATTAGGTTCTATTACTTATCAAAATGCTTTTAAGGTAAAAAAACACTTTTGCAAAAAATAGTATTTAATTGTAAAATACAAGGTAAAAGTATTTTTACTTCAAAAAATACTTTTGCGAACTACATTTTCATCTGAGTAAATGTTTATATATATATATATATATATATATATATATATATATATATATATATATATCTAAGAAGTTTATAATTAATAGCTAAAACATTGGTAAATGGGAACCTTACTATTATTAAGAGCTACTATTCTTGGCCTTGACAATGAAGAAGTGTGATATTTAGCTCAATCATCACAAGGAAGAACTTGGTACAGTAACGAAGGATGATCAAGATTATAATTTTAAAAAGAATTCCAGATCGATTGGGATAAATATTGTATTATTTGAAAAAATATATTTAATTAATATTAAGAAAAATATTCGCCAAATTTTGATGATTTAATGTAAGATTTGATCTTTTTTTTTGAAAAAATAACATGGTTAAAGAAAAATTAACCCAATAATATGGGACTAATACCATTGCTGCCCGAAAAATTGAGAAATAAAATAGGTTTTATTAATGTTTATGATTTAGTTAATACACACGAGAAATCGATCGACGGCGCCAATGTGCGCCCAACACGGGTTTTCGAACAATTCGACGCCAGATAGTCCGACAATCGGCGCCCAAATGGACCGTTGATTTCTTCCTCCACAAACACTACAAGAAAATTTTAATATATCGACGTATAAATTTCGACGTCGTTAGACGACGTCGAAATAATTTTTATCAAAAAAATTATAATATTAAATTTTTTGACGTCTGTTGTAGGCGTCGAAAATTTTTTTGACGGCTGATAGCAGACGTCGAAATATTTCGACGCCGGACAGTCCGGCTTCGAAACATTTCGGCGCTAGGCAGTCCTGCGTCGAAATATTTCGTATTTCGACGCCGGACTGCCCGACGTCGAAACATAGTATTTCGACGCCCGACTGCCCGGCGTCGAAACATAGTATTTCGACGCTCGATTGCCCGGCGTCGAAATGTTTCGACGCCAGACCGTCCGGCGTCGAAATATTTCGACGCCATATTTTCGACGTCGACAGTCCGACGTCGAAATATTTCGACGCCCAACATGGCGTCAAAATCAATCTGACGCGAGCTCGTGGGTGTGCGAGCCCGCGTCAGTTTCCACCCGCGCGGGCTCGCGGGCGCACTAACCCGCGCCTGCGCCCGCCTGCACGGGTTAGCGAATGCGCAAGAAGCGCCCCTCGGCGCGCTCGCCGAGGGGCTTTGCCGAGCGGGAAATCGAGGCGGGATTTTTCCCGCCTCCGATTTCTTTTTTTATTATTTTAAAATTATTTGGGTTATAAATATTCTTTTCATTTTCATTTTTCTATCTTCTTTCTCCTCTTATCTTTTTTTTTCTTTCCTGGTTCTTTCTCCTTTCTTTCTCAAATATTTTATTCTCCATCTAATTTTTATTATTTTTTTTTCAGGTTATCAAAAAATTTTGGATTATCAAATTTACCTACAGGTTAGTATTTTTTTTTACTATTATTCATTTATTATTTTTTGTAATGAAATTTTTTTTCGATATTAAAACGGGTTAGCGCTACGCCCGTTCGATTTCCATCGCGTGGCAGAAACCGAACGGAGCAGAGCGGCGGAAACCACGCGATGGAAATCGAACAAGTGCGTGATTTCCACCGCGTGGCGAAAATTGAACGGGCGGCTTTCCGCCCGTTTGATCGAATACTGCGTGCCAGCACGCGGTATTCGATGATACCGCCTGTTGTACGTGGTATTCTCGATTACCGCGTACAGCGCCGCGTGGTATTGGAGAATACCGTGCACGTCATCATTTTTTTTTTCTTGCATATCGGCGCCTCTGACAGGCGCCGATATGCAATATTTTATTTTTTTAAAACTTTTCGATGTCTTTAATAGGCGTCGGTATGTTGATATTGACGCTTGCTGACGTCGGTCAGCTGGCATCGATATGTTCATAACGACGCTTGATGACGTCAGTCAGCTTGCGTCGATATGTTCATATCGACGTCTGTTGACGTGGGTCAACCGACGTCGATATGTCAAACATTTTGACGCTTATTCAGACGTCAAAATACTTATTTCAGCTCTGATCTTCTTGCACTCGTTTTCGACGTCTTTGTTTCTGTCAATATATTCATTTTGACTGCCGTTGGCCTCGAAATGTTAATATATTTTGACGTCAAAAAATAAGTAGATTGTTGTAGTGAAAGCAGGAAGCTTTGTAGTGATTTATGACTATTGATATTGATCAACCAAATTTGATTGCTGCTAGAGGGACTACATATATTGGATTACATATTTTGATTATTGATAATTCTATTGTCAGTTTGCTAGTATAACTGTTATAAATCAAAAAATTAATGCAACAATTAGCTATAAACAAAATGGTTGACTAAATTCATTACAAAATTTACTGTTCAAGTTGTATTTAGCAAATTGGCTCATAGTTTATATATATATTCTAAACAATGTGCCCCATGCCAGCTTAATTATAATTAGCAAACTAATGGGGAATTTGATGAACAAGTTAGACGTTATGCATTACTATAATTAAGGCAAGTGTATCTATTCAAAGGGTTTATTCTATGGCGAGTCCTAACGTCTTATTACTTGATTTTCTCATTCTATTTCTTCATTTAATGAAGAAAGAGAAAGTTAGAGAAAGAAAAGCAGCCAGCATAAAACCTACCTTATTCAAAAAAACCTTTTCAGAGCAGATAATTATCAAATTGGACTTGCAACGAGCATAGAATCTACCCTATTCAAAGAACCTCTTCAGAGCAGATAAAGATGTATAACTGACAGCCAATACATTTGAGCCAAATCACAGCGCTGCCTAACATTTATAGATATAATTAACTAGCAACCAGTTTGATAGACATACATTAATTAGGCTGCCAATGACATGAACTTGAACTAATTGCCTGAGAAGCTGATGTATATACATATAGCTGACACCAAGTTTCAAATTTTACGAGGATGACTGCATCATCACCTATGACTTGTAGGCGATCATACAACCTACCCAGTATATTATATATATAGTTGTCCCTTCAAGAAAAAAAAAAGCTGCAATCATATATTATGGATTCCTCGTACTTAATTATCAAGTACTAGACTATGCTAAATCTTTAAATTATTCGTTTCCTTGGTTGTGGAGATCATAGAATGCACAGAAGACGTACGTTGAGTGATGTCCCAAATCACGGAAGCGATATTGGAAGAGGGAAGAGCGAGTGAGAAAAGGTAGACAGTGACCTCTCAAGGCAAAGTAATTAAGTAAGCTCGTCCTACGTGAAAGAGAGAGAGAGAAGACAAGAGAGGGCGCATAAAGGGCTGGTCTTTGATTACTTCCACTTTATTATAAACGCACTGTGATCTTATCAAACGCAGGTGCGCTTTTTTAGACCACTCCCTTCGCCAAAAATCTCTCTCTCTCTCTCTCTCTCTCTCTCTCTCTCTCTCTCTCTCTCTCTCTCTCTCTCTCTCTCTCTCTTCTTCTTCCTCCTTTCAAATCTCATCTTTTCCACCATGAGATGCATGCATGCGCGTGTTGGTTGGGAATTACTGGCCCATGCATTTATCACATTCATGCAGAATAGGATTGGCGAAATAGATCATTTACTTAATTACACTTGCAGATCTACTTGTAGCTGCTGTTAAATTTATTTTCTGGGTTAATGGTAGACAGAGGAACAGTAAATGCTTCTCAGGATTGTTACAGAGTGCGGTCAGGAACAGTATATGTCATGTGTACCACCCGTCCGCGACAATGAAGTGAAAAGAACAAGAAGAACCGAAGAAGAAGCCGATAAGGGGACACGTAATCCTAGATACGTTAGGTATAATCTTAGCTGCTGGAATAAGTACTGTGCTTCAAGTGTTAAGGTTGGCGCCTCTACCTATATGCAATGTACCTGCGCTTTAGCTGTTCGACCGATGGCCTCGACGAGTCATTTGACAAGATAGTACGTCCGCTACGCGCGACACGTTGCAGAAACCTCGGTTTCTACCGCGCACTCCTTTATTCTCCACCCCTCCTCCCTCACTCGTTTTCCTTGGGACAAGAATACAAGATCGCCATGTTAACTTCAAATCCAACATCAAAAGGGACGTCAGAGAAGAGGACGTGAACGATGAAAAGGGTGATGACCTAGTGAACAGTAATGTTAGCTCATGGTGGAGCTCTTAGACTTCGGAATCGATCCTACTCCAATATATATTATATATACTCCATTGGATAGAGAGAGAAAGATATAGGTGGAGTGATAATTGCAGAAAGTGAAAGCCAACAACAGTATTTGTGGGCTTTCCCTGTCACCTACTACAATTCTATTAGTTCTTTGCTTCTCCGTTCTCTCAATTATTATATCCCCCACTGCCAGATAGGAAAGCCGTGAAGAAGATGGGGAGAGGACGAGTTGAGCTGAAGAGGATTGAGAACAAGATCAACCGGCAAGTGACCTTCTCCAAGAGGAGGAATGGGCTGCTGAAGAAAGCCTACGAGCTCTCCGTCCTCTGCGACGCCGAGGTCGCGCTCATCATCTTCTCCAGCCGCGGCAAGCTCTACGAGTTCGGTAGCGTTGGGTAAACCCTCAAATTAGCTCTCCTCAACAATGCATCTTGATTTCTTTTCTACTCCTAAATATATACAAACATAGATCTGCAACGTGCTCGGGCACTTTTCTAGGTCGAGTCTAAAATCTAGGGTTTCATTATTGCCTTCATTTTTGCCATTTTTATGCTAACGGAGGAGGATAAAGAAAAAAAGTAATAGTGACTCTTCATTGCTGCTTCGTGATTTTTGCCATATATTTTTTGTAAATAATTAGTGGATCTTTAAATTACCTGGTTATTTATGGCATCATTTATCTCTACTTTCCGATTCCACTACGACTACAAGGTTTTGGCGTGTTAGTTTTCTTCATAAACATCATGACTCTAAAAACCCTAAGCATAACGCTTTTCCCCCCTGGATCAAAAGAAGGAAAAAGAAAAGGAGGAAAAAAGACCAACTTATTCTTTCTATATTGGTCTATAATCAATTTCAACACTTATCTTAAAGTCTGCTTTATTCTCTCTCTTTGGATCTGTCTTTGTTAGAGTATACTGACTCTCGAGAACCTTTGTTTACCTGTTGTGGATTGCGTGATTTTGTGTTCTCTTATCATTCACCTTCTCTTCTCGGGATATCTTGCTCTTGTCTTTTGGCTCTTGTTAGTCAACAAACCATATATATCTGTGTTACTCAATCCAACACCTAAATTTCTAGATTTGCTATATGTGTTTGTTTACATACACATGATTAAATATTCTTTATTAATGTCCACAACTTCTTTGTTTCATGATGTCGCTCATAGTATTTTAACTACCTTGATTTAACACTAATGAATTAACAAATTTGATATCTTGGATTATTTTTGAAGTAGTATTTTGGACTGCTTGTCTAGAAAACCAAATGAGTGAATTAAGCATTCTTTCCGCTAATTAAACTTTAGTAATGTCTGATACAGAATTGATTTATTCACTTAAAAAGAAGAGATTATATATATTCTCCTTGAAGACAAGTATTTTAGGAAACCTAGCTTCGAAATTGATTAGTATTAATTATCACATCGCAAACTGATTAATTTCATTGAGACTAAAACTACAACTGATATTTTTTTACTATACACCTAACTCTACAATATCTTTTATTAAACTAGATTGGATGATCAACTATCCTAAAAGCTTAAGCTATTAGGAAAAATACCAATTTATTCATTTATATTATTAACGCTTCAGCCCAACAAGTGGATTGCTTTAATTGAGGTGAGAGATATTTTTTTTTCTTCATAATATTGATGCTAAGTGGATTTGAACTCACGACATACCATGAAAGATACCAATTTATTCATTTATATTCTTAATATCCTTAGGTTGAAAGCTTGTTCATTCTCTATTATATAATTAAGCATGGCCAAAAATTATTATCTCCATGTAAATGCATATGCCTTTTATTCCCTATTTAACTAAGCATGTGTAAATCATAAAATATCGTATTAATTAAAACATAAGAATATATAGGTCATTCATCGTAAAGGATTTGATAATTTTTTTGAGGGAAATTATTTCGCAAACAATTCGATATATTAATTGAATCACTGCCCAAAGAGAAAAAAGTCGAAATTAGTCTATTAATTCATAAATTAACCTGGTAGTATCCGAATAATTCATAGTACAACAAATTCCAATACCTAAATTGCAGTCTGATATATATTTTGAGGTTCAGCGGCCTACATGTTCAGCTAGCTAGCCACAACCTGCTTTTATTATTCATTAATTTTGGAGGAATTGCATGCATTTTATTATTCATTAATTTTGGAGGAATTACATGCCGTTATATATAGACAAATTTATAGCTTTCCGGCCTATATAAAATTCTTTGAATCTCTAATAAGTACCATATTAATTTCTATTGATCTTACTCTTCCACTGATCAGATTTTTTTAAATCAAAGAGAAGAACCAAAGCCAAAACTTTCATTGTATATGAAAGCAACAAAAAGAAATATGTACAGAAAATAGTCGAAAAAGAAAGAAAAGAAGAAAATAAAGGTAAATTAATCAATATGTATATATACATTCTTCTGCCTATCGCGAATATGTAATCTTCTTCCTCGCTTTCAAGCAACATACCATTCAGGAAAGACTACCTTATATATATATATCGAACAATCTTTCGGTTGCATGCATGTGTTAAACAAAGCACGCACAATTGAACAAAAGAAAGAAGATCAAAGATCTCTCCTCAATAGTCACATAGGATCATATATAGACGTACGGTGACCGGCTTCGCGAGACCTTATCAGTCTACTCAAGGCGTAGCTCTATTGGGCGCATTGTCTTTCTTGATCTAGCTTTCTGAATAACTCAATAGGCTCTATATGCTGCAATAAATTGAGATCTTGCAACATTTCAACTATTTTGTTAAATGTATAAAAAGTCAATTTGAGATACTTTTCATTAATCTCAGCACAGACGGTTGTCAATCTGTGAAACCATGCATAATGAATTAAGTTCAATGTGCAAAAAATATTTTTCACATGATAAAAAACAATGGATCTAAAAAACCAATTATTTCTCCATAATTAATCTATGTTCAAATTAATTAGTTCAATTATGAACTTTCCAAAGAAACTACAGAGAACTTGGTATAATTATTAATTACTTTTTCAATCGGCAATGGTTTTGCAGTATATAGTTTATATTATATTTGATGACCAGTTTCACTAATTAAATACAGACAATTATTGTCTTAAAAATAGACATATTCGGAATAATAAATATATTTTTTCAGCTAAAGGAAACTTGTATTAATTTCAGGAATAATAAACAATTTGAATCCTTTAAAATAATATATGATGTATAAAACGAAACTAAGCATCATAATTAAATTATATATAGTTTTTTCATTTATTTGCAAATCCATGCATGCATTAATTAATTTTGTAAAGCTATTAATTATATATATACTACTTAATTCTTTTATTATAGAACTACCAAAACATTGGAGCGTTATCAGCGTTGTTGCTATACATCCCAAGATCCTGCTGCTAATCATGGGGAGCAGGTTTGCATTTTCTTACAATTAATTCTCACTTATTTACCTTAAATATTTTCTCATCCTTAATTAAGTTTATATATGTACTCTTGTTATCCATGTCTTTATATAGCTTGAATAGTCTATGGACATTTCACTACAATACAATTGACCTATAGAGACACAAAATTAGAGACGAATTATATTTTTATTTTTAAATCTTCATATTTAGAGACTAACAGACACAAAATTTATTTATAATTATTATCTAAAAATCTATAGAAACAACAACAGAGTCAATTAATTGATTTGACTCGATTTAAGCTATAGAAATACCAATAGCAGAATCACTTAATTATCTGATTCTAAAGTTATTTTTAGAGACTAATTAGGAATAAATTTTATGTCTATTAATATCTAAATGTGAAGATTTAGATATAAAAATCTAATTTGTCTCTAATTATGTGTCTTTATAGGCCAGTTGTAGTTCTTAAACTTAATTAGTTGAGTGAATTTCATTTGTGGCATTAAATATTAAGGATACAAATATAATTTAATTAAGGGGTTCTCTGCATTAGTTTATGGTTAAAATCTTTCTAAAATAGCAATTTAATGATATATGTTAGTAGAATGCTTGTTATTTATCTCACATTTCAATAATATTTCAACTTTTCAGTAATTCTGAAAGAAATACAATTCAGTGTTCATATATATGTATAATTAATATATATATCATGAGTTTTTTTCATTTTGAAAGAAATCAAATAATCAAAATTATTAAGGCAACAAAACAACCTTCAACTTTACCCACATCTAAAGTCCAATGAGCTAAATAGCTAAAGCCCCTGAAGTTCATATGGTATAAAAATAAAAATAAAAAGTACAATAGAAAATGGCAAAGTCTTCTAAAAATTGAAAAAAAAAGTCTCTTTAACAAATATCAAATCCTGATACAAAAGAGAAACAATTACTTAATAAGTTTTACTATGTTGATAAAATAAAGTGCAAATATTACATAATCCCAAATGCAAATTAGACTATACTAAAAAATGGTTGCATACCCAATTTTCCTACAAAACTTTTTCAAGAAAGAGAAAATGATAGTAAGATATACAATCCTTCACCAAATTATCATTCTCCATTGGTTGTGGTTTGTGCTTTAAACTTTACAATTTATCTTTCTAAGTGTGCCACAGAGTTTGATTATTGTTTGGTCTACAAATATAAAATGGTGCATTTGACAAATATGTTGGACTAAAAGACATGTTTGATCCGTAGATAAAAGAATCGAAACGAAGTCTCAAACTATGAGATTGCATAGACAAGCAAGGAAGACCATATAGGAAAATTCCTCCCTCACATAGAAGATTCATTACAACACAAATGACCTATTGAGATTGTGTTATATACATTTATAAGTCAATTATTTATCCCTAAAAGTGACTATGTTGATGTTGTTTCTATAGATCTTTATAAATTAATTTGGAATAAATTATGTCTATTAATTTTTAAATGTGAATATTTAAAAATAAAATTTGAATTTATTTCTAATTTTGTGTCTTTATAGGCCGAGTGTTATAGTAATATTTGACTTCTAGGACAACAAAGCAATTTTCATATATCTCAAAAAAGAATATCACTAAAAAGATCATATAAAATCTAATCAATACTAAGGTCTTTCTCCAAAGAGTTGCTAAAACTAACATGAACAAACTCAAAACCACTAAAGAATCCGCTTTCAGTAGCATCAAAACTATAAGATATGAAATGTGTCATGAGACTATCGATAGGACAAATTGCCCACATGTGCATGCTTAGTCCAACTCAACAATAATGACATTATTGTTAAAGTCATCCACGTTATCGATATATATCGGAAGAACAAATCATAAAAATATTAGGGATCATAGAATAAAGGGGATAGGATAACAGATATAATTATATTCATTATTTGTTTAATGTATGGAATATGAATTAGAATAATATAAAAAATATATTATAACGGATGTACATCAAATTTAAAAAATATTATCCAATACTCCTTCATTTATCCTATTCAATCCTATAAAGGAAATGAACCATTAGAGTATGGTCATATGGACAACTAATACTATATCGATAGGGACATATCGAAGGAAAGACTCAAAGGACATTGAGAAATATCCAATTTGCCAAAACATATCAACTAATTAACTAGACTGCCCTTACCCTTTTTACAACATTCCTCGAGTCTTTGGTGATCAACTCAATATGGAGTCAAACTCTAGGAATTCCTATGGGGATTCGTACACGAGTGAACCTAACATTATTGAGAATGAATATTTCTTTATTAAGATTGAACTAAAAGTAGAAGTGAACTTGTGTTGTGAAAGAATGAACCCAACCTTTCTACTTTAGGTTCAATCTTAATAAAGAAGTATTCACTCTTAATAATGCTAGCACTACAACACATTGTTTGGATTTTGACGGCAGATTATAAACAAATTTTGACGTCTTTTGAGGTAAATATTTGTATACTGACGGTAATAAATTCGTCGAAAATACGTGTACAACAATGAGCGTTGAATTTTAAATTTCGACGCCTGTCAAAACGTTAATATTTTGGTTTCGACGTCGCGCCAACATATTGACACTTTTGACGTCAATATGTGGCGTCAATATGCCAATATTGACTCCAACATATTGACACCTTGTGGCGTCAATATGGTCGGCATATTGACGCCTCCTCATGGCGTCAATATGGTCGGCATATTGACGCCTCCTCATGGCGTCAATATGGCCGGGACGCTTATCGTAATTAATATGGTAATTAATTATAGACTAATTATCGTAATTAATAAAATTTAAAATTCAATGGATAATTAATTTTTAGATTAGTAAATTTATTTAAAATATGGTCGGCATTTTGATTGCCGAATGTGTCGGCTCCATGCCGTCGTCCACCGTCTGCTGCTTGTGGAAAGGAAGGATGATGAGGGTGACGTGCTTGTCCTCGACGAGGTTGCAGATATCCTCGTGCATGGTCGAGTAAGGGGAGAGGATGGTCAGCGTCTGCACGGAGACGCCACTGCCGTTCTTCTCGTAGTTCCCGAAGGCATGGAATATGTGCTCGAATTGCGCTTGCGTGCCGGTGAGCGCCGAAGGACGCGGCTTGCGCTGGCTGCAGCGGTCCGGTGGAGGGTTGAAGTTGTTCGAGTTGTGGACGATGAGTATGGCGTTGGCGCTCTGGGTGAGCTCGACGAGGTGGAGAGCGTAGACGAAGATCGGAGCGCTCATGAGGAAGCTGATGATGGAGGGGACGTTGCGGGTGTTGTGGACGCAGGTCAGCACGCGGAGCTCCGTGTTGGGCTTCGAGCGTTGAAGGTTGCGCCGCTTGTACCCGACGAAACGCCGCGATGGACGGTGCAGGTAAGCAACCGCCGGCGTCGCTATCGCAGTCATGACCAACGAGGCCACGACCATCACAGCGAAGCATGCAGGGCAGAAGGGGATGGCGGAGAGGGAGTGGCGGAGGGCGTGGAGGTCGACTCTGGGGCAGAAGGGGACAACCCACGCGAGCATCTCCCGCGCGCGTCTCCACCGACCCCAGAAGCGTCGCCGGCCGCGGAGGTGAGGCGGAAGAAGACGAAGTGAAGAAGCGAAGAAAAAAATACAATTAACTATATAAATATAATAATTTATTCTAAAATAAAGGAGCAGGAGGAGGCGGGAGATCTCCCGCCTCCTGCCTGGGCGAGCTCGCTCACTTACCCACTTCGGTCGTCGAAATTTTTAGACGCCTAAGAAGACGTCAAAATTTTTCGACGTCCAGGAAGACGTCGAAATTTTTCGGCGTCTGTTCTCCGACGTCAAAAAAATTTGACGTCGGTAGGCGTCGAAATATTTCGGGCAAAAATTTGAACATTTTAGACATCTAAAAATTTCAACGTCTGTTCTCAGGCGTCGAAAAAATTTTGACGTCTTTGAGAGGCGTCGAAATTTATGGTATTAAAATATTTTAATTACTTTACATTTTGACGCTTATCATAAGCGTCTAAAATTTAAAGTCAATATATAATGAGTTTGTTGTTGTGTAGATTTACTTCGGTGCGAGGCTCATTTTTTACTGCCTATCCCCACTAGGATAAGATAGAGTCACCTACCCTTATGAATGATATGTCATTTTTCTAGAAGCATATATATATTGGCCATATATTGCCTTTATGTCTGCTCACTATTGATATCGTTGTGTTCCATTATCCATGTGATTTTGTTGCGTTGGTGTAAATTGGATCAGAATTCTCTTTGTTGATTTGATACTTTTATTACACTTGTAGGTTTGTGAGAAAGCAAATACATTAAGTTCAGTGTCGTACTTACGAGAATCACCAATATAGTTGCTTGAAAGTCCTAAAGTTAATTGCTTCATTAATTTAATTGTGTCATATTAAATTTCAGAACTGGTACCAAGAACTGTCCAAGTTGAAGGCAAAGTTTGAGTCTCTACAACGTTCACAAAGGTTTATGTTCTTCTATCTTTATGTAATATTAGGACGAGACATGCTCCTCACAGTTTATTAATTATTAACTTATTTGTGGTTAACACTGTAAATTTAAATTTTGTGAAGGCATTTGTTGGGGGAAGACCTTGGTCCCCTGAGTGTGAGAGAATTGCAGCAACTGGAGAAACAACTTGAAACAGCACTCTCACAGGCCAGACAAAGGAAGGTGATGATTGATCATTAAATGCATTCAGATTTTTAATTTAACTTTTTCTTCTTCTTGATGTTTTGAATATACAAACTCACTGCCAGCTGCAAAGTTTGGATTTTCTTTTTTTTATTGATCTAATATGTAAAACTAATTAAGCTCCCTATAATTGCATGATCCTAAATGTGCATTAGTCATAGACAATCTTCGCCAAAGAAATGAAGATTTATATCTGTTATTTATTTGGTTTCAATTAATTAATTAAAAGTATCATTATTTTCTTCGCACGCATATATAGTTAAAAACTATAAATTAGTTTTACTTATTATAAGCTTTCAAATTCTCATGCGAAAACCACATAAACCAATTAATTAACTAAACTTTGCTTCAATTTGAAAGTTTTATGGAAAAACATTAGAAGATGTGAAACTAGTGTACTAATAGTGTCAAATTTAGTGTTGAATTTATTTTTATATATATATAGTTCTTTTTTGCTGTTGTTAAAATAGCTCTCATTCATCTCCAAATGCAGACTCAGTTAATGCTGGATCAGATGGAAGAACTTAGTAAGAAAGTAAGCAAAATGCAACCCATGCATTACATGATCTTGATTAACAATTCTCATTCACAGTTTATGCAAATAATCTTCACTAAAAATGCTGTCAACTATTTGGTTTTTTTATAAATCCTATGAAAATATATATGCTAAGCAAAAATTCTTTAGCAAACTATAATTTCAAGATAAATAAATGATATATATATATATATATATCTTTGATAATAATTAAGAGTAATATCATATTGTATTTGCGGGTGCAGGAGCGTCATCTTGGGGCAATAAACAAGCAGCTGAAATATCAGGTAGCTCTCCGATCCTGCGCAAGTATACATACTCACATGCAGTACTTTAAAACTTTAGTGCACTAGATGTCGACCAACAATTTGGTTGCTATAAATTGTGTATCCGATGGTTAAAAGTAATAGAAACCAGTTGCTGGTCATTAAAAGTATATATTTCAGCTAAAAGTGTATATAGCTGAAATATGAACTTTGAAATGGCAAAAATTGATCCAAATTTCCAGTAGACAATGAATCATGCATGAACCTTTCAATATTGTCTTTTGCAGATTGAAGCAGAAGGTGCCACCTTCAGAGCCCTTCAAGGTTCATGGTGTTCTGATGCGGTAGTAGTAACCAGCAGCACTGCATTCGCTGCACAGCCTTCACATTCTGCTGCCATGGATCGCGTAGAACCGATGCACATAGGGTAGAGTTCTTCCTATTCCTTCACTCTTTCTTGTTCTCTTTCAGGAATGTGCGTAGAGTATCGCCATTTCTTTACTTTGGCACTCGAAAAATTTATTGATGATAAGCTAAGTTTATGTTTTTTTCATATATATGATCAATCTCATAGCATAACTAGCTAGGAATGCAAGTATAACCATTTTGAAACTGGTTTTTCGAACAGTTATCAGCAATTTGCTCCACCTGAAGCTACAATTCACAGAAACCCAGTTGGGGATCACAATAATATAATGCTGGAATGGGCTCCTTGAAAGATTCAAGAAATAGATATTGCTATCTGCAGTTTGTGCATTCAACGTCCTTGCTGAAATATATATACTCTACTATATGTGCTTGTTGATTTCCTATTTCATGCATGTCCTTACGAAACACAATTAAACTCTACGTTCCCATCTACTTCATAATATATATATCGATGCTTGGTGTAAGACATATTATGTAATTTGTTAGTTGCTCTTGCGATATATATATATCTTAATTAAAACTTTTGATGGGAAACCAACTTCTATGTGTTAATTTGTTTGATCTTCCTGTTTTTTCCTCGGATGGCTTATTTCTTTTTCGTGGCAATTGTTTGATTATTTAATTAAATGCTCGCGCAACACCACTCTAGACCAAATTTCATAAGCAAATTAATACGAAGACTATTGTATATAAATCAATTTTCTAATGGTATATTTGTTTCATTGGATATGATTGAATTGAATAATAAATGAGAGAGAATTAAATATGAATTTTTTAAATTCAATGTACATTGGATATCATATCAATTTTATATTCTTCAATCCCTACAACTCAATCGACCTAAACATAAAATTAGAGATAAATTAATTTTTTATTTTTAAATCTTCACATTTAAAGACTAATAGACACAAAATTTATTCTTAATTAGTCTCTAAAAATAGTTTTAGAATCAGATTAGTTAAGTGACTCTGTTGATGGTGTTTCTATAACTTAGAGTCAAATCAATTAAGTGACTATGTTGTTGTTGTTTCTATAGATCTTTAGAGGCTAATTAGGAATAAATTTTGTATCTATTAGTCTCTAAATGTGAAGATTTAAAAACAAATATAATTTATCTCTAATTTTGTGTCTCTATAGGTCAATTGTGTTGTAGTGAATTTTTATTTTTTTCAAATTCATGTACTAAATAAATAATGGATATTAATCCATCCCTTATCCTATGAAGCAAAGATGCATGCCCTTATTGTCATAGTCGAGAAAGACTTGTACTCAATCGGTTGGTGGGGACATCAGATTAGGGACTAAGGAGATGGAAGAAGGCATGGGTAGTGCTTGATTGCTCCCTTCACGTGCATGCGTGACTAAGGTATCGTTTGGTTAACACAACTTCATGTAGGAAATTGTATTTCTCAGAAAATTATACTTTTTGATCTTGTTTGGTTGACACACTTCTTGCATTTTGCAGGAAGTACAATTTTCTCAGGAAGTGTAACTTCCTGCAAAATGCAAGAAGTAATTTACCTAGATGGACCTAGGTAAGTTGCATTTAAAAGAAAAAGATAATTATATCCTCACATTTGTATTTAATGGTAGACTTAATTTATATTTTCAACATTATGAAATTAAATAATTCATAAATTTTTGACCTATTTATTTTATTTTAATTTATATTTGAACAAAATATATAATTTTTTATATTAACTTCAAATAAAAATTAATTTTTTATCACAACAAGAAAATTTCGAAATAATGACGTTTAATTTTTGACATCTGAAGAAGCGTCGAAATGTTTAAGAACGGATGAGAAAAAGTTCATAAATATCGAAGTCGATATGTAAAAAAGAAATATTTTGATGCCGCCGATAAAATGGCATTTTTTCCGCCAAAAAGGTAGCGTCGAAATATTTCGACGCCAGCGTTTCGACGCATCTGCATCGAAATATTTTGACGCCAGCTTTTCGACGCATCTGGCGTCGAAATATTTCGACGCCAGCGTTTCGACGGATCTGGCGTCGAAATATTTCGACGCCAGCTACGTCGAAATTCTGGCCTCGAAATATTTCGACGCCAGATTTTCGATGGAAAGGCGTCGAAATGTTCAGCATTTCGACGCCATTCTTTCGACGCATCCGGCGTCGAAATGTTTTCCCGCGCGGTCGTCGAAGTATGCATCACGGGTTGAAAATTTCAACCCGTGAGCGTACGAATCGTACGGTATGCAGCTGAAATTTCTTTTCAGCTGCATAACCGTACGAAATTATATATATATAATTTTTTTAACTGCTGCTACAATTTTTTATAATTTTTTAATAATAAATTTCGCATTTACCCCGTAAATTTCTTCCTCCCGCCTATTTCTTCTTCTTCCTCCTTCTTCGTCTCGTCGCTGCCGCTGCTTCTTCCTCTGATTTCTTCCGTCGTCGAATCAGCAACCGCTGCTAGCAGGTGATTTCTTTCTTTCTTCTTTCTTTCTTTTTTTCTTCTTCTTCATCTCGACGAATCCGTAGTTAATTTTTTTCTTTCCTCTTCTTCTCGACGAAGCAACCGCCTGCTTTAGATTTTTCTCGTCGAACCAGCCCGAGATCCGGCTCTTATTCCATCGAATCAGCCCGAGATCCAGTATAAATTTTTCTGAAGTTAGTATAAATTTTATGTTATACTTTAGATTTTATTTACCTGCATATATATCTTTAGATTTAATATCAAATGTTTAGATTTTTTTTTAACTATGATTTAATACTGCATGTTATGCTTTAACTGCATGTTATGTTTACCTATTTTATACATCTTTAGATTTTTTTTTAACTATGATTTAATACTGCATGTTATGCTTTAACTGCATGTTATGTTATGCTTTATATTTTAAATTATGATTTAATACTGCTAATTAGGATTATGCTTTAACAGTTATGCTTTAACTGATTTAAATTATGCTTTAACTGTTATGATTATAATATAATATTATAATAAATATTATATTATATTATTATTATTATAAATATAGATTTATTCTTATAATCGAATTAATTATTATTATTATTATTTAATTATTTTTACTAATTAATATTATTATTTAATTATTATTACTAATTAATAAATACAATATTATTATTATTATTATTATTATTATTATTATTATTATTATTATTATTATTATTATTATTATTATTATTATTATTATTATTATAACTTAATTAATAATATTATTATTATTAATATTAATACTATATTATATTATTATTATTACGATATTAATTTTTATTATTATTATTTATTATTATTATTACTTCTATTATTATAAATACTATATTATTATTATTATTATTATTATTATTATTATTATTATTATTATTATTATTATTATTATTATTATTATTATTATTATTATTATTACTATATTATTTATTATTATTATTATTATAACTGAATTAATAATATTATTATTAATACTATATTATTATTATTATTATTATTATTTAATTATTATCACTAATTAATATTATTATTATTATTACTGTTATTATTATTATTATTATAACTGAATTATTATTATTATTATTACTATATTATTATTATTACTGTTATTATTATCACTAATTAATATTATTATTATAAATACTATATTATTATTATTATTATTATTATTATTTTATTATTACTGTTATTATTATAAATACTATATTATTATTATTATTATTATTATTACTATATTATTTATTATTATTATTATTATAACTGAATTAATATTATTGACATTAATACTATATTATTAATATTATTATTATAAATACTATATTATTATTATTATTATTATTATTATTATTATTATTATTATTATTATTTAATTATTATTACTAATTAATATTATTATTATAAATACTATATTATTATTATGAAATATATTACTAATTAATATTATTATTATTATTATTATTTAAACTTATATTAGAGTATAATTAATTAGAATAATTAAATTTAGAATTCATTAATCTTGTCTTGATAGACTAAATTTCTTGCTCCCAACAATGAACTTTTTATTTAAACTTCTCAATTTGATATTTTTATAATTTTCTACCCAGAGCTTAGACCCGTTCGAGAAATATTTATTGATTTTATAAATTTTGTTGATAAAATTTAGTTGTAATATTAAGTTGAATACTTATTTCGATATGGAGGAATGTGTATTCTACTTAATATTTTACTAAATAATATCAATAAAATTTATATTTTTCAAATAATAAATCTCGAATTGTCCCTTATTGGACAGTTTAGTAACACAATTATTAATATCGCAAATTTAATTTCACTTGATCACACATGTCAATGGAATATCGGTTGTATCTCTTTTGTTCTCCGGTACGCTTCTGAAGTTTTGCGTACTTGGAGAACTAAAAAGAGATACTGCCGAAATTTTCAGTGACTTGTTGTGATTAAATGAGATTATAAGTGCGATATTAATAATGTGTTGCTGAATGGGATAGGACCAACCCACCTATATGACTATACCCTTTATAGTAACATTGAAATTCAATTTTGAAGTCAAAGATGGATAAAACTTGGATGTCAGCACCTCAATCATCTAAAGCCTATGCGAGAGGGATGAAAAATTTTATGCAGTTCGCAATTGACAATGGATTGGATGAAGATGACACAATGAATTGTCCGTGCAAAAAATGCATCAGTAGGAAATATCATAAACCAGAAGATGTTGAAAGACACTTAATATGGAATGAAATTTTACCGAGATATACCATTTGGTATTACCATGGTGAATCTTTATATCCGACAACAGAAGCACAACTTGATATATCAAACAGAGCTGAAGCATCTCATCAACTACATTATCATAATGATGAAACGCCAATTGATGTCAATGATGAAACACCAATTGATGTCAATGATGAAACACTAAATGTTAATCTTGATGAAGCTCCAAATGCATTCGAACCGCCACAAGAATCTTCCCAACATTCTATGATGGATGATCTTGATGTTCCTCTGTATCCAAATTGTGTAAAATACAGTAAATCATCATTTATCATTCAATTATATCATATAAAGGTTCTTAATGGTTGGTCTGGAAAGTCATTCTCAATGTTGTTAGAATTGTTGAAAGAAGCTTTTCCAGAAGGCAATAAATAATTTATCTGTTGCATCGAATGCTCAACAACAAAGGTGGATCATAGAGAGATTCGCATTGTGGTTAAAAGATAAAGTGTCGGAAATGGTACAAAATGATTGTGATGCTTCACTACTTGTGTTAGCTCGAGGTCCAGTATCTGTAATTAAAAAATATGAAGGATTGATTATAAATGGTTATAGATTTCATACCAAGCAACGAGAAAGATTGCGTAAAATACAAAATAATGGTTTAATGGTTGAGGCTGACAATCGTCAATATTATGGAGTTCTAACGGATGTAATTGAATTAGACTATCGTGGGGTATTCAAGGTAGTTCTTTTTCGTGCTGAATGTGTTGATATAAGGAATTCACGGGGTTTACGAGTGGATGAGAATGGATTCACATTAGTTAATATTTCTCGATTATTTCATACCGGTGCATTTCTAAAAGATGTCCCGTATGTGTTTTCATCACAAGCAAAACAAGTATTTTACATGTCAGATCCGAAGAATAATGAGTGGTCGCATGTCATAAATGTATATCCTAGAGATTTATATAACATCGGTAAATGACTTATTATTTATCAAATATTATTTATATAATTTGTTAATCTTTATGTATTTATCAATATATAATATTATTTTATTATACAGGATGTCAAGATCAAGAATAATAGATTCAGATGCTGAGACCCGCGAGGAGGGTGAGCTTAGTCCCGAGAGTGATTGTCCTGGGTCGTCACAAAGACGAATTCATAGACCTTTCTACATTTGGAGTTAGTTTTTATATCATCATACATGTGAACATTATTTATTTAATCAAATTTATATTAATGTTTTCTGATGTAATTTAAAAACAGACACTACAACACAAATGCAACATGAAGGGTCTCCATATTTTACAGCTTCTTCTGTGTATACACTTAATCCCGACCAGTTAATTATGGTCAATTTTTCTTATTGGGGTCAAAGTCTTGATGGCGGCCACAGATTATACTCACGTTTTATGGGGTTACTAGTGCGTGATTCTACATTTTTACCATTGACGCCTGACCCTTGGAATCAAATTTCTTCCATATATAAGAATGGATTATGGGAGCAATTATTGGTATATTATGAATTTATATGAATTTATGTTAGATTGCATTATTTAGTTGTGTGAAATTATATATTAAATATATATTTTGGGGTCAAACTAATATCATTTATAAATGCAGAGATATTTTTTGATCCCTACTGAGAACAAGGATCGTATTTTTCGCACTACTATGGCAGCCTTCGACAGAAAATTTAAAAATTATAAACTTATATTAAAAAATATATTTTAAAATTGAAGAGTCAAAAGAGGAAAATCTTACACGTCGACCACGAAATGTTAGTAGAGAATCATGGATAAGAATGGTCGACTATTGGCATTCTTCGGCTAGTCAGGTAAGAATTTATATTTTGATACTTGCAATATTTGTTTTATAATTATAATTAAATATGACAGGCTGCATCTGAACGGGATCGAAGGGCAAGAAGTGCAACTCAAGATTGCATACATACTAGCGGTGCGACCCCTTACATTCAAAGACGTGCTGATTTTGTAAGTAGTTTAGTAAATAATTTATAATTTATTTGTTTTTATTTTTAATATTTTTTAAATAATTAATTTTTATTTATATTGTGTGAAGCGGCGTGCACATGATAGAGAGCCCAGTGAGCTTGAAGTGTATAGAACAACACATCTTCGTAGAAGTGGACGAGGATATGTACGCGAAGAAGCAGCTCAATTTATGGTATAACACATCTACGAATGAATTAAATTAATATTTTTTAAATTTATAATCTATTTTTTGAAATGTAGGCCACCGCCGAACGAACACTTAATGAACGACTTGAGACTAATCCAACAACAGAGCGAGTTCAACTCGAGAACCAAGTATATCGGGAAATATCTGGTCCCGAACATCATTCTCGAGTTCGCCTACAAGGGATTGGAGTCACACCAAGTCAATTTTATGAACATCATCGACAATCTTTTGTTGCATCTTCCCACGATGCAACATATGACGAGCTTCGACGGCAACAAGAGGCTGCAATGAAAGAAATGCAGCAAAAACATGAAGCTGAGATGAGGGAGGTTCAGCAAAGACTGAACAGAATGGAGCAGATGTGGTTTCAACATCAATTTAATAATTCATCGTCACAGGGGCTAAATCCAATTATTAATCAAGCTAATATGTTTTCCTCGCCAATTGATTATGTATGTATTTATTTAATTTATTTGTAGTTGATATTTTTAGCATTGTAATTAATTAAATATGTTTTTTAACAGGATCGATTGTATGTTCCTGAAAGTTTTCCTCATGAAATACCGCCGGCTAATCTCGGAGAAGGTACAAGTAAAGATCAATTTCTAAACTGTAAGTAATTTATATATTGTCATACTGAATATTTTAATTAATAATATTAAAATTTATATGCTTATAATTGATATAAATGTATAGATAGAGATGTTGATCCGTATAGAGAAGACGACGAGGAAGAACAAGAAGACGAGGAGGAGCAAGAGGAAATGGACGATGAAGATTAAATTATTTAATTTTATTTGTAAATAAAATTACGAATTATTGTTTTAATCAAATTTTATATTACTATTCCAATTAAATAAAATTATGAATTTTGATGCTAATTTGATTAATTTTAAATTAATTAGCTAATTAATATATTAATTATTTATTACGAGTAAATTTTAATTAAAAAAAACAAAAAAATGCTATATTGACGCCTCTTTTTTGACTATAGGAGGCGTCGAAATTTAAATATTGACGCCTCTTTTTTGACTGTAGGAGGCGTCGAATTTTAAATATTGACGTCTGCATAGACGTCAATATTTAAAATTAAGCGGAGGGTTTTTGACACGCGTTTTCGACGAATTCACTGCCGTCAGAATACAAATATTTACTTCCTCCGACGTCAAAATTTCTTTATAATTTGCCGTCAGAATTCCAACGATGTGTTGTAGTGTATATACAGTAAATAGTATACGTGTTATATTTTTTTTAATAACACATATTAAAAAATTATATATAAAGCTTTTATATATAACACGTGTTATACAATAAATATTATACAATAAATAAAAATATTTTTTAATATTAACTTCAAATATTATATTAGTTATATATATATAAATTATATTATATTTTACGTATACGTGTTAAAATAATAATTTACAAATAAATTTTAATTTTTTTATATATTCTAACGTATATTTTATTTACAAATAATTTGTTTATATATTTTAATTTATAAATAAAATATTAATTTATAAAAAGAATGATATATTGGTAATTTGATGGATACTTCCTAAGAAGTACCCATGTCAACCAAACATATTATAGGTGAAAAGTTATATTTCCTATCGAGTAATTTTTTGTCAACCAAACATATTTTTGATAAATCCCAAAAAATATAGGTAGAAAGTTAACTCATGAGAATTATAACTTTCCATATGAATTTACTTTCTTTGTCAATCAAACGATGCCTAAATTGAAATGTAACTGCATTGAGGAAGATAGTGGCCAATACCCTAAATCTGATTAGATAATCAATTTAAATTCAACCCTAAATCTGATTTAATTAAATTTTTGATTAGATAATTTATTTATTTATTTATTTTTATTTATGTTTAATTAAACTTCTATTAAATTTTGCGTGTGGAATGCGAATTTCGTCGAGGAATTCAAATTTCTTTAAAAAAAATATATATCGACACCTCTGACAGGCGTCGATTTGCAATTATAATTTTATTTACTTCGACATATTGACGTCTGGTCATATGCCAATACGTATGTTAGATTCGGTTGTGGAGGTTACCCACTACTTTTTGTCGCATGTGCAGGCATCCATATGGATACTTCGACCGACATAATCGCTGGAATCCAATACTAATTTGACACCAAAATTTTGATGATTTTGCTATAGTGTGCACTAGTAATGTTGCGCCAAGGTTAACTACAGAGCTACGGGTCTTATGGCTATATGTATGATATTACATATGCACATTATTATATTTAATATATACAAATATATGTATAATCATGTCCAATTTAGGATTTTGGAGTTTTCCTCCAAAGATCAGTTTAATCCTAAAGTATAGGCAAATGATTAACAATATTATATTAATTGACAAAATAAATATATTTTACCGACGACATGTGACAAAGGTAAGACACCGCTAGGTTTTAGGGGTTGCAAACTTTTTTATTTTTTCTATTAATATTATAAAAATAATAATTTCTCAAAAAAATACTTACAAATGGGATTTAAATGCAAATTAAAAAATTTAATATTTTCAAATAAAATAAAAATTAATATATAAAAATATATCTTCATAACTGCATTTTTACAATTTGTTATATGTTGAAAATATTATAAAATTAATTTATTATCATATTTTCAAATGATCCCTATTGGATCAAAATACATAACCTGAGCTATAACAATTGAAATATATAGCATAAAATATTACATTATATATAAGAAATCAAAGTTAAATTACCCATCGATCATTACTTTTTTAGAAATCTCGAAGAAAAGGAGGCAATATTCTAAATGGACAAATTAACCTCTTAATGCACGGGCTCCGCCGGTGATTATAGACGACAAGACAAGAAATTATTAGACATGATAGAACTAGACAAGAGAGAGATTCTACTCTTATAGTGAGGAGATAAATAGAGCAATATACTTATAAATTTTCAAGACATGTTTGCTTCATATATATATATAGGATAAAGGAGAATAAGATAGACGATGAATTAATATTCATTATTTATTTAGTGCGTGCATGAATTAGAAAAAAATGTGAATATAAAATTATTTATATCTGATATGTGTACACCAAATTTAAAAAAATCATATCCAATCTTTATTCGTTTATTATCCAATTTAAATTTTTTTTTATTCATCAAAGCAAACATATCACTAGTGATGAGATGACACGACAATATGTGCTTCGTACAATGAGATCGAATGCCTATGAGCATAACAGAATGCGATCACGAGAAAATTAAGGAGGCTCGGGGTGACATGCATGGTTTTTGTTTGAAAGGTCGGTGCATAAGTTCAGCCATGTGTCCAAGTTAGTTGTCCTAAAGCTTTGTTGCGATCGTTTTGCGGAACAAACACTAGACAAGGACACTTTTCTAGTTCAACTCCTCAATAACTAGTCAAGCAAATGCACCTTAATATATCGTATAATAATGTATATTATTATGATTATATATGTATGTATAGAAGAAAATGTTTAATGAAATTAAACTTTTAAATCTTAAAGCCATTGCTTATTATTAACATTCTAATTTTAAAATTTTTGATATAAATGTCTTGTTTTTTATTTTTTTAATAGAAAATTGCTCATTTTCAAAGAGTGGAATATATGTTTTATGACCGTCACCTGCGTGCTTTTCCATATTACTGACAAGTACATATCAGCAGCACCAGAAGAAATTATAACAGTATTTCGTTGAATGTGCATTAATTAATGTACCAAACTAACATAAATTTACACAGATAAATGTGGGCCACACATGCAACTAATTACTGTGTATATATCCAGAACGAGTCAAAATGTCAAATGTCAAATAAAGAAAAGTATATAGTCCAGTGGCGGCCAATATGTCCTTTTCGCAGGCCGCGGTTTTGACCCACCGTTTACCAAGTCTGATACATTATTTGATGAGACTCGACTCTACAATCAAATTCGATTTGATCGAACCTATACTCAAGTTGACAGCTGTGAAATTCTCGATTTCAATTCTATATCCACCTTCTGAAAAAAAATTTTGCTTGCGCGTCAGAGTGTTCTTGCAGGTTCCCCGCTAGAGTCGCACCGAAACAAGAGACGCACAGGACCGCATCATCCTAACTTCAAGCAAGAACCCTTTCGTTTCTATTTCAGCCTAAATTCTCACATATCTTGACGGTTTCTTCGTCGTTTTTAAATCAGTTTAATTTCACCGTCGTGATCTCCTCCTCCGGGAGAAAATAAGCAAATTATTTATGAGCAATTATTGACCTATGATTTTTTGCAGGCGGCCTTCTCAGTCATTATTGACTGGAGGACAAACTCCCTCTCTGTAACCGGCAATCCAAAGCTGACAAACAAACTCCACTGCATATTAATTTTGGGTTACCAAATTCAAGTGCTGGTTTGATTTGCTTACATGCTGCTCCTTGCCTCGTACTTCATGCTTTCATGGTTCGATGAGTTCTTGTTTCTCACGATTTTGTTCAAAGTATACATAATATTATAATTTTGTTTCTCTCTACGATACCATTAATATTTTTTTTTTTCAAATTTTGATCAAACTCAATGGTATACTTTGAAGTATTTATAAAACTAATTACACTCCAACTAAAATCTTACAAGAACAAGAGGATGAAAGGCAATACTTTAATTAATTTCATTTGGTAATTATGCATATTAATTAATATGCTACCCAATTAATTCCCTCCTCTCCTCAGCGCAAGTGAGAGAGGGTAACAGGTGAGCCCTACACAAAGGACAGGTGACCTGCCCAACATCCACCCAGTTATCTATGCATTCCAAATGAAACCCATGCCCGCAGTTGCCAAGCTCCCTCACCTTGTGCTTGGCTTCCATTTGTCCCAGGCAAATGATGCAGGTAGCCGACTCATCCTCTGCACTTTGGCTCGGTCTCTTTGACAAGCTCGAGAACTCCACCACCCTGAGCTGCTTCTTTATCGACGACGACTCAGCGGAAGTAGACTTTGGCGGCACGTTCGTCGCTGGGAAATGATAGAAAAGGTCGTCATCCCAGTACGGCATCGGCGTCGTCGCCGGCGATGAGCAAAGGCCGAGACGGTAGAGGAGAAGGGAGATGGCGAAGACTGCGTATTCTAGGAAGAAGGCCAATAATATGAGAGGCTTTGGAAATGGTACTCCATCAGAAGATTCAGGATCAGAGAAGTCCATGATTAATCCCAAGAGCCAGAGGTTATTGCATGGTTTAGAGAGAGAGGAGAGAAGAGGGGGAGGAGGATGAATGGCTTCTCATAGTTGTTGTATGCGAGAACAACGTTATAAGGACTAGCTATCTCTTAGAATTCTATGCAAATCTTTTGGTTCGACGTCGATCGCCAGCTGACTGTTCGTTCCTGACTTCATGTCGGTCAACCTATCACTTCAGACACAGAACATACACAAATGCTAAATCTTCCTAATTGACTAGGAGTGCCTAATAATTTTTCTAATAAAATGCTCATAATGGTTGATGTAATTACAACTTGTTAAGAGAATATAAGAAAGAGATCTCTCTCTTTCTCTCCTCACATCTAATTAAAAAGTCAGGTTTAATAATAAATGATATTGAAGAACTCAAAAATTCCAGCCTTTAGCTGCAAACTAACATTAATTCGAATTTGCTGAGCATGAAGCTTGACAACATTAATTCTTCCTTTTTCCTGACAACATTAATTCTTGATGTGTGAAACATGCATATATACGTGGCAAAGAGCAAATAATTGAACTGGCCCCTGTTGGTGACTGCAGGGGAATCCATTAGGGGTCCAAATTCTTCCTTGTACAAGCTTCTAGTCCAAGAAATGAGATATCGCTCATTTAAGAAAACAGAGTTAGTAGGTAAGGAAAAGTAAAAGAGTTTTTAGTGGAGAATGATTTTAGTGGAGGTTTTTACTTTGAATTGTTTTCTGTTTTTTTGAACTCCAAGAAACTGGCTTGGAACCAAGACAAAAGATATAAGCTGAAGTACTCTTTCGATCATCTAAGTCTCTAGCCCAATCACTATCGGTAAAAGCAATCAATTTGTTATCTTTTTTTTTTCTCATACTTGATCCCTTGTCTTTTGTTCCATGGATATATCTTAATATTCTTTTTGCTGCTACAAAAATGAAGCTTGCTTGGTTTAGCCATAAATCTGGAAATATTTAAATAACATATTAATTAAAACAACAATGATTAAACCCTAATTACAATTAATAGATTAAACAATAATGAAAAATAACACCCTAATTAAAAAATAGTGATTAAATAGTAATTTAAATTAACATATTAATATTTTAAGTAAATTGTAATTAAAATAACACCCTAATTACAATTTTGATTAGGGTTTAATTAGGGCAGCTACCCGCTACTGTTTGATCAATTGGGGCCGAAGATTTTTGCCCTAAAATCGGTAAATCTTTAGAGACTAAGCTACAGAAACACCAGCAACATAGTCACTTAATTGATCTGACTATAAAGTTATTTCTATAGATTTTTAGAGGCTGATTAGAAATAAATTTTGTGTCTATTAGTCTCTAAATGTGAAGATTTAGAAACAAAAATTAAATTTATCTTTAATTTTATGTCTCTATACCGGTTGTGTTGTAGTGACCACAAATGTCAGCATGTACCAATTCAAGAAGTTTTGGGAAATGACAATCTATGCATTTTACCAAGATGCACCCTTCACAAATTTGTCTCTTTCCTTCCTCTCGATTTTTAAGACTCCCAAATGAGTTTTATCCCAATTGAACTAGAGAAGGCGGGCATTTTAATGGTGCAACAGGAAGGAGGATGTGGGAGGTATGTCGCTCATCAATTGGGATGATGTGACTAATCTCAAACATAATGACGATTGTTGGCTTAAGGTTTTCAACTTTGATCTTAATCTCGGTTTTGATGATAACAAACATGGAACTAATATTTTATTGAGAAATCTTTCAGGTTCCATATCGATTAGCGCACGACGTCCGCGATCGAAAAAATCGAAGAAGTCAAAAATATAGGAAGGACATTGGTCGACGCGCTCGAACTCTTCAAGAAGTTAGAGTTTAGGTTTAAGGTGTCTAGATATGTTGTAAATCATCTTTATGAAGTAAAGAACTCTAAAACCAATCCCGAACCTCAAAACATGAAAACTTGGAATCGCCTTGAAAATCACTAAGCCTAGGGAGCTCCTTGGAGGGCTATATGACCTAGATAATTTCTTGTCATAAAAAATGACGGTAATTGTTCCTTGGGTTAAAATTAGATAACGATGTATTTTTTAGGAATTTTTGAAAGCCTTTAGCCTAACCATATTTGACCCAAAAGATTATAAAATTTCTATTTTCGGAAATTTTGTACTAGACCCCAAAAAAATTAGATTTTGATTCTTAAGAATTTTGATTTTTTAGATATTTTTATTGAATCCAAATAGGGGTAATCCTTATATAATATTTATGTTTTAAAGTTATTAACTTAAAGTTAATAAATGTTATATAAGTAGACTTAGTGGAGACAGAATCAAAAAATGAACAAACAGAACCAAACTGCTCAGCCCAGTCCAGATTCGGTCGACTGAATGCTGCCAAAATTTGGTCGACCGGTCGATCGACCAAAGTGTGCCAAAATTTGGTAGAGGGCGCATCGATCGACCGGACTGCGGATCGCTGAAGTCGCTACTTGCGTCGGTCGACCAGATTGTGTATCGCAGGAATTGCGTCTGGCGGTCAACTTGTCGGTCGACCGCACAAAGAGATTGAGCCAGCGGTCGATCGGTTAGTCGACCGACGATCGACCGACATGCGATCGATCGTCGGTAACGGCTAGTGTTTCGCCCGTTTTCCGCCTGTTGAGCTGCCGTCTCTTTTACAAGTTATAAATATCCCTCATCTAACTCCTTTAACTTCTCTTACAGATTTTATTGAGCATAAAAAAGAGAGTTTTGAGCCTTCTAAATATCTATTAATAGCGCTCTATTCTTCCGTCAACATTTTCACAAGCGCCCAGTTTTCTCCTCAACTCGGCTTCAATTCAAGCTCAACAACTTGAGTTGGAGGCTTGAAGGCTTGGAAAATAGCACTGATTCTTGATTTTATTCTTTAGCTCTTTTCATTGTAATCTTTATTATTATTTGAACGTGTTTACTTATTGAAGTTGAGTTTGTGTAAGACTTAGTGTCAGGTCTTTGATCTAAGTGGTTACCTGAGTACAAAAGGTGTAAAGCCACTTGTGTAAACATAACTTACTAGGATTAGTTGAGGTATCCTTTAGGGTTGAGGTGGAAGAGAACTCTCGATAAGAAGACGGAGATTTTCGGGTGTGGAAGTGCCTTAGATTGAGAGTTAGTCTCTTCAGGTCAAAGTCCTCTTGTAAGGGAACCGATTTAATCAAGTAAATCTAGTTTGAAAATCCTAAGCGAGGTGCTTAGGTAGTGGAGTAGGCATTGGGGCCGAACCACTATAAACAATTATGTTAGCATTGTTATTTTTGTGTATTGTCTGTTTATCTTTATTACTCGCTTCCGCACTTAGTCATTCGTTTGTAAATTGCCTAAATAATATAAGAAACGTCTAAAATTGAATTTAGACTAATTAATTTGGTTAACACACTATTCACCCACCCTCTAGTGTGTCATTTCACCCAATAATTGGTATCAGAGCGGGTCGTAGATTGTGATTTCACCATCCCTTCTACAATTTGTCTCGATCCTAGAATGACACTAGAGCCGATAGCTTCTTCCCCTCCTAGGTTCGATAAATCGAACTTTGGTCTTTGGAAGTCTAGGATTTACACTTACTTAAAGACTAGAGGTCTTGATGTTTATAACATAATTAAACTAGAATACGTTGAACCTAAGATTGACATGCATGATTGGAGTGAACATGATAATAAAATGTTTCAATTTAATGGAGATGCTATGTATAGCATTTTTTGTACCTTACCTAATAGCATCGTTGAAAAAATCATGCATTGCACTTCGGCTTTTGATATTTGAGCAACATTAAATATGTTATATGATTATGCTAAAACCGAAGAGCTTAATACTTTTATTGAGGGTGGTGATGACAATGGTCATCCCCCTAGTACTAACCTCGGTTTTGATGCCCAAAGCACTTTTAACCAAAGAAGCACAAGCAAGAATCAAAAACCAAAACTTAGGTGCTTCCTTTGCCAAGAGATGGGACACAAGAAGATGAATTATCCTCTCATGAAGAAGAAATCCAAAAAGAAGAAGTGTGCTTCTTCATCCACATCCAAATCAAGTGAAGCATCTTCTAGACATGGCGATGAAGCTATTTCAAACTTTTGTCTCATGAGTCTTAACGATGAGGTAAAGTCTTCTACTTCTTGTCATAATAGTGATTCTAGCAATTCAAGCTCATTTGACATGTCTTATGATGAGCTAGTTGATGAATATAGAAAAATGTATGAATTGCTCATGAAAAAGAACAAGGAAATAAAGAAAATTAAAAAGGAGAACTCTAAGCTTACTAGTCACTTGCATGCCTAAGAAGTTGAAAATGAAAAATTGAACACTAGTATGCTTGATACATGCCATGATGATTTGAAGCTTGAAATTAAGAACTTAAAACATAGAAATGAAAAGTTAGAGATTGAAAATGATGAATTATCAAACAAGACATCCAAAAATAGAAATGAAAATGAGAGCTTGAAAAATAGATTAAAACTTAAGGGTAATGATTCTTCAAATGATTTCAAAATAGAAAATAAGAGTTTGAAAAATGAAAATTATTTGTTGAGATCTCAATCTAATGCATTGCATAAGTCCATTAATGACTTGAAAAATGATATTGTTCTCTTGAGTAAGAAAACACATGATTTATCCAATGTTTCATCCTTTAGAAACTCTAGGAAGAAAAATATTTTACTTAAGAATGCTCATAGCCATCATCCTTCTTATGTTAAGCATTCTAACATTAAATCTCATGTCCATGTTCAAAATGAAAAGAAAAAGTTTCATGGAAATTATTTTTGTTGTGGTATATATGGGCATGTTAATTATCTATGATTGTGCTTTTAAAGTAACCCTAGTGTTGTTAAGACACTTTGAGTACCTAAACCCATTGACCCCCAAGGACCCAAAGTCATTTGGGTACCAAAGGTCCCTTGCTCTATTGTAGGGGGAGCTACCACACAAGGATGAGATGAAGGTGGTTGATTGAAGTTGCTTGAGAATTCAAAGATTGTACCATTTCAAAGTTGCAACTTCAAATCATCTTGATGCCTTAGGTAAAGTTAGCATCAAAACTATTCTGGTATCATCTTCTAACTTGCATTGTTTTACCTTAGTTGAAGATTATGATACTATGCTTAACTCTAGTTGATCTCCGTGCTCTCGATTCATTTTATGAAATGATTTTTGATTTTGATTTTCCGATTTATTCGGAGACCTATGTAGCCAGTAATGGACTCATGCGACCTTGCGATTTTAAATCGTAGGTTCATTGTGGCCTTTCAGTTTTCAACCAATAGGAAGGATTGGAGATCATGTTTTTATATTTATTATTCTTGTGATCTCATAAAATTCGTTTTGATATCACTCGATTTCATTTTGAAACGAATTTAAAACTATTTAGCAGAGTACATTTTGACATCGATAATTGATCCCTATCCTTGCTACTTAGTTTGATAACTTGCTAGTAATTATATTCTCATTATCCTACTAATGAATATTATTTGCAAGTTATGATAAAATGGAAGGCTTTAGAAACTAACAAAGAAAAAGATTAGTTCGGCCAAATTTTCAAAGTATGAGGTATGATTTCGATTTTCATAAAATTCTAGAATAATACCTTAATATTAATGCTTTATCGGTGTCTCTTTACTCATGATGATAATCACATGTTAAATCCTTGAATTCTCATGAGTAGGTATAATTTTAGTATTTAGGCAAATTTCATTAAATGAAACTTGCTCTAGGTTGATATTCACTATTAGAGACTTTTTTAAGTCCAAACTAGTTAAACATGTTTAGAGATCTTTTTTTTTCTAAATATTTCATATTTAAAGATCTCTTTGATTCATTTTGTTATCATGTTATCTTTTTTAAAAATGGATCTTTACTATCTAGCATAGGTTGAGATTTTTAAATAAACCTTTGCATTGACCCTTTGCTATTTAGTAAGTTAGTTTGCTAGTTGGTATATGATTTCATTATGATACTAATGAAGCCTACATGCAAGTTATGAAAGTGGTAAATTTTGGAAGGCTAAAGGGAAATGAAAAGAAAGTAAAAATTTTAGAATTTCTCAAGAAATAAGGTATGAGTTTCATCTTGGTAAAATGCTTACATACCACCTCTATTTTCTTGATAAAATGATTTCTCTATGCTCATGAATGATTTTGCATGATAATTGATTGAAATCTCATGAGTAGATAAAATTTTGATACTTAGGCAATTTCATGTCATCTAGATTGAATAAAATATGCTCCAGGTAGAAATCCATCTTAGAGACTTCATTTTAAGTTAAAACTAGATAGATATGTTTGGTTCACTCATGATTTGCTTCCATGTGATTAAAATTAAAAAATCATGAGAAAATGGATAAATTGATAATAAGTTCACTTTATGAGACCTAAAGTTAAGTAGAGTTGATCTAAGTCAACAAATTGACTTAGAAACTTCATTTTATGTCCAAACTTCATAAACATATTTAGAATTACTCATGTTAGGTGTCCATATATTTAAATTTCGAAAACCATGAGTAAATATTAAAATTTGATCTTAGCAATTTCATGTTATCATGCTTACTTTTGAATGAAATCGTGCTAAGATAAAATTTTGACCAAATGACATCATTTTCATTTCAAACTTGATAAACATGCTTTAAATGATGATATCTTAATATCTGAAAAGTTTGAATGAAAACTGAAAACTTTTGAAAAAAAATTAATTATTTATGAAAATGCCATTAGAACTCAATGATTTTTAGAAAAATGCAAAAAATAAATTTTAGTTTTCCTAGATTAATTCCGATTCCCTTACACAGAGGATTTTTCACCGGAAAGTCTCCGTTCTCCAACCAAAGGCACTTCCACACCCGGAAGTATCCCGCCTTCCTACCGAGAGCACTTTTCCACCTCAACCCTAAGGGACAACTAAACTAATCCTAGTAAACACTACGTTTACACAAGTGGTTTTACACCTAACACCAGGTAACCACTTTCACACACTCAAATCAAATTAAAGCGCGTTCAAATAACAGTAAAGATTACAAACAAAAGAGCTAGGGATAAACCAATAATAAAAGCTCCTTTGCAAGCCTTTGAAACCTTCAACTCGTCAAGGAATGATCTTGATCAAAAACTCGAGTTGAAGCAGCAGCTGGCACTTGAGAAAGGTTGTCGCGGAAAGAAACAAAGCGTCGCTTGATCAATTGATGGAAGACTTAGATCTTTCTTTTAATGGCTCAATAATATCTGTAAGGATCAGGAAGAAGGTTAAAAGAATCATATGAGGGTATATTTATACCCTGGTGAAGAAACGACACTCAACAGATAGAAAACAATTCGTTACAGGCCACCGGTCAAATGGTCGGTCGACCGACTGTTCGACCGCCAGCATCGACCGCTCATTTCTCCCTGTGGTCGGTCGATCAACTGGTTGACTGCCAGACGCAGATCGCGCAATCCACGATCTTCGGTCGACCCGTCGATCGACCGATGCGATCTCACGTCGCGGCATTCAACAGGTCGGTCGACTAACTGATCGATCGCCAAGCTACTGCCCATTTTGGGCTTTGGTCGGTCGACCGCCAGACGCAAGAAGCTTGCGTTTTCATTTTTGGTCGACCGACACAAGCTGCGTCTGCAGCTTAGCCTCTATCCGGTCGACCGATAGGGATACTGCCTTTTACCTTACCCTATTCGGTCGATCGAACATAGGCTGAGTTTGTTTTCTCAACCGATTTTCTTCCGCGCTTCATTTTCGGGTTCCGGCTTTCAACGAGCATCATCTTGGATAGCTTTTGACTTGATCTTTAGACTCATCCAAGCGACTTGGGTGCACTCGTCGATCTTCGAGAAACTTCTGCGACGAACTCGAGCGCGACGATCAATGTCCTTCCTATTTCGCGATTTCTCCGATTTATCTGATCAAGGACATCGAACGCTAGTCGATATGAAATCTGAAAGATATTCTCAATGAAATCATTAGTTCCATATTTGTTATCATCAAAACCATCAAGATCGAGATTAAGGCTAAGGTTGAAAACCTAAAGCCAACAATCTCCCCCTTTTTGATGATGACAAACATCCTTAAGAAAATATATCATTAAAGCATAAGGATATCAACTAAGGGATTTCTCCCCCTATCAACATGCATATCTATGAGATAAACTCCCCCTATCTATATGCATGAATTTCCTATATTTTTCTCCTCTTTTTTCTTATACACTTATCACCCTTTTGACTTATACTCTTCTCCCCCTTTATCCATACTCTTCTCCCCCTTTTGACATCAATCAAAAAGGGCAAAAGAGGCTATCTACTCAAAGGGATGAAGCACAATTAATTTTCTAGGGAGATGAGACCCAAGAAAGTATTTAACATAAAACATGAAGGTTTCAATCAAAGGGATGGAAAACAATATTTGATATGTAAACAAAATTCATACATGATAGAAGAAAAGATAGATACAATTCAAAAGTAAAGCATGTATGCACTCAAGTATGAATGTGCTCATATCTTTTTCATGACATTTTTAAATTTCATTGAAACTTTCAAAGAACCAAGATATGATTATTTTAATTCATAAATTATCAAGTTTGAATAGAGCCTAATGTCATTGAATCCAAATTATGAACTTAGTATGTTTTCATTTGAAATAAGCATGAAAGCATGAAAAATGCTAAGGGCCCGTTTGGTTTGCTAAAAATTGGGGGACTGGACAGGACATCGGCCCGTGTCCCCCGTTTGATTTGCTAAAATGATTTCGGGACAGGATTTCTTTTGAGTTCGGGACAGGATTTCTACCTGTTTTGGTGTACCGAGAAATTTCTCGGTACACCGAAATAAGGCGAAGGACACGAGCGCCAAAAGACGGCAAAACCCTGGACACGCAATCGCCAACCTTGCTCGCGCTGGGGACTCCGCCGACGCCCTCCGCGCATTCGCATCCCTCTGCCGCCTCCACCTCCGCCCCGACCGCTCCTCCTTCCCCCCGGCCCTCAAGGCCGCCGCCGCCCTCGCCTCCCTCCGCGACGGACGACAGCTCCACCTCCTCGCTCTACGCCTTGGACTCCTTCCTGACCTCTTCATCGCCTCTGCCCTCGTTGACATGTACGCCAAATGCCGCGAGCTTCCCGATGCGCGCCGCGCATTCAACGAGTCTCCCCACCGCAATGTCATCCTGTGGACCTCCATGGTCACCGGTTAAATCAATAATGACGCCTCGAGAGACGCCATCTTCTTGTTCAAGGACTTCCTGGCTAAGGAAGGTGGGGTGGGCATCGACTCGGTGGCGGCCGTCATGTTCCTGTCGGCTTGTTCGCGGGTTTCCAGCAAGAAGGTGGCCGGAGGGGTTCACAGGATTATGGTGAAGGTCGGGTTGGAGATGGATGTGAGCGTGGGGAATACTCTGTTGGTTGCCTATGCTAAAGGAGGAGACTTGAGTTTGGGGCGGAAGGTATTCGACGCAATGATTGAGAGGGATCTTGGAACACGATGATTGGAACACGATGGATCACGAGTATGTTCAAAGCTCGATGGATCTTGGAACACGATGATTGCATTGTGCAAAGCTCGGATTGGGCGAAAAAAGAAACTAGAGCACGAGTATGTTCTTGGACGAGACATGGGACAAGGGAAGTTCGGATCAGTGAGACTGTGCTGGTGCAAAGCTGTGTCTGAGGACTCAGAATGCTGCCAGTGAGAGAGCTGGTCCTGTTTGCAGCCTGAGCAGCGAGGCAGAGGCTGCAACCGTTGAAGGGGATCTACCATCTATCAGGACTCTCGTTATTTGTATGATGTGTTAGCGTGAAGGCAGTAGCTGCATGTATAGAATGATCATGACCACTTATGTAGTAGATGTTTGACTACAACTTTGATTATTGGAGAGCAGTGGTTGTATACATGTTTAATGAGGAGAGTTTTTGTGGTCATATGAAATATGCAATGTGATCTGTGAAGTTTGTGAGGTATTCTGATTTCAAAGAGACCAAACAGATTCTATCTTCTGTTTTCAAGCCTTGTTTCTGTAGCAACAGGTTTGGGGTATTAAAAACCTTTTTTGATTTGATTATGTCAGATTCCATAAAATGTATTCTTTTGATTGTTCTTAAAGCTTGCTCAATAGATTAGTTCTGGTCAGTGCACAAAATTGAACATGGATATGATGGATTACATATGTGTAATATGTGTTTTGTTCTAAACTGCATGTGATTTGTGTCCATTATGGCATTGTCTACCAGGTTGGTTTGTTTGATTTTGACTTACCACTGATTATGCAATGATACAATCAAGATAATTACTACTTTTATCCATTTTAAAGTGTATTCAGCTTCTTTGTAGGATCACAGAAGGTGAGCTTCGTCAAATCGAACCTTTCATAATTAGAGATTACAATTGAAAAAGAAAAGTATACACCTTTCGGTTTATGTATGAAGACTTTTATGTATAAAATTGAATATGAGCATTAAAAATATACAAGGATATTTTGGTCATTTTATCATGTACAGGACTGTGTTATAGAGAAACAAACGCAGAATAGGACTAGATATCGTGTCCTGTTCTTGACGAAACAAACATGATATAACTGTTGTCCCAGGACACTTGGTGTCCTGTCCTTGTCCCTATCTGGTGTCCTGTGACGAGCAGTTTGCAAACCAAACGGGCCCTAAGTCTCAAATTTTGCTATCTACTCATGTTTTCTCATATTTATGCATCAAGACATCAAACATGAGATAATGTAAGTCTATGAATCAAGTTAGGGCTTAAGATAAAAAAATTTAAGGTATTTTGTTGACTTAGGTCAACCTATACTTCAAATTTTCAAAAATCAAACTTTTAAGTTTATACATAAATCATATTTTCAATGAAAATTTTGGTACCAATTTTTGGATGACGATTTTTGATACCAAATATAGAATGCTCATTTTGATACCAATTGTGGGATAAAATTTTTGATACCAATTATTGAATAGACATTTGAAATGCATGTATCAAATTTGAACTCAAAATGAATTTAAAAATTAAAGTCAATTTTTCATCCTATATTGTTTTCAAATAAACAAATGAATCATAGCTATCACCTAAAATATCAAAATCATTCCTAGAAATGATTTTACTCATGAAAATATGTGAATGATATTAGAATTAAAATTCAAATGATGTACATGAGTTTTTATTGAAGTTTTTGAAGAAAAATCAAAGTATAGAAGATTGATATTTCAATTAAGGATGATACTTTGAGTTTTGAAATCCAACTTCAAAAAATCATTATAAATTAGATTCTTGATGAAATGTTTTGAAATTTTTACTTAAGAAACTAGATTTTTCAATGAAGGTGTAGTTTCAAGAATTATCTAAAAAAGATTTTTCTATATTTTTTAAAAAATAACTAAAATTTATACTAAATGTGGGTTGAAATTGTATTTTTGTAAATTTCATTTTTTCTTAAATTTTTTTCAATTTTCATTCAAACTTTCATGACACCATATGATGGTCTATGTCAAGAGTATATGTCAAGTTTGAAATGAAAATTTTGTCCTTAAGTCAAGATATCAACCTAGCATGATTTCATTCAAAACTAAACTAGTTTTCATGAAACTTGCCAAATTTCAATCTTAACATTTACTTATGATTTTTCAAGTTTAAACCTATGAATAACTAACATGAGTAAATCTAAACATGTTTCTCAAATATGGATCATGAATGAGACCTTTAAGTCAACTTGTTGACTTGGGTCAACAAGGTTCAAAAGAGATTTTCATGAATTAACCTCAATTGTCATTTTATCCATATCCATAAGAATTTTCATTCTAAATGCATGGAAATATGTCATACTTGTTCCTAAATATGTTTATGAAGATTTGGACTTAAAATGAAATGACCAAGTCAATTGATACCAATTATGGTTTGTTGACTTGGACCAAGCTTTTCAAGCTTAAGTCCCCTAAAGTGATATAGATATCACATTATTCATCTAGACAAGAATTTTTAATTTTAACTTTCTAGACTTATGTGATATGTGTATCTAAATATATTCATCAAATTTTAATTTTAAATGAGGTCTCTAGCAAGAATTTTAACCTATAGCAAGTTTTATTTAATCAAGATTATCATGAAATTTGCCTAAGTTATCAAATTATTTTCTACTCGTGAAAGATCAAATTTTCATCATGCATAATCAATCATGAGCATAGAGACATCATCAAGCATGAAAATTTAATTATTTTTTAAAGATTTTTGCAAAATAAAATCATACCTTATTTTTAGAAATTTGCCCAACTTTTTCATTTTCATTTTCATTTACTTCTAGATAGCATAGCTTATCAATTTTTAACTTGCAAATGGACATCATTAGTATCAAGTGAAATAATATGTCTACTAGCAAGCTAATTTACTAACTAGCAAAGGTTAAATGCAAAGTTTCATTTCAAATCTTAACCTATGCTAGATAGTTAAGATTCATTTTTAAGAAAGTGTACCATGATATTAAAATGAATCTAAGGGATTAAGATGTGAACCATTTGAGAAATGTGGTCCCTAAACAAGTTTAATTAGTTTGGTCTTAAAGAAATGTCTCTTATAGTAAGTGTCAACCTAGAGCAAGTTTCATTTGATGAATTTTGCCTAAGTGCTAAGTTTTTACCTACTCATGAAAAATCAAGGATTTTATATGCAATTCTAGTCATGAGTATAGAGGCATGATTTTAGCTTAAACAATGAGGTATAACACTAAGATTTTGAATTAATTAAAGTTATACATTTTTCATGATAATTTGCCAAATTAATCTATTCTATTTAGCCTTCCTAAATACTTATAACTTGCAAGCCAAAAAGCATTAGTAGCACAATGATACAATAACTAGCAAGTTAGCATACTAAATACCAAAGGTGAAATAGAAATTTTCATTTGAAAATTTCAACATAAGCTAGATAGCAATAAATTCGTTTCAAAAGAATTATCATAAAACCAAAATGATTTTTTAGAGATCACAAAAAATAATTATGAAAATTGATCTCCAACCCTTCCTATTGATTGAAAACCGAAAGGCCACAATGTGCCTACGATTTAGAACCGCAAGGTCGCTTAGGCCCATTACAGACCATCGGGATCTCCGAAGAGACTGAGAAATCAAAAATCAAAAACATTTTTGAAATATATTAAGAGCAGAGAAAATCAATCAATTTTAAGCATGTATCATAACTCCAACTTAGATAAAGCAAAGGGATATAGGAGATGATACCGAAATGGCTTTGATGCCAACTTTACCTAAGGCATCAAAATGACTTGAAGTTGCAACCTCCTGGAGATGTTTCATTTGAATCCAAGGTCAACTTCAATACACCATTTTTCATTCATTCTTGTGTGGTAGCTCCCCCTACAAAAGAAGAAGAGATTTTTGGTACCCAAATGACTTTGGGTCCTTAGGGGTGAATTGGTCTAGGAATCCAAAGTGTCTTAACAACACTTGGATTTCTTTTAAATGCATAATCAATAATTGCATGGCCATAGATACCACAACAAAAGCAATGTCCATGAAATTTTTTCTTTTCATTTTTATCATGGACATGAGATCTATTTTTTGAGTGCTTGTCATTTGAATTAGGATGAGCATGAGCATTCTTTACATAAGCATCCTTATCCCTAGGATTTTTAAAAAATGAAGCATGTGATAGGTTACTAGTTTTCTTACTCAAGAAAACAACCTCATTTTTAAGTCATTTATGGATTTGTGTAAAGCTTGTATTTGAGATTTCAACAAGCAATTTTCATTTTTAATCTTTGTGTTTTTTACCTTCGAATTTTCAATCTCAACTTTTGAGATATTTTTCAATGCAATTTTCAACTCATTATTTTCATTTTTCAAATCCATATTCTCATTTTTTAAGTCTTCAATTTTAATTTTAAGATTGTCATGGCAAGAATTACTAGTTCTCAAAACATCAATACTACCATGGCAATCAACAATTGAGGAACTTAGATTTGACTTTAAATTTTTATTTTCTAATTCTAGAGCTTGCAAATCCTTAGTGAGCCTAGAGTTATCCTTTTTATTTTTTTTTATTTCTTTACTCTTTTTTAAAAGCATGGCACACATACTTTGACATTCTTGTACTAATTCTTCATATGACATTTTGATTGAATGTGAATAACTAGCATCATTATCATATGTCATATCTTTATCATGACTAAAAGTTGAAAATTGTACCTCATCATGGATACCCATGAGGCAAACCTTGGATGTGCCTTCATAGTCATGATAGGAGAATGCTTCTTGTGATTTGGAGATGCATGTTGAAGCAGTTGTCCTTTTTTTGGCATTCTTCTTTAATAAGGGACAATTCCTCTTCTTCTGTCCCGTCTCTTGGCAAAGGAAACACCTAAGTTTTCTCTTCCGATTCTTGCTTGTGCTTCTTTGGCTAGAATTGCTTTGGGCATCAAAACCGATGTTAGTACTAGGGGGATGACCATTGTCATCACCACCCTCAACAAAAGTATTAATCTCTTCGGTTTTCGCATAGTCATATAACATATTCAAGCAAGCCCAAATATCGAATGCAGAAGAACAATGCATAACTTTTTCAAGTATATCATTAGAGAATGAACAATAAAGAAAATGCGTTGTCTTAGCATTCAATTCAAATAATCTAATTTGATCTTGAGTCCACTCATTAATTTCAATGGTGGGCTCAACATATTCATTTTTTAGCATGCACAAAAGATCTAAATTTTGTGTTTTAAGAAAAGTATACATCCTACTTAATTTTCCAAACACCAAAATTTTTCTCATCAAACCTAGGTGGTGCATATCCTATACTCTCTAGAGCCATTTTATAGATCGAAGCAAAAGTGTAGAAGAGATGGTGAAATCTCAAACTACGACCCGCTCTGATGACAATTGAAGGCTAAATGGCGACACTAGAGGGGGGTGAATAGTGTATTTACTATACGATTCGCCTAAATTCACTTTTAATCGTTTCTTGATTCAATTAGGCAAGATGCACTTATGCGATTTAAATACGGAAGCAAAATAAAGCAATATAGCACAAACAATTTAAATCAACGCAAACACAAGATTTATAGTGGTTCGGCCCCAATGCCTACTCCACTACCTAAGCACCTCGCTTAGGATTTCCAAACTGGTTTTACTAGATTAATTCTGTTTCCCTTACACAGAGGACTTTTCACCGAAAAGTCTCCGCTCTCCAACCGAATGTACTTCCACACTCGGAAGTATCCCGTCTTCCTACCGAGAGCACTTTCCCACCTCAACCCTAAGGGATAACTAAACTAATCCTAGTAAACACTACGTTTACACAAGTGGCTTTACATCTAACACCAGGTAACCACTTTCACACACTCAAATCAAATTAAAGCGCGTTCAAATAACAGTAAAGATTACAAACAAAAGAGCTAGGGATAAACCAATAATAAAAGCTCCTTTGCATGCCTTTGAAACCTTCAACTCGTCAAGGAATGAATGATCTTGATCAAAAACTCAAGTTGAAGCAGCAGTTGGCACTTGAGAAAGGTTGTCGCGAAAAGAAATAGAGCGTCGCTTGATCAATTGATGGAAGGCTTAGATCTTCCTTTTAATGGCTCAATAATATCTGTAAGGATCAGGAAGAATGTTAAAAGAATCATATGAGGATATATTTATACCCTGGTGAATAAACGACACTCAACGGATAGAAAACTATCCATTACAGGCCGCTGGTCGAATGGTCGGTCGACCGACTGTTCGATCGCCAGCATTGATTGCTCATTTCTCCCTGTGGTCGGTCGACCGATTGGCCGACTGCCAAACGTGAATCGCATGATCCGCGATCTTCGATCGACCCGTCGATCGATCGACACGATCTCGCATCGTGGCATTCAGTAGGTCGGTCGATCGACTGGTCGACCGCCAAGCTACTGCCCATTTTGGGCTTTGGTCGGTCGACCACCAGACGTAAGAAGCTTGCGTTTTCATTTTCGATCGATCGATAGGGCTACTGCCTTTTACCTTACCCAATTCGGTCGACCGTCCGGTCGATTGAACATTGGCTGAGTTTGTTTTCTCAGCCGATTTTCTTTCGCGCTTTATTTTCGGGTTCTAGCTTTCAACGAGCATCATCTTGGAGAGCTTTTGACTTGATCTTTGGACTCATCTAAGTGACTTGGGTGCACTCGTCGATCTTCGAGAAACTTCCGCGATGAACCCAAGCGCGACGATCAATGTCCTTCCTATTTCATGATTTATCCGATCGAGGACATCGAACGCTAGTCGATATGGAACCTAAAAGATATTCTCAATGAAATCATTAGTTCCATATTTGTTTTCATCCAAACCATCAAGATTGAGATTAAGGCTAAGGTTGAAAACCTAAAGCCAACAAATAAATATTATATAAGTAGACTTAGTGAAGACGAAACCAAAAAACGAACAAACAGAACCAGACTGCCCAGCCCAGTCCAGGTTCGGTCAACCGAATGCTGCCAAAAATTGGCATTAGGCATTTCGGTCGACCAGTCGGTCGACCGAAATGTGCCAAAATTTGGCAGAGGGCGCATCGATCGACAGGACTGCGGATCGCTGAAGTCGCAACTTACGTCGGTCGACCGATTGGTCGACCGAATTACGAATCATAGGAATTGCGTCTGGCAGTCGACCCGTCGGTCGACCGCACAGAGAGATTGAGCCAGTGGTCGCTCGAGCAATCGATCGGTCGGTCGACCGACGATCGACCGACATGCGACCGATTGACGGTAACGGCTAGTTTTCCGCTCGTTTTCCGCCCGTTGATCTCATGTCTCTTTGAGAGGTTATAAATATCTCTCATCTAACTTCTTTAACTTCTCTTACAGATTTTATTGAGCATAAAAAAGAGAGTTTTGAGCCTTCTAAAGATCTATTAATAGCGCTCTATTCTTCCATCAATATTTTCCCAAGCGCCCAATTTTCTCCTCAAATCGGCTTCAATTCAAGCTCAACAACTTGGCGAGTTGGAGGCTTGAAGGCTTGGAAAAGAGCAATGATTCTTGGTTTTATTCTTTAGCTCTTTTCATTGTAATCTTTATTGTTATTTGAACGTGTTACTTATTGAAGTTGAGTTTGTGTAAGACCTAGTGTCAGGTCTTGGATCTAAGTGGTTACTTAAGTACATAAGGTGTAAAGCCACCTGTGTAAACATAGCTTACTAGGATTAGTTGAGGTATCCCTTAGGGTTAAGGTGGAAGAGAACTCTCGATAAGAAGACGAAGACTTCCGGGTGTGAAAGTGTCTTAGATTGAGAGTGAGTCTCTTCAGGTCAAAGTCCTCTTGTAAGGGAACCAATTTAATCTAGTAAATCTAGTTTGGAAATCTTAAGCAGGGTGCTTAGGTAGTGGAGTAGGCATTGGGGCCGAACCACTATAAACAATTGTGTTAGCATTGTTATTTTTGTGTATTATATGTTTATCTTTATTACTCGCTTCCGCACTTAGTCATTCGTTCGTAAATTACCTAAGTAATCTAAAAAACGTCTAAAATTGAATTTATGCTAATTAATTTAGTTAACACACTATTCACCCCCCCCCCCCCCCCCCCGTCTAGTGTGCCATTTCACCCAACAACGGTTTGGGATTACGAACCTAGGCATGCATAATCTAGCTAGACTCGAACGTTGGTGGTGGGTAGTGGCCAACAACAGTTTGGCTGTGTGGTCGAGCATTTTACAGGGCATCCACCTGGTGAAACAATACTTATCTATCGGTTTTGAGTCAATACTCGGTAATGGAAGGTCAACAAGTTTTGGAATGATCGATGGTTGCACTGCAGCAAGATCTCAACGGTATTTCCTGATATGTACATGGCCTACATGGGTCACTCGACCTCGGTGGTTGAGATGCACGGCGTGGGCCGGGGCAAGTCGCGATTCAGTTGGGTCAGAATAGTTGACTTAGACTGAGTCAACAACCTCAAGAATCTCCTGAGGGATGTTTCGCTAACGGATGAAGTGGATCACGAGACATGGAGATGGGACATGTGTCACGCCCCAACTCAGGGTACGCGTGACCGGCCAGGGTACGTGTCGGTACCCCGAAGCCTACCCTATGCACTGACCAACAACTCATAAAACACAACCAGACTGACATCAAAATCATAATAAAAGCAATAATACCAAACTGTATTAGCTGTTTGAAAATAATTTAACCCAACCAAGTTCGAAAACATCACAACTTTTAAAATAAATATCTAAAGGTTTTCAAAGAAACATCTCAATGCTTTACAGAACCAACACAGTGCATACACACGACTCTACTCAAACACGACTACGACTATAATGCTGCCAGCTACGAGATTTGCACCCACGTCCGCCCTCTAATCGCATCATGTCGTCAAGCCGTACCTCACTGGTCGGGCTCTGCAAAACAACAATAATGAAACTGTGAGTTCGCGAGGAACTCAGTGAGCGGTTCTTTCGAACCTCCACTTAAAACCTCGGCAAGATAACATATACAAAGTATGATGCAGATAAGGAATTAAAATATGATCACACCACAGAAGTTAACCAGTTTGCCAAAACAAAAGAATGGATGAACCGGCCTCTAGGGGCCTTATCCATTTCACTACAGCTCGACCACTAATGACCTAAAAATATATATGGAAGGTTCAATTCTTCCCTCTAGATAACCAGACCGGTCGGCCACCAAAAACCATCCCTTATGGGCACTTTATGCTAAACATTTGTGTTACGGATCCGTCGGCTAGGATGGCCACTAGACTCAGATATCCTCCGGGTTATGGATAGCTAGTCCCACCCAACTCGGTTCTACCGTCAGCGTCGCCCACTGACAGAATCTCAAGACCCTCCGCCACTCGGGTCTAAACACCTAGCGGGCCCGCTGGTGCAATCTCAAGACCCAATAAAACTGCTGAGTCGTGTGGTAGCCGCTCGGCTAATGACACTCCTCAATAGACAATCTCAACCACAACCGAAACCAGATTGTGCAAATTCCCCTATGTTTTGCTTTTCGGACATTGCCCATATCCGACCCTACCTCCTCGGGTCGCACTAGAAGGATAATGATGTCCGCTAACTACCCTTAGGTGTAGAACTTAGCAAGGGTACTTTGTCTCTAAGTTAGATGTCACAACTAGGTACCGAATATAGATGAGTACGCAGTCTACCATTATCAACAACACTTGCCAAAAATACTCATCAGCACAATTATCATGTCAAACCCAAATTAAAGAGGATAATTTCTACTAAATAAATCGATAAGGAACATGCAACATACATAGCAACGATTGAACATAATATCTGAAAATTTATGAAACCTTTCCTTTGATTCATATGCCATAACAATCCTATTAATGTATGCATTAGCAAGAACATTTCCATAAATATGAGAATATAGATCTATAATTACTAACAATTCATAGGATGAATGACATTCATATAACATAACTAAAATCTAACACTAGCATATAAGTATGAATCAAGACAACACAACATGAAACCTAGCATAATAATTCGAACAGTCTTAAAATTTCCGCCCTTGCCCTTGCTCGGCCGAGCCCTCTAGGGAAAGATGGGCATGTTTGCGACAACTACATAAGCATCAACCCAAAGATCTACATTTAACAAATATAAAACGACCCACAAGTTGAAAGACCATCGAGGAAATTGGGGAAATTTTCGGCATGACCTTTCCCCTTTTTCCTCCACTCGGCCAACCCATAAAATGAAAAATAAATATGATTTAAAACATAAGATCATAGGTACACAAATTGTTTAGAGTTCCAACATGAGAAAACATGTCAATCGACAAGAAACTCGCGAAAGAAACCCGATTCCAAAGACTTCTAGGGTCGGCTACCCGCCTCCCTTCACAGTCACCCTAACCACTCACCTTGATCGGATCACAAGGTAATCTCAATGAAGATGAGCTCCGATTTCCTCGAGCGTCGACGCGGACTTGGCGTCGAACAAAATCCCTCTCGCTCCCCCTTCCTCTTGGGCTGCGTGCGGCTCTTCCCTTGAGCCGCACGGCTGGCTTGGGTGAGGGGTTTTATTCCCCTCATATATTGATTTAAATGCCCCCAATCACTTACTTACCTCCTCATCTGACTCCACCTAACCCAGATCGAGTTCCGACTCGATCCGCGAACCCAATCTCAACCCAACTTGAGTCAACCAATATACTCATCCACCCAATTACCAACATTATGCTATAACTTAAATTAATTATACCTGCTATTCATGGCGATCTCGCGACTCGGCCCGGCTAGCTCCCGACTCGATGGGCTGCACCATGAAAAAATTTATATTAGGAAACCCCGAGTATTACAACATGAATGGTCTGTTCTCTACGGCTTCGGCATATCGGTACCACATAACGGGGGATGGTAAACTTGAGCAACTCAAAGGTTTGGAATGACCCTTGTCCGCTGAAGATGAAGATCCATATGTGGATCCTGCTTAGAGGGAGACTAAACACCAAAGACAAGCTTTTGAAGCATGGGATTCCCGTCGACAACCTGCTTTGCACCTTTTGTTGGGAGGAACCGAAATCATCGGTGCATTTATGCTCTACCACCATTGCGGGCTGGGATGGATTCCTTAGGAAATGCGGCCTATCTAGGTCCACCACCATCCTACGGTTATTAGGGGCTCTGGCAACCTAGTCGGGGAGAAGGAGACCCGCGACGTTGATATGGTGTTGGAATATTTGGCTAACCAGGAACAACGATATCTTTAGGAATATTTCTTTCGCCTTAGATAAAATTGCTAGGCTCGCCATGTCTTTCTAGGTTCGCCTGATAGGCAAGCTCCCAACGGTGTTCTCTGATCCTCTCCAATCGGGAAGCCGGCTATAGGGTGCTCACCTTACTCTATGTGTCCTCTATACTTGTCTCCTTTATATTTTTAAACTCTTGAAATGAATTGAACTGTGTAGCTCTGCACTCGGACTTCCTATGCATCCAATCACAATCAAATCCTTCTATTTATGTGGAGAAGATGTTAGTGATGGCTTTGAGATAGCGTTAGATAATTGGTGGATTTGTAAGCTGGTCCATGCACTCATTTGTAAGCTGGTCCCACTAGGTCCCGTCCAATTCAGATCCAAGTCTTCAATTATTCTCAATCTCATCAGGTTTGGGATAATCTCGGCCAATTCAATGCAATTGGGTGCAATTGACTCCGACTCAGTTTTGTTTTCCAGTAAAAAAATAGGTTTACTGCAAATTGCACTTGCACTTGGTCCAGTCTGCTTCACCACTTAAATGATCTTGGTTCACTTAAAATAGTTTCCATTCATCCATAAATCATAATTGAAATTGATTGGAACTCAAATTGAGACAATTCTCAACAGAATTTCCAGTTGCTTTTGATCGCCTGTAAGAAAATTTTAAGCAAAATGGAAATTAAAATAATATGATTACTTGGTCTCGGAACTGCTTTGGAAACATTAATTTGATTTCGTTGTTTCGAAATTAATTTTTAAAAGATTAAATTTAATTGAAAAATTGAATATATTAAACTGGGCCTGAAATTATCGCTCGATAGTTATTCATTGAGGTTCAAAGTCTAATTAACTTGATGTGAGAGATTCAAGATTTCGTCCAAGATCCCAAAGGCTCCAAGTGTGCTGCTTTCCTAATGGGCTTTCTTCGTTGATGGGCTAATAGCCTAGTCTTCTTCGTGTGTGTCTGTGGTTTCTTTTGGAAGCTTCGCGTGCTTTGCATGTTTTCTCGATTCGGGTTCCCTGACTTAATAGCTAGGGTTTACACTCGGCTCTTTTGAGTCTTGTGATCTCTGGTTGTTGGTGTCAAGCGTCAGCGCAGTTTTAGGGTTTCCTTCTCGGAGAACCCTCTGAGATGGGAGGCCCTAAAGTGAAGATGAAGCAGTTGAGGATGATCAGGTCATGGATGGTAAGGATTTAGCTAGTTATTTTCATTCTTCTGATACTTTTCATATTTCCGCTGGTGATCCGATGGAAGTGAGGCATGAAAGCCCAGTGGATGGTGGAGATACTTCGATCCAAGATCATGCTATGGATCTGCTCCCCGGTAACCCTTCTCTTGATCTGAACAAGAGTGAATGTATGGTTGTGCATAATAATCCGTCGTTTGATGCTCGTAATGTTTTTACCCCGTTTGATACGGTTCAAAAGGTTTCGACGAATAGTCTCTCTGGCTATGTGGCTAAAGGTAAGGCTATATCTGGTGATATTTCTTGGGCTACTCTTTTTAGGGCTCGGGTCTCGAATTCTCGATCTTTTTCTTCATTTGAGCTTTTATCGTCTATTAAATCGTCGGTTTCTAACTTGGTCAAGTTTAATGAGTCTGAGTTGAATGATTTGCGTAAACCTTGATTTTCGTCTCTTATTGATCGTTTTATTAGAAGATCCCCTCCTCATTTTCATGTGCAGGACTGGGCGATGTCCATCTGGTCTTCCTTTAATATTACTAATGTGATCGATTTGGAGAACAGATTTTTCTTGTTTCGTTTTTCCTCTAAAGAGGATGTGGTTAGGGTTCTTACCACGGGTCCTTGGGCTTTTATGGGGGATCTTATAAACCTTCGACCTTGGCGACCTGATTTCAAAGCTTTGATTGAGACCATTACGTCTGCTCCTGTGTGGATCCAACTCCCGGATCTACCTATGGAGTACTGGCAGAATGGTAGCTTGTTTAAAATAGCTTCTGCAATAGGTAAACCTATTAAGATTGATGAGAATTCTTTATCTTGATTTCGAGGTAAATTTGTTAGAATTTGTGTTGATCTTGATTTTAGTAAACCTCTGAAGCAATGTGTTTGGATCGGAAGACCTGGTATTGGTATGTTTCAAGCTATAAGGTATGAAAGGTTGTCTTCCTTTTGTTTTAAATGTGGTCTGGTGGATCACTTAATAATAATTTGTTCATCTAATTCTATTTCATCTGTTGATATTGACCTGGATGTTAATGCTCATTCTGTGAATAATGCTCCTATGGTTAACTATGTCAATGGTGAGTGCTAAGACTGTGGATATGTCAAAATCTAACATTGTCTATAGCCGTTGGATCTAGGTTAGTAGGAAGAATAGATTTCAGAATAGGAAAAAATATTCTAAATCTGGAAACTCAAATCAACTTAATAATAATAACCCCAGCTCTAATGAAGAGTCTAAAGAGAAAGTTGATAATCTGGATTTAAATATTAGCCCTGAGGAAGATAGTTTGCCTCAAACTCCTGTTTTGATTCAGGATAATGAGGGTGACCCTAGTAAGAATATTCAGGATAATGATAGGATGTCTCTTTTTTTAGAAACACAAGTAAGCAAACTAGGATTTGTAGTCATGAGCTTGTTAATATCCTTGTCAGGTTTGTGGACAATAAGGATTTTCCTTCTAATGTTAAGTCTGATCCTAGTATTCAAGAGAATTCAAATAAGGATAAGACTGCAAGTAATAATGGGGAGGGTAGTTTTAAGCCTCTGGATAACCATTCATTTACCAATCTTATCCATCATGTGTCTTTAGGTCTAGGGGATCTTGGTAAGCCTGAAAGTAGCATGGTTAATGCTGTTAAAGGTGTTAATAAACTTAAGGCTAATCCTAAGAAGGGTAGACATGCAAAAGCTGGAATTTGGTCAAGTTTGAAAATCTTATGCAAACTAAGAAGAAAAAGAAGTATAAGAAGGTCAATCCCCAGCTTAATTCAGAATTGGATAGTTGGCTTTTGAGTTCTTTACCTTCTAATATGATTGATTCTTCTGTTCAGAAGGTGGCTTGTAGCCAGAACACTTTGGATCCTAGGGTTACTAAAGCCCCTTATTTAAATCATGTCACCTTGATTAAGGATGTGGAGTTTAATGACAATGTCAATGAAAATAATTAGTTGGAACTATAGAGGTTTAAGGAGGAGACCTGTTAAGGAGTTTGTTAAAACTCAAATTAGAACAAATTCTGTTTATTTTATTTTCCTTCAAGAAACTCATGTTCATGCTGATATTTCTATGGCTTTTATTAATTCTCTTGGTAAGGATTGGTCTGAGGGTGTTCTAAGTTCTTGTGGTGCTTCTGGGTCTCTTGGTTGCTTGGAGATAGCCTCAAGTGCATGCTCAGATTGTTTCTAAGTCTAAGAACCTTTTTAATGTGATTGTGCAATTTTTTAACAATAAACCTTGGTTATTCTCTGGTTTGTATGCCGACTCTAATCCTGTTAATATGAATACTTTGTGGAATAAATTGGGGAATCTTGAATTTTATGATGTTCCTTGGTTAATGATTGGAGATTTTAATTGTATTGTTAATTCTGCTGACAAATTGAGGGGTTTGCCTTTTGTTGAAAATAATAATGTTCTTTGTTTACGCAAATGCATTAATGATTGCGATTTCACTGATTTGGGGTTTTCTGGTAATAGGTTTACTTGGTGTAATAATAGGAAAAATAATCTAAGGATCCTTGTTAGATTTGATAGGGTTTTTTGCAAATTTTGCTTGGTTAAATTTGTTTAGCAATTTTTCTGTGATTCATTTAAATAGATCTGTTTCTGATCATTGCCCTATTTGTTTAAATGTAGTAAATTCAGATTATAATGGTATGCATAAATTCATATTCCAAAAATTTTAGACTTGTTATCCTCGTGCTTATGAAATTGTTGACAATAATTGGTGTTTGAATACTGAAATTAATTCTTACATGACTTTTATTCCTAAAACCCTTGCTTTACTTAATTAGGAATAGATTTTCTTCTTGGAATAGATATTTTCTTGGTGAACTTGAGGTTTTCCTTAGTTCTGTTAATGCTCATATTGATGATTTAGAATCTAAAGATGCTTATGGACTTTTGTCTGATAATGAGATTGATTGTTTAACTTGCTTATATAATAAGGCCAAAGCTTTGAGAAGGAAAAGTAACTTAAAATGGTGGGCTAGTTAAATTCAAAGAAAGATTGTTTCAGGATGGAGACTTAAACACTAAGGTGGCATTTGGTGCATTACTTTTTAGATTACCAAGCAATCTAGATTACCTTTCAAATAGATTGCCACTAAAAAGATTGCCGATAATGTAGAATATAGTGTTTGGTATGCACAAGTAATGTCATGATAAGATTGCTAGAATTCACGTAGACATGTTTGATATAACAAATACATTATCAAGTAATGAGATATACTTTCCGAAAGTATCATTTTCACAAATATATTATAGTATTATAATTAATCATATTATATAATATATTTTTTATATAATATAATATAATATATTATTATAATATTATGTCACGAGAGAAGCCGTGGGAGGAGCAAAGAACTTGTAAAAAAGCTAAAATTTAAGGAGGGTAATTTTATCCTAAAAATTAATTCAAGATTACCACTTCAGAGGTAATCCACATAGACACCTCTTCATTGAGCAATCTGGATTATCACTTTGATGACAATCTGGATTACCAAGGCAATCCACATTACCTGGACAAGTGAGACACCTAACAAGATAATGTGTGGGGTCCAAGTAATTTAAAGACAAGATTGCCAGCAATCTGGATGGATTGCCTCATACCAAACGCCTCCTAAGTTTTATCGTAGGATAGTAATTAAAAATAGAAGAAAGAATATGATTTCAGTTATTCATATTGATAATACTTGTATCACTAATTCTGTGGACATTTGTTCTAAATTTGCTGATTTTTATTTTGCTCTTTGGTCTTTTGAGGACAGACCTTTCCCTGGTGATGTTAATATTCCTATGATTGATATAATTCCTGATTCTGTCAAGCTTGATTTAGTCAAATCCTTTACTTTGGATGAAATTGCTATAGCTGTTATGTCTTTAGGGCAAGGTAAATGCCTTGGCCCTGATGACTACACTTGTGAGTTTTACAAGTCTTATTGGTCCTTATTATCTAATTCATTTGTGCAAGCTTTTAATGAGTTTCATATTAATTCTAATTTACGTAAAGGTTGGAATGAAACTGAGTTAGTTTTTATTCCTAAAAAGGATTCTACTGCTTTTATTAAAAAAAATAGACCAATTTCTTTGTGCAATGTAAACTATAGAATCCTTTCTAAAGTGTTGGCTAATAGAATTAAGTCTTTATTGGACAGTATCATCTCTAGAAATCAATCTGCTTTTATTAGTGGTCGTTCTATTCATGATAATGTAATTGTTGCTCAGGAAATTCTGCACTCTTTCTTTAATTCTAAAGGTAGAAATCCTTATGTTATTAAAATTGATTTAGAAAAGACTTATGATAAGGTGTCTTGGAATTCAATTTTAGGGATGCTTCAGCATTTGAATTTTCCTACTAAGTATATTGATTAGATTAATTGCTGTAAAACTTATGCTTCTTTTCACTGTTGTATCAATACTTGCAACTTATATTCTTCCAAAACTCAAAATGGAATTAGGCAGGGAGATCCAATTTCCCCCTATCTTTACATAATTGTGAGTCATCTATTATCTGTGATGTTAAATGATGCCATGGACAATGGAAACCTTTCTCCGATAAAAATTAAGAATACTCTTAAAATCTGTCATCTCATATTTGCAGATGATATTCTTTTGTTTTTTAGGGCTAATGATAAGTCCATTAGAATAGTTAGAAATTTTTTTGAGGACTATGGTAAAATTACTAATCAAATTATTAATCCTCATAAGTCTAAAATATTTTTTTCTAGGAATGTTGACTTAGCCACTAAACATAGGATTGAAAGAGCCTTTAATATGAGAGCTGGTGTGTTCCCTATGAAATATTTAGGAGTCAATCTTTCTCCCATAATTAACAAGATTAAGGATTGTAATAGTTTAATTGATAAGATTAGAGGGAGACTCAATAACTAGAATAAAGGCAACCTTTATCAGGCTGGTTGATTAGTCCTCATAAATTTTGTTTTAAACTCAATTCCCTTGCATACTCTAAGTGTTAACTGCCTTCCTTCAAAAAAATTAATTAATATTTCCTCTATAATTAGGAATTTCTTCTGGTCCTCAAGATAAGAAGGGTCTTCATATGATTGCTTGGAAAGAGATTATTAAACCTGAAGAATACGATGGTTTAGGAGTTAAGGATTTGAAATTGATGAGTGTTTCTTTGAATGCTAAGAGGGTTGCTCAGATGCTTTGTAATTCCTGTTCTATTTTTTCAGAAGTTGTAAAGCTAAATATGATTTTAAATCTCTTTGGAATCATGCTCCTATTGCTAAAGGTAGTAATGTTTGGAGAACTTTTTGTTATGCTTTCAGTTGCCTAAGAACAAGTTTCAAAAAGTTGATTGGGAATATTGGTTGTTCCACTTTATTGTTTTATGATCCTTAGGTGTTTGATATTCCATTATTTTGAAAGCCAACATATATTCATGTGTCCATGTTTGATTTGGATATAAATGTTAATTCTCTCATGTGTGATAATGTTTGGAATATGAATTATTTGTGTGATTGTTTTGGTGTTTGGTGGAGGCTATTTTCGGTTTGTCCCTTTCATCCCAACCTTATGAGGATACTTGGATTTGGTGGCCTGACAACAAGGGGGTTATTAGTTCTAAATCAGTTTATCCATTCATTTTTAAGGATAAACATCCCAATCTTCTCTGCCAGCCAAAGTGGAAAAATATTTGGAAAGCCCCGGTTGCCTTTAGAGTAAAAAATTTTGCGCGAAAGGTCTTACATAATAAACTTTTCATTTTGGAGAGGCTATTTAGATTTGGGATTATCAATTCTCACTGTTGTGCCCTTTGCGACAGCCCTCAAGAGAACATTAATCATGTGTTCTTTGAGTGTGAGGTAGCTGGGCCCTTTGGGAATTGATTGACGATCGATTTGTTAGAATTCGGAAAGTTCTTAATAGAGTTAGCTTGAATAAAGTGTCAATTGTGGATCCTGAAAATTTTCCTTCGGCTGCTTTGGCATTTTGTTTAAATGCTTTCTATGCCCTATGGTTGGCTCGGTATCAAGCTATTTTTATGGACTCTAACCCTCAAATTGATATTATGTTCTCGGATTTTCTAACCCTGACTATTCATTATGCTGACTTATCTAAATCTGAGGGCAATAGTCTTAACTCTAATAAAGATTAGGGTGTTTGGAAATTGCCTACACCTGACTGGGTGAAGTATAATATTGATGGTGCAGTTGACTGTGATTCAAATTCTGGAGCTTTTGCTTTCATTACTAGGAATAGTTATGGTAATTGTATTGCTGTTGTTGGTAATTTTCATCATAATTCATCTATATTATTGAGTGAAATGTTAGCTATTAAATGTGCTTTGGAGCATGCCGTTAGAAATTGAAAGTGATTCTAGTATAACTGTTGATACTTTTTATGACAAAATGGAATGCTTTTGGGAGACCAAAAATATTATGACTGATATCAAACTTTTAGCAAAAAATCTTGAGGAATGCAAGATTCAATTCACCAGAAGAGAGAATAATAAGGCTGCATATTGCATTGCAAAAAGGGCAAAATATCTGGAGCAAAGCTTTGTTTGGAATATGAACGGATCTCCCGACCTTATACATTTGATGTAATGATTTCTTATGAAAAAAAAATTGGGTCTAAAAATGGATTTCAAGACTAAATTTTTAATTTCAAATTAATGATTAATGCAAACAAAGAGATTAATGCAACCTAATCTAATTTGAAATTAATTTCAAGACTAAATTTTTAATTTTAAAACATGGATTATATTCGGTCTAAAAAATTAATTAGCCCGATCAAATTCTTAAGTATCCTAATATCTTTTTTTAAAAAAAAAATCTTGCAATCAATTCAAGAGACATGAATTGAGTACAAGGGAAGGGAGGGGAGAGGAGAAAGTAGATGTAAAAAGGGCCCTTGAGAGTCCAGACTTTGGGCGGGTTACGTAGTTCAAGGCAACCAAGCAGCGTCCTTGTCATGACCACCTAAACTGGAGCTTAATTATTATTATTTTAGGCATCAAAATTGAATCGACTAGACGGATAGATCATAAATCTAGTTCGAATTCATTCGAAAATTTTAAATTGAGTTGTACGATATTTGAATCAAAATCCAATCCCGAATGTGAACTACTGAACTCTCTTTCTCTCTCTCCGGATTTAATGCGGTATATATATATGGTAGTCAACTTAGTAAATATATATATATGGTAGTCAACTTAGTAAATATATATATATGGTAGTCGATTTGTATAAAAAAAAATATTTGGTAGTCGACAAACAAGATAAGGGTAGCAAATTAATGGATACGATGAATCAAATTAATGATTAATGCTTTGTTGGTGCAAACAGACAAGTTGACTTGACTTTAATTTCCACAATGTCAATATATATAACTAAACTAATAAATACGCTGGCTTTGGGTGGATTTATACGGCGCGTCAGCTGCCAATGATAAAATATTTATTAATCATAATTAAATGTTTCAAACATTACTATTTTAAATTGAAATTGCATAATTTTGAGTTCAATTTTTTTTTTTTTTTTAAATTTGTGTTAAATATTTTTTTTAATACTCACGTATAATAAAATACTCATGATTATTGATGAAATTATTATTCATGTCATTATGAATAATAAAAAAATATTAAACTAATCTTTAAAAGAATAATATAGTAAAATTCTTGAGTAAAATTTCACCTATAAGTTAGAGTAAGATTTCTTGACACGCCATTAATTGATATGGATTGTTCAACTACTAGTACTTGTAAAAAAAATATAAATATTTATTTTCTCGTCATCTTTTACTCGAATTAATATTTTCGTTGGTCATCATCTTTTTATTACCGATCATATTCTTCACATTTAATTTACTTTTGATTCATCTAGTAAGTATTGCTACTGCAAAAATATAAACGTGTCTTTATTTTCCTGTCCAAACAATATTTTTTTCACATAGATAAGAAATGAAAAATTGGAATGAAAAATCTTCCATAGACAACATGACTTAAGAATCGAATTGGGGAGATGAGGACGAATGAATCTTTGGCGAAAAAGAGACCAACCTTTTTACCCATCCCTAGATCAAAAAAGCCACCATATATGGAGATCCAAAATGGCTCTGATCAATGTTCTGTAAAAGGTCACTTTAATTTGGCTTCGAGGGAGAAGGAGATTAGGGCTGAATCGAATTGAGTCTAAATTAATCAAATGGAATTTTTTTATATATCGAAATTTCAACCCGAATTCGAATCGAAATATGCCTAAACCGATCTAACCTGAATCGGAATTATTCAGTTCGGTTCGGTTTCCAACCCGAAAACCGAAATTTTAATTAATTTGGTTAAAAATTAAAAATTAAAAATTAAAAATTATTTCCTAATACTCATTTAATTACTTGGGTTAAAAATTAAAAATATATATTATTTTTTAATTATTCGGTTTTCGGTTCGTGTCAGTTTCCGAATTTCAAGAACCGAATCCGAACCGAAATCTAAAATTCGGATTCGATTCGGGTCAAGAATCGAACCTGCAATCATTGAAATTGAACCGAATTGAACCGAAGAATTCGGTTCATTTTTTGGTTCGGTTCGGTGTGAACCAAACATTGGACACCCCTAAAGGAGATGATTATTTCGCAACGAAATGAGGAGGAGAAGGAACACACAAGTCCATATGAGCATATAAAAACAAAGCAGAGATCAATCAACCAACTTTGTCGACTAGATTGTTTAGAATGACTAGAAAAAGAAGAGGAGAGTTGATGATTTCTTCAAATGTGAATGACACTACTAGAATTATCGTCATCACCGATGGCTCAAGCCGTGGATGAATCGTCGATGACAATTATCACGGACGACGTTAGCCATGGCAAAATATCGTCACTGATGTGCGCGTCTTAGAAAAGTTGTGATGGCCTTTCCCAGCCGTCACAACTAATCATCAGCGACAGCCGCGGGCGCTGACGCTGATTTAAACACATCAGTGACGTTTGTAGGCAGCTGTCACTGATACAAATACATCAGCCATGACTTCGGGCCGTCAGTGATACTATTAGCAACCATGATATTTGGTGCTGCCCAGGCCATCAGCCATTTACGATAAGCTTTCAACTACAGCTTAGTGACGGTCGACCGTAGGTAAGACCGTGGCTGAAGGTATATCATGTAATTGAAAAAAATAAAAATTTTATAAATTCTTGTATACAATTATATTTATAGATTATAATCTATTTTCAATCACATATTACAACTAGAAAATACCATACACATGCATTTGAAACCAAACACATAAGTTTTACAAAAATATAATCAATCTAAGCCTCAAATCGGAGGTAAATAATTATCAAATATCATATATATACATTCATAAGTATATAAACAACTATTAGTATACAAATAAGTATCAAAATATAAACAAAATACAATAAACCAATATCTCACGGCTGCGGTGGAGGCGACAGCGACTGGGTCAGGAGCATCGACTGGGTCGAGGAGGACGACGGCTGCGACATCATCGGTAGAAGGCCAGAGTGAGACACAATTTGAGTGAGGAGTGCCTGCATGTTCTGCATCGTCTGTCTCAACTCTTCATTCGTCCATCTTTGCTCCTCCATCGCCAGCCTCTGCTCCTCCATCGCCTGTCTCTACTGGGTGAGCTCCGACTCCAAGGCTGTTATCCGGCTCTGGTTATGCGCCCGGGATGTCGAGGGCCTCTCACCCGTAGCCGGAGGGGTCGGTGCCCCAAGTGGCCCGAGCACGACGCGTGCATGGCCACTGTCTGCAAAGTCATAAACACGGCAGTGGTCCCAGCCACCTGTGGCCTCCACCCAAGCTGCTGCGTCGAACTCTGTTGGCTGAAATGGCCACACTAGAGGGGGGATGAATAGTATGTTAACTAAATCTATTTGCCTAATTTCAGTTTTAATCATTTTCTTAAGCTACTTGGGCAATTTATAAGTCAACGACTAAATACGGAAGCGAGTAATGAAGATAAACAATGAATACACAAAAAGAACAATGCTAACACAATTGTTTATAGTGATTCGGCCCCAATGCCTACTCCACAACCTAAGCACCTCACTTAGGATTTCCAAACTAAGTTTTACTAGATTAATCTTGTTTCCCTTACAACGAGGACTTTACACCGAAAAGTCTCCGCTCTCAAACTAATGGCACTTCCACACTCGGAAGTATCCCGCCTTCCTAAGGGACAACTCAACTAATCGTAGTACTAAGTTTACACAAGTGACTTTACACCATCTACACCAAGGATACCACTCAATCACAAGACCTAACACTAGGTCTTCTTACAAGCTCAAATATAGAAAGAAATAAACAAGAAAAAACAACACCAGATGGAGCAATAAATCAACCAATAAAATACTTAGCTCCAAACAAAGTTTTCTAGCTTCCTCTTGATGCGTTTGATGGTGAATCAATGAAGTCAAGACTTACTCAAGGAGTTGAAAGATCAAAGCTAGGGATTTCAAGAATGGTGGCTCAATCAAGCTCAAGAATCATCAAAATATGGCTCAAAGTACGTTGGATTAAGGGTGGAAGGCTTGCTAAGGCTTCTATTTATAAGCCTTGAGGAGATAGGATGAAATAGGCAGCTCAACGAGCGGAAAACTAGTCATTTCCACCGTCCGGTCGATGGCCGATCGATCATCGGTCGATCGGTCGATCGACTGAAAGCAAACTATCGCTTTCTGGCACACTTCGATCGACCGAATTGGCTACTGCCAATTTTTCACCACATTCGATCAACCGAATTGGGTACTGCCAATTTTTGACAGTATTTGGTCGACCGATCGGTCGATTGAAACTGGAAAAATTAGCCTAGTTTGCTGATTTTTTTGCTCGTTTGCTCATTTATGGTTCCATCTTCGCTAAGTTTACTTATATAATATTTATTGCTCATTTGCTAGTTAATAACTTTAAAATATAAATGTTATATAAGATTACCCCCATTTGGATTCAATAAAAATATCTAAAAAATCAAAATCTAGTTTTTGGGGTCTAGTACAAATTTTCGGAAAACGAAAACTTCCTAATTTCCCGGTTCATATATGGGTAGGCTAAAGACTTCCAAAAAATTCTTAAAACTACCTCGTTATCTAGCTAGTTTCTACCCAAGAAATAATTACCGCAATTTTTTGTGTCAAGAAAGTGTCTAGATCATATAGCTCTCCAAGGAGCTCCCTAGGCTTAGTGAATTTCAGGGCGGTTTTCGGGTTTTCATGTTTTGGTGTTCGGGTTCGGTTTTAGGGTTATTTGCATCATAAAGAGGATTACATTACATTCTAAACACCCTAAACCTAAACTCTAACTTCCTGAAGAATCCCGAGCATCGACAAGCGTCCTTACCGATTTCTCCGATTTCTTCGATTTTTTCGATCGGGGACGTCGTGCGCTAACCGATATAGAACCTGAAAGATTTCTCAATGAAACATTAGTTCCGCGTTTGTTATCATCAAAATTGAGATTACGACCAAGATTGAAAACCTTAAGCCAACAAACTCCTCTGGTTTGATTCCACGCTCAATCACAATCCTCATGTATGTTTCATACACGTTTTTTTTATTTTAAATATATAAAAACTATAAATAAATATTGTGTAAATCAAATAGACATAAATACTTACCATTATGATTGAGGCTACGCTATCAACATAGTCCCGCGCTCCTCGTCGACGACGGTGAGTGCGCTCAAACACCTCCATCATCGACAGGCGTTGGACGACACCGTCCTCCGCCATGCTCGTCTTACATTAGAAAATAAATACATTGGTATCATTATACACAATATATAATTTAATTAAAAGTAATTCAATTATACATACCATACGACGCTCATGAACCGTAAAAGATATGGAGCCACCAGTGTGGCGCGCCCTTGTACCGTCCCCCCCCCCCCCAACATGCAATTTCTCGACGCAGTCCGGGAGACCTCCTACCACTCAGGCGTGGCCCACCGCTCAATGAGCTGGTCCCACACAGGGCCAGGAATCCACTCGGGGGCGTGTCCCCGAGTCTGCCCTATTTGTGTGGCCCGCAGTCGTCTCATCACGGTCTAACGGGTCTGCTAAAGCAGCCCGTTATAGCTAGCACGGGCAACACGCTCCCATGTAGCCTTAACAAAATGGTGTGGTCCTCCGACCATGTATAATGAGCCTGCAAAAAAAAATTATTATTACCGATCAATATTTAGCATTAACCTTAATTTAATAAATATACTTATCGAAAACTCTCGCCACAATAAATCCATATGCTCACGAGGCACGTGAGACCATGTAGGCCACGTCCCGTGCATAAACTTTCGAACCGCCCCCGCTATCATGCGGGGGACGTCCTCCTGCTCAAATATGCACCAAATATAAATTCATATTATGATATTTTGAATTATAAATAAATTATATGAATAATTAATGCATATACTTACCGTCTTCTGCACACACTAACTACTCTGCGCAGTTCTCCCTCAGGTGGCGAATGGAGAATTCTGTTAGGCCCTTGTGGCCTACGTCTGGAAGACAATGGTCCTGGATCTATGGAGGGTGGCGGAGGGATGATAGCCGGAGGTGAGGGTATGGTGGCCAGATTAGGTGGGGGAACGGTGGACGAATCAGGTGGGGGGATGGTGGCCCGATGTGAGGGGATGGTGGCCGAATGTGAGGGGATGATGGCTAGAGGTGGGGGGATGGTGGCCCGAGGTGAGGGGATGATGGCCGAAGGTGATGAGGGGATGGTGGCCCGAGGTGGGGGATGGTGGTGGAAGGTGAAGGATTAGTGGGTACAGGTGGGGCGGGTGGTAATCATCGAGGGGTCCTACGAGGAATCCTTCCTCGGGAACTAATATCTCGAACCATAGCTGTAAATAATTAATATAATTAGATTATATTTAATAAGTTAATAGATATATTTAATAAGTAAATATATATACTTCACATTTACAATTATTCGTCATCGTCATTATCATCATCCGTGTAATACTCTTCTTCTTGTTCTTCTGTATTGGAATCTTGAAATTCTTCTTCTCCCTTATCATCATTCTGTCCTTCCTCAACTTCATTATCGTAGTCATCAACGTATTCTATTTCCAATTGAACTAACTCTGTGTCTTCATCCTCAAGTATTGGACTAACTCGTTCCACTTCGGAAGGATCATCTTCTTGATAGAAGTTATATGTTGGTTCATTCTCTCCAACTACCGGGTCAATTTTTGCTCTGGCTTTAGTCTTACAGACTACACGTCAATCTGTCATATCTTTCTTTCGAGACGAATACTGCATATAATATACTTGTTCAGCTTGAGATGCCAATATAAATGGCTCATTCGAAGTCAATTTTGATTTGTAATTGACCTCGACCAACTATTTATACTTTGGATGAACTCTCATGCCCATATCGCTTGTATCGAACCAATGATATTTAAAAAGGGCAACTGATTTACATCCGAAAAATTGTAATTCTATGACTTCTTCCAATAGGTCGTAAAAGTCAATATCACATTCAGCATACGTTGTCCATTTGACGCAAACCCTGGCATTCATAGTCTTTTTTGTAGATGAATATTCAAGTGTGTGAAATTTATATCCATTAACAAAATAATCGTTATAACACTATATAAGTCATGCCGGTCCGCTAACAAACTCAAATATTTGGTAATTTATTTCGCCTCTGTGTTTTGTGTTATAAGCTTGAAACCAATTAGGGAACTCGCGGTTCCGTAATCTTTCTAAGTCCTCCTCGCTGTCAATTGAGTATTTTGTCACCATCTCAATGTCAAATATTTCAATGAACTTTTCAATCTCTGGACAGTTTAGTAAAATGTGCAAGTAGGCCAAATGGTACTCTTCGTCGTTTAAGAATCGAGACGGACGAGAACCCAAAGGACGACTGGGGTAACAAAATATATTTAAACAATCATCTGATGGTCAAGCTCCCCTGTCATCGTTCTGTGGAAGATGATTAAGTCTTGTCTTGATGGTTGATTCGAAATAAAATGAGTAGAATGTTGAAATTTTTTGAATTATATATGCTTCTGCTATGGAACCTTCAACTGCCGCAGAGTTCTTTAATTTTTTCTTCAGACGATTCATGTATCTTTCAAATAAGTACATGCACCGATATTGAACGGGGCCACCAACTCGTGCCTCGTATGCCAAGTGTATCGGTAGATGCTCCATCGAGTCAAAAAATACATGAGGGAAAAACTGCTCCAGTTTGCATATGATTTCGACAATATTATTTTCAAGTGCTAACATATCTTCGACTCGAAGTACATTTGCACAAATATTTTTAAAAAACATATTTAATTCTATCAACGGACCCCAAATCTTATCATGTAGATGATCTCGAAACGCAACCAGAAGCAATCTCTGCATGAATACATGACAATCGTGGCTCTTCATCCTCGATATTTTGCATTCATTGATGTTTACACATCGAGATAAGTTTGAGGCATATCCATCGGGTAATCTAAGTTTTTTGATCCATTGATACACATCTTTCATCTGTTGTTTATTTAACACATACGGCGCGCGCATTTGGCTTATGAAGTCGTTTGTTGACCACTTGCAACTCTAACTCAGGCCTCTTACAAAGTATTTTCACATCATGTCGGACTTTCACATTATCTTTAGTTTTGCCGAAAATATCCATCATAGTGTTAAAAATATTATCAAACACATTTTTTCAATGTGCATGACGTCCAAATTATGCCGAATCAGTAATGAACTCCAATACGACAATTCCCAAAAGATATTTTTTTTCACCCAGTTATGTGTTTGCCGAAGCCTGAAATTCTTCCATTCCGACCAAAAGTAATCTCTGGAAGCAATTGAACACGTGCTAACATTTGTTCTCCAAACAACATCGGTGGTGGCTCATCTCTTTTGACTCTACCCTTGGTAAATTTGACACGATTCATTTGATACTGATGGTTAGACGGAAGAAACCAGTGATGACAATCAAATAAGGAAATTTTCTGACCGTTCTCAAGACTGAAGGATTTTGAGTGTTCCATACAATACGGGCAAGAGAATTGCCTATGTGTGCTCCAACCAAACAACATTCCGTAGGCCGGGAAATCATTGATTGTCCACAATATAGCATCTCGTAAAGTGAAGTTTTGCTTCCGATGACAATCATAAGTGATAACTCTCTCAACCCATAATATTTTCAGTTCATCAATTAGGGGTCGGAGAAATACATCAATTTTTTTGTGAGGACCCCTAGGACCCAGAATAATCATCGAAGAATAGATAAATTCATCTTTCATACACGTTGAGGGCGACAAATTATAAACTATTAACAACATTGGTCATACTGAATACAGAGTTACCGAATTACCAAACGGATTAAAACCATCCAGCACAATTCCAACCTGATATTTCTAGTATCCCTAGCAAATGAAGGATGGCATCTATCCAAATATTTTTATGCTTCATTGTCGGATGGATGAGTCATTACTGTATCATCATGACTACTTGCTTGTCAACTCATATAGGGGGCAATCTTTTCCAACATGAATTATAACCTTTGAAGCCTCGGTGTCAGTGGAAAATACCGAAGCACCTTAAAGGGGATATTTTTTTACCGGGGCGATTTCCTCTCCTTGTAACGAGGATGTTCACATACCGGGCATTGCTCCAACTGTGCATTTTCTTTATAATATAAAATTCAGTTATTTGGGCACGCGTGTATCTTTTCGTACCCAAACCCTAATTTTCTCATCAACTTTTTTGTCTAATAAAAGGTTGGCTCAAATTTGTTATTTGGAGTTAGCATACCATTGATAAAGCCTGCAATCCGATCAAATGCAACCTTGCTAATATTATAATCGGACTCGATGTTTAGGAGTTGCGTCATTGCCGAAAATCTTGTATAATTAGGATAATTCTCATACAAAGGTTCATCGGCGGCTTTCAACATCTCGTAAAATTCTGCAGCCTCCTTATTCGGCAATTCAATCTGTATCGTAGGTTATTCTTCAGTGACTTCAACTGTCGTAGTATTTGGTGGCACTACCGTCTCAATAACTGACTCAACATTATCATTTAAATAGAATTGTCCTCCAAGACTATCCAAAATCATTGTTCTTATAAGGATTACGTGGATTGGAATAAGAAACACCGGTAGAAGAAGATTCACCATAAGTTTAAACAACAAGATTGCTCGATGTCCCGACTTGACGTGACTCCCCGTGACAATTTCATATAAAATATCTTGGTGTGAATCCTTTTGTATACAGATGCATTGTGACAGTTTCCCAATCTAAAAATCTTATGTTCGAATATTTTCGGCACGAACATCGGATTTTATCACTACTAAGGAATTTTTTATTTGAGTAGGCAAAATTTAAGAAGTAAGTTACACCTACTCGAAATTCGTCTGTTATAGCTCCACGATGAATTCGTCGGTACATCCAACTTCGATCGCCCAATATGTTCTGTCAAAAAGTTGGCAATATCTTTAGGTAATATCTTTAGGTGGGATGATCCTATTCCATTCGAAATTCATGTTATTTATATTGCACTTAGAATTTCTTTTAGTCATTAACTTCATTCTAAATTTCGGCAACATCCCCCTATAGTTCTCCGAATACGTACACATATCATCTGGGCGCGTATCGAATAACAAGGGAGATAGAAGCCAAAATTTTAAAATGAATAATGATTAAAAGAAATAAACTAAATGTAATATAAATAACTATGTTCCCAAATTATCCAACCAGCGATAATTCAATGGTTGTACGTCGTATAAAAGATCATTTACTTCGTTTAGACGAACATACAACCCTCAAACGAATCTAAGATTTTGCAAAATTAAAACTTGACTCGTCGATGCGTACGTGAAACGTATTAACTCGTCTTGATTTTTTTCTAAATTTGTGGATGCCGGTACGAGTCCACAACAGACGATTCCGCGCGAGTCCAAAGTGGACGATTCCGACGTGCGCGAGTCCATCCATTGTGGACAATTCTAGCGCGAGTCCAAGGTGGACCATTTCAGAATTATAATTTCAATGAATTAAAATTAACCCTAACATTTATTCTACCCTAATTAAATATAATTAATAAATAATTAACAGTAATTAAATCTAATTAAAAACTAATTAATCTAATTAAAAAATAACTGTAATTTACTAATTAAATCTAAAATTAACCCTAACATTAACTAATTACAATAATTAACAGTAAATAAACCTAATTAAACACTAATTAAAAAAATTTAAAAAAATCAAAAATATTGGTCGACGCTGGCCCGGAGAGGGGATTGAACTCACTTGGTGGCGGTGGAGAGGGGAGAGGCAGTGGCGGAGCCAGAAATCAATATGAGGAGGGGCAAAGTTCGCACAAAACAAATGAGAGAAAACACAACAACCAAAGACTGCACACGGGGGAGCTTAGGGTTGCATTTGGGGTCGAGACGTTTAGAGTTATGCACATGAGAGTGAGCGCAATAAGTGTTGCTGCACATGAGGTCACGACGCTGAGCACAAAGGGAGCTGATATGCGTGATATTCGAGCGCTTGGAGTTAGCACGACGATCGTAACGAGAATTGGCTGGGGGGTTGGGTATGTGTTTTCATGATTGTGAGGATGACAAGACAAGACATGACATCGAGGGTGCAGAGATAAGACAACTCAAGCAATATTATTGGGAAAAGGAGAAAAGGAATAAAAAATAACGATGAAATCAAGGATTGAGTTATGTAATTTAGAAAATTATATAATTATTCCATGTTCAAACTATTGAGGAAAAAAAGTAATTTTAATTAATATTTGACTCATTTTAATTTTTTGAAAATTCAAAAGAATCCTAAGTTAAAGTAATCACATTTTATATAATAATAATAATAATAATAATAATAATAATAATAATAATAATAATAATAATAATAATAATAATAATAAGTAATCGCGACCGACGGTGATACAAATTTGACATGTTCAAAATATAAACAAAATACAATAAACCAATATCTCACGGCTGCGGTGGAGGCGACAGCGACTGGGTCAGGAGCATCGACTGGGTCGAGGAGGACGACGGCTGCGACATCATCGGTAGAAGGCCAGAGTAAGACACAATTTGAGTGAGGAGTGCCTGCATGTTCTGCATCGTCTGTCTCAACTCTTCATTCGTCCATCTTTGCTCCTCCATCGCCAGCCTCTGCTCCTCCATCGCCTGTCTCTACTGGGTGAGCTCCGACTCCAAGGCTGTTATCCGGCTCTGGTTATGCGCCCGGGATGTCGAGGGCCTCTCACTCGTAGCCGGAGGGGTCGGTGCCCCAAGTGGCCCGAGCACGACGCGTGCATGGCCACTGTCTGCAAAGCCATAAACACGGCAGTGGTCCCAGCCACCTATGGCCTCCACCCAAGCTGCTGCGTCGAACTCTGTTGGCTGAAATGGCCACACTAGAGGGGGGATGAATAGTGTGTTAACTAAATCTATTTGCCTAATTTCAGTTTTAATCATTTTCTTAAGCTACTTGGGCAATTTATAAGTCAACGACTAAATACGGAAGCGAGTAATGAAGATAAACAATGAATACACAAAAAGAACAATGCTAACACAATTGTTTATAGTGATTCGGCCCCAATGCCTACTCCACAACCTAAGCACCTCACTTAGGATTTTCAAACTAAGTTTTACTAGATTAATCTTGTTTCCCTTACAACGAGGACTTTACACCGAAAAGTCTCCACTCTCAAACTAATGGCACTTCCACACTCGGAAGTATCCCGTCTTCCTAAGGGACAACTCAACTAATCGTAGTAAACTAAGTTTACACAAGTGACTTTACACCATCTACACCAAGGATACCACTCAATCACAAGACCTAACACTAGGTCTTCTTACAAGCTCAAATATAGAAAGAAATAAACAAGAAAAAACAACACCAGATGGAGCAATAAATCAACCAATAAAATACTTAGCTCCAAACAAAGTTTCCTAGCTTCCTCTTGATGCATTTGATGGTGAATCAATGAAGTCAAGACTTACTCAAGGAGTTGAAAGATCAAAGCTAGGGATTTCAAGAATGGTGGCTCAATCAAGCTCAAGAATCATCAAAATATGGCTCAAAGTACGTTGGATTAAGGGTGGAAGGCTTGCTAAGGCTTCTATTTATAAGCCTTGAGGAGATAGGATGAAACATGCAGCTCAACGAGCGGAAAACTAGTCATTTCCACCGTCCGGTCGATGGCCGATCGATCATCGGTCGATCGATCGATCGACTGAAAGCAAACTATCGCTTTCTGGCACACTTCGATCGACCGAATTGGCTACTGCCAATTTTTCACCACATTCGGTCAACCGAATTGGGTACTGCCAATTTTTGGCACTATTTGGTCGATCGATCGGTCGATTGAAACTGGAAAAATTAGCCTAGTTTGCTGATTTTTTTGCTCGTTTGCTCATTTATGGTTCCATCTTCGCTAAGTTTACTTATATAATATTTATTGCTCATTTGCTAGTTAATAACTTTAAAACATAAATGTTATATAAGATTACCCCCATTTGGATTCAATAAAAATATCTAAAAAATCAAAATCTAGTTTTTGGGGTCTAGTACAAATTTTCGGAAAACGAAAACTTCCTAATTTCCCGGTTCATATATGGGTAGGCTAAAGACTTCCAAAAAATTCTTAAAACTACCTCGTTATCTAGCTAGTTTCTACCCAACAAATAATTACCGCAATTTTTTGTGTCGAGAAAGTGTCTAGATCATATAGCTCTCCAAAGAGCTCCCTAGGCTTAGTGAATTTCAGGGCGGTTTTCGGGTTTTCATGTTTTGGTGTTCGGGTTTGGTTTTAGGGTTATTTGCATCATAAAGAGGATTACATTACATTCTAAACACCCTAAACCTAAACTCTAACTTCCTGAAGAATCCCGAGCATCGACAAGCGTCCTTACCGATTTCTCCGATTTCTTCGATTTTTTCGATCGGGGACGTCGTGCGCTAACCGATATAGAACCTGAAAGATTTCTCAATGAAACATTAGTTCCACGTTTGTTATCATCAAAATCGAGATTAAGACCAAGGTTGAAAACCTTAAGCCAACAAACTCCTCTGGTTTGACTCCACGCTCAATCACAATCCTCATGTATGTTTCATACACGTTTTTTTATTTTAAATATATAAAAACTATAAATAAATATTATGTAAATCAAATAGACATAAATACTTACCATTATGATTGAGGCTGCGCTATCAACATAGTCCCGCGCTCCTCGTCGACGACGGTGAGTGCGCTCAAACACCTCCATCATCGACAGGAGTTGGATGACGCCGTCCTCCGCCATGCGCGTCTTACATTAGAAAATAAATACATTGGTATCATTATACACAATATATAATTTAATTAAAAATAATTCAATTATACATACCATACGACGCTCATGAACCGTAAAAGATATGGAGCCACCAGTGTGGCGCGCCCTTGTACCGTCCCCCCCCCCCCCCCAACATGCAATTTCTCGACGCAGTCCGGGAGACCTCCTACCACTCAGGCGTGGCCCACCGCTCAATGAGCTGGTCCCACACAGGGCCAGGAATCCACTCGGGGGCGTGTCCCCGAGTCTGCCCTATTTGTGTGGCCCGCAGTCGTCTCATCACGGTCTAACGGGTCTGCTAAAACAGCCCGTTATAGCTAGCACGGGCAACACGCTCCCATGTAGCCTTAACAAAATGGTGTGGTCCTCCGACCATGTATAATGAGCCTGCAAAAAAAAATTATTATTACTGATCAATATTTAGCATTAACCTTAATTTAATAAATATACTTATCGAAAACTCTCGCCACAATAAATCCATATGCTCACGAAGCACGTGAGACCATGTAGGCCACGTCCCGTGCATAAACTTTCGAACCGCCCCCGCTATCATGCGGGGGACGTCCTCCTGCTCAAATATGCACCAAATATAAATTCATATTATGATATTTTGAATTATAAATAAATTATATGAATAATTAATGCATATACTTACCGTCTTCTGCACACACTAACTACTCTGCGCAGTTCTCCCTCAGGTGGCGAATGGAGAATTCTGTTAGGCCCTTGTGGCCTACGTCTGGAAGACAATGGTCCTGGATCTATGGAGGGTGGCGGAGGGATGATAGCCGGAGGTGAGGGTATGGTGGCCAGATTAGGTGGGGGAACGGTGGACGAATCAGGTGGGGGGATGGTGGCCCGATGTGAGGGGATGGTGGCCGAATGTGAGGGGATGATGGCTAGAGGTGGGGGGATGGTGGCCCGAGGTGAGGGGATGATGGCCGAAGGTGATGAGGGGATGGTGGCCCGAGGTGGGGGATGGTGGTGGAAGGTGAAGGATCAGTGGGTACAGGTGGGGCGGGTGGTAATCATCGAGGGGTCCTACGAGGAATGATTCCTCGGGAACTAATATCTCGAACCATAGCTGTAAATAATTAATATAATTAGATTATATTTAATAAATTAATAGATATATTTAATAAGTAAATATATATACTTCACATTTACAATTATTCGTCATCGTCATTATCATCATCCGTGTAATACTCTTCTTCTTGTTCTTCTGTATTGGAATCTTGAAATTCTTCTTCTTCTCCCTTATCATCATTCTGTCCTTCCTCAACTTCATTATCGTAGTCATCAACGTATTCTATTTCCAATTGAACTAACTCTGTGTCTTCATCCTCAAGTATTGGACTAACTCGTTCCACTTCGGAAGGATCATCTTCTTGATAGAAGTTATATGTTGGTTCATTCTCTCCAACTACCGGGTCAATTTTTGCTCTGGCTTTAGTCTTACAGACTACACGTCAATCTGTCATATCTTTCTTTCGAGATGAATACTGCATATAATATACTTGTTCAGCTTGAGATGCCAATATAAATGGCTCATTCGAAGTCAATTTTGATTTGTAATTGACCTCGACCAACTATTTATACTTTGGATGAACTCTCATGCCCATATCGCTTGTATAGAACCAATGATATTTAAAAAGGGCAACTGATTTACATCCGAAAAATTGTAATTCTATGACTTCTTCCAATAGGTCGTAAAAGTCAATATCACATTCAGCATACGTTGTCCCTTGACGCAAACGCTGGCATTCATAGTCTTTTTTGTAGATGAATATTCAAGTGTGTGAAATTTATATCCATTAACAAAATAATCGTTATAACACTATATAAGTCATGCCGGTCCGCTAACAAACTCAAATATTTGGTAATTTATTTCGCCTATGTGTTTTGTGTTATAAGCTTGAAACCAATTAGGGAACTCGCGGTTCCGTAATCTTTCTAAGTCCTCCTCGCTGTAAATTGAGTATTTTGTCACCATCTCAATGTCAAATATTTCAATGAACTTTTCAATCTCTGGACAGTTTAGTAAAATGTGCAAGTAGGCCAAATGGTACTCTTCGTCGTTTAAGAATCGAGACGGACGAGAACCCAAAGGACGACCGGGGTAACAAAATATATTTAAACAATCATCTGATGGTCAAGCTCCCCTGTCATCGTTCTGTGGAAGATGATTAAGTCTTGTCTTGATGGTTGATTCGAAATAAAATGAGTAGAATGTTGAAATTTTTTTAATTATATATGCTTCTGCTATGGAACCTTCAACTGCCGCAGAGTTCTTTAATTTTTTCTTCAGACGATTCATGTATCTTTCAAATAAGTACATGCACCGATATTGAACGGGGCCACCAACTCGTGCCTCGTATGCCAAGTGTATCCGTAGATGCTCCATCGAGTCAAAAAATACATAAGGGAAAAACTGCTCCTGTTTGCATATGATTTCGACAATATTATTTTCAAGTGCTGACATATCTTCGACTCGAAGTACATTTGCATAAATATTTTTAAAAAACATACTTAATTCTATCAACGGACCCCAAATCTTATCATGTAGATGATCTCGAAACGCAACCAGAAGCAATCTCTGCATGAATACATGACAATCGTGGCTCTTCATCCTCGATATTTTGCATTCATTGATGTTTACACATCGAGATAAGTTTGAGTCATATCCATCGGGTAATCTAAGTTTTTTGATCCATTGATACACATCTTTCATCTGTTGTTTATTTAACACATACGGCGCGCGCATTTGGCTTATGAAGTCGTTTGTTGACCACTTGCAACTCTAACTCAGGCCTCTTACAAAGTATTTTCACATCATGTCGGACTTTCACATTATCTTTAGTTTTGCCGAAAATATCCATCATAGTGTTAAAAATATTATCAAACACATTTTTTCAATGTGCATGACGTCCAAATTATGCAGAATCAGTAATGAACTCCAATACGACAATTCCCAAAAGATATTTTTTTTCACCCAGTTATGTGTTTGACCAAAGCCTGAAATTCTTCCATTCCGACCAAAAGTAATCTCTGGAAGCAATTGAACATGTGCTAACATTTGTTCACCAAACAACATCGGTGGTGGCTCATCTCTTTTGACTCTACCCTTGGTAAATTTGACACGATTCATTTGATACTGATGGTTAGACGGAAGAAACCAGTGATGACAATCAAATAAGGAAATTTTCTGACCGTTCTCAAGACTGAAGGATTTTGAGTGTTCCATACAATACGGGCAAGAGAATTGCCTATGTGTGCTCCAACCAAACAACATTCCGTAGGCCGGGAAATCATTGATTGTCCACAATATAGCATCTCGTAAAGTGAAGTTTTGCTTCCGATGACAATCATAAGTGATAACTCTCTCAACCCATAATATTTTCAGTTCATCAATTAGGGGTCGGAGAAATACATCAATTTTTTTGTGAGGACCCCTAGGACCCAGAATAATCATCGAAGAATAGATAAATTCATCTTTCATACACGTTGAGGGCGACAAATTATAAACTATTAACAACATTGGTCATACTGAATACAGAGTTACCGAATTACCAAACGGATTAAAACCATCCAACACAATCCCAACATGATATTTCTAGTACCCCTAGCAAATGAAGGATGGCATCTATCCAAATATTTTTATGCTTCATTGTCGGATGGATGAGTCATTACTGTATCATCATGACTACTTGCTTGTCAACTCATATAGGGGGCAATCTTTTCCAACATGAATTATAACCTTTGAAGCCTCGGTGTCAGTGGAAAATACCGAAGCACCTTAAAGGGGATATTTTTTTACCGGGGCGATTTCCTCTCCTTGTAACGAGGATGTTCACATACCGGGCATTGCTCCAACTGTGCATTTTCTTTATAATATAAAATTCAGTTATTTGGGCACGCGTGTATCTTTTCGTACCCAAACCCTAATTTTCTCATCAACTTTTTTGTCTAATAAAAGGTTGGCTCAAATTTGTTATTTGGAGTTAGCATACCATTGATAAAGCCTGCAATCCGATCAAATGCAACCCTGCTAATATTATAATCGGACTCGATGTTTAGGAGTTGCGTCATTGCCGAAAATCTTGTATAATTAGGATAATTCTCATACAAAGGTTCATCGGCGGCTTTCAACATCTCGTAAAATTCTACAGCCTCCTTATTCGGCAATTCAATCTGTATCGTAGGTTGTTCTTCAGTGACTTCAACTGTCGTAGTATTTGGTGGCACTACCGTCTCAATAACTGACTCAACATTATCATTTAAATAGAATTGTCCTCCAAGACTATCCAAAATCATTGTTCTTATAAGGATTACGTGGATTGGAATAAGAAACACCGGTAGAAGAAGATTCGCCATAAGTTTAAACAACAAGATTGCTCGATGTCCCGACTTAACGTGACTCCCCGTGACAATTCCATATAAAATATCTTGGTGTGAATCCTTTTGTATACAGATGCATTGTGACAGTTTCCCAATCTAAAAATCTTATGTTCGAATATTTTCGGCACGGACATCGGATTTTATCACTACTAAGGAATTTTTTATTTGAGTAGGCAAAATTTAAGAAGTAAGTTACACCTACTCGAAATTCGTCTGTAATAGCTCCACGATGAATTCGTCGGTACATCCAACTTCGATCGCCCAATATGTTCTGTCAAAAAGTTGGCAATATCTTTAGGTAATATCTTTAGGTGGGATGATCCTATTCCATTCGAAATTCATGTTATTTATATTGCACTTAGAATTTCTTTTAGTCATTAACTTCATTCTAAATTTCGGCAACATCCCCCTATAGTTCTCCGAATACGTACGCATATCATCTGGGCGCGTATCGAATAACAATGGAGATAGAAGCCAAAATTTTAAAATGAATAATGATTAAAAGAAATAAACTAAATGCAATATAAATAACTATGTTCCCAAATTATCCAACCAACGATAATTCAATGGTTGTACGTCGTATAAAAGATCATTTACTTCGTTTAGACGAACATACAACCCTCAAACGAATCTAAGATTTTGCAAAATTAAAACTTGACTCGTCGATGCGTACGTGAAACGTATTAACTCGTCTTGATTTTTTTCTAAATTTGTGGATGCCGGTACGAGTCCACAACAGACGATTCCGCGCGAGTCCAAAGTGGACGATTCCGACGTGCGCGAGTCCATCCATTGTGGACAATTCTAGCGCGAGTCCAAGGTGGACCATTTCAGAATTATAATTTCAATGAACTAAAATTAACCCTAACATTTATTCTACCCTAATTAAATATAATTAATAAATAATTAACAGTAATTAAATATAATTAAAAACTAATTAATCTAATTAAAAAATAATAGTAATTTACTAATTAAATCTAAAATTAACCCTAACATTAACTAATTACAATAATTAACAGTAAATAAACCTAATTAAACACTAATTAAAAAATTTAAAAAAAAAATCAAAAATATTGGTCGACGCTGGCCCGGAGAGGGGATTGAACTCACTTGGTGGCGGTGGAGAGGGGAGAGGCAGTGGCGGAGCCAGAAATCAATATGAGGAGGGGCAAAGTTCGCACAAAACAAATGAGAGAAAACACAACAACCAAAGACTGCACACGGGGGAGCTTAGGGTTGCATTTGGGGTCGAGACGTTTAGAGTTATGCACATGAGAGTGAGCGCAATAAGTGTTGCTGCACATGAGGTCACGACGCTGAGCACAAAGGGAGCTGATATGCGTGATATTCGAGCGCTTGGAGTTAGCACGACGATCGTAACGAGAATTGGCTGGGGGGTTGGGTATGTGTTTTCATGATTGTGAGGATGACAAGACAAGACATGACATCGAGGGTGCAGAGATAAGACAACTCAAGCAATATTATTGGGAAAAGGAGAAAATGAATAAAAAATAACGATAAAATCAAGGATTGAGTTATGTAATTTAGAAAATTATATAATTATTCCATGTTCAAACTATTGAGGAAAAAAAGTAATTTTAATTAATATTTGACTCATTTCAATTTTTTGAAAATTCAAAAGAATCTTAAGTTAAAGTAATCACATTTTATATAATAATAATAATAATAATAATAATAATAATAATAATAATAATAATAATAATAATAATAATAATAATAATAATAATAATAATAATAATAATAATAATAATAATAATAATAATAATAATATGTGTTCTAGCACTTATCAAATATTATGTGATTTATTTTAATTTGTATTCCAATATTAATTTGTATCACCGTCGGTCGCGATGCCCTCTCTCAGCCGTTGGTGATGTGTTTTTTATTTTCGCGCCGCGTTCGCGCCATCAATTAATAAGCGACGGCCGCTTCTGGTCATGGCTAATTACTTACTTATATCACGGACAGTTCTTTGGCCCCCGCTAAATCGTCGCTAGTATGTTATTTTATTTCGTGCCTCGTGTGCGCCATCACCTATGAGCGACGGCGTTGGGTGGCCGTATAAGAGCCGCGGCTAATTGGGTTACATCAGCCACGACCCGTTCGACCGTTGGAAAGCCGTGAATGGTTTTGACGGCCCAAGCGGCCGTCGGTGAGCCCCGTAGCTGATAGCTAATATTCTAGTAGTGTGAAAAGATAACAAAAATGCAAGAAAGTGTCAAGGGAAAGGATTCCATTGCTGATGGCAATATTGGAAATGCAAGGTACAACTGCAAACTTGTACTATATGGAAAATTATTCCTTAGAACTCTATCTTTAGAAGTAGTTAAAAATATCTTTGCCAAATATCTAGAAGTTGAATGTCAAATAGTTGATTTGTTACCGAGATTTTTTGTTTTCAAGTTTGTGAATGAAGAAGATTACTAGTCAGTATTTTCAAGATCGCATTGGTTCCTTAGGGGGCATGCTAGCTTTGTCTTTGACTTTTATGAAAAAATAATTTCTAACTTTTGAAAGAGACCGTTTCGGTTGTTCTTGTGTGCATACAAATGCCAATATTGGCGTATGAATTTATGCACAATAGCATCATACCCCAAATAGCTGTTGTAATTGGTATACCAATAAAAATGATTACACTATGTGAAGGGAGAGGGCTAAACTTGCCATAATATGTGTGCTACTTGACATAAGAAAGCCATTAGAGTAAGGAATTTGGATCGATACAAAAAATGGAAGTTTTTTTCAACTAGTAGCATATGAAATTAAACCTATTAAATCTATATTTCAAATGTGGCAAAATAGGGCACAAGGAAACGGTTTGTATTCTAAATAATCAAGAAACATAAAAATAATAGAAAAGAAGAGAAATAAGATAGTAAAGAAGGAAAAGTGGACGGACTTATAGGTTATTGGATTCATGTTCAAAAGAGAAAAAAGAAATTATGTTAAGGGAACCATAAAAAATAAAGGGCTTAGTAAAAACACATTGATGGTGCTAGACAATCCCACCTTCGAAGAATGTGATGATAAAAAAAATAGACAAGTGAATGATGATAAAAACATGATCAATAAAAAGAGAGAAGAGAACACTCTATGCACAAGAAACATGGAAAAAAATATATTGGAATATCTGTAAAAAAAAGAAAATAAGAAAAGGAGGAAAAGAAACAGGTAAGCAGTTAAGCATAGATGACAAGATGGAGATAGAGGTGATCGAGAGGAATAAGAATATGAAGAATCTTATTTTTGAAGCAAAGAAATACATAGAATCAGACAAAAATGAAGAAAATGATATCAAAAAGTGAGAATACCGTAGAAGAGTTATTAAGTAAAATTAAGCTCATCTTTTTCAAAAATACTAAACAATGAGTTTGCAAATGATGATTTTCTAGATGAAGGAATAGATCCAAAATTCAGGAATTTTAGAGGGGAATATCTCGAAAACAAGGAAAGGATTCAGAAATTGTGTAAATTTGATAAATGTTCTAATTGGTTATAGAAATGTAAAAATGAAAAGAAAAAAAAAACTCAAAGGATACTAATTCTTTCGGGGATGAGGGTGACCCGAGTACCCAGTGTAGTAAGAAGGAAGAAAAATTTATAATCCAATGAGGATTACTTCATGGAACATAAGAGGAGCAAAAAAGAAGGAAGCAATTGATTACTTGTGGACTTTAGTTAAATTGTTGATATAGTGATACTGCAGGAGACTCATTTGGCGGAGAATGAAGCAACCCAATATTTAAAAACCAAACTGAGATATTGGGAGGGCACTGCTATTGGTAGTGTAGGCGGGTCAAGAGGTTTGATGTTGTTATGGAGAAAAGATAGGACAAAATAAATATTTTGCGCAGAGATGAACAATTTATTAATTTCATATATAGTATAATTAAGTAAGAAAATGTGTTCCTTACCATCCGGTTTATATGCCAGCACAAGCACAAACATCAGAAAGAGACGAGGAAGGCATAGTTGAAGCTAGTGGGAAGAGAGGAGGAAGGCTTTTTATTCACAAGTAAGTTGTAGTAGATTTTAAAAATTTTATAAGTAGCATTGGATTGATAGATGTTGGTTTTTAGGTCCAAAGTTTACTTGGTCAAATAAAAGAAAATGACTATAAATATTTCAGCAAGCACTACAACACATCGTTTGAATTTTGACGGCAGATTATAAAAAAAATTTGACGCCTTTTGAAGTCAATATTGGCATACTGACGGCGATAAATTCGTCGAAAATACGTGTACAACAACGAGCGCTGAATTTTAAATTTCGACGCCTGTGAAAACGTCAATATTTTAATTTCGACGTCGTTTACCGTCGAAAAGAAGGCATATTGACGCCAACATATTAACACTTTTGACATCAATATCTGGCGTCAATATGCTGATATTGACGCCAACATATTGACACTTTTGACGTCAATATGCCGATATTGACGCCAGCTATGGCATCAATATGGCCGTAATTAATAAATTTAATTATCGTAATTAATAAAATTTAAAATTCAATCTATAATTAAATAATTTTGAAATTAATAATTTTAAATAAATTTACTAATCTATAAATTAATTATAGATTAGTAAATTTATTTAAAATTAATAAAATTAATTTTTTATTTACAAATTAAATTAATAATCTATTGATTAAATTAAAACAGTAATACAAAATTTGATTAAAATAATAATACATGTATGGATAGTGTATTACACAGAAGAACTAAACAGAAAAATTAATAGTAATTTGATTAAATAAAAGAATTAACAATAATTTTATCTATCAATAAAATTAAATAATTTAATCTTCATCATCCATTTTCTCATCCTCCTGTTGCTCTTCATCATTTTGTTCTTCCTCATCGTCTTCTTTATATGGATCAGCATCTCTATCTATACATTAATATCAATTATAAACATATAACTTTGAATATTATCAATTAAAATATTCAATATTACAATATATAAATTTACTTACAGTAAAAATGGATCTCTACTTGTACCTTCTCCGGTATTAGCCGGCGGTATTTCATGAGGAAGACTTTCAGGAACATACAATCGATTCTGTTAGAAAGATATTTTTAATTAATTACAATACTAAAAAGATCAACTACAAATAAATTAAATAAATACTTACAGAATCAATTGGTGAGGAAAACATATTAGCTTGATTAATTATTGGATTTAGCCCGTGTGATGATGAAACTTCAAATTGATGTTGAAGCCACATTTGCTCCATTCGGTTCAGTCTTTGTTGAACCTCCCTCATCTCAGCATCGTGTTTTTGCTGCATTTCTTTCATTGCAGCCTCTTGTTAACGTCGAAGCTCGTCATATCTTGCATCGTGGGAAGGTGCAACATAAGATTGTCGCTGATGTTCATAAAATTGACTTTGTGCGACTCCAATCCCCTGTAGGCGAACTCGAGAATGATGTTCAGGACCAGATATTTTCTGATATACTTGGTTCTCGAGTTGAACTCGCTCTGCCGTTGGAGTAGTCTCAAGTCGCTCGTTAAGTGTTCGTTCAGCAGTGGCCTACATTTCAAAAAATAGATTATAAATTTAAAAAATATTAATTGAATTCATTCGTAGATGTGTTATACCATAAATTGAGCTGCTTCTTCGCATACATATCCTCCTCCACTTCTACGAAGATGTGTTGTTCTATACACTTCAAGCTCACTAGGTTCTCTATTATGTTCCCGTTGCTTCACACAATGTAAATAATAAAGTGTTATTTAAATGATATTAAAAATATAAATAAATAAATTATAAATTATTTACTAAACTACTTACAAAATCAACACGTCTTTGAATATAAGGGGTCGCACCGCTAGTATGTATGCAATCTTGAGTTAGACTTCTTGCCCTTCGACCACGTTCAGATGCAGCATGTCATATTTAATTATAATTATAAAACAAATATTTATAGTATCAAAATATAAATTCTTACCTGACTAGCTGAAGAATGCCAATAATCGACCATTCTTATCCACGATTCCCTACTAATATTTCGTGGTCGACGTGCAAGATTTTCCTCCTTTGATCGACTCTTCAATTTTAAAATATTTTCTTTTTAATAGAAGTTTATAATTTTGAAATTTTCTATCAAAGGCCGCCATAGTAGTGCGAAAAATACGATCCCTGTTCTCAGTAGGAATCAAAAAATATCTCTGCATTTATAAATGATATTAGTTTGACCCCAAAATATATGTTTAATATATAATTTCACACAATCAAATAATGCAATCTAACATAAATTTATATAAATTCATAACATACCAATAATTGCTCCCATAATCCATTCTTATATATGGAAGAAATTTGATTCCAAGGATCAGGCGTCAACGGTAAGAATGTAGAATCACGCACTAGTAATCCCATAAAACGTGAGAATAACCTGTGGCCGCCATCATGACTTTGACCCCAATCAGAAAAGTTGACAATAATTAACTGGTCGGTGTTAAGTGTATACACAGAAGAAGCTGTAAAATATGGAGACCCTTCATAATGCATTTGCGTTGTGGTGTCTGTTTTTAAATTACAACAGAAAATATTAATATTAATTTGATTAAATAAATAATGTTCACATGTATGATCACATAAAAACTAACTCCAAATGTAGAAAGGTCTATGAATTCGTCCTTGCGACGACCCAGGACAATCACTCTCGGGACTAAGTTCACCCTCCTCGCGGGTCTCAGCATCTGAATCTACTATTCTTGATCTTGACATCCTGTATAATAACATAATATTATATATTGATAAATACAAAAAGATTAACCAATTATACAAATAATATTGATAAATAATATGTCATTTACCGATGTCATATAAATCTCTAGGATATACATTTATGACATGCGACCACTCATTATTCTTCGGATCTGAAAAGTAAAATACTTATTTTGCTTGTGATGAAAACACATACGGGTCATCTTTTAGAAATGCACCAGTATGAAATAATCGAGAAAGGTTAACTAGTGTGAATCCATTCTCATCCACTCGTAAACCCCGTGAATTCCTTATATCAACCCATTCAGCACGAAAAAGAACTACCTTGAATACCCCACGATAGTCTAATTCAATTACATCTGTTAGAACTCCATAATATTGACGATTGTCAGCTTCAACCATTAAACCACTATTTTGTGTTTTACGCAATCTTTCTCGTTGTTTGGTATGAAATCTATAACCATTTATAATCAATCCATCATATTTTCTAATTACGAATACTGGACCTCGAGCCAACGCAAGCAGTGAAGTATCACAATTATTTTGTACCATTTTCGATACTTTATCTTGCAACCACAATGCGAATCTCTCTATGATCCACCTTTGTTGTTGAGCATTCGATGCAATTGATAAATTATTTATACGACATTGTTCTTCAAGAAATTGCCTGAGAGAATAAAATAAAAATAACACCAAGAATCTTAAAATAACATAAAATATGTAGACATTTAATAACAATTGATACCATTTGTATGGTTCAATCATTGGAGTATGCAACAAAACATATCTGTGCATTTGTGCATATGCATTTAAATCCAACGTACCAATGTGAGCTTTGCCAATAAATCGACCACCAGAAGAAAATAAATAGTTTTCAATATTTTCAACTTTATAATTTCTCTGCGGTCGATTGAACACTATTTTAATATTATTAAAATATCGAGAACAAAAAGTAAGACATTCATCAGCAATATATCCTTCAGCGATGGATCCCTCTGGTTGTGCTTTATTTCGAACATGAGATTTATATCTCATAAATAACCTATGAACATGAGACAAATTCTCCTCATTTGATGGTTCACTATTAATACTTAATGAACATGAGATATTTAAAATATATTAATAAAACAAACCTTTCAATTGGGTACATCCAGCGGTAATGAACAGGACCACTAAGTTTCACCTCTGTTGGAAGGTGAATCATCAAATGCACCATAATAGTGAAAAAAACTCGATGGAAAAATTTGCTCCATTTTACATAAGAGCAGAGGCACACGTGATTGCAAATCGTCCAGGGTACAATGGTCTAAATTGGCACTACATAACGTTTTGAAAAATGCAGAAATCTCTTTAACAATGAGGAGAACATCTTTATGTACAATTCCACGTAATGAATGCGGAAAAATATCTTGAAGCAGTATATGTGAATCATGACTCTTCAAGTTTTGCAATATATGATCCTTGAGATTCACACATCTAGAAATATTTGATGAGTATCCATCGGGCACTTTCATATTTTTGATACACGTCAGCATAAGATCTTTTTCAAGAGTGGACATTGAATAAATTGCCAAGGGTATATCATATCTACCATTTGTTAATAACGTTGGATGTAAATGATGTCTTATATTCATGTCTTGCAAATCTAATCGTGCATTCAAATTATCTTTTCCTTTTCCATCAATATCCAATATAGTACCAATCAGATTATCACATATATTTTTCTCAATATGCATAACATCCAAATTATGACGTAATGAATTATGTTGCCAATATGGTAATTCGAAAAATATATTTTTCTTTTTCCACATTCCATAATCTTGCCTCTGAAAACTTTGCTGAGTTTGTGTGTCTGCATTAATGCCTTCTGACTCACTACCCAAATTATTTCGAGTGCGCTTTCTACTAGTGTTGGTAGTTTTGCCATAAACATGTTTAATGTGTTGAATCTGCTCATAAATAATCTTTGAATCAACTGGCACTGGTGCATTATCATTTTCTATTGTCCCGTCAAATAATTCAGTGTCCTGACGAAACGAATGTTCTTGTGACAACCATCTACGATGGCCTAGATAGCAATGTTTTTTTTCGTGATTAAGCCAACGAGAATTTATCTTATCACCGCATATAGGACAAGCATATCATCCTTTAGTGCTCCAACCTGATAACATTGCATATGCTGGAAAATCATTAATGGTCCACGTTAAAGCTGCACGCAGAGTAAATTGTTCGTCGGAGATACTATCAAATGTTGTTACTCCGCTCCACAACAACTTTAATTCAGAAATGAGAGGTTGTAAGTACACATCAATGTCATTTCTTGATCCCTTAGCACCTGGAATTAACATTGATAACATTATTGAAGACCTCTTCATACATGCCCATGGTTCCATATTATAAGGTATCAATACAATAGGCCAAGTGCTATAGGTTGTGCTCATTGATCGAAATGGATTAAATCCATCACTTGCAAGACCCAATCTAACATTACGCGAATCAACAGCAAAGTCTGGATATCTTCTGTCAAAAGCTTGCCAAGCTTCTGCATCAGCAGGATGTCGTATGATTCCATCTTTGGTGCGTCTTTCAGAATGCCATCTCATCGAACTTGCGGTCTTTGATGACATATATAAACGAGTCAGTCTTGGGATAAGTGGAAAATATCGTAACACTTTTGTAGGGTTTTTTTTCCGTTCTAACTGACTCGTTGATTCATCATTAGTTGAAGAGGAAATCCATCGAGACAATCCACAAATGTTGCATGTTGATGCTTCCGCAATTTCATCCATGTATAGAATGCAATCATTTGGACAAGCATGTATCTTTTGATAGAATAAACCCAAATATTTCAAATATTTTTTTGCTTGATAACACGTTGATGGAAGTGTATTGCCTTCTGGAAAAGCTTCTTTCAACAATTCTAACAACATTGATAATGACTTTCCAGACCAACCATTAAGAACATTTATATGATATAATTGAATGATAAATGATGATTTACTGTAATTTACACAATTTGGATACAGAGGAACATCAAGATCATCCATCATAGAATGTTGGAAAGGTTCTTGTGGCGGTTCGAATGCATTTGGAGCTTCATCAAGATTAACACTTAGTGTTTCATCATTGACATCAATTGGTGTTTCATCATTATGATAATGTACTTGCTCAAATGCTTCAGCTCTGTTTGATATACTAAGTTGTGCTTCTTTTGTCGGATATAAAGGTTCACCATGGTAATACCAAATGGTATATCTCGGTAAAATTCCATTCCATATTAAGTGTCTTTCAACATCTTCTGGTTTATGATATTTCCTATTGATGCATTTTTTGCACGGATATTTCATTGTGTCATCATCATCCAATCCATTGTCAATTGCGAACTGAATAAAATTTTTCATTCCTCTCGCATAGGCTTCAGATGATTGAGGTACTGACATCTAAGTTTTATCCATCTTTGACTTCAAAATTGAACTTCAATGTTACTATAAAGGGTATAGTTATATAGGTGGGTTGATCTTATCTCATTCAGCAACACATTATTAATATCGCACCTATAATCTCATTTAATCACAACAAGTCACTAAAAATTTTGGCAGCATCTCTCTTCAGTTCTCCAAGTACGCAAAACTTCTGAAGCGTACCGGAGAACAAAAGAGATGCAACTGACATTACATTGACATGTGTGATCAAATGAAATTAAATTTGCAATATTAATAATTATGTTACTAAACTGTCCAATAAAGGACAATTCGAGATTTATTATTTAAAAAATATAAATTTTGTTGATATTATTTAGTAAAATATTAAGTAGAATACGCATTCCTTCATATCGAAATAAGTATTCAACTTAATATTACAACTAAATTTTATCAACAAAATTTATAAGTTCAATAAATATTTCTCGAACGGGTCTAAGCTCTTGGTAGAAAATTATAAAAATAACAAATTGAGAAGTTTAAATAAATAAAAAGTTCTAATTAATTATTCTAATCGGTAGAAATACCAAGACAAGTTTAATGAATTCTAAATTTAATTATTCTAATTAATTATACTCTAATATAAATTTAAATAATAATAATAATAATAATATAGTATTTATAATAATAATAATAATAATAATAATATAGTATTTATAATTAGTATTAATAATAATAATATAGTATTTATAATAATAATAATAATAAATTAGTATAAATAATAATATTTAATAATAATAATATAGTATTTATAATAATAATATTATTATTATTATTAATTCGGTTATAATAATAAATCTATATTTATAATAATTATAATAATATTAATAATAATTTAGTAATAATAATAATTATATTAACAGTTATAATAATGTAGACATGAAAATAATGCACAAGAGAACATAATAGCATGTACAAGAGAACAATAACATGATAAACCAAAAGAACAAATATCATGAAATGTTATTCATGTAAAATATATCAAAAACATAACATTAAATAACATGATAGTTCAGAAGAACAAATATCATGATGTATTATTCATGTAAAAGAAATCTAAAGCATAACATGAAATACTTGATATAAAAATTAAAAATTTATACTAACTTGAATTTGTTTCACCGGAGAAAAAGAACAAGAAGTGAAGTAATTTGATTTCACCGTCGGAGAAATATTTTGATTTCACTGTCGGATGAAAAAGTTTTGACTTCTTCGACTGTCGGCTGGTTCGACGAAATGAGAGGAATAGATTGGCTACTCGTTCGACGAAACGAGAGCAAGATCTCGGTCGGCTGCTGGTTCGACGAAATGAGAGGAAAAGGTCGGCGGGAGGAAGAAGAAAGAAGAAGAAGCAGCCGGCTGCTGGTTCGACGAGATGAGAGGAAGAAGTCGGCGGGAGGAAGAAGAAAGAAGAAGAAGGAAGAATTCGACCACCACGCGAAACGAGAGAGAAGAAATAGGCGGGAGGAAGAAAAGATCGGAGAGAAAATAAAGATGAGAGGGTATATACGAAATTTATTATTAAAAAATTTAAAAAAACTGTAGCAGCAGCTTAATATATATATATATATATATATATATATATATTATCGTACGGTTCTGCAGCTGAAAAGAAATTTCAGCTGCATACCGTACGATTCGTAAGCTCACGGGTTGAAATTTTCAACCCGTGAGGCGATGCTTCGACGACCTCGCAGCGTCAAAACATTTCAAAGCGCTGCGTCGAAAGAATGGCGTCAAAATGCTGAAGATTTCGACGCCTTTCCATCGAAACTGTGGCGTCGAAATATTTCGACGCCAGATGCGACGAAACGTTGGCGTCGAAATATTTCGACGTCTGCTTCGTCGAAATATTTCGACGTCTGCTTCGTCGAAATGCTGGCGTCGAAATATTTCGACGGCAGCGACGTCGAATTGTTGGCGTCGAAATATTTCGACGCCAATTATACGTCAAAATATTTCGACGCCAGCGTTTCGACGCTGTGATTTCGACGAAAAAAATGTCATTTTTTTCGGCCGCATCAAAATATTTGCTTTTTACGTATCGACGTCAATATTAGACGTCGATATTTATAAACTTTTGTTCTCATCCGCCCTTAGACATTTCGACGCTTCTTCAGACGTCAAAAATTAAACGTTATTATTTCGAGAATTTTTTGTAGTGAAGACTAGACATGGATCTAGTTAATGCAAAATGGCTTGACCAGAACTTGAAATAAAAGTGAAACGTTTACCGATTATTGATCATGAACCTATTTTGTTTAATTGTGAGAGCATCAAATTCAAGAGAAAAGGCGGAGAGAGTTTTATCTTTGAACACTTCTAGTTTGATTGTCCAGAACTAAAAGAGATAATAAATGAGTACTGAAGGATCAGAGTGGATGCTAATTAAGGTATGATGGAAAATTTAGACAGATTAAAGGAAAAAATTAAAGAAATGGAATAAGGAGAAGATGAGAAATTTGGAAAAAAGAAACTTAGAAGAAACTAAACAGAAATGAGAATGTTGGAAATAAAGGAGGAGAAAAATAATATCAGAAGAGAAGAACTGGGGCATATTATAATGTTATAAAAAAAAAAATTGCCTTGAGTAGGCAAATATAGATAAAATGGTGGTCAAAATTAAAGAAAAAATGGATAGAAAGGGAAACACAAAAATACAATTTTTTTTCTATAATACAATGAAATTTAGAAGGAGAAATAGCAGAATTGAAAAGTTGGAGGTGGATAATTGTATCATTACTGATGAGGTTGAAATGGTAAATAATTTTGCTAAGTGGTATGAAAAGCTCTGGGAGCCAAACGAATGGGAAGATAACTGAATACTGATTATAAAAAGCTAGCTGAGTATGAATAGAAGAAATTATCCAAAGAAGAATGTGGAGAATTAAAGAAAAAATTTAGTGAATAGGAAATTTGGAATGCAACAAGTAGTCTAGGAAGAGGTAAAATTAAGTCCTGAAATGGATACATATATAATAGAATTTTATTTGCAGAATTGAGAAACTTTAAAAGGGAGAATAAAAATTGAGTTGGATAGTTTCTTTAAGACATCTAAGATGTTGAATGGTTGGAATGGCACCGTTCTTTTGATGAAATCCAAAAAAAAGAAAGCTCTCAAAATTATAGAATTCAGACGTATAGCCTTATGCGATACTTACGAAGGTTTTAGGTAATAGGCTAAAGGCCATATCTTGAAAAATTAATAAGAACAAGCGGTATCTATTTTTATTGCAGGATTAATGGAAAAACTTCCAAAGCTTTCAAAATTTATAGAGGAATAAGACAATGTGATCCTCTATCATCTTAGTTGGTCTAAGATTTTCAACCTAGGTCTTAATCTCGGTTGTGATGATAACAAACATAGAATTAATGATTTCATAGAAAAATATTTTTAGGTTCCATATTGATTTGCGCCGACATCCCCAATCGAAAAAATTGGAGAAATCGACAAGGACACTCGTTGACGCTCGAGATTCATCGGGAAGATGGAGTAGTTTAGGATGTCTAGATTTATTTTAATATCCTCTATTTAATACATAAGGACCCTAAAAATAGAAACTCGAAACCTGAAACTCCGAAATCAACAAACTGCCCAGGTTATCGACCAATTGGACATTATTTTGTTCAGTGAGTTTTCTGCTGACCCACGATCAGCCATGAGTCGACCCATGGTCGATCGAAATCACCAATAGATCTTTTTAGATCAGTTGAACGGCTCTTTTTAAGTTCATGCCTTTGGAATCTTTATAAATATACCTCAAAGTTGCCTTCCCAGGGCACTTGATGCTTCATTTAGACATTCCTAGGATGGGAGGGTGTTTGATTTACTATGATTAGTGATTGTTGTCCTTTAGAATTTGAGGTGAGAGAGTGCTCTGGGTAGAAAGGTGGAGACTTCCAGGTATAGAAGTGTCGTCGGTGTGATCAGAGCGAAAACTTTTCGATGAAAATGTTCTCATTGCAAAGAAATAAATTAATCTAATCAATCTAAATTTAAAAATCCTAAGAGGTGGTGCTTAGGTACAGTGAAATATGCATTAGGGCCGAATTACTATAAATATTTTTGTTTGCATTGTCTTTACTTGTGTTTGTTCAATTACCATATTTATTTTGCTTCCACATTCATTTAGTCTTAGAATTGAAAACTAACCTAAGTAATCAAGAATTTGATTAAAATTGAATTTAAGTTAAGTTTTAGCGAACATATTATTCACCCATCTTCTAGTGTAGGTTATTCGACTTACAACCTTATTTTAATAATAATAGAAGAAATGTTATCCGTCATTGTAAATGAATATATAAGAAAAAGGAGAATAAAACCTTACAAAATTAAATATTTCAATTTGAGTTACTTAGGTTTTGTAGACGATTTAATTTTCACTGTCAAAGAGAAAGAGATTATACAAATGGCTAAAAGAAGCTTTGGGTTTATATCCAAGTATCACCGGACAAAAAATGAATAGTGAAAAATTAAAAATTTATTTTTCAGAAATTAGTGAGCATGCTCTAAAGCACAAAATATGTTAAATTTTTAAAATAAAGGAGAGCAAGTTTCCAACGCAGTATTTAGGTTCTTAAATGGCTCCGAGAAGACTAATTAAAGAGCGCGCAGTTAAATAAAGTATATGAACAGATAACAAAAAAAATTAGATATTTGGGCAAAGGACATAATCTCACAAACACATAAGGTGTGTTAATAGATTTTGTTATTAGTTCAATTCTAATATATTCATTAATAGCCTTATGGGTAAATGAGAAAACAATTGACATGATTATAAAAATGGGTTGGACTAGTACTCCTAGGTCTGATCGGATTAGATCCAACAATGTTACAACTCATAAACCAAACTCAAAATAAGCGAGATGATTGTGCTCGGGGTCTCCATCCGACTATATAAGAACACGAAAGATTCATCGTCACGAGAGTTCGACATCTTCGGAATCAGCCTTGATCCATTCTGAGCAATATTTCTCTGAAATTATCAAGCGACACCTACGTCTCATCCTGCAATTTATACAAATACAATACAATTCAGATAACCTAAAATCTAATTTCTATTATCTCTACCTCATTTATCCGAATAAGTATCCTACGGCCCTCAATTTTAATCCACCGCTACTCATAAAATTTGATAAAAAGAAGTTGGATTTTGAACGAAATAATAGTTAGAATTGAAGCACTTATATTTTGAATTGCGTGCAAGCCAAACTCTTTCTTCTTTATCATCATGAATCTTGACTGGTCAATGCTGCATTTCATCTTTATCATGTTGAGTCTTGACCAATCAACTGCAGCTATATATCAAATATAAATGTCATGCTACCTCAAATTGCGTGCAATAATTTTGGGGCAGCAGTTGCATCATGTGCAGTTCACGTGATATGGTTTGAGAAGGTGGGCTCGCCCACTTACTTGATCCGCTTGGGTTGGACCGAGCATATATATATAGGATCGAGCAAAATCCGATTCGATCCAAAAAAATGCAAAAAAAATGATTCAAAAATTTATTTCGGGTCAGATTATTCAAGTATATTAGATCGGATCATATTATTTTTTAAAAATATATATTTACTATTTCCGATCGGGTCCAGTTTGAGTGAAAACCTTATTTAACCCGACCCGATTTTAAGTTAAATAAATATTTGTGTTATATGTATTAACAAAAGATGATATTGATTTTATGGTTAGAAAGTTAAAGATAAAGTTTAGGAAGTCATGAGTTTAAGTTCTAATAGTGTTATAAATTTAATACAATTGTTCATCTTTTTTATCACTATTTTCAAAATAATTTTTTTTTCTAAATCGAATTCGAGTTAATCAGGTCGGGGCCTGATTTTTTTGGATTATTTAGGTCGGGCACCGATTAAAATAATCAAATCGGATCGGGTATAAAATTTTTGGATTAATACCTGATCGCGTCGGGTTGGGTATTGACTCGACTCGCCCGATGCTCAGCCATATATATATATATATATATATAATTTTCTTTTTGGATTCAATTGTAATTTAAATCAATGAATTTTGATTTGAATTCGATCTAAACTCGTTGGATTCCGATAAGATCTAATTTGAGTCAACCCCTGACGTGGAAGAATAGAACACAAGGTATAGTTAAAGAACCATGCGGTGTTTTCAAGTCATGAATTATTTGAGGGCTAATTAGTAATTGTAATTAGTCAATGAAACTTTTTATAAAAATGCAGATCATGAACCTTAAATAATACAATGACATAACAAATAATTAGAAAATGTTTCCCTTTCTAGATCTAATTATTTTATTTATATTATTTCTGTCTTTCTTACCCGCCTATACTAACCCACAACGTACGATGACGGCATGCCTCGCGCGAGCTGTTGACGTCGGCTGGTGTATCTCCCCTGACGCCAGCCATTACAACAGCAACCGAAGACTTGACGAGTCTTCATGAAAACGCGTGCCTCAAGTCAATTCAATTCTGACGTGGCTCAGTGGCTGTCACATCCACTAATTCTCGCAAACCGGGCCTATCACCCATGGGAAGTTCTCAGGGCGATGTCACTGCCACCTCTCACTCTCCGGCGTTCGAAACTGTGAGCGGGCCACGTCAGCCGTGAAATATTGCGGTGTGCTAAAACCTGTTTACCTTTCAATCCAGACAACAATGAAGACGTGTTGTGATGCAACCGAGACGCGTACCTAAAAATTATTGAAATTAACTCCTTCCATACATAATCATTATACTCAAGTCAATTGAAATTATTTTTTTTATAAAAAATACAGTTGTATTTTTAAAATATGCTTAATTAAATATTCCCGATGTCATTCCAGTAACAAACACTGAGTCGACCTTTTAGAGCTCGTTTGGTACATCGTATAGTATTAAATTATATTGTACTATTACTATTATAGTATTTGATACACACATGTATTAGATTGTATAGTATTAATATAGGGAAAAGGGCCAAATTTACTATGAAGTATTAAAAAATGTGCAAATTTGCTCATCAACTATATTTTTTTATCAAAATTGTCATCTACGTTACATAATTGATCATTTTTGCCTTTCTCATTAACGAAAGTCCATGTCAGCAAACGGAATCCCACGTGGCAAGTGCAGCTCGGCCACATAAGATGCCTATGGAAAATGACAAGTGACAATTATGTAGTGACAAAGACAATTTTGGCCCAAAACATATTTAAAGGGGCAAATATGAATCTTTTCCAATACTTTATGGACAAATTGACATCATTTTTAATACTTCAGGAGTAAATTTAATTATTTTTTCGTTTATATATTATTATAATTAATGTGATTCTATTAACACTATAAGAATAATGTTGATATCATCTTTACCAAAATCAAGAAAATATAAGTTTGACAATTATATTTTGTATTGTAATTGAAGTGTTTACTCAAATATATGAACAACTTTAATCACTTATCATTGTAATAAGAAACCAACCAACATAGTAAGGGTTAGTTCAGGTTGGATGGATCGAGATTTGGTATGTCTCGATCCCGTCCCAATTTTGAGTCAGGACGCAAATATGTGTCCCAGTCTTAGTCCCGAATATGAAACATCATAATTTTGCCCTGGTCTCATCCCGATTTTGAATTGGGACGGGATTATCCCCGAACTTTCGGGTCAGGCCGGACCAGTTACTAATAATTAAATTTAATCAAGTTTTTATTTTAGTAATTAAGAAATATCTTTTTGAATACTATTTTTGTTTCATCTTTAAAATTTATATTTCTCAAAAAATTTACGAAAGTATTTGTTTAAATTCTAAGAAAAATCAAACTTGGAGAAATCGTGCAATGAACATAAGACATGTATTTGGGCACTATATATATTTTATTCAAGGGAAACAAGCAAAATTTACCTCTAAAGTATTGAAAAATGTACAAATTTACCCCTGAAGTATTGAAAAGGGTGCAAATTTACCCCTAAAGTAATGAAAAATGTTTAGATTTACCTCTTTAAATATATTTTGAGCCAAAATTTCTCTTGTCACTATATAAATTGTCATATGTCATTTTCCATCGTGGCATCTTATGTGGCCGAGCTGCACTTGCCATGTGGGATTCCGTTTGCTGACGTGGACTTTCGTTAACGAGAAGTGAAAAAATGATCCAATTATGTAACGTCAATGATAATTTTGGTAAAAAATATAGTTGAGGGGTAAATTTGCATCTTTTTCAATACTTAAGAATAAATTTGGTCTTTTTTCCATTAATATATATTGATTAACCTGTATAATATATATTATAATATTATATTATATAAATTATAATATTATATTATATGTAATATATTATAATAATATAATATAATATAATATAATATAATATATTTTTATAACAAATATAGAAAGTCACAATATGTGACTATATTAGGAATCGAACCCTAAATCTCTAAATAACATACAACATATTGCCACAAATTATGCTATTCACAATTGGCTAATATAATATAATATAATATAATATATAATAATATAATATATAATAATATAATATAATATAATATATAATAATATAATATAATATAATATAATATATAATAATATAATATAATATAATATAATATAATATATAATAATATATAATAATATATAATAATATATACTATTATATATAATATAATATAATATAATATAATATAATATAATATATAAAATTATATAATATATTTTATTATTAAAATTATTTATAAATTAAAATTATTTTTTAAAATATTTTTTATATTTTTTATATTTATGATCGGATGTAAAATAAGTATTTAAAATATAAAAAATTATAATGCTGGCTAATGAAGAGAGCTTGGAGTATATATTATTAATACACTTTAGGAGAAGTATTGTTTTTAATATAAGTATTAATTAAATACCCTTTTCAAATATTATAAAGACTTATAAACGGGCCCTTGTTACTTTCTTTATACGTAATACTTATCTCTTTGTCTTCTCAATCTCTTTTCTTGTTCTTCGATTCTTTCTTCCTCTAACGATATGGCAGAGCAACTTCTCTCCACCGTCGCACACTACAGCTCACTCCCGCAGAGCTACGTCCGGCTGCCGGCGCAGCGGCCTCGCCTCGAGGAAGTCATACGCGACGCGGACATCCCTACCGTCGATCTTGGCTCGTCCGATAATACCCAAATCGTAGCGCAGGTCGCCGATGCCTGCAGATCTTACGGCTTCTTTCAGGTACATACGTGTATATATGTACACATACATATATTGCATGCGCCTGCGCTGCTTCGTGCAACTTCACCAGATCGTTTTCTGCACGCGTACGTCAATTATATAGTTTGGTCATTTGTGCAAGCAGGTAGTGAACCATGGAGTGGAGATGGAGATTATGAAGAGCATGATGGAAGTGGCTTCGGAGTTCTTTCGCCTCCCGCCGGAGGAGAAGGCGAAGCACTACTCCGAAGATCCCGCAAAAAAAATGAGGTTATCGACGAGCTTCAACATCCGGAAGGAGAAGTTCCGGAATTGGAGGGACTACCTCCGTCTTCATTGCTATCCGCTTGAGGATTTCGTGCCTGGTTGGCCTTCCAAGCCATCTTCGTTTAAGTATGCCTCTTCCTCCTCCTCCTCCTCCTTCTTCTTCTTCTTCTCGATCATATACTGATATGATCTTCTGCTTCTTCCGAGTCATCTTCGTTTAAGTATGTACTGATATGATCTTCATCTGAGGAAGAAGCACAGTCTTCTCTTGGGTTAAAATGTTAGATAAATAAATAATTAGACTGAAAATGGCATAAGCTAGCCATTGGTCTTTAATCTTTTGATTATTAGTGAAGAGCAAAATAATTATGCAAACCTGCCTCTTTTGGTATCTCTCTACGACAAAATGACAAGTGCATGACCAACTGTACATAGTATTAACATTTATGCCACTGCTAGTCTTCAAAGCCAAGAACGTGTCAGAATAGGAAACGCCTCGACAGGTGAGCCACGGTCAACTCATCTTTCTGGTTTGGTCCATTCTTTTTATAAAGTAAAGAAAAGATGTTTGAAAGGAATCAATAAGTGTAAGCCACTATTACGGTGTTTAATCAGAGAAATTAGTTTATATATAATTTTATGGACTTAATTAGTTCATGATGGAAGGAGTTGCACCTAAATTAATTAATCATATTTTATAATTGATTCAGGGAAGTGGTGAGCACTTACTGTAGGGAAGTGCGTGAACTAGGTTTTCGACTCCTGGGAATAATTTCCCTGGGCCTGGGAGTGGAGGAGGAGTACATGGTGAGGGTGCTGGGCGAGCAAGAACAACACATGGCGGTAAACTATTATCCCAAATGCCCGGAGCCGGATCTCACTTACGGGTTGCAGGCTCACACCGATCCGAATGCCCTCACCATCCTACTTCAGGACCCGAATGTGGCCGGTTTGCAGGTCCTCAAGGATGGCAAATGGATCGCTGTCAACCCCCAACCCGATGCATTTGTCATCAACATCGGCGACCAGCTCCAGGTATATCCCTTTTATGTATCATGTCTGCCTCAGTTAATTATTGACATTGAGGGGAAGGCAAAAGAAGAGTTGATGCGTGTACAAATGCAGGCATTGAGCAATGGAAGATACAGGAGCGTGTGGCATCGAGCGGTGGTGAACTCGGACGAGGAGAGGATCTCGGTGGCGTCGTTCCTCTGTCCCTGCAGCAGCGTGGTCATCAGCCCCCCGGAGAAGCTGGTCGGCGACGGATCTCCGGCCATGTACAGGAGCTACACCTACGATGAGTACTACAAGAAGTTTTGGAGCAGGAACTTGGACGACGACCATTGCTTGGAGCTCTTCAAGACCTAGCTAGCGGTGGTAGCATCCCTCATTCTGAGACGCGGTTACAGTCTACCTGGCATCTCTCTCTCTCTCTCTCTCTCTCTCTCTCTGCTGACGTGGCAGTCGTCCATTAGAAGTTGCTGGTGGGCATATCAGTAAGTCAATGTGGGACCCATCATCCTCAGGACAATTGGGTAGTGGTCCTGATTAAAATGTTTGATCATTTAATTTTCATGACATCATATTGCACCTAAGTCAAATTCACCTATAAAAATCTAAGAGGTCGTCGGTGAGCTCAATTGGGAGCAAGTAGGATCATATATATAATCTCTAGGATTTGATTTTGATGATGCGGTAAAAAAAATCAATTATAATTGTACCTTAATATATATATATAATAAAAATAGAAAGTGACGATGATTATACTAAGATTGAAATCTTAAATTTTTATATAACATATAATATATTATCATCAATTATATTATCCACTGTATTATTCACGGTTGATTGTACTTTAATATATTTGCATATAAGTTTTTTTTTCAAATTAACTAGGAATTAATAGGTGATTCATATATATATCCCTTATAAATATATATATATATATATATATATAATTCATAGGCATCCTTTGACTTCTAATGGACATTGCCAGGTCAGCAGGGAGGCCAAGTTGATTGTTATCATGTTTTATATATCTCCTTGGGAGCTTAGTGAATATTACTTATGTTGCATCCTTTTTAATTGCTTAGTAATGCTTCACTTCAAATATTATATATATATATATATGGAAGGTGTACTTTAGATCTTGGAATATATTGTAAGACGTACGATGCATCAAGTTTTAGGATGGATGAATCTTGTAATCTTTAATTAAAGTTTGGGGGTGTATTTATCTACATGTTTTACAGTCAGAAGTGGATTACGCTAGGCCAAGGGAGGCATTGGTTCTCTTATTTTTTTAAAAAAATAAATAAATATTAAAGATAATTTGATATTTATTTATTTTCAAATAAATAAATACTAAAGATAATTTGATATTTATTTTTTAAAAAAGAATAAATATTAAAAATAATTTAATATTTTTAAAAAATATGATAAAATTGAATAAATACTTCTAACCTTAACTTCTTTTATTAATTTATTCATAGTTTAATGATTAATTATTTAAATTTTTTATTTAAAGATCTTAAGTTCAAATTTCATCTATATTCTTTCATATGCACTATTTATTTGCATTTTTGGTAAATACAAAATCTGATTTTTTATTAAAAAATTCAAATCTTTCTCTATTAATTTATAATCTAAGTTCAAAATTTTCTACATTTTTTTTACAATTAAAGCTCTCGATTTTATTCGTAATACATCTTTCTTTACAATATATTATTCATACTAATATTATTAAGTCACGTGGGCTTTTGTAAATGAGTTATTCAATATATGATTGAATAATTAGTTTGTTCATCAAGCATTCAAGAAAAACTTTAGAAAATGAATAGAAATAATTTTATACTTCTTTCGTGGTTGTGAATTTTATTGAGCGATTACTCAAAATCATAACTTGAACATTGAATTTTTCCAAATCTATAAATCTATAATATGGATTATGATTTTTTCGAATCCATAATTAAATGGTCAAAATTTCAAATTTGCCATCCATCTCAAAATATGGTTCTCCTTTTATTAATTAAAGATTTTTTAAAAAATTTTTAAGTGCTCAAAATAATATATTTTATTATTATTCATAATTTTTTTTAGCAATACATATTAATACTATAGTACATAAAAATTTATTTTAGTGACTAATAATAATATTATTTTATGAATTTATACACTTAAAGATTTTTGCGATAAAAAAATAAAAAAATAAAAATTTTGGCTATTAAAAAATATATAGACATTGAAAAGAATACTACAATGACTGTCAAAAAATTAATTCACGTTGCATTTTACTTAACAAGTGTATAATTTAAGTATTTAAAGATTTTTGAAAAATATTTTAAATGTTTAAAAAATAAAATAATAATATTATGAGCCACAAAAATAAATTTTTTTATTATCATAAAAAATAATTGAATTTTCAAAAAATAGTTATTAAAATATTATTTAATAATAAAATAAAAATTATCTATATAAGATATGCAATTATTAAAATTAATTTAATAATCTAATTTTTTATACTTTTATTATAAATATTGAAGGATAATATAGGAAAATGATCAAAATGCCCTTTTAAAATATAATAAATTATATTTTAATTTATTTTAATTAACAACAACAAAATAAAAATATGGATTAATGTAAATAATTTATTAATTTAAAATAATAAAAAAACTATTACTTATTTTATTTTCATAAAAAAAACTAAATCTTCGAAAACATAATATCTAATAATAAAATAATAATTATATATTTAAGATATACAATTATTAAAATTAATTTAATAATTTTTTTATTTTTTATTTTTATATAATATTATAAATATTGAAGGATAATATAAGAAAATGTCTTAAGGAATAGATAGAGAATACTATTCCTTGAGTTGAGGTAACGAATAATATTCTTCATTCACGAGAAATAGTATTCATTATCTATTTCTTATAGCCCACCTAGTCATTGTCAAATGTAGATGCAACCAAACAAGAAAATAAGTGGAGACATAACAAATAATATTTTATTCTCCATCTATTCTATCCAACCAAATGCTACCTTAATGTATCAAAGAGCAATTAATTTTTTATATGCACTTGTAATTTTATTAATCTCTTACTAATTTTTTAATTTTCTTTACCTAGCTAGTATACTTCATAAAGTTGGCATTTAGATGAGCAAGACAATGTCCGCATTGAGGTAGATCATGTTTTGCGTAATTAAGATGAAATAATTCTATTTTAAGAATACAAGAGCTTTAAAAATAAAAATATTTTTATATATTCATTTTAAGAATAAAAAGTGAGGTCTAAAAAACAAATAACCTTATTTTTATTGTCATTTATACATGATTATTTTTTATACAAGGCATAAATATTCTAAATAAAAGATAATTTAGAAATATATATGTACGTATATATATAAGTTGAATGCAAAATGTATAATTGATTACAATGGCCTTTGCATGTTTTCAAGCACAAAAAGAGAAGTTTAAGATTTGGGTAAAAAAAAAACGAGTATCAAGAGCTAGTACTTGTTTTCAAAAGAAAAATTGAGTTAATTAAAGAAATAAAAATCCTGGATATATAATCCTTTATTGATTAGATTGAGGAGTGTGGTTTGGATCAAATTGTCTCACTTGACCCGCACGAGCCGGTTTGAAATAATTGGGCCAAATTTAATGGGCCCATGCATCGCTATCCTGGTCTCATCACCACCAGAGAAGTATAAGCCACATTTAAGCGGTCCACCGTCCACCTCACTCCCTATCTCTTCCCCCCTCCCCCCTCGCTGCTGCTTCCATGGCCGCTGCCATGGCGACCTCTCTCTCCCTCTCTCCCCTCGTTTCTCCCTCCTCCACCCCTTCCCACCGCAGTCTCTCCTCTTCCTTCCTCCCTCCGCTTTCTGCCCCTTTTTCTTCCTCCTCCTCCTCCCGTCCTTCTCTCCGCTCTCGGCGGCAGCTCCCCGCCGTGACGGCCATGGCGCCACCTAAGCCGTCGGGGAAGGCCAAGAAAGGTTCGGAATCTTTGCGCCTCCTGTACTCGCCAAATTTTCAATCTTTTATCGGTATTTTGGTTTGTTCCAGTGGTAGGCCTCATAAAGCTAGCCCTGGAGGCGGGCAAGGCGACGCCCGCGCCGCCGGTAGGGCCTGCTTTGGGTTCTAAAGGTGTTAATATCATGGCTTTCTGCAAAGAGTACAACGCCAAAACGGCCGACAAGTCCGGCTACATTATTCCCGTTGAAATCACTGTCTATGATGTGAGCCATTTTACTTGGATGTGAATTTTTCTTGTTTTATTTGACTCATTGTTTAGATATCGTGTGTTGATATGAAATATCCATTTCTGCTTTCCAAAAGTAATCTTGCATTGTTAAATTGGGTAACGAAGATGAAACAAAACTTTCTGACAGGACAAGAGCTTTACTTTTATTTTGAAGACTCCGCCAGCTTCAGTTCTGCTCCTCAAAGCTGCAGGTAAATTTATTCTAAATCTTCCCATTATTTCTCAGCCTCATTGTGTCTTCATTTGTTGATTTTTAGCTAGACCATTAAGTGGTGCCAATAGGTATAATTCCCACCTTTCACCATGATTTCCCAGTCCATTGAATTTTTCTAATAAGTAAAATTCTTACCTTTCACCATGATTTCCTAGTTGGAAAAATGAATGGCATGATCTAAATTATGATAACATTTTCCCTTTTTTTTATCTTGTTCGATTATTTCTTTTCATGAATTCATCAGTGAAACAGTTTAAAATGCAAATACTGGAGTATATTCCCCCATCTATCACACAAGCCATGAAATACAAGCTCTGACGGCCAGAATTGATTGATTAGCATGGTTCTTGAAGTAGGTAAAGTGTTAAACGCTGTTAACCACATTGATTTAAAATATGGTCAAGATATCCTTTAAATAGTTTGGGCAATCCTCTCCTCTTGAGCTAGTTTTGGGGTGAGTTAGGCCTTCTAATTTCTTAACATGGTATCAAAGCAAATCCTGTGGTTGATATTGTGCCACCCGCAGATGTCTAGTCCTGCAAACTCCACGATCCAGATGTCCAATCTTGGGCGTGAGGGGGATGTGTTAAAGTCCTACATTGGTTAAAAATATGGTCAAGATAGTCTTTAAATAGTTTGGGCAATCCTCTCCTAATGAGCTAGCTTTTGGGGTGAGTTAGGCCTACTAATTTCTTAACAAACACATATACTAAATCCACCAGCCTCTAGAAATGTCATGATTGTTATGTCAATGATGTGTGTTACTAGTTTATAGGCCACAATGCATGTTAATTATTTATTCTTTCCAGTTTCCTATCACATGTTTTTCTTTTGTCTGTTGTTTGATGCTTCTGCTTTCTCTATAGAAGATTTGTATCATTTCAGTATTCATAGGGCAATGTGGTAGTTTGGCACCATACTAATAATGCTTTGGTGCCATAACCCCAATATTTGTATGTTTTTCTTCATTCATGCTATGTTTCCAAATTATGAGACGTCATCAAATATTTTTTACATTAGGTTGTGGAATATTTAGGATATTTTTTGGATCATAACTGCAATAATTTGAACTAGATTTAAATAGGAAATAACAAGTTTATTTACTGCCTGGGTAAAGTTTTTGGTACTAGATTTTAGTATGAGAAATGATGTCACAAATCAAGATGGAAAATATCCAGAAAGTTCCAAATTAAATGGGAGAACCATTTTTATTAAGTTAGAATCATTTCTAGTAGATGAATAGTTGAATGGTTGATCAAGTTATTACAGTTTTGTGTTTTCTCCAAATACATCTTCAATTACCAATAGCAAACCGTAGTATGGTCATGAACACGGTTGCTTATAATTGAGCTTTGCGATGTCTGGGATGCTACCTAAGTTTTCAGCTTTGATTGTTTGAAAGCTTTTTCATTTTTTCTACATATATTTTTTAATTAAACCTGTAAAAATTCCTATGACTGCAATTTAAGACTATCAATATGTCACTTAGGTTTCAACTCCTATTGAGGGTGTATCTCACAAAATTTAGCATTCAGCCTCTCATTGTTGTTATCTGCCATCTATGCTACAAGATTCAGATTGGTTTAGCTTAGGTATCCATGTTTTCAATTTCACAATTTCTTTTTGTTGATCAGATAATACAAACTGCTTTAATTTGGAGTATAAATTGTTTCTTACTCTGTTTCATTATTTTCTATAAATGATGAATTCACTTATTGGGTACAACAAGATATCATTCATTTTCTGATTTAATTACTCTTATTTATTTATTTTTACTAGAAAAATAAGCTTAATTTAAAGTCGGCGAGAGCCGGACTCAAAAAGATCAGTAGACAAAATGTTCTCGAGCTCGGGTGGGCGGATGGAGGACCAGATCCTCTAATCCTTACATAGGCGCGCCCGATTTGCTGCCCAATGGGCAGCTTTGTTGGCATCTCTGAGACAAAAAGAGATGCCGAGCATATTATAATTAGATCTTAATACATGAATATCAAATATAATCGCAGAAATAGCCCAAGGGGCTTGTGTGTTGGAATTGATTGTATCCACCAGTGTTTTCGAATCAGTCTCCACGACAAAAGGTGGGAGGTCTCTGCTAGTAGCAAAACGTAGAGCCTCACGAACAGCAAGGGCCTCAAGGACGAGGGGCGAGTTTCCTTCAATGTAGGAGCTCCTTGCGAACAAACATATGCCTTCATTATTGCGAACAACCATGCCAATCCCTCCTGCAAAATCAAGAAAGGACCCATCACAGTTGATCTTGAGTAGGCCCCTGAGTTGGGGGAATCCAATTTCTCGGATGAGAAGTGCTAGAGATGTTGCCCTCAGGTGGTATCACGAGTCCGGGGGGGGGGGTAGGCTGCCTAGCCTAAAAAAGCAGTTCATTCCTAGCGAGCCAGATGAACCAGCATGTATTAGCAATGAGGGTGAGCGACCAAGCAGAGGGAGGGGGGGAATGAGGGAGGAGCCAAGCACCATCCCCCCAGTTAGCTCTGGGTGCTAAGCAAAGGCCTGCGCGGGTGCTAAGCACGGAGTAGATTTGGGAGGCTAGGTGGCAATCAAAGAGCAGGTGCTCACAAGTTTCAGGGTGTAGGGAACAAAAAGGACAAGTGTTGGTGGAGCTAAGACCAATGGACATAAGGCGAATTCGGGTGGGGAGCCGTTTATGGAGTAATTTCCAGCAAAAGGTGCGGACTTTAGGGGCTGTCCTAAGCTTCCAAAGGTGTTTCCGGCAAGGGGATGACGCTGTTCATGGCTTCTAAGGTATGAATATGCTAATTCGGTGGTAACGCTACCCCCGCCCCCCCGACCCGAGGAGCCTCTCCAAACGTATTTATCCTCATCGGGTATCAATGGCAGATTCAATCGAGAAATGGATTCTATGAGCATGGGGCCGAATGCATCAAGACACAAGTCATCATTCCAAGTTTGATTATCTATAAGAGCATTTACACACATGCAATCGTCAACCACATTTACATTCAAGAAAGTAGGCTTTCTGCATAAAGGGGTGTCAAATAACCAGGTGTCCAGCATAATAGAAGTATTAATACCAGAGTTTGTGATTTTAAAAAAGCCAGGGCCAGTAGGGCCAGTAGTGAGAAGGATTTGAGGAAAAGCCGTCAGGACCGGGAGGACTTTGAGTTATTGGATAAAGGGAGCCTAGGATCCTGGTACTTGGCTTTCATTTAATTACACTTATTAACTTAGCAGATTTTGGCTTTGTTTTTTTAAACTTGAGCGAATGTAAGGGAAGCACATTGAGGTCTGACCTTTCCCCTTAGATCTCATTTTTAAGGATGAACTAAAGTTTAAGTTACATAACAGCTGAAGTTGGAAACTCAGCTTTGTTGTTGTGGAGATTAAGAAATGTACCATTAGCTTAAGTGAGTCTAAGCAAATAAAAGACTAACAAAATCATGAATTTAATAGTTGTGATGAAATCTGGAAGCCTGGAAGGATAAACTTAGCTAGTTCAGATGCAGAGTATGTAACTTCCTATATATACTGCTTATTTGTTACGAGTTATAATATATATGACCAAGAAAGGTGGACATCACAGGCTTGATCATTACCTGTGCCAAGTCAGCTTGTAACAGTCAGCTAAGACCATCTTAAGTCTGTAAGGTTTCTTTTATTCATTTGACTAGTTTAGTTGAGTGTATATTTTTTGAGTGATTTATCTTTGGCATGCTTGTTCATTTGACAGTAGATTTGTGTATCCTGACATCTTTAAAGGGTCTTCTCATCCACATTATCTTTCTTTATATACAGGAGTGGAAAAGGGCTCGAAAGAACCACAACGGGAGAAGGTAGGGAAGGTAACAATAGATCAGTTGCGCGCAATTGCCACAGAGAAATTACCAGACTTAAATTGCACCACCATTGAATCAGCAATGAGAATCATAGCAGGTACTGCAGCTAATATGGGTATTGAAGTGGATCCACCAGTTTTGATGCCCAAAAAGAAGGCAGTCCTCTGACATCAGTATTTGTGTGTAGTTCATTTGTTTTCTTTATTTTTCTTTTTTAGAGTCAATCCACCTTCACAGATTGAAATTTCAGTTTTGTAATGTACTTTCTATTTGATTGTAAGGACTCAATTATCGCGTTGATTATGCTGCTGGTAGTTATTGTATTTCAAGATAGGTTATATAGAAATAGTGAGTTTGCCATCACCAGTCACTCTTAGAATGTATTTGTCAAGTTTATGACAATATTTCGATACCTTTACATCACTCTTTTCTTCTTTTTTTAAATCTTTGAAACGTTAGTGATGTTAGCATCAAAGTTGGTTTTTCCAATTATTCAATAAAATCTATCTACCACATACTCTTCAAATTGAGAGAGCCTAAAAAATTATCGAAAAAAATTTGAGTTGATCTTATAATTATTTACATCAAATATTTAATATTTCCTTCATTTTACGGATTTTTTTAACACTCAGCACGGGCTATAAACAATTGTCACCGTTCTATGCAAGATTGAATATATCGTTCTTTAAGAGCTAGAAGTTCACGTATATTAGACTTATGCATTGTATGTACATTATAAAAAATTAAAAATATTGAATTCGATCAATTAAGTTCACACTCATATTAACCGGGAGCTCTACTGTTTGCTAAAATTAGTAGGGCTGTTCATGGGTCAAACTTGACCCAATGAATTCGAAAAATTAATCCGACCCAAATTAATTGAGTCGGATCGGGTCGGGTTCAATTTATTCAAACCCGATTATAATCAGGTCGGGTCTCGAATTTCAAAACTTGAAACCCGATTACCCGATTAATTATATATATATATAACATTGAGAAGAGCCTACGTCTTCTCAAGAAAGAGATCTTGGGAAGACACTTCTTCCTAGAAACAAAGGTATTGCATCATTTTAGATTTTTTACCCGACCCGATTCAATTTCGAGCTGGTCGGGTCAGATCGAGTTAAAAAAAAATTACTTCAAAACCCGGACCCGACCTGATTGCTTGTTAATTGGATCGGATTAATTTTTTCTCCAAACCCAACCCGTCCCGTGAACCGCCCTAAAAATTAGAGTATCTTTCTTGAAAAAATATTGAAACTTAGTTCAGATTTGAGAATTATCTAAGAAGTTATTTTTCTTTTGGATAATTCCTCTTAGGAAACGAGGATTGCTGAGTATATGTGCGGACCCTGAATTGAAGAATTTTACATTTTCAGAACTAGGTGTTGGGTCAAAGTACTGCCCTCACTATATAATAGTATAAATAATAACACAACTCTAAATGATAATCCTGAGTGTTTAAAAACTTTGAAAAGGCTCAGCACCGTCAATTCCAGTAGTATTTTTTGGAACAAAACCAGCACTGAGAAATTCAAATATTCAGAGTTTCTTATTTACGTTCATATTAACAAATTGTAGTTTATGAGAGGCTCAAAACTTAGGATAACGTATATACAGTGATATCAACTTGGGGATTTCACAAAATGAAGAGGTCAAGTATTCCTCTGTCAGCTTGTTGGGAAGGAAATTAGAATATTTTGTCAGGCAAAGTACTTATCGTTGGGTGTTATACTTTACAGGGAGTCATTAGTTTAGTGAATCACCAATCTGTATAGGCATGTCTCTCTTGCTGAAAGAGTTAATGGTTTTGCCTTGAAGCATGTTCTGCAAGTTGAGACTTCTTTAGGCGAGTTCTTAAATTTGAGATATACCTATCAAGCCGTTGCTGATTCAGGGGTGAGAGTGAGAATGGAAGATCCAAAGGTAACAGCATTGCTTCAACCATGATGAATGTCAGATAAGTGATTGCTTTAGAATATGATGCTACTGCACCACTCCAATGTTCCATAAGCTCTTCAACCTGAAAACGAGTGATTTTTTTATAAGTCACAAAAAAGAAAGAAAAAGAGATCGACCAGAAAGTGTATGCTGGTCGGAGTCCTTGATGTAGTTGCACTGATGTGGAGTCCAAATGGATGGTGGATATGTTAATGAGGCAGAATGCCCGATGAACAAATGTCACGTTGCAGGTATAAAGGTTCCAACATAATGTCATGTTGCAGATATAAAGGTTCTCAAAAATATTATCAATAAAGTTAAGACAAATCACTTACAGCACCATTTTTTCCAAAGGTTAAAGCACTTTGAAATATAACTTCCATCGCATCTGGCATCTCTGGATCACCTGAAAGTTATAATGATTCTTTAATTGAGACTCTCGGAAATATAAAGACAATATCTCCAATCACTAAACCAACCATCTGTATCTTGGAAACCATTAGATAATTTCTCTGCTCGATCATATGCAACGAGAAATCCTCTCTCTGCCCATGAGCAAACCAATAATGGGTTTGTGAAATTCATTTCCACTGTTATATTTTGAGAGAAATGGTCCGTTTCATGAGATTGGTGGTAATTAGTTGACAAACGTGGAAGATAGTCTTGATCATTACTTGATGCCATCCATATTTTGCATAGTTGCATAGTTTGTCTCCAAACAGCTAATATTATCAGTTCAACTGAAAATGATTCTAGATGCAATCCTGCATTAAGCTGTAACCAGTGTATAAATCATCAGAGAACATATACAATTATACATTACCTAAATAGTCTGCACTTGTTGAGAATATAGGCAATCATGCCAATGGTTTCCTAAGTGATCACATCTTTCAAGGCTTTCAAAGCTGAATATGTTCTCCAAATCTAGGCTATCACACCTAAGATTTACTAAGCAACCAAACTTAGGAGAAAAAAGGCAAGCACATATTTCCAGGCTTTCAAAGCTAAATTCTTCACATTATTTGTTCAAAAAACAATAATAAACATAACCCATACTTGGATTATTATATTCCCAAACCTTAGCTGCATGTAGTTTGTATTAACATTTCCTATCAGCTGGGTCATAAAAATTTATAATAGAAATCATCTAAGAGTTAACAAAGCAAAGCTTTCAATTGAGAAAAGATTGACATATCAGCTATAGCAAAGCACTTGGTAGACAGGAATCAAATTCAAACTTAAAAAATTGCATACTTTCAAATATGCAAACTATAATTCATATAATCGTTAAAAATCAAAAGAAACTAATTCATGCATGATAGACAAGAAATCTCATAGCAAGTTATAATGTTTATGCCATGCTTGGTTATTTGAAGTTAAATGACATATTACTTTAATTTTCTTTTGACTAAAGAATGCATTAGATGTGTTTTCAGTGTTCTTTTCACATTTTATAAGAATAATAACAACCAGACCTCAGAGTGAAATTTGAAGTGCTTTAGACTTAGGTGCATTTTGGATGCACTTCCATATAATATAAGAATGCATTTTGGATGCACTTCCATATAATATAAGAATATGTATGTTTGATTCATGTGAATTTTCGCTATCAGAAAATACTTTGTGTAGTAACCACTAATTAATTAAAATAAGCTGAAATAATTACTTTAAGAGAAGGTTATTGATAAGAGTAATCATACTTACAATAATTTTAAGTAGAAATTTTCTACTCAAATTTTGGAAAGTGCAAGCATTTGTTTACTAAGTGAATTTTTCAGGAATCTATTTTAGTTAAAAGAGAAACACAAACTGCCAAAGACCTTATTCTCTTCAATTTTATACTTCAAGCTGTATCTCTAAGCGTATAGGTCATGTCTCCTGCTTTTGTCACCTCATTTATACATAATAAAGGAAAAATATTACATATTACTTTTATGCTTGATTTATACATAATTTTATACATCTTAGTCGCACAGCTTCCTTTTGCAATTCAAATATTTTGACCACTGTTTCTTCAGGTTGGTCACTCTTTTGTTCATCGCCTATCAATTTCCACAGATCTCAATTCTCATCTTAAAAGTAAAATATTCTAAAGAACTGTGTACAAGAATGTTAAACATATACACTCTTTATGTTTAGACAGTATGTTACTTAACTACTAGGAAAAGTGGATGGTGAGCAAGATATGGAGTGTTGAATCTTCAATGTAGTACCCTTCCTTAATCACAACTATCAGGAACTACTTGCTTAAGAATGACGGAACAGTAGAATTGTTTCATTTCTGAGTTTCTCATTGTCAATCAGTGTCCACTTCAACTTCTTATTCAACCTTTTATTACATAGATTTCATATGATTAAACCTTGGGTATGTTAGGAAAGAAATGGTCCTCCACCCACAATGGGATGCAAGAACAACCGATGAAGAGAAAAGAGAGAACTTGATGCAGGAGATAGAATTTTACATGATTTTACAAGAGTTTGTTTGCATCCACAGCTGCACATACCTCCTCTCTCTCTCTTATTCTCAAGTCAGGATTGTTTACAATATGACTGTCCTCTATAGGGCCCGTTTGGTATCCTGTATAAGCCTCTTGTATAGTATTACAGTATTTGGGAAGGATATTAACTAATACCTGCACTAAAAATAATACCCCATAAGCTGCCATAAGGTGTATTAATAATACACTCTCAAAGCTCTTCATTAGCCTGCACTAGAACTTTCAATATTTTTGATACTCATTTTACCTCCGGTCAAAAATTAAAAAATATATAAATAATAATAATAAAATAATTTTAATTTATGAAATATTTTTAATGATAAAATATATTATATAATTTTTTATATTATATTATATTATTATAATGTATTACATATAATATAATATTATAGTGTATATTATATTATATTATATTATATTATATTATATTATATTATATTACATTATATTATATTATATAACATTATATATATTACATTACATTATATTATATTATATTATACATGTTAGTCAATACATACTAGTACTATACATGCTAGTACATGTGTGCACCAAACACTGTATAATAATAGTACAATTCAGGCTAGTACTATACGGGCTCGTTTGGTGCACACATATACTAGCATGTATAGTAGTAGTATGTATTGACTAACCTGTATAATATAATATAATATAATATAATATAATATAACATAATATGATATAATATAATATAACATAATATAACATAATATGATATAATATAATATAATATAATATAATATAATATAATATAATATAACATAACATAATATAATATGTATACTATATAATATATATTATATTATACATTATAATATTATATGTAATATATTATAATAATATAATATAATTGTACAATATTTTATAAATTAAAATTATTTATTTAAATATTTTTTTTATTTTTTATTTAGTTTTTGGCTGGAGGTAAAATGAATATCCAAAATATTGAAAGTTCTAGTGCAGACTAATGAAGGGCTTTGAGAGTGTATTACTAATACACCTTATGGCAGCCTATGGGGTACTATTTTTAGTGCAAGTATTAGTTAATACCCTTCCTAATACTATACAGGAGACTTATACAGGGTACCAAATCAATACAGGCTAGTACTATATGATGTACCAAACGAACCCTATATGTATTTAAGAAAAGTAGGAAAAACTTAAAAAACCTCAGTGCAAAAGGCAAATACATTCCAAATAACTAATTTACTCAAATCTGGTTTTACGTCAAACTTAAAAAGTCTAACTAGCTTTGGAGACATTGACTCAAACTCCCTGCAGAAGCACATTCCCCACGCATGACAATTAATGTAGTGCATAACCTAGTTGGAATTAAAATTAAAATCAGAACTTTCATACCTTTTCCTGAGCTAATTCAACGAGAGCATCCATATATTGGCTTAGACGCTGAATTCTAGAGGAAGGATGCAGTGATGATGTGTCATGTACTTCTTCTGATACAGTAACAGTATAATGTGGCACTGATGAAAAAGGGGAAACATGGCTCTCCACAGTAGCAGCAGCATTAACAGAAGGCGCAGCTTGCTCCTGTGATTGAACTGGAGCCGCATATCCTTTTTCGATCATCTTAATTTTGTAACTAGGCATCCTAGTTGTAGAATCGTCAGAGAGGGATGGTTCAAAAGAAGATGGTAGAGTCTCTAATGATCCAAAATTAGCATTAACAAGAACATATTCTTGTTCAATGAACTCCAATGAGTCAGCAACTGGATAAAATAAAATAAATATTCTTAAGATCAGCTTAGAGAGGCAAACTTAATATCATCTTTAACACTACCTCTTGAACTATTCATCAATGTAAATCCCTTCTCAGTGCTTGCAATCTCCGAGTTACCAACATCTGATGAATTTGATGGTCCAGCATCACCTAAGCCAACATCCTGAATATTTTTTGGCTCAATAGGAAAGTCAGTAGTCCTGAAAAATAACATGATAATATTAAGCCTTTGTATACAAGGCCTTCTGGAATGTTGAAAAACTATTCTAGAAAAACTGAAAAAGAAAGAAAGTACATATAGGTTCTCAATTTGAAAGGGAAGGATATTTTTTGCAATGTTATTCCAATTAGATGAGTATTTTTGTCACAAGAAGCAAACCCCTATAATATATTTACTTTAATAATGTATTCAATGGGGAAATATGTTGCAAACTGACAAATTTAACATATACATTATACAAATCTAAGCTTGAGTCAACCTTGGTTTAGCCAGGAAATTGTGATTGAAGAACTCTTCAAATGCCAGCCTCTCAACTGCAAAATAATAAAAAGTAAATGTTATGCGAACATGTAATTCATAAGACTCTGTAGATTCTAGCATACATACTAAAAGCCGATTTTAGATTGATTTACAGATAATCCAATATTATGGAGTGACACTTGGCTTAAAGGTTGTGAATGTAACTTATGAGTGGACAACACAAGGAAGACATACAAAACCTACATGGTCATGATTCATGATTATAACTCTTGATGAGCATGCAAAGGTGGCAATGGGTCATGTCCGGGCTTAGTCAGGCCGGAACTTTTTCCTCGAAAACTTTTAGGGTAGGCCCAGCCCGACCCACGGCCCAAGCATACATGCTTGAGCCAAGTTTGGACCGCCTAAAAATAATTAAATAAAAAATTGAAATAATTTAATAAAATTAAATAATTAATTAAAATATACTAATAAAACTGAAATACCAATAAATAAATAATAAATCAAAACTTAAAATTTAGTAATTATTTCGTTGTTTTTAAGTAACTTAAATTATTAATTAATTTATTAAAATTTATTTAAAAAATCAGGCCACGGTCGAGACCATGATCGGGCTGGGCTTGACACACTGGTCGGGCGGAGCCAAGCACTAGCCTGATTGCGAGCTGGGCCGGGGCACGGCGCATGTGCCCAAACAGGCTGCCCAGCATGATCCACTTAAGTGGACAAACCACGATGAAAATAGTCCAAATTAAGACGTGTCTTTGCCGCCACAAACCAACCCGGCCCATTGCCACTAGAACACGAAGGTTTATAATAAAGGAAATCAGTCCCTACAATTTTATTATACCAAGACAGAATCATTGATCATAATCTGGAAGCAATAATTTGAAATCTGACCCTAGTTGATTCCTCTTCTACTAAAAGATGATGAAGAATTTAACCTAGATCAAGAAAACATGACCATCAAGAAAAAAAACCTTAAGGGCGTGTTTGTTAGCCCTGTTTTCGGTTTTCGTTTTCGCCCGAAACCGAAAACGGGATCGAAACGTTGTTTGTCGACGACAACATGGGCGGGTTTCGGTTCGTGTTTCGGGAAACACCCAACTACATACAAGCGCGAAAACTACTTCAAGTAGTTTTCCACGTTTTTGCGACCCTTTTGGGATAAAAGTTTCGCGAAACATGAAAACTGGACATGTCAAACAAACATGCTTTCACCAAACAAAAAAACCAAAACTCGAAAACTGATTTCAGTTTTCGCGATTCGAGTTTTCGAAAAAAATTCTCGCAAACAAGCGCGCCCTTAAGCATATAAATAAGAAAAAAAACCTTAAGTGCTAGGCATATAAATAAGAAAAAATTAAGTCCAAGGATAGACCAGCAAAATAGTTATTACCACTAAAAAAACTACCAAGAAATGACTTTACCCATACTGGTAAGTATAAAGTATAGACATAAAAGAACAGAATCCTAGGATGAACCAACAGCAAAGTTCGTCATTAATAAAGATGATAAATTTCTTAATAAATCTTTGAGAGGTTGAAACAACAATTCACCTGGATTTCGACGCATAAGTCTTCTGCACAGGTTTACACAATCAGGATGTAAACTTGCCAAAACATCTTGAGGAAATTGTAGTTCATCAGATGCCATAATGTTTTGAAAAAGCTGTCAACCAAAACGGAAGATAAAAAAATTAGCAATTACATTATGGTTGATTGAGAAAAATAATGGGCAATACAGAAACCTGATAATGAGTATTGCCATCAAAAGGTAGCTTTCCAGTTACCAGCTGGAATAGAATTGCCCCTACACTCCACAAGTCAGCCTGCATTTATTAAGAAAAACTGAATGAATTTCTACTAAGGAGATCTTCTGAATTTATGTAAATAAAGAAAAAATCTATCAAGCTTATCTTGGCATCATATTTTCTGTCCTGAATAATCTCAGGAGCCATGTATAAAGGAGAACCACAAAGTGTGTCAGCTAACCCTTGAGGCATTAGGTATCTGACAGAATGTCATATAACAGAAGTAGGTCAACATATAGGAAAACTAGGACAAAGCTGCAATCAGGAAGATATGAGTAGGTCAATGGAAACAATATGTATGAAAGATGGTCCAACAATCAAGACAAGCTTAAGTGATCAATTGTTTAAGAGAATTTTGGTAAACCCATAAACACTTTATGGTTTATTGGAAAAACTATAAATACTTTATAATACTCTATGGTATTTGTCAAAACCATAACTTTTTCTGATATACCCAAATTACCCCCAATTCTATTCATCAACTCAATTGGTTCTAGGATCAATATGATAGGGTGTGTTAATTATGTAATATTGACACTAAGTCGTGACTGTTTATATATATATATTTTACTGCATAAGAAATAGTAAATTTCACATGTTAATGAAGTCAACAAACCTAAAAACCTAAAAACCTAAAATGTTAATTGCAGTTATATTAGCAATTAGGAAATTTGGTGAAAAATTCTTATATGCTTCTATATGCATTATACTGCATAGGAAACTTTAAATTTGACCTATATATGAACTTCACAAACCTAAAAAGTCATTTTAGGTTATAGGTTTGTGAATTTCATATAAAGATCAAATGTAAAGTTTCCTATACAATAAAATGCATACAAGAGTAGTTAGGAACTTTTGATGAAATGAACATAACTGCCAATATAACTACAATTAACATCACGTTAGTCGGTAGGTTTTAACTTCATAAACATCTCAAATTTAAAGTTTTCTATACAATAAAAATGCAAATAAATACAGTTAAGGACTTTACACCAAAGTTTCTAACTGCCAATATAATTGTGTTAACATTCCATTTAGGTTGTTAAGTTTGTTAACTTCATAAACATGTCAAATTTAAAGTTCCCTATGCAAGTATGCAGTAAAAAGCATATAAAAACAATTAGGAAATTTTATGTATGGTTTTAACAAATACCATAAAGAATTTATGGTTTTGCCACATTCTCATTATTTAATATAGTGACAACTATCAGCTTTTCTTCATTAGCAGAAACCAGTCTGGGAATATCAGCAGAAAAAAAAAGGCCTACGGCTTAACAATAACATTAGCTTACACAATTTTTTGCTCAGAAACTTCAAAAGAAATGTGAGTTGGAAATAATTATCTGGAATACCTTAGAACTTGAACAGTCTGACACAAAAAAAGTATTCAATTTGAAAACATGAATTTACATCAAAGTTTGCAGGTTGCAGCCACTTGATGGACTTGCTTTGCATGCAATACAATGTCAAAATTCAAAAAATTGCACATCTTGAATCAGACAAATTCTTCATGTTAGTGACTTCTTGTGAATGCAACAGAAAATGCATTGGAGAAAAACACTGTCCAGCAGAATCAATTGTAGCAATTTGCACTTAAAAATGATATAGTCAGGAAAATTATGTCAATTCAAAAAGGAACCAACAGATGTCTACTTATTCAGCTGCTGTATTAATGTGTTCAACTTTCAGCAACGATATAAAATGTCTTTAACTATTAAATAGCATCCTTAATAAAGATTATTTACTATTTGCTTCTCTTCATCTAAATATCTAATTTATATGAATTGTTAGTCTGGAAAAGGAACTCAACCAAACAATTTGGTAAAATGTTACCAAAGCAGATAATGTGCATATCTCAACATAAACCTTCAAGACCAGTTTCAAACATCCTCCCTGTTGGAACAGAAATTCCACCCCACCCAATATATATCAAGAGCACTTACGGCAAAGTACTAGGAACTTGGTCAGGTCATCTGATCATCCCTATATGGTCAGTACTAGGTTACTTGCCATACTTAAATAGGGTCACCAGATCATACATTTGACTTGTTCTGTTGGGCTGTCAACTGCGGATAGTTGGCACCTTTTATCAGAATAGGGGTGACAATTAAGAACATTAATCCACATCTCAAGTTTGATACTCATATTAAAGTAGGTCATTTGCTTAACAACAGCCCTCCACCTTTTTCATCCGGGCTTGGGACCGGCATGGGCGGTGTTACAATAATCAATAGTATAATAATTTCGTAGTATATATCAATCATTTCTAACTTTTTAATTTAGCATAACTGTTTGGTATTCAACTATGAGATCCATCTATGTATATTGTACACTATATGTTCTAACTAGTTGAAGTTCTCACGCATATGTCAACCTATGTGTTGATCATGAACTTATGCATAACAGCCATTTGGTTATCCAAGTTAAAACTCAGCAAAATCTCAAGATTCTTCCCAAATTGACAGGTTATATGTGGTTTTTGCAGTTGGTCATCTGATCAAGTCAGTGTCATGTTTGTCAAGGTGGCTGAGACATAGAAACTTGTAGCAAACTTTCCTAGGCTCCTCCAACGATCGCCAAGGTTGGATTTCAAAAGGCTTTAAAAGTTACAAAGCAAAAACCATAAATTAGATTACCCTACCAAATTGACAATTTTTTATTACAAAAAGCTCTTTCTCCTGGAATGAAGTCTATGCTAGAAAGGAAGGAATCAATTTCTCACCTTGCAAACCCAAAATCACCAATCTTCAAAACTGCAGTTTCATCACTAGTTGATAACAGAAGGTTCTGCAAATTTAGTATATAACTGTCAACATATAGCTAAGAGATTGTCCATCTAGCTGTATTTGTTATGCAATTGACAAACCAACAATAAAATGACAAACACATGAATCCTAGTAAAAGAACATATAAAATAAATCACAAGGTTTGTCCTACCACAAAGTCCACAACACATAATACCAGAAAACAACAAAATGTGAAACATTTGCTATTGGATATAACTATATAAGGCAAAATACAATGAAGGAAAAGTTTTGTGATTCAGGAAAAATGGGCGCAAAGTGAGCAACCAACTAGAAAGCTAAAAGAAGTCTCAAGTTGCACAATTGATAGTCTAAGAGATAGGGTTCAATTGCAGTATGGAGTTCTAAGGAATTTCTAAGGCATAATGTTACTATGCTTTCTATTTTGGCATAGGTTCCCATTTTTTAGCAAAGCTGCGAGCTCTCCTAGTTGGAATTTGTATCAGTAGATTCACCATTATTTGGATTTACATGCGTTTAAAACAAGAAAACTTACACATTGGAAAGAAAGGCCAACTGTGACAATCCATTGATTGTATAAGTTCATTTAAAGAGCAACTAGAGTAGTTCTCCCGAACTCAGATAACAAAAGAAAGGGAAAATGCTAGGTTTCTTGTAGGTATTTGGTTCTCTGTATTGCATTCATCTCCTGGATCAGATTAACTACTTGCTTAAAAAACAAGTAGGCTTTTGTTCCATGTTTTTCATTCACGAAAATAAGAGAGTAGGGAGTATTGCCAAACAGAAACTACAAAGAAAATAAGTATAAGTTATTATGATATATAGTTATAATAACACATGTACAAGAAATTCAAACTAACTAAATTCTTTTAGTGCTTTCCAAGAAACATAAATGATGTCTGAAAAAGAAGATATAAAATTAACATTACTTTTTGTCTGCATACAAGATCAACTCCCTTGTGTAAACAGCAAAAGAAACTGCAATTCTATCTATTTATATAAAGCATAGTAGTATAGTAGTATAATTTATTCCTAATTACACATTTAATGGTCAAAAACCATTAAATCGTGAAAGCATGTTAAGCATGGCAGTAAGTACGGAGTAATATGATTAAGTTCAGACACAAAAACGATATGAGGAAGCCTCTATGGTAGAAGGTGATGTGATAGTGTTCTTTTATTCTCCTGTGGTATAATCCAATTCTTTTTTTCCTTTGATAAAAAAATAACTATTCAAATGTGCAAAATTGCATCAACAGCAATATCATGTAGCAATTCACCTGTGGTTTGAGGTCTCTGTGAATGAGATTATTCTCACGAAGAACTTTCAATCCTTCAGCTGGAGGGACAAACACAGGAAACAACCCATCCAAACAATTGAGCATCAATGCAGCAATTCAACCAAAGAAATCATCCAAAACAATTCGGAATAATAAATCTTTTGGTGAAGCTTAAGAACTGAACGCTTACCCAGCTGCCTCATAAAGTGCCTCGCGACGCCCTCCGACACTCTCCCATAGCTCCCGTAACGTTTGATATAACCTGCAACGTCGCCACCGGCGCAGTACTCCAACACAAGAAATATCTTGTCCTCCGTCTGTTCAAGCCCATCATTCCCAAAATTAGTTTCGTTCCATCAGGAATTGAGAGAGCGACGGAATGAGTTATGATCATAAGAGAAAGGGACAATACCTGGACGGCCTCGTAGAAACGGACGATATTGGGGTGAGATATGTGGCGAAGGATAGCGATCTCCTTGAGGAGGCCGTCGCGGACCTTGCTGTCGACTTGCTTCTTGTCGATCTCCTTCACAGCCACCTCGTGACCATGCAGCCGGTGCCGCGCCCGCCACACCACCGCGAAGGAACCCGACCCGATCCTCGGCCCCAAGATATAGTCGCCCACTACCCGCGCCCGCCCCTCCTCAGCTGTCGCCATGGCCACCCCTTCCTCTTCTTCTCCTTCTTCTTGTGCGATTTTAGGGAGACTGTGAGAAGATGCAGAGTGCGTGCGCCCGAAGCTTCTCCTCTCGCTTGAAAATTTCATTGCTGGTAGAGGAGTTGATTCTGCTGCATGCGCCCGAAGCTTCTCCTCCCGCTAGCTGGTTTCATTAGTCGGGGAAGGGAGAACTGAAGAAGAAGAAGAGAGAGAGGCCTCGAACTCGAGGGTTTTGGCTTCAGCCTAACAGTGAGGGGAAAGCGAAACGACGTGGTTGAGGTGGGCCCTTTTGCTGATCGCTATCCATCTTCGAACAGGAAACATTATAATATCTTCTATCTAGAGGCCCCCCCCCAAAAGAATCGTGGCGGCAACGCGTCTGCAAAGAGGGTCAAATATGTGTTTCTGATTAAGAAATAACAGATAATCCGAAAGCAATTCCATCTAATGGAGTTCGTCAAATTCGAGCCCAATCCAACGGCTTGGACGTTCGCCCCACCACCGTCTTCTGATATCCTGTAGTAAAATATCACCAACACGAATACGCCCACAAGTTTACCGGCTGAACTAGTCGCCACGTCATCCGGATCCATTGGGGCCCACCACTCCTTCAACCGCCACGAGCACAGGTAAGCGGGTAAGGATGGGTAGAGCCTTGGCAACTCGATCAATTTTGGTATGATTTAGGAGAAGAATTTTGCGACTGCGTGCTAACTGCTAACTGCTAATTGCAATTTTGCAATAATAGATATAACGATTACATTAATTCGAACCAGGTACAAAATTACTCAAATTAGCACGTCTTTTTAAGTCAAATGAAATGTTGATGCCACCAAATATTTTAATTCTTGAGTTGGTTGACTTGACCATCGCTTCTTTTGGTATTACTCCATTATTTGATGCTTGATAAGCACGCAAACAACCAAAACAGTAAATAAAATTAATTTTACCAATCAAACACCTGAATTAAACTTGAGCAGGTTCGTGAAATGTTGGTGGGAAAAAAATTGGAACATAGCCCTCGGTCAGATCGCGGATTGGACCGGGCCCATGTAGCAGTAAACCGTGCATTTGTCGGTTTTGTTATTTTGGATTCGGAGCATGAGTAACAAACTAATAAACGTATCGAGCCCAGACTACCAATGGTGAGATGAAATGGCAATTGGTATCTGCTCCTACAATATATTGTTTGCTTGATGTTATCTTTGACCTCTTGAAAACCATATATTTCTTGAAGATGAAGAAGGCTAGGGCAACATATATATATATGGGTGCAAAAGACTAATTTGAAGGCATTCCCTCTAACCTTTACCTTCGAAATAGATGCACTGCAATTGCACCCTCATGCTCTTAATTAGCTAGTATATATATGAAGTTTGTCAGGTGGCAACCAAAGAACTCAGATGTGAACCATGATGAGCCGAGTGAGGCTCACACGATATAATTTTCTTGAGAGGTCCAAGTCTGGAGATTCCACCATATTCTTCCCCAAGACCAAATAGGTCTTCACATCAAATAGGCTCAACCCTCTTAATTCCTCTAGTTCACATCAAATTTTCTCCCGTCAATAATATTATCTAACGATGACAATAATTTGGTTAATTATATATTTTTTTTGGATAATTGAAACTAAAACCATTTAAAAATGTGCTAAAATTGAAAATGAAACCGTTCGTTTTAAGAATTAATATCCAAAATTAAAATTAATTTGTTAGACGTGATTTATAAATAAAGTGATTTATAAATATATAGTCCACATCATCATTTGATGTGGACCACTTATCTTCACGTGTTTATCCTTATGTGGTTCACATATTATGTAATTTTACCATTTTATCAATGTCTATCTCAAACCCAGTTCAAGTCTATCCTTCCACCTTTGATAACAAGGTGCGTATATAAATAGGTCGGGATACTCATAGGTCCTCATACTTATTCCTACATTTCTACACCATCTACTGAGGGTCCTGAAGAGAGTATTGAAAGACCTATTGAGGAAGGTGCACAGGAGCAAGAAAGAGAACCCGAGCAGCGCATCAATACGATATCAATGGCAGGAGATTAGTCTCGATTATACGCTTCCGCAATTATACATGCCACGTTCTATTATTAATATAATCATGCAATTTTTCTCCGCATTGATTATATTTTTTCGAACCTTTTTCTGTATCTTTTCTCTAAGTATTTCTTTGCCGTTAATGGAGCCGTTTCTTGATCAAAACATCTTTTATCGATTTCTTGATCAGAACATCTTTTATTGATTTCTTCGTCGTTGTTTCCGTGTTTGCACCAGCCTCCGAATCCCGGTTGGACTGCAAGTGTCCGTCGGCGGTGCAAGTGTCGGCGTAGCGCTGTGATCGCTGGCCTCTTCACTGTATAGGCGCCGAGATCGACATCTACTACATGCGGCCGACTGACAGGAGTTTTGAGGTCTTCTCGTTGATCGGTCCATTGCATCCAAGAAGACAATGGATTGAGCGGCGCCTGTGCGACGCGACAAAGGATGTGAAAGCCGATTTCCGGCATGGAGCAGCGACCGAACTCCCTTGTCCGCCGACGCATGCAGCGTAAGCTCCGGCTGGAAGTCATGCGAGCGACTGCATCAAGAAGTAGCAGTCTCTCGGCTTCTTTCCTCGTCACTCGATCGGAGCCAGAGATACCTAACGCTCGGCATCAATGGCGTCATGGCTTTCTGGCTTCTCTCCCATCCTTGCATCTACTGGTTTTCTAGCGCCTCTGCAGTCGTTGGCCATCGCCGGCGGATGAAATGGCACAATCAACGGCGATGTGGAGATGAAGAAGGTTGGCGGCGGCTGCTGCAATGCAAATTTTTTAATTTTAGGGTTTTTGTGTGTGTTTGCATCGTAGAGAAGAAGAGGGTAGGCTGGGTAGATGGATAACAGGTTCAAGGTTTAATGGATTTTGAATCCGCTTAACTTACCCGATTTTAAATGTTTTTAAGTTATTGGATTTGCATCTTTAAATCCGGATCCATATACCTCTTTCACTTGATCCAAATTTTAAGTCATTTGGTTCAATTGGGTTTATTTCAAATTTCGGTTCAATTGGATTTATTTAAACTCCGATTCAATTTGGTTCAATTCAAATTAATATAGCATTGAACCGGGTTCCAAAATATAGAGTTGGTCTGATTCAAATCAATTGAACCAGGTCCAATTCCTTTATTTTGAATTGATTTCAATTTCTTATTTGGTTTGTTTTGGTTCACATCGGTTCAAACAAATTGAAATCTGGTCTAATTTTGGTTCATTTGAAATTTCTCATTTATTTAAAGTTGGTCCAATGTTGGTTGGGTCAACTTAGATCTAATTTGGATTTTAAATTTGATTTCTTTTGAAATTGCATAATCTAACCCAATCTAAAATTTCATGAACTAGAAGAATTAATAATTCTATAACTGAAACCAATTAGCAGTAAATCATTTTATATATATTGTGTTAAATCATGATATATGAATTTAATCATTTACTGCTTCAATTATTGTATTGATAAATTATGATCCTGCATCTATTTGTCATATAATGCTTGTTACATTAATTAACTATGTTATGTTGTAGTTAATTGTAATGCATATGTCATGTTATATCATATAAATATTTATGCAACATTATGATGTCATGTGACCCATAGAATTTGACTAATTAATGAGTAGCCACAGCATCTTTAGTTATGTCAAATTTTAGATTTAATTGATCAAATAATTTAACTAATTAAGGAGTAGCCACAACATCTTTAGTTAAGTTAAAATCATATATTTGACAATTTTAGGTCACATTTAGATATATATATATATATATGACATCAAATTGTAATTAACTATTTAGAGTATGATAAATTTTATCCCACATGAATTTTTGTCATACTTATATGATTAATTAGTGTGAAATAATAGGTTATATTTTCCTAATTAGCCCACAGGTATTAGGAAAAGGAAAATAATTTTATTAGTTTCACATACAGTTTAAACATGAGTCCTAAAATAAAACTTAGCTCATATGCAATTTTTATTGTATTGACCCATGTTATTTTTCTTGTTTACATTGGTAAAACTTAATATCTATATTTGCCTCTATTTTTCATGAACGTGTATTTTCCTAAATTGCAGCAACTCAAGCTATTAATTTTATAGGCATTCCCGAATTAACTGGGGGCAACTATAGAACCTAGAAGGAGAGAATTCTTCTCCATCTGGGGTGTGTGGACATTGACTACGCTATAAGGAAATCGGAACCACCTGCTCCTACAGACGCTAGTACTCCGGCTGAGGTTGCTCTATATGAACAATGGGAGAGATCCAATCGGCTTAGCACGATGTTCATAAAGACCAAAATGTCTACTAGCATTCGTGGTTCCATTGGGGAGGGGAAGAATGTAAAGGACTTGTTGAAGGCCATAAACAAGCAGTTTGAGTCTTCAGATAAATCCCTAGCCAGCACCCTGATGAATAAATTATCATCAATGAGGCTCATATGAGTAAAAAGTGTGCACGAGCACATCACGGAAATGAGGGATATAACAGCTCAACTCAAAAAATTAGAGGTTGAAATGTTTGATTCCTTTATTGTGCATTTTATTCTAAATTCTTTACCTTCGCAATATGGGGCCTTTAAAATCTCCTATAAGACACATAAGGAGAATTGGTCAATCAATGAATTACCTGACTATGTGTGTACAAGAAGAAGGAAGGCTACTTGCAGAAATAGGAGAGAATGCACATTTGGCTCTTCAAGGAAAGAGGAAAAAAGAGTTCAACAAGTATAAAGGCAAAGACAGACCTGTCATCAAAGGTGACATCAAGAAAGTGTCCAAGTGTTACTTCTATAAAAAGAAGGGGCACGTAAAGAATGATCGTGCCAAATACAGAATCTGGCTTGAAAAGAAAGGTATTTCAATCTCATTAGTTTGTTATGAATCTCATATGATAAATATTTGTCGAAATATATGGTGGATTAATTTCGGTTCTACAATCCACATTTCCAATACCCTGTAGTGCTTTTAAAATCACAGGAAGCCAACAGAAAGTGAGCATTGCATCTATACTGAAAATAGAGTGCCCTCACATGTAGAGGCAGTAGGAACATGCAAAGGCACTTTAAGTAGTGGTTTTGTTTTGATTTTAGAAAAGACATTTTATATTTCAATTTTTTCCAAAAACTTGATATCTGTTTCAAGACTGCTACCTTTTGGATATTCCTTTAATTTTTCAGATTCATCTTGTTCTTTGTTTTATAAATCTAATTTTATTGGAAAAAGTATTCTGGTAGACGGTCTTTTCAAAATGGAATTGCAAAATATTTCTTATAATAAAACTTTGCATGTTCAACAAACTGCGGGTATTAAAAGATGTGTTGTAAATGAAAACTCCTCTAAATTATGGCACTGAAAGTTAGGTCATATATCCATTGAAAGGGTAAAAAGATTGGTAAATGAAAATGTACTTGATACTTTGGATTTTACCATCTTTGACACTTGTATAGACTGCATTAAAAGAAAGCAGACTAATATGTCAAAGAAATGTGCCAAGAGAAGTTTCGACATATTGGAGATCATACATACAGATATATGTAGTCCAGACATGAACTCGTGTGGTCAGAAATATTTCATTTCCTTCATAGATGATTACTCACGATATATGTATATCTACTTGCTTCATAACAAGCATGAAGCATTGGATGCCTTTAAAGTTTTCATAGCAGAATTAGAAAAATAATGCGGTAAGCAAATAAAAATCATGAGATCAGATAGGGGAGGTGAATATTATGGAAGATACACTGAGGATGGACAAGCACCTGGTCCATTTGCAAAATTCCTTCAAGAGCATGAGATAATTGCCCAATACACCATGCCGAGATCTCCATATCAAAATGGTGTTGCAGAAAGAATGAACCGAACATTATTGGACATGGTGCAGAGTATGCTTAGCAGCTCCAAGCTTCATAAGTTCTTGTGGCCTGAAGCACTTAAGACGACAGTGTATATATTAAATCGGGTTCCAACCAAGGCTGTTACTAAAACGCCATTCGAGTTATGGAAAGGTTGGAAACCGAGTTTGCAACATATGCGCGTATGGGGATGCCCGTCTGAAATGATGATTTACAATCCACAAGAGAAGAAGCTAGACCCAAGGACTATAAGTGGGTATTTCGTTGGATACGCCGAAAAGTTTAAGTGATATAGATTTTACTGTCCTTCTCATACTAGGTTTGTGGAATCTAGAAACGCTAATTTTCTAAAAAATAACTTAATTAGTGGGAGTGATCTTTTTCAGAAAGATCATTTGGAGAAATCCACTCCTGACTCAAGTGAAAGATTGGTTGTCATTCACAATGCACCTCTTCTAGGTGTTCAACAATCGATCATTGAGAATCCATAAATAGTCGACAACAATCAAGTAGATCTTGGTACTCAACAATTATCGGGCACTGTTGAGGAACCAGTTGTGCAACAGGCTCCTCAAGAGCCTGATGACGCAACATTAAGAAGATCTACTAGGATGAGAAAGTCAGATATTCCTAGTGACTGTAGTGTATCTACAAGAGTCTGACTATAATATTGGGGCCGGAAATAATCCAGAAACCTTTTCACAGGCCATGGATAGCAATGAATCTAAGTTGTGATACAATGCTATGAAGGATGAGATGGATTCAATGGCTTCAAATGAAGTCTGGGATCTTGTCGAATTGCCTAAAGGTTTTAAGGTCATAGGGTGTAAATGGGTCTTCAAAATCAAAAGGGATTCCCTGGGCAATACCGAAAGATATAAAGCCAGACTAGTAACCAAAGGATTTACTCAAAAGGAAGGGACCGATTACTCGGAGACCTTTTCTCCAGTATCAAAGAAAGATTTCTTCCATATCATTATGGCATTAGTGGCCTATTTTGACTTAGAACTGCACCAAATGGATGTGAAAATGATATTCCTCAATGGTGAGCTAGATGAAGATGTTTATATGAAACAACCAGAAGGATTTTACTCTAATAAAGGTGAGCATTTGGTTTGCAAGCTCAAGAAGTCCATATACAAATTCAAACAAGTCTCCCGTCAGTGGTACTTGAAGTTTCATGATGTCATCTCTTCATTTGGTTTCATAGAGAACATCATGGATCAATGCATATATCAATTAATTAGTGGGAGTAAAATTTGTTTCCTTATCTTATATGTGGATGACATTTTACTTCCAACCAATGATAAAGGGTTGCTATATGAGGTGAAACAATTTCTTTCTAAGAATTTTGATATGAAAGATATGGGAGTAGCATCTTATGTCATTGGCATCAAGATCCATAGGGATAGACCTCAAGGCATTTTAGGTCTACTCAGGAAACCTATATCAATAAAGTCTTAGAGAGATTTCAGATGAAAGATTGCTCATCAAGTATAGCACCCATTGTAAAAGATGACATATTTAATCTTAGCCAGTGTCCCAAAAGTGATTTTGAAAAGGAACAGATGCAAAATATTCCATATGCTTCGGCCGTTGGCAGCCTCATGTACCCTCAAGTTTGTACAAGGCCCGACATAGCATTTGCTGTTGGAGTATTAGGAAGATTTCAGAGTAATCCAGGGATGGACCGCTAGAAAGCTGCAAAGAAGGTGATGAGATACCTTAAAGGTACCAAGGATTACATGCTCATGTATAAGCGGACTACCAACTTGGAGGTTATTGGCTACTCCGACTCGGACTTTGCTGGATGTGTCGACTCTCGAAAATCGACATTAGGGTACATTTTTATGTTAGCCAGTGGAGTTGTTTCATGGAAAAGTGCCAAGCAGACATTGACTGCTACTTCTACCACCGAGGCTGAGTTTGTATCTTGTTTTGAGGCAACCTCACATGGTGTGTGGTTAAGGAGTTTTATTTCAGGTCTTAGAATTGTGGATTCTATTTCCAGACCTATAAAGATTTACTGTGATAATTCAACTGTTGTTTACTTGGCTAAAAATAGCAAAAGTGGAAGTCGAAGCAAGCACATCGACATAAAGTATTTAGCCATAAAGGAACGTGTTAAAGACAATAAAGTAGTCATTGAACACATCAACACTGAATTGATGATCGTCGATCCTTTGACAAAGGGCATGCCGCCAAAGGGTTTTAAGGGTCATGTAGACAGTATGAGACTTGCTTCCTTAATGTAAATTATAAAGAAATTTTAAGTTTTTAATTAAGACTCCTATTTTAATTTGTTATTTCTCATTTTATAGTGTACACATACAGTTTGAGAATAACAATTTAGTTAGACCTAGAATAAACATAAGGTTTATTCATAAAGTTATTTTGGATTGAAATGCATTGTGATATATAGAAGATAATACTCGCTCAAAGAGGACTTGTCGCTATGATTCGTGTGTTTTATTCCCTCTAAAGCAGATATGAGAATTTTTGATATGATAATATATGGACCAAGTGGGAGAATGTTAGACGTGATTTATAAATAAAGTGATTTATAAATATATGATCCACATTATCATTTGATGTGGACCACTTATCTTCACGTGTATATCCTTATGTGGTCCACATATTATGTAGTTTTATCATTTTACCCATGTCTATCACAAACCCGGTTCAAGCCTATCCTTCCACCTTTGATGGCAAGGTGCGTATATAAATAGGTCGGGATACTCATAGGTCCACATACTTATTCCTACCCTTCTACATCATCTATTGAGGATCCTGAAGATAGTATTGGAAGGCCTATTGAGGAAGGTGCACACGAGCAAGAAAGAGAACCTGAGCAGCGCATCAATACGATATCAATGGCAGGAGATTAGTCTCGATTATACGCTTCCGTAATCATACATGCCATGTTCTATTATTAATATAATCATGTCGTTAAAAATAGATCATGTCATGTTCTATGTATAAACACTACTGGAAAAATGGGCATCGGCAACGGCTTGCAACGGCCAGGCCCGTTGCAACGGAGTCGTGGTAGAAAATTGTGTTGCTGATAATTTAGTAACGACTCAGCAACGATCACTCGGGCCGTTGGTAATAATATTATCAACAACGACTTTGCCACGGACACAGAGCCGTTGCTGATAACATTATTAGTAACAGCCCGTGAGGCCATGGCAAGGCCTTTAGTGAAAGACTGTTACTAAGCCGTTGATGTATATCATCAGCAATGACTTACGATACAGTTTTAGTAACGGCTTTCCCACGGACGGCATGGGAAAGCCGTTGCTGATGACCATATCCTGCAACAGAAATTTTTTTAAAAGTCCAAATTTCCATTTAATACGTTGATACATTATCTGATACATAACTCACACACCCATACACCCATACATACATCCATTCACACATCACAAATACACCCAGATATACATCAAAACAATTATATAGATATTTATTTGTATCCACAATCATATAAAAATTATTCAAATGCAAAATTAAAGTATCAATATACAAACAAAACAAATTAAACCTAAGTAATAAAGTCAATATATAAAAAACAATAAATCTCACGATGACGATGGAGGTTGATCTGGATCATATGGCGGGGTCTGGAGTGCTTAGGTGTACACCGGCGTGGACTGACTCGAGGACGATGGATCAGATGATGCCGAAGGATAACCTGACATGTTGCGTAGCATAACATGCATCTCCGCCATCATATGACTCTGACGCTCCATCATCTCAGTCTAATGCGCGATCGTCTCCTCCAATATCCTTATCCTGCTACTATGATCGTCTCCTCCTCCAATATCAATATCCTGCTACTATCTGATACATAACTCACACTCGGACGCGCACCGGTATCGTCCACTTTGGACGTGCGCCGGAATCGTCCACTTCGGACGCGCGCCGGAATCGTCCAATATGGACTCGAACGGTCTCGAAATATTTAGAAAATAATCATCCATCCGACGAGTTCATATATTTCACGTACGCATCGACGAGTCGGATATGATTTAGCAAAACCTTAGATCCGTTCGGGGATTGTATGTTCGTGTAAAAGAAGTAGATGATCTTTTATACGATGTACAATTCTTGAATTGTCCCTGATTGGACAATTTGAGAATATAGTTATTTGTATTGCACTTACGTTTTTATTTTAACTGTTAACTAATTATTCTAAATTTCGGCAACATCTCTCTTGTTCTCCGATACGCGCCCAGATGATATGCGTATTCGGAGAACTATAGGGAGATGCTGCTGAAATTTAGAATAATTAGTTAACAGTTAAAATAAAAACGTAAGTGCAGTTCAAATAACATAAATCCCGAATGGAATAGGACAATCTCACCTAAAGACATTAACCAAAGAAATTGTCATTGATTGACAGAATCATGTCGGCTGATCGAAGTTGGATGTACCGACGTCTTGATCGTGGAGCTTTAACGAATGAGTTTCGATTAGGCGTAACGTACTTCCTAAATTTCGCCTATTCGAATCGGAATTTCGTTAGCATGGGTGATCAAATCCGATGTCCGTGCCGCATTTGTTCAAATAGACGATTTTTGGATCGGGAGACTGTCACTCTGCATCTATATACCAAAGGATTTGCACCAAGATATTTTCTATGGACTTGACACGGGGAGTCACGCGAAGTCGGGACGTCGAGCAATCCTGTCGTTCAGACATATGGTGAATCTTCCTCTGCTGGTGCTTCTTCATCCAGTCAATGTAATCCCTATAGAACTATGATACTTGATAGTCTTGGGGGTCAATTCCACCTGAATGATAATGTTGATCGGCCAGTTCTACAGACATCAGTCCCACCAGATACTACAGCGGTTGATATCACAGAAGTAGGGGCTGCGGTAGAGATTGAATTACCGAATAAAGAAGCTGCAGAATTTTACGAGATGTTGAAAGCTGCCGATGAACCTTTGTATGAGAATTGTCCTAAATACACTAGGTTTTCAGCAATGACACAGCTCTTAAACATCAAGGCCGATTTTAATATCAGCGGAGTTGCGTATGATCGGATTGCTGGATTGATTAATGGAATGTTGCCTACTGATAACAAGTTTGAGCCAACTTTTTATAAGACTAAAAAGCTAATGAGAAAATTGGGGCTTGGGTACGAAAAAATACACGCGTGCCAAAATAACTGCATTTTATATTATAAAGAAAATGTGCAGTTGGATAAATGCCATGTATGTCAACACCCTCGTTACAAGGAGAAGAAATCGGTCCGACAGAAAAATATCCCGTTTAAGGTGCTTCGGTATTTTTCACTAACACCGAGACTTCAAAGATTATTCATGTCGAAAAAGACAGCCCCCTACATGAGTTGGCATGCAAGAAGTCGTGATGATACAGTAATGACTCATCCATCTGACAGTGAAGCATGGAAACATTTGGATACATGTTATCCTTCATTTGCTAGGGATACTAGAAATATCAGATTGGGATTGTGCACAGATGGTTTTAATTCGTTTGGATATTCTGCAACTCCTTATTCAGTTTGGCCAGTGCTGCTGACAGTTTATAATTTGTCACCGTCAATGTGCATGAAAGATGAATTTATTTATCTTTCGATGATTATTCCGGGTCCTAAGGGTCCGCGAAAAGAAATTGACATATTTCTCAGACCCTTGATAGATGAATTGAAAACATTGTGGACTGAGGGAGCTGTCACTTATGATTGTCATCGGAAGCAAAACTTCAATTTAAAGGCCGCGGTCTTGTGGACAATCAATTATGTCACCGCGTACGGCATGTTGTCGGGTTGGAGCACTCACGGCCGACTCTCTTGTCTGTATTGTATGGAACACTCTAAATCAATCAGTCTTCAGAACGGACGAAAAATCTCATTCTTTGATTGTCATCGTTGATTCCTACTGGTTAATCATCAGTATCGAAGGAATCGTAATAAATTTACTAAGGGCAGAGTCGAAAGAGATGGGCCACCATCGATGTTGTCTGGTGAACAAATGTTAGCATGTGTTTCAGCACTTCCAGATATAGTATTTGGTCGCAATGAAAGAGTGTTAGGTTTTGGCCAAACACACAACTGGGTGAAAAAAAGTATCTTTTGGGAATTGCCCTATTGGAGTTCATTATTGATTCGACATAATTTAGATGTCATGCACATTGAAAAAAATGTGCTTGATAATATTTTCAACACTTTGATGGATATTTTTGGAAAAACTAAAGATAATGTCAAAGCCCGACATGATCTGAAAATACTTTGTAAAAGACCAGAGTTGGAGTTACAAGAGGTCAATGGACGATATCTGAAACCGAAGGCCCTATATGTGTTAAATAAATAACAGATCAAAGATGTTTGTCAATGGGTAAAAGAACTCAGATTACCCGATGGATATGCTTCAAACTTATCTCGATGTGTGAACGTCGATGATTGCAAAATATCAGGGATGAAGAGCCATGATTGTCATGTATTCATGCAGAGATTACTTCCGATCGCATTTCAAGATCTTCTACCTGATAATATTTGGGGTCCGTTGACTGAATTAAGTATGTTTTTTAGAAGCATCTGTGCAAATGTCCTTCGAGTCGAAGATATGTCAACACTTGAAAATAATATTGTTGAAATCATATGCAAGTTGGAGCAGTTTTTCCCTCCTGCATTTTTTGACTCGATGGAGCATCTACCGATACACTTGGCATACGAGGCACGAGTTGGTGGCCCCGTTCAATATCGGTGGATGTACTTATTTGAAAGATACATGAATCGTCTGAAGAAAAAAGTAAAGAACGCCGCAGCTGTTGAAGGATCAATATCTGAATCGTATATCATCCAAGAAATTTCAACATTCTGCTCATTTTACTTTGAATCGACAGTACAGACAAGATTTGATCGTCTTCCACGTAACGACGACGGGGGTGTTCGACATTCAGATGGACGTTTAAATATATTTTGTCACTCTGGTCGTGCTTTTTGTTCTCGTCCATCTCGACACTTAAGTGATGAAGAGTATCATTTGGCACACTTGTATTACTCAATTGTCCAGAGATTGAACAATTCATTGAAATATTTGACATTGAGATGGTGCAAAAATACTCTATTCACAACGATCAAGAATTGGAGAGATTACGGAATCGTGATTTCCCTACTTGGATTCAGAGTTACAGCAAAGATCACAGAGCTGAAATAGATGAAAGAATATTTGAGTTTGTTAGTGGACCATCGCGACTTGTGTCGTGCTACAGCGGATATTTTGTTAACGGGTATAAATTTCACACGGTTGAATATTCATTTACAAAGAAGACGATGAATGCTGGGGTCTGCGTGAAAGGGACAACCTATGTTGAATGTGATATGGATTTTTATGGACTGGTGGAAGAAGTGATAGAGTTGCACTACTTCGGCTTGAAATCAGTGATCCTATTTAGATGTCATTGGTTCGATACAACAGAAAGGGGCATGAAAGTTCATCCAAAATACAAACTTGTTGAGGTTAATTACAAATCGAAATTGGCAGCAAATTAGCCTTTTATATTGGCATCACAAGCCGAACAAGTATATTACGCGAAGTATCCGACTCGAAATAAAGATAGAGCTGATTGGCGTGTAGTCTGTAAGACAAAAGGTAGAGGAAAAATTGATCCGATAGTAGGAGAAAATGAGCTTATACCTGATATGACACATGGTTTCTATCAAGAAGATGATCCTCCTGCTGTAGATCGTATTATTCCAATACTCGAGGAAGCAGACACAACGTCAATTCAATTAGAAGTTGAATATGCTGATGATGACGATCATGAAATTGAGGAAGCTGAAGATGAAGAAGATGAAGAAGAGGAAGAAGAGGAAGAATTCGAAGATTATTATTCAGATGATGAAGAATAATTGTAAAGTATATATTTTATTAAATATATCTCTACTATTTATACAATAATATGATTATATGTCTGTTCGACAGATATGTCTGGTCGTGGTTATCGACGCAGGAGAGCTTCGGAGTCTCCGATCGGTGAGACTCCAGCACTTACTCATGCTGCTGATCCTCCTGTTGCTGATCCTCATGAGGATGATACTGCCGAGGCTAGTACATCCAGACGCAGGCGGCCACGCGGGCCGAACAGGTGGCAGCCTCCACCAGCCACAGAGTCACGTAGATTGATTAGCGTGATTGGGGAGCGGTAATATATCATGAATTATGAATCATTACAAATTCATTATATCATAATATAATATTAAATTTTATTTTTGTTGTGCAGGTTCGAGCAAGAAGAAGTGCCGAGGAGCATTTCTTCTACTATTCGACGATACATGCACGGGGCATGGCCTACGTGGTCTCACGTGCCTAGCGAGCACGTCGACATGTTATGGCGCGAGTTTGAGGCACGTATTATTATGTTTTTTACATGCATGATGATATATTAATATTGGTACTGATATTATTATTTTGCAGGCTCGCTATACATGGGCCGAGGACCAGAGGCCCTTCATTTACGCTGCCTGGGAGGCTATTTCCCGGGCAAGGTACAACGGGCAGCTGGGGCAGGCTCGGTCCCAGGCGATGGCCCGAGCTGGGACCACTAACATCGCGGAGACTCGGGGATACGGCCCCGGTTGGATTACTCCGGATATATGGGACCAGCTCGTGGGAATATGGTCGACGGATCGATGGCAGGAGGTTTCTCGGAATGCGGCTAGAAATTGCTTGTCGGGGGGAGCAGCGCGTCACACCGGCGGCTCTGTTGCATTTGCAGTGAACGCGAACCGTATGGTAAGTATATCTTTTAATTATATATTTTATTTGTTACTATGTGTACTAATTAATGTATTTGTTTTGTAAATGTAGACGACGGTGTCGGATGACAGGACTGTCCAGCGACCCTCCCCGATGGCGGTGTTTGAGCGGACTCACCGTCGAGCACATGGGACGGGGGAGTACATCCACAACCGCGCTGCATACATTATGGTAATTATATATTTGTTTAAATTATTCATTATATATTTATAATTTAAGTTTTATGATAAATATTAAACAAAAAATCAAACTCGAGTAGGAGACCTACAGCCAGACAGTGGTGCAGCGCGGGGGTACCCCCGAGGACTTTGACGCAGCATCGTGGGTCGAGGCCGCAGGTGGCTGGGACCATGGCCGCGTATATGGCTTCGCAGATAGTGGTCATGCGCGAGCCGTACTAGGGCCACTTGGGGCATCGACCCCTCCGGTCGCTGGTGAGCGGCCGTCCACCTCTAGATCCAGTTATGATCATAGTAGCAGAATAAGGACTCTAGAGGACACGGTCGCGTGTCAGACTGAGATGATGGAGCGCCGGAGTCAGATGATGGCGGATATACAATCTATGATACACAACATGTCAGGTCATCCCGAAGCAGGCATCTCTTCGGCATCATCTAATCCATCGTCCTCGAGTCAGTCCACGCCGGTGTACACTCAAGCACTCCAGACCCCGCCATATGATCCAGACCATCCTCCATCGTGATCGTGAGATTTTTTGTTTGGATATTGAACTTGTTACTGAGATATTGAACTTGTTTAACTTATTTTGTTTGGATATTGATACTTCAATTTTGCATTTGAATTGTTTTTATACTATCGTGGATAATTATCAATATAAATATAATTATTTTGATGTATATCTTGGTGTGTTTGTGATGTGTGAATGAATGTGTGTATGAGGGTATGGGTGTGTGAGTTATGTATCAGATAATGTATCAATGGAAATTTTTAATTTTTAATTTTTTTGTTTCCGGGTACACATCATCAGCAACGACTTTCCCACGACCGTCCGTGGGAAAGCCGTTGCTAAAAGTGTATCGAAAGCCGTTGCTGATGACCTACAGCAACGGCTTAGCGACGGGCTTTTACTAACGGCGTTGCTACGGACTCAGCGGCCGTTGCTATTAATGTTATCAGCAACGGCTCCGGGTCTGTGGCAAAACCGTTGCTGATAATATTTTTAGCGACGGCCCGAGCGGCCGTTGCTGATAATGTTTTGAGCGACGGCCCGAGCGACCGTTGCTGATCCGTTGCTAAGTTATCAGCAACGCGACTTTCTGTCACGGCTCTATTGCAACAGCGCGGCCGTTGCTGCTGCTCTTCAGCAACGACTCAGCAACGGCATCAGCCGTTGCTGATGCCCATTTTTCTAGTAGTGATTCCTGAAATTATTCCCTAGTTAGTTCCAACAGCCGCAATCAATCAATTAAGTTTCACACTTGAAAGCAACAAATCAATTGAAGCTACTGATGTTGTATATTTCTCGGCCTCCATAAAAGTCCTCGAGTGCTCCTTTCTTTCTTGACTAGATTTACATCCCTAGAATATATACAGACATATAACAGCGTTTGTTGACTGGTCTAGCATATATCACTACCGACTTTGATCTCAGTATATAAATCCAACTGGAGAAGTGCTTCAATTCAGTCGATTTCTCAAAGATTCTTTCTTCTGTACAGCCAAAGAAAATGATGATGATAATATATAATAACTGCTACCCTTTGATCGAGGTTGTTCTGGATTAATCACAAAAATGGCAATCAACTAAGGATGCTTCTTCACCTATATATATATATAATTCAGTCCTTGACCGGCCATTTTGCAACTGCAACACAATGCAAAGCAAGGCACTCGATTCGCCATCCTGGAGCTGCCTATCACAAAAGCTGCCAAAACCCAGTGAAGAGCCATTTGCCATGATTAATGGCGAGGCAGAATATTGATAAAGAAGGCACTGATCTCTGCAGGACACACAATCAGACGCGGGGCTGCATGCATGCACTCGGCTCTGCTGGGATCATATGGTCCACAGTCTCAGTTCTAGTACTGACAATTTTAACTGTTCATCTTTACCTTTTTTTCGACCTCTGACTCTCCCTGCTCTCTTCTACCTCATTCTTCAAACTCATCAGCAGTTCTTACGTTTTACTGATCATTTCATAATTTATTCCATCTCTTTCAATATCTATGCAATCAAAATTTACAGTCTCGATCACCAAGTAAACAGTCTGTGTATTTCAGGCATTATTCCGCTCTCGAATCTTTCATTTCCTTCGTCTTCTTATGCCCTATATATGTTTTTTTCTTCTTCCTTATACACAGATTTCCACCAACCGGCAACCGTACGTCTGGAAACTGGTAAAAAAAAGTAGCCTTGAAAGCTTTTTCCAACTGACGCCGTGGAATAAAGCTTGCGTCGAGATGCGTGCTTAATTCAGTGCAAAAGAAGATTTATAATCTCAACGTACGTGGTCCCTTCCGTCCTCCTCTTTTGCTTACGTACATGGAGCGGTATTTCCATACAGTAATGCATACGTCCTCAATACAAACCAACTCTTTCACGCGCGCTCATCGACTGCACTGCGGTCAGAAATAGCTGCTACAAATTAACGCCGGCCGGCACAGCAAAAGATTAATATACGCCTGATATCGATCGCTACGTGAGTTGAGTACAGGACAAGGAACAGGAAGACGATCGAGCTGCGGGAATCTTATCATCGATCACATGGACTACAGCGAGCGCGGCATGAGATAAACAGATGCCACAGATGGATGATCAGTAGAATTAAGTGTACTAGTTGAGCCTCTCATTACGCTGCTGTAGCATTTGGACCACCATGTATGTGGAGATCGAGGATGAGGGCAGACCTAATTATGTTGTGCCTTTTTTCTCATTGGAAGATGAGTATATATCACGCGAGGGCTGAGTTAGCTGGCAATCAGGATCATATATAAATATATAGAGATGTAGATTATTGGCTGCTGCATGCATGCTAATTAAGATCAGATATACTAGCTGAACCAGGGCCAGTTGTCTATAGATAGATAGCTATTGCACATGAGACAGAAGAAAAACTTGCATATTAATTATCTACGAAGAAAAGCATAAAATATAATAAGAAAAATTAGACAAAAAAGTACAAAATTTACAAAAATTTTACGTTCTACTCAGAATTTCAAAATTCGCCCGTAAATACACAACCTTTACATCCGTTTATATCATCTACCAAATCGTCAAGTGTCGTCTCAACTTAGCTGGCGTGGAGGTAAACGGTGCTTGCGTGACTGACGGATTGATAAATACATATTTTAAAAAGAAAAATAATTATATAAGATCTCACCTTTTTCTCTCTCTTCTTTTCTTCCTCCCCACATTTCTCCTTCTTCTTCTTCCCAATTGCTACAACCTTTCTTCTTCTTCTTCCCAGCTGCTACAACCTTTCTTCTTCTTCCACAGTGAAGAAGCGGAGCCCGGTGACTAGCACAGGACGCTGCTGGCTACCAACACCATCGGTGTCTATCACAACCACTTTGTCAACAGCGAGTACTACCACGTCGTGATCGACTACTGCGACCATGGCCTGGACCTTCATATATAGGCCCATCCTTGAGGTCCTTGGTGAAGGCGGAGTAGACGCCAGCGTTGACGAGGAAGTCAACGCTCTCGGGATCGCGCCCAAGGAGACCGAGGGCACGAGCGGCGTTCTCCCTACCCCTCGGCCTCCTTGAGAAGGCGGAGGAGGGGCACTGCGCCATCCTCCTTGATGATGAGCTTAACAAAGTGTTGATTGTCCCGGGCGAGTGAAACGAGCGCTGCGGCGGCCCCAAAGCGGGCAGGAGCGGAGACACGGAGGAGCCAGGAGACGTCGGAGATGGAGTTGTCGATCTGGGTGGAGATCTTGGCAAAGGCGGCGGCTGGGGTGATACTAAAGAGATGATGAACGAAGCTTCGATTGTGGCACTTGTCCACGATGTTGTCCATGATGAGAACCTACTCGGTGTCGTCCATGATGCGGCGGGCGGGGCGCTCGTAGAGATCAGTGCGGGCAGCCTGGCAAAGGAGCGTGGCAAGCTTGTCCGCGTGCCCCTTGAGTTCCAAGCACACCTGTTTGTTCGTTTGTGCATTGATTGTCCACTTGCTCACTTGGTCTGTAAGCAGCGACGGTGGAGCCGAGGAGCTGGGTGACCTAGTAGAAGTTGTCGATGAGGATGGTGATGTGGCCGTCGATGGCTAGGCTGAAGGTGACGGTTGGGTTGAGGTGGCCACCGGAGATGTTGGCAGCCATGGAGATGCCGATGAAGAGGGCAAAGCTGTGTGCAAGGAATTAAACAACTACGTCGTAGTGGTAGCCGAGGGCGAAGGAGGAGGAAGGAGAAGGGGAGGAGCAGTATCGTTGTTGGGGCGGTGGAGTTGAGGTAGCGACGGCGGAGGTGGAGGTGTAGAAGAAGGAGAGGGAAAAGGTTGGGTTCATTAGGAGGAGGAAGATGAAGAAGAAAATAGAGAGGAAAATGTGAGCTCATCTGGGAGGAAAAAGAGAAGAGAGAGAGAGAAAAAAGGGATCATCAGTCACGTATGACACCGTCAGGCCACACAAATGTCATTTATCTCTATGTCAGTTAAGTTGAGACGACGCGTGACGATTTGCAGCCGAATTTTGAAATCCTAGAGATAACGTAATTTTTTGCAAATCTTATGATTTTTTAGTCTAATTTCTCGTATAATAACCATCCATTTATGAAGAAATTATGTAGCTACTCTAAACTCATATCATTTAAAGATGATTGCCCTTGATGTATAGTGCTCTTTAAATTAGTTATTGCTGACTTGGTATAAGGAAAATTTCTTTGGAATAAGCACAAGTGGAAGCAGATATATAATTAATGAGCACTTAGTGATCTCCATGAGCTCTAAACTATGAACAGGTAATATATAATTATATAGGACATTAATCCTAGTCCTATAGCAGCACAGCACAGTGTCAGTTTTGACCTTGAGATAGAGGTCCAAGGTAGTGTATATATATATATATCTTCTTGATACATACACATATATATATATGCAGACAGAGCTAGCTAACTAGCTGCTAAGTAATGGCAGACATTCATTTTAAATCATAGACTTGATCTTAACAAAAGAAGAAATAAATGTAGGATTCTGCATTAATTAGAAGATATGGTGTTTAAAATAGCAACCTGATAAAAGAAAAATAACTCAGAATATTGGAGTGGATAAAAAATGCCTAGCTAGCTAGCCCACATAAAAGGTCTGTACCATTGCAATATATGTTGGATTGACCCTATACCTTATAGTGCAAATATATACCTAGCTTATAGCATGACAATTTAAGCTAATTAACTCGACCGAAATGCTAGTAGTTATTCATATACTGTACTCCTCTCTCCTCTCGCAGTATATATCCACCTGAATCCTCAGATAGATCTATATATAAATATACATATTATATATTAATTAAATGTGTCCATATATCACTACTTAATTGGCTAACTGTGACTAACATAATTGATGATAATATATCGAACGTTACCTAAAGATTTAGACCGGGTTCAAACCCTAATACGTTATTTATTATGATTTTTTATTTTTATTAAAAAAAATATATATCACTACTTAATTTTGATTTATTTTTAAAAGGAAAAGGTTTCTTTCAAATATAAGGTCTATTTATAATTTACTATTTATCCCATTATCTGTATCGCTAACAAGTACTAGCTAGTTAGGTATAATAATTGAATAATTGACCTTCATTGATTTGTTAAAAATTCTATAAATTCCCCTCATCACAATATTTTGCCAAAAAATTCTTATTTCGGCCTTCATAGACTAGGATATATGAATATATACTAAAATTTCCTCAGAATTACTTTAAAATCTCCAATTACGATGTTTTAAGCAGCTATAGATATTTGTTTAAGACCTTAATTAAATGTGTTGCTATGACTTGAACTGGTATACATATGCATATGCATATTTAGAAGATATGCTTCTAATTAATTAATTATATATATCATATATAAAATATTGCTAGCTAGTTTTCAAACCTCAATCTATTTAAAGGCAATTTAGACAACAACTTCAATCAATATGAGACTTTAACACACCCCATCACGCCCAGGATTCACATTTGGAGCGTGAAGTTTTGTAGGTGACCCACTCTCAACCATAGGTTTGAGTCGTTTGACTTTGATACCATATTAGAAAATCGATTTTGGACCTAACTCCGTCCCAAAAAGCTAGTTCATGGGAGGAAAATTGCTCAATCAATTTAAAATTGATATAGATCACAACCACAATCAATGTGAGACTTTAACAATAGGTTGAATAAATTGACAATATATTAGCACTATATTACGTGGGGATCTTGTATATATCTAGCTAGTTGTATATATATATATATATGCACAAATAACGTATTAACATTAATTAATACATTTAAGTTATATATATATCTGTCATGTTAGATATAAATCTATATGATCTTTAATTATGTAGCATACAATTTAAAAGGAAAATATATTTTAGCAGCGCAGGCCTTAAATAAGTCTGAAACAAGAATTGCTCCTTGAATCAGAGAGGCATGCATACATAATAATACTAGAGATGTCAAAATATTTTAAAACTTAATTAACATGTAAGAAATCATTTTGTTACTATGCATGCATATATACAGCATATATGATTCGTGTTCAGATATATATTGAAACATCTTTTCCTTATCCTAGTTATAATATGCATTGAGTAATCTCTAGTTAAAGAAAGAGCATATTATGTTATGCATCAGATATTCAGCAACCATTGATACTGAAACATTTGTATATATAGCCAGAAATGAAACATTTGTAATATATACATACGAGATTATATGATGGATCAATATATTGTTAACATTATTACATATCTACATGGAATTCTAATTAAAGAGGAAATAGAGAGAAAGCACTTTGAATTTTTTCACAATGAAGTTGAAGTTTTGTGACCATGAATCCTTTCAGAAGCATGGACAATAAAGAGGGACCTTGCAAAGATTTTGAAGCACAAGTGATAATGAGGAATCAGGAAAAATGTACATATATACATAGTTAACTATATAGTCTAGATATTTCTTAATCAGTGTTCCTAATGTAAATGTATAATAAACACTCTTTAGAATCTTGTGGAATATATAGGAGAATGGATTGGTAGAAGTGAGAGATAATTAATTATATAACTTTGGTTAATTAATTAGTAGGACTTACAAACTGCGCATGCATTATTCAATTATTGGCTGTATCCAATTAGTCAAAAGTAAACCTTCAAGAATTAATATTCTCAAACCTAATTGAAAGAAATAGCAACTGAAAATTCTAAATTATACTAAAGCCAAGCAGTGGAAACTAGATTGTCTAATATTTGGGAAGAAGCTTGACCCCAAAGTAAAGGAGATTTCTCTTTTCACATCTAATATTTGGAAATTATAATAACCTCTCCCTTGGATCGGATATATCTCTCGCATAGCCCTAAAAAAACAAAATAAAGGAGATTTTTAATTTTCATTATGAGATTTCATACAGATGATTGTTTTCTTATTTCCCCTAACTTAATTATTCTTATTAGTTGATTGGAAGAAAACTTCTAATTTAAATGCCATATTTAGATATGCTAATTTGATCCTGCTAAGTTATATAATTAGCTCACAAAGTCTTGTATATATCATGCTGCCTCCGTATAAAATTAAGAAGCTAAAGGTACAATCAAAACCAATTAATATGCAGCGGAAACAAAGCTGGCCTGACCAACTTCTGATCATCTTAATGAACTGAAGCAGATGCAGTACTTGTCTTCTCATTCCCCATTCAAACAAGTTTTTGGATCCTGTGCACCACCAGCTCAGACAAGGACTTGTGGAGCTCATAAACTGAAGAGCTTAATTAACTTATTTTGTTTTTTCTCTTCTCAAAAGATGTAGGAATACTGACATATATGTGTATACCAGTCAAAAAAGAAATCGCGAGAAATTATTGCTAAATATTAAACTAACAAGAAATTAATTAATTAATTGTTCGTGGAAATTGATCTGACCTGTATATTTCGATCACTCCGCTTCTGCATGATCTCCTTTCCGGGGCGCGTTGATCAACTACTCAGCTAGATATTTGAGGAAGACCAATGTAGCTGAAAGGTTTGGCCTGGAGAATAACTGATCAATAAAGAAGATTTGAGGAACAAAGAAGAGAGAGAGAGAGAGAGAGAGAGAGAGAGAGAGAGAGAGAGAGAGAGAGAGAGAGACTGAGAGAGAGACTGAGAGAGCAAATATCCAAACAAATTCTGATACTAGAAGATGTTACTGGTACATATAAAATTTAGATGGAGATCTCTCTATCCATGTAATTATATATTACAATTGTAAGAGAAAGAGAATAAACTATAGGATTATAAATAAAAATAATTTGGATGTACATCGATCCAATTCTATTATTTGAAGCCCCTTGATTCGATCGAGCAACGAAATCAGGAAGCTGCAAAGAACAAAGAGGAAAGCATCTTAAATATTTTCTAGAGTTCAGTTCAATAATCACCCCAATTGGTCAAAGGATATATAATGTTAAATTAAAGCGACCTCGATCAGTCTCTTCTTCTTCCTCGATCATAAGTACAAATCCAGTGGTGAGTGCTGCTGTTCCTTGCTCGTCGATGAAGACGACGACGAGCCCGCCGCCAGTGGCTGAAGCAGCGGAAATGCAGTCGCTGTCCTCGCGGGTAATCCCGCGTCACCAACGCTGGATTCTGGGCAGTCCAGGTTTACTCCAAAGAGCCTAACTCTCTTAGCAGCAGCGGTGGCGGCGGCCTGGGTTTGAACAAGTTGGGGCACCGAGTTCCGAACCGTAGAGAATCCGTGGCTGCTTACCTGTTGCACCTGCGGCGGCCTCGCGGCCGGCAATTTGCAGTAGAGAAGTTGTTCTCCGCCGCCCGCGTCGGCGCAAAATCCGCGCCCCGGCCAACTGTACCCGCGCGCGGCTGGCGGCGGCGGGACAAAGATCCGACCACTCCACGGCCCGGGGATCGCAATATTAAACCGGGCCGGTTCGCGGTTCTCCGGCCGACGCCGCTTCCAGTCGATGTAGAACCGGTGGTGCGCCGCCTCGCCGACGCCGCGGCCGAAGGAGACAGTGTCCCCTGCGCTGAGGCCCTTCTCCTTGACGAAGCGGCTCCAGCCCTTGGTCATCACGTAGCTCTGGCTGCTGTTCCAATAGGAGTAGCGGAAGCGCCACGGTTTCCCGGTCCGGTCCTCGAAGCTCAGCAACATCCCCTTCTCGTTGGCCGACGTGTCGAGCGGGAAGTGCTTCTCGGCGTGGTGCTTCGGGATCACCAGCCGGTTCAGCTTGCCGACATCGCTCGGCGTCACCACCTTGTCGAACATGTGCTCCTTCTCCACCGCACCACCGCGGCCGACGTCGTGCCACCCGGAGGCGGCCGACGAGGAGGAGGGCGAAGTAGCGGAGGAGGAAGCGACGACGCCACTTTTGGAGAATTCAAGCTGCAGCTCGTCTTCTTCTCGGTCGATTATGTAAAGCCTATCTCTTCCTAGAAGCGTGAACTCCATATCTCGATCAAAAGCTGCAAGTAATTAATTCCCGTGCTGTCTACCCACCTCTAAATACACGAGGAAGAATCAAAGGAAAATAATTGGGAAGCTTCATCTATAATTGGACGCAGAGAAGGAGAAGGAGGAGGGGAAAGAGAAGAGATAAAGATGTCGACAGGGTCAATGAAGAAGCACAACTGTGAAAGGTACGTAAGAGAAATGGGGGGAGGTGGGATGGTAATAGCAACTCTATAAAGGGGTGGAAGGGGTTGAGGAGAGGGACCATGATATGCCATCTGGTTGAGGTCATGTGAGCTTGTCCTTTTCATCATATGGGGGATATATATATATATATATATATATATATATATATATATATATGTGCATAGCCTACCTAGATGAAGAATATCAAATTATACTACCTCAAGCCTCGTTAATTAAAAATAATATGCTGTCAATTAATATATTGGGTGTGTGTGGAACAGTGGAAGATATCGTAGATTTAGAACTGTGATGAATGGAATCTCTTGTGATATTTTTCTGTACGAAGGAAAAAGTAATTGAGATGGTGGATGGAAGGGGGGAGAGATGGATGGCTTTGTTGATGGTGTGACCGCGATTTGACTTCCTGGGATTCGTATCCGTGTGCTCCTCATGGGCGAGGGCATGGCCCAGGATTTTGTCTATATAGTCAAGATAACTATATTTATTACACTGCGTGAAATGTTTGGATTTCTAGGGTTCCTTCCTGAACACCTTCACGCTTTTAGTTTTTTCTTAGGGTACTCTCGAAATATTATATAACTAGTTTTTGCAAGGAACGTCCATGAATATCGGATAGATCTAAAATCGATTAAAATTTATCCGATTAGATAGATTTTAAATAGACCCGAATTAAATTCGGATAGCTAGCTAGGGACAAGAACAAAAATTAAAGAATTGGTTAAAATCGATTCTGATTTCGGGTGCAACACATCGGGTACTTAGAATCGGAATCGATATCCGAAACATATATCCTAGAACTTGTTCATTCTAGAATACAAGTTCCAACAAGGTACCTTATTGGAACATGTTCCAGTGGGTTCTGGAACATCTTTCGGAACCTATTGTTATCTGTAGCTTGGAACATATTTATTTACATGTTCCAATATGATACTTGGAACTTATATCCTCAAATCTATAAATTAATGAATAAGTTCCAATAGGATACTCCAAAATCGGAACATGAACTTGTGATTTCGAGTAGGGTCCGATTTCAGGTTCCAACAGGATATGATCCAATTTCAAAATCTAGGAATTGATCCTATACAGAATACGATTCGAGTATCATAAAAAATATATGATATCTAAACTCGCCCCCTCTTAGTTTTTTTAACAAATTAATTATTTTGTGTTTGTGTATGTTAATTATAATATGGAAAAATGTAAAACAAATAGACTAATAATGACTTGTTAATGTATCCACGTGATGGTCATTAGGTCATGATCGATCATCTATGTTTAGTATGTATCATTGTCACCTTTTTCACGGTGATTTTTTTTGATAGACACATAGATATAGTACTTTTTCTACAAATATCCACTTCCCACTTACCCTTAATTATAGTGCTCGGATTTTTTTAGTAAGGATCTACCATTACATGATATGGTTGGTTCATATAAAATTAAACAAAATTGAATATTATATATATAATTTAATTATGTATAACATTATACTAATTATCATATAAATTTTTTAAAAATTTATTGATTCATTATTTCACTTAGTGGAAGGAATAAATTATAATGGAAATATTTATAAAATATAATTTTTTCCATTAATGAAGGACTTAAACATAAAATTTGTCAAATTTAATGGTTTAAATACAAAACTATATTTTTTGTATATTTGCAATATACTTAAATATTAATTATTATTTTCAAAATGTGTGTTAATTACTTCATTGACAGAATAGTAAAATATAATATTATTTATGACTTTAAAAATAATGTTATTTATGAATTCATAATTAAACTATACATGATATACGTATCATTTTTATTGTTATTTGTTTTAAATTTGAAGTTATTTTTGTCAGTAAGATACTAAGATGAAATTGGATACTATTCTATCATATCGTCGTTACAATATAATTGACATATAGAGACATAAAATTAAAGATAAAATATATTTTTATTTCTAAATCTTTATATTTAGAGATTAATAGACACAAAATTTATTCCTAATTAGTATCTAAATATCTATAGAAACAACAACAACAAAGTCGCTTAATTGATTTGACTCTAAGTTATAGAAACACCAGTAACAGAGTCACTTAATTGATCTGACTCTAAAATTATTTTTAAAGACTAATTATGGACAAATTTTGTGTCTATTAGTCTCAAATGTGAACATTTAAAAATAAAAATTTAATTTATCTCTAATTATGTGCCTCTATAGGTTGATTGTATTGTAGTGTGTGGTACATTAAATGTCATATTGATTAATAAAACTTCATATATATATATACAAATATCGATTTGAGCTTAAGTATTTTGATTAAGCCTAGTAATTTAGGTTTATGAAGTTGATGGGTCAGTTATCTCATCAAGCAATCTATCGCAACACAAATTTTAATAGGTTTCATTTATTTCGTGGAATCAATTATCTTTCACTTTTAATATAATTTGTTCTTGTTTTGCTTTTTAATGTAATTAATAAATAATTAAGGAACAAGATTTATTTGTTTCATTTTGTTTTCATTTTTCTTTTAGACTATCCTAATAATTATTATTGGATGTATCTATAAGATAGTGTATGGATTAGAATAAAATGAGAATATAATAATATAAAATTAATTTTATATCCAATGCACATTAAATTTAAAAAGTTTATATCTAATCTCTTCTCATTTATTATCCAATCTTATTTTATTAGATCCAATCAAGCAAATTAACATACCATAATATTAAGATAATGCCTCGTTTTAATGAGAATTTTTTCTATCAAAAGGGAAAATACAAATTTATCCATTAAAAATGAAATGTAACTAAAATGTGGATAATAAATTCATTTCTTAAAAAAAATGAATCTACGAATTTCAAAAGATTTGAAAAAAAATCTAACAAATTCTCTTAGAGCATATATATTTACTTCGTACGATAAAAGGGGATATGATAAAGAATTAATTAATATCTATCGTTTGTTTAATACATAGATTAAAAGAAAATAAAAATATAAAAATATAAAAATAATATTATATTCGATGTACATTGAATTTAAAAAATTTATATTATATTCTTTTTTATTTTTTATCCAATCCTATCATATTAGTCTAAGTAGATGATATCCACGCATTGAAATTAATTAAATCTATTTTCCACTACCAATTAAGATTAATTAAATTTTCTCTCCATCATTAATTATACAAGATATATAATCAGCAAAGTTGATGAATTATTAATTAATAAGTTTTAAAAATTAAACAATCGTACAATTGAAAAGTTGTGCAAAGCATGGTGTACTATAATTGAATGAAAGGAAATAGTTATATTATTTACCTTCCTTATTGGTACTAATCACATTAATTATTTAGAGGTATAACTATTAATTAACTACTCTTTACTAACTCCACTTTTGATTCTTCCAAAAAATCAGGGAGGATGACAATTAGATAGATTAAACAAAATATAATTTGCGCGTGCTAAAGTTTTTGCGACCTAACCAAATTGTGATGAATTGTTAAAGTTTTATTAATAGCTATAGAAATTCTTCATCCCGAATTTTCAAAGAATTTCTATTTTCACGTAACTTAACATGATAAATAAATTACTTAATTGACAACTTAGATTGAAAAGTAGAACAAGGCAGAGGTGGCAATAGGTCGTGCCTGGGTCGGCCCAGGCCCGAGCCCGAGCCCGAGTAGGCCCATTGCCTATGCACGACCTGAGAAAAATTTGGATCGTGCCAGACACGACCCGATTATTAGAGGTGGCGCCCAGCCCAGCGCCAGACTAGGTCGACGCCACGTTGTAGTCTAGCGCAGGCCTCCCGACTGTGCTTGGTTCGGTACACGTGTCGTGTTCAGCACAACCCACGTGTCCAAGGGGACGAGCCTAGCCCACCCTTTAGGCACAGACGGGTTGTGCCTGGCCTGATCGAAAATATTTTGGATCGGGTCAAATACAACCTCAGTTGGGTCGGGCCAACACTGCCATGAGCGAACCTGGTCAAAGGCCACCTCTAGAACAAGGAATCACAAATTTTTAAGGCTCTAATGTCATTCTTTAAGTTAGCAAAATTTTGGATAATTTCTTGCAGGATCTACAAAACTCGAACCCGGCAAGAAAAATGGAAAACCAAATTCGATAATAATAATGCAGAAAAATAAAAGACACAAGGGGGTTAACGTGGTTTGGACTTAGTCGGGTGCCGATCCTACGTCCACAGGGAGAAGAGGAGACTGCTTTATTAAATCTAGAAAAGAACTTTTACAATAAGAGTGCAATAATCTAAATCTCTTTCAGAATACAACAAATTATCTTAAATTAATTGAACCTGAAACTGGTACGGAGTAGGAGCACTATCTCTGTAAGATCTGCCTTGAAACTGAACTCATGCTGTTGTATGTCGGAAATTGAGAAGTGGCACTCTTTGGAAAAGGGTTGTAGCGGCACTCTTAATTATCTGGATATCTGAAAACTCTCATATGAGGATTTTTTCTTTGTGTGGGATGATCTTAGAACTGCATATTAGGCCTCTATTTATAATAGAGAGGGAGAGCCGATTCATGCTTGCTTTAGTGGAGAAAAAATCTCCAAGGAATTTGCTGCTCCATCTGATTTAATCGGATGGCTGAAATGCTTCTTTTGACTAAAGAAACTTGTAAAATGCTCGGTGGCTTCACGTGATGCCTCCACATTTTTCTCCCTTTGATTAGTCAAAAACAATATTTGATTTCCACGTCATCAATTTGAAAACTTCTGAAGTTATCATCAATTTCAAAACTTTTACGTGTGCTGCTGCAACATTGGCATGAGTATCTTGAGAAGATGGTGGGCTAGGCTCCTAGGCCCATGATTATAAAATCATGGTTTATTTTGATCAAGTTCGGTTCAACATAGTTCAATCAAATTGGCAAATCGGTTAAAGCGTATCTTGATCAAATCAACTCCGATTTGGTTCCGGTCAAACTCGTTGGATTCGGTTCGGACCCAATTTGAGTCTATCTCTAACAATTTCTCATTTGATGAAAAATTAGGGCTGATGAAATCCTCAAAAGTCGTACTCCTCTCCCACAAGTTTCGTACAGGGCCTACGTCAAATCAGTGTTCAAGTGGGCCGAGTCAGCTTCCTGCTTGGCCTTAGGAACCCACATAGTCCTCCGAGTCTCCTCCTTCATTGTGTATCTCTGAGAAGGGATTTCCCTAAAAGCAAAATTTATACCTGACCCGGTGTCTGATTTTGCTATGTTTTGCCTCGGAATCTGAATTGCTTCGCGAAAGATGGATCTGCCCACCTTGTACAAATTATTCGATGTCTTTAGAGCCTTCAGTATTGTCGTGGCTCCATCCTATACCTCCAAGACTCCTCCTACAAAGAATGTCGTATAGCCCCTAGTGTCAAGAACTCCAAGAGACACTAGATTCCTTCCTAGCTTCGGGACATGACGAACATTTGGTAGGATCTTTGTCGAGCCATCATGCAATTTTAATTTCATTGTTCCGAATCCACAACTTTGCAAGGTACGTTGTTGCCGACACGAACTACTCCACCATTTGTGCGCCGATAATCCACAAAGGCCGTCCTGTGTGGAGTCATGTGATAGGAACACCAAGAATCCAGGAACCACTCATCAATGCTATTGGTGGTTGACCTGTTCGCATGCTGACCTGGATTGCATGTTGCATGATCAGACATATCAGAAGAAAATGAATTTTGACTTGAGGTGTGTTGTCGCCGACGAGACCGCAGTCGCCTACGGCGTGTCTTAGCAGTGCTTGTGCCATCTGTCACGACCAATACCTCTACTTTCTCAAAATCTGCATAAGAGGCCTCCATATGTGTGTCTTGACCCTTATTTTGCTGCTGTAACTTTCTCTTAAGACTGCGACATTCTGACTTAATGTGACATCGTTTCTTGCAGTAATAACAAGTGACATTTGATTTGTTACATCATCATGCTTCATTAGAGTATAGAGCTTCTCCTTTCCCTCCACTAGGGGAATTTGCTGTAAGATGTGTGTCCATAAGCTTCTTAGACACAAGAGCATCACCTATTCTGGAGTAATAGTAGTCTTTTCAAAAAAATATAGTTTCACGAAATTTTTTAAAAGAAGTAGGAAGTGAACATAAAAGGAATAAAGCCTTATCTTCCTCTTTAATTTTGACACCCATATTCTCCAAGTACATGATGATTGTCTGAAAAGTATTGATATGCTCTTTGACCGATGTGCCTTCTGTCATTCGTAGGAAATGAAGCTTTTGCTTCAAAGCCATCTTACCGGTGAGAGTTTTGTCTTGATACAAGGATGCAAGCTTATCCCAAATACCTTTAGCTGTCTTTTGAGATGCAATTTCTCGGAGTGCTTCATTTGACATGCTTAGGTACAAAACTGCAATTGCCTTTTGCTCTTTATATTCTTTCTCCTCCTCGGTCCCCTGCATCTAATCCTTACCAAGAATAACATCATGTATTTTCTCTATAGTTAGATCATTTTCATCTTCATTGACCAAAATGCATAGTTGATATTGCGATCTAACTTCTCAATATCAAATTTGGTGCTCGCCATGGTTGTGGAAGTAAGCTCTGATACCAACTATTAGGAAATTTGTGATAATTTCCTGCAGGATCTACAAAACTCGAACCCGGCGAGAAAAATAAAAAACCAAATCTGATAATAATAATGCAGAAAAATAAAAGACACAAGGGGGTTAACGTGGTTCGAACTCGACGGGGTGCCGATCCTACGTCCATAGGGAGAAGAGGAGACTGCTTTATTAAATCCAGGAAAAAACTTTTACAATAAGAATGCATTAATCTAAATCCCCTTCAGAATACATCAAACTGTCTTAAATTAATTAAACCTGAAATTGGTACGGAGTAGGAGCACTGTCTCTGTAAGATCTGCCTTGAAATTGAACTCCTACTGCTGTATGTCAGAAACTGAGAAGGGTCACTCTTTGGAAAAGGGTTGTAGGATCTTTGAAAACTCTCATATGAGGATTTTCTCTTGGTGTAGGATGATCTTAGAACTACATATTAGGCCCCTATTTATACTAGAGGGGGAGAGTCGATTCATGCCTGCTTTAGTGGAGAAAAAATCTCTAAGGAATTTACTACTCCATCTGATTTAATCGAATGATTGAAATACTTCTTTTGACTAAAGAAACTGGCAAAATGTTTGGTGGCTTCACGTGATGCCTCCACTTTTTTCTTCCTTTGACTAGTCAAAAACAATATTTTATTTACATGTCATCAATTTGAAAGCTTCTGAAGTTATCATCAATTTGAAAACTTTTACGTGTGCTGCTGTAACATAAGCATAGGTATCTTGAAAAGATGCTGGGCTGGGCTCCCAAGTCTATGATTATAGAATCATGGTTTATTTTGATCGAGTCTGGTTCAACATGGTTCAATCAAATTGATAAATCAGTTAAAGTATATCTTGATTAAATCAACCCTGATTTGAATTCGACCGAACTTGTTGAATTCGATTCGGACCTAATTTGAGTCTATCTCTGACCCTTTCCTTTGAGACTCTTCTTAGAAGATAAATCTTTTGACAAAATGAATAATGCATCACGACATCATGCAAACAACAACAACAAAAATACAAATAGGTAAAAAAATATGAATTTAGCTCCTAAACTTTGTGCAAAAATAAAGGTAAGTATGAAATGATCAAGCAAATATGTGATGATAATCACCCTTAAGCAAGGAATTACTTTAGGAATTAAAATCAAATATGCAATAACAAAGAAAGAAGAAGAGAGCATTCAATCCAAACCAAAAATAGATTAGAAAACACCTAAAGAAAAGACACATCCTGAGTTGGCTTTTCACCTAACACCTTCCTCCATGCTCGGATGCTCCAATGGAAAGAAACATCTTAGTGGCCAATTTCTCACTAATCATTAATGTCTTCTGTCTCAATTTTTTTTTAATAAAAAATAAAGGTACAAGTCTAACGAAGAATAAAGTGTATAAAGTAAAAAAAAAAAATCACAGTTTTTTAAAGAATTAATTAACGAATATATCTAAATTTTATCAAAATCCTCAAATTTATCTCCACTTTTTATTTGTTTCAAATACAAACGTCAATTCTCAATTCGTTTCAATTATTGCATACTATCAGTTCGGGGTTAAGTTTCTCGTTTACCTATTGACATGACAAGGATAACGTGTATAATGAGATCTAGTTAGTCAATATTGTAAAATAAAAAAAATAAAAAAAATAAAAAATTCAAACAACTCCCATTAATATTTTAAAAAGAAAAATAAAAAAAAAGTTGCGGGAGTTGTTTAATTTTTTTCTTTTTTAAAAAAAATATTTGACTGACAATACCTCATTATACACGTCATCCTTGCCAGGTCAGTAAGTAAACGAGAAACTTAACATCGGACTAACGGTGTGCTATAATTGAAACAAATTGAGAATTGAAGCATGCATCCGAAAGAAACAAAAAGTAGTGATAGATTTAAACATTTTAATAAAAATCGAGAATATATATTCATTAATTAATCTTTTTAAAAATATTTTAAATTAAAATTTTCATCCATAACTTTGTTGGTTGATTCATTACAAAAATTTAATCAAAATTCAACGCTAGATTGAGTAATAAGATTGACGCCAAATAGCTCCATGAATACAAATTTAGATGTTTTTGAAGTGCCTAATTTTGAATCGGAAGCAAAGGGTGAAAGTATGAGGTTGACACAGGTATATGGGTTATATCATCGCCTATATCAGTAAAATTTATTTTATATTTGTATTGTTTAATGGTGAAAAAATTATACATTACTTATACTAATTGTATGTTAAAATTCCACGTTGGTTAAAAATATGATCAAGATAGTCTTTAAATAGTTTAGACAATCATCTCTCTATGAGCTAGCTTTTGGGTGAGTTAGGCCTACTAATTTCTTAACATGATATCATAGTCTATCATGTGATTGATATTATGCCACTCGCAGGTATCCAGTCCCACAAAACTCCACGCTCCAGATGTTTAATCATGGGCGTGAGGAGGATGTGTTAAAGTTTCACATTGGTTAAAAAAATGATTAATATAACCTTTAAATAATTTGGGCAATCCTCTCCCCATGAGTTAGTTTTGGGTACTATTTCCACGTCTGGCGCTCAAGCATCGATCGATTTCAAACAGGCATATATTTTTTAGTGATTTTAGACTAACTTTGGGTACTATTTCGGGCATACAAAAGAAGCCCAAATTCGAATTGATGACGAATAACAAATTTTGATATTTGGAAAAGAAAATTTTAACAATATTTTTGTCTATAATTTTTGGAGACTCATCGGATATTAGGCAAATATCTCAAATTTATCCTACTTTTTCTAAATGGTTTATTTTAAATTTTTCTTCTACTTTGAAATTTTTATACAAGACCATAATTACCTCGTCTTTTCTTTTCTCTAATGAATTTGAGTTCCAATGGTGAATAATACATATTTTTATTATTATCACGCCAAATTAAATCAGCTTGTGTGTATATATATATATATATATATATATATATACTTCTCCCTATAAACCATATACGTGGCAACCTAACATAGCTCTAAATAATTAAAGGTAAATTACAATGACTTTCCTCGAGGTTTAATAAAATTACACTGTCCTCTCTTCTATTTGTCCAAGAGATATTCACATCCCCTGTAACTAACGGTGTTAAATACAATATGTGATTTCTCCATTATGCCCCTTGCTGAAAAATTATGAAAAGACATGCATAAAATAATTAAATAAATATTTTAATTAAAAATAAAAATTTAAGAGAAATTATTTTATTATTTAAATTTAAAATGTTAAGTGCTCATATGAAGAAAATATGATAATTAGAGTTAAATAGCGTAATAGTAATTTTGTCATTTAAAATAAGTAAAAAATTTAAATATTTCAAAAATGCAATTAGTAAACATGTGAAGTGCACATGACAAATACTTCACTAATAATTTTCGTTAGTATGGAAGGTCTGTGTAATCTTTTACAAAGGTCAAGGGGGTCACAAGACAATTACAAATAGAAGGAAGTCAGTGTAATTTCATTGAACCTTAGGGGAGGTTAGTGTAATTTACCCAATAATTAATGTTGGCCAAAGGGTTCAACTTTGGTCACACTCTTGATTTTGATGATAACAAATAAGGTTCTAATAGTTTTATGAAGGTTTGGTCTCAGATTGGACAAACAATACACATCTGAAGTACGTTGGAGAAATAGCAAAAAGTTAAGTATCAGAGATTTTGGAGTCAAGCGCATTAAAATTAGTTTAGGACCTAGTATTTCCATTGTAAATTATTAATTATAAGACTTATCATGATGTCCATATTGAGTTACCAAAGCTAAAAACTCAAAACGAGACACGAAATCGAGTTTTGAAGGAAAAATCAGTAATCAGCTCATTCCTAAGTTATTAGTCAAAGTTCGACCGATCTTCGATCGATCGAAATGTTACTAGAATTTCCAGCCGAAGCACAGTTGAGCAATCGAGATTTGACGACTGGCGATCGACCGAAATACCCAACAGATTTTTTTTGATCCATTGAACGGTTAGTAACCGCCCCATACCTCCACCACCTCTAAATAAAGTCTTGTTTTATCAAGCATACCTTTGATATTAAAGAGCAATCTTAAGAGTCAAACCCTAGTTTTCATCATCTCAAAGTTTTCCTTCACTCTCAAGCCCTCAAACAAGGCATGGAGTTCTAGGAGACATCAAGGAGAGGCTAAATGAGGCTACACTAAGTTTTTGTCAAATTTATTTAAGTTTTAGTCCTTGTTTGTTTGTTGTTTTATTGTTTACCTTTCTCATTCTAAAAATCGGTTTGTAAGAAGGCGTGAGTGACGCATCTTGGGTTTCACTTATTTGTAACTTTAGTATTCCTTAGGTTTGAGGTAGAGGCACCCTCGTTATGGAGATATAAGATCTTGATTGACTCTCATTTGCAGGAAAGAAAAGTTAATACAATTGGTTATGAAATCCTTGATGGTGAACTGAGGTAGTGTAGTAGAGAAGGTTTCTAAACCACTCTAAATATCTCGTTAGCATTCCTCTAGTTGTGTTTTGAATTGCTTAGTTATCTTACTTGCTCTCATTCTCATTATCTAAGCATATTTGAATCATACAGTCATTGTAACATACTGACTTATGTTGTAACTTTGAATTAGTTGATCTTAAATTTGAATTCAACTAAATCACCTTAGACTCACACTATTACCCCTTGGTGGCTTTAACACCTTTCAATTAAGCCCAATGCAAATCTCTCTTTAAATTATCACACAATACAATCGTATAAACTAAACCGTGCATTGAGATTTTTAGAGTTATATATCATAAATAATGTCGCTTTTATTAAGACTTATATAGTCATCACATACAAAAATAGCTAAGGGATGTGCATTTAATTAATCACTACAACACAACTGGACTATAGATATACAAATTTAGATATAGATTAGATTTTTATTTTTAAATCTTCACATTTAAAAATTAATAATCACAAAATATATTCCATATTAGCCTTTAAAGGTCTATAAAAATAGATCAATTAAGTGACTCTATTGCTTCTATTTCTAAAACTTTAGAGTTGGATCAATTAAGTGATTCTATTATTATTATTTCTATAGATTTTTAGAGGCTAATTTGGAATAAATTTTCTGTCTATTAGTTTCTAAATATGAAAAATTTAGAAATAAAAATATATTTTATCTCTAATTATGTCTCTATAGGCTGATTATGTTGCAGTGAATATTGTATCTAATCAATCAGTCTTAATCGAATTAACCAACTTGATTCTATCAATAAATTTGTATTTCATTTGTCTACCTAACTAACATGTATTCAAAATTAGTCTACATATCAATGTTATACCCAATAAGTTATATTGCAGTTATAACACTCGAAAAAAACTACTATGGAGCCGTGCTCCATATAATTTTTATGGACTCTCGCACACGAGTGAACCTAGGACGAGTAAGATTGAACTTAAAGTAAAAGTGTTAGGTTCACTCTTTCACAATACAAATTCATTCTTACTTTGAGTTCAGTTTTAATAGTAAGATTAGACTCATTCTTATGAAAGGCTTTATAAAAATTCCTACCAAGGCGTGCTCCACAATAATCGCACAAATAACATGCAATATTTATACATTTATATATTTTTTAAAAGATTGATTAATTTAGTTAACCAGAATTTAAAACCCTCTATTGTTAACCTAAATTGAAGTTTAGTGCCGAATCATTTGAGTAGTATTGATTTACATAACAAATTAGTCCTTAATTTAATCAAACTCACTTGATTAATGCACGCTCATGCTCATTAGAAACTCAAAGTTCAACTATAAATGTTTCAATTTGTATGAATTTATGAATAATTTGTGATCAATTATATTAAATTTAAATAACCCTACCAGTATATTTGTTTTGTAAGATAACAAATGAATTTATATTCATTATTTTTTAAATGTAAAAATTAAAAATAATATTAAAATAATATCAAATTGATATTATATCTGATGTATACTAAATTTATTTTAAAAAATTATCTAAATTTCTCTCATTTATTATCCTATTTAATTTACTCTATTATATTTAGTAAAGCAAATAAATAGAAAATATATAATATGTGTGTATGTTTATTTCACGTGATCAAAGAACGGGTAACGAGTGAATTTTAATCTTTTATTTGTTTAAGATTTGAATTAAAAAAATATGATGAGAAAAAAGATAAAATTATTTTATCGTATATTTTATTCTATCTAATAAAATAAATAAATCATATTAACTATATAATTAGAAATGACAAACAACTCGAATATATAATTTCACCTAAAAAGAAAACAAAGAACTAGCCAAGAAGAAGCCCAACTGCAAAAACACCTTATCCTAGCTAGAATATAGAGTTAACATTCCAAAAGAAAAAATTAATAAAAATATTCCGAACTATTAAATTTTTAACAAATCTGATTTGTACTTTTATTTATAACTAATTTATACTCGAATTTTTATTTTGATATCAATTGTATACTCTCGTCAGCTGGGTGTTAAAGTAGCTATTATTTGTTGACGTGGACTACACAGTCAGCATAAAAAAATATTTTTTTATTCAGAGTTGCCACGTCAACATGACCAGTTTAAAAAAGGAAAAATTAATGAAATATCCCGAACTATTGTGTTTTTAACAAATCTGACCCATACTTTTATTTGTAACTAATTTATACTCAATCTTTTATTTTGGTATCAATTGTATACTTCCGTCAGTTGAGTGTTAAAGTAGTTGTTATATGCTGACGTGGACTGCACAGTCAGCATAAATAAATTAGTTTTTTATTCAAAGTTGCATCGTCATCAAATAATCCATGTCTACAAGATCAGTTAACAAAAATATATCAAAAAACTCTTCTATACCATGTCACTCATACCTTACAAAAAAAGGAAAAAAAATAATTGAAGAGGTTTTTAATATTTTTTTAAATTGGTCTTGCTAGCGTGGATTATTTGATGACGAGACAACTTTGAGTAAAAAATTGATTTATTTATGTTGATTGTGCAATCAACGTCAGCATATAACAGCCACTTTAACACTCAACTGGCGGGAGTATACAATTGATACCAAAATAAATGTTCGAGTATAAATTAGTTACAAATAAAAGTATGGGCCAGATTTGTTAAAACCTCAAAAGTTCATGACATTTTCATTAATTTTCCCTTTAAAGGAACAGAGCTGACGTGGTCATGCTGACGAGACAACTTTGAATAAAAAATAATTTATTTATGCTGACTGTGCAGTCAACGTCAACAAATAAATTAGTTTAACACCCAGCTAACGGGAATATACAGTTGATATCAAAATGAAAGTTCGAGTATAAATTAGTTACAAATAAAAGTACGGGTCAGATTTATTAAAAACACAATAGTTGAAGATATTTTTATTAATTTTCTCTATAAAAAATGATTACTTTATGCTTTAAAGAAAAGGTCACCCCAAAGCATAAAGATTCTTTGGTATCGGTCTAATTAAGAAAGATAAATGTGTGTATATCCTTAATTTGTAGAGTACAATATTTAATTATAAGTTGTTTTCATGACTCTAAAGAATTAGACATATCAATATTAATGATTAAGGATGATTTTTGCCCTCGAACTATTAAAATTAGGATAAAAATATTCTTAAATTCTCATTTGGTTGATTTTTATCTTTAAACATACGAAAATAATTGAAAAATACCATCGAGCTACTAAAAATGAGTAAAAACACTCTTAAATATTTTTTAGATAAATTTTTGACTCTTAGAAAAATAAAAATAATTGAAAAATATTAATATTTTTACCCATGTCTAAAGATATAAAAGATTTTTTTCTTAGAAATGAGTAAAAATACTAGTATTTTTTAACTATTTTCGTTTGTCTAAGGGTAAAATTTTTATTAAAAAAATAAATTTAGGAGTATTTTTACTCATTTCTAATAGTTCGAGTGTATTTTTCAACTGTTTTCGTTTGTTTAAGGGTAAAAATCAACGAAAGAAGAGTTTAAGGGTATTTTTACTCAATTTTTAATAGTTCGAGGGTAAAAATCATCCTTAACCCATGATTTAGTGATGATTTTTTTATTATAAAAAAATAGTGATCTTCGAGTTAAACAAAGTGAATCTCTCGTGAGCTATACACTAATTTAATGGTAATTCCTTCGGTACTTCTGGTTCTGGTTTTATTCCATGAACCAAATAATCCTTATTTATGTTATAAAGCTATTGTAGCGATATCAATTTATGGAAGTGCACATGGTTAGATCAACTTTAGGTTTTTTTAGCCATACGATGGCGTTTGCAATAATCTATTTGTATTACAGTAACGTTGCTTTTAAATTCTCAGGGCTCATATATTATTATGTCTGATTCAAATACTTTATCGATAATTCAGATTACCTCGATAATTAATATTATCATCAAAGTGATAATGTGGATAGCCCCATTGACGGTAGGAATGTGGATTATCACATAATGATAATCTTAAATTTTAATATTGTCCTTTTCTTCTATACATTCTTCTCAATACGATGCACCACCAAATTTTGATAAGAGTTTTTTGGTAATTTTTTATAAAGTTAAAAAATACAAAATTGGATTGACATCTATGTTGACAAAATATGTCAAACAAAATAATATTATATTGCCGATAAATTAAAAATATTAATATATATAAATTTTGTGGTGACGTAGATTATCATTATAATATTATCATGCAAGGTACATAACATAACTAAAGGTCTAGAGTACAAAATTAATTTATGTTTTCTTATTTTATTTATACTATTTTTATCTATCATGACAATTTAGTAACCATATTTTACTTAAACAACATAATTTTTATATATCTATTATATACATAATTTTTTTTTAATTATATATTTTCCAACACAAAAATATTTTTTAAATATTTTTTAGAAAATAAAGTAGTAGTTAGATCAATTGATTAGGTATCATGAGTTGCCCCTTTGGCATGGCAAGTTGCATGGAAGATGATTGAAATTAGGGTTGAGCAGCAAAAAAAAGGCTTTTTGGTTAATCCAAAAATTGGTGCGAAATTGAATCGATTTTTTGGTTAATCGAAAAATTGGTTCGAAATCGAATTGATTTTTTGGTTAATCAAAAAAATAGATTTGAAATCGAACCGATTTTTTGATTTTGATTTATATTTTTGAAAAAATTAGGTTTCGATCGGGTTCGATCCGCGATGTAAAAAGTCCAATTTCGATTAATCGACCGATTTAATATAATTTCTAATATATGTAATATATTATATTAAACAATGATTTATAAATTATAAATAAATTAAAAAATTAAATATGAAAACTTAGGATTTTCTTTCCTAAGTTTTATTACAAGTCATCACCCACACCCACACCCACACTTCTTTCTCCCACACTCTGCCACCCCACTCGGCCACTCCTCTCTCGTTCTACTATCGACCACTCCAATCCCTCTCTTCTTCGGAACTAGGTTCGCTGACGAGCGTAGATTCGATCGACAGTGAGCGAACCCAGCGTGTTGGTGCATTGGTGGTAAGTCTTATAGATCTCTTACTAGCGAGCGAGCAAATTTGGCATCAGCGAGCGAGCAAATCTAGCAGCGACGGGCGCAGATCCGACAGCAAGCGAACCTACCGAGCGTTCCAATAGTGGCCTCTCCCTCTCCTCCTTCAGGCTATTTTGTGGTAACGAGTAAGTCTTATATATATATATATAATCATGTAATAAGCTCAAATCAATTGATTTCTATCTAGCATTGAACACTACAATCTTAAACATGAAACAAACATCATGAGAGAAATCTAGGTCAAATCCATTATAGTCCTGATTAAAACCAATTCATATGATCCTAAATGGTGGAATTCATCAATTCTATGATTAAACATGGACATCTTTGTTTGTTTGATTTGATCTTGAATACTTGAATTTTTTTGCACTTCTCTTCTCGTTTTTATTGCGTAATACAGTTGTCTTGCTTGATGTCTTGATGGAACAGTCACAAAAGCTTGTATTCACATACTATCTTTTTATCTGATTTGGTCTATTTCTTTTTACTGAGTTTAACTAATTTTAGGATTTTGAGCAATTTTTTTATTCAAGCCTGGTGTATATTTGTGATCCGCTCACAGTCTACAAATTCCTTTTTTTATACTGTTTCATAGAGGGATAACTATTAATTTTTGTTGGATGTGTTAAACCAAGCTTGTTATGCACACCATACATTAATCTTCCAAGGAAAAAGAAATGACAAACAACATGGACTTCTTATTCACGAAAGCTTATGTTTGTGAAGAGCTCTCCATCATCTTTGAAATTGTGGAATGATGATTATATTCAGAAGGTGGTAGCAGAGGACAAGTCCTTAATCGGAAGCGATTCTCCATTAAAGGAACATAATAACTTTACATATATTGCTAGAAATTATTGGTTAATAAAAAAATATTAGTTAGTCGAACCGAAAAAAACCGAAACCAAAGTGACGATTAACCAAAGTTAATGGACCGATTTACGGTTAATGATTTTGAAAAACCAAAATTAATGGACTATTTAATAAAATTGCTAATGACCCGATTAACCGGTCCATATGCTCACCCCTAATTGGAGCATGGTAACTAAATTAGTCGACAAAAAGCTTGCCTCTTGGAAGGATAGATTTCTCTCTCACGATGGGCGCCTAACCTTAATCAATAGTGTCTAATTAAGTACAATTCCAAAATATTACTTATCTATTTTCAAAGTCGCAGAATGAATATATAGCAAATCGTTTGCAGGAAGAAATAATTTTTGTGAGCAGGATTTGAGATTGCGAATAATGCTATGGCGCTGGTGAAGCACTTGAGGGATTCTAGGTGCTTAGGAACAATGGTGGTCTCGAAATTTTAGATTTAGAGGGGCACAATTTGGCTCATCTTGGTCATTGGTGGTGATATGTTGATTGTAAAAAAAAATTGTTCATGATGCAATCATACGGTTTAAATATTCCAGGCACAAGGATTGATTTGAACTTCACATCTTGGTCTTCCATTTGAGAATGAATAAATGTAACTAATTAGGGTCTCTTTGGGCGTGCAAATTGGTTTGCGAAACGAGGTTCCAACGAGCTTTTGGAACGAAAGACTATGCAAAAACTCTATTAGGTACACCATTTTTTTGATTTATATTTGATGTGTTTAGTTCAACCGATGGGCACTGTGATCTAACTTGGCGTATCTACATTAATACAAATACTTAGGTGTTTGAGTTGTTGTTTTTTTAAAATAGAGAATTCTCGTATTCATCATGAGAATTGATGAATATAAGTAAAAACAGAGAGAAAGAAGTGGGCTTTCCCTCGAAGAGGGAAGCGAGAAAATCATCGTGAGAAACAAAAGATACAAGAGGCTAGGTCCCTTGCCAAAATTTGAGGTGCTTCTAGAGAATACAAGTGTCGATGGCTAAGTTTAAGTGTGAGCGCTCCTTGTTTTTAAAGCATCTGTGGCTTCTCTCGTGCTAGATCTTTCATCTCCACAGCATGATCATGGAATTTAAGCAACCTCTTCTTGTAATCTTCTTGACGAGTTTGTGTCCATAGTGCACAATTTAGAGAAAATGGTTGAAGTTGCATAATCTCACAAGCTCCGACCAACCTACCTTCATGAAATCGCAGTGTATGAAGAGGTGTTCGTGATTCTCATTGTCCCTTGTGCATAGGGAGCATGAGGGGTTAATCCAGATGTTCCAAGCATGAAGTTGGCCTTTAGTTGGGAGCATGTGTCGGATTGCTAACAAATTCATGATGGAGGCCGCGTTGGGAAAAGCCTGATTCCTTATGGAATGGGCTGTTGAGTCCTTCACCCCTTGAAAATTTAATATGTTGTATAGAGATTCAGTGGTGAATGCATTACGTGTTGTCCATTTCCACATGATATTATCATCCTCCATTGAGTGAAGGCATGGATTCAGGTCCTCTGCTAGCTATAGGATGTCCTGGGAAGCAACGAAGTTGGAGAAGGAAATTTTTCATCTGGTAACTTCCCCTAGGTGTTTGAGTTACTAAACTTCATAGAGCACGCCACTGCTTGTTGAGACTCCAAATACTATTAGTTGGACCTGAAATGAAAATATTATCTTTACCATGGCTTGTATATGAGGTTTGTGGAAAAAAGATGGAAGACACGACCTATTCGTCAAAATTTATGAGGGTAAGGTGCTGCTAAAGATGAAAGTACACATGTTGCTCATCCTCAAAAAGTAGATTCGAACAAAAGATAGGTTGTTGAAACACAAAATCCAAATTGAAGATAAAAGTTGTGTATTTTATAAGCGCGCGAGAGAACCGATCATCTTTTTGAAGGTTGTCGAGTCATTTCTGATGACTAGATCATACTTTATGCAGTTCGACAATTAACATACAATTAACAAAGTATGTCGCCAAATTTCAACCTTGAACAATGGATTTGGAAGTTGGGAAAAAGCGCTACATGACTTGTCTATGATACACAATGCTAAAATTGGTGGAACTCTAGAAGTGTCATGTATCTTTGAGGGGGCATTTGATATGCAACAATCTATCTGAATTATTGATTAATATAATCTTTAAATTCCTAGACCCACACATTACTATGCTTGATTCGGGCATTTTATCGATAATCCGGATTGCCCCGATAATTCACATTATTACCAAAGTGGTAATGTAGATAGCGCTCGTGGGAGGTGGGTACGTGGATTATCATGTAATGTTAATCTTAAATTTTAACATTGTCTCTCTCTTCCATACATCCTTCTAGATGCAAGACATGCATTTTGGTAATTTTGACAAATTGACAAATATTTTTTGATAATTTTATGTGAATTTAAAAAATACAAATTAGATTATAATCTATGTTGATCAAATATGTCAAATAAAATAATATTATTGATAAATTGAATGTGATAATATATCGTGTGATAATGTGAATTATCATTATAATATTATTAAGCAATGTATCAAACACAATTTAAAAGAAGAAAATCCCGACCAACCACACTACTCAAGTTGGTAAAACTATATGTAATTGGAATAGGCTTAACCACGTACGTACGTTATCCCTATGTAAACCATATTGACTTGTAATTTCCTCTATAATATTTCAAATATTTTGAATTGCAGTGTGGGGTCCTAGGACCTCACCTTTTTCTTAAAAAAGAAAAGATCAATTATCAGTTGGATATATTTGGAGTTTGGCAAATTGGTTGCATTGAAACATGAGTAATAATATAGTTTAGTTAATTATTGGATAGTGATCCGTATCAATTGCATGATAATAAGAGAATAAGACATATTTTTATTCTCAAAAGCAGAATTCATATTCACTTTTTCCCTCAACAAGAAAGTAATACTCATATATGATGAGAGTTTCCCAACAGAGATCGAGAACTGAAGAAGCTTGGAGCAGAATAGGAATGCTTTGTTTTATTGAAACTGGATAAAAGAAATTACAAATGCTTGTTCAAAGAAAAAGACATCACGCTATTTATGCGCTTACAGATTTGAATTGTAAAATGACAAAAAAATCCCTTAACTTTGGTTAGAATCTGCGACTACTTTATTTAAAACTATACAAGCTAATTATTTATCTAATTGACATGAATGAAGCATTAATTACATATATCTAATTAAGCTAACTTGTGCTCTGCATTCCAATACTCCCCCTCAAGTTAGACTTGGAGAAAGACTTCTCCATGCCCAACTTGGAAGTCGGATACCAATGCTGTTGATTCGGTAGTGCTTTGGTGAACAAGTCTGCAAGTTGTTCCTTTCCTGGGATGTATGCTGGTTTAATGGTTCCTTCCAAGAATCTTTCTCACACATAGTAACAATCTACTTCAATGTGCTTTGTTCTTTCGTGGAAGACGGGATTGGCGGTGATGTGAAAAGCACTCTGATTGTCACTGTAAAGAGTAACTGGCATATCAATTGTGATGTTTAAATCAGATAGTAAGTGTGTTATCCAAACAAGTTCTGCAGCTGCACTCGAGAGTGATCTCAGCTCACTCTACGCACTTGACTTGCTCACTGTTGGCTGTTTTTTGCATTTCCAGGTAACAGTTGCTGCGCCTAGCTTCACAACATACCCTGTTATGGAACTTCTACTCATTTAACAACTCCCCCAATCTGCATCACAGTATCCTGCTACTGTTTGAATCTTCTTTGCTGGATAAAATAGACCAAAACTGGGCTCTTTCTTGAGGTATTTGAGGACTCGGATGGCTGCCTTGTAATGTGATTCCTTTGGTTGATTAGTGAACTGGCTCAATGATTGTACACTGAACGCAATGTCTGGCCTTGTTGAAGTTAAGTATAACAACTTGCCTATCAACCTTTTATATGCCAGAGCATCTCTAAGATACTTATCAGTTTCAATTTCATCGTCATTAAACTTGTTGTTAACTTGTAGAGGAGTATCTTTTGGCTTACAATCATGCAAATTCATCTCAAACAACAAATCTTTTATATACTCCGGCTGACTGATGTGCACTCCTTCATCTGTTCTATGAATTTCCAGCCCCAAAAAGTATGTCAATCTTCCCAAATCCTTGATTTTAAATTGGTCATTTAGATATTCTTTTACACTTCTGATCTCTTGTTCACCTATCCCTGTCATTATCATGTCATCAACATAGACTAATATCACAGTCACATCTTTGACTGATTTCTTTACAAACACGCAAGCATCTGTGATGCTTTGAGTATACCCAAGTGACTTGATGCTTGAGGAGAGTTTTGTGAACCACTGTCTGTCGACTTGTTTTAGGCCATAAATTAATTTTAATAACTTACACACCTTGCCATCATTCTCTTTTCCATACCCGGGTGGCTTAAACATGTACACATCTTCATCTAAGTCACCATGTAGATATGCATTATTTATATCTAACTGGTGCAATTTCTAGTTTTTTCAGCTGCTGCAAGTGCTATCAAAGTCCTGATTGTGGCCATTTTAGATACGGGAGCAAATGTCTCAAAATAATCTACTCCCTCTACTTGTGTAAAATTCTTTGCAACCAATCTTGATTTGTGATTTTCAATGCTTCCATTAGGATTGAACTTTGTTCTATAAACTCATTTACATCCAATGGGTTTCTTGCCATGAGGCAATCTACAAAGTTCCTAGGTTTTGTTTTCTTCCAATGCCTTGAGTTCAACTTGCATGGATTTCACCTAAATAGGATTGCAAATAGCTTCGGTATAGGTTTCTGGGTCATGTTTTGCATCCATATATGTTAGGAAATTTTGGTGTTCTTTTGGTACAATGGACAGGTTTAGATACTTGTTGATGGGATAAGGTGTGGTTTTGTTTTGATGAGCCACCTTAGTTTGTGTGTAGAGAAGAGATAGGTCACACTGATAATCTTGAAGTTTTGCAAGTTTTTTAGGTATTCTGCAACTTTTTCTCACTGGCTGGTACTTACTTGTTTCTAGGTTTTGGACTGATTCTTCAACTTGGTTTGTTTCACTCCCCCTTTTTTCTTCATTGGATGGATTACTTTGCCCCTTAAACTCAGTGGATGATTCACAAGGCTGGTTTCCATTGCTGGACATAGAATGAGAGGGAATTGAGGAAATTTCTTGATGGTTGCTGAGCTTATTTGAAGTTGGATTGGAAGTTGAACAAGGAGTGAAACATGAATCCTCATTCACAGATATAGGAAATATGGTTTCTTGTGTAGGTTTAGGCTGAAAAGGGAAGATATTTTTCACAAACACAACATCCCTAGAAATGAAGATGTTTCCTGTTTCGATTTCAAAAATTTTGTATCCCTTTTTACCATAGGGATATCCAATGAATATACACTCCTTGGCTCTTGGATCAAACTTTGATCTACCTTGTTTAATGGTGCTTGCATAACAAAGACAACCGAACACCCTACGATGAGAGATGTTTGGTTTGCATTCATATAGAAGTTCATAAGGTGATTTGTTATCAAGGAGTGGAGTAGGCAACCTATTTATCAAATAGATAGCCGTGAGGATGCAATCCCCCCAAAATTTCAAAGGAAGCTGAGATTGGAATTTCAAGCTTCTAGCTACCTCTAGGAGATGCCTATGCTTCCTCTCTACTATGGCATTTTGTTGAGGAGTTTCAATGCATGAACTTTGGTGAGATATGCCATTTTTGACAAGAAAGTTTCTCAAGGTAGAATTGTAGAATTCAGTGCCATTATCAGTCTTGATAACTTTAATGACTTTAGAGAATTGTGTTTGTATCAAAGTGATGAATTCAATAAGCAAGTTGGGCACTTGAGATTTGTGGGAGAAAAGATAAGTCAAACAACTTCTAGAAAAATCATCCACCAAGGTTAAAAAGTAAGATTCTCCATTATAGGTAGGTGTTTTATGTGGACCCCAAATATCACAATGTAACATGTCAAAAGAGAATTTTGCTTTATTCATGCTTTGGGGAAAAGGAAGTCTACATTATTTTGCCAAAGGGCAAATGTTACAAAACAACTCTGAAACATTTTTCAACTCAGGAAATTGACTTGACAAAGTTTTCATTCTACTAAAAGAAAGATGACCTAGCCTCATATGCCACAATGTGGCAGTTTCTACAGCAGCCGAGCAAACTTTTGAACTTGAGGATGACCTACACTCCAGATTAGATGCTCCATTTATCAGGTACAGACCATTCTCTTCTCTACCACTCCTTAGAATTTTCTTCGAAATGGGATCCTGAATGAGGAAGTTATCTGAGTTAAAAATTATGGAATAGTGGAGTTCTTTTGTGAGTTTACTCACAGATATCAAATTGAACTTGGATGCAGGAACATGTAGAGTGTTTGGAAGTTGGATGTTGCTATTGATATAAGCTGTTCCTAGGTGATCAATAGGTATAGTGGTTCCATTTGGTAGGCATACTTTGTCATTGGTGATTGACTGAGTTCTATTATCTAATGAAATGGAGTTTGAAGCAATGTGGTCAGTAGCACCACTATCTACAATCCATGATTTTGATGAAATACAAGAAGTTAAACAAGAAGAATAAGCAGCTAATGAGTAAGAATGTAAGATGTACCTGCCATGTTCAGCTGATGTCTTACCCCACATTTAGATTTCAGCATGTTGTACAATTCATTTAACTGTCAAAAATGAACTTGTTCAGTATACCATCTGAACTAGTTGGCAAGTTTGGATTTTTCTTCAGCTCTTCTTGGTGTTCAATATTTTCCCTTTGAACCTGGTTTGATTGCTTGCTCCTCCGTGCATGTTCACCGCTTTTATGTTTCCCCTTGAAGTACTTGTGTCCAAGAGGAAATCCATGAAGCTTGTAATATATTTCCTTAGTATGGCCTGGTCTTGAACAGTAGTCATAGTACTTCCAGGTCTGGTTACCTGAATTTTATTGATACATGGGTGATTTCCAATTTTTGTTGCTCCCCTGACTTTGGTGAGTGTTGTTCAATGCTATGTTTCCCACATTTGTCCCTTAATTCAGTCCAACAATTCTCTATTTCTCCTCTTGTTCCAACAAGGAATAAGCTTGAGTGATGTCTGGTAGAGGCCTCATTAACAATAATTGTCTTCTGACTTGAATATAGGTTTCGTTCAAACCCATCAGGAATTGTTGGAGTATGTCCTTTTCCCTATTTTGAATGCCAATTTTGCAGCCACACCATGATCCAGCTTCCACAATATCCCGCTCATCCCAAAGAGCTTTCAATTTGGTGTAATAATCGGCAATGGTCATATTTCTTTGCCTTGTAGTGCAAATTAGGATTTTGATCTCGAAGACACGAGGTTCATTACTCCTCCCAAATTTACTCTCAAGATCCTTCCACATTTTGGTTGTCGTGGTTGAATACATTACGCTTGAGTTCAATGATGGTGCGATCGATTGAAGAATCCAAGATCGCACCATGTCATTGCATCTCTGCCAAGTTCTATGAAGTGGCAAAGTTGGATGTGGAGCTTCGATGGATCCATTGATGAAGCTGATCTTATTTTTTACAGAAAGGACGATTAGAGTCGACCGCCTCCACACCATATAATTCTCATGCCCAGTTAATTGGAAGGAGACCAAAGACATTCCAGGGTTATCGTTACCTTGCAAGATGTACAGATTGTCATCTATTTCGAAAATCTCTAAGGATGGTCCTCTTTCAGAGTTGTTTGCAGATTTCGTCGCCGCAGATCTCGCAGCACCCGATCTCCGATTTCTCGCCATTGCTCTGCCTCTTTGATCGAACAGTCAGCGATCAGCGAAGACTTCTTTGCAGATCAAGTCTCCTGCTCTGATACCATGATAAGAGTTTCCCAGTAGAGATCGAGAACTGAAGAAGCTTGGAGCAGAATAGGAATGCTTTGTTTTATTAAAACAGGATAAAAGAAATTACAAAAGCTTATTCACAGAAAAAGACATCGCGTTATTTATGCGCTTACAGATTTGAAATGTAAAATGATAAAAAAAAACCCTTAACTTTGGTTAGCATCTGCGACTACTTTATTTAAAACTATACAAGCTAATTATCTATCTAATTGACATGAATGAAGCATTAATTACATGTATCTAGTTAAGCTAACTTGTGCTCTGCTTTCTAATAATATACCTAGATTATGCTCTACAGATTATTTTCAACTGATTCGATCAATTTTGAACAGGTTCGGAAAATTTATTCTAAATTCATAATAAAATCACAAAAATCTATTATTTATAGGTAAGTCATTTTCATAACTTGTATCAGCAAAATAAATTTCTTAGAGTTAAAAATTAATTTTGTTTCACCATTTTCAACTAATTCAACCAATTTAATAGATTTTTTATTATTTTATTATGAATTTAGGATTGATTTTTCGAATCGGTTTAAAATTGACCGAATCAATTAAAAATTATGAAAAAAAATATTTTTCAACTCTAAAAAAATTATTTTGCCGATACATGTTATGAAAGTGATTTACCTATGATTTATAGATTTTTTATAATTTTATTGTAAATTTAGAATGAATTTTTTGAATATGTTTAAAATTAGTCGAATAAATTAAAAATGATCTGCTTAAGATAATATGAATATATAAATATTTACTTTTTAATTTAAGAAAAAGTGAAATATAATTATTCTTTTGAGAATAAAAATATATCTTTTTTTTTAAGGAAACCGCTGAATATAATTAGTGCTTGAAAATTCACCAAGTAGTAGTAAACAAGATAACCTATGCGCTGTAATAATTAAATAATAAATAATATAATTAAAAGCACAAGGGCAACAAGAGGATTGAGTTTGACTGACCTGGCAGATTCATATATATGCACTCTTTAATTACAATAAGTAGTACTGAAACAATATAAATATATAAGACCGAGATGTCATCATGTTTACTGTTCCAAGCTACTGACAAATAACAAGGCATGCATGCACTGACACTTGCATGTTGTACGTCTTTCTTTCAATAATTAATTAATTAATTAATTAATTAAATTACAAAGGGGGATATATTAATTGGTTGATGCTCCCTCACTACCTGTTACCAACTGCTAGTTGATGCTGAGCCAGACCTCACAGCATGCCTTGCCTTTCGTGGTCCACCACCCATCACAAATCATTTTTGATTTGAGCACGCAACACCAACAACATATATGTATTTATTGAAATTTAAATTAAAAGTAAATTAACGAATATATCATAATTTTTATCAAAATTCTTAAATTTATCATGACTTTTCATTTATTTCAAATACAAACATCAACTCCTGATTTATTTCAATTATCACATCGTTAGAATTGAATTAACTGTCTCGTTAAAAAACTGACATGACATCGATGACGTGTCATTAGCTATTTATTTAATCTAAAAAATAAAAAGTAACTGACGTGACATTGATGACTAATGACACGACATCGCTGCCACGTCAGCTAGTCTGTATTTTTTATATTAAATAAATAGCTAATGACACATCATCGATGCCACGTCAGCTACTCTTTATTTTTTTAGATTAAATAAATAGCTAATGACACGTCATCGATGCCACGTTAGCTTTTTAACGGGATAGTTAATCTAATTCTAACGGTGTGATATAATTGAAACGAATCAGGAGTTGATGCATGTATTTGAAACAAATAAAAAGTCGTGATAGATTTAAAATTTTGAGTAAAAGTCATGATATATTCATTAATTTACTCTTAAATTAATTACTAATATAGGATCGGTTCCTAAATTTTGAATACATACCCTATCTTGTTGGAACTTAAATCAAACCCTACTCATAATCTGTGGTGTAAAATAAGTTTCGAATACCTTATTAGAATAAATTTAGGATACCCTATTAGAACTTGTACCCTGGAATTTATTTATTTATAAATTCTAAAGTCCAAGTTTTGGGGTACCGATTTTAGTACCGGTTCCAGTACCGATTCTGAGTACCCAATATATTGGATTTGGAATTAGAATCGATTTTAATCTATTCCTTATATTTTGTCCCAAATTCTATCCGAATGAATAAATTTCAATCGATTTCGAATATACTTAATACCCACGCACATCCTTAGCAAGATTCCATTTTTTTCGTCCTTCCATATTAGCTGTGAATGGAATGCCACAATCTCATCCATCAAAGCAATTATAATTAATATGGAGTAGCATGACTTTTAATTTATTTTGTTTTTTCATCTTACTATAATACAGTCAGTTAGTAATTGTTTAGAAAAAAGTAATAACTTTTAAAATATAAAATACGATAAAAATTAATATTTTTCGAACAAATTAATTTCAACAATAGTCATGTTGGTCCTCTCAGTCATTAGTCATTAGTCTTAATCCACTCAAAGCCTTCGTGAACTTACAACGTGTTTGGATAAGGGTTAAAGAAGGAAGAGAAAAGGGAGAAACTTTTTTCTTTTATTTGGTTTTTTAATTTTAATGGAGGGAAGAGAGATTCGGGAGAAATTATTTATCTCGATTCCTCTTCGAATCTTAATTTTCTTTCAACCCCGATTTGGCATTGAATGGGAGAGAAAAAAATTATAAAAATTCGTCCAAAATAAATTTATAAAATTATCCTTATTATTTTAATACATATATAAGATTTTATTAAATTCTAGTGACATCTTCTCATCTATATTGAATACAAAGACAAAATAGAAGAGGGAACGACCATAAAATCCTAATTTGAGGTAAAATGTCTAATTTAAAATAAAATTTCTTCTATAATTTATATATCTTCTTGTACTTTTCGAACTCAAATTTGCAGGTTAGTGTTGCCAACAAAAAATCGTATAAAAGGCCTTACTTTAACTTAGTTAATCGTGTCAATCCATATGAATTCATAAATCGAACAAACACCAAAATTTGAATATTTCTAGTTCAATATGAGTTTCTCCGTTTTATAAAATTCTCTGATTTAGCCTAAATAGAGAATAGAAATGATAATAACATGATTATAGCATGAAATTCTTCCGCCATGTAAGTGAAGGTGATTCTTGCTGTGAGTGAAGGCAATTCTTGATACTGTGTTCCATTTGGGTGATTCATCATCTCTCGCGAACGGTGCTTTGGTAATTGTGGCGAGTGGTTCATGTGCTGCAAGTCCATTACTCTTCTAGCCTTGCCTTGCTGCTGAGGGCGATTAGTGGGTAAGGGTCTTTTTTGTCTTTTAATTCTTTCTATCATATATCAACGTGTTAGGGTTTGGAGAGAGGCGGCTAGTTCTTTTCTGGGTTTCCTCGCCCGATGGCGGGTAGAGGAGGCGCTGGGCGATCCTCCGAAGATCGAGGGGCCAGACCTAGGCCTGTTCCTCAGACGGCTCCAATGGATGTTCATTTTTCAAGTCTTTTACCTCACTTTTTAAATTCTCAATTTCAAGCTTAAAATCATCATGGCAAGAAGCAAGTGTACTTGTATTCTCTTTTTCATTTTCTAATTCATGCACATGAGAACTAAGTCTTAAATTTTCTTTCTTTAGTTTTCTATTTTCCTTATTCTTTTTCACAAGCAAGACATACATTTTTTGATATTCCTCAACTAGTTCCTCATATGGAATGTCAAATGAACTAGAGAAGCTATGACTATCAATATCAATAAAAATTTTATTATGACAAGAGGTGGAAGAATTTACCTCATTTTTTAATCCCATGAGGCATAATTGAGAAGTAGCTCTATTGTCATGATGAGAGGATGATTCGAGGGAATCGGAGGACGATGTAGAAGCACTTGACCTCTTTCTTGCTTTATTTTTCAATAACGAGCAATTCTTCTTGATATGCTCCTTCTCCTTACACAAATGGCAAATGACCTTTCTCTTTCGGCTCTTTGAAATATCTTTTTGACTAGAAACACTATGAGCCTCAAAAACCAAGTTAGCATTGGAGGGATGACCATTGTCATCACCACCTTCATGAAAAGTAGTTAACTCCTCGATTTTGGCAAAATCATATAAGATGTTTAAACATGCCCATAAATCAAAAGTCGAAGTACAATGCATGGCTTTTTCAAGGATGCTATTACGTAAGGTACAAAATATGGAATATATAGCATCTCCATTAGATTGAAACATTTTCTTATCATGTTCATTCCAATCATGCATGTCAACCTTAGGTTCAATGTATTCTAATTTAATCATGTTATAGACATCAAAACCTCTAGTCTTTAAGTATGTGTACATTCTAGATTTCCAAAGACCAAAGTTCGATTCATCGAACCTAGGAGGTGAAGACGCTACCGACTCTAGTGTCATTTTCTGGATCGAAACAAAGTGTAGAAGAGACGGTGAAATCTCAAGCTACGGACCTGCTCTGATACCAATTGTTGGATGAAATGACACACTAGAGGGGGGTGAATAGTATGTTAACTAAATCTTTTGCCTAATTTTGATTTTAATCGTTTCTTGATTAGTTAGGCTAAGCACGATATTTATAGCAAGCGAAAGCAATAAATACGAACAAAAATAACAATGCCAACACAAAGATTTATAGTGGTTCGGCCCCAATGCCTACTCCACTACCTAAGCACCACGCTTAGGATTTTCAAACTCAGTTTACTTGATTAAATAGTTTCCCCTACACAGATGACTTTGACTCGAAGAGTCTCACTCTCAACCTAAGGCACTTCTGCACTCGGAAGTCTCCGCCTTCTTATCGAGAGCACTCTTCCACCTCAACCCTAAGGGACAACTCAACTAATCTTAGTAAACTACGTTTACACCGATGGATTTAAATCTCAAACACCAAGGCTACCACCCAATTTCAAGACCTAACAATCCTAGATCTTCACAAGCACAAATCCAAAGAAAACAATGTTCAAATAACAATTAAAATTACAATGAAAAGAGCTTAAAGAGTAAACTAAGATTAAATGCTATTTTCCAAGCCTTCAACTTGCCAGTAAATGAGCTTGAGTCGTAGCAGAGTTGAGGAGCAGTTGGCGCTTGAAGAAGAACGTTGACGGAAGAGCAGAGCGCACTGCAATCGATCTCTTTAAAGTCTTAAATCACTTTTTAAAATGCTCAATTAAATCTGTAAGAATGGTTAAAGGAGTTAGATGAGGGATACTTATAATCTCTCAAAGAAATGATAGCTCAACGGGCGAAAAATAGACAAAAAACTAGTCGTTACCGTCGTTCAGTCGCATGTTGTTTGATCGTCGGTCAATCGACCGATCGACCGCTCGAGCAACCGCTAGCTCAACCTCTCTGAGCGGTCGATCGACGGGTCGCCCGCCAGACACGATTCCTGCGATACGCAGCCCGATCGACCGATGAGCCTTCTGCCAATTTTTGGCTTTAGTCGGTCGACCGCCCGATCGATCGAAGTAGCCACTGCCAATTTTTGGCACTGTTCAGTCGACCGACCGATTGACCGAAATGGCTATTGCCATTTTTTAACCCCATTCGGTCAACTGACCGGTCGATTAAACCTAGGTTGAACTTGATTTTTTCAACCTTCTTCTTGCGCGCTTCGTTTTCGTGTTCCGGCCTTCAACGAGTGATAACTTGGAGAGCTTTCCATGTGGTCTTTAGACTCGTCCAATACGACTTTGGTGCACACGTCGAACTTCGAGAAATTTCTGTGACGAACCCAAATGCGTTGACCAATGTCCTTCCGACTTTGCGATTTCTTCGATATTTCGGATCGAGGACATCGAGCGCTAACTGATATGGAACTTGAAAGATATTATTAATGAATTATTTATTCCATGTTTGTTATCATCAAAACCGAGATTAAGACCAAGGTTGAAAACCTTAAGCCAACAATCTCCCCTTTTTTGATGATGACAAACATGTTGGCTTTAGGTTTTCAATCTTAGTCTTAATCTCGGTTTTGATGATAACAAATATGGAACTAATGATTTCATGAAGAATTATTTTCAGGTTCCATATCGGTTAGCGCGCGACGTCAGCGATTGGAAAAATCGGAGAAATCGAAAAATCGGAAGGACGTTGATCGACGCGCTCGGATTCTTCGGGAGGTTAGAGTTTAGGTATAGGGTGTCTAGATATGTTAAAATTCATCATCATAATGCATAAGAACCCAAAAACCTATCCCAAACCCCAAATCATGAAATTTCGGGACCGCCCTGAAATGTACTAAGTCTAGGGAGCTCCTTGGAGAGCAATATGACTTAGATAGTTTCTTGAGATAAAAAATGGCGGTAATTATTCCTTGGTCAAAACTAGATAACGAGATATTTTTAAGGAATTTTTTGAAGCCTCTAGCATACCCATACTTGACCCGGAAAATTAGAAAAATTCTGTTTTATATTAGATCCCAAGAACTAGATTTTGATCCTTAGGGATTTTGATTTTTTAGATATTTTTATTGAACTCAAATGGGGTATAATCCTTATATAATATTTATGTTTTAAAGATCCAGTTCGCCTAGTCCAGACCAATTTCGGTCGACCGAATGGTGGTAGAAAGAGGCCGAGGTTGGCGATCGACCAATCGGTCAACCGACCTGCAGATTCCCGCGATGCAAGATCGCGTCGGTCGACCAACGGGTCGACCGAAGATCGCGGGAATCAACAGTGGCGTCTGGCGGTCGACCTATCGATTGACCGACCACAGGGAACACTGCAGCGGTCGAAGGATCGATCGATCGATGCTTTGATTGGCGCTTCGATCGGCGCTTCGATCGGCAGTCTGCAACGGGAAGAATACTATCTGTTGAGCTGTCGTTTCTTCAGCAATGTATAAATATACCCTGATATGATTCCTTTAAGACTTCTTCCCTGAATCTTACAGAGATTATTGAGCATTTAAAGGGGAGTTTTAAAGCCTTCCAATTGATTGATTGAAGCGCGCCTATTCCTCTGTCGAGTTCATTCTTCAAGCACCAGCTGCGGGCTCAACTCGAGTTTTGATCAAGCTCATCCCTTGACGAGTTGAAGGAGCCAAAGGCTTGCAAATGAGCTTTTATTATTGGTTTATCCTTAAGCTCTTTTGATTGGAATTCTTATATGTTATTTAAACTATTTTATTTCTGTGAGTGAAGACCTTGTGTTAGGTCTGTTGTTTGGAAGTGGTATCCTTGGTGAAAAGGAGTAAAGCCCACTTGTGTAAACTTAGTTGTTACTAGGATTAGTTCTAGTTGTCCCTTAGGTTGATGTAGGAAAGTACTTTCGGTAGGAAGGCGAGATACTTCGGGGTGTGGAAGTGCCTTCGGTTGGAGAGCGGAGACTTTCCGGTGAAAAGTTCTCGTGTGTAAGGAAAACTCTAATTAATATAGTAAAACTTAGTTTGGAAATCTTAAGCGGGGTGCTTAGGTAGTGGAGTAGGCATTGAGACCGAACAACTATAAATCACTTGTGTTTGCATTATTTTTTATTTGTGCATAATTATTTATTATCGCTTCCGCATTCGGTCGCATAATTGCATATTGTCTAATCGTCTTAAGTAAACGTTTAAAATTAGATTTAGGCTAATAGAATTAGTAAACACACTATTCACCCCCTCCCTCTAGTGTCGTCATTTCGCTCACAAAACATACTTAAGAAAATATATATATTAAAGCACAAGAGATATCAACTAAGGGATTTCTCCTCCTATCAACATGCATATCTAAGGAAATAAACTCCCCCTATCTATATGCATGATTTTCTTATATTTTCTTCCATTTTCCTATATTTTTCTCCCCCTTTTCACATCAATCAAAAAGGGCAAGAAAATTCAATCAAAAGTCAAAGTTGAAGCTCTAACAGGTTTTTCAAAATCGTGAAAGTCTCAACTAAAGGGATGAAAGCCAAACATCGAATAAGAGAATAAGTCATACATGATATCGGTCAAATAATAAATGAAATCCAAAATCAAGAATCATGTAGTAACTTAAGTATAGATATTTTCAAGTATCGATCAAATAATCAAAAATCATATTAGAAATAATTTTTCTCATCAATTCAGTAGAACAATACCATATGTGAATTTAAAATATCATACTTCAAGTCTCATTTGAAAAAATCTAATGAAAATTTAAAGTATCGAAAAAATGGGCAACTTGAGAAGAGTGATACTTTAGTAGCATTTTCGTAAATAAATGAGATTTTTATGACATTTTCATAAATCATTCAAACTTTCAAAATACAAAGATATGGTCATATAAAGCATGTATATATAGTTTGAAGATAAAAGAATGTCATTTGATTAGAATATGAACTTAGCATGATTTCATTCAAAGTACGTAGGCTTGAAAATATGAAAATGCTAAGTATCAAATTTTGCTATCTACTCATATTTTCTCTTACTTAGGCATCTAGACATCAAATATGAGTGAATACAAGTATATGAGTCAAGTTTGGGCTGAAAATGAATTCTCTAGGTTTATTTTTCATCTTATCTAGATTTCAACCAAAAATTCATTTTTAAGATATCCCTGAAGATATCAAAATTATTTTTAGAAATGATTTCACTCAAGGATAGTGAGAACGATATTAGAAATGAAATCAAAATTATATGCACAAAGTTTCATTTGAAGTTTTTGACGAAAAATCAAAGTATCGAAAAGATTGATATTTCAATAAGATGATACTTTGTGTTTTTTAAAATTCAACTTCAAAATTCCACTATAAAACATATTGTTGATAAAACTTTTTGAAGTTTTTACTGAAGAAACTAGATTTTTCAGTGAAAGTGTAGTTTCAAGAATCAGTTAAAAATGATTTTTTTACATTTTTCTAGAAATAACTGCAAATGCTCATTTTTTAATGGCATTTTCGTAATTTTCAGTTATTTTCAAAAAGTGCTCAATTTTCATTCAAACTTTTATGACACCACATAATAGTAATGTAAAGAGTGTATCTCAAGTTTGGAATAAAAATTATGTCCTTAAGTCAAGATATCAACCTAGCATGATTTCATTCTAAACTAGACTAGTTATCATGAAACTTGCTAAGTGTCAATCTTATCATTTACTCATGGATTTTCAAATTTACACTTATGGACACCTAACATGAGTAAATCTAAACATGTTCCCCAAATATTGATTGAAAATGAGATCTCTAAGTCAATTTATTGACTTGGGTCAACTTGGTTCAAAAGAGGTTATTATGAAGTGACCTCTATGTCATTTTATTCATATTCATATGAATTTTTCATTCTAAATGCATAGAAACATGTCATACATATTCCTAAACATGTTTATGAAGTTTGGACTTAAAATAAAGTGTCCAAGTCGATTTGTTGACTTGGGTCGAACTTCTCAAGCTTAAGTCCTCTAATGTGATCTAGTTATCACATTTTTCATCTACACATGAATTTTCAAGATTAAACACCTAGAATCATATCATGTGTGTATCTAAACAAGTTCATTTGGTGTTTACTCAAAATGAGGTCTCTTAATAAGAAATTTTAAACTAGTCCAATTTCATTCAATATTAATATCATGAAATTGCCTAGTTATCATGATTTTTTCTACTCACGAAAATTCAAACATTTATCATGCAAAATCAATCATAAGTATAGAGACATCATTATAGCACAAGTATTCAAGTATTATACTAAGATTTTTGTAAAATCAAACTCATACATCTTTCAATAGAATTTTGTCAAACTTGTCATTTACTTTTCAATTTTCTTCATGATAGATAGTCTTCCATTATCATTTTCAACTTGCAAGTAGATTTCATTAGTAGATTTAATGAGACTAAAGCTACTAGCAAGCAAACCAAACCAAATAGTAAAAAGAGATTCAAATATCATTTTCAAGTCCACTTTGCTAAATAGTTTGAAATATGTTTCAAAATAAATTATCGTGAATCCAAAACGAATTAAGAGATCTCAAAATATAAAATGTTTGAAAAATAAGATCTCCAACCCTTCCTATTGGTTGAAAATTTAAAGGTCACAATGAGCCCACGATTTAAAACCGTAAGGTCGCATGAGCCCGTTACAGGCTACATAGGTCTCCGAAGAGATCGAAAATCAAAAATCAAAAATATTTTTGAAAGAATATCATGAGCGAGAAAAACAATCAATTTAAGCAAGTATCATGAACTCCAACTATTAATGGACCAATTAAAGTTAAGAGATGATACCAAACCTTTTAAATGTCGACTTTTATTTTCATAGGCATTTAGGTGAGAATCTTGAAGTTGCAACCATGTAAAGATCTTTCATTGAATTCTTAGCCAACTTCAACACATCACTTTTTCTTATCCTTGTGTGGTAGCTCCCCTTACAATAGAGCAAGAAACCTTTGGTACCCAAATGACTTTGGGTCCTTGAGGGTGAGTTGGCCTAAGAATCTAAAGTGTCTTAGCAACATTTGGATTTTTTTTAAATGCACAATCATGAATAGCATGGCCATATATACCATAACAAAAATAATCCAAAGTGTCTTAAACTTTTTCTTTTGGACATGAGGTTTAAAGGAAGAATGCTTGACATGAGAATGATGATGAACATAAGCCTTTTTATATTTTGAGTTCTTAAAGGAAGATACATTTGATAAATCATTGATTTTCCTATTTAAGATTACAACCTCATTTTTCAAATCACTCATGGATTTGTGAATAGCGTGCAATTGAGATTTTAACATGTTATTTTCATTTTTCAATTTTTCATTCTCAATTTTGAAATCATTTTTCAAGTCATTATTCCTAAACTTCAATCTAACTTTCAAATCCTAATTTTCATTTTTTAAGTCTTTTAGCTCACTTTTTAAATTCTCAATTTCAAGCTTAAAATCATCATGGCAAGAAGCAAGTGTACTTGTATTCCCCTTTTCATTTTCTAATTCATGCACATGAGAACTAAGCCTTAAATTTTTTTTCTTTAGTTTTCTATTTTCCTTGTTCTTTTTCACAAGCAAGGCATACATTCTTTGATATTCCTCAACTAGTTCCTCATATGGCATGTCAAATGAACTAGAGAAGCTATGACTATCATTGTCAATAAAATTTTTATTATGACAAGAGGTGGAAGGATTTACCTTATTTTTTAATCCCATGAGGCACAATTGAGAAGTAGCTATATTGTCATGATGAGAGGATGCTTCGAGGGAACCGGAGGACGATGTAGAAGCATTTGACCTCTTTCTTGCTTTGTTTTTCAATAATGGGCAATTCTTCTTGATATGCCCCTTCTCCTTGCACAAATGGCAAATGACATTTCTCTTTCGGCTCTTTGAAATATCTTTTTGACTAGAAACACTATGGGCCTCAAAAACCAAGTTAACATTGGAGGGATGACCATTGTCATCACCACCTTCATGAAAAGTAGTTAACTCCTCGATTTTGGCATAATCATATAAGATGTTTAAACATGCCCATAAATCAAAAGCCGGAGTACAATGCATGACTTTTCCAAGGATGCTATTAAGTAAGGTACAAAATATGGAATACATAACATCTTCATTAGGTTAAAATATTTTCTTGTCATGTTCATTCCAATCATGCATGTCAACCTTATGTTTAATGTATTCTAATTTAATCATGTTATAAACATCAAAACCTCTAGTCTTTAAGTATGTGTACATTCTAGATTTCCTGAGTTGGAATTGTAGAGGCTTGAATAGGAAAGAGGTGTTTAATTTCATTCATATGAATATTAAATGTATGAAGTTGGACATATTATTTTTGCAAGAAACTCATATTTCTGATATTTCTATTATCAATGTTGCTAGATGGTTTGGTAAGCATTGGTGTATTTCTATATTTTCTGCTAATAGTGCCTCTGGTGGTTTGTTGCTAGCTTGCTTGAAATTTTTTAGTTGTCAAGTTGTATGTTGTATCTAAATCTAAGCATTGGATGAATGCTGTGATTTCGTATAATGAATATATTCCTTGGCTTTTGACTGGTGTGTATGCTGATAATAATCATGTTTTGAGACTTGCCTTTTGGAAAGAAATTGGAAATTTGGTTTTTAATAGTATCCCTTGGATAATTTGTGTGGATTTTAATAGTATCCTTAGTAAGCATGATAAATTAGTAAGCATAATAGTATCCTTTGAAAGAGTGTATTGACAATTGTGGCCTTGTTGAGTTAGGTTTTTGGTGGCCCAAGATTTACGTGGTGCAACTATAGGTCTATTGGTAGAATTCTGGTAAGACTTGATAGGGCTTTTGCCAATGTTAATTGGCTTGATAATTTTAGAAGTACTAGAGTTTTTCATCTGGATAGGGCTATTTCTGATCATTGCCCTGTCCTTATTCATATTAAGGATAAGTTTGAGAGGTCTGCATTTAGGTTCTCCTTTCAGAATTTCTAGACATGTTATCTTGAAGCCGAGGAAATGAGTAAAGAGACTTGGTGTAATGGCCCTCACTTGTTCTCCTCCCCTTTGGATTTGGTCTCTCAAAATTTCAGGTGTCATAGGGGCAGATTATCTTTATGGAATAAACATGTTTTAGGGAAGTTGGAGAATAGGCTTGCGCTGCTGAGGTTAAATCTCATATTACAGACCTTGAGAATTTAGATTGTTCTGGTAGCTTATCTGATAATGAGCTAGGTAAGTTAGCTACTCTTTATAAGACATCAAATGATCTTAACTCTCAGATTTGTCAAAAATGGAGTGTTGTTGCCAAAGGCAATTGGATTAGAGAGGGTGAGAAGAATACTAGGTATTATCATCATCTAATTGCATCTAATTCAAGTCTACTGAGATTGTTAAATGCTTTGCTTCCTTTTATAAAGATTTGTGGGATTTTCAAGATAACTTTGACTCTCTTAATTATGTTTTTCCCGAATTAAGTGATATTGATAATTCTTTTCATGCATATATTACTGCTGAATTTTCTACTGATGAAGTTTTCAATGTAATAAAAACTCTTAGTACGAGGAAAATTCCGGGTCCGAATGGGTTTACTAGGGAGTTTTTTGAACATTATTGGAAGAATATTTCTGCTTCTGTGGTGCATGCTTTTAACTCTTTTAATAAATATGGTTTTATCCCTAATTCTTGGAATGAAACTAATTTTGTGTTTATCCCTAAAGTAGACAATCTAATGCACATTAAAGATTTTAGACTTATATTTGTGTGCAATGTGATATATAAAATTCTCACTTAGACTCTAGCTAATAGAATTAAGCCCTTCTCAATAATATAATTTCTAAGAATCAGTGTGCTTTTATTTCAGGTCGAGTTATCCATGATAATATATTAATTGCTCAAGAGTTAATTCATCATGTGCATGTTGAAAAAACCCTATTGTAATGTTGAAAATTGATTTAGAAAAGACATATGATAAAATTTCTTGGAATGTTATATTTCATTCTATGCGCATATTGATTTTTTCTGAAAAAATTATTAACTGGGTGATGGTATGCATTTCTTCTGCTTCTTTTAGTTACAACCTTAATGGTTTGTTATCTTCAAATTTTAAATCCTCATGTGGTATTAGACAATGGGAACTCATATCCTCTTATCTTTATATCATTGTAAGTCATATTTTATCTTGTATGTTAAATAAGGCTGCTAAATTGGGTAACATCTCTCCTATTAAGCTTAAGAATGATGTTAAAGTTAATCATTTGATGTATGCAGATGATATTCTTCTTCTTTTTAGAGCAAATGATAAATCTATTATCTCTATTCTTAAGATTTTTGAGTGTTATGCTAATTTTGCCAACCAGAAAATGAATTTTGCTAAATCTGAAATTTTCTTTCTTGGTAAGACCTCTCATGCTTCTAATCATAGGGTTTGTTCAAAATTAGGTATTAAAGTAGGTAGTTTCCCTACTAGATACCTCGGCACCCTTATTTCTCATAGGCAACCTGCAGCTAAAGATTTAAATTTCATAATTGATAAGGTTCATAATAAACTTAACAATTGGAATAGAGCTGCCTTATCTCAAAATGGCAAAGTTCTTCTTATTAATTCTATTTTGAACTCCGTAGCTTTGCATGCATTGGCTGTGACTTGGTTCCCTAAAAAACTTTTTTTCTAAACTTGTATCCATCATTAAAAAATTTCTCTGGAGTTCAAAGAATGATAAGAAGGGTTTATATTTGATAGCCTGGGAGCATGTCACAAAACCAAAGGCTATTGGTGGCCATGGTATTAGAGACCTAACTAATATGCAATTTTCCTTATCTGGTAAAAGGGTGTTTCAATTGCTTAATGATTGTGATTCCTTACGGTGTAATGTGGTTAATGCTAAGTATGGTGCTTTTAATCTTTGGCTGATTATTTATCCATCTAAATGTAGTAGCTAGATGTTGGAGAATCATTTGTGATACGGCTTCTATCATTAAATGTGACTTTAAGAAGGTTGTTTCTTCTGGTTTAGATACATTTGTGTTTGTTGATCTTTGATTGTTTGATGTTCCTATTAGATATATCCTCAACTTTGCATTTAATGCTAGTCTTAATTTATATTTTCAACATTATGTAATTAGATAATTCATAAATTTTTAACTTATTTATTTTATTTTAATTTATATTTAAATAAAATATGTAAATTTTTTTATTAACTTCAAATAAAAATTAATTTTTTATACATAATAAATTATATATTATATTAGTTAAATATGAAAAAATTATATTATATTTTACATACACATGTTAAAATAATAATTTACAAAAAAAAATTAATTTTTTTCATATATTCTAATATATATTTTATTTACAAATAACTTTTTCATATATTTTAATTTACAAATAAAATATTCATTTATAAAAAGAAGAGTATATTGGTCATTTGATGGATATCTCCTAGGAAGTATCCATGTCAACCAAACATGTTACACGTGGAAAGTTACACTTCTTATCAAGTAATTTTTTGTCAACCAAATATATTTTTGATACTTCACAAGAAATATAGGTAGAAAGTTAATTCATAAAAATTATAACTTTTCATAAGAATTTACTTTCCATGTCAAACAAATGATGCCTAAATATGTTAAAATTCAAAACATGATTCTGACACGTTTCTTACATGAGTGACACAATACAATACAAACATCTAATATGTATTATGATGTTATTCGAGCTAATTGACTCGAATAAATTTATGAGTCCACACAACATGACTAATACAATAGAAATATACCACTACAACACAATTGGCCTATAGAGAAATAAAATTAGAGACAAATTAGATTTTTGTTTCTAAATTTTTACATTTAGAGATTAATAGATACAAAATTTGTTCTTAATTAATTAACCTCTAGAGGTTTATAGAAATAGCTTTAGAGTCAAATCAATTAAGTGACTATGTTGCTAATGTTTCTATAGCTTAGAGTCAAATCAATTAAGTGATTTTGTTATTGTGTTTTTATAAATTAGAGGCTAATTATGAATAAATTTTGTATCTATTAGTCTTTAAATGTGAAGATTTAAAAATAAAAATTTATTTTATCTCGAATTTTGTGTCTCTATAGGTCGATTTTGTTGTAGTGTACAAAATTTATTCGAATAATTTATAGAATATACATATTTTAACAAAAATAAATAAATAAATTATTTCATACATTTTATGTTCAACTATAATTAAACAATAATAATAAATATGAAAAATAATAGGTACGAAATAAAATAAGTCATTAGCCACGGCTTAGCGGAGGTGCGAGAGTCGTTGGTGATATGAATAAGTCATTAGCCACGGCTAGAAGCGGACGTCACTTATTAATTAATGGCGCGAACGCACACGAAAACTAAAACACTCTAAACCAACGGCTTAGAGAGGGTCAGCCGTCGGTGATATTAAAATTACGAATCCACGATTTTCCGACAGCTGGCGAGCCGTGGGTGAAAATACTTTTTATTTGCGTTCGCGCTCGACCCTTCCTCTTTCCCTCGCTCTCTTCTCTCTCTGTCGTTGCCGATGATTTGTCACCGCCGATCGTCACCGTGCCGCACCCTCGCTGTGCCGCCGGCTCCCTCGCCCTCACCGCATCACCTCCCCGGCCCTCTCCCCCTCTCTCTCGCCCAGACCGCCGCCCCTCTCCCCCTCGATCTCCGTCGCCCATGCGTGCCGCCGTCGGCTTGCTCCCTCGCCCTCGCCGCCGATCCCTCTCCGCCACCACCAAGTGAGTTCATCCCCCCTCCACTCTCCAGTCCAGCGCCGGCCGAATCGAAACCCTAGGGTTCCGACCAGCGCCGACCAATATATACCATATATATATATATATATATATAGGATCTTTTGATCAATCCATAGATCATTTCGATTCCATTAGAAATGAGGATTCAGAATATCCCACATTGATCGATCAAACAGAGATTCAACAACTAAAAGAAAGAACGATTCTTTGGGATCCTTCCTTTCTTCAAACGGAACGAACAGAGATAGAATTAGATCGATTCCCGAAATGCCTTTTTGGATCTTCCTCAATGTCCCGACTATTCACGGAACGTGAGAAGCAGATGAATAATCATCTGCTTTCGGAAGAAATCGAAGAATTTCTTGGAAATCCTACAAGATTAACTCGTTATTTTTTCTTTGATAGATGGTCAGAACTTCATCTGGGTTCGAATCCTATTGAGAGGTCCACTAGAGATCAGAGATTTTTGAAGAAAAAATAAGATGTTTCTTTTGTCCCTTCCAGGCGATCGGAAAATAAGGAAATGGTTGATATATTCAAGATAATTACGTATTTACAAAATATGGTCTCAATTCATCCTATTTCATCAGATCCGGGTCCTATTTCATCAGGCCGCCGCCCCTCTCCCCCTCGATCTCCGTCGCCCACGCGCGCCATTGCCGGCCTGCTCCCTCGCCCTCTCCGCCGATCCCTCTCCCCTCTCCGCCGATCCCTCTCCCCTCTCCGCCGCCACCAAGTGAGTTCATCCCCCCTCCCCTCTCTGGTCCAGCGCCGGTCGAAACCCTAGGGTTCCGGTGGGTGCCGACCAATATATACTATATATATATATAATTAGTGTTAATTAGTGCTATTAGTGATTAATTAGATTTATTTACGATTAATTGCTATTATTATATATTAATTAGTTTTCAATTAGATTTAATTATTGTTAATTAGTTGTTGATTAGATTTAATTAGGGTAGAATAAATGTTAGGATTAATTTTAGTTGGGTGTAATTATAATTATGAAATCATCCACTTTGGACTCGCGCACTCTGGAATCGTCCACTTTGGACTCGCGCCAGAATCGTCAATAAAGGATGGACTCGCGCGCGCCGAAATCATCCACTTTAGACTCGCGGCCAAATCGTCCACGGTGGACTCGCGCCGGAATCAAGACGAGTTGATACCTTTCACGTACGCATCGATGAGTCAAGTTTTAATTTTGCAAAACCTTAGATCCGTTCGGGGGTTGTATATTTGTGTAAACGAAGTAAATGATCTTTTATATGACATACAATCCTTAAATTATCCCTAATTGGACAATTTGGGAACATAGTTATTTATATTGCACTTAGTTTATTTTTTTTAGTCATTATTCATTTTCAAATTTTGGCTTGTATCTCTCTTGTTCTCCAATACGTGCCTAGATGATATGCGTATTCGGAGAATTGTAGAGAGATGCTGCTGAAATTTAGAATGAAGTTAATGATTGAAAGAAATACTAAATGCAATATGAATAACATGAATCCCGAAAGGAATAGGATCATCCCACCTAAAGACATTACCTAAAGATATTGCAAACTTTTTGACAGAACATGTCGGTAGATCGAAGTTGGATGTACCGACGAATTCATCGTGGAGCTATAACGGACGAATTTCGAGTATGCGTAACTTACTTCTTAAATTTCGCCCACTCGAATGAAAAATTCCTTAATGGTGATAAAATCCGATGTCCGTGCCGGAAATGTTCGAACATAAGATTTTTGGACCAAGAAACTGTCACACTGTATCTGTATACAAAAGGATTCACACCAAAATATTTTGTATGGAATTGTCACGGGGAGTCACGTCAAGTCGGGACGTCGAGCAATCATGTTGTCCAAACTCATGGTGAATCTTCTTCTGCCGGTGTTTGTTCTTTCAATCCACCAAATCCTTATAGAACAATGATTCTGGATAGTCGTGGAGGATAATTCCATTTAAATGATAATATTGAGTCAGTTACTGAGATGGTAGTGCCACCAGATACTACGACAGTTGAAGTCACTGAAGAACAACCTGCGATACAAATTGAATTGCCGAATAAGGAGGCTGCAGAATTTTACGATTTGTTGAAAGCTGCCGATGAACCGTTGTATGAGAATTGTCCTAATTATACAAGATTTTTAGCAATGACACAACTCCTGAACATCAAGTCCAATTGTAATATCAGCGGGGTTGCGTTTGATCGGATTGCATACTTTATCAATGGTATATTACTTCCAAATAACAAGTTTGAACCAACCTTTTATAAGACAAAAATGTTGATGAGGAAATTAGGGCTTGGGTTCGAAAAGATACACGCGTACCCAAATAACTGTATTTTATATTATAAAGAAAATGCTTTGGTAATATTATATGCAGTATCCGTCTCGAAAGAAAGATAGGGCAGATTGACGTGTAGTCTGTAAGACTAAAGCCAGAGGAAAAATTGACCCAATAGTTGGAGAGAATGAGCCAGCAGATGATTTCTGTCAAGAAGAATATTCTTCCGAAGTGGAACGAGTTAGTCCAATACTCGAGGATGATGACACAGAGTTAGTTCAATTGGAAATAGAATACGTTGATGACGACGATAATGAAGTTGAGGAAGGACAGAATGATGATGAGGGAGACAAAGAAGAATTTCAATATTCAGATACAAAAGAACACGAAGAAGAGTATTACACGGATGATGATAATGACGATGACGAATAATTGTAAATGTGAACTATATATTTAATTATTAAATATATCTATTAATCTATTATATATATAATCTAATTCTATTAAATTTTTACAGCTATGGTTCGAGATATCAGTTCTCGAGGAGGCATTCCTCGTAGGACCCCTCGACTATTACCACCCGCCCCACCTGTACCCACTGACCCTTCGCCTTTCACCACCATCCCCCCACCTCCAGCCACCATTCCCCCACCTGATCCAATCATCATTCCCCCACCAGATCTGGACACCATCCCCCCACCTCTAGCCACTATCCCTTCAGTTGATCCAGGCCCGTTGACATTGAGACGTAGGCCACGAGGGCCTAACAAAATTCTCCCTCCGTCACCCGAGGAAGAACTACGCAGAGCAGTTAATGTGCGCGGAAGAAGGTAAGTATATGAATTAATTATTTCTTATAATTTATTTATAATTCAAAATATCATAATATGAATTTATATTTGGTGCAGATTTGAGCAGGAGGACGTCCCCCGCACGATAGCGGGAACGATCCGAAAGTTTATGCACGGGGCGTGGCCTACATGGTCTCACGTGCCCCATGAGCATATGAGTTTATTGTGGCGAGAGTTCACGGTAAGTATATTTATTAAATTAATGTTAATGTTAAATATTCATCAGTAATATTATTTTTTTTTGCAAGGTGATTATACATGGCCGGATGACTAGACCACTTTTGTGGAGGCTGCATGGGAGTGTGTTGCCCGCACTAGCTATAACGGGCTGCTTCAGCAGGCCCGTCAGCCCGTGAAAAGACGGCTGGGGGCCACACAAATAGGGTAGACTCTGGGACACGCCCTCGAGTGGATTCCTAGCCCTATGCGGGACCAACTCGTTGAGCGGTGGGACACACCTAAGTGGCAGGAGGTCTCTCGAACTACGTCGAGAAATCGCATGTCCGGGGGGGACGGCACGGGCACAACCCACACTGGTGGTTCCATCTCTTTTGCGATTCATGAGCGTCGTAAGGTATGTATAACTTAATTGTTTTTAATTAAATTATATCACTATTAGAAATTGAGTCTTCAGCAACGGCTATCAGCAACGGCCGCTCAAGCCGTTGCTATTTGCAACGGCATTCTTACGGCTGCTCAAGCCGTTGTAGATATGTTGTATCTGCAACGGCTTTCTAACGGACACGCGAGCCATTGCTGATGATTTTAATTATCAACAACGGCTTTCTAACGGACAAGTGAGCCGTTGCTGATGATAACTTATTAGCAACAACTTTCTAACGGGCGAGTGAGCCGTTGCTGATAAGTTTATAAAGGTCACAGATCGCGCCCGACCCTTCTTCCTCCCACTGCTGCCGCCTCCTCCTCCTTCCTCTCGTCGTCGCTGCCGACGCCGACGACGCCAAGCCGCCGCTGCCGACGCTGTCGTCCGTCCTCGATCGCCGATTTTAGGTATTCATCGCCGCCCGACCGTCTCTTCCTATTGCGGCCGGCGGGAAATCCGATCGAAACCCTATTTTTATGGTTTCGGCAGGCGGCGGTCGGCCGATGGCCACCGCCGGATCTTGTACAGTGTCCGGACACACTGTCCAGACACTGTACACCGGTGCCGGAGTCCACCGGACTCCGGCGCCGAAAAGAGTAGATTTATGATTTTTTATTTTTTTATTTATATGTTAATTAATTATTTAGATTAATTGTTTAATTTGTTAGATTAATTTTAGAATTGTCCACTTCGGCATTGTGCCAGAATCGTCCACTTCGGACGCGCACCGGAATCGTCCACTTCGGACTCTTGCCGAAATCGTCTAATTTGGACTCGTGTCGGAATTGTCCAATATGGACTTGAACTGTCTCGAAACATTTAAAAAATAATCATCCATCCGATGAGTTGATATGTTTCACGTACGCATCGATGAGTCGGATATGATTTAGCAAAACCTTAGATCCGTTCGGGGATTGTATGTTCATGTAAAAGAAGTAGATGATCTTTTATACGACGTACAATTCTTGAATTGTCCCTGATTGGACAATTTGGAAATATAGTTATTTGTACTCCACTTACATTTTTATTTTAACTGTTAACTAATTATTCTAAATTTCGGCAACATCTCTCTTGTTCTCCGATATGCGCCTAGATGATATGCGTATTCGGAGAACTGTAGGGAGATGCTGCCGAAATTTAGAATGAAGTTAGTGGTTAAAATAAGTTCTTAGTGCAATATAAATAACATAAATCCCGAATGGAATAGGACAATCTCACCAAAAGACATTAACCAAAGAAATTGTCATTGATTGACAGAATCATGTCGGCTGATCGAAGTTGGATGTACCGACGTCTTGATCGTGGAGCTTTAACAAATGAGTTTCGATTAGGCGTAACGTACTTCCTAAATTTTGCCTATTCGAATCGGAATTTCGTTAGCATCGGTGATCAAATCCGATGTCTGTGCCGCATTTGTTTGAATGGACGATTTTTGGATCGGGAGACTGTCACTCTGCATCTATATAGCAAAGGATCTGCATCGGGAGACTGTTCGACATTCAGATGGACATTTAAATATATTTTGTCACTCTGGTCGTGCTTTTGGTTCTCGTCCATCTCGACACTTAAGCGAGAAAGAGTATCATTTGACACACTTGTATGTATTACTCAATTATCCAGAGATTGAACAATTCATTGAAATATTTGACATTGAGATGGTGCAAAAATACTCTATTCACAACGATGAAGAATTGGAGAGATTACGGAATCGTGATTTCCCTACTTGGATTCAGACTTACAGCAAAGATCACAGAGCTAAAATAGATGAAAGAATATTTGAGTTTGTTAGTGGACCGTCGCGACTTGTGTCGTGCTATAGCGGATATTTTGTTAATGGGTATAAATTTCACACGGTTGAATATGCATTTACAAAGAAGACGATGAATGCTGGGGTCTGTGTGAAAGGGACAACCTATGTTGAATGTGATATGGATTTTTATGGATTAGTGGAAGAAGTGATAGAGTTGCACTACTTCGGCTTGAAATCGATTATTCTATTTAGATGTCATTGGTTCGATACAACAGAAAGGGGCATGAAAGTTCATCCAAAATACAAACTTGTTGAGGTTAATTACAAATCTAAATTGGCAGCAAATGAGCATTTTATATTGGCATCACAAGCCGAACAAGTATATTACGCGAAGTATCCGGCTCGAAATAAAGATAGAACAGATTGGCGTGTAGTCTGTAAGACAAAAGGTAGAGGAAAAATTGATCTGATAGTATACTATGACACATGGTTTCTATCAAAAAGATGATCCTCCTGCTGTAGATCGTATTATTCCAATACTCGAGGATGCAGACACAACGTCAATTCAATTAGAAGTTGAATATGCTGATGATGACGATCATGAAATTGAGGAAGCTGGAGATGAAGAAGATGAAGAAGAGGAAGAAGAGGAAGAATTCAAAGACTATTATTCAGATGATGAGGAATAATTGTAAAGTATATATTTTATTAAATATATCTCTACTATTTATACAATAATCTGATTATATGTCTATTCGACAGATATGTCTGGTCGTGGTTATCGTCGCAGTAGAGCTTCGGAGTCTCCGATCGGTGAGACTCCTACACTTACTCATGCTGCTGATCCTCCTGTTGCTGATCCTCATGCCGATGATACTGCCGAGGCTAGTACATCCAGACGCAGGTGACCACGCGGGCCGAACAGGTGGCAGCCTCCACCAGCCTTGGGGAGCGGTAATATATCATGAATTATGAATCATTATAAATTTATTATATCATAATATAATATTAAAATTTATTTTTGTTGTGCAGGTTCGAGCAAGAAGAAGTGCCGAGGAGCATTTCTTCTACTATTCGACGATACATGCACGGGGCATGACCTACGTGGTCTCACGTGCCTAGCGAGCACATCGACATGTTATGGCGCGAGTTTGATGCACGTATTATTTTTTTTACATGCATGATGATTAATATTGGTACTGATATTATTATTTTGCAGGCTCGCTTTACATGGGCCGAGGACCAGAGGCCATTCATTTACGTTGCCTGGGAGGCTATTTCCCGTGCGAGGTACAACGGGCAGCTGGGGCAGGCTCGGTCCCAGGCGATGGCCCGAGCTGGGACCACTAACATCGCGGAGACTCGGGGATACGGCCCCGATTGGATTACTCTGGATATATGGGACCAGCTCGTGGGAATATGGTCGATGGATCGATGGCAGGAGGTTTCTCGGAATGCGGCTAGAAATCGCATGTCGGGGGGAGCAGTGCGTCACACCGACGGCTCTGTTCCATTTGCAGTGCACGCGAACCGTATGGTAAGTATACCTTTTAATTATATATTTTATTTGTTACTATATGTACTAATTAATGTATTTGTTTTGTAAATGTAGACGACAGTGTCGGATGACGGGACTGTCCAGCGACCCTCCCCGATGGCGGTGTTTGAGCGGACTCACCGTCGAGCACATAGGACGGGGGAGTACATCGACAACTGCGATGCATACATTATGGTAACTATATATATGTTTAAATTATTCATTATATATTTATAATTTAAGTTTTATGATAAATATTAAACAAAAAATCAAACTCGAGTAGGAGACCTACAGCCAGACGGTGGTGCAGCGCGGGGGAACCCCCGAGGACTTTGACGCAGTAACGTGGGTTGAGGCCGCAGGTGGCTGGGACCATGGCCGTGTATATGGCTTTGCAAATAGTGGTCATGCGCGAGCCATACTAGGGCCACTTGGGGCACCGACCCCTCCGGTCGCTGGTGAGCGGCCGTCCACCTCTAGATCCAGTTATGATCATAGTAGCAGAATAAGGACTCTAGAGGAGACGGTAGCGCGTCAGAGTCAGATGATGGCGGAGATGCATGTTATGCTATGCAACATGTCAGGTCATCCCGAAGCAGGCATCTCTTCGGCATCATCTAATCCATCATCCTCGAGTTAGTCCACGGCGGTGTACACTCAAGCACTCCAGACCCCGCCATATGATCCAGACCATCCTCTATCGTCATCGTGAGATTTTTTTTATATTGACTTTGTTACTGAGATATTGGACTTGTTTAATTTATTTTGTTTGGATATTGATACTTCAATTTTGCATTTGAATAGTTTTTATACTATTGTGGATAATTATCAATATAAATATAATTGTTTTGATGTATATCTTGGTGTATTTGTGATGTGTGAATGAATGTGTGTATGAGTGTATGGGTGTGTGAGTTATGTATCAGATAATGTATCAATGTATGGAAATTTTAAATTTTAAATTTTTTCGTTACCAGGTTCACATCATCAGCACCGGCTTTCCCACAGCCATCCGTGGGAAAGCCGTTGCTAAAAGTTTATCGAAAGTCATTGCTGATGACCTACAGCAACAGCTTAGCAACGGGCTTTTACTAACCGCGTTGCTACGGGCTCACCGGCCGTTGCTATTAATATTATCAGCAACGGCTCCGCGTCCGTGGCAAAACCATTGCTGATAATATTTTTAGCAGCCGTTGCTGATCCGTTGCTAAGTTATCAGCAACGTAATTTTCTGCCACGGCTCCATTGCAACGACACCAGCCGTTGCTGATAATCTTCAGCAACGACATCAACCGTTGCTGATGCCCATTTTTCTAGTAGTGTATATTGTGTATAATGATACTAATGTATTTTTTTTCTAATGTAAGATGCGTGTGACGAAGTACGGCACCGTCCAACGCCCCATCGATGATTGAGGTGTTTGAGCGCACCCACCGTCGTCAACGAGGAGCGGGGGACTACGTTGATAGCAAAGCCTCGTATATAATAGTAAGTATTTATATATTGTCTATTTTGATTTACACAATTTTTTTATAGTTTATATATATTTAAAATATAAACATGTGTAAGAAACTTATACGATGACACCGGAGGAGTTCGAAGCAGGAGCTTGGGTGCAGGCCGTAGGTGGCTGGGAGTACGATCGTGTTTATGGCTTTGCAGACAGTGGCCATGTACGCGCCGTGCTCGGGCCACTTGGGGCACCGACCCATCTGACTGCAGGTGAGCGGCCCTCGACATCCAGAGCGCAGGACCAGAGCCGGATTGCGGCCATGGAGTCGGAGCTCACCCAGCAGAGGCTGGAGATGCAGGACTAGAGGCGGGCGAATGACGTGTTGAGACAGACAATCCAGAACATGCATACACTCCTCACTCCGATTGCGTCTCATGCTGGGCTTCTACTGATGATGTCACATCTGTCGTCCTCCTCAACCCAGTCGTTGTCGACTCCACCGCAGCCGTGAGATTTTGATTAATTGTATTTTCTTTATATTTTGATACTTGGTTGTATATAGACGATGTTTTGATAATTATTTGCCTCCGATTTGAGGCTGATATTGATGATATTTATGTAAAACTTGTATGTTTGGTTTCAAATGCATGTGTATGATATTTTTTAACTGCAATATGTGATTGAAAATAGTTTCTAGTCGATATATCATTGTATACAGGGATTTACAAAAATTTCAATTTTTTCAATTAAAGGATACACCTTTAGCCACAGCTTACCCACGGTTCACCGTCACTAAGCCGTGGCTGAAAGCTTATCGTAAATGACGGATGGTCTGGGCAGCACCAAATATCTTGGTTGCTAATAGTAACACTAACGGGACTGAGCTGTGGCTGATGGTTGGTATCAGTGACAGCCGCCTAAAGCCGTCACTGATGGTTTTTATTCAGCGATAGCGCACGCGGCTGTCGCTGATGATTACTTGTGACGGTCGAGCACGACCGTCATAACTTATCTGAGATGCGCGCATCAGTGACGGCGGTTTGCCACAGTTGACGATGTCCGTGATATCTATCACCGACGATTCAGCCATGGTCTGAGCCGTTGGTGATGACGATAATTTTAGTAGTGTTATAACTATAACTAAGGTGAGATATATATCATGCATGTATATGCGCTAGGGGTGAAAAAAAATTGATTTTTCGGTTAAGCGGAAAAATGATCCAAAATCGAACCGGTTTTTTCAATATCGGTTTATATTTTTGAAAAAACTGGTTTTCGATTTCAGGTTCGATTCACAATCTAAAAAGTCCACTGGTTTCGGTTAACCAACCGGTTCAATATAATTTATTAATTTTTAATATATATATATATATATATATATATATATATATATATAATGATTTAAAAAATTTTAAAAATTAAAAAATTTACTAAAATGGTCTATAAAATTATAAAAAAAATATTAAAAAAAATATTAAAAAATATTAAAAAATAACAAAAATTAATATTTGCATCACATTATCTTGGCTCAAGTAATTTTATTTTTATTTTTATTTTTATTTTTATTTTCTAATAAATATTTGATATTTATTTAAATTTTTTTTCGTACCGTGATTTGTATAATGTTATATGTATAGGTTTATTATTTTTATTAGTTAATTGAAAATTTTTTATTAATCGAATCAAAAAAATTAAAATTAAAATTAAAATTAACCAAAGTTAATAAACTAATTTATCATTAATGATTTTTAAAAATTAAAATTAATGAATCAATCGATAGAATTATAAATAAATCGGTTAATCGGTTCGTGCTTATCCCTGATATGCGCTTTCACGTGTGTATAAGTTTGAAGCAAGTTGACCCGTGTGACATGACACGATAGAATATAAATTTTATTGGGTGACAGGCGTGTCACACAATTATAATACAAAAGTACAAACATGATTAACATCATGTCGTGTCAATTTTTGCAAGCACTGATCGAGCAGAAAGTCCTTCCTATATATGTCTACTATTATTAACCTCAATTTTAATAGTAATTTAATTATGCCTATAAGATTAATAAGGTAAGTTCGTTATCCTGCATGCCAGGAAGCCATGATAAATGGTATTAGAATATATCGAAATAATCATAGGCTAATTAGCGACTAACTTAGATTATATGGAGAAAATGACTACTCTGAGTAATATGAACGTTGCAGATATTAATTATCTTAGCAATAATATTCTAACGATTTTCCTATATAAATTTATCAGCAACGGCGTTCTAACGGTTAAGTGAGCTGTTGCTTATAAGTTTATATATAGTTATTTGTCTTCCTCTGCTGTCATACGCCGCCTGCTCAACTCTTTCGACGCCGCTGAATCCTACTGTCGTTGCCGACGCCACCGCCCCGTCCTCAACCACCGATTCAGACCGCCGCCTCCGGGTCTGTTCTAGGTATTCCTCGCCGCCCCGCCTACACCATTCGTTCTAGCTAGTATATCCGATCAAAACCCTTAAATTAGGGTTTCGATCGGCGGTCGACGACCGAAAGGTTATACAGTGTCCGGACACTAGACTCCGACGTCGGAAATGCAATAATATTGATTTTTTATTTAATTTTTTAATTTTAATTAATTGTTTAAATTAATTAATAATTAATTAATTAGTTAGATTAATTTTTAGAGTTTAGATTAATTGTTATGATTTAGATTAATTGTTAGAGTTTAGATTAATTTATAGATTAATTTAGTTAGATTAATATTATGTTTTAGATTAATAATGATAGGTTAATTATTTAAATTAGTTAAAATATTGTAGATTAATATTAATTAATTAGTTAAAATGTTAATTAGTCCGGAGTAGTCCTCAGTGGACTCGCGCCGGAATCGTCCATTTCGAACTCCCGCTGGAATCGTCCAATTTGGACTTGTGTCGGAATTATCCACTATGGACTCGAATTGACTTGAAACATTTAGAAAATAATCATCCATCCGACGAGCTGATACGTTTCACGTACGCATCGAGGAGTCTGATATGATTTAGCAAAACTATAGATCCGTTCGGGGGTTGTATGTTCGTGTAAAAGAAATAGATGATCTTTTATACGATGTACAATCCTTGAATTGTCCCTGATTGGATAATTTGGGAATATAGTTATTTGTATTGCACTTACGTTTTTCTTTTAACCGTTAACTTATTCTAAATTTCGGCAACATCTCTCTTGTTCTCCGATACGCGCCCAAATGATATGCGTATTCGGAGAACTGTATGAAGATGCTGCCGAAATTTAGAATGAAGTTAGCGGTTAAAAAAAATATTATTGCAATATGAATAACATAAATCCCAAATGGAATAGGACCATCTCACCTAAAGGCATTAACCGAAGAACTTGTCATTGATTAACAAAATCATGTCAGCTGATCGAAGTTGGATGTACCGACGTCTTGATCATGGAGCTTTAACGAATGAGTTTCGATTAGGCGTAACTTACTTCCTAAATTTTGCCTATTCAAATCGAAAATTCGTTAGCGTCGGTGATAAAATCCGATGTCCATGCCGCATTTGCTTGAATGGATGATTTTTGGATTGGGAAACTATCACTCTACATCTATATAGCAAAGGATTTGCACCAAGATATTTTCTATGGGCTTGTCACGGGGAGTCACGTGAAGTCGGGACGTCGAGCAATCCTATCATTCAAACACATGGTGAATCTTCCTCTGCTGGTTTTCTTCATCAGTCAATCTAATCCCTATAGAACTATGATACTTGATAGTCTTGGGGGTCAATTCCACCTGAATGATAATGTACTTATTTGAAAGATACATGAATTATCTGAAGAAAAAAGTAAAGAACACCGCAGCTATTGAAGGATCAATATCTAAATTGTATATTATCCAAGAAATTTCAACATTCTACTCATTTTACTTTGAATCGACGGTACATACAAGATTTGATCGTCTTCCACGTAACGACGACGGGGGAGTTTGACATTCAGATGGACGTTTAAATATATTTTGTCACTCTGGTCGTGCTTTTGGTTCTCGTCCATCTCGACACTTGCGACGAAGAGTATCATTTGGCACACTTGTATGTATTACTCAATTGTTCAGAGATTGAACAACTTATTGAAATATTTGACATTGAGATAGTGCAAAAATACTCTATTCACAATGATCAAGAATTGGAGAGATTACAGAATTGTGATTTCCCTACTTGGATTAGCAAAGATCACAGAGCTGAAATAGATGAAAAAATATTTGAGTTTGTTAGTGGACCATTGCGACTAGTGTCGTGTTATAGCGGATATTTTGTTAATGGTACAAATTTCACACGGTGGAATATGCATTTAAAAAGAAGACGATGAATGTCGGGGTCTGCGTGAAAGGGACAACCTATGTTGAATGTGATATGAATTTTTATGGACTGGTGGAAGAAGTGATAGAGTTGCACTACTTCGGCTTGAAATCAGATTTCCTATTTAGATGCCATTGGTTCAATACAACAGAAAGGGGCATGAAAGTTCATCCAAAATATAAACTTGTTGAGGTTAATTACAAATCCAAATTGGCAAAAAATGAGTCTTTTATATTGGCATCACAAGTCGAACAAGTATATTAAGCGAAGTATCCAGCTCGAAATAAAGATAGAGCAGATTGGCGTGTAGTCTGTAAGACTAAAGGTAGAGGAAAAATTGATCCGATAGCAGGAGAAAATGAGCCGATACCTGATGTGGCAGATGGTTTCTATCAAGAAGATGATCCTCCTGCTGTAGATCATGTTATTCAATTAGAAATTGAATATGCTGGTTATGACGATCATGAAATTGAGGAAGCTGGAGATGAAGAAGAGGAAGAATTCGAAGACTATTACTCAGATGATAAGGAATAATTGTAAAGTATATCTTATATTAAATATATCTATACTATATATATAATAATCTAATTATATGCTTATTCGACAGATATGTCTGGTCGTGGTTATCGTCGTAGGAGAGTTTCGGAGTCTCCGATCGATCGGTGAGACTCCAGCACTTACTCATGCTGCTGATCCTCCTGTTGATGATCCTTCTGCCAATGATACTGCTGAGGCTAGTACATCCAAACGCAAGCGGCCACGCGGGCCGAACAAGTGGCCGACAGCCTCCATTAGTCACAGAGTCACGTAGATTCATTAGCGTGATTGGGGAGCGGTAATATATCATGAATTATAAATTATTAAAAATTTATTATATCATAATATAATATTAAATTTAATTTTTATTGTGCAGGTTCAAGCAAGAAGAAGTGCCGAGGAGCATTTCTTCTACCATTCGACGATACATGCCCGGGGCATGGCCCACGTGGTCTCACATGCCCAGTGAGCACGTCGACATATTATGGCGCGAGTTTGAGGCATATATTAAATTTTTTTATACATGCTTGATAATTAATATTGATACTGATATTATTGTTTTGCAGGCTCGCTATACATGGGCTGAGGACCAGATGTCCTTTATTTATGCTGCCCGGGAAGCTATTTCTCGGGCGAGGTACAACGGGCAGCTGGGTCAGGCCCGATCCCAAGCAATGGCCTGAGCTGGGACCACTAACATCGCGGAGACTCGGAGATACGACCTCGATTGCATTACATCTGATATATGGGACCAGCTCGTGGCAATATGGTCAACGGATCGATGGCAGAAGGTTTCTAGGACTGCGACTAGAAATCGCATATCGGGGGGAGGAGTGTGTCACACTGGCGACTCTATTGCATTTGCAGTGCACGCGAATCGTATGATAAGTATTCCTTACTTTTAATTATATATTTTATTTGTTACTCTGTGTACTAATTAATGTATTTATTTTGTAAATGTAGACGACGGTGTTGGACGACGGGACTGTCCAGCTGCCCTCCCCGATGACGGTGTTTGAGCGGACTCACCATCGAGTACATGGGACAGGGGAGTACATCGACAACCGCACTACCGCACTACCGCACTGCATACATTATGGTAAGTATATTTGTTTAAATTATTCATTATATATTTATAATTTAAGTTTTATGAAAAATATTAAACAAAAAATCAAACTCGAGTAGGAGACCTACAGTCAGATGGTGATGCAGCGCGGGGGTACCCCCGAGAACTTTGACGCAGCAGCGTGGGTCAAGGCTAATTATGTGATTTTTTATTTTTATATTTTTAAAACAAAATCCAATCTACATGGCTCGATATTGTTTTATTTTTTGTAATTTTTTCTTAATCATGGATATAAAGATAGGATATATAAACCAATCAACTTAACTAGCTAAAACTAAGGTGACATTTAGTACATTGCTCGATAATATTATAATATTAATTCACATTATCACAAAATATATTATTACCAATAATTTATCAATAATTTAATATTATTCTATTTGGCATATTTGATTAATAAATATGACAATTTAATTTTGTATCTTTTGAATTTTAAAAAATAGTAAAAAAAATTGTCAAAATTTAGCAGTGCCTTGTACGATGAAAAATACATGGAAAAGAAGAATAACATAAAAATTTAGAATTATCATTGGATGATAATTCATATATTCACCTCCCATGAAGATTAAACAACATTATTATTTTGGTGATAATGTAAATTAGTGAGACAATATGAATTATTAATAAAGTGTTCGAGTAAATATGATAATACGGTATCCTGAAAATTTAAAAATTGTATTATTAATAATGCAAATAGATTGCTGGATATCAAATACCCTAAAAAATCAAAGCTCAATTGATTTCAGCCAGCATCCATATTTAATAGCATTGGGAAAAGTAATAAATTACTATTTAAATGCATGGCCGCATGGGTAGCTCCAATTCTTAGAGCGAGATAAATGAAATGATCACTAGATTTCCTAGCACACGAGAATTAAGAAAACCTTGCAAAAGGTTGAAAAAAAATCTCTTGAATTAATTAAAATGCCTCATGATCTCTACCGCAAGTCTGCAGCCACTGCCAACGTAAATAAATGAATTAAGATGGCGACCTGCCATTTGAGAAAGTACTGATGATATCCTCCTCAAGCGCTCCGTGATGCGTGCCACTGTGTCATTGGCATCATCATATGGGACCCTCCTTTGATTGTGACAGCTCAGAAGATTAATTCATTCATTACTTCTACGGCGCCCGCCTATCAATATTTATGCGTGCACCAGTTGTACACGTACAATTAATGTATACTATTGTGTGGTCTTAACCATGAAAACTCTTTGTTGGACAGTTGGACACCCACGTACGTGGCATGATTTACTATAGAATTATTTTGTTGTCATCATCTTCAATATATATTAATGATAGAATTAGTTCTTAGCATAAAAAAAAACAATTAAAATAAAAAATCAAACATGAACTAAAACAAAATTCATCATATATATATAGAAACAAAAATTCTAGCATGGATCAGAGTCAGACAGCCACTTGCATTGTTGAGAGAAGCCAAAGCTGTAGCCTCACTTGCACAGGATATATAATCTTATCTCTACACTAGTACTTGTACGCAAAAATCAATCCGTTTAGTGCTGAAAACAATCGAATTTAGAGGACTCTCCACGCTCTCCCAACACGTGGACCTAAATGAATGGAGTTGTAAAGTTGAAGTGTCACAATTAATAATAGTGATTTTAATTTTGTTTTACCTAATTGGAAGGTGTGGGTGCATGCTGCATAAAGCTATCCTGATCACATTGATGAAATGGATCGATGAGGCAGTGATGGATGCCATGAAAGGTACCTTGCACCATGTGCCTTCTTGTGGTGCTACTTGGAATGTCCCCAACCTCTCCCTCCTTCTCGATCTCTCTCCTATATATATGAGGTGGGGTAGATTAATTAGCTATCATAGTTGTTTAATTAATTTTACTGGGGACGCCCTGATCACCTGTAGCTGATCATGCATGTCTTCATCTTCCTTCTATTCATGTGTGTTGACGATGATGCCATATATGTCTACAAAAGAAGGAAAGACAACGATAGAGAGCTAGAGGACCACCGGAGATATTTGTGCTTGATTAATTCCCTTCTGATTCCTCTTCTAGTTGAAGGAAGGAAAGAAAAGTTAATAAAAGGGGGATGATCAGGTGAGGAAAGCCCATATAGTTATTTCTGCATCAAATTAAGATTGTAAAGTGCGGTTAGGCACTGCTCTGCAGTCTGCAGTCCTGGAAATACCGTTGAGAGCTTATATTGTTGGGTCTCTTTCTTAATTTAATTTGTTGCCCTCTCAGTCTCCTCTGATCATGTGTTTATGAGAGAGAGAGAGAGAGAGAGAGAGAGAGAATGAATGAATGAATAATGAGTTTATGACATCTCTGGAAGCAGCAGGCAAAAGGCTGCAGTTCTTGCCGGGGATCTTTTTATATGATCAGTTTCCTTTAGCTACATCTGCAACAGATATACAGATTAAATCTTTTTGAGAACTTTGCATAAAAAAATGAGAACTGAAACAATTTAAATGTCTTGGAATGATTAGATAATCCTCAGCACAAATCTACTGCAGTTCAATTGCACTATCCTGGGGTCAGCTGGATGTCTTCAAAAGGGATGGAACTAATACATAAACATTAACAGATCAATAATAAAGAAAATAAAGCCATGCATCTCCTCTCTTGGGAGAAAGTCACCACCCCTAATTAAAACTCTTGGTGGCTTGGGAATTTTGTGATTTAAAATTGAAGTCCAGGGTCTTAAATGCTAAAAGGATACATGCCTATTTAAATGACACTCCTCTTTGGGTCTCCCTTGTAAAAACAAAATATCATAAATTAACCTGAGTGGCCTTCTTCCCATAAATCTCAGAACTCTTCTTGGTCATAGAGACTATTTCTCTATGCTCATGAGGCCCTTTTTCCTGATTTCAAAATGATTATTATTCTGGTCAAGGTACTTTTGTGCTGTATGATAACTAGATCTTTGATGCACCTTTTGCCAAATATCTTCTTGCATAAATGTTGAAACTTGTAATTATTCTCTGGTTGTTGGACATTTTTTTCATAATCAACAGTGGGATAATAATTTGGATCTCCAAAATTTTGGAAGGCCTTTATGGGACTCCATTTGCTGGATTGAACCGCCTTTGCATCTTATGATGATAAATGAGGCTTCTAGACATGCATCTTCTTTGTCTGCATATCGGTTTTTGAAAACACCTAACCTGGAGCAAACTGACATATCCTTTCCCTGATGTAATGTTTGGAAGCTTTTCATACCTTTGAATATTAAATTATTTTTATGAGAAAATTTTCATTGTTGGCTTTCTACTCACATTTTTTTTTGCATGCATTAAAAACTTGCTCAAAAATTTTTGTGTGCTATTTTGACAATGACACTACTAGAAATATATTCTTCAGCAACGACTATCAGCAACGGCCGCTCAAGTCGTTGCAATTTCCAACAACTTTCTTACGGCCGCTCGAGCCATTGCAGATGTGATATATCTGCAACGGCTTTGTTACGGCTGCTCGAGCCATTGCAGATATATTATCAAATTAGTAGCGGCTTAGTTACGGCTACGGCATCTGTCACTCTTGAGCCGATCGCGCGCTCGCGGCGCGAAAATAAAATACTTATTAGCAACAGAGTTCTAACGGATGAGTGAGCCGTTGCTGATGATGTTACTTATCAGCAACGGTTTTCTAACGAACGAGTGAGCCGTTGCTGATAAATTTATATAGGTCGACGGATTGCGCCTACCCCTTCCTCCTTCTTATTCCTCTTCCTGTTGCTGCCGCCGCCGCCGATCCCTATTGCCCGTCGTCTTCGCCTGTCGTCCTCGACCGTCGAAGCCATTCGCCGCTGCCACTCGCCGTCGTCGCTTGCTCCAGGTAAGTCGCGAGCCATAATGACTCTCCATTTACTGTAGAACTGATCGAAACCCTATATTTAGGGTTTCGACCGATGGCCAGAGCATTGTCCAGTGTCCGACAAATGTCGGACACTGGACGCCGGTGCCGGAAATAGGGTTTAATTTTCATTAGTGTTTAATTTTTAGATTAGTAAGGGTTTAATTAGTTCATTATTTGTTTAGATTAGTTAGGGTTTAGATTAATCTGTTTAGATTAATGTTATGTTTTAGATTAATTTTATATTTTAGATTAATGTATAGATTAATGCTATGTTAATTAGTTAATTAAAATAAATGTTATGTTTTAGATTAATGTTAATTAGTTAAAATATTAATTAGTCCAGAGTCGTCCTTAGTGGACTCGCGCTGAAATCGTCTACTTCGGACTAGTGCAGGAATCGTCCACTTTGGACTCGCGTCGAAATTATCCACTATGGACTCAAACTGACTCGAAACATTTAGAAAATAATCATCCCTCCGACGAGTTGATACGTTTCACGTACGCATCGACGAGTCAGTTATGATTTAGCAAAACCTTAGATCTGTTCAGGGGTTGTATGTTCGTGTAAAAGAAGTAGATGATCTTTTATACCACGTACAACCCTTGAATTATCCCTGATTAGATAATTTAGAAATATAGTTATTTGTATTGCACTTAGTTTTTTATTTTTATCGTTAAATCATTCTAAATTTCGGCAGCATCTCTCTTGTTCTCCGATACACGCCCAAATAATATGCGTATTCGGAGAACTGTAGGGAGATGCTGCCAAAATTTAGAATGAATTTAGCGGTTAAAAAAAATACTTAGTGCAATATGAATAACATGAATCCCGAATGGAATAGGATCATCTCACCTAAAGGCATTAACTAAAGAAATTGTCATTGATTGACAGAATCATGTCGGGCGATCGAAGTTGGATGTACCGACGTCTTGACCGTGGAGCTTTAACGAATGAGTTTCGATTAGGCATAACTTACTTCCTAAATTTCGTCTATTCGAATCGAAAATTCATTAGCGTCGGTGATAAAATCCGATGTCCGTGCCGCATTTGCTTGAATGGACGATTTTTGGATCGAGAAACTGTCACTCTGCATCTATATAGCAAATGACTTGCACCAAGATATTTTTTATGGACTTGTCACGGGGAGTCACGTGACGTCAGGACGTCGAGCAATCCTGTCGTTCAGACACATGGTGAATCTTCCTCTGGTGGTGTTTCTTCATCCAGTCCATCTAATCCATATAGAACTATGATACTTAATAGTCTTGGGGGTCAATTCCACCTGAATGATAATATTGATCGGCCAGATACTGAGACGTCAGTGTCACCATATACTACAGATGTTGATATCACAGAAGTACAAACTACGGTAGAGATTGAATTACCGAATAAAGAAGTTGCAAAATTTTACGAGATGTTAAAAACTATCGATGAACCTTTGTATGAGAATTGTCCTAAATACACTAGGTTTTTGGCAATGACGCAGCTCCTAAACATCAAGGCTGATTGTGATATTAGCAGGGTTGCATTTGATCGGCTCGAAATAAAGATAGAGCAGAATGACGTGTAGTCTGTAAGTTTATATGTAGAGGAAGAATTGATCCGATAGCGGGAGAAAAATGAGCTGATACCTGATATGATAGATGATTTCTATCAAGAAGATAACCCTCATGTTGTAGACCGTATTATTCCAATACTCGAGGATGCAGACACATTGTTAGTTCAATTAGAAGTTGAATATATTGATGATGACGATCATGAAGTTGATGAAGCTGGAGATGAAAAAGATGAAGAAGAGGAAGAATTCAAAGACTATTACTCAGATGATGAGGAATAATTGTAAAGTATATCTTATATTAAATATATCTCTACTATATATATAATCTAATTATATGCTTATTCGACAGATATGTTGGGCCGTGGTTATCATTGGACGAGAGCTTCGGAGTCTCCGATCAATCAAACTCTAGCACTTACTCCTACTGCTGATCCTCCTGTCGTTGATCCTCATGCTGCTGAGGCTAGTACCTCGAGACGTAGGCGGCCACGTGGATCGAACAGGTGGCAGCCTCCACCAGCCACAGAGTCATGTAGATTCATTAGTGTGATTGGGGAGCGATAATATAGCATGAATTATGAATTATTATAAATTCATTATATGATAATATAATATTGAACTTTAACTTTATTTTTGTTGTGCAGGTTCGAGCTAGAGGATGTGCCCATGACGATATTTTCTACAATCCGACGGTACATGCATGGGGCATGGCCCACGCGGACTCACGTGCCCAGTGAGCACGTCGACATGCTATGGCGCGAGTTTGAGGCACATATTAAATTTTTTAAAATATACATGATGATTAATATTAGTACTGATATTATTATTTTGCAGGCTCGCTATACATGGACTGAGGACCAGAGGTCCTTCATTTACAGTGCCTAGGAGGCTATTTCCTGGTAAAGGTACAATGGTTAGCTCGGGCAGGCCCGGTCGATCCCAGGCGATGGCCCGAGCTGGAACCACAAACATCGTGGAGACTCGGGGATACATCCCCGATTGGATTACTCCGGATATATGGGACCAACTCGTGGAATTATGATCGATGGATCGATGATAGGAGGTTTCTAGAACTGCGGCTAGAAATCGCATGTCGGGGGGAGGAGCGCGTCACACTGGCAACTCTATTTTATTTGCAGTGCGCGCGAGTCGTATTGTAAGTATTATACCTTACTTTTAATTATATATTTTATTTGTTACTCTGTGTACTAATTAATGTATTTGTTTTGTAAATATAGACGACGGTGATGGACGACGGGACTGTCTAGCGACCCTCCCCGATGGAGGTATTTGACCGGACTCACCGTCGAGTACATGGGAGAGGGGAGTACATTGACAACCGCGTTGCAATCATCATGGTAAGTATATTTGTTTAAATTATTCATTATTTATTTATACTTTTAAGTTTTAGGAAAAATATGAAACAAAAAATCAAACACGAGTAGGAGACCTACACTCAGACGGTGATGCAGCGCGGGGGCACCCCCGAGGACTTTAACGTAGGAGCGTGGATCGAAGTTGCAGGTGGCTAGGACCACGGCCGTGTATATGACTTTGCAGACAGTGATCATGCGCGAGTCGTGCTAGGGCCACTTGAGGCATCGACCCCTCCGGTCGCTGGTGAGCGACCGTCTACCTCGAGGACTAGTTATGATCAGAGTAGCAGGATAATGACATTGAAGGAGACGGTCGCGCATCAGAGTGAAATGATGGAGCGTCAGAGTCAGATGATAACGGAGATCCATGCTATGCTACGCAACATCTCAGGTCATACCGGAGCAGTCATCCCTTCGGCATAATCAGATCCATCGTCCTCGAGTCAGTCCACGCCGGTGTACACCCAAGCACTCCAGACTCTGCCGTGAGATTTATTATTTTGTTTAGATATTGACTTTGTTACTTGGATACTATACTTGATTGACTTATTTTGTTTGGATATTGATACGATAGTTTTAAATTTGAATAGTTTTTATATGATTGTGGATAATTATAAATATAAGTATAATTATTTTGGTGTATATCTGGGTGTATGTGTGATGTGTATGTGAATGCATGTGTGTATGAGTGTGTGAGTTATGTATCGGGTTAAATGTATCAATGTATTAATGGAAATTAGAAATTTTAAAAAAATTTAATTACAGGCTAACATCATCAGTAACGGCTTTCCCACGACTGTCCGTGGGAAAGCCGTTACTGAAAGTGTATCGTATTTTTTGGGCTACAACCTCAAAGTCGTTGTTGATGACCTACAACAACGGCTTAGCAACGGGCTTTCACTAACAGTCTTGCCACGACCGCAGGGTCATTGCTGATGTACATATCTACAACGACCCCGCAGTCGTGGCCGAACCGTTGCTGATCGATAATGTTATTAGCAATGGCCGTTCGGGCCATTGCTGATCCGTTGCTAAGTTATCAGCAACGCGTGTTTCTGCCATAGCTGTATTGCAACGGGCCGGGCCGTTGCAAGCCGTTGCTGATGGTTTTTAGCAACGGCTTAAGCCATTGCTGATGCATATTATTCCAGTAGTGTGAATAGACAAGGAATATGAATAGATAATGAATAGCATTATCTTGTTTTATAGACATTAACAATTAGGCATGTCCATTATTCGGTTCACACCGAACCGAATGGAATTATTTGGTTCGATTCGGTCTCAACGCTGTGGGATTCGGTTCTTGACCCGATCGAACCAAACCCGAACAATGCTATTCGGTTCGAATTCGATTCTCGAAATTCGAGAACCGACCCGAATAGAAAACCGAATAACTAAAAATATTAATTATTTTTTCCCCATATTTTAGGTTCAAGTCAAGGAGTTAGAGTAAGTGGGTTAGGCCCGTTAGGGTTAATACATTGTGTGGATAGAATTTCGATTTTTTTGGGTTGAAACCGAACCGAACCGAACCGAATAATTACGGTTCAAATTATTAGATCGGTTTAGGCATAATTCGGTTTGGGTTCAGGTTAGAATATTAGTATGAAAAAAATTGATTTGTTTTAATTTGGTTCGATTCCGTTCGGTTTGAACCGAATGAATAATCCTATTAACAATAGATAATAAATTGAGAGAAAAATGACTAAAATATTCTTTCAAAAATATAATGAGTTGTAATATAATTATTCTAATAAATAAAAACATAATAAAAATATGCACTGATGTAAAATAGTTTATTAATTTAAAATAATAAATATTATTATTTATTTTATTTTCATAAAAAGTAATTGGATCTACATAAAATAATAATTAAAATACTATTTTAAAACAAAAAAACAATTATCAATGTAAGATATATAATTATTAAATTTATTTTAATAATTCAATATTTATATTATTATGTAATATTATAAATATTAAAAGACAATGCTGGAAATGTTATGAGGAATAATATTCATTGAGTTGAGAAAATAAATAATATTCTCTATGCATGATGAATAGTATTTTTTATTTATTTCTCAAGACACATCTATTCTTTGCCAATAAATTGCATCCAAATGAGAGGATAAGTGAGACATAAAGAATAATATTTTATTCTCCATCAATTTTATTTATTCCTTATCAGTAAATGTTTTACACGTACCCTACACTTAGTTATGTTCATAATTTCCAGCTACCGTTAGAATATTATAATTCGAATACAATTTTATATATATCTTAGTAGAGGTGAGCGGGTCTGGATATCTTATATTTTCCATGATACCCGGAACCTAACCTATATAGGACTAGTTCCTAGGTTTTGGACCCAGACCCTACCATATTGGAACTTGGAACATGACCCCACCAAGAACCACAGGTTTTGGTTTCAATTTCGGGTACCATGTTCAATTACATATTCCAATATACAAGTTCCAATATGGTACCCTGTTGGAATCTGTTCATTTACAGATTCCAAAATAGGTTCCAACAGTGGAACCCCGAACGTGTACCCTAGAACATGTAAATGTACAGGTTCCAATAGGGTACCTCCAACCTGTAAATGAACATGTTTCAGAGTACAGGTTTCGGTTTCGAAAACCCGATGTGTTGGACTCGAAATCAATTTTAACCGGTTCTTTAACTTTTATTTCGGACCCTATCCAAATTTAATTCGGGTCTACCAAGAATCTACTCGACCGGGTAGGTTCCAAATGGTTTCGGGTCTACCCTGTACACATGAACACCTCTATATCTTAGTTGATTATGATAACATACATTTTTTATTACTTTAATTATTTTTATTGTACAATTATTGCAATAAAGTCTATGGACCAATGCAAGGGCGAACCCACACTACGGCCAAGGGAGCACTGGCCCCCAAGAAATTAAATATTAAATATAATTTGGCATTTTTTAAAAAAAAAATGATTAAGTTGTATATATATTATCATGTTGAATTATTATAATTAATCTATTTATAGCTTAGTTGTTAGTGTTTGTTTATTAATTTTTAGGTACGGGTTCAAATCTCTTAATTAGTATTTTTGTGCATTATTTATTCTCTTTTTTTAATGGTTGAATAGAAAGTTATTTTTTTTTAAAAAAAACTTTAAATACTTCTCTATTAATTTCTAACTTAAGTCTGAAATTTTCTCTATTAATTTTTATACTGCCCAATTTTTCTTTCATTATTTTTTTACCTCTAAACCTCTCGTGTTGATTTCATTCCTAATACATCTTTATATGCTATCATTCATCCTCATATTATTAAGTTGTATTAACTTTTGTATATGAATTATTTAATATATGATTGAATAATTAGTTTGTTCATCAAGTACTCAATAAAAATATTAAAAAATAGATTAAAAAATCTACTTCATTCGGCAAAGGCTTTGCAACAGCACGTGGGCCGCTGCTGATGGAAATATCGCAACAGTCGATGCATCGTTGCGGAACCGTTGTTGATAAAAATAACAGCAACAACAACGCCTCGTTGATATGATGAGCCATTGATGATAATGTATCAACAATGGATGACGCCCGTTGCGGAACCGTTGCTGATAATATTATTATCGACAACGCGAGCGGCCGTTGCAAATCTGTTGTTAAGTTATCAGGTACACGATCTTCTGCAACGGTTGCGTTGCAACGGGTGCAGCCATTGCTGAAGACCACATACCAACAGATCCGACCGTTGGTGATGCTCGTTATTCCAGTAGTGAATCCAAATATGAAAATCATGGATTTTATTCCTGATTTATATTAATTATATAATACATCTTAATGATGAAAAAAAAATATTTTTGCAACATGAATTATGCATTCACATTAGTTTTTACTTTTGATGTAATATCAAGTATAAAACACCAAAGAGAAATTATTTTTTTGTATGTACTTGTAATTTTGTCAATTTCTTACTAGTTTCTTAGTTTTCTTCACATAGTATGCTTCATAAGGTTAACCCTCAAGGCAAGCAAGGCAAGGCCCACATTGCAGTATAGTGTGCTTTGGGTAATTGATATTAAAAAATAGGGGGTAAGTGAGCCGAGCTACTCGGGATCGACTGGATGAAAACTCAAAGTTCACTCAATCTCGTCGAGCTCGAGCCAAACTCGATCCAAGTTTTACATGTTGGTGAAATGGCCACACTAGAAGGGGGGTGAATATTGTATGTGTTATCTAATTTTTTTGCCTAAATGTGATTTATCGGTGTTAATCGTTTCTTACAACTTAGACAATTAAGCAAACACAAAAGAGACAAACACTAACACAATGATTTATAGTGGTTCGGCCCTAATGCCTACTTCATTACCTAAGCACCTTGCTTAGGATTTCCAAACTAGCTTTACTATATTATATTGTTTCCCCTTACAAAGAGGACTTGCACCGAAAAGTCTCAGCTCTCAAATCGAATGTACTTTTACACCCGAAAGTATCTCGTCTTCCTACTGTGAGCACTCTCTCACCTCAACTTATGGGACAACTCAACTGATCCTAGTAAACTAAGTTTATAATGGTGGATTTAAGCCTTAACACAAAGGCAACACCAACTCAATCAAACCTAGCAACCTAAGTTTACACACTTGATATACAATCAAAATAAAGAACAAAATACAATAACAATTAGAGAAATAAATCAAAACAATAAGTACTTAGCTCCAAAAGAAACTCCCTGATCCTCTTGATGCCTCAAGGTGATGAATCGATGAAGTTTGCGGGCTCAATCAAGTAGTTGAGGATCAAAGCCAATGTTTAAGAAGAATTTCTCAATGAAAGCTTTACGATTGATCAAAGATAGCTCAATGAATGTTAAGATCATTGAGGAAGACACTCAAGGACTAGTATATATAAGCCCTAAGATGAGATAGCCGAAATAGCTCTCCCAACGGGCTAATTTTTGCCCGTTGGCGACGCCCGATCGCTTGCCAATCGATCGAATGATTGCTGAGCGACCGAAGGCATTCTGCCCATTTTGGGCATTGTTAGATCGACGGTTGGTCGACCGAAATGCCTTCTGCCGATCGATTGGCAAGCGATCGGTCGGTCGACCAGTTGGTCGATCGAAGGCATTCTGCCCATTCTGGGCATTGTTCAATCGACGACTGGTCGATCGAAATGCCTTCTGCCGGTCGACCAGTCGATCGATCGAATCTGGGCAGGGCTGATTTTTCTGCTTGTTTGTTCATTTTTGGGTTCCGTCTTCGTTAAGTCTACTTATATAACATTTATTAATTTTAAGCTAATAACTTTACAACATAAATATTATATAAGGATTACCCCCCATTTGGATTCAACAAAAATATCTAAAATAATCAAAATCCTTAAGAATCAAAATCTAACTTTTGGAGTCTAATACAAATTTTTTCAAAATGGAAATTTTATAATCTCCCGGGTCAAATATGGGTAGGCTAAAGGCTTCTAAAAAATCCTTTAAAATATTTTGTTATTTAGTTTTTACCTAAGGAATAATTACCGGCACTTTTTGGTGCCAAAAAAATGTTTAGGTCATATAGCCCTCCAAGGAGCTCCCTATGCTTAGTGAATATCAGGGCATTTCCTAATTTTTTGGGTTTTCGTGTTTTGCGGTTCGAGTTTGGTCTTTGGGTTTCTTTGCATCATCATGAGGATTTACAACACACTATAGACACCCTAAATCTAAACTCTATCTTTTCGAAGAATCCCGAGCGTCGACGAGCGTCCTTGCCGATTTCTCTAATTTTTTTGATCGCGGATGTCGTGCGCTAACTGACTTGGAACATGAAAGTATTTCTCAATGAAACATTAGTTTCATATTTTTTTATCATCAAAACTGATATTAAGACCAAGGTTGAAAACCTTAGGCCAATATTCCATGTGAGCGACCCAAGCTTGAGCTAACTAACTTGAGCTATATATATATATACCTACCAACATTGCATACCAACCTCCTTCGCAATAGCTCCTTCGGACCCTTGTCTCGCACTATTGCTTTATTGTGTTGTGCACTCGTCACATTCTATACGTCGTTAGCAAGCACAGGGAAAAAAAGGATATGTGTTAGCATGATGTCGCTCTAGGTTGGAATCGACAATTGCCGGTGCGGACCAGCATGCGAAATGATCAAAATTGGATTGTGAATATATATAAGGTTAGGCTTTTAGAGCCCATAAACTTGAGTCGAGCCGAGCTTAATCAAGCTCAATTAAGCTCGATAGAATTCATGCCCACTGAGCTCGAGCCGAACTTAATCGAGCTCGTTCATGAGCTCAATTGAATTCAAGCCCAATAGAATTCAAGCTCATCTAGCTCGATGTCAAACCGAGCTTAATCGAGCGAGCTCAGTCAAGCTCGAGAAAAATAAATGAGTCGAGCTCAAGTTGCTCGAGTATAACTCAAGCCGAGCTTGAGCCTAGAGATTGAAGCTCAATCGAGCTCGAGCTCGAGCTTAACATTTCTTAAATGAGTCGACCTCGAGCACATGCAAACTTGGCTTGATTGGGAACGAGCACCAGAACAATCCGAAGGTTGAGATCTGAGAAGGTTGAGCTTAGAGGGTTGTCGAGGGGGGGGGGGTCCATCACTGCCAAGTGCGTGGGGAAGGGATTCGACGGCGGCAGGGCTCGACAGGGGTGGTGAAGCGAGGCGGAGGCGTGTCTACCTCTTCAAGGAGCCTACTGTTGTAGTCGGGGCACACGATCGTATCCACTAGCAACACCCGGATGAAATGGCTACACCGGTAGCACCAATACGACGACGTCATTGCCACGGAAGCAAACATCAAATAGAAGATGAAAACAACAAAGATCCAAACTTTCCTAAAAAACGATCCAAATTGGCAACAAAACCTCTGAAATATCCAATCTTACAAGACAATCCCTCAAAGGAACGAATCAAACCAATGCTACGGATTCGGAAGAGAAGAGGCGATCTGGGAATAAACCAGTGAGGAAGAAACGATATAGGAAGTCACAAACGCGATCTGGGAAGCCAACCTAAAGCGCCGCTTGAGCGAAATTGTGCGGATTGAAGAGGAGACGCGCGTGAACAAGGAATATCATTGTTTACGCGAACAATGATCGTGAACAGTGGTCAACAAATTTTTTTATTCATAAACGTAGTTCTGATACCACGTGGAAATTGCGGAGAAAAAGATTCATTCTCAGGTAGCCCCCTCTACATACTTATATCAATGGAAAATTAATGAAAATGTCTTGAACTTTAACATTTTTAACAAATATGTAACATATTTTTATTTGAAATAATTCTGTATTCTAACTTTTAAATTTATAACAATTATACCCTCTCGTCAGCTGGTTGTTTGTTTACCCGTTATATGCTGACGTGGAACGTCGTGTCAACATAAAAAATGATTTTTTTTTTAATTCAATAAGAAACATCATCAAAAGTGCAGAAAATCAATAAATATAAATATAAATATATATATATATATATATATATATATATATATATATATATATATATATATATATATATATATATATATATATATATATAATGAAAATATCATAAACTTTAGCGTTTTTAACAAATATATCATCAAAAATTATTATTTTTTGCTAACATGGTGTTCCACGTCAGCATATAACGGGTAAATAAACAGCCAGCTAATATGAGGGTATAATTATTATAAATTCAAAAATTAGAATACTCAATTATTTCAAATAAAGTTATGAGATATATCTGTTAAAAATACTAAAGTTCAAAATATTTGTTTTAATTTTTTCATCCCTTATATCAAAGAAATTTACAAATAGATATAAGATATTTTGTAATTACAATTAGGTTCCTAATTCACAATTAGATGTCACCCCTAAAATTTACTAGTATGGTATTAAAGATTATATTCACTGATCAATTAATGTTTTACTATGATCTCATACATGTAAATTAACCAACAAAACTCAATATGGAGCAGTGAAAAGTATTTCAAACACTTGATTCAGTCAATGTCGCATCATATTATTCATCAAATGGAACAGTGAAAACTATTTCAAACATTTTATTCAATCAATAACAACTAATCAGTGGTCCAGCAAAATTTCATATTCTCCCATTCAAGTGGAAGAGGTTACGTTGTACCCTAAATGAAAGTTCATATAGTTTGAGTCATACCCATTTCATAGCAATCAAGCTCTTCTATCAAACTGGTACAATTAATCGTTGAATGAAAAAAAAAGAAGCCAAAATTAAACAATTGTAGTTATTTTATAGAACCATTACACTCAACAATATATATAGCACACACGGCAACATAATCGATCAATAAAGAAATAAAATTATTGACAAATTAAATTTTTATTTTTAAAATCTTAAATTTATTTTTAATTAATCTCTAAAGATCTATAGATATAACAATAGAGTCATTTAATTGATTTGATTATAAATTATAGAAATACTAACAACATAATTACTTAATTGATCTGACTCTAAAATTATTTTTAGAGATTAATTAGGAATAAATTTTGTGTCTATTAATCTCTAAATATGAAGATTTAAAAATAAAAATATAATTTATCTTTAATTTTGTATCTCTATAGGTCAATTGTGTTGTATTGACTTAATTGTTTTGACTATAAGCTATAGAAACACGAAACATAATCACTTAATTGATTTGACTCTAAAATTATTTTTATAGATATTAAGAGACTAATTAAGAATACATTTTGTTTCTATTAATTACTAAATGTAAAGATTTAGAAATAAAAATTAAATTTATCTCAATTTTTTATCTCTATATGTCAATTGTATTATAGTGACAACTCCAGATGTGGCTAAAAATAATAATATTTACCGTACATTTATAAATAGTGTACTTCTCTATATGTTTTTGTTATATAGCAACAACCCTATTGCAAATTCTCATGTTGGTAAGGATGATAATGATACTCGTTTAAGCGAGTACCCGTAGATATATACCTATTTATGACAAATATTAGGGTTAATGTTTTATCCATTGTGAAGTCGCGGGTAATTTTTTCTACTCGTTTAATATATGGGGCGAGTACGAATATCATAGTACTCGTATTTGCAGTACTCAAAATCGGCAAATATATGTGTAATTACAAATATGCCCCGTATATACATATATCCTTTATATACAACATCGATAGCTTGTTATGTTAATAAGAGCATTTCTTACATTAAACCAATATATTATATACTTGTGCACGATGAAAATGCTTGTGCAAGTTGATAAATTTTGACATGAAAAATTCATTGGACTTTGAATATATTTTATGTATTTATGCACTCTTTGTTGTATTTTAAAATCTAATGCGTTGAATTCTCTTCTTTTTTAATCATAGAGCTTATGTTGTTATTGATATTTATCTTGTTACCGTCAGTTTGAATTTTAATAAAATATTTTAATTTATATTTTTCAAAGTTCCATGAATACCTACAAATATTCACGGGGATCTCGGTTCCCTCGTGATGGGTACTCATTTCTGATACCTGCCGAGAATTAAACACACATATATTAGGGTGGGGGGGAGGGAGAGGTACGCCTCGTACTTGCTCCGCCCCATCGTACATCCCTAGGCAGGGATGCTAATTTTATTCATATTCATTGAATAATAATTGCATCCCCATAATATCTTAGCATATCCACAAATAAAAACGAGTATGAACGTGAACATGGACTTTTTTAAAAAAAATAATCGCGTACATCTAGTGCAGATGCGAATTTGCACCGTATTATTTGTATATAGACAATTACTAATTTATTCATACATAAGTTATTTAATATTATATATATATACACGTTTGATAATAAATTATATATGAAATTCTAGTAAATTATTAATCATTGTAAATTTTAATCATGTAATTTATTATTATTAATAAATATATTATAAATTTTAATCATGTAATTTATTATTATTAATAATTTTTATTAAATATGGATGCGGCGTGGATACGTGTCATTTGAATGCGGTGCGTCATTAGCATACGTGTGGATGTGAAGTACAGTGCTGGTGCTTATATGGTGTACCATCCCTATATATTGACGACCTTTGTAAGAAATTATTAGCAATAAATATACATGGTGTACGTTTTGATAACCCCAATTACCACTAAGCGCGTGTCGTATTTTTTTTTTGCTTCAATTATTAGCAAAGTTTTTTTAAAAAAAAGCTATCACACTGTTAAAATTAGAAATGAGATAGAAGTTAAAAGAATAACAATCATTCACACAAAAAAGATTTATTTGACAATTCATTTAGGCCTTATTTGAATGAGATGTAACATGATTTAATAATGTATGATATAATATAATATTATATGATATTATATGGTATGATACTGTAATTATTATTATCATATTTGAGAAGATAATATAATATAATATGATTAAATAATATATTTTTGTTTGGTTTGATGGTATGATATGGTTCCTCAAATGATAAAATGATCATAATGTCCTCAAATATAAAAATTCATGTAATATTATATTAAATTTTTTTTTATCAAAATATTAGATTTAATTAAATACATAAATTTTTTGCAGAAGAAAAAAATAAATAAATAAATAGAAGCATAATAAGGACCGACGAATAAAAAAAGAAATGAAAGCATAATAAGAACCGACGTATAAAAAATATATATAAAAAGTTGATGAATATTTTAGGTATTAAAATTGATAATCATGAAAAATCACCGAATTGATGATTTCAAAAATCTTACAAAATTCATGATTTTAAAATCATGAGATTACCATACTATTCTATACCATAATTTTAAAAAAAAATCCAAACATAAAATCATATCATATCATGATAAATCATGATCTATCATGAAACAAACAATGTCTTAGGAGTGTCATAGCTAGCTAGTCAATTTTTTCCCGACATATATAACTACAAATTGGTCCAATAAACTAAAATCAATTAGCTATTGAGATTAATTAAATTTAATGAACCGGATCAAACCACCGTACCCAAAATTGTTTTCACTAATGCGCTATGGCTAATTAGTAGCCTTAGCTAACCAAATCACTCCTTTGTCTCCTTCCAATCCAATTATATTCTCACGTGTATGTAGTTAATTAATAATTGTCTGCATAATCAATTAAATTAACATATTATATAGCGTGATTAGATTAATCCAATGTGTCGTCGATCGAGCGCGAGGCATCAGCGGGAAAAACCAAGAGAGAAAACAATGATGTCACGTGCCCAATTGATCATGACGACGGATTATTGGACCGTGAACGTCAACCAAGAACCGGCTCAATTTAATTAACATACAGCACGTTAATCCATATATAATATGTTATCATTAGACATTTAAATAATTAATTGCCACATTCTCGACAAGTACTAATATATATATATATCAATTTTAACTGTGAGTTGGGTTTGATAGGCCCTTCGATCAGGGGCTCGATTGGTTCGGGTCTTCGATTAATTAGATCGGGCCATTTCGTATATTACAACATGACTTGCATATATACTTTGCTTTTACAAGTTTAATTAGCAGCAGGCAGAAGGTACAATCTGATGCTGCCTGAAAAAGATTGACAGCATAAAAGCAAATTTCAGAATATATTGTCACCCCCTTTGCATCTTTTTGTTTTTATCTGATCTACACTCTTAATTACAGAAAAATAATAGATTTATTGTGCATATTATTTTCTTCTTTGTCTGAAAAAAAAAAAAGTGCAATCGAAGTCCTATAAATTTTATTTAGGTATTTTCAGTCATGTATGTTTGTTTCATAGCACATATTTGGTCTTATCCATGATGATCTATTAATTTTGTCAACATGGACATAATATTAACGTCGTTTATTTTTTCGTAGACGAAGAGTACCTAACGTACCGTCATGGTAGGATCAAATATATACTACGGAGCAAACTGGAAATTTCAAAATATTGAAATTTATAGGATCAAATCTCTCAATGTGTATGAACAATGTTATGTTCATGTGGATGGAAAGTTAACGGACCATCATAGATAAAATTAAATTTATGCTACGAAGCAAATATATATTACTGAAAATATCAAAATGAAATTTACAACTGAACTCCAAAGAATCTAAAACTTACAGGGACCTCTTTTGCACTTCTCCTTGGAAAAAAAGTACAGGGAAATATCTCTAGACCAGACCCTTAATTCCTGCATTAATAAATGGGAAGGAATTGAAGCACCTTGACGCCTATGCAAAATCAAATCACTTCAAGTGGATAGACACACTGCAGCTCCCTGTAAGCCATGATCAGAGCCTTGAACTCTTTCTTCTCCGCCATTTGCTCCTTCTGCTTTGGAGATTTAGGCAACAGGAGTTACACTCGCAGCACTTACTACTACCACACCAGCAATAGCAGTAGCAACGCTTACCACCACATTGAAGACAGACATATAGTCCACAGCAAGAAGGCCAAGGGAAGAACCATCTCTTTGCAGGTTAATTAATTAATTAATTGGTTTATCATAATGTTTTTTTTTTTTCATGCATGGAGAGAACCAATATATATGATGATCTGCTCTTTGATCTCTGCAGACAATGGAGCTCAAAGTGAGGATGTGCTGCACAGGTTGCGAGAGGGTTGTGAAACATGCTCTCCTTAAACTTAGAGGTGAACTAAAATGATCAGTTGAATTAATTAGTCAGCATGTTGGTAGACTAATTGCATGAGATGGTTTTAATTAAATAACAGGGGTTGATTCGGTGGAGGTGGACTTGGCGATGGAGAAGGTGACGGTGACAGGGTACGTGGACCGAAACAAGGTGCTGAAGGAGGTGCGCCGGCGAGGGAAGAAGGCCGAGTTCTGGCCGAACCCGGACCAGCCGTCCTACTTCACGACGGAGAAGAACTACTTCTACGACGAGGAGACCTTCCGCGAGAGCTACAACTACTGGAGGCACGGCTACAACGGCGACAACCACGGCCACTTCCCGGTGCCGCAGCGGGGCGACGACCGCGTCAGCAACATGTTCAACGACGACGATGTCAATGCATGCAGCGTCATGTAATTAATTAATTCATGAGAATAATGTGCTCTGTCCGCTGTGCAAGTTTTATGTGAAGATATAATATGTTGAGTAAATTATAAGCATATGTTTCCCCTTTTACTTTCTGCTTAAATGGAATGTGTTGATCCAAGTTGGCTGCTTGCAGAAGATATTTATGCAGTGCGTGGTCATCATATCAATTGCATGTTATGATCTTCTTTAATGGGTTTAATAATATAATTCTGTAAATTCTGTGCTGGCTTCACCAATAAGATTTCAGAAAGTATAATAGATACTAAACAGGACATCATTGGCCTTAAAGCTCAAATCAGAGTTTATAACAGCATGTTAAGAAGGTTAAGCAGTACTAAAACCTTGCAAATTAGAATTTTTACTAACTTTATTTGCTGCATATCCAGACTGAAATTACAGCACAAACTGTCTTTAAGAGACACTTGCTAGCTTTTAACCGAAAGATTAATTGCAGAATTGAAATATATGCATTTAGGGAAGATAGAGTTGCTGTATATATATATTCCTTCCAATTGGCAGAATTCTTCCTTGGATCACAGTGGATGAATTAAATTGAACAAGTGGTCTTCCTTTATTGTAAGGGTGGTCCTTGGTGAATCAGATTCATCCTAGAATTTTGGTTCAATTATTTCTGTATATATACACATAATGAATGACCAAATCCACTGTTATAATTTGATACAGACGATTAATGAAGAATATCACTATATCACTACGATAACAAATAAAACTGCAAAATACACTGTCCAATAATAGAAGCCTTGCATATATCACATTCCAGTGTGAAAAAACTCGAATCGAGCAAATTCATCAGCGTACATATTCCATACATAAATATGCTGTTGCCAGTTGCCACCAAAGATTTTTAATTTGTCTCATCAAAGAGTTTATATACATATAGATTGTGACAGAGAAAGCATCAACTGCACTGATATCTGAGTCACAACACACACAACATCTACCATATGTCAGCAAGACAGATAAGGTCCACATGCATCCACAAACCACAATAGGCTCTCACCATTTGTGGATCTCCTCATCTCCATATACACTTGCAATAAGAAAAGAATGATCAGCAATGTACATGCAGTGACAGCAGAGTGGCCTAATCAGGCAATTTCATTACATTATGGAATGCTTATAGATATAATGAAATAATGAATTGCACTCATCATTATAACATTGATGTCCCAAAAAGCAGTGTCTTTTTTATGAAAAGTAACACTGACCCCTGCAAACTAACTCTATATATAGGTGACCATATATTAATTCTTCCTCTAGCTCAAGAACACCTACGTATACTACATTGCTGAGCCATGTTTAGCTTCAGAAGACAGAAGAAACCCAGGTCGAATGCAATGTCCGTAAGTATAACGATATAATTGTATAAACTTCATATATAATTAAACAATATATAATTTGCTTCTTCCTCCATCACTGATAAGATTGTGGAGCTGATGGTCCACATGGACTGCGAAGGGTGTGAAAAGCGAGTTCGCAAAGCCATCTCCAAGCTCGATGGTAATTAATTAATATCACACACACATAGAGAGAGAGAGAGAGAGAGAGAGAGAGAGAGAGAGAGAGAGAGAGAGAGAGAGAGAGAGAGAGAGAGAGAGAGAGAAGTGAGTATAAATTAATGAAGATATATACATGCAGGTGTGGATGGCGTGGAGATAGAGATGGAGAAGCAGAAGGTGACGGTGACGGGATACGTGGAGGGGAAGAAGGTGATAAAGGCGGTGAGGCGGGCGGGGAGGAAGGCGGAGTTCTGGCCGCACCCGTACGACGGCGAGTACTACCCGTTTGCACTTGAATACCTGGAGGACTCGACGACGTTCATGTCCGGCTACAATTACAACCGGCACGGCTACACCTCGGCGGTGCACGGATACTTCCCCGACCCGGCCTACTCCATGATCGTTGACGACCACGCTCTCGCGCTTTTTAACGACGACAATGTTCATGCATGCGTCATTATGTAATTTATTTATATTTATAATTAATAACCATTTTAATAATTATTATATAATTAATACATGCAGATATATATATTACATTAATTAACAACCTTTATTTCTAGCTATTAATTTCAAATGAAATATGTGTTAACGTCATGAAGTTTATATATCCATGCATGCACAGGAAAGGTATAATATTAAGAGAAATAGTCAAAGCTATTGTCAAAACGTACCAGACTTGAATCTTTAACTAAATATTGGATCATATCTTTAAAAACTGGGCCAAAATCTTTAACTCTTGAATAAACAACTTCTAATACATGAATAATTAGAAACAAAACATGTGAATAATATTATATTTATACCTGTATATAATTTGTTGGGGAATGTAGTCCAAACTATTTAGACTATTTGATAACTATTTTAAAATAGACAAGTAATCTAGAAATTATATATATAATTAATGAGTTAAGGAATTTGGATAAAGTCCCTAATTTCTAGTAAACAATATTTTAGATTGACTAATTATTAATTTACAAAAAGACATCCATGCATGACATGCTCGTTAATTTGTCTTCACCGGGATTATACTAAATTATATGCTGGAGATAATATTGGGCAAAATTAATTGAATAATTAAGGAAAATATATATAGTTAATAGGCAACGACAAATTATAGAGTAATTAATACCCGCATCATATCCTAGAACTAATAATATTTTTCAAAGAAATTATAGAGTAATACCGCCCATATAATTAAGTTTTTTCCAACTAGAAACAGATGATAGTGAGAGGAAGAGGACAAGAATCATTTCCCCATGCATGGAGGTACAACTGTACAAGGAAGAAATTTCTCTTCGCTATCCTGGCATCACCAGAGTGTGTATGATCTTCTTAGCCAAAAGAATAAAGTTTGGTGTAGGATGTTAATTTGAGCAATTTAATTACCCTTTTCTCTATCTATATAATATGTCCTAATTAAATTAGAACTTGGTTATCATTTAGATTAATATTTTAATCCAATTTTCCCCTATAAATATACATAACCACAAGCCAGTTGCCAGGCAGCCTTTATGTATATATAGGCCACATGCAATTGGGTCAGAGAAATCCTAGATATATAAGAACACATATATATATTAAATGAGCAATTTGAGAGCATATCTTGTTGTTTCAACTTTCAACTAGCAAATCAAATGGTTCTCATGTGTTGCAACTAGCAAACCTCCGTTTCATCCTCCGACGCTCGATATATTTCACAAGTGCCTGCCATGATTCTTGCTCAGTTATTCATGCAGCATGAATGATCAAGTACTAAAGACATGTATATATTCCTTGATTCCATGAAGAGAGTTGGGGAAGGTGTATATATATATTATCGCCATGCAAGAGCTTAAAGAGATAAGGATGTTACTGGAGAATATTGAAACATGCACCAACCTGCTGCTGCTGCTGCTCTCTGTGGTCCATTAATTCTTTGGAGAATCTCATGCCTTTATATAATTTCCAACTCTGACAGATTCCAAACAATTAAACCCTCAGCCTCATGAGTGTGAAATATATATATAGAGAGATTTTACGTTAGAAATAGGAAACAACTAGTGTTTCTGATGTACTTCTAACAAAAAAGGGAAAGGATTTAAAGAGAGAAAAAAGATGACTGTGTGCGATGGAAAGGAACATAAAAGGAATTAGGCATATATTTGATGCCTTGGGATGTTGTCCATGATCGAGGAGGAATCGATGGAAGATATATCAGATCAGTGAATTAATTAATTAATTAATTAATTAATGCTGGATATATATATATATATATATGAAAAGAAATTAGATACTTAGATGCCATGATCAACAAATATATATATGGAATAATACTTTTTGGCCTTGGATGTTTCCTTAACTTGGATTCGGTGCATGGAACCATAATTTGTCTGATTGTCTTTATGTTGGAGATAGCAATTATTATAGCTGAAAATTCAACTGGTTCTATAAAATGACATCAAAGAAATTAACTTTAGAAAATACTTATCCTATGTAATTAATTAATTTGCTGTCAACAGATATATCGATCTCTAATTAATGCATGCACTTGTAAAATATTCAGTATTAATAGTATCTTCAGTGAGTATAACAGGACTATTTCATCTCTTTCAAAATGCAACAAATAAAACATATATAATTCAACAAAAATAGTTCATGTATACTATATATGAAGCATGCATACACCAGATAAGATAAATATAATTCTCTTCAAAATCAATTGCTAAAACAATTATTCATTGTTTCAGCTAGCTAGATAAGGTTGTTCCAAATCCTACAAAATTTATCTCAATTAATGCATTTAGTTAACTATATATACCTTTCAACTAATTACAATATACATTTTTTTTACCAAAAAATTAACAAGCTTTATTAAAAACTTAAAAAACTACAAAATCAAATGTCTTGAACCAAAATTTCCTCCAACTCAGGCCTCTTAAAAAACTAATTACAATATACATTAATGTGTCTCTCCAATTTCCTCCAACTGATCAGGAGATCTCTTAAAAAAACTAATTACAATATACATTAATCTCTCTCTCTCTCTCTCTCTCTCTCTCTCTCTCTCTCTCTCTCTCTCTTAGGAAGGGAAGATATATATATTTATGTTCCTTTTTATTATTATTCCTTTTTAGAAAAATGCTACTTTTTCTTTTGTTTATACTCCTGCTTAATTAGATTTTGCACTCACAACATCAATTTCGGTGAAGATATATTTATGTTCCTTTTTATTCTTATTCCTTTTAAAAAAAATGCTACTTTTTCTTTTGTTTATACTCCTGCTTAATTAGATTTTGCACTCACAGCATCAATTTCGGTTCATTATAGATGTATCACATGATATGCTAATTAATATATACCTTAGTGGAATTGATGAGGATTAGAGGGTTGTCAAAAATGAGCCCGAACACGGGGTCTTCGGCGAAACGAAGCGAGAACTCCAATCACGCGCCTAGATTGCTTGAGATTCCTCCCTCCAAACCTAGAAAGCCTCTTGATCCGGAGATTGGTAGATCAAAGGCTGCGGAATCTATTGTCTCTCTTTCGATCCAGTCGAAGGATTCGATGATCGCCTCTTCTTCAGGTACAAAGTCTGCTGATCCTATGCTGAATATTACATCTTCCGAAAAGTTAGCTTCTTATAAGAATGTGATTGAGACTATTTTTTATTCAAATTGTTCTAGAAACAAACTGCTAAATGTCAAAGATTCATAGAATCCCATGTCTTTGGGCGACCTGTTTAGGGATATGAATGTTAGAAATGATATGAATGAAAAGATTATGTTAGTACAATCCAGTTCTTCTAGTGAGGTCAACATTGATGAAAACCTCACAAACACACAACAAAAAATAATGCCCCTTCCTCGTCGTCCCCCCTCTTGTTTTTCCCCCGGCCTTCCTACTCATTGTTTCCCTCCCTCTCCCCCCTCCGTCCTTCCCGCTCCTATCCAACAAAATATTCTAGAGCTTTTCAAGGAACAAGCTCCTCTATACAGTTGACCGTGATCTTTGTTGCTAATTTCTTCAAGATCTATACTAGATGATGTTCGAGTCCCTTTGTTTTCTGTTCGGTTGTAAGCATGTTGGTAGTTTTAATTTTGGCTGTTTTTTTTTTTTTTCTGTCGTACCAAATTACCCGCTCGTCCAATAACTGATAAATTACCTATTTGCACGTCCCCGATTCATAATACATGAGCGGTTGGATGGGGAAAATGATAATTTGGTTTTTAAATTTCACTCGGTTGGTGTAATATATATATGCCACGTAGGATAAGAACTTACCACGTATAGTTCATTAACTGACACCTTAGCTAATTTGGTTTAAATTGACAACGTATATGATAAACGGAGTAACGAAACCTAAGTTCGTGTATTCTCTTGCTAGTTGATGGGAAAAAATCGTGCTAAAAATAAAAAAATGAGCAAAGTTCATAATTTTTTTGGCTAATGACTCTAAATAAATCATTTCTGAAGTTTTGGGTGTTCGAATCTTGGTTTGAGTTCATTTGAAATCCCTAAAGAGAATTAATTAATTGGATTTGATTACTCGTCAAAATCAAATATCATATCTGATATAAAAATTAGAAAATATAATTTAATCTAAATAAACTGACTTGACTATAACCTAAAAGAACAAAAATTGTGCAAGAAAATAATAAACAAAACATTTTAATCATAAAAAATAAATAAAAATTAATCCAAAATCTCCCCGGATCGACTTGATCCATCTACACTCTTAGAAGTTCAAGACATTCAGCCATTAATTAATCACCTTCTTAATATAAATCCCTAATTGATACCTTTTATTTTTTTAAATATCTTGGTGATGTCAATTAGGGCTATTCATTGGATTGGATCATCCCAATAAACCCGAGAACTCAACCCGACCCGAACTATTCGGGTTGGGTCGGGTCGGATACAATTCAACCAGACCATAATTGGGTCGGATCTCAGGTTTTAAATTTTAGAACTCAATAATTCGAGATCCAATCTAACGACTCGATTATTTATATTTTTTAAATTGTTTTTGAAATATTTTTAATTTTTATTTTTATCTAAAGGGGTAAACTCGGCTATATTTGGTCAGGTTGGATCAATTTTTCCTCTAAACCCTACCCTACCTGTAAACGGCCCTGTCAACATGTAGCAGCTTCATTGATCAGTAAAACAAATGCCTGTAAAAGATCTTACCCTCATAGCGACTTGATAATTAAATAGGTTCACAACAGATCTTTTCTTGCTCCTTATAGCCATTGACTCTGTTCCTAATAAATTAAACACCATTGACTTTTTCCTGTAATTAAACTAAATCTTTTATGCATTATATTCAAGTACTCATCTGCTGATGCCCAACTTAACATGGATTCTTAGATAAATAATAAAAGAGCTTGTCGATCAACTCTATCCCATGTCACTCTAAAACAACGTTTGATTATATTAGGAGAGAAAAAAAATAAAAGACTGGATAAATAATACTAATTCGATCTTCCAGCAATTGGACAGCTCAACAACTAGTTAAAAAAAGGTTACTTGCTACATTATTATAGCGTGAATGGGATTCAACTAATGGAGCAAAAAAACTTTGGAATTTGTCTACGTTCCTCTCCTCATCGCCAAAGTGCATTTTTTTTGTTCGGTAATAATCTAACCTTTTAATAAAATACTCATTATATCAATAAATATATAAAAATTAATTCATAAATCATGATAAAATTCCATTCACAAATACATAAAGACTTTTTAGCTCATTTGATTGTTATATTTCATTTTTTCCTGTTCTTTTATCTCAAATACTTTTCAAAAAATAAAAAATAAAAAATTAATTAATAATCATTTCTTTAATCAGTGAATAGAAGCATTAGGTTCTGTTATGGATTCTACTTCTACGCCTCATCAACCCACATCATCCTCATTCGCCGCATCATCAAAACATTGTGAAGAGACAACAAAATTGAATTCAAATATCAAGACAACAACATCTTGGAAATAAATTGAAAAAATAAAATCTTCATTCAATGACACTATCTCCACTTAATTATGCTTTAATGAGTTATCTCTATTTTTGTTATGTTTTTAATAAATTTTATTTCTACTTAATTTTGCTTTTAATAGGTTTCTTTTTTTTGTGAAAAACCACTTAATTATACGTATCTAAATTTTTCAAATACAATTCTCTCTCTCTCCACCACTATCACCCAACTATCATCTTCCTCTTCAAGATTTTCATCAAACACGTTAGTTCCTATCGGCTCCAAACTCGTGTTATCAAGATTTTCAACAAACACATTAGTTCCTATCGGCCCCAAACTCGTGTTTATACGAAGGCGCCTAACAGGTTCACAACAAAACTTTTCTTGCTACTGATAACCATTGACTTTTTTCCAATAAAACACATTGGTTTTTTCCCTGTAAACTAAATAATGTAGACATTTTATTGAAGTACACATCGGCTGCCCAAAAAATATGGATGCTTACACAAAATAAAAAAAACTTGTCGACCAAGTCTATCCATTGTCACTCTAAAACTAATTTTTGATCATTGTATTATAATTAAAAAAACAAAAGACGGGTTAAAATATAATACAATTTTTCAACAATAGAACAGGTGAACAACTAGGAAAAAGAAGCCTCTTAGCTGCATTAATGCATTATTATAGCGTGAATGAGAGTCAACTAATGGGAAGAGTCTTTTATTATATTACATATTTAACAAGAACTTACTGTAAATAAACCTGCCTCTGATTCAATAGAATACAAGTTTCTATACATCCTTATCGATCTACAGGCTTATAACCATTACATGAACATCCTTCCAAAGCTCGTAAAGTTGACTGACCAATTAATGATGATAGAACTTTTTTTCCTTTTAACTAATTTTGAATTGGGAAAAATAGATAGCGTAGATATTGCTGTTTTGCTAGTGCAGGCCTGATAGATCTTTTGTGTCAAAGGTAATCTTTTATCACTATAAACTCAGTGCAAGTTCATAGAAAATGGCAGATTATATCCAAGCCAGGCTCCCTTCAGCTATGCAGAAAACCACATTCACAGTCTTGGGCATCTGCTGTGCTTCAGAGACCAGACTGATAGATAGAATATTGAAACCTCTACAAGGAATTGAGAATGTCTCAGTCAATGTATTGGCAAAATCAGCAACTGTCATCCACGATCCAGCCAAAGTTCCTGCTTCTCAGATTGGTAACTTGTCAGGTTATCATCAATTCTGCTTCATGATGTTTGTACTGCTTGTTAATTCTCCTTATTTACTGGTTAAAAATCAGTGGAAGCTCTGAATAAGGCTCATCTGAATGCTGGAATCAAAGAGTTTGGGAACGTGCAGATCCAAAACCAGTCATGGCCAAGTCCAAGCGTCATTGCCTCCGGGGTGCTGCTGCTTATAGCCATGTTCAGCTACGTCTTCCCACCATTGGTATGGATTGCGCTGATATCAATTGTTGTAGGAATCTTTGGCATGTTTCGGCGTGCCATAGCAGCTCTGCGTCGGTTTGTACTGGATATCAATGTCCTCATGGTGACTGCAGGTAGAAATTCCTCACTTGCCTTCATTTTGCTACAATAACTAGCAAAATAACCTTCATCTTTAAAGAAGACTTACGTTGCAGTTGACTGTAAAATTAGAAGATATAATCAGGATTGATCTTTTGTTATAATATGATATAGTCTTTGGAGCAATTGGGCTTGGGGATTACCTCGAAGGCGCTTCCATTGTTTTTCTCTTCACCTTGGCAGAGTGGTTAGAAGCAAAGTCAAGCAATAAGGTCTAAGTAACAAAATGGATAATAATATATTTTTCGTTTCCATATTGTTTTTGATAAATTGCCATCAAAATATGAACAATCTAGTTTGCTTTTTCCAGGCCCGGACTTCACTGGAATCATTGTTAAATTTGACACCCCAAACAGCAGTTATTGCGGACACTGGAGAATCAGTACCTGTCAAAGACATTACAATTGATACAATTGTTTCAGTGAAAGCAGGAGAGTTTGTGCCAGTTGATGGTGTAGTGGTGGTCGGATCTAGCACAGTAGACGAATCTAGTTTGACAGGAGAATTCTTGCCAGTTGATAAAGAGATTGGTTCTAATGTATGGTCTGGAACAGTAGTCCTCAATGGTTTGTTTCCCACTTAGATATTAAGAAAAAAATATTCAAATCTTGTATGATTGTAGTAAAATACATAATAACCTGGACGCTTTGACTTAGCAGGGTTCATCAATGTACAGACCAAGGCACTAGCAGAGGATTCTGCTGTTGCTAGAATGGTTAAGCTTGTAGAGGAGGCACAGAATCAACATTCCAACATGGAGGAATTCATAGAACAATTTGCAAAGTACTACACTCCAGGTTTGTCTGAAGCTTACTACCATAAGAAATTTCTGGACCTTGATATTCTAATGAAATTTCCAAACAAAATAATGCTTCTTCACAATTAATTCCTGAGCGTTATACAGAAGTCATTGCGTAAATCATAACTGCAAGATTCTTTAACAGAACAATGTGAATGGTGATCATGATACTATGGCAAAGTACATGTAGCAAGGGCTTGACAATCATGATAAACATTGATGAAAGAGATATTGTTTGCCAAACCATTAATTAATAGGATTATAGAATTAATAAATAATAGTACAAGTTACAAAGGAAAAAATAAAGCACTTATTGCATTCCTCCACAGAGAAATAATCAATTTCTTAACTGAAGATAAACCAAAGTATAAGAAAATTGCTCTGTTATATACCATTTCTCACTTAGTAGGTATCATAATATTCTCAAACTCTACAAACAGTCGAACACTAGTATTTAAGAGTATTATATTATATCCTTAATCTTCAAGTAATGTAAGCGTCAAGAAACATGATATAATTGAATAAGTAAAACAACACAGAATTTATCAAGCTAAATTTGCTGATCATCACTCAATTTGTAAAATATTGATTAAATTTTAAATCATAATGGTTCATTTGTTTCACTGGATATAATAGGATGTAATACGATAATAAATAAGAGAGTGTTGATTAGGATTTTTCTAATCCCGTGTATACGGGATTTAATATCAATTTTGTATTCTTCTAATCCATGCACTAAATTAAAATTTATCCCTTATCATATCCCTCTTTATCATATGAAATAAACATGCCCTAAACTCTCCAAAAACTGCTGCATGAGTATTAAACTCATTCAGAAATAAATAATGTTGTCATGAAGTAGCTAGCCACTGCATGGACCATGGAATAAGACATCTTACTTTCTCCAAAATTGCCAGGTGTATTCATGGTAGCAGCAGGGACTGCAATCGTTCCATGGATGCTAGGTGTTCAGCCTCTCCATCAATGGATTTATTTGGCACTTGTACTGCTTGTAATTGCATGCCCTTGCGCTCTTGTGATCTCGACTCCAGTAGCAAAAGCATGTGGTCTTTCTGCAGCTGCCAAGATAGGTCTCATATTCAAAGGTGGAAACTACTTGGAAGCCTTGGCAAAAATTAAAGCAGTAGCTTTTGATAAAACAGGAACACTAACAGAAGGAGTCTTTGAAGTTGTCAAATTGCATTGCATGGATCCAAATACAGATATTAAGCAGTTTTTGCACTGGTAAAAATCCATTTTATCATGATCTTGTAACCAGATAAATAAAACTGATTATTCTAACATGAAGTCAAGAAGCTCTGCAGGATTTCAAGTTTGGAGAATATGTCCAGCCATCCCATGGCAAAAGCTCTAGTAGAATATGCTAAATTAAATGATGTAAGGCCTAGCAATGCAGTTAGAAGTTTCAACTTGATTCCAGGAGGAATTTCAGGATATGTTGATGATTGCTTCATCCAAATTGGAAATTACGAATTAGCCATCCATAATGGCTGGCTACGAGAAAGTAATAACACTTAGACACTTTGAAATGAAGTAATAACCAAAATAACAAATCTTAAGATTGTTTGATGTCTTAATCCCAGATGAGCTTCATGACAATGAAGAAGGTATAACAATTAGCTATGTGGGCACAGTTGATCAGTGCATTGGATACTTCTGCCTTGGAGACCAAGTCCGTAAAGATGCTGTACAGGCTGTTCAGGAACTTCAGGTACAAGAACTATAACTCTAATGGAAGTTGTTTTTCATATAGCATGCAGTTAATATGGTTAATTTTTTCTCTTTGTTTGTGTGAGTACTGAAATAGAAACAACAAATTCAAGTCGTTGTTCTAACTGGAGACTCAAAAGAAGCTGCAAAAGTTCTCCAGAAACAGGTATAAATTAAGAATAGTAGTCATATGAATTAGAAATTACTTGAATAAGATCAAATTATCATGTTTGTGCAGATTGGGTTGAATGTTGTGGTAGAAGCAGGCCTGTCACCCGAGGGGAAAATGAAAAAGATTGCTGGAATCAGAGAGAGATGGGGTCTGACTGCAATGGTCGGGGACGGCATTAACGATGCATTAGCACTGACAGAAAGTGATGTAGGAATTGCAATGGGGATTGCAGGCTCAGCACTGGCAACAGAAACTGCCAATGTTGCACTCATGTCCAATGACCTCCGGAAGATACCAGAAGCCATTGAACTAGCAAAAGCATCTCTTAGGAAGATCTACCAAAATGTGGCCATGTCATTAGTTGTGAAGCTCCTGTTCTTTGGCTTGGCGTTTGGTGGATTCCCATCTCTTTGGGCTGCTGTTGTAGCTGACATGGGTACATGTCTTCTGGTGATCTTTAACAGCATGCAGCTACTGCAGAAATATGGTAAAAAGAAAACTGCTCCAAGCGAAGTCCCGGAAGAATTAAGCATCACTATTGATCCTGGCTCAAGCTCTCAAACCAAAACAATAACACCTATGGACTTAGATGAGTTCAAACCTTTGTTGTCATCAGAGGAGAGAGATCAAAGTGAACATGGATGCTCATGTTGCAAGGATTGCAATAAGTGAGCAAATACCACATGATAAGAATATCATGTACTGGTAGTGAACTAGAAATTACATCTCTATAGGACTTTTTGCCTTAGGACAAAACATCAAGTGCTTATGAAGGTAGCTGAACAGGATAACCATCATGTTAAAAATCATGTGCCTTGAGCTCTTTGCTGGTTTTTCATCTATCCTTGTGACACTCGAATATCAGCAATCCAAGTGACAGTATAAGTTACTTCACCATAAGGTTGACTGATAACCAGTTTATATCAAACTAGATCTCAGTTTATATTGTTTATGTCAATGATCAATAGACAATATCCTATAATATTTTCCAAAAGTGGAGACAATCAGTTTGAAAATAGCATACTTACCTTGTAAATATTTATATACTTCTCATTTGCTGCTACGTTAGGATATCTCCAATGAACCCTAGCTAACCACTCGCTACTAATTGTGCTGTACATGCTTCTAAGTCTTCAGTTTCCAGTTGAAATTATGATATCCTTACTTCTAACTAACTAGTGAACCCTTGTAATTGCTTTGTTGTCAACAAAACTTTGTTCTTTCTCTTGAAAGAAAAGCACTACTAACCATATCAAAAGTTGAAAATATATACGGTTAGGACACTCATACATGTAGCTTTGGTCAAGAGTTGGAGTGTCTATGTATGTAGGACTTGTAATATAATGATTTAAATGGAAACAAAAAAACACTTCTAAAATACTTCAGTCACCCTTATTAATCCCTAACATTGTCATACCTTATTCAGCAAGGATTGAAGTTCAACTATTGGACTTAACAATAAAATAGGTTAGAAAGAAATACAAAATAACCACTTAATCATAAATAGGTTACAAAGATATACAAAGCAATCACTCAAATGTTTGACTTTGAATAACTTTATAATGTGAATGGGGTTGAAGAATTTGCAATTATCACTCATAATACTACAAACCCAAAATCTTAAAGAGAACGGAAATCAATGTATATAACCATATATGGAATATACACCCAAAGAAACCACTCAAATGTTTGAATAATTTTATAGGTTACAAAGAAATACAAAATAACCACTTAACCATAAAATTAGTTAGAAAGAAATACAAAGCAACCACTCAAATGTTTGAATAACTTTATAATGTGAATGGGGTTGAAGAATTTGCAATTATCACTCATAATATGACAAACCCAAAATCTGAAAGAAAACGAAAATCAATATATATATATATATATATATATATATATATATATATGACCATGACCAATGACCATATATGGAATATACACCTAATATCATTCTTAATCACATTGACTTAGGCCCTGTTTGTATAGGATTAGGCCTAATAGGATATGGCCCGACAAATAGAATAAAACCTAATACAACAATTGGTGCATCATTGTATAAGTTATATTTGGCATCTCATCAAATCCTCTTCCCTTTCCCTTATACCTAGCTTATTTATAACTCCAAATTTCTTATTTATGTGCATCGACCCTTACTCGATTAAGAGTGGTAGAGCATAAGTTTGTTTCAATAGGAAAGTTTTTGATTGTATGTCCCACCCATTCGAATCACCACTCTGCCACTCACGAATGGTGCCAAGCTTGATAGAGTAAAGGGCGTGCTTGCAAGCTAGTTCTTTTGGCAGGAAAGTCAAGTCACGTAAAGCCAAATCAATAGTAAGAAAGAAAAGCACCAGCGATGATCAAGTATTCAAATTAAGCCAGGGAAGATATTGAATTCATAACAACATAAAATCTCGATCAGCAGTAATGAAGCATGTATAATGCTATTCTATCATATGTTTGTTATCACATAGTATAAAATTGTATAAGAAAAATAATACTTGATTAAAAAAATGCACTTGTATATATTAGATTCATTATAGAATAATTTCATAGTTCATTTTGGACACAAATATCCTTAAGCAATTATTTTATCCTTGTTTCCTCAATGAAATTGTACTTACGTCCCAATACACGAGTGAAAAGTATGCAATTTCTTTCTCAACACAATAAGTAACCGATGGAGCACAAAATCAAATCCATATAATCTGATTTGAACTTATTTTAACATTAATAACTTTCTATTAGCTGAAAAGAAAGAAAACTAAATTTTGCTCAACTACTACATTCACAATTTGCAAATAAGATTAATTGATGAGAAAATAAGGAATATTCAAGTTTGTCCCATAATTTGTCATGGAAATAGAACACTTAGAATGATAAAATCAAAATATAGTTATACACTAATTTTTGTAGTTGATGTAATATAATGTATAAGCTATACACCCTGCCTTGCAATATTGTATAAAATTATACATTAATTATTATATATGAGTCCTAAACCAAATAAGTTATACAATAGGGTGTGATGACCCCTACACTTGTCAAGACCTAATTGCATAACTTTATCCTACACTATCAGGCCTTAAACGGTGTACGGGCGTTAGGTTAATTGTTATATAACTAAGTCATTCTTGACCCATAGTGAGTCAGGTTTCTATATATCAATTCATTTAATGTATCACTCCATCAAAATATTTATATCTCTTCAGCATTTATGTATCAGTTTTACGTCTTAACCTAGTGATTCAGGTTTATTTCAAAAATAATCATGTCAAAATGTATAACAACCCCAGTAAGCAGCAATGTCCAATTATGTTCATGCCAGAACAAACTTGGTATAATGCTATCACGTAGCCAGGTTTTGCTCACATTAAGCAGCAAGGTTGCTGGTTTTATAATGATAGATTATTAGCTTACTATTTATACCAACAAATGCCCTATGGTTGTAAAAATTGCATAGGTCGTGACATCATGAACTAAGTTGATAAACACCTTCCAAATTCCAGGTGACAAAGATTTCCAAGCCCAATATGTGCTATTACTCATGCACAGTTACTTGTATTGAAGATGCAAAACCTAATTCATAAAAAATCCATTTTTCTTTCTTGTTAAAAAAATGATGGATGAGAGAGCGCCTTACTGTCATAAACCATGTGCATAAGTCACCATAATCGTCGAGTATGATCTTGTCCATGGCAGCATGCGAACATGGCGTGTCTTGCTATGAATCCACAATTGCAAGACTTGCATTGGGGGGGAGGGGGGGGGGTTCACAGATGTCGTCCACTATGAAAATGTGGTATGACTTGAAGAAGGGTTGCAGCATCTAGCAGATCATGACTTCGATTCCTTTGCCATATCTCTTTTGCAACAACCACATCAAATCGAAGAAGAAAAAGGATAAAGGAAATCGCTGATCGTTTGCAAGGTTTATAGGAATTGGGAGATAGAGATTCATGGGAAGCAGAGAGAGAAGGCCAGAAGGTAACCGACCCGAGTGCAGGTTTTGGGGGTGGGGGGCAAGTGAGAACGATCGATAACCGACCCGACGATCGCCTGGGTTCGTGGGTTTAGGACTTTTTCTCGTGGTTCTGGGTGACTGGATTCATCCATATTTTCCAACAAGAATATAATTAGACCTTAAACAATTGAGATGAGAAAAAAAAATTGAATTAATTTTTCATATAAATATTTTAATAATTATCAAAAAAAATATTTGATTGAGATGATCCCACGTATCAAATGATCAATATATTATTTATTTTAATTTTTTTTTATGTTTTAAATATAACTAATAGAATTGTTTTCATATATATATATATATATATATTCTTAGAATATGAAAAAAATAATTTTTATTCGTGTGTATATATATATATATAATATGATAAATTTCACTGATCTCCCATAAGATTTAGTAAAATTATATTGACTTTCTCTCTATTTGTCCATATGACACCCACCTCCTCTGTAACTAACGGTGTTAAATGAAATTTGTTAGTAATGTGATTTCTCTCTTATGTCTTTTACTGAAAAATTATTAAAATACATGCATAAAATAATTGAATAAATATTTTAAAAATAAAAATTTAAAATAAATTATTTTATTTTTAAAATATTTTTAAAATACAAATTTAATAGAAATAAAAATGACATAATGATATCTTTATCCTCTAAAATAAGAAAAAAATATATAAATATTTCAAAAATATCATTAGTAAGCATGTAAAGTGCACATGACAAACACTCCACTAATCATTTTCGTTAGTAATGGAGGTTCGTGTAATCTTTTACAAAACTCAAGGAGATTACAAGATAAAATTATAAATAGAGGGGAGATCAGTATAATTTCACTAAATCTCATAGAAGACTAGTGTAATTTATCCTATAATATGACATATATAGTTTAGTATATATGAAAAAATAATTTCTACTTGTAATTATTATGAAAAACTAATAGGTGAAAAAGACTTGAGGGTAGAATCGTACTTTGACATCCCATATGATGTAGAAGTAAAATTTACCAGGAGGGTTAGGTAAGTCACTTCTCATCTTATGTGGAAAGTGAATTTTTTCAAAAATAGAACTTTTTATTTTTTTTCACTTATTATCAATTTATCATCCAAACAAGTGGAAATAATCTTTCTTTCGAGAAATAGAACTTTCCACGCCTTTTAATAAAGAAATATATTTTCATTCAAGAGATACGAGAGATTATAAATGATAGATCAAACAGGAAAATGAAAGAAAAAAATATCACAATAGCTAGCTATCACAACAGATAAAACAAGAGGACCGTAGCGTCAACTACACTTTGTTGAGCAGAATTATAAGAAATTGTTAGCCAAGATGATGAGGAGTTGGACGGATGAACTCTTTAATTTGTTGGAAAATCCTGCAATTTCTCGCGTGCCACACAACTTTCCACGTCATTGTTGTCAATTATGATAGATAGTTTGTTAATATCATATCATTAATTTTCATAATAAATTATAAAAGGCTTAATTATATTTTTGGTCTCCAAAATATCATAATAAATTATAAAAGTCTTTATAAGAAGACCTTTGATTCAATCGCATGCCAAAGTTTCTAAAAAAGGAGATCGAGGTGCACAAAGATTGGTTTAAGGCTATGCTATGTTACTTGTCAGTTACGTAGCATTTAGTGCTCGGCTTATTCTCCAGGTCATGGACTGATCCCATATAGTATATGTATAATTTATCTTTTTAGCTGCTTGATATTAACTTCATTGTCATTGTCACCATCATCATACTGCATAAAAATGTAAAACAAACAACTAAGAAATATTATTCTCACCTCAAAATAAAAATAAAAGAAAATAAAAATAAAAATTTTATCTAAAAAAGTGCAGAAGACAGTTGAGATAGTTTTTTTTTTTCGAGAAAGAGATAAGAATATAATTAGAGAGGGGGAGAAGAAGAGGATAATAAATGAAACCAAAAAATCACCAGCAACAAGAAAGCCCAAGGACAAAAAATAAATTCAAGAAGATAGAGTCTTGAGGAAACAAGCTGCTAAAGCAGCAATGAGAGTCGCCGAGGAGTTGCAAGAGTTGAACAGCCGGTTGTTTCTCTTGTGCCACACAAACCAACACCAAACAAGTGGCAACCTTGCCTTTGGTCTAGCTTCCGAGTCGTTCAAGTGCAGAAAAACCGAAGCATTTGACGAAAAGGAAAAGAAAGTTTGTCCGCAGTGAGAGAGAAGAATTAACTAGCCTTCAGTCATAAACGTGCAAGAACTGAACAAATGATCATGAGACTCTCTTTCAAGAAGGCATATCGGACAAGAATCATCGTTGGTAAGCCCCCATTTAGCGATACGATCCCTTGTTAGAAATTGTTTTCTGATCCAAATCAACCAGAATATCGAGACTTCTAGCTGCAGCTTCGATTGTCAAATGAGCGTGAAAAACATATCAGCCAAACCTCTAAAGTTTAGCAGATCGTAAAGACATCTGGTAGAAAAATTCTCATCCTTAGACCATTTCTATAGAAATTGGTCTTCTCTTGTTGTTTCCTCAACCACTCGCAATTCCCCGACCAAATCTTCCAACCTATCCTCCTCAACAAGGGAGGAGAATAAGACATTCCATCCAACAAAGACTCCGGGAGCATCAAAGATCTAAGCATCCTCAATAGTGAAGTTCGGGTGCTCTGCAAGCTGAAACAAATCTGGGAAAAGCTCTGCCAAACTGCGCCTACAAAGCCATCTATCTATCCAGAAACGAATCTTGTCCCCTCTTCCACGGTCCAAGAGCGTCAAAGATCCAACTTCCAAGCATCCTCAATAGTGAAGTTCGGGTGCTTTACAAGTTGAAATAAATCCGGGAAAAACTCTGCCAAACTGCGCCCACAAAGTCATCTATCCATCCAGAACCGAATCTTGTCCCCTCTTCCCACGGTCCAAGAGCATCAAAGATCCAAGCATCCTCAATAGTGAAGTTCGGGTGCTCTACAAGTTGAAAAAAAATCGGGAAAAGCTCTGCCAAACTGCGCCCACAAAGCCATATATCCGTCCAGAACCGAATCGTGTCCCCTCTTCCCACGGTCTTACCTGATAGGAGATACTAGAAATGCATGTCTCCACAAGCTGACCAAGGTCTCTCCATAATGGTGATAGAGTTCTACTAAGTCGTCTTTCATTCCAAGCTTTTGGCTCGCCATAAAAGTGACGAATCAAAAGAATCGAAGGGAGTAGTTGGTTGTGAATCAATCGAAATCCAAATTTGAGCACCAAGTCTAGCCTGATTGTGCGTCTGCAAATCTAAAATACCAAGCTCCCCGACCCTCCTTGGACAAGTCAAGGAGCTCCAATCAACTAGGCATCTCCCATTGATAGCGCGACCATTGGCTCCCACACACACAAAAAAATCCTTTTGCGTCGGTCGATCAATTTGATGACCCATTTAGGTGCAGGAAAAACCCATTTCAGCGCCTTCATGAGGTACAGAGAGTGCAGATACCACTGCTCAAACCAAGCTACGGGGCCCTGTGCGGTGAATCGAATGATGACAATCCACAACACATCTGAGCAGGTGATGTACTTCCAGAGTCAAAATCCCAAGCGCACTTTATTATGGGCGGTCATATCCAAAATACCCAATCCACCTTCTTCCCTTGGACATGTGAGGAGATCCCAGCGCTTGAGACACTTACCACGGCAAGACGTGGAATCAGCCCCGGCCCAAAAGAAATTTCCCCGTCGACCATCAATCTTCTTGATAACCCACGATGGAGACTGAAACAACGAGAGCACATATCCGAGATAATTGGTGATAGAGTTGTTGATGAGAGTCAACCATCCTGCCCCTTCTAGGTAGAGAGCCTTCTGGCAATTCGTTGGATGATGGTGCCCCAATCATCCTTAGAGAGATTGGTGATACAGAACAGAAGGCCGAGATACTTAAAGGGGAAGCAACTGGCGGAACAACCAAATATATATGGAGGCTGTGTCCTGAGCCAATGACAAATTACCCTATAGGTGCACCACACAAGTTTTGTCAGTGTTGGCTCGCAGTCCGGAGGCCAAACTGAAATAGTGAAGAAGCAGGCTAAGATTGTGGAGACTAGATGGGTTGTTGTACCTGAAGAGTACCAAGTCGTCTACAAAGAGGGTGTGAGTGACTTCCCAAGAATAATCTCACTAATAATGCCTTCGAGCAGGTTATTAATAACAACCAAGTCAATGAGTATTGAGAGACATTCAATGGATACCGAACACCCCTCCGATGGCAGAAGCCCCGAGTCACGTCACCATTAATCACAATGGTGGGTTCTATGTTAAGCAGCTGGTCAATCCAATGAAGCCAACGACTAGGAAACCCACAAGCCTCGCATGTGAAGAATGAAGTCCCAACTAATGGAGTCGAAGGCCTTTAGGAAATCTACTTTGATGAGAAACCCATCATCTCCTCGTTTGTATGGAAAGCCCACACGACTTCTTGGACACTAAGGAAGTTGTCCAACGAACTCTGGCCAAAGGTGAAGTCCCCTTGGCACTTGCTGATCATCTTGTCCATGAGTGATTTAATTCGATAAGCAAGAGTTTTTGAGAAGATACGAATGATGTTGTGCTCAAGGTTTATAGGACGAAAATCTTTGTCATTAATTTGTGGTCCCTTTCTACTTCGGAATACGAGTGATCAAAGCATGATTCACCCTCTGTAGCTGCGTAGGGTCCTGAAAATTTTTAGAGAACACCTATACCATTCTTAGAGAAATTTATGTCAAGGGATGCCTACCATCCGACTAGGACTCCAAAGTAGAAAAAGAATTATAGAAAAGATGAGAGAAAATTTCCACTAATTGATGGTTCTGTAATGCTTCTACTCAAGTTTGTAAATGATGTCAGAAAAACTTACTTGGATACAACATTGTATGCTACTTCGACTCATTTAGGTCTTCAACCATCTTTTTTAAGTGCAACAACGCTTTTTGGATTCTTGAATTCACTACAATAAATTAAGGCAATACCGATCCTTTTTTATTGAGAAACTAAATATGAATTCGAGCGCACCAAAAAAGATCGGTTTAGGGGTCGATAATAAAGGATGAATAAATTATGAAACCAACACTCAAAAAGCGTTGGTTTTTGCAAACCAGCGCCTAATTATAGGCGTCAGTTTTCCGCCACTATTTGAATACCGACGCCTACATGGGACCTGTTATACCTAAAAATATTTTGGACCTAGTTGTAAAAAATATTTCTTAGAGGGGTCTTTTTGCAAAAATGCTAATCCTATATAATTAAACCCTAAACCCTCTCTAATCCTTTTCTTCCTCTCTCGGTTCCTGTAGCAGCGGCGGTCGACGGAAGGTCTTGAGGCGTCGGCGGTGAGAAGGCTCCGGTGAATCGGAGTTCGGAGGAGATTTCCGGTTGGATTCTTAACCTACTCATTTCCTTTCGCTTAGGGTAAACTCGATTTTGGGATGATATTGGTGTAGATAGACTGTCGATTCTTAGATCTGAAGTCTTTTTGTCGTTCGGTTCTTCGATGTGTTCTTGCCAATTGGAATTTTCGAATATTGAAATGCAGTCGTCGAACCTCGTTGTTTTTCCTCGTTGTTTTCATTGAGTTTGAATTGAATCTCTTCGTCGTTGTTCTTGTCGAATTGGGGGATCGGATCAGCGCTGCCAATCGAGACAATGCGAAATTGAGATCCTGTCGGTGGTATTGTTTGAGTGTTGGTTCGGCCGCACGATAGCTTCGGCCAGGGTCGTCGGTGGCGCTGTCGTCGCCACGCGTACGAAGTCGCCCTGCGCAGGAAGTCGCCCTGCGTGTTGTCGGCCTGCGCGAAGTCGCCCAGCGCGAGGGGCGCGTCGCCAGTCTGCGCAGAGTCGCCCGACGCGAGGAACGGGGACGCCCCAGTCTAGGGAAGCCGCACCTGTTTCTTGTCGCCGCCGGGTAGTAGGGCGGTGGCAATCGTCGGCGTCGGCGTCGGCGACGGGCTCCCCGGCGTCCCGATCGGCCGGAGAAATCGGGATGGAGGCGGCGGCGGCTGGTAGAGGCGGCAGTGGAGTCGGGCAGATGAGTTGGGTAGATGAATAGGTTAAGTTATGATTTAGAGTTTATATCAGTGATAAATTCTTATATCAGTGCTATATTCTATATATCAGCGTTATGATATTATATCAGTTGACTTTTTGTTTTAGGGATGTGACACTGGTATATAGGGTGATATATGAGTGATTATAGCACTGTTATAGGAGTTCGTAACAGTGATTTTGGGGCAGTTATATAAATTATTTTTGTTAATTTAAATAATTATTTGGAGGCTCTTCGATTGGTCATAATAATCATATTATATATGAATTTGGACCTACTCGACGCCCCGAATCCATTGGTAGAGTCAGTTTTGTCATTTGGCTTTCGGATATTAAAATCAGTATGCATTTATTGCCTCATTTTGCCTCGTTTTGCGTGTCGGGCCGAAAAGTATTATTTTATCGATTTTCATGGTTTCTACCCGAGTTATTCTTTTGTGGTAGTTGTTGTCAAGGTGAATCTCATCCTAAATCGGTTGTTACCCTATGTCGAAATATATCTTGTTGTTCTATTCCGTTGAAAATTGATATCTACTGTTGTTGAAACTCCTTATGCATATTTGTTGAAACATGTTGCAAGCATGCTATTTTTATATGCATATTAGTTGAGGATGCTAGTATAGATGTTGCATGTCTTATCTGTTGATAACATCTTAAGCTATTGTTTATATATTTGGTTCATATAAGATGACATGATTACTAGCATTATATTAGTCGAGTTGTAGTTGTATAGTTGTTGACATGATGCATAGTTGACCTTCTATTGGGCGATAGCCCTGGACACTGTTGATATATATTGCCCAAGGTGTAGGGCAAGTGACACCGGTGATCACCTATTTATCACACGGGTTGTGTGTACGACGTCGAGGTGTTAGACGTCTACGGACTACCATTTTTGGATAGTCGCATCTCTAGCTGGAGCGGGCTTGAGGTGCCACTCTCGAGGTGTGAGAGTGCGGGGGAAACCCAATGTCCACTACGCTCTTGATTGGATTTATGACTCATACTCATATAGATGATAGTTGACATGGTTGACATAGTTGATTGGTATAGGTGCATCGAGTAGATTGTTGAATCATATCTTTCGTTGTACACATGGCATCATAGCATCTTGTTGAAATCCTACTCAGCCTTCTACTGATGTTTGTTGTTTTTGCCTCAGATCCTCAGGTATGACGGCTTTATCTCATGGGGTAGCTAGAGTTTTGGAGGAGGAGGAGACGTCTTCCGCACAGCATTTAGTTTCCTTATTTATTAGTTGATCTATGCACTTTTAGCTAGACTCTAGAATTCATTGTTCATTTATGGACTGTTAAACTTTTATTATTATCTGGTTGGACATTTGATTAGAATCTGGTTGTAAGTTTAAATTCAGTCCATTTGATGATTGTTGTTCTGTTGCTAGTTGCGCTTCTCCTAGGTGAGGTCCCTTATATAGGGATAAATCTAGGCGGTGCATAACAGGACCGGTATTCAAATATATTTTTTATTTTTAATAATTTATAATAATTTTATTTATATTATTAATTTACAAAATATATAATATTTTATATTTATTCTATATAAAATAAATAGATATTTATATTATTTGTATACATCAAGTTCTAAATTATTATTGGTATTAGTTGATAAAAATTTTAAAACCTAACAATATATTTATAAAGTTTAAAATTAATAAAAAAAATTAAATGATGTGGGACTAAATTCTATTGTATTTATACTAACTAAAAATTATTTTTTAAAAATATCCGATGTGGGGACTAATTTTTTATTTTTTTCGTTTCATATTATTTTAAAATTTTGAAAACATAAAAAAAAATTTGAAACCGGCGCTGGTTTCAAAAATTTTGGGCGCCAGCTTGACTTGGCGTTCGAGTAAGGGAAATCGGCGCCGTTAAGGGGTCGATATATAAAAAAAATCGGCGCTCGACTATTTCGGGCGTCGATTTCATACTGGCGCCTGGCACCAGCACCAGTTTTTTAAAGTTGGTTTTTAAATGCATTTTTGTAGTGATTGTGGCATCAAAAAATCCTTGGAAAACGAGTGGGAGAATCACATAGAAATATAATTACAGTTTTACAAAAATGAGTAATAATTAGGAAATCCTAATCAAAATAGTCACGACTTCCCTTATGCCTAAAAACAATTTTCCTCAAAATTTATTCTCCAAATTTTGGTCGAAGTTTGTTGTCCATCAAGACTATTTTTTTTTAAGAAAAGAATCATGTGTTTCATTCAAAGAGTAACGAAGGGCCTCAAACCTCAAACATCAAAGGACAACAAAAGTACAGCTAAAGCTAATCTAAAAAACAGGAGTTGAAGTAGAAAGCTGTGGAGGTAGCTGTCGAGATAGCTGTGAAATTTGATCCTTGGAATGCCTTACAATTCCTTGCATGCCAAACAAACCAGTTCTAAACCAATAGTAACCGGGTCTGTTTTCCAGCTTTCCAACATATATACATGACTCGAATCCTCCCAAGGTTGAAACTAGAGATGAAAAAAACTTTGTTTCAAAAGCGAAAGAAAGAGCCTCCAACCCTCCACCGCGAAGGTACAATAGCGAAATAAATGTTCATGGTTTTCCTTGTCATTCCCACATATTAAGCATGAGTCATTTGTGGCAAAGCCCCATCAAACAATTCTATCCTTTGTGAGTAATTGGCCTCAAACCCAAAGCCAACCGAAAATAGAGATTTTTGGCGGTAGTTTCGGTTGCCATAAAAAATGATAGTAACGATCTGTAACCCTTCTAGAGACAAGCATCCCATAAAGAGTGCGAACAGAGAAGAGACTATTGCAACTCCATTGATCCATAAATATAGGTCCTCTCCTGACGAGTTTTCCACTTCCTGAAGGTCTTGGGCCAACTCGTGTAAGTTGCTCTCGTCAACAAAATTGGAGAAAGTAATATTCCAATTTACAAAACTCACAAATGTGTCCACAATTCGAACGTCATATATAGATGGTGATGTTCGACCGTTCTGCATGTCGAAAAGAATCGGGTATTTTTTTGCCAATGAGTGTCCAATTTAGGTCAAGGCTGTTGAAGTCAAATTGAGATATCTAAATCAGTATATCATGTTAAGAAGATTTGAGAAGATACATTATCAATAAATCAATATTTTATGACATCAAAACAAGCGGTTCTATATTTGAATATTATCAAATCATGCATTAGAAAAGAGAAGTATAAACTATGCCTCCTATCAAGTCATATCCAATTTGTCCGCGCATACATGAGAGCAAGTACTAAGAATGTAGAAGTACATGTCGATCAGTTTTTGAGATGAGTGATCATCTAATCGAATTTAACATAACCGAAGAAGAAAAATACCAGGACACCAAAAGACTTCCACCAGTGCATCGTCATCGCAAGCCAGTGGGCGATGACTAGTAGAACTTGTGGTGGTCCTTGCACTACTTGATGTCAGCTGCTCACAGAGACAATCCAAAGTCAAAATTGTCTTATATATGCCAGCTTTCTGATTGTTTTGGATTTCTATTTTTATATATTGGCAATTAAGAAATTAATGTGGGTCTTTGACTCCAAGACCATTAGCATGCAGTGGATCTGCTTTTTGTTTTGCCTTCCTGGTCATTCTTAAAAGATTCATGCTTCTTGCATGCACATGTCATTCAACTAGAGCTAGAGAAGTGACTGCTCTCTTTTTTTTCCATTATATTTTCAGATATCGTCATCCCCGTTGGCAATGACTGTAAACCTGAGTGTCCTTCAGCATCTCTGTCCAAACTATCCATCAATGCTTGGTTTCTTGGTTATTCTTGCAACTGTGCAAGTGATCTACCTTATAATAAGTGGTAGTCCAAAATTGGTCGAAAGCTGTCTTTGATAAGCATGTAAGTCAAGAGGGCAAGTTTTGATAAATGTATTATTATCAATTGTTGAAGGCCTTCAAAAGGGAAAGTTTTCTGGTATTGGCTAAGGTCTTAAATTGCCTTTAAATTTGAAACTCCTGCTTGCAGAACACGGATCAAAAGGCTGATATATGTAGTATTAAAATTTTCTGTGTCTGCAAAACCTTGTGCACTGGAAAGCATTAAAACCACTTGCCGATGTTCACAAAATAAAGCTCAGTAAAAGAAAACATGCAGAATCCTGTCATGTAGCATGAAGTGCATTGTCACCTCACATTGTTGTTAAATATTCTTCTTACTTTTGTTTCCTAATAAACAAGCCTTCCTTCTATTCAGGCTTCTCTATCTCTGACCAAGTTAATTCTTATTACCATTCAATAAAAGAAAAAAGTAACTTGTAATCCATGGTTGAAAGACCCTTGTAAGGGTTTAAATTTCTCGCATAGATTTTGGCCATGCAACATACTCTTGGAGAATTTGTAAGTGTTCCACTTTTACATCTCTCTGTTAGTCTGCTTGGGTACTCCAGTGAAGATCTATCTTTTTTGCTAGTGGACTTAAGCTGAAGTGTGGAACCACGTTAAATCTCGATATCTAGTGCTTCTGGCTTTGCACCATTGTCAGAAATTTTCATGACTGACCAATTATGGATAAACTCGTGATATGGGAAACAGCTGGGACGATTAACCTCTCAAATAGCAAACAAAAAATGTAGTGCTATCTGTTGCACAATATTCCTGATCATGATCGGCCTAACATCTATGTAAATCCAACCAAAAAAACAATCCTATTCCTGATTCCACTTCATCATCTCTTCACAATATAAAAGAGCATGTAACAATGTAACACATTGCACCGATGAATCTGAATTCCACCAACCTGAAAAGTAATGTCCAAGACTGCGAACCTGCGGCTGCAAAAGTATCTCTGGACCCAGGACTTTCTTCACTTATAAAGCTTCAGGAGTCAGCATCTGAGAACAATTAGGAATACCATCAGTAGCAAAGATGAGTCCTTCCTTGAAAGCTTGTGCTCCCTACATTGACATGGTTGTGGCCCAGTTTGCATACGCAGGATCCAACATCCTTTGCAAGCTTGCATTAGAACAAGGGATGAGCTTGCTCGTCTTCATCGTGTACCGACATCTCATTGCCATGCTCATATTTGGTCCTCTTGCTTTTGTGTTCGAAAGGTTGGAGAATTCATGTCCAAGCTATGAGTTCTTTTAGCAGATGTTGATATTTTCTGAAACATGATTTCTTCCTGTCGCTGCAGGAAGCAGAGGCCTTTACTCTCTTCTTCTGTCATTGCGAGGATCTTCGTTCTTGCTCTCTTGGGGATCACAATTCAGCAGAATGTGTTCTATGCTGGCCTAGAGAGCACTTCTCCCACTGTTGCGAGTGCCTTGAGCAATGTTATTCCTGCTTTTACTTCTATTATGGCAATGATCCTCAGGTCAGTTCATTTATTTGATTGTAGCCAATTTTGGAGTTTGCAAGTAAGCAATGTTTTTAATCACGGACAGCTGCTCCAATCTGTGTCAAAAAAATTAAAAAATTTGAGTCAACTGGTCCACGTTTGACTGAATTTCAAAACACTGCACTAAGCTCACTGCATTTCATGCTTTTATTTCAGGATGGAGAAGGTCAGCGTTAAGAGTGCAAAGGGGAGGGCAAGGGTTCTGGGTACCCTATTTTGCATCAGTGGTGTCTTGGTCTTCACATTTTGGAAAGGACATCTCTTGGGGGGCATCATGAAAAGTCCTTTGATACAGGTTCATGCCAAAGGCCCTATGAAAGGGGGAAATTGGCTCAAGGGCTCTACCTTTATCCTATTAAGCTATATTGCCTTTAGTGGATGGCTCATCCTCCAGGTTGATTCATTGCAGTCTTCAGATGTTTTTAGACCATAATAAGTAGATTATTAGACTGAAATAAGTGAGCATAAATGTCAGGCATCCATCTGTAAGATCTACCCAGCCACACTATCAATGAACACATTAATGTGCTTCTTTGCGTCAATACAATCATCTGCACTTGCCCTGATCTTTGAAAGGAACGCTTCATCATGGAGAATGGCATGGAACATACAGCTCCTAGCTATCATCTACTGCGTAAGTTTAGTTTCACTTTCATCATCGATCTCTCCTCTCCATAAGTATCACCACTGAGCACTTCCTGAATTATTTGTAGGGAGTTGTTATATCAGGCCTCACATACTACTTGCAGACATATTGCATCAATGAGAAGGGCCCTGTTTTCTCTGCTATTTTCACACCACTGTCCCTGTTGACAGTAGCGTTATTCTCAGCCTTCTTCTTCGCGGAACGACTTCATATCGGCAGGTAATGATCTACAACTATTTCTTTTTCGAGTATATTATACCAAGTTTTAGCTTTGCCATATATGCTAATATGTTCTTCTTGCTTGTAGCTTGATCGGGGCGTGCATTATAGTTGTCGGACTGTACTGCGTTTTATGGGGCAAAAGTGGAGATGCCTCTGAGATTGATGACGACGAGATTTGTGCGGCTGAGAAGACTTCATCTCATGTTTAGTGGAGGATTAATTATTATTATAAGTCGATCGAGGAATACTTGCAAGTACTAAAAAATTATGAATATGTAAAATGAAGTACTAGCTGCAACGGTTTGTAACTTATTCAGTTAAGTTTCGGTTTGTTTCGTTAATTCAAACAGTTTTTGATGAAGCAAGTAACTTCGATTAAGTTGACACCTCGAAGGACAAGAAGATTTTTTAAAAGAAAAACGAAGGACAAAGAGTTATAAATTAAAGAAAAAAATGTGACGTTAATTATCCATCGATCAAAACAGGTTTTTTTTTTTTTGGTTGCAAAAGGAGTAAATTGATTGAATTAGATAATAGCAATTACGGAATCCTAAAGTATGATACAATTTAGATTAAGAGGCCATGCAGAGGACCAAAACTCAATTTTTTTTTGAATCTACTCAGTGGGCAACTTTGTTTGCTATTCTTCTTACAAAAGAAATATAAATATATAATAAATCTCTAATATTATTACAAATTGCATTGATAATCCAAGGCTGAGAAGTAATTTTGTTGATGCTATCAACCAGGATTTTGCAATCTGATTCCAACTCAATAAATTTGAGATCAAGAGAGATAGTCATATGAAAAGCTAAAAAGATAATATAAGCTTCACAGAAAATGACAGAATTAGTACTAATAAAGCTTGAGGCAGCATAGAAGCAATTATCTTACTGGTTACGAAAAACAAACCCAATCCCTCCCTCATGATTTAAGTAAGAGCCATCATAATTAACTTTAATACAGTGCGCAAGAGGAGGAGACCAATTGATAAGGTTGGATTGAGAAATATTGTTTCCCTCAGGTAAAGCAGGTTTCATATATTGCTTAGTATATGCAATTATCCGGCATACAACATTACTAATGGAAGGCAGAGATTCACCGTGCAATATAGAATTCTGAAGAAATCAAATGAACTAACAGGTATTAGCAACAATGACTAAGGGTTCCTTGCCATTTAGATGATAAGAATCCAGCAGTAACCAGCTACCAGAATACTAATTGCTTCTATTAGAAAATTCCAAATTGAGTTTGGAAGTCAAAGTAGACCATAAATCTGAAACAATTGAACAATCAAAAAACAAATGATGCAAGGATTCAATATATTACCACATAAAACACATCTGTCAGAGTCAGACAGATTCAAATGAAATAAACAAGAACGAATTAAAAGTTTACCATGAATAAATTTCCAACAAAAGAGCATTACCTTGGGTGAGGTATTGAGTTTCCAAATTTTCATCCAAATAGGATTTAACTCAATAGAAACAGGTTCAATAGTTTTCAAAAATCTATAAGCATGGTAAGAAGATGCAGTTCCATCTGAAGAATCTTCCCAACAGTAAGTATCATCATAGGGAGTATTCGGAATCACAACTTTTTCAATGGTCTCCCACAAATCTTTCCCACAAATCGATAAGTCGACAAAATCCAACCAATGCTTGCTATCCATCAAATGATGCACACATGAGTGATGCTGTTGAGTAAATTGGTGTTTATATAGGTAGGCTTTAAGGCAAGAGGAAGATCTAAAATTCATTTATCATTTAGAAAAGAAGTACTTTCACCCGAACCAATGGACTTGTGAAGCCAAATTTAAGAGCTGAGAAAGCAGTGGAAAAGAGTTTCCAATACCAAGATTTTTTATTAACAGTGACATTATTAGAAAGGGTAAGATCATGATACTTTCACTACAATAGATAAGGTCAGTGGCCGCATAATTTTTCATGGCTACAAGTTAACTTATCGTGGCTACAAATCGTTAGCCACGAAATAATTTTCGTTGAGTACTCGTGGATATAAATGACGTGACTACTTATCAATAGTCACAAACCTCGTAGTACGTGAAAACAATATATATCATTTGCCACGAAAATTATTGTTAGTATTGAACTATTACAAATGTGGATAATAACATTGTTTGTGCTAATTACCTTATGCAATATTCATCATAAAATGTACTTTAGCTACATAGATATCATAACCAATACATGTTATAACGAAATGTAATCATGAAAGTTCTGTGCATATTAGTCATCTAGATTTGTGGCTAATAGTGTAGTTTGTGGCAACTTACTACTTAAGTTAATAATCTTAAAAGTTATTATCCACAATTAGTTTCATAACTAAAAATAATAGGTAAGATTAGCCCCGAGTATTATCGCTAATATTGTATAATATGTTTGTGACAATATAACCAGTCATGGCAAATGATTGATCAACTAATCGTCATATAAAATTAGTTCCAACAATAAATTTGTGACAATTAATGAACTATAATCAACGAACCACACGTGGTAAAAAATATTTATTCTCATGAAATTTATATGACAAATATTAGAGTTCTTGCCACAATAACACTTATATATTTTTGTGGCAAATTGCACTGATAGCCACGAAAACAAATATCGTAATAACAAGTTTGAGAGAGTTGTTGTCACGTTTTTTTTTTGTTGTAAATGCTTACGGAGCATTGGTCACGAATTTTTTTGTGAATAATATTTACCCTACTTTAGTGGCAAACAGTATCGTAGCAAATGATTCAAAAACATCAATCACGAACATTCGTGGTTAATGTAAGCCTGTTCTTGCACCCATCAATCTTTGAGAGCTATTATTCAAAAACATCAATCGTGGTTGATGATTCAAAAACATCAATCACCACGAACAATATTGTTTAATGTAAGCATGTTCTTGCACCTATCAATCGTGGTTAATGATTCAAAAACATCAATCACGAATAATATCGTGGCAAATGATTCAAATGATTCAAAAACATCAATCGCGAACATTTATCTTAATTTGTTTTAACAACTTGCACCCAAATAAAACTATTATTATTAAGGTAAGCTTGCATTCTCTTGGCCCAAAGAGAGAGATTTTTAGTTCTAATTAGATCTTGAAGGCCGACCTTCAAAATCTTTGAGAAGAGTTAAGATTTTCCAATTTTATGGATCAAAACAGACTTGCAACTGCCTCAACTTCCACACCACAAGTCTAATTAATTCCCACGAATTAATCGGCGAGGAAGAAGGCTGTCCGTGGGAATGCTTCAATTAGCACCTCCTCTCTCTCTCTCTCTCTTGCACCTATAAGTATGAATCCGTCTTCGCCTTTAATCTTCGCCTGCATCAATAACTAATTACCCTAATTACTTCTTCGTTCCAAATTTTTAATCTCCTCCTCCAGTCTCTCAATGGGTGGCTGTGCTAGCAGTCCCAAGGAAGCCGATGGCTCCAACACGGTGGCTCCTCCCGCCGAGCCTGAAGTCGCGCCGGTAGCCGTAGAAGAAGGAGGTGCTCCTATTGATGAGGCAAGAATATAAAATCTGAATTGTCTATTAATTATACAATTAATTGACTTTTAAAATTAATTAATATATTTTTATTATTTAATTGAATTTAATTGTGCAGGTCAAGTCCGAGGAGCCATCGGTTGACATTTCGGAGCCGGCCGCCGCGGGAGAGGCGAAGGAGGAGGAAGAGAGTAAAAAAGAGGACGGAGAAGGAAAGGAGATCGCTGTCGCCGGCGATGATAAGATTAAGCAGACGCTTGTCGCAGCCGAGGAGCACCCCCTGCAGTGATCATAAATTTAAGAACGGATCGTATATATATATATATATATATATATATATATATGATCGATATTTGATTGAATGGAACGGGAAGTTAATGAGAATTAATATTGATTTGTCAATTCACGCTTTGGTGGTTTGATTCTCTGAATTCACGTGCATTGACTGCATGGTCTCTGAGTTTAGTTAATTTATATACGTATGGAAAAATTGGCTAATTCCATAAAGGATAATGGTTATAATTAATTTTATAAGCTCAAGCATATATATTATTCCAGAACGAAATATTCGAGTCCGTTTATTTACCCAAGGAAAAATAATTAGGAGGAATAAAATCAACTAAAGTTAAGGGTGAAATAAAAAATAAGGTAAAAGTTAAGGGTGATATTAATTCTATTAATATTCTCTCTCTCTCTCAGTCGTGGGTTTGTGGGTTTTCGACCGGTTTATTTGTCCAAGGGGGCATTTATGTGGTTTTAGTTTGGGATAATTATGGTATATATTCAATTTTTACTGTCTCTTCTTAATATATCTCATTTTTTTATTTGTATATAATGGGATTTTTAATTTTTATTTCATTTCAAATCTATCCCGCTGTTAACTAGTCATTAATTATTTTATTTGAATGTTGATGTGAACATACTTACTGTAATTAGCAATCCACGTCAACATGTTGACTGTTATTATTTTATTATTAAGTTGCTTAATTACAAAATATATTCTTACTTTTCATATTTTTTCTTAATCTATCCTCACTTTTTAATTTTCTCAATTATAAATCTTAGCTTTTGATTTGTTTCAAATTTATCTCATTGTGATCATAATGTCAAAATTATCGTCTAAATGCTGACATGTCACTGTTAACGTGGGGCAGCAACCCAATCAACATTCTTATCAAATTTTAAATTACAAATATTAAACAAAATTTTATTTGTAACCTAGATGTATGCATTGTCTAGTCAGCAAAATTGATTTTAATTTATTTTAACTCGCCTAAAATAAAAAATTTATAGCTTTGCTGACTAGGCGATGTTTACATCTAAGGTTAATCTAAGATTAATTATAATATATGTAGGGTTAATTATAACAAATAAATTTTTTCTTAATATTAGTAATTAAAATTTTGATAAGAATGTTGAGTGAGTTGTTGACACGTCAGAGCGCCAGGTCAGCATTCAGACGATAATTTTGACGCTGGGATCACAGTGGAATAAATTTGAAATAAATTAAAAGTTTGTGCATATAATTGAGAAAATTGAAAAGTGAGAATAGATTAGGAAAAAATATAAAAATTGATGATATATTTTATAATTAACTCAATTAATAATAAAATAATAACAGTCAGCATGCTTATGTGAACATGATGACTGGGATGCTGATGTGGACTGCTAATCCCAATCAACATATCCACGTCAGCATTCAAATAGAATAATTAACGGGTAGTTAACAGTGGGATAGATTTGAAATAAAATAAAAATTATAGACCTCATTAGATACAAATAAAAATATGAGATATATTATGGAGAGAGTAAAAATTAGAATATATACGTAATTAACTCTTTAGTTTTTGTAAAATTTTCAATTTATTTCTGTTTTCATAGATACCGAATCAAACTTTCCGTTCTGATAAATTATTGTTAATATTTTAGTATTTTCTTTTTTCTAGTTATTTACATATTATTATGACCCAATTAATTTATATATAAAAGCAAAGATTCAATATTATCACGTGATACTTTTACATACAAGCTTGACAGCTAGATGTGTCAATTTTAAAAAAAATTCATATTTTTTTATTTTTTTTATCAACATTCTCTCAATTAATTTTTCATTAACCTTTTCTTTCTCGCACATATTTAATTTTTCATTAATTTGCTTTCTTTCTCATATTTAATTTTTCATTAATCCCCTCTTTCTCTTTTATTTAATTTTCCATTAATCTCTTCTATCTCTCTCATTTAACCAATATATCTCTCTCATATTATTTTTTTTATTTAATTTTAATTATTAAAAATATCTCTCTCTTATTTAATTAATTTTTCATTAACCTTCTCTCTCATTTATTTTTTTATTTAATTTTAATTACCGAAATATCTCTTCCTCTCTTTTATTTAATTTTTTCATTAATCTTCTCACTATCATTTAACATACATATACAAGGCATATACACATGGGTAAATGGGAGACATTCTGTCTCCCATTTTTTCAAAAATAATAAAATATATATATTTAACCCGTATATCACTTATCCCACCCAATAATACTTACTCATTCTCATCAAAAAATAATAATGAAAATCCTTGCAAGTTATACAATTATACTATAACATACCTATACCGTATCGCGGGGGGCAAGCCCCTGCACCTTTGTAACTGAACGTATACTCTAATTTCAATTTTAAATTTTTCTATGTTTCTTATTTTCAAAATCATGCATGCGCTCCTATATATATATAGGAATTTTTCAAAATTCAATTTTCGAAGAGGAAAATTCTGAGATCTGGATTTTGGGGGTCAACATTTTTAAAATCGGAATCTAGTTGATTGGATACTTATTTTACCCTTGAGTCAAAAAACTTTGGTTAAAACTTATATATATATAATTTTAGTTTATAAAATAGTAACAAAAATGATGTGTTATAGTCTAAAAATATATTTTTTCAAACTCTCAATTCATTAGAGACTTTTACACAAAGTCTATAAAACTAAAATTAAATTAAAAATTATGAATTATTTTGATGAAAAATATTTTTTTGAACCACAATACATCTTTTCTATTTTTTTAAAAAATATTTCATTAATTTTTTTTTGAATTATAAAGCTATTATAGACTTTAAGCAAATGTCTCTAATAGTGAAACATTAGATATTTTTGCCCAAAGTTTATAAAAATAATTTTTAATTAAAAATAGTGAAATATTATTTGTCCAAAATATTTTGATAGACTCTATCAAATCTTTTATATCACATATTTTTTTATGAATTAAATTTATTTTTTTATAATTATAAAATTATCATATTTGTGCAAAGTCTATAATAACTTCATAATTTTTTTAAAACAAAATATTTGAATTCATGAAATAGTTTTTTAATGATACAAAAGATGTACTATGATATATCCAAAAAAATATTTTACATCAAAATATTTCATAATTTTTTATTTAAATTTATAGAGTTTGTGCAAAAATCTTTAATATATTAGAGGGTTTGAAAATAAATTTTTTATACTCTAATATCTCATTTTTATCATAAATATTTTATAAATTTAAATTATTTTTTAAATATTTTATTTTTTAAAAAAAAATAATAATTTAAGGATAAAATGGGTATCCAATCTACTAGATTTCGAGTTTGAAATTTTTGATCCCCAAAATTCTAATATAAGAATTTCCCTCTCCTAAAATTTAATTTTGAAAAATTCCTCATATAATATATATATATATATATATAAAATTTTCCATTAATCTCCTCACACACTCTTTCTCACTCATTTAACCTAATCTCTCTTTCTCTCTCTTATTATATAGGGAGAAATGCATATTATGTCATATAAGTTTTTTGGACTTTATATAGTCCTATAAATTTTATTTTGGTATTTTTGGTCTTATAAATTTGCTTCGTAGCATAGATCGATTTGGTCATATCCGTGACGGTCCGTTAACTCTCCGTCAATGTGGACTAACGCCGTTCATACACGTTGACATATTTGGTCCTATAAGTTTGATTTTGAAATTTTCAGTCCTATATGTTTGTCCTGTAGCAAAGATTTGGTCATATATGTTTGTCCCGTAACATAGATTTGATCCTATCTACGATGGTCCGTTAACTCTCCGTCCACAAAAAAATAAACGACGTTATGTCTATGTTGACGAAGAGATAACATCGTTTATTTTTTCGTAGACGGAGAGTTAACGAACTATCACGGATATGATCAAATTTGTGCTATGAGATAAATATATTAGATCAAATTTGTGCCACGGGACAAATATATAAGACAAAATCTGTGCTACGGGACAAACATATAGGGCTAAAAATTTCAAAATAAAATTTATATGATCAAATATGTCAACGTGTATGAACGACGTTAGTCCATATTGACAGGGAGTTAACGGACCATCACGGATAGGATCAAATTTATGCTACAAAGCAAACTTATAGGACCGAAAATACTAAAATAAAATTTATAGAATCAAAGTCCAAAAAATTAAAAACTTATAGAACCAAATATGCACTTCTCCCTTTAATCTTCTCTCATTTAACCGATATATATATATATCCATCAATATTCTATCTCTCATCACACAATCATTTAATCTAAATCTCTCACTCACTTATTAGCATCTGCCATATTTTTTTAAGCATGGTTTCTAATTTTCATGCTTGCATTAATGTGAAATAATTTTCTAAGGGCATCGTTCGGTTGACATAACTTTCTGTAAGAAGTTGTACTTCTCAGGAAGTAATCAAAATAACTCTTGTTTGGTTGATACACTTCTTGCATTTTGCAAGGAGTACAACTTCATCAGCAAGTGCAACTTTCTGCAAAACACAGAAAGTAACTTCCAGCATTGTAATTGAAAGAAAAAGTTTTATTAGTCATACATTTGCATTTAATGCAAAATTTATAATTTATATTCTCAACATTATGAGATTAAATAAATTTTGAATTCTTCACGTATCTATTTTATTTTAATTTATTTTTAGTAAAATATATAATTTTTCATATTAATTATAAATAAAAATTATTTTTTCTATATAATAAAATATATATTATATTAATTATATATAAAAAATATTATATATATATATATATTACAATATTTATTTACAAATACAATTTATTTTTTAATATATACTAATACATAAATTAAAATATTAATTTATATAAAAAAATATTAATCATTTCATATGTACTTCCTATGAAGTATTCATGTCAACCAAACATATTATAGGTAAAAAGTTATACTTTATGTATTAATTTTTTATCAATTAAATATTTTTTAAAATGCTTCTCAAAAGATATACGTCAAAAATTAAATTATGAGAATTATAATTTTTTTTAAAAAAAATTACTTCTCGTGTCTATCAAATTAGACCTAAAATTTTTTAGAAGTGCATGCGCGGAAATTGTGCAAAGTAATTTAAACTTGCTTCTGACGTAATTAGATGCCATATAAACGACAACGTTGGTATCAACAATATACCGATATGTGGAGGACAAAATATGAAAGTTAAAATAATTGGCCCAACTTGCCCATAGAGAATCATGTGCGCCGGATGCCTGCACAAAAGCCTCACGCATTGTCCACGTGCCCTCTCAAGTCGTCTCCGATGCTCGTCAGCTGTCTCCTTCATTGAGGGATTGAAGCATCTAATCATACCCACTGCGTTAATACCTGTCTCATAAATCGTGTTATGGTTTGCAGAAAACAGAGGGCCCTCGCGTAAGTTTCCCCATGTAGCCAATCAGAAGGCGGTATATATTATGATTCCTGAAAGCGAGTAAGAACAAAAATTTATTCGTGGAAGCCAATTTAAAAGTGTAGTCATTTGCGCATCGGCTACGTGGCGTTATCGTTGGGCGCCAATGTTAAGTCACTAGAACCGTTTTAAAGTTACGCTATGTCAACGGTACACCGAAACCGTTATTATACATGGGCCCGTTGCGATGGTTGCTACAGCCATTTTGCTTCTCTTCTTCCCTCCCAAAAGAGATGTTAATTAGATGGTCCCCGACGGCGATGCTTTCCTCGTCTCACTGCCAAAATTTCAGGAGGCAGTTCTTGGTTTCGGACTTGACTCAGCCGGAATTCGATCGCTTTGCAGTTGTCGGGGAACTTTGGGTTCGTTTAGTTCGATTGTTCTGATGGTCTTTGATCTTTGGGTCTACATTAGGGCATTAGGTGGCTTGGTTTAGAAATCTCTTTTTTCGTCACACGCTGTTTGGGAGATTCTTTGTTTCCTTGATACTTGTATGAATTTTGATAGTTTTGCATCGATAAAAGAGTTACGCTTGTTGATCTAAATAGATGCTTGTTCATTGAGTGCAGAGATTTGCGATTTTGCTGAAGAATCACGTCAGTGGACTGTGCTGGTTGGCGTTTCCTCATATTAAAGGAAAGAGATAAGCGTATAATTCATAGAGTTGGATGTGCTGGGGGAGTGGGGTTGCAATTGTCTCTGGAAAAAATCCTTTATTTGTAGACTGAGGATATTTTCTGTTAGTTATTTTTCGTAAAGACTGAGGTTGGAGGTTTTGATGATTTTATATTTTTGGATAGTCAGAACTTAGGAGGATTAAATTTTGGTGTTTTTGTATCTTTGGAGCTTCTGTGGGATTTGATTGTGATAAGGATGGTGAGCGGACACCTTTTCCACTTCAGAAAGAGTTCATGGCCTGCAGATGATTATGTCAGCAGATCCACGTTGCAGTTGGTGAGCCTATTTTTTGGTTTTCTAAGCTGTTAACATCTTCCATTGCATCAATGTTTCCTGTCACAATAGTTTGACAAGTTTATAGTTCAATTTAGTTCATAGTCCATAATATCTTAGTGTCTTTCTGATATAAGTACGTTATTTTTCTTCTTTGACGAGACTATACCAATATTTACCTGTTATTCTCTATATCTCGTCACTCAGCATCGTTCATTTTACATAGTATCTATTCTTTTGTGAGGAAGAACCGAAGAACACAGTATCTATTCCGCAATCAATTTCTTAACCAATTATATGACAGAAGCCTTTGCTAATGTTTTTTGCTGGATGTAACTTAGCTGGATTTTGATGGCTGTGCTCCTCCAGAACAAGCATGGAGGCGGCGGCTAAACTGTCATGCTAATAGATTGAAGGAATTTAACGTGACGTTCATGGAGGCATTTAGAATGGTATTCTGATTATGACTTTTATCTCTAATGAACGATGCACGTTACAATTCATATTTTAGACTTACTGATGGATATAACCACTACTTGAATTAGCTGCGCCTTGGTGTTCGTCTTTGGTCATATGTCAGAGCAGAAGCTTCTCAAGGAAGGGTAAACTAGGAAAATATCACTCATCTATTGACTTAATGCAACTTTTTGTGAGTGGAGTTTCCATATTTGATTTGCAGAAAGCACCAATCGATCCTTTCACAAGAGAACAATGTAAGCCTTCCGCTTCTCAAGGGGTTCCACTTGGAGGAATGGGGTATGCCATTCATTGTTAGAAAATTTCCTATGTGTCTTTGATTCTTTCCACGATATAATTTCTGTTTGCAGAAGTGGCAGCATCTCACGTGGTTTTAGAGGAGAGTTCAAACACTGGCAGATAATTCCCGGTTCATGTGAAACATCTCCCATTATGGCAAATCAATTCTCTGTAATTCTCATTGTTTTATTTTATCATTTTCCTCAAGTTTTTAATGTTTTTTAAACCTTCCAAATAGAAAATTCTTTTGTATGCCTGCAATGGTTTCTTTATTTTGTTTTTAATGTGATTTAAATTGTGATTGGAAAGTTAGATTAGTAATAGAAGAAAATAGTTTTGATTATTGGCTCAAGACAATTCTGATTTACACTTGTGTGTTCTTTAATTATCTTACAGATGAATTTTCTTCCTTATTTGTTGTTCATGATGTGAGCTATGTAATGACTCGCAGATGAGTTTTGCCACTAAATATTTTAATTTCCTATATACATCTTCCAGCCAACTTGAAGACAAGTAACATGGCTTTCATGATTAAAAACATGCAGATTTTTGTTTCACGAGATGGAGGACATAAGAACTACTCATCAGTTTTAGCCCCAGGGGAGCATGAAGGTTTAAAGTAAGCATTTCTGACTCCTGTGTTATGGTATAATTTCCCACTGACTCCTGCCTGTTATATGGACTTATTGCCTTGTGACTTTACATCATCAATCATCCATTCTTTTGTTGCTTCCACCATCTATTTTATGTTCATTTTTTCCTTTTCCAATGTAATTAAAATGTGGTGTCTCGTTGTGAATTATTTTGTGAACTTCTGTAAGGTGCTAGACATCATCTTGAACTCATATTGATTCATTCAGTTTTTATAATCAGAATATCTTGCTAATTCATATGATGATGCTGTAATCTTTGTGCTGGGTGTGAAATTCATTCGTTGATTTAATATTTTACATCGTTCCTGTGATCTCTTACATCTTCCAGCATATGAGAAGTAGAAGCTTGTTGATCTAAATAGTAGGCTATATTCAAATTCACCTTTTATAATAACTATCACTTGTACTCATTTTAGGAAAAAAGGTGATCTCGGCATATCCTCGTGGGATTGGAACTTAACGGGTCAACATTCCACATATCATGCCCTGTTTCCCAGGGCATGGACTGTTTATGATGGTATCTGTATTTGTCTTCAACAGTTTTTATTTGTTAGTGATCATTTCCATTCTGACAAATTGGTTTGACGATCTGATGCTATCCACCATTATTTCATTTACATTTTTTCTTGTGTACAACCTTAACTCATCTACACAGCGTACAGTTTATGAGTACCATACTGACACTTGCAAATAAGGGTCACACTGTTATATATTATTTTAATGCAATCAATTCTTTCCTCCAGGTGAACCAGACCCTGATCTCAAAATCTCTTGTCGCCAAATTTCCCCATTTATACCTAATAATTATCGCGAAAGCAGTCTACCGACGGCTGTGTTTGTTTACACAGTGAGTATGTTCTCTGTGTTTCATTAAATTATCTTTTTATTGTCTAGATGTGCTCTTATTATTTCTTTATCTGAATTGCTAAATTTGGTCATCAAATGTGAAATGAATAATATGCAACTAGAGATTGTCTATCTTTTTTGTTTCAGGTGGTACATTTGTGGCTTGTAAAAGAAGGGATGATAAAATATTTCATTTCACATTATAGTTGATGGAAAAGTTATGGTTTGGCTGTTGCAACAGTAAAAAGATTGTAGATAATTATAGTGGATACAAGCCATTTTACAAACGATTAACGATTTTCTTGAGTTTTCTCCTTGTGACGATAAAGTTATTCTGCTGCATACTAGAAAAATTTTCCATGACATTTGTGCTAGTGAGGCTTGTGTCAGTCTAAGCATGACAGCTATCATTGTTTCTATTTCTCTTATGTAGCTAGTTAATACGGGAAGAGAAAGGGCAAAGGTGAGCTTACTGATGACCTGGGCGGTAGGTGATCCTTTTTGTCCAGTTTTTTTTTTCTTCGAGCTGCAAAATGCAAATCTCGCTGTTCAACTTTTAATTTACTTTCGTGCAATTATTGTGCTGGCAGAATTCAATTGGTGGTGTATCTCATCATTCTGGAGGCCACATCAATGAGCCTTTCATGTGAGTTTTCAGTTGCATGATTACATGGACTCAATTGTTTTCTGAATGAGTGTCTTAGCATTGACAGGAACCTGTTTTTTCATTGTATTGCAGAGGAGAGGATGGGGTATCTGGGGTACTTCTACATCACAAGCAAGTTTTCAACCTTCAACCTTTCTGAAGCTATTTGTGTTATTCTTCTCTTCCAATTTTATCCTTATGTGCACTTTATGATTTTATATTTTTACTACTCTTGGAACCTTCCAGGACTGCAAAAGATAACCCTCCTGTAACATTTGCTATTGCTGCATGCGAGACTCAGAATGTGACTGTTACAGTCTTACCAAATTTTGGACTTTCTGATGAAAATTATATTACAGCTAAGGATATGTGGGACATGATGGTGCAAGTATGCATTCTTCCTTGGTTGGCAACTTTGATATACATCTCAGTGCAATACTTTGGTTGCTTGTTATTTTCCCTTTTTAATCTGATGGAGTGAGATTTTCTGATGGACCATGGTTTTAGCTATGTAAAATAAGCACTTTGGATATTGATGCATTTAGCAGTGTTTCACACGTGTGTGACATTTTCTCTTTTTATAAAGGACGGGCAATTTGAGAGGGAAAATTTTAATGCTGGCTCCAGTATTCCATCTTCTGTGGGTGATACCCTTTGTGCAGCAGTTTCAGCCTCTACATGGGTTGAACCGCATGGTAGGTGCACTGTTGTATTTGCTTTAGCCTGGTCATCTCCAAAAGTGAAGTTTCAAAAGGGATGCACATATAATAGGTAGTGTTTATTCCTCTCTCCCAGTCTTTTTTTGTTCACTTGAAATTTATTTGTGGTTTTGTTGGTTCAAGTTAGCGCTCAGTGAAATACTCTTTTTTGCTCTCATGTATGTTCTCCTCTTTGGGGCACCAGAATGATACATCAGCTCTTCACTTTATGCTCAAAATAAATTTTACCAAACATTTGCATTTAACTTAATAGTTGTGCACTTGTGCATATAGTTGAATTTCTAGGATTCGTCTCATAGTGAACCGTCTTGGAATGATATCATATTTTCATTTTCTCATTTTCTCGAAATTCCTTATTCCAAAGAGAAGGACCACTGCTTTGCATTTGCAACCTGGAAGTTTAAGTTTGAAAAGGGTTCTAGCATTAAGATAAAGTAACAACCAACAGTGATATTTAGACAAGCAGTTATTTAGAAGTTGAGGTTGATCACTTGATCTTGTGAATGAATTAGGTCCTTGTTTGGACAATAACAAATTAACAATAGACAGGAGGTTATTGGCTATTCTAGTTGGTTATGCTCTAGTGATATACTTGCAAGGAGCCGGTCTTTTCCCAGCTAGTTTTTTGATTATGTTCATGTACTTTTCTTTTCTCTCACAGGAGATATACAACATTTTATGGTACCTCTGAAAGATCAGCTGTCAATTTGGTGCATGATGCATTAAAGAGTATGGGATATCTTTCTTCTCTGGATTTTCAATTTTGCTTTTCTGAGATACATCGGATGTGTTGATCTACTAGATATTATACAGCTATACCTTATGTATAGTTATTGTTTTAGTTATTTGACTCTGAAAAGCTTTTCTAAACATTAACAGAGTACAAATGGTGGGAAGAAGAAATTGAAAAATGGCAAAATCCAATACTTCAGGATGAAAAGCTCCCTGAATGGTAATTTGATATTTATACATTAGTATTTCTTCTCATCTTTAACTTAGGCGGTTCTATCATACATTCGCTTTCTCATACTCAAGATGCCTAACAATATTTAGCTGTCATATTTAACTTAGGTGGTTCTATCATACATTCTCTTTTTGATACTCGAGATGCCTAACATTTAACTATCATCTTTAACTTAGGCGGTTCTGTCATACATTCCCTTTCTGATACTCAAGATGCCTAACAATACAATACTGTCACATGGTATTGGAACATTTGTTATTTAAGCATAGCATAACTCTCATATCATGCATATAGAAGTAACCAAGTTAAACCTTCTTAGTACTTGCTTGTTGTATGTCTTATAACTGTCATCTAGTCTGAATCTTAATCAAGTTTTGCAGGTATAAATTCACTCTTTTTAATGAACTCTATTTTCTAGTTGCTGGAGGAACAATTTGGACAGGTACTTTTTCCCCTTTTTTCCTACTTTCATAATAGTTCCGAAGTTCCTCGGTAATTATGTTTTAGCTTAATAAGTATAGCTCACAAAAATGCATAACAATTTATAGTGTTAGTTTGATGGTATTTCATAGAGCTGCCTAGAAGATAAACATGCAGCTGATGTCTTAAGAACTTCTAAATGGATGAGGGGGATTTGGGTGGTCTTTCCAAGGAACTAATTTGTGGTACATAATCATGCAGATGGTGAAGCCCCTACAATCGAGGAGAAGATAAGCACTGGTTCAAATCACCATAAATCAACACAAAATAAAGATCAGAAATATGTTTCAAAAGATAAACATGTTAGTCTAGTTGTTGAGCAGACTTTTGCAGACAGTGGCATAAACGATGAGAGCTTCTTTTCACCATCTTCAGAACTATATTCTGTAAATAGTCATAATGTATGTGACCATGAATCTGCAGTGGATGGTTCTTTTCTGCATCAGCAGCATGATCCTGAAAATGTTGGTAGATTTTTGTACTTGGAAGGAGTAGAGTACGTTATGTGGTGTACATATGATGTACACTTTTACGCTTCTTTTGCTCTTCTGAATCTCTTTCCAAAAATAGAGTTGACTATACAACGTGATTTTGCAAGGGCTGTGTTGCATGAGGATAGAAGAAAAGTCAAATTTCTGGCTGATGGTACGTGGGGAATTCGTAAAGCCAAAGGCGCGGTTCCCCATGATTTAGGAACACACGATCCATGGAATGAAATGAATGCCTACAATATACATGATACGAGTAAATGGAAAGATCTCAACTCGAAGTTTGTGCTACAGGTGTACAGGGATTTTGCTGCAACAGGAGACTTATCTTTTGGACAGGATGTCTGGCCTGCAGTTTGTGCTGCTATAGATTATATGGAACAGTTCGATCGTGATGGCGATGGTCTCATTGAGAATGATGGATTCCCTGATCAGACATATGATACATGGACAGTTCACGGTATCAGTGCTTACTGTGGTTGTCTGTGGCTTGCTGCACTTCAAGCTGCAGCAGCAATGGCACAGCACCTTGGAGACCATGATTTTGCTGATAAATGTGAGAATAAGTTTCGGAAAGCCAAACCTGCTTTTGAAGCTAAGTTGTGGAACGGGTCATATTTCAATTATGACAGTGGAAGCAGCAGCAACAGCCAATCTATACAGGCTGATCAACTAGCAGGGCAGTGGTACACTGCTTCTTCAGGATTACCCCCACTTTTTGATGAAAATAAGATCAGAAATACTCTTCAGAAAATATTTGAGTTTAATGTGATGAAGGTGAGAGGAGGCCGCATGGGAGCAGTTAATGGGATGAACCCAAATGGAAAAGTTGATGAATGTTGCATGCAATCACGTGAAATATGGACTGGTGTGACATATGGTTTGGCAGCCACCATGTTGCTTCATGGGATGAACGATGAAGCTTTTGCTACTGCTGAAGGGATCTTCATCACTGGTTGGTCAGAGGAAGGCTTTGGGTAAGTTCCTGTATCATTTATTTCTTCTATTGACTATATATTTATTTCATAGTACAAAAAAATATCTGGTTTCAGTTAGTACTGGCAAATTACAAGGTACTCTTCATACTCACTCAACATAATAATTACAAATTTATGTGAGAGTGCTACATGGATATTATATCTAGTTTTCTGTTGCAAGGGTATTTTTTTGTCAATTCCAAAAGGGATTCGCTTGCTTATCAATTTCGTTTCTGCTACAAAACAAAGAACATGTTTTCAATTTGTTTAGTTCTAGAGTAATTCCTACTCCTCAATGGTCATGTTACGGTTTTGATTAATCATGGTTATCATGGTGTACAGGTACTGGTTCCAAACTCCTGAAGGATGGACAACAGATGGGCACTATCGCTCACTAATCTACATGCGACCACTTTCCATCTGGGCAATGCAGTGGGCTTTATCTTCTCAGAAGGCTATTCTGCAGGCCCCTAGTATAAATATTATGGACAGGATACTCAAATCATCCCTGAACTTGAGAGTGCTTCATGACACATGTATCCGAAAAAATGCACCTAAAAGTAGTTGTTTTGACAATAGTGTATGTCACTGTGAATGCTGAACCAACTTTAGGCAAAGTGCATTCTCAGAATAGCACTGGATAATTTGAATTGAAGACTGCAGTCTTTGAAAGTAGACTTGGGAATCAGAGCATTCAAACAGTGTCATAGTTTTTAGTGTTTCATTAGTGTCTGAAAATCTGATGTATTGATGTACAGTTAATTAGTCAGTAATATCTTTTCCTGGAATTTACCAGATCAGCGTTATAATATTTAGCATTTCAGATGGAATTCCTCGTATTATATTTACATGCACTACAGGGTTGGATGTTATCTTTGCAGAATTGTGCTGTTTGCTTCTTGTTTGATTGTATTATATATGGATTCCAAATGAGGGAAGAGTTAAGAGATGTGGTAAAATAAGGAAAATTCATCTTTCTCGTTGTTGGATGTTATCTTTTCGGAATTGCGCCGATTTGTTTTTTGTTTGAGATTGTAGAATACTAAAAGCATTTCCTTTTTGTCTCACTATCAGTAAAGACTCTCAGATCCGTTTGGATTTTTAATCATGTCGTTTTTTGAAGCAAATTCAGAATACAAATTCCGTTACCTTCACTGGGGTTCGAACAGCAAAAAGTAAAGAGCATAAACAAGTGAGAGAATAGTTGTATTCTTCGATTAATGAAGAAACTGGTGAGCTGACACCTCCACAGAAACTTGCTACTTGTTGGTGTTGAAGGCATTTTTTACTGCATCCTTGGACTCCTGAGCCTTTCCTGCCACGGTGTCCTTGGCCTTGTTCATGGTATCCTCGGCCGACCCCATCACCTTTTCGGCAGCCTCCTTAGCTCTTCCATCTCGTGTTGCGTTGATCGCGTGACCGGCTCCCTCGATTGTTTTTTCCACAACCTGGTGGCGATAGCATACAGATCAAAACAAGATCGAAACCTCCATGTGAGAGAATTCACGATGTATCTAAACGTGTCGAATACAGCGAAAGAACCTTATCGGCGACCATATCAACTTTCTTCCTCACAGTCTCTGCCGTCATCTTTACTTCTCTGGTCGCGTCCTTGATGTTCTTGTGAGTCTCCTTGGCATCCCTTTCTGCACTTCCCTGTTCATCAGCAAACACTATAAGTATTGTACTTTTGCATGAACCACATCACATTTTATCATGAACTCATTCTTGTTAGACTATAAATGTACAGATTAATTCAATTAAATCATTAGTTAATTGGATACAACCTAAGCTTTTGAAATTAGTGATAATCACCTGCAGATGTCGCGTAGCTGTGAGAAATCTTCGGTTCTTGGAACTGCATGATCTGGCCATGGACGCTGCAAGCTGGAATGACTTGAACATGCTTCCAGTGAGACTGTTGCTGCCCATAATTATTTCGCTTGGTTTTAACTTTGAAACGAAGAAAATATTTTTTTTTGAAAAAAATACAGAAGGGGAAAGTTTATTAAGTAGAACCAAAATGACTTGCGTTGGATTATAGAATGCATAAATTCGCACCATTTTATAGGTGAGAGACAGATAAAAGCAAGCATAAAACACGGGTGAGATGCAGGAACTTGGCATGTTATCTATTGACCCGGTAACTGCGGTTCAATGACTTATTTTGAACCTCGAGTTGGCCCCTACTCCCTGCCTCTCTGGGTAACCACAAGTTAGGAAATTATTTTTTTTCTGCATTTTACTCAATTATGCTAATATCGGTAATTCTATATTTTTTTCAAGAAGAAAATGTTATGCATATTTCTTAGATATTAGTTAGATAGCCTAAAAGTTGCATCAAAATTGTCAACGCACCAGTGGTCTAGTGGTAGAATAGTACCCTGCCACGGTACAGACCCGGGTTCGATTCCCGGCTGGTGCAAGTATTTTCATTTTTAATAACCATTTCTATTGATATTGAACCCTTATTTTAATTAATTGAAAAATCTTATACACATATATCTTAGAGATTAGTTGCATGGCCAAAAGTTCCATCAAAGTTGTCGAGCATGGGAACGGATATTCTTTTGGCACATTCGTTAAACAAGTAGTAAGATGCTGACATAAAAATAATAGATGAGGCACTGGTGGTCTAGCAATAGAATAGTACTTTATTATGGTACAGAACTTGATTCAATCCTGCTATGGTAGAATAGTGCTTTGTTATGGTACAAAACTTGATTCGATTCCCTACTGGTACAAGTTTTTTGTTTTATTTCATTTTTAAGATAAGGGTAAATTGTTCTCTATTCCCTGTTGGTACAAGTTTGTTGTTTTATTTTATTTTTAAGATAAGGTAAATTATACTTATCTTTCCTGAGGTTTAATGAAATTACACTGATCTCCCTTCTATTTGTCCAAATTACAATCACTTCCAATGAGTAATCTTTTTTGGGAAGATTTGTGTAATATTTTACAAAATTCAAGAAATATTTGTGTAATTTTTTACAAAACTAAAAGAGATTACAAGACAAAATTATAAATAGATGGGAGATCAATGTAATTTCACTAAATCTCAAAGAAGGTCAGTGTAATTTATCCTTAAGATAATAATAATAGATGACGCACCGGTGGTCTAGTGGTAGAATAGTACTTTGTTATGGTATAGAACTTGATTCAATTTCCTGTTGGTACAAGTTTGTTGTTTTATTTCATTTTTAAGATAAGGTAAATTACACTTACCTTCCTGAGGTTTAGTGAAATTACACTGATCTTTTTCTATTTGTCCAAATTACAATCACCTCCTATGAGTAATCTTTTTAGGGAAGATTTGTGTAATATTTTACAAAATTCAAGGAAGGTTTGTGTAATTTTTTACAAAACTAAGAGAGGTTACAAGACAAAATTATAAATAGATAGGAGATCAATGTAATTTCACTAAATCTCAGAGAATGTCAGTGTAATTTGCCCTTAAGATAATAATAACCATTTCTATTGATATTGAACCCTTATTTTAATTAATGTAGTAGATCTGCACAACCGGATCATGTAAATTCCAAATCTATATTCATTCCACTCTGAAAAGAAAAAAAAAGACAATAATAAAACATTAAAAAATCAAGATCTAATATGACGAAAATCAGCACATTTAGGATCTATATGTGAGAATGTCGTGAATAATTTTTTTTATCAGTTTATTATATGAGACAAGTACATATATTATAGTACATGTTACCCGTGAGTATAAGTATAATTACAAAAAGACCTTATGTTGTTGTTGATAAATATTTATTGATAAATGCTTGAAGACCTTATGTTGTTGTTAATATATTTATCTACTTTTTTATCCTAGAACTTATGTAGTTGTTGATATTTATTTTTAATAAAATATTATAATTTATATTTTTCAAAGTGTCATCGATACTCGTCAATATCGGTGGGGATCCGTCCCCCTGCGAGGAATTAAATGAGTACTCATTTCTGATACCCGCGAGGAATTAAATGAGTACTCATTTCTGATACCCGCGAGGAATTAAACATGTAGATGTATTATATATGTTTCGCAGGACGGATAGCGGGTAGGCACCTCCTGTACCCGCCCCGTCCTGTTGACATCCCTAAGCACATTGCATATAATTTAACTTTAGTGTTCTTGCATATAATTAACTTTATCTTTACACGAGAGTAAGGTCAGTCTTCACAACACAAGCATTTCTCTCTCCACTACAAGATTTCTATATTTCATCAATTTTGAAGGAAACATTGTTGGGAAATGAAGACGGAACAAACATCAAAACAACGCAATGAAAAAAAAAAATCTGATCCTCAACCCAAGCAGATTCATGTGTTTCAATTAAATCAATTATTTTGTAGATCGTGTTTTGTCTTCAGATCCACAAGTCCAAGATCTTGATCTGCCTTCGAATCGTAGGTGCTGCCAACGACGAACACTCTCTATGGATTGCATACGAACGAGACAAAGCGAGCGGCAGCTGGGTGCTAGCACAACATGTTTCAGGACTCCTTCCAAACCTCTCTCTCTCTCTCTCTCTCTCTCTCTCTCAGATATGCGGCGGCCACTAAAGAAATCACCTCAATATGAAAACTCTAGGTGGATATTTATGGTCACATCAAGAAATTTAGATCGTGTCATCATAGTCACATCTCAATTGTTGATCGATTCAGGGCTATATTTGAAATTTTTAAAACAATTTTAATAGTTGAATAAAAAATATCCTTCATAACAATTATTAAGGATAAATTACCTTAAATCGAGATTCCAATTTTATTGTGTCTTTAATAACGATTATTAAAGATACGTTACCTTAAATTGAAATCAAAATAATTTTAATTAAAATCCCATTTTAAAATTGAGGATAGTTAATTCTGAAGCCCAACTCAGTTCGTTCTAAGCGTCGATCATGTATGCTCACTTAATGTTGACAGTAGGCGCAAGTCTCATTTGCGGCCCATAAGTCATAAGTGGCCTCTATGAAGACATTATGACTATCCAAGTTAAGAGAATGTGAGTGATCCAAAAATACCTAACTCACAGTATAATATTCTATCATTTTGTCTCGCGTTCCTTTTGTCACGTGATATTTGGATCAAGCATAAGGCACATATTACATCATCCTTATATTGCTCAATCTTGTTTCTTGATTCATAAGCAAACTGACTTAACAAATGACATTAATACGCTTAACAATTCATTTGAGCATGACCATGCATTTCTTGAGTCTCACTCATCAAGGCCCCAGAGATATCTCTCTCCTATATGAGAGGGACAAATTTTTTCACGACCACTCACATTCCACTGCATGATTTATTCTATGTGCAACTGTAATCTTTATTACCATCATGTTAAAGATGATCTTAGACTAGGTCAAAACATAGAATTCCTCATGTGAGAATCCATACTGTGAGATGTACTAATGATATTAATCTATGTAGTATTCTCACGGTGGGTGTGTTCAACACTGTGTTCTCAAACATGTGTTTATGATCCGACTTAATATCTCATATTCATGACCAGTAAAACATGATGATCAGTTACACTACACATTAGTTTTTGTTCATTATCGTTCCAACGATAATGACCCACTATGAATTGTTTAGAATAGTATTCCAAATTTCTAAGTGCCTTAGTGTTTTACTATCAAGTCTCGTACTTGATGACCATTATACGGAATAAACTATTCAAGGAATATATTATTAAGTCAAATATGCTCATAATATATGACAAGATAAAGTAAGTGCCTCAAAGGAAAGTAACAAGAACAAATTTATTCCATTGGCCTAAATACTAACAAACATGTCATATAGTCAAAGTTCCACACCCTTTATCAGTCAGTGTAATGCTGAAATTGAAATTCATGCATCATGATTGCTGATTTGTGCATAGTTGTGTGGTGAAGGGGAAATGGTGACATCCATTTTGTTATTGTCAGTAAGTTCAAATTCAGGCATCTTCCACTTGTCACCCACATGCGCTGTGTTTGAATCAGTGAAACTGGTTCCAGCTGCAAGGGAACTAGTAGGGTGCTCAACCTTGTCAATAGAAGTTGTTAGATTGGATGTTGGTTCTTCCATACTTGAAGAAGCATGAAACATGTCCATGGTTGATTTGCATTGCTTCTCAATCATCATTTGCAGGTACATTCCTTGTCGTTCAATTTGCAGCTGCAGCTTTCTCTGAATCTGTAAAAGAATAACAGAGATTAGACGTAAGACTTGCACTAAAGAAGATAGACTTGTATAGCTGAGAAAAAAAACTGCTTCATGCTAATCAATAACCATCAACAACAAGTATATTAGAACAGAAGTAAAAAAATGCATCAGAAATGATGGTTCTCAGACTAAAGCTCTCGTCATGGCACTAATATTTTAGGGATTAAATATGGTCCCAGGAACAATTTTGAAGGTGCTAAAACAAATCCTTCAAACTTGAAATTTTAAATTCAGGATACATCATAACTTCAATACTTATAGAGTTATAGGTCAACAACAAAATTATACCTGAAGTTGTTCATGAAGTTGTTTTTGAACTTCCATCTGAAGTCGCAAGGCTTCCATGAAATCAATACCTCTATTTATCAAAATTCAATGCAAGATCAATCATTTAATGGAAGTGAATTGCAGCCTATTAATTAGAAATAACAGCTAAAAAGATAGAATGCGCAATTATAGTCAATTCTTGACAAAACTATAGAGGAAAATGAGCTCACATAACAAAGTGATAGAGAACAAATAAAATTAAATTCATCGATAAGAGCGAACATATATGATGGAGTGATAGCTCCAATTTATGAAACATCATCATGGAAGATGCATCTTCAATCAACAAAACATATTTAGTGGACATTCTTAAAGTTTTAATGACTCTTTGCTTGAAAGTTAGGGCAGTGCGCATTGACCCCACTCCAAAACACAAATTCACAAAAGAATCACTAGGACCATCATAGCACATCATTAATGAAACATAGAGTTGAAAAATCCTCAAAATAAGCAAATGTTAACTTACGATTTCTGATTGAGAGAAGGTAGATCCTCACTTTCGGTGGTCTTGTTTTCTTGCATCCCTGATGAATCAAGAAAACTTTTTAGTTTTTGAAGATAAATAAAAACACAGCCCAAAAAATATTTTGGTTAATGGCTTAAGTAATTACAGGATCCAAGAAAGAAACAAGAGCAACAATCTCCACATGGTATGGTAAATTAAGTAGATAATCTTCCATGAATGTTTGTATCATCATAAGATGAAAATGCTTCAAAAAACAGTAAAAATATAGATCCATCTAACTCTTCGTTCATGAATAACCAACTTTGACTAACCTTCAGAAGAATTTCGCGTATAATGTCTGTGTTTCTGCAACAAAGAAAAAGGACCTAATAACAAACAAACAAAGAGGAAATAACATGCAAGTGATTGACGCAGTAGATGAAATTCTGGACCTGGAGATGACTTTTCACATGGCATTTTGTTAACCCTTCAACTTTCATGATGTTTAATATTCCTTTTGGAGTAGCTTCTGAAAGTTAAAGAAAAAAAGACATAAATCTCAGTAAAGCAGAAGGAGAAGAATGGAAGAACACACAGGATAGCATACTTTCACTACCACCAAGCTGGTTGACGGCATCCACAAAACGTTCATGGAGCTCCAGAGTCCACTGCCACCTTGACCTGGATACAACATTAGTGGATGCAGAAAATTGATTTGTGGCAGCAGTCACAGCACCAATCTCATTAGGATAACAAGGACCAGATTGATGGGTTTGTGACTGGCACACTGAAATACCAGGAGAGGATTGCTCAGCTGGGTGAATGACCTACAGAGGTTCCACCAAAAAAATATAACTATGCATGTCCAACAATTTAAATAACAAAGTATCAGTGGCAATGGAAAAGTTGATGCACTAGAATGAAGATGATTATCAACCTAATCATTCACTTGTTCATGTCATGTCAGGGCTACCATAGTGTTAACTGTTAAATGCTCAATATTACAGTTAAAACTTGGATTCAATAACTTCCAAAAGCTAATGGTACTGCTTGCAAAGTAATCCATACTTGTAGAAATTCTTATCTATGCTTCATATAACTGAAGAAATTCCTTGGAAAACTATGTTGGATTTGGGGCAAACTCTGTTTTTCTCCTTGAACTTCCGCCCTTGGATCGGGTCCCACAACGCCAATTCGGAAGCCAACAGAATTTCCAAGTATCGCCTCATCATGATTTGGCATTGGAAGGTTTGGTATGAGTGCAACCTTCGTTGTTTTGAAGATGTCAAAAAATCCTCACTCCAGCTTGCTATCGAAGGATTGAACTTAGCAAACCTCTCTAATGATTAGGACCTTTGTTTTGTTTTGTTTTGTTTTGTCTTGTTTTCTTCTCTCCTTCCCCCCTTTACTTGTACTTTTCAAACCTTTTGATAAATACAATTATTCTTTCATAAAGAAACTGAAGATATTCAAATACCTGCCATTGAGAGCCTGCAACAATTGTGCCATTGAGGAGTGCCTTCCAATCTTCAGTTGTCACACCATTCCAACACTCTGTTTGCTTATTAATGTTATCATCAGACGACATTATTGGGCCTCTTTGTATGTGATTATTTCCAGTAATAAAATCATCTGAATAATTTAGAATTTCCTGAACTGAATATGGACACCAGGAGGATTCAGTTGAACCTTCAGGGAAACTATTAATTGGCACTTGAAAAGCTCTTGCATTTGAGGAACAGGCTGAAGGCAAGGAAACTCCAGCATTCCGTGACTGATGGACAAATGAAGCGATGTGTTTGTGTCCCTCATTGAGGGGAATTGAAGAGGATAGCAGATCTGAAGAAACCCCAGTAGGTGGTGAATGCACGGTTCTAATATTCCCACCATTGGAGACAGAAGGGGTATATTGTAAAGCCAAAGCATGGTTTATCATGTCCCTCCCTACTGGAACCTGTTGGAAATCTGATATTTCGGGGAACCTTTCCACCAAGGTGGTAGGCATAACAGGAAGTGATGATGATGAAATGCCAGAACTTCCAAAATTAAAGAGTTGTTCCACATTCAACGTCCCCACTGGTTGAGCTGAACGTGTTTCCATTTCTTTCCATGTATACATTGTGCCTAGATCATTCACCTATAGAAGAATAATATTAACAAATACGTAAGCTAAGTTACTCTGGACGTATCTTCCATGTGCACTCCCACCTTGTTCAAACAAAGTGGCAAAAATGATCTCAATACAAGATCAAGACAACTTCTGCCTATGGAATGGAATCGATCATCAATCTAATAAGATGAACGATTAATTACTTCAAAAGTTTTCAACCCATTTAAAAACAACAAAAGTTACAAAAGGGTAAAAGTTACATAATGAACAACGGAAAACCAAAATAATTAGAATGCAAATGAATTTATCATGTCTTATTATCCAACAACTAAGCTTTAGATGGATTGACATTGACCAAAGATGGTACCGAGCAGGATGTCTTGTTCAAGCCCTGCGGTGAAAAAGAAATGTTACCCCAAGCGTCAAGTCCATGGGTTGGGCTTAGTCAAAACCTATGACATATGAGGTGAAGTATTATAAGTATATACGAATGCATAACTTATTATCTAAAGGCTTGATGCAAGCAATTTACTTCCACACCACAGGCAAAGTATTCTACAGATAAGTTCAAATAAGCGCATGACTTCCTACCTTTGGACAAAAGAGATGAGTTCATCTTTGAGAAGTGTTCCAATTAAGTCAAATATTAAACAGGAATAGCATTGTCCAATATGTCCCATATGAACAAATGTAAGGGACAATAGAAAACCAAAAGCTTGCTTTCCCTGTGCCCTAATTCAGACATCGAATGCTATATTGTTTTCTTGCCTCCGATATACTACAACTCTATATATATCAGGAGAAAGTTTATTTTTTTGTCAGCCCAATATCTTCAATTCAGTGAAACAAAACGAAACAGCAGAACTACGATTATTTACTCATTCAACAAAACTATCCCGCAATCGACACACGAAGTCATCAAATGGAATTTTACATCCCATCAATCAAATAGCTAGTAACAAAAACAACCAAGTCGAGACGAATGCGCCGAGGTGGAAGCTTTAGTTGCAAACCGACGAGGCAACCCCCAAATATACCTCAAATCAATTACTACGCTGAAGGAGTACAAGAATCCGAGCATGCCTTTCGATAATATTATTATCCATAAAGCAAACAATATGAGAAAAAAATAGTTCTCCCGACCACAACCTAACAACTCCAAAGAGGGAAGAAAGAAATCGAAAACAAGGAAGAACAGGAAGAACATCAAAAGAAACCGAATTAAAGGCCGGTCTAGATTGGTTCTCCAGGAATTCTCCCCTAGTGATGACTGTTCGAAGCAAAAGAGCACGGCGAAATCGACAGAAGGAGAAAGCAAGGGTGAAGGCGCTCACCGATTGACGATTGGGAGACACCAATACAAAAACGGTGCATATTCGAATCAGCGATCGCAGTAAACTTCCCTCTGAGCTACCAAAGAACGATTTGTCGAGGGATTGTTGTTCAAATATTTACATGTACATCCCCCTTGTAAGTTTAATTTTTCATATCAGCCCTTACAGTCTACAACTAGATGTTATTTAAACAAGACATAATTGCACACATACCCTTGCATGTTAGAAATATCATATTCATCCCTACAGGTGGACAATAATTGTTCCTCGTAATCATCGAGTTGATAGCAAAAAGAATAAGAATATATTATTATTATTTATTTTAAAAAAATCTATGCAATTATTTTAAACTTAGATTAACCGAAAGAATAAGAGTATATTCTTTTTTAGAATTTATTTTTAAGAAAATCTATGCAATTATTTTAAACTTAGATTAACCGATTTAAATCATATATGTGAATTTTATTTTATTTATGTGCTTTACTGTGATTTGATTCATATTTCAAGTATGATCTAACTTAATTGTGATGCGAGATAATAAGATACAAATTAAGTGACTTCACAATTATCATAACACGTCAAAAATTCAATGGATATTTGGTTCAATTCAAATTATCCTTTTTTAAAAATATTTTGTGAGACAAATTGCACTAATTTTCTTTTTTACTTGGGATTTAAATTAAATGATTTTTTTTTCATTAGTTTACAATGTTTAAGATTTTCTAAAGACCCAATCAGCACTCTCCCTAAATCATTTAAAAGATATACTTTTGAATATAATAGTATATTTAATGATTGAAAATATATTCATACCAAAAAAAATTATGAAAAAATTTAAATACGAAGAAGATGACTAATAGAATAAGTCAATTTGGGAAAAAATTGAATTTAAGGTGCTAAAAGATGTGAATGTTTTAAGCATTAAAATATATTATTTTGTCAAAAGATATTTTAAATAATTTAAGAGGGTACCGATGGAATTTTAAGGACTTACAAGCATATTATTATAAAGGGATACCTTAGGGGTGGCAAAATGGGCCGGCCCGGCCCGCTAACTCAGTGGGCCGGAAATTCTCGGCCCGGTCCGGCCCGCAATATTTTGTGGGCCGCCCGGCACAGCCTGCGAGCCCTCTTATTAACTAAAAAATTTCTAAAAAAATTGTAAAAAAATAATTTAAAATATTTAAGAAACTAAATATGATATTTCACATGAAAAACTTCATAGATTAACTTCACATTCAATTTTAAAGCACTAAACAAGCCCTAATCTAGACTTAATTTTTTTTAAATGTTTAGCGGGCCAAACGGGCCGGCCCGGCCTGATAAGAGCCGGCCCGGGCCGATAAGCTTATCGGGCCAAATTTTTCGACCCGGCCCGCAGTTATCGTGCCGTGCTATCATGCCGTGCCTATTTTTGTCTCCCCTAGATACCCATAAAAGTAGTCCTAATTAAGGAGAGATCAGTACATTTTATCCTATTTTTATATACAATATATATTATCGTAAAAATTATTAAAAGAAATCTTAAATGAATTGTCAAGCTAAAGAAAAATAAACTTGACAACATATATTATAAGTTTTTTGTAATAAAATAAAATTTATTAATTAACGGGATCCAGACCTACTAAGGTCTATTCGAACCTATACTACCCTTATTTTTGTGGATGAAAAGATTATCACGTGGTAGCCAATTAAATTTATTATTATTTTTTTACAAAAATAGTCAACACCAAGGTCAGATTATATCTAATATTCGGATAACAAGAGCAGAGGTTCATTGACGGCGCTTCTCACGCTAGAGTTCTGTATGCTATCATTTCCTCATGGTAGGTAGCCAATTAAATAACACAATAATTTTACACTATGATTTTCATTAAAGTTAGCCAGTGTTTTGATAATTCATATGCTTCTTACAAAATTTCAACTAATTTCTTTAAATTAAATAATCGAACGGGTTAACTAGGGGTGAGCGGATTCGAGTATATGATATTTTCATGATTCCCGAATCTTACTTTGTATATGATCGATTTCTAAGTTTTGAAATCAAATTCTACTTTTTTTAGAAAATGGAATCAAACTCTACCTGAAATCACATGTTCCAATTTCATTTTCGGATACACTGTTAGAACATATTCATTTACAAATTATAGGGTATAAATTTTGGGTATCATGTTAGAACTTGTAAATGAATATGTTCTAGAGTAAAATTCAAGATATCCTATTGAAATCTGTTGGAACATCTAAATGTATAGGTCCTAAAAGGTACTATGTTGGAACTTGTACTCTGGATCATGTAAATGAATAAGTTCTGAGGTATAGGTTATGGAGACCGATTCCGATTTTGATTCTGATTTCGAGTACTCAATGTGTTGGACTCAAAATCGAAATCGATTTTAATCGATTTCTTAATTTTTATCTTAGATTCTATCCAAATTTAATTCGAATTTATTCAAAATCTATATAATCGGATAAATTCTAATCGATTATGGATTCACTCGATACTCACTCACAGCCGTAGGCGAACTCAAAAAACATCCGGTTTGGTAAAATCCAGTGGGTCGGGTTGTATTTCAAATATTTTAATTGGAATGTCTCATCTAGTTGTCCGGGTCCGAATGTATTCTGACTTCTAATGGGTTCCGGCGGATTGCCGACTTATCCAGCTCGCGACACTATAAAAGAAGGACCCGCGTCATTTATTAGGGTTTCTTTTATTTTGCTCGATCGACCACCACAGCACTGAAGGAGGGACGACCTCCGACGCCGCCGTCGCGCGATGGTATTCCCAAAATCTCGCCCTCGAATCCCTAATGGTTCTGCTGTTCTCATCTTACTTGACGTACCTATCTTTCATCGTTAACTCTCTGCTGTGGCTTCTTCTTGTGTCAGGGTAAGGGTACGGGGAGCTTCGGGAAGCGCAGGAACAAGACCCACACGCTGTGCGTGCGGTGTGGCCGGCGGAGCTTCCACTTGCAGAAGAGCAGGTGCGGCTCCTGCGGTTACCCTGCCGCTCGGATCCGGAAGTGTAAGCTCCTTAGGCTTCAAAATTGCTTTTTAGTTTGTTTTGATTGAGTCTACGTGCCTATGTTGGGAGTATTTTTATTTTAATTTCATGTTCTACCGATTGTCCACTGCTCGGTCATCATTTTATCCTATCCCCTGTCCATTTCATTTGTTGATTTCATTGTATTTTTAGTAATTGAGATCTTATTTTGTGATTGTGCTAAAAAAATTTAGACCTTAGCTCTGCGTCAATGCTTTTTAGATATTAGCTGAAGCATTGGAGGATTGAGATGTTGGACATGACATATATATATATATGTACATATGCATGGTCCACATCATTATCTGACGTGGACCATGTGTGTTCAAGTGTCTATCTTTACGTGGTCTACATATTTTATAGTTTTACAGTTTTACCCATACCTATCTCAAACCCGGTTCAATCCTATCTTTCCACTTTTGATGGCAAGATGCGTATATAAATAGGCCGGGATACTCATAGATTCTCATACTCATTCTTATCTTTTTACACTATCTATTGAGAGTTCTGGAGAGAGTACTGAAAGACCTATTGAGGAAGGAACACAAGAGCAAACGGAATTGGAGCAGCGCATCAATACAACGTCAATGGCAGGAGGTTAGTCTCGATCCTATGCTTTCGCAATTCTACATGTTTATAGATTGTGCATGCTCTATATTTTGATATAATTGTGTCGTCAAATTAGATCGATCATGCCATGTTCTATAAAATTTACAACATGTGGTATCAGAGCGATTTTTTCTTCGCCTTGATTGTATTGTTTCCGAACTTTTCTGTATCTTCTTCTCTACGTATTTTCTTTGCCGTCAATATAGTCGTTCTTAATCGAAACGTCGACTTTATCCTTTGCTGCATTTTTCGTCGCGTTTTGGATTTCTTCGTCGTATGTTTACGTCGTCTCCTAATCGCTGCCGTACCAGCCTTCGGATCCCGGTTGGACCTTATGGCAAGACGTCCAGGTTGACGACATGAATCATCAGCGGTGCAAGCGCTGCACAGTAGCGTTTTTTTGATAGGCGCCGAGATTGCCATCTACTCCATGCAGCCGACTGGCAGGAGTTTTGAGGTCTTCTCGTCCATCGGTTCATTGCATCCAAGGAGGCAGTGGACTGAGTGGTGCTTGAGCAACGTGACAGTGGGTGTGGAACTCGATCTCCGGCAAGAGCAGACTCCCTTGTTCGCCGACGCATGCAGTGTAAACTCCGACTGGAAGTCATGCGAGCGACTGCATCAAGGAGTGGCAGTCACTCGACTTCTTTCCTTGTCACTCGTAGTCGACGAAATGCTTGTAGAGATCCATAATGCTTGGCAACAATGGCGCCATGGTTGCATGAAGAAGAGCGGCACCTCTCGGTTCCCTCATTCGCCAACAAAAGCTATTGATTTTCGGCACCTCTACAGTCGTCGACCATGGGGAGTCGTTAAGGCAGCAAGATCGGCGACAGAGGATCTGCAGACAAGGGGGCGGCGGCTGTAGCAACCCATGTTAGGGTTTCTTTTGTGTTTGCATCGTAGGAAAGAAGGTAGATGGATAACAGGTTCAAGTTAATCGGGTTCAAATTCAATTTAATAGATTTTGAACCCATTAAGGCTCACCCGGTTTTAAAATAATTTTTACTTATTGGATTCGGTTTTTTCCTTTTGTACATGTTTTAATTGTTTTAAGTTAAATGAATTTGCATCATGCTTAGTTAAACCCGGATCCATGTGCTTCTTTCACCCGATCCGCAATTTAAGTGATTTTGGTTCGGTTCAATTGGGTTTATTTTAAATTTTGGTTCAATTGAAAGTGGTTCATCTCTAATTTAATATCATTGGTCTGATTCAAATCAATTGAACCCGATCCAATTCTTTTGCTTTGGTGTTGATTTCAATTTCGATTTAATTTTGCTTTAGTTCACATTTGGTTTAATGAAATTTTTGGTCCGGTTCATATCAATTGAAAATTGGTCCAATTTTATTTTAACATAACTAAAGATGTTGTGGTTATTCCTTAATTAGTTAAAATTATAAGGCCAATTACCTAATATATAATTTAACATAACTAAGGATGTTGTGGCTACTCAATTAGTCAAATTCTATGGGTCACGTGACATCATAATGTTGCATAGATGATTACATGAAATAATATAACAAATATGCAACAAATAGGTACATACTCATGTTCATCAATGCAACAAATGGGGCAGTAAATAATTATATTCATATAACATGGATCAACATAATAAAAATATTTACTGCTAAATGATTTCAATCATAGATAGATTTAATATTAATCTTTAAATGCTTCTAGTTCATGAAACAAATTTCAATTGAGTTGGTCCAAGCAATTTAAAAGAAATCAGATTTAAACCCAAATCAAATTTATATTGAACCAACATTGAACCGGTTTAAACCAATGAAATAACATAAAATGAACCAATTTTCAATTGTTTTGAATCGGACCAGAAATTTCATTAAACAAGATGTGAACCAAAGCAAAATTAAACTGAAATTGAAATCAACCTCAAAGCAAAAGAATTGGACCGGGTTCAATTGATTTGAACCAGACCAATAATATTAAATTAGAGATGAACCACTTTCAATTGAACCAAAATTTGAAATAAACCCAATTGAACCGAACCAAAATTACTTAAATTGCGGATCGGGTGTAAGAAACACATGAATTCGGGTTTAACTAAGCATGATGCAAATCCTTTTAACTTAAAACAATTAAAACGGGTAGAAAAGAAAAAAACCAGATCCAATAACTTAAATTTATTTTAAAACTGGGTGAGCCTTCATGGGTTCAAAATCCATTAAATTGGATTTGAATCCGATTAACTTGAACCTGTTATCCATCTACCTTCTTCCCTACGATGCAAACACAAAAGAAACCCTAACATGGGTTGCTACAGCTGCCGCCCTTGTTTCCAGACCCTTTGTCGCCGATCTTACTGCCTTAACGATCGACCATGGCCGACGACTGCAGAGGTGCCGGAAATCAATAGCTTCTGTTGGCGAATGAGGGAACCGAGAGGTGCCGCTCTTCTTCATGCAGCCATGGCGCCATTGTTGCCGAGCATTAGGGATCTCTGCAAGCATTTCGTCGGCTCCGAGTGGCAAGGAAAGAAGTCGAGTGACTGCCACTCCTTGATGCTGTCGCTCGCATGACTTCCAGTCGGAGTTTACATCGCATGCGTCGGCGAACAAGGGAGATCGGGTTCCACACCCACTGTCGCGTCGCTCAAGCACCGCTCAGTCCACTGCCTCCTCGGATGCAATGAACCACTAGAAGACCTCAAAACTCCTGCCAGTCGGTCGCATAGAGTAGATGGCAATCTCGGCGCCTATCAAAAACCGCTACTGCGCGGAGCTTGCACCGCCGATGATTCATGTCGTCAACCTGGACGCCTTGCCATAAGGTCCAGTCGGTATCCGAAGGCTGGTACGGCAGCGGTTAGGAGACGACAGAAACATACAACGAAGAAATCCAAAAATGCAGCGGAGATAAAGTCAACGTTTCGATTAAGAACGTCTATATTGACGACAAAGAAAACACGTAGAGAAGAAAGATACGGAAAAGTTCGGAAACAATACAATCAAGGCAGAGAAAAAATCGCTCTGATACCACATGTTGTAAATTTTATAGAGCATGGCATGATCTACTTGACGATATGATTATATCAAAATATATAGAGCTTGCACAATCTATAAACATGTATAATTACGGAAGCTTTAAAATCAAGACTAACCTCTTGCCATTGACATCGTGTTGATGCGCTGCTCTAATATCCGTTTGCTCCTTAGTTCCTTCCTCAATAGATCTTCGAGTACTCTCTTCAGAACCCTCAATAGATGGTGTAGAAAGGTAGGAATGTGTATGGGGACCTATGAGTATCCCGGCTTATTTATATACGCACATTGCCATCAAAGGTGGAAAGATAGGCTTGAACCGGGTTTGAGATAGGCATGGGTAAAACGGTAAAACCATAAAATATGTGAACCCTATAAGGATAGACACGTGAACATATATGGTCCACATCAGATGATGATGTGGACCATGCATTTATAAATGCCACGTCCAACATTCTCCCACTTGGTCCATATATTATCATACTAAAAATCCTATATCTGCTTTAGATGGAATAAAACACACGAATCATAGCGACAAGTTCTCTTTGAGCGAGTATTATCTTCTATGTATCACGATGCATTTCAATCCAAAATAACTTTATGAATAAACCCTATGTTTATTCTAGGTCCAACTAAATTGTTATTCTCGAAATATATGTGTACACCATAAAATGAGAAATAACAAATTGAAATAGGAGTTTTAATTAAAAACATAAAAATGTCTTTACAATAATTACATTAAGGAAGCAAGTCCCATACTGTCTACATGACCCTTGAAACCCTTTGGCGCATGCCCTTTGTCAAAGGATCGGCGATCATCAATTCAGTGTTCATGTGCTCAATGACTACTTTATTGTCTTTAACACGTTCTCTTATGGCTAAATACTTTATGTCGATGTGCTTGCTTCGACTTCCGCTCTTGTTTTTAGCCAAGTATACAACAGCTGAATTGTCACAGTAAATCTTTATAGGTCTAGCAATGGAATCCTCGATTCCTAGACCTGAAATAAAACTCCTTAACCACACACCATGTGAGGTGCCTCTAAACAAGATACGAACTCGGCCTCGGTGGTAGAAGTAGCAGTCAAAGTCTGCTTGACACTTTTCCACGAAACAACTCCACAGGCTAACATAAAAATATATCCGGATGTCGATTTCCGAGAATCGACACATCCAGCAAAGTCCGAGTCTGAGTAGCCAATAACCTCCAAGTTGGCAGTTCGTTTATGCTGGCAAGGACCTTATATGAAGATTCAGAACTGTTCATTTATAGCTTTTAGTAGATTCCTTACATTATTACGCTCTCAAATAGAACCACGAATATTAGCAAGAATGTACAGTTTTTATGTACATCATACTGAGGTGATGGGATTGCTCTAATTGTTCATAAAGCACGACCTCAATCATAGTGCTAATATCTATAAAAGTAGATGGTTCATCTTTCCTTATAGTGTAATATATGTTCATGCACCCTAAATGAAAAAGAATTCCTTCCCTTTAGATTTTATAATTGTCTCTAGTTAGTTTGGGAAAACAGTCTTAAAGTCGGAGTAGTTAAAAAATTTAAATTGTTGCATATTTAAACCATATATTAATACTCATAATCTAAATAGAGGCATATAAGATTCTAGTTTTACCAATGTAAACAAGAAATAAAAATAACATAGGTCAATATAATAAAAACTGCCTGTGGCTAAGCTTTTATTTTAGGACTCATATTAAACTTTATGTGAAACTAAAAAACTATATACCTTTTCCTAATACCTGTAGGCTAATTAGGAAAAAATAATCTATTATTTCACACTAATTAACTATATAAGTATGACAAAAATTCCTGTGGGATAAGATTTATCATACTCCAAATAGCTAATTACAATTTAATGTCATATATATATATATCTATATGTGACCTAAAAAATTATCAATAATATAATTTTAACATAACTAAAGATGTTGTGGCTATTCCTTAATTAGTTAAAATTATGTGGCCAATTACCTAATATATAATTTAACATAACTAAGGATGCTGTGGCTACTCAATTAGTCAATTTTTTATGGGTCACATGACATCGTAATGCTGCATAGATAATTACATGAAATAATATAACAAATATGCAACAAATAGGTACATACTCATGTTCATCAATGCAACAAATGGGGCAGTAAATAATTATATTCATATAACATGGTTCAACATAATAAAAATATTTACTGCTAAATAATTTCAATCATAAATAGATTCAATATTAATCTTTAAATGCTTCTAGTTCATGAAATAAATTTCAATTGAGTTGGTCCAAACAATTTAAAAGAAATCATATTTAAATCCAAATCAAATTTATACTGAACCAACATTGAACCGGTTTAAACCAATGAAATAACATAAAATGAACAAAAATAAAATTTGACCAATTTTTAATTGATTTGAACCGGACCAGAAATTTCCATTAAACTAGATGTGAATCAAAGCAAAATTAAACCGAAATTGAAATCAACACCAAAGCAAAAGAATTGGACCGGGTTCAATTGACTTGAACCGGACCAATGATATTAAATTAGAGATGAACCACTTTCAATTGAACGAAAATTTAAAATAAATCCAATTGAACCAAACCAAAATCACTTAAATTGCGGATCGGGTGAAAGAAGCACATGGATCCGAGTTTAACTAAGCATGATGCAAATCTATTTAATTTAAAACAATTAAAACGGGTACAAAAAGAAAAAACCAGATCCAATAACTTAAAATTATTTTAAAACCAGGTGAGCCTTAATGGGTTCAAAATCTATTAAATTGGATTTGAACCCGATTAACTTGAACCTGTTATCCATTTACCTTCTTCCCTACGATGCAAACACAAAAGAAACCCTAACATGGGTTGCTACATCCGCCGCTCCCTTGTCTGCAGATCCTCTGTCGCCGATCTTGCTGCCTTAACGACCGGTCATGATCGACGACTGCAGAGGTGCCGGAAATCAATAGCTTTTGTTGAGGAATGAGGGAACCGAGAGCTGCAACTCTTCTTCATGCAGCCATGGCGCCATTGTTGCTGAGCATCAAGGATCTCTGCAAACATTTCGTTGACTCTGAGTGACAAGGAAATAAGACGAGTGACTGCAACTCCTTGATGTAGTCGCTCGCATGACTTTCAGCCAGAGTTTACACCGCATGTGTCAGCGGACAGGGGAGTCCAGACGCTGCTCTTGCCGGAGATCGGGTTCCACACCCACTGTTGCGTCGCTCAAGCACCGCTCAGTCCACTGCCTCGGTGCCTATCAAAAACCGCTACTGTGCGGAGCTTGTACCGCCGATGATTCATGTCGTCAACCTGGACGACTTGCCATAAGGTCCAGCCGGTATCCGAAGGCTGGTACGACAGCGGTTAGGAGACGATGGAAACATACGACGAAGAAATCCAAAATGCGACGAAAAATGCAGCGGAGATAAAGTCAACGTTTCGATCAAGAACGGCTATATTGACGACAAAGAAAACACGTAGAGAAGAAGATACGGAAAAGTTCGGAAACAATACAATCAAGGCGGAGAAAAAATCGCTCCGATACCACATGTTGTAAATTTTATAGAACATGGCATGTTCTACTTGATTGTTGTCGACTATTTGTGGATTCTTAATGATCGGTTGTTGAACACATGGAAGAGGTGCTTTGTGAATGACAACCAATCTTTCACTTGAGTCAGAAGTGGATTTCTCCAAATGATCTTTTTGAAAAAGATCACTCCCACTTATCAAGTCATTTTCTATAAATTTAGCGTTTCTAGATTCCACAAACCTAGTGCTATGAGAAGGACAATAAAATCTATATCTTTTGGATTTTTCGGCATATCCAACGAAATACCCGCTGATAATCCTTGGGTCTAGCTTCTTTTCGTTTGGATTATAAATCCTCATTTCATACGGACATCCCCATACGTGCATATGTTGCAAACTCGGTTTCCAACCTCTCCATAACTCGAATGGCGTTTTAGTAACAGCCTTGGTTAGAACCCGGTTTAATATATACACTGTTGTCTTAAGTGCTTCAGGCCACAAGAATTTATGAAGCTTGGAGCTGCTAAGCATACTCCGCACCATGTCTAATAATGTTCGGTTCCTTCTTTCTGCAACACCATTTTGATCTGGAGATCCCGGCATGGTGTATTGGGCAACTATCCCATGCTCTTGAAGGAACTTTGCAAATGGACCAGGTGATTGTCCATCCTCAGTGTATCTTCCATAATATTCACCTCGCCTATCTGATCTCACGATTTTTATTTGCTTACCATATTATTTTCTACTTCTGTCTTGAAAACTTTAAAGGCATCTAATGCTTCGTACTTGTTATGAAGTAAGTAGATATACATATATGGTGAGTAATCATCTATGAAGGAGATCAAATATTTTTGAGTCCATGTCTGGACTACATATATCCGTATGTATGATCTCCTATGTCGAAACTTCTCTTGGCACCTTTCTTTGACATATTAGTCTGCTTTCATTTGATGCAGTCTATATAAGTGTCAAAGTCGGTAAAATCCAAAGTATCAAGTACTTTTTCGTTTATCAGTCTTTTTATCCTTTCAATGGATATGTGACCTAACCTCGGTGCCATAATATAGAGGAGTTTTCATTCATAACACAATTTTTAATACCAGCAGTTTGTTGAACATGCAAAGTTTTATTATAAGAAACATTTTGCAATTCTATTTTGAAAAGACCATCTACCATAATACTTTTTCCAATAAAATTAGATTTATAAAATAAGGAACAAGATGAATATGAAAAATTAAAGGAATATCCAAAAGGTAACGGTCTTAAAACAGATATCAAGTTTTTGAAAAAAATTGAAATACAAAAGGTCTTTTTTAAAAGCAAAGTAAAACCACTGCTTAAAATTAATTTGCATGTTCCTACTGCTTCCACATATGAGCGCACTCCATTTCCAGTATAGATGCAATGCTCACTTCCCGTTGGTTTCATGTGGTTTTGAAAGCCCTGCAGGGTATTGGAAATGTGGATTGTAGAACCGGAATCAATCCACCATGTGTTTCGACAAATATCTATCATATGAGATTCATAACAAACTAACGAGATTGAAATACCTTTTTTTTCAAGCCAGAACTTGTATTTGGCACCGTCCTTCTTTACGTGCCCCTTCTTTTTACAGAAGTAACACTTGGACTTTTTCTTGATGTCACCATTGATGACCGGTCTGCCTTTACCTTTATACTTGTTATATTCCTTTTTCCTCTTTCCTTGAAGAGCCAGATGCGCATTTTCTTCCATTTCTCCAAGTATCCTTCCTTCTTCTTGTACACACATAGTCAGTAATTCATTGATTGACCATTTCTCCTTATGTGTGTTATAGGAGATTTTAAAGGCCCCATATTGTGAAGGTAAAGAATTTAGAATAAAATGCACAATAAAGGAGTCAAACATTTCAACCACTAGTTTCTTGAGTTGAGCCGCTATACCCCTCATTTTCATGATGTGCTCATGCACACCTCTAATCCTAGTGAGTCTCATTGACGATAGTTTATTCATTAGGGTGTTGGCTAGGGATTTGTCTGAAGACTCAAATTGCTCGTCTATATATTTAATAGTTTGAGTTGCTGCAATTGTGAAAACACATGTTCATGATTTAAGTAGAGGCAAATATAGATCATGTATTTTTAGTAATTGAGATCTTATTTTGTGATTGTGCTAAAAAATTTTAGATCTTAGCTCCGCGTCAATGCTTTTTAGATATTAGCTGAAGCATTGGAGGATTGAGATTAATGAGCGGCTGCATCCTTTGAACGCAAGAAATAAATTTTTTGCTTTACACTATGTTTGGATAATTTTGAGTAATGTATTTGGAGGGGGAGGGGTTTGAAGAGTTTTGGACGAGGGGTTTGGAGGTTTTTGAAAGGGTTTTAAAAGTCCTGTTTGGTTAGATTTCATAAGGGGTTTGGAGGGATTTGGAGAGATTTGACAGACCACTATGCCTTCGTTTATAATAATATATTTTTTATTTTAGGAATATTTTTGTAATTTAAGTTTTGGGAGTTTTGAAAAAACCCTTCAAATCCCTTAAAAAAGTTATCCAAACCGTGTGTTTTAAATCCCTCCAAATCTCTCCCCTTCCCCTTTCAAAATCCTCCAAAACTCTCAATCCAAACATAACATAGTGTTAATGTACAGACATAGCAGTACTTGAATCATGTTTTGGATTCACACGGCCGACAATGGGTTTAGTTATTATTTTGGTAATACATTGGTGTAAACCCTCAGTGTACTACGTTCATACCGAATTCTTCGTGCTTAAAGTCTTGACCATTTGAACGAAGATACCATTACTTATGTTTCTCCTAGCACCCGTTGATTAGGATTTCCGCATCATTTATTGGAGTGATTAAGGATGATATAATTGAGGTCAATCGGATCTCAATTGGATGGATGGGTTAGGACTGACCAGCTTAAGATAGAAAATAATTAAGAATAAAATTGAAAAACATTACATACAAAAAAGGCATTATATTTAAATAATCCATATGAAATCCATATGTAATGTGATTACATAGAGTATTCTTAATGTAACTTTTTAGAGTAGCTAATTTTCTAGCTAGCACATTTGGTGGCAACATCTTAAAAGTTGCCTAGAGGTCTGAGGTTCGAACCTCAGTAGAGTCTCCTTTGTATGGATTTTCCATCTTGTGTGAAACTTGCTGTTTTTGACAAAATAAAAAGTAGCTAATTTTCTAGACTGGATAATGATTTCTTCCATGTCCTTTTATGCCATATATTTTACTAAAAAAATAATCTTGCAATAGACAACTGGAGTATGAAGGCAATTAGAAGAAAGACAACTGGTACAGGAAGGATGAGGTATCTTCGTCATTTGCCTCGGAGATTCAAGAGTAATTTCAGAGAAGGTACTTCTTTTTCTACTTTCAATATATGGCATACTTAACATAAAATGGGTAGCTAAATTAGAATTAACAAGGATTTTTGTAGTTTTGGAATGATTGCCATGATAGTTTAGGTCTTCACATGTTATATGGGATTTGTTTTTGCCCCCGAATCTCGTCACACTAATTCTTTGTAGTGGCATTTAAGGATTAGCGGTCATGCTTGACACCAATCTCTTTTTTCATTGTTTGTGAACATTGCACTTGGTATCTAATATATAGATCGGTGAGATATTGATACTGTTAAACTGCTGTACCTTCCAAGTGTATAACTTAGTCTCTCTTTTTCAGGGACTCAAGCAACACCGAGGAAGCACGCTGTAGCTGCCTCAGTTTAAATTGGAGAATATTTGAATCTTTGACAATGTATTTTCAATCTCTGGCTGTGTCCAGGGAAGCGAGAGTCAGAACCTTGTTGAAGGGAAAGTTTGAGTTGGTCTTTGTTTCTTAACATACTTTGTTTGAAAGACAATTGCTTCTTGTCTGAAATTTTAAACGAACCATTGGTTTGTCAATGGGAACTTTGAGGAGCTGGATTATATCTCTAGTTCTCTACATATGAAATTAGATTATATACTTATAATTCACACGTTCATTTGTGTTATAAAGTCCTATTTGTATATACTTATATTATAAATGTTACAAAAACTATCCCTACAAATATAGGCACTGCTCGATCATATATGGCTGTTACAATTGAGTTTTTGTATTCAATTTTAGAATCATGTAAAAGAGGATATGCTGTCACAGGGTTGGCATTTTTTCCTCCTAAAGGTAAAGGAAGCAAGTAAGGTCATTTATTTCTGAGCTATTTCTGTATGAATTGTAATATGTTAAATTTTGGCTAAGACCTAAAAGAATAATGCCTTGTTTCTACTTCCTTCAGCATCGTAGGTCTAGAACACATGACTTAATTATCCAATGGAGAAATCGTTCCATTCCTCTATAATTTTAAATTGTTCATACCATCTTTTTATTTGCACAGCGCTCTCGAGAGTTATGTAGTGAGAAAAATGATTAAAATTTATAATTTTGAATTCATAATTGACACATTAGTTTGACATGGCGATACTTTAGATGATATATTGAGAATCTTAAATCGTATATGTTGGGCTCTTCAAGAGATAATGGAAGTTCATGAACATTCCAGCTGAAGTGAAGTTATAACGAGCTGTACTGATAAGTTAAACCCGTGAGTTTTTTTTTTAAAAAACAAAGATAAAAAATTACGATAGGTCATCGTATTAGAATTTGAATCTTAGACTTTTAGGTAATATATAAAATGTTATTATCAATCGTGCTACTTGATCAACTTTGCTTGTAAAGATTAAAGCGAATCCATCCATCTCCAGTTGGTTTGAGAATTTTGTTGGTTAAAGGCAAGAAATTTCACTCTATCTACTTGTTTTTTATGCTTCAATATAAAGCCTCATCTACGGTCATCAATAAATTTGTGGCTTATAATAATTCCCAAGAGACCAACTAATTAAATTTATATTGTCTCACTTTTTTTTTTCTTTGCAAAATCATGCTATATATACTCCACTGTAATTATTTTAGAAAAATATACTATATATTTTTATATCTAATATAATTTAAAATAGGGAAGACAAATAATTTTTTTTAAGAAAATAATTTTATAATACAATAATTACAAAACGTAGACGTAGTAATATACGCACAAGACATATTATAAGACATGGAAAAGTTGCATAAAGTGCTATAACTATGAATTAAACTCAAGATCTATAGGCAACGTACTCGAACGTTACTATCATTTGAGCGCGAGTAGATTTACCGAAAGACAAATAGTTGATGGATTGATTCATACGTATGGATTGATATACGTTTTTCCATGGTATTGACTATTGATTACACTGTATAAGTGGCCCATTTTAGAACTTAAATGGTTGTACGCATCAAACCGCCCGTCTGCTTGCGGACTTCAAACGGTGTCCGTCGGATTGCCAACTCAGCCAGCTCGCAATACTATAAAAGACGCACCTGCGTCGGCTAGGGTTTCCTTCTACTTTGCTCTCTCGACCACCGCCGCACTGAGGAAAGGACCGTCGCCGACGCCGCAATGGTAATCCCCCTCGAAATCTCGCCCTTGATTTGCTCTGGTTCCGCTGGCATCGTCTTCCTAAACGTGCCTATATTTCACCGTTAACTCTCTGCTTTGGCTTCTTCTTGCGTCAGGGTAAGGGTACGGGGAGCTTTGGGAAGCGCAGGAATAAGACTCACACGCTGTGCGTGCGGTGTGGCCGCCGGAGCTTCCACCTGCAGAAGAGCAGGTGCGGCTCCTGCGGTTACCCTGCCGCTCGGATCCGCAAGTGTAAGTTCCCTTAGGGTTCACCGTTTCCTTTTAGTTTTTTTTTGCTCAATTGTTCGTGCCTATGTTGATATCTTCCACGAAATGTTGATGGTTTTTTTGTTGTTAATTTCATGTTCTAACGATTGTCTACTGCTTGGCATCACGGTTTCTTATCCACTGATCATTTCACCTACTGATTTCATTGTGTTTTTGTTAATTGACATCTTATTTTGTGATTGTGCCCAATAGATTTTAGATATTGCCTCTATGTCAATTATTTTTGAGATGTTAGCTTAAGCCACTAAGAATTTAGATTGATGAGCAGCTGCATCCATCGAACGTAAAAAGTAAACTATTAGTTTTGGGTGACTGGTTAATGATGATAGCATAATTAGTTTGGTTTACATTGTGTGATATCTCTGTATATGTCTCCCATACGAAATTCTCCATGCTTCAAGTCTCCACCATCAAGGAAGATATCATCTATTGTGTTTCTTCTACCACCCCTTGATTATTATTTTTTGTATCAGTTATTGTAATGCTTAAGGATGATACAATTGATGTCAATCGGATCAATTTAATTGGATCGATGAGATTAGGACTGACCTCTTAAAAGTAGGAAAGCATTAAATTTAAAAGTAAATTTAAAAAAGCATTAAATACTTTTAAGTTATTATATTGTAATACCCATATGAAATCCAAACGCAATGTTATTCAGCCAATATCTCCTTGTGAAGTATTGATTCCCTTGTTTTTTGATGATTTATTGCTTTTTATAGCTTGCCACTGTAAGTTCTTCTGAGTCTATTTATTCATAATAGATAACTGGAGTGTGAAGGCAATTAGAAGAAAGACAACTGGTACAGGAAGGATGAGGTATCTTCGGCATTTGCCTCGAAGGTTCAAGAGCAATTTCAGAGAAGGTAATTTTTTTTCAAATTATAACATGTCATGCTAAACATGTATTGGCTGTTTGATTAGAATCGATTTAGGATTTTAAAATTTTAGGATAATTATCTATGCTATGTTGTGTGTTCTGCATTTGGTATGCTTGTTGAGTTTATAAATGAAAATATGTAAAAGTAACTAAATCTCCAAACTTGTAGTTGCAGGTTTTACTACTCACAATATGATTAAGTTCTTCAAGTTTCCAGCATATTTAGTTGGAATTTTTTGCCATTATTGTAGTATTGACTGAAATGACAAGGAGGAAAACTGTATTTAAAATAGAACCATATATAGCATGTGCCTTTAGATGTCGACTTTATTTTGGCCACCAAATACAACACACTAATCCTCAGTAATTACATTGTTTAACTAGTAGTAGATGGGTTTTTCATTGTTTGTGAATATTATAATTGGTCATCACCTTATTCCATTAGCTTTTTCACTGAATATTGATAATTTATACTGCTGTACCTTTCAAGTGTATTACGCAATACTCCTTTTCAGGTACCCAAGCAACTCCGAGGAAGCAGGCTGCAGCTGCCGCAGTTTAAGTGAGTAGAGAATCATTCTTGAGAACTTTTTTTTGATCTGTCACATTGTCCCTAACGTTTTGAGCGAAGCGTTATGCTGAACACGATTTGTTTGTAAAACAATGTTCTAGTGTTTGAAATTTTGAATGAAACGTTGGTCTATTTTCTTCAACTTGCAATGGGTTAACGATGGTTGCGTGTATGGTCGGTTATTTCTCCTTTTTGTGTACTCTTGTTAGTGTTTTGCTGCAAAAATGTTGCTTCTTTTGTTGTCAACTTACATGTCAGTGCTTATACATTTGCCTATTTCAAAACTTCTTTGAAGACCTGGCAATATCTTTTAAATTTGAGAAGATATAGATTCACTCTATAAAATGCACGCCAAATGATTTTTTACTCTAAATTTACCTGTTTTACGGATTATATAGCTCAAAGCATGGTTTAAAATATCGGTATTGGTACAGATCTCAATCTTTGACTAGTACCGGTATGTACCGATATCGTATTGTATTGACACACGGTACGGGTCGGTACGAAAAATGCATACCAGACAGAATTTTTTATTTATTTTTATTTTATTGTTAAAAATAACTTCAATAACACATAATAATTAAAAAAATATTTAAATTTAATATTCAAATGATATATACATGAATCCAATGTTTAAAATGCGAACGAATGACGTCCGTCATACTTGTACATATCTTGGGGACATATACGACTAAGGTCAACATCGTAAGTCTATAATGCTCATATTTAGAAATAATCATATGCCACATGCCTTGGTATTTATTATATCACATACCCATCAGTGTTTCTTTGTTGGCAGTCCAAGAACTAGTCCATGTATCATCAGTTGAATAAGTAGGTTGATTCAGAAATTTCTTGCAAGCTATTCATCATATCGTGGTGGTAATCTTGCAAAGCTGTCGGTCCACCTCCTCGACGTTGGCCTTTTTTCTCGTACACTCGAGTTGTTTCTTCGATTCTAGCACTGTGATCCTGATCTTGGGTGCAGTGGTCGAAGTATTGTTCATTCGTCCACAGATCGGTAGGTGCTAGTGTTGATGGCATGACGATGTCTTCTGCCCCAGCTCCATTATCATCATCATCGTCTTTTCTGTCTTTTGTGCTGCTATTGCTATGAACCGAGGGCTCGTCTTCTTCGTCATCTTCCGCTTCTACAATCGCGTTCAAATGATCAATTGGTCGTTTCCCTTTGCCTTTTGCTTTTGAAGGTGAAGGTGGTCTTCTTCTTTCCCTTTGATTGTGAAGATGAAGAGTCGAACGTGGATCGTCGTCTTATTTGTCGAACTCATTGATAGTCCAATGGAGCAAAGGTCATGTTCCTCTCAAGAGCTTGACTGTTCGTATCTTCTAGTTGGCTCTTAGACTCAACAAGATCAGATATAATTGGTGAATGCCGAGGTGGTTCGCCTGGTTCATCAAGAAGAGGCGGGTTAGTCTTCATTGCACTCCAATCAATTATTGAGTCTGCATCGCCTTGGATGAACTCAACATCGAACGGATGTACATGTGGAATATCTCTATCTTCGTTCTGTAACGCCCGCATTTGAAGTCGCATGTTGTAATGAACATATACGAGCTTCTCTAATCGGGTGTACGAAACGCGATTGCGCGGCTTCGTATGATTCAAGACGAAGGTTGACCAATTCCTCTCGCATCCACTTGATGATATGGTTTGCGAGAGGATGCGTGTTGCAATCTTTCGAATAGTTGGAGTTTCGATTCCAAATTGCAATCACCATTCGACTTTAACAAATTTAAAATTAATATTAGTAACGAGATTTTATATTTGATGAATAAATTGGCAAAAAAAATCTATTTACCTAGATTCATAGTATCTCGGATGGAGATTGCAAATGAATCTCTGAAATTGCCAGTTGCATCTCGGAACCATTTTGATTCATTGAGAGCTTGTGCCGCTTCTTGGTTGGATCTCAACATTCGTTGTATGATCTTGCGGAGGGGATATAACAAACTATCGACCGTTCCAAGATTATATTTGTATTGGTACGCGGGATTTAAATAATACTCTATAAAAATTAAGCATAATGAATAAGTAATTAAGCATAATGAATTAAATTTAAATAATTTTTGAATATTAAATAAAAAATACTTGTGATGTGTATGTCATGGCCCATTTGATTATCCCATATTTGAGAGATAATTTCGATGAAGTGCTCATATTTGGCAAGAGAAATCATAACCCTCTTGATTTCTTCTTTTGCTTGGTGGATGTAGTGGTAGAGATGGTTCATTTGAAGCGTCTTTTCCATATCCACATGTCGTAGAACCTTGTACAAAGGTTCTACGGTGACAATTATTTTTGTGATGCAATCCCAGAAGCGCGTGTTGAGGATGTACTTCTCTGTTTGTTTTCTATCAATTTTTCTAGCATATCTTGATGAGGTTCATTCCTCACTTGTAAACATGGTTCTAAGGATCGTCTTTTTTTGTTGGAGCAACCTTAATGCGATGAAGTTGGTTCCAAACATTAGTTTTTTACCACTTGCTCCGAGGTTTGTGAAGAATCCACGAATGTCTCCTCTACTGCCTCCTCTGCTTTGAGGTACCCTCATGCTAGAACTCCAGCCAATTTGAGGACCGAAGGGAATTGAACCACTTTGGTCCATTGATCTAGCAGCCGAAGTCGAGCCGACACTATTTGTGCCACCGCTGCCACTGCCACCGTCATACTCAAAATGAGATCTGGGATAGTACATCCGATCTCTTTCTAATGCAGCGTGCTCCAATGAAGCTCGGATGTCGACTTCAAGTTCCGGATCCTCATCGTAATGGCCACCCCGAGCCTCGTAATGGCCATCGCTCATACCGGTCATTACCGAGCGGTACGATATTTGAAACCATAGCTCAAAGAATGACATTTAATAGGAAATAAAGGGTTGACCTTCTTGACCATAAATGGTATTGTTTAATATTTTGTTTGGAAAGATTTTCAAAATATGGTCATGCTTCTTGGTGGTTATTTTTTTGGTTCCGTTATGGATTTTAGCAAAGTTTTTAAATCATGAATATAATGATTTTTTATTATTTAATAAAATTTTATTTTTAAAATATTCTTAATCAAAATTTATAATTACTTTTATATCTTTTATTTGTCCATATCAAATTATACTTTTATTTATCAATCTTGATCGGTTTAGGCAAGATTTTATTTCCTTCATAATTGTTGTTATTTAATCATACCATGTCATACGATCTTTTCGAACAAGATACTAATAATTATAGTATTATACGATATCATACCATATCATACATTACTAAATCATGATGCACATTATCCAAACAAGGCCTTAGGTGTCGTTTGGTTGATCCACATTTTGCATGTTGTAGGAAGTACAAGTTTCTAAGAAAGTATAATAATTTATCTAGACCTCTTAGATAAGTCGTACTTCATGCGTTGTATACGAAAGAAAAAGACAATTATATTTTTACATTTGATGTTGTCAATATTATGAGATTAGATAATTTATAAAATTTTTTTTTTTTAAATAAAATATATAATTTGAAATAAAAATTATTTTTATATATAATAAATTATATATTATATTTGTTGTATATGAAAAAATAATACTATATTTTTATATATATGTGTTAAAATATTAATTTATAAATAAAATTTAATTTTTTTCATATATTCTAATATATATAAATTAAAATATTAATTTATAAAAAAATTATATTAATCATTTGACATATATTTTTTATCAATTAATTTTTTTATCAATCAAAATTAATTTTAGTACTTATCGAAAAAGATATGTGAATTTAATTTATGAAAATTATAATTTTTCACAAAATTTATTTTTGCTGTCAATCAAATTTGATTAATTTTAGTACTTATCGAAAAGTGAATTTAATTTATGAGAATTATAATTTTTCATAAAATTTATTTTTGATGTCAATCAAATGAGACTTTAATGCTTGATATGGGTGCAATGTGAATGACATGTTTTTATTAGTAAAGAAATGTGGTTGTCACAGTCGTAGGGCTTTTAAAGAAAAATATTGTCAATTAGAAATGTATTTTTAAGATATAAATAAATTAATCACATTTATTAATTTAAAGCATAAAACACAATAAATTTATAACATAAAATATTATAATATAATGAGCTAAAGGCTACTTAAGATAAGCTGAAACCCAAAAAAAAAAAAGAGAGACTATGTTCAACATAAATGTGACTAGCATAAGGTATGGACGACCAATTCACCACGGAAAGTGGATTCAAACCAATAGTCGTCCTCTTCCTTTGAAAAATGCGCATTTTTTAGGCCAAAATAAAAAATTTATTTTGAGGGCCCAACCGGGTTCGAACCGGTGACCTCTTGATCTGCAGTCAAATGCTCTACCACTGAGCTATGGACCCTTTGATTTTAAAAGTTGTGCAATGAAAAATTATTCTAATCAGCTAGATTAGATCATATCAAGAGTGATTCTTCATCTATCATCGTGTTAGGGGCCAAGTCAAACATTTTGTAGTGTGCCAATTTTTTTTTAAGAAAACTCGATGAGTCTTCAAAGATCCTTCATGCATCATGTTCGATATCAATAAAAAGTGATTTTGAGTTCAACAGAACTCAATTTCTTATAAGTTTGCAACAAAATATATTTAGAAAAAAAAAAATCACTCTTAAATTTGTCTCATCCACTCATTTTTGCAACTCTATCAATTGTTTTGGTTATTCACTTCGACATTATTTAATCTCTTGACAAGAAATCTTGAGCATATTTTGGACGAGGTTAAATCCTTCTGCAGTTCTGCACAATGACGACAAATGATAAAAAAAATCTCTTTCTTCTTCAGCACGGTCGTGACAAGGGGATGAGCGACGCCCTCTTTTGCATGATTGCAACGAGGTGGCAACCTCATGATGTTAATATGTTATAGATGAAATCTTGTATTCACATAGGATTGCGATTGAAGTGGTGAATGAGTGTGACGGAGTGACGGATGAAAAACCAAGCAAGGAAAATTTATTTGACTTAGTTGTATCATGTTTGTGCCTCATAAGATTGAGATTGAAGTGGTATAGGATTGAAATTGAAATGGTGAATTAGCGCAATGGACGAAAAATTAAGAAAAAAATATTGTCCTAGTTGTATCCTCTTTGTACTTGAACACGATTAAGTGTAGAAAACACTTGTTTAGTTTTTTAATAAAAATAATATGATAATTTCTGACGTGTCAAATACGTGTCGAACAACCAAGAGGTGTTGTATCCTAACAACATAATCACACAAGAAATCGATAAAATAAGGGTAAATAATTCTTCTTGGACGAATGGTTCTATTGAGGTCCCAGGACTTGCTCGGGGAAGTGCCCCTCAGTACCCGAGATAAGGCTGTGGTGTGGTGGCTTCCACTTTCAATGAAAGCTGTGGAAGGCCACGTGGCTGCACTACAGAGCATCCCCTTCCCATCTCGCATTTATAGTTGAATTCAACTTGACAATTTTACAAATGATTGGACTCAATCTTTAATTCATTTCGATTTAGTTTGAACCTGATTAACAATACTAATGGTAAGTTTGTTTTGTTAAATAAAATAAAATTGAATTGAATAATAAATGAAAAAAATTAAATATAAATATTTTAAATTTAATATACTTCGAATATAATATTAATTTTATATTATTTGATGCATATTTTTTTCTAATTTATGCACTAAATAAATAATGAATATTAATTGATATTATCGTATCTTAAGAAGGAGCATGCTCTAAGTACTTTGGACATAAAAAAGGCTCAAATAGGAAGTGTCAAGACAGGTGAAAGAGTCAAGACAGGTGAAATTGCCTTGCCTACCCATATTACATACTTCACCCAAACAATGGCATTAGCTTACTGGTGAACTCCAGGTTTTAGAGTGCTACCAGCAAATAACGATGTGAGCGTGGAGTTTAGTGGTGCACCTGCAATATGTTATCCTGCAAAATCACGTTTTGTAAAGGCAGCTTGTTCTTGTACTTCTAGACAAACTGTTCTACCAAAGATTGGTATCCATACCCGGCACTTCAATCATGTAAACCTCCTTTTTTTTCTGAAGAGAAAGCAAGTTTGTTGTTGCAGTAGTCATAAGTAGTTAAATTTTAGTTGAGTTACCAATAATTGACAGTGCCCTAATTTGATGCTAAACATACAACACTTTACAGCATTATGAGCTAATAGTTCATCTGAAGCAGATTTAGCCACACATTTTAATTAGTCCCACCACATATATGGGATTATTTCTAAACAATTGAATCATATGGAAGATTATTAGCAAACACCAGTAATCAAAATCTACGCATATAAGAAATTTACTTCAGTAACAAGTCAAAGTCCAATTAACCAATTCAGTTAACTACTTTAGGAACATATTAAAGTCCAAATTATATGGTTGCTAAGATATCCATGTGTAGGAGCAAAAAATTTTATCTGGTAGGATTATAAATCATGTCCAACTCTTATAATTTAGGTTACAGAAAACAAGCTATAGAAATAGTTAACATGTTTTCAGGGCTCTTTCAACTTAAAATCATCGAGTCTACTTTCCCCTAATCAGTCTTTTCCACATTTGAAACTCGTAATGTCTTTTTCTTTCAAGCGTCTTGAATCTTTAATACCACTTTTAACAGAAGCCTAATGAAGGATCAGTTCAATACTTAAGAAAGATAAACCCTAATGTCATGTATTATGCTTTCTGTGGTCCTAATTTATTCACATCTAAAAATGAAAAAAATAAGTATCCAAAGCTACCCTTTTGTGTACTCCCTACTCACGTGGTTTGCCTATCCATCAATAGGAATTGCATCAAAATGAGAGGATTGTATATATAAGGGAAAATGTTGATATCAAAAGTGCAATAATTGCTTGCCAAATGGAGCACCATGATATAAATAATTGATATCATAACTCACCAACCAAATAAAAGTCCTAGATATAAGACACCATGATATTACCCTGAGACCAGTGTAGAAGGTTTGCATAAAAGCAAGTATTTTGCTAGAATATAGAAGAATTGTACAATTAATTCATCAAATTAATCAATTCATAAATAAATGAGATCCACATCAAAGTTGAGCAAAATTTATCTTACACATGTACTGTGAACAATAATCCTAAGAATCAGTGTTGGCTTACACGTCTATGTAGGGGCATATACATGATGAAACACAGCATCCCCAGCAGAGAAACCAGATTGGATCCAACCCATTATTTTGCTTCCTTCTTTCAGTTGTTGGTATAAGCCACATGCGTAAAGCAAACAGCCAAAATCTTCCACTGCATCCCATCCAATCCACCACCTTTTAAATAACAAGCGTCCATTCCCACTGCTCAGATCATTATCCTTCAGAAAATACAAGGTACAAAAAAGCCCCTCATTCACCAGCTTCAAAAATCTGCAATATGAGAAGGAACAATTGTTACACCACAAGTTTGATCCATCTCTCACAAGTAACCAAAGGTTTTACTTCAAGTACTCACCATCTTTCTTTTTCAGCACACTCCTTGCAAACAGCAAGCAGATGATCAAAAAGCCCACTCCTGCTGCCCCTCCCACCACTATGGCCACTGTCTTCCCTGTTTGCCCTGATCACCAAGAAACAATCCAAGATCATCTCTTGTACTACAATTGAATAGAACCTACCTCTAAACAAAAGTTCTACACTAGACGATAAATGTTAACTTCAGTACACGGAAATTAAATGCAAAAGACAATGTGATGTATGGCACACGAAAGACTTGTTTCAGATCTCAAGAATCAGACAAAAGGATGAAAAGGATACTTCAGATCCTCACATAATTAAGTATCAATAAGAAGTACCATAAAACAAAAGGCTTATGTTATAATTTTCTCTCTAATTTTTTGAAGAGAAGAAAAGGAAGCTGGAAGTCCAATTCAGATAGAAGAAAGCAACTAGGAAACTCTAAATTAAACAATTATCGATTTAACTATGAAGCTTATGATGGGTTCAAAAAGAATAGAGATGGGAGATTGGGTCATGTCAACAGTGATCACCTCCAACGCCGCCGCCGCCGCCGCCGCCTCCACTGCCAGAGGTGGCGACACCATTGGCGTAGTAGCTGTAGCTAATGTAGCACTTATCGAGGTAGACCTGGCCGGAGGCGGCGCCGCCGCACTCCACCTCGGACTTCTGAACAGCCTGGGCCACGCAATCGCTGCAGTCGCTGGTGGAGAGGTCGCCCTCGCACTGCGCCATGGTGTAGACGGAGCCGTAGCTGGTGGCATAGAACCCCTTCCCGCCGGAGACGCCGGTTTGGAGCTGGGCGAAGGCCGTATCCCGCTTGACCTCGAAGTTGCCTCCGCCACCGCCGGATCCGCAGGTCTTGTAGAGCATCTGGGTGCCGGAGACCTGGGGGAAGCCAGAGACCTGGTAAAGGGCGTAGCACCCAGTGAGCTGGATGCGGGCGGCGGCAGCAGCGCCACAGAGGGACGACCACATGGGAAGGAGGCGGCCGACGCAGGATGAGCAGTCGGAGGGCGAGAGATCGCCGCGGCACTGGAAGAGGCCGAAGAGGGACTGCCCGCCGTAAGAGTTAGAGGTAGTCGTCTTGTAGAACTTGGAGGTGGAGGCCTGGGCGGCGAGGGAGGAGGAGAGAGTGGCAAGGGTCTGGCTATAGGCGGTGGCGCCGCCGGAGAGGGACTGGTTGGCGCAGCCCTTGTAGACCAGGTTGTAGAGATCGGCGGCGGTGGTGGGAGGAGGGAGAAGCGAGAGGGAGAGAAGTGTGAGAGCGGCGGATAGGGTTAAGAGTGGAAATGGTGACGGTGAGCTCGGAGGAGGAGGAAGAGGAGAAGCGAGGAGATGGTGGGCTTTTGGAATGCCCATCTACTACGAATGGGGGATTCACTCTCTCTTTCTCTTCTCTTCTTCTTCTCTCTCTATCTCCATCTTTCCTTTCATTCGGTCATTTATTAATATTTAATGGTAATTCGGTAAATAAGTGAGACAGGTGGCTTCGGTCAATTTAATATGATATTAACGTCTTTAAACTCCATGATTAATGACCAAGTAAAGTTAGTCCACTGTAACTTGTACATTGATTGGTTAATAATCACACCTCAAGCTAAAATGTAAGAACAGCAGCAGAAAGATCAAAGATGGCTCGAAGGTCCGAGCTGTGACTGTGAGCATGAGCACTTGAGTTGTTCAGATCATTAGGTCACGTTGACGTCAATTCCAATAAGTTGCTGATGGGATGGCTGTGGTGATGAGATCAATGTAGGGAAATGAGGTGGTAAAGAAGTCTTCAGTGGCAGACTAAAGGAATGCAGAAAGGTTGAGATAAGATTGTAGCTAGACTCCTTTGAGATTGTTTGACTTGATTGCGGTGTTTTCTCTGTAGGGTTTTTGTTTAGACTTTGAGTTAACATGTGTGGGTATTTTGTCATGGCCATTGTCAATATGGAGTTATGAACTTAGCTCGATGAAGGTTCATATGCAATCAGGAAAGGTTCGTGTTGTAGAGTTGGTACAGGGTTTCATTTTTCCGAATTAGGTTGGGCACGATTTTTTTTTTTGAGTTAGCCCGATTTGGTTTGATAATTCAGGCCCGACACAATTTGCCCAATCCAATCTAAAATGCATAAAATATTTTTTTATTTATTCATCATTATTAACAGCAACGTATGTCGACCATAGAGAGAGTTTATAACTTATAAAATTCTGAAAAATCAGTATAAAAAAAAATTCAAAGGTTTTGCCTGGCAAGAATAGTCTCCTAGTGCACTTTTGGCAAGTTATCACTTACCAATTGTGTCATTCGACTTTCAAGCTCTTCTAAAATATCAAATGTTATATAAAACACACTGTGATGAAGCAAAATCATTTGCTTTTTCATGTAGCCTAGTTATAAACAATTGAAATGGAGCCAAAACAGCTATTGCCTACTGGTATACCTGTCGCTTTGCTTAACGAGAGTGATTCTTTTATTAATTTTGCTCTTAGAAGTTGATGCTTGGGTTAATTTTAATTTAATAATCTAGATTTGATGCGAGTTATGGTATAGTTCTTATTTTTTTCATTTAATTTTATAAATTTCAATTTAGAATATTATTATTTAAATTGAAATAGACACATAAATTGCACATTCAAAATATATAAAACATTCTTTTATTACAATTTACCCATAGCTACAAGAAACCTCATCAATTTTTATATTTTTTTAATTTTCAACTACAAGTCACGTTGGTACCAGTTTATAAATAAACTATTATAACTAAATTTAAAACTCAGATGGACTAAACTATAATTTTTTTAACTTTGAAGAACAAATTAGAACTCGCATTAAATTATAAGAATTAAATTACAATGACTATTTTTCATTTATATCTTTTGCAGCTTTGTGCCTACGGGAATTTTAGATAGGCTATATACACCCGGAGGGCTGTTTACAATTTGTTAAAAAAACAAATAATTGTTTTTTTTTACTGATTCCAATCTCAAGGGAACTATATACAGTACAATTGGAAGAAAAATTGCCTGTATCCAGAGGCTTAATATTTGTATCATTTTTTTTAGTACTAACGCACCATTCACACATGAACAAGTAGACAACATAATAGTAAAATGTAACGCTGGAGTGCGATAGCCCAGTATGTAAATTATCAAACCAAAAAGAAAATCTAAGGGCAAAATGAGTAGCAAATTAAAGGTGTATTTGGCAATTGAAAATTGCATGAATAGATAGTGAAACATCATCTCAAAACTGAACTCTCTTTCCTATTTTAACTAACCTAAGTTTAAGGAGATAAATAAAGAGCAGACCAACACCAATACCTCTGATGATGCTTCTAAATGCAAGCTGATCGAATGTCACTCCACAAAATAGCAATCATAAATTACCATTCTGCAAAATCAGTATAGAACTATTTCTGAAATTGCTTAAGAAAAACACCTGGAACTGAGATAATGATATTTCCCACTACAATGGGAACCTAATGAAACTTATGAATTGCGCCACCCTTTGAAGCTGGAGCATCTAATAACCCCTCTCTTGGACTCGCTGTGGGTATCCATTTCCCCTTGGTCGACTAATATAGTCTCTGTCATTATCTTGCCTGCTACCCCGGCCAAAAATCCGGACTCCAAAACGCCCTCGTGATGTCTCAGATGGGTATCCGCCTCTTCCTCTGCCTCTTTCTGCCGAGAGAGAGAATAAGTTAAAGTTATCCCACCAGAGAAGAAAATTTTAACAGGACAAATGTGATGCAACAAAACAGAAATCCAAAAACATAGCAGGTGAAAAGGAAAAAGTTGTGCGCTCAGAAAATTCATGCATTCAGAGTTCCATTACCATATTAATGTGTATTACAAGCATGACCAAATTTGACCATTGTGATTCACGTAAAAGATAAATCAGCAATTTGTTTTTCAAAAGTGAGATAAAGAAGTTGCATAGTTGAGTATTTTATTAAAGGTAACAATTGTTTCAAAGTTGTAAGAGGAAATAATTGAATCATACATAAAATATATGCATATTTGACTGCTTATGTTTCAGCTAGAAAAAAAATTTATTTGTAGATGAAAGAATAATTTACAGTCACACTGATCAAAATTCGCCCTCTTGCTTTTGGGGTAGCATTAGGAAGGTAAGAAAACACATTTGAGAACTATAATTGATGGCCTGCATATATGGCCAAGATTTTGGATTCTCTCAGAATGTTTAATTTAATAACTTCTTTGGAATAGGCTAGGGAGCAAACTACAACTACACATGGATATCTTATCCCATATATTCTGAATAGTTTTCCTGGAGTGGAAAGGATAAAAAAGTGAACTCTCCATGCTCCCTCCTCTCTCATTACGATATCATTACCCTATGAACTTAATATATGTTGTCTATGGTAAGTGGAAAGGATCAAAAAATGAGAACTCCCAACGCTAGTTTCACTAGTATGAATAACCAAGTGGAAAGGATAGAAAGGTGAACTCTCCATACTCCCTCCTCTCTCATTACAATATCCTTACCCTATGAACTTGATATATGCTGTCTATGGTAAGTGGAAAGGATCAAAAAATGAGAACTCTCGATGCTAATTCCATGAGTATGAATAACCAAGTACTCCCCCTTCTTTCAATATACCATTTCTTTAAATATTGGCTTCTAAAGTCCATTGCAATTTTAAAGCCACTATGAACAATATAACCCATCTACAAAAACAGGTGTTGCAATCATGAATACACACGCATAAGAAATTGAAATTCTACGAGTTCAGTTATGATCCAGTTCATAAGATTGAGTTCCATAGGTGACCTAAGTTTTCATACTGCTATGGTGGTTTTGTCAACAGAATCAATTAAAATGAAAAAAATGTGTTATTTAAAAAATATAACAAAAAACTATTCAGAATACCAAACACTTTGGATGATGCAAAATTGCAAATATTTAATTATTTTTTAGATAAAAAGACTCGGATAACTTACTTCCTCGCGAAGCACCACTGTTAGGTCTTCTCCCCTCAACATGAATCAGCCTCCCATTTAACTGTATTGGAGATGCCTGCAAATGCAAAATCACTCGCTGTAAAACATACAAAAATATTTCCAAAGAAGAGAGAGTAGACGATTGCCTTGTGCAGAACCTAATGCCTAATGGTACTTGATATTAAAAATATTTGTTTGAACAAAAAAGGTTCCATAAGAAACAAGGACATAAATCTAGTAGCTCGTGGAAGTACGACTAGTAGGTTGAACAATGACAAAGTTCATTCTAAATTGATATAAAGAATAAATGAGTCGAAATCCTGATTGGACTTGCAAGTTTAACAGTCAAGGTTTATGGGCTAGAATCAGCCATCAAACAGATGGAGGTTATCAAAGAAAGCAGTTTAAGCAACAAGGGAAACCAAATGCAATATTCATCAGTATTTAGGTAAAAGTATATAATATTTAAATTAGCCCATAGTCAATCTGCAGGACCTGGAAAATAGTTTAGATTAGAATTATGAGAAAATGGCAAACCTTAAGTGCATTCTGCACACTAATTGCATCTTCGTATTCAATGAAGGCATAAAAAACATCAGACTCCTGCAAATAGCATACAAACAGAACTAGTGAGTGAAAAATTGCAACGAATGTCAATAAAGCTGTATATTGATAGATAATGTGGGAGAAGCAAAGGGAACATAATAAGGGGTCTTCTTCCCTTGTTTGCACAGCATTTACCTTGCGGCTTCTAATAGAAACACCATCAGGCCTAAGCCTACCAAAGTGCTTAAAGACTTGCTCAAGGTCCAAAGGTGAAATAGATGAAGGGAGATTTCCTACATAGACAGATCTTGCATCACCTGTATATAAAAATAACAACATAACAGGATAAGACTTTTAAAAAAACACTAGGAGCATAGAGGTAAGAAACAGGAAACTCTTGCTGAAACTTATGTATCAATTTCGTTGTTTGGAGTTGATTCAGGTATATAAAGGGGTAAGATCTTATTTATATCAAAGATCAAGCAATCATTGCACACATTTTACTATAACAATCTAAATAGTAAGAGACTTGGCTGTGTGAGATTATTAGTCCTGATTTGATATGAGAGGGCTGACTCTTCCATTGTAAAGGTAGAAACATGTGGATTACTCAAAAAATATGCTGTACAGAAAATACAAGACAAGGGGAAAACCTTCATCTTCAGCTGTCGGAACTTCCTCAACTGCCTCTGAGCCGAACTTTTCAGCAACAACAGCAGGCTGTGGTTGAGAAATTGGCTGCGAGGTATGAGCCCATTCTGAAGCCACTTGAGTGGTCTTGGCCGAAGATACTGGATGATGCACGGATTGTCCAGATTGGCCTTTAGCACGAAGCTGAAATACAAAAAATATTAGTGTTATACGAAATCCCATGTAAGAAAATTTGGTGAATGAATATTCTGCATACAATAGAGGCATATGTCTGTTTTGTTGGCTCTCCAACTGGTTCTTCTATGGTGGTCGGAGGTGGTTCCCTTGTGACCTCCACTGTACTTGGATATGAAGTAGTATCTTCAGCAGGAGGTTCATCTACCCTTTCATCAGGCTGTGGAAGCTGCTGTGGTACTTCAGAAAAGCTATAATTCTCGCCAGCGTCATTTTCTTCCACATGCACTGGAGGCACCAAATCACAAGCTTGAACCTCTTCTCCGAGCATGTGGTAATCAGAAACTGTCAAAATCAATGAACAAGATCATGATAAGCATAAGCACAAGGTGGAAGAAAGAACAGAAAACATGAGAAAAACAATATCATTCAGAGGAACGTCCAGGATTTGGGCAAAGTTCTTGGAAAGAAGAAATTTGAGGACAATAACAAATTACTATCTCTCATACCCATAAAAGTATCTGTAGGCATATAACAAAGTGTGATATAAATGTCTGTGTACATAAGCAGTAGATAAGTTTTCAGCCTATGGTGTTATCATAACCTACCATCAACATTCTTTTATCCTTTTCTTTCTTGAATAGTAGTTGGAAAGTTGGAATATTATGAATTTTCTCGCTCAATGGAACAGATGGTTGCAAAATACCTCTTTCAACAGAGAAACAAGTGTCACAAAGAAAAAGCTAAATAAATGAGATAAACCTATTACATACACAAAATATTTATCCATATTACTATGTGGTTGAGTACATAGACTTTTCCACCATTGGGCTATGCTCAAGACTATCTCTAGTAAAATAAAAGATTAGACTAGTATGATTCTACTAATTCAAAAGATATTTTCCTATGCCACCAATTTTATTCTCCAGTGGAAGTGTAAAACTGCACCTGATTTTATCCCTAATTACCACTGAGTTCTGCATAGAATGAGCACACCCTCTCAACCCACTGTGACTTGAAATTTAGCCAACAATAATTATGTTACCAATAGGGTATTTCTGATGGTTCATGTAGATGGGTTTTTACATACAAAACTAATTTTTAGATTCAACATGCCCCAGAAAAGAAAGAAAATCTCACAGAAACAGATTTCAAGTAGAAAAGGAGAATCAGAGCTTAGTATAAATAGATGTTAGAGAAAAATAGAATTGACTTCCACTATTTTCCCAAGCAAATGTTACCTGTTTCTGGTACAGAATTGGACACATTTAAATTGGACTCAAAATCATTTTGTGCCAATAGAGTTGCTGGGTGTTGATGAATATGTTCCTCCTCAAGGAAGTGAAAAATGTCATTAAGAACAAAGTACCCTTTCTCCTGAGGAGCAAGAAAAAAGGTTTGCACAAATTTCCTCCTCACGCTATAGTCCTCCAGTTGAACATAGCCCGAAACCATCACCATAACTCCACCATTCCAAGACTCCAATGAGTGAGCTGATTTAATCTCAATCCCCTTAAAATTCAGGCACATAACAAGACGATGGATTTGCTGCAAAATTTTACAATAATTATTTCAGCAATATAACATCACAACATTGTTAATCATAAAATGTTATAGGAAGACGTTCGCACAGTCATAACTCATAAGGCAAATAACTTAGTTTTATAAGAGAAAATTGCAAGCAAAGTCCATAGTAATTGCTACAGCACGGACTACCATATATAGTTATAGGTGGAATATGGCCAAAATAAACTGTGTAATTCTGTATTTTATATGAAAATAAGCAACCAGTGCAAATCAAAACCAACTGGAACTGAATCATCCTAGTTTGAAATTTATAAGAGGAGATGTTCATCAAATTCAAAACTGTCGACATGGAGTATAGACCTTAACCTTGATTTGATCCATGAAATAATTACTAAAATACCTCACATAAATTGTCTGAAAAATACAAAACTACATCAGAAAGAAGTTTGAAACAAACAAACTGTAATGGAGAAAATATGCTGATATAGACAATCATATCCTACATCAGTCGTTACCTTGAAAAAAAATTAAATATATCTCTATTTTGATGACAATTATATTTCAAGAATATTTAACTTGATGGAAACTAGACCCGCCAATTATAGTCCCGACCCAATAGCACAGCCCGGCCAAGTAAAATCGGGTTCAGGCTGAGTATTATCGTGCTTGGGCCGTTATCAGACCGGTCCGACAAAGCCCGAACCGTTAACGTGCCAGGCCAGCCCGAAAGCTCAATAAACACTATTCGGTCGGGTATTAACGGATTTAAAACCCATTAATTATCAGGTTTAAGCCAAGTCAACTCAATTTTTATCCCTTTTCGTGCTATCGGGATAAACGGGCCGGGCTGTTATTATTCGTGTCATGCTGGTGATTCCGGGCACGCATTTTTTTCGTGCCAGGACCGAGCAAAACAAATTTCAAGTCAGCCCGGCCCGATAACTCAGGCCTGACATGATTTTCCAGGCCTAACAGAAACACAAAAAGTGCAGCAGTTGAAATGTACTGACCTAGTAAGCAAAAACCACATTCACAAAGCGTAATAGCTAAAATCTTTTGTAACTTGAAAAGTCAAGGCTAGACTATATAAACAAGTTGCTACCACCTTCCAAAGTTGCATTAACAAAGGGACATTAACAAAAGTTGTATCAGAAACTGGCAATATCTGTACATGATTGGTCATTAAATAGTTTATAGTTCAAAGTTCAAATATGCTCTTCGTTGATAATCTCTGTTGATAGAAACTGCCTGAAAATTTTGGAGCTTTAAAATGTAACTTGATCTCTCACAGTATCCCAGGATAGTTGAAACAAACTATAACCAAGCCAATATTAGTTCTATATTTGTTTTCATGGAAAACTTGTAGATTGAGAAAAGAAAATTTCCATTCAAAAGCATAACATTATATTGCAAATCACCTATAAAAGCACAGTCGAAAATAAACCATAAGTGGATAACACTGTCTGACAATGTAAAACAAAAAATATCCTCTTTTCATTTTGACTGCATGCTGATGCCTTGAGATTAGGTAAAGAAAAATAGACAAGTAAACGCATAAAACAAATCAAAGGGAAAAAAGAATCGGCATCTCTGAACAATACCACCATCCCGGTAGCCGTTTCAGTGGAAGTCCCATCGAATCGCACCATGGAGCTAACATCCGTATAAAACTGATGCACAAGTTCCGGCTGCTGCTGAAGAATCCTATAGTACTGCTCCAAGAAATACGCGCCCACCTGCATCAGTTAAAAAAATACCACATAAAAAAGCGAAAAAAAATAAATCAACCAAGAGAAGCTGAAAAAATAGGGCAGGAGCACTTCGTCGCCCCTTCGATGCGCTCGATTCGACTACCTGGACTGCACCTACGTGACCCGGGTACAGAGAAGCCATCGCTGCGCATGCAAAGGAACCGACCTTCCAACCCTAGATCGGGCAATAACACGTCGATCGAACCGAGAAACCACTTCCAGCCGGGTTGCGAGACGGGCTGGGTCCCGATCGCGCGATTCCAAGGAAATAAGTAGTTGGGAGAAATCTGAAGAAGAAAAAGGAGAGAGAGCCTCCGGATTCGATCGCACCTCCCTCTCCCTACTTCCTCCGCTGCACTCCCTCTCGATAGGGATTTCGTCGATTGCTTTCTTTCTCTATCTTCCTCCACTTCGCCACAGGCAGAGAGAGAGAGAGCGAGCGAGCGAGATCTCGAGGCAGCGCGGATTTATTAAAAGGGAATTCGTGACACGTTTCGCCGGAGAGTGATGCGGGCAGTACGAAATGGTTCGCGATAAGGCGACGGCAGCCGTTGGATTCGCGGGGCCCGCTCGCGGAAGCGGAGGCCGCTCGCGTAAAAGTACTCTCCTTCTTAAAACCCCGGTCCACGAAGAACACACTTGCTGATGGCACGTGCGCAGCCCGTGCCGTACTTTTAATTAAAGTGACAGCTAAGAGAAAGATTTAGGAAATAATTTCAAAAAATATAAAGATCACGATTACGTCTGAAACGCCGTAAATATCTTTATTTATATATACACGGCGACTGCCAACGAGACAAGGGGGATTAGCTGAAGGTGACGGTTTAGCTTTCAGGATTAGGGGCGGTAGTTGTATCGTCATCCTTCTTCGTTTGAAATAAACTTCGTCATCCTTTTCAATGATAATGAAATCATCGCGATTGAAGACGATTCAATCTGCGATGCTGTTTTTTTGAAAGGAAAATCATAGTTTTGGTCCTTTTTTTTCTTTCCTTTTTTTTTTTCTTTTTTTTCTTTTTCTTTAAAAAAAATTAGTCTCTATAATTTAAAAATTTTGATTTTAGTCATCACATTTTACTTCCGTTTAGAATTTGATCACTACCGTCAAATAAGATTTAAACGGTGCTGACATGAATAATATGTGTTGATTAGACAATGCTGACGTGGAATCTGCAGGGATCAATTTTGTAAATTATAGGGACTAAAATCAAAATTTTGTAAACTATATGGACTAAAATCAAAATTTAATTAATTTTTTCTAATAAATATAAAAAAAATTACATGATATTTTTTTAATTTATTTATAAATAACCATAATATTTAAAAATATTAAAATTGAACAAAAATTTTACCAATTAAGGTGATTTATTTTGAATTTTATTTTGAAAAGAGCGATGACATGTTTATATATTTAGTAGGGGTGAGCACGAGTCGAGACATCCCGGCTGTCCCGGTCTAGCCCGACCCGAAAAGTCGGGACAAATCCCATCCCGGTTCAAAATCGGGACGGGACCGTGACAAATATGTCTGTCCCGATTAAAAATCGGGACGAGACCGAGACGATACAAAAAAATCGAGATTATCCCATCCCGACCCAGTTTATAGTATAAGTAATATTAAATATATAATATTTTAACGGAGATATGGTATGTCTCGGGACGGGACCGGGACGATACAAAAAAAATCAGGATTATCCCATAACGGAGATATTTTAACGATTTATATATATATATATTATTAAATATATAATATAAACCGGGCTGGGACGGGACAATCCTAATTTTTTTTGTATCGTCTCGGTCCCGTCCCGATTTTTAATCGGGACGGACATATTTATCCTGGTCCCATCCTGATTTTGAACCGGGACGCGATTTGTCCCGACTTTTCGGGTCGGGACATCCCGACCCGTGCTCATCCCTACTAAATATATAAACGTGTCATCGCTCTTTTCAAAATAAAATCCAAAATAAATCACCTTAATCGGTAGAAAGTTTGATCATTTTAATATTTTTAAATATTATAGTTATTTATAAATAAATTTAAAAAATATCATATAATTTTTATATTTATTAGGAAAAATAATTAATTAAATTTTGATTTTAGTCCCTATAATTTATAAAATATTGACTTTAGTCCCTATAATTTATAAAATCTTAATTTTAGTCCCTATAATTTACAAAGTTGATCTCTGCAGGCTCCACGTCAGCATTATCCAGTCAGCACATATTATCCATGTCAGCACCGTTTAAATTTTATTTGACGATAGAAATTAAGTCCTAAACGAAATTAAAGTATGATGACTAAAATTAAAATTTTAAAACTACAAATATTAAAATTAAATTTTGAAAAAATGGTGGGGATCAAAATTATGATTTTTTCCTTTTTTTTTAATTAAGGTTATCCAAAATCGCTTGTGTCAAACATCACGTGACTTGAAGATATCAAGATAATGACTTGCGACTCCGGCTTAGGCCTTATTGTGTTTGTGTTCCTTTGCGAACACAAGACATGAAAAGCTTGACGCAATTATAAATGGTCGATTAAATATATTATAAATAAAAATGGAAAAAAAAGATATGATGATTTAATTACAGTCGTATTAAATATTTAGTAATATATTAACACAATAAATATATTAACCGTTTGTATATAAATTATGTTTACCCAATTATGTTTACAAAACCTTACCGATTAATTTTCCAATAGCTTTTTAGATCGATGGAAATAAAATGAAATTCATAGAGGAATATGATGATACTCATGAGTAGGGATGAGCATGGGTCGAGCGTCCCGGCCGTCCCGATCTGGCCCGACTCGAAAAGTCAGGACAAATCCCGTCTCGGTGCAAAATCGGGACGGAACCGAGACAAATATGTTCGTCCCGATTAAAAACCGGGACGGAATCGAAACGATACAACAAAAACTCAGTATATGACAAAATCAATATACTTCGTATTCGGGATCGAGACCGAAATACATATTTGTGTCCCGACTCAAAATCAGGACGGGATCGAGACATACCAAGTCTCGGCCCGTCCTGGCCCGAGCTCACCCCTACTCATAAGGATGGAAACAAAGTATGATTTACATACTTTTTCACCTGAAAGGTTAGTAAAGGCGGGTCTTTTTACTAGGATTTTTTCCGAAAAAAGTTTGATTCGCTTCGTCTATTTAAGATTATTGCTTTATTATATAATTTTTTATAATAATTAGTTAAGTGCCTTAAATAAATAAAAAAATAGTTAAGTGACAGTGCATTCTTGCTTTATTATATAACTTTTTTATAATAATTAATTAAGTGCCAGCTCATTCTTGCTTTATTATATAACTTTTTTATAATAATTAATTAAGTGCCAGCGCAACGACTATGAAAAAAAATCATAAGTTGCTATACTTAATTTTATTTTCCTTTTCATCTAATTAATTTTGAATTTTCCTAAATTTTAAGAAATATTCTATAATTTTATTTTGAATTAATTACTAAATATATTCTCACTTTTGATAATTTTTTATAATCTATCACAATTTTTAATTTTTCCTAATAAATATACTACATTTTTCAATTTCTTTCAATTATATTCCAACATTAATGCAGTATTAAATTTATCGTTTGGATGCTAATGTGGATCAATATTGACACATCAGCATCCCAATGAATAATTTTTTTTAAAAAAAATTATATCATCAAAAATGGAAATCTCGGTGGGGTCGCCTTGTATGAATTTTTCATCTTGTGTGGAATTTGCTTGCTTTGACAAAAAAAAATACCAAAAAAATACGAACTTTGAACATTTTCTCATTTTTAGCATAAATTTTTTCCGTTAGCAAGAAAATACACGAACTTTAATTCTATTATCCCGTTTAGCATGCACCGTCATTTCTGACGGTTTTTACTGACATGGTCGTTAACGACGACGATGTAGCAAGTTACTTATTTTTTCACCGGTCGAGTAAATATTAACATAAAATTACGAAATTACTCATTCCCGAAGCTAATATTTTTTGAATTGGGGACGGGCAAAATGGTAATTTGCCCATCGTCTTCAAGTTGGGTACGCTCGATGCCCTAGTTCTTATTTTACCTGCTCGAACACTATGAAAATTAAGAACTTTATTGTCGCCATTGTCGTCGAATTAGGGCACGCCTTCCTGTCACCATTGTAACCGGATTTGGGCACGAAGGGACGATCATGTCAGGAAGGCAAACCGTGGGACGAATGGAGGAATCTTTAGTGAATTCATCACAGGTCGTTGCTTCGCACTGCTGCCATAACGTTCAAGTTATTTTGTTCACCGCATGGAGCTAAAGAAATTCCAGAAGAAGATTTTAGGGATGCATACATTAGAAGGTATGATCTCTTGTAATCACCCAACTCTAAAGTCCTATCTTGATTCTAATCACCCACTCCTATCTTTCGACCGAAAAATGATTGTCACTTATTTATGTTGCATGATCCTGTGAGTCACCGCGACACAAAGGATATTCTGCGATGTTTGATTGATGAAAAAAAAAAATCTTCTCGAGAAGCTGAAGCTAATGGAATAAATGATAGAATTGAGCAAGATGAAAAAAATGACATTTCAAGAAAAAATTGCAACACTTGAAGATGAGATAGCTCAACTGATGAATGACAAAAAACAAGTCAATTTAAAGAAGGGCAGTGTGTGTATGGTGCTTTTTGTTGTATATATCGTGTTTTCTAATATGTTATTTAGAGGTGGGAACAAAGATAATAGCCTAAAGCTACTGCCATGAAGTAGTTTGATTTATGTATTTTGATGTTACTCTCGCATGTGTATTTGAAGACAATATGTTTTGGCATGTTTCAATTTGTTAGCAGTGAACTGTACACCAAAAAATATGAACTTTCACATATTTGCGAGAAAAAATATGAACTTTTTCGTTTTACCTAAAAAAATATGAAGTTTGCCTCTTTAACTTAAAAATACATGAACATTGCCACTTTTAATTTAAAAATACATGAACATTGCCACTTTTAAGATAAAAATATATAAATTTTACCACTTTAACCTAAAAATACATGAACTTTATCATTTATAGCACAGTACGTAATTCAACTACTACACACCTTTCCACATACATAAAACTTATAATGACATATAATCCACACAAAACTAAGTAATTTAATTACAGACAATCTACATCAATTCACATCAATACACATAAATCTACATCAATACACACAAATCCACATCAATCCACATACATTCATAGTCAATCCACATAAATTCAAATACATCCATAGTCAATCCACATACATTCATAGTCAATCAACATCAATGATGTCAATAAGTTTCCATATCTTGCATGAGCAACTATTTGTTCCAACTCTACAACATAATTGTTATCCATGTGTTTAACCTCAAACTTCATATATTCAGCATGTGTTGCTATGCAGAAGCCACTAACGACCTTGTTATCTTCTATTTTTCTCCTAATTATAGGGCATATGGTATCATCACTTTTCATTATCATATCTCTCTTATCAATCATCCTTTTCATTAATGTCCTTTTGATGTTCTCTAACATGTCAATCAAAAGCATATTTCTTGCATTCAAAATGTATCAATTAAAATATTCAGATATGTTATTGTCAATGACCTCACATTTTAGCAATGTACTGATTTTAAACCTACATAACTTGTCTAAACCAATTTTAATGAAATCATCATGTGCAACTTGAGAAAGTAACTTCATCTCATACATGTGTTCATTGAATTCAGCTTTTGTGGTGCTCTTTGCAGTCTTCCAGAAAAGGTTCTTCAAAGATCCCTCATGCTTCTTCTTCTAGTAGCATATAAGTGTCTTGCACAGTTTCTATGATCTGCATTAGGCATAAAAGCCCTAACTGCATTTTGAAGACCCTACAAAAAGACAAACAAACAAAAGTAGAGTCTATATGATACAAAAAAAATAAACATAAGACAAAATAATAAATTTATTACCTTATGTTCATCACTTATAATTGTCCATACAAAACCATCTGCAATGGCTAAGTGTTCAGTTAATCTTATAAAAAATTATGTGTTTGGTGAAATGGTACACTAGAGGGGGGTGAATAATGTGTTATCTAAAACTTGTTGCCTAATTTCGGTTTTAATCATTTCTTAAATTTTTTAGGCAAATCGTAATTTATCGACTAGATGCAGAAGCAAAAGTAAATCAATTAAATACAAACAAAGATACAATACTAACACAGAGATTTATAGTGGTTCGGCCCTAATGCCTACTCCACTACCTAAGCACCTCGCTTAGGATTTCCAAACTAAGTTTACTAGATTAAATTACTAGATTAAATTACTAGATTAAATTGATTCCTTACACATAGGACTTTGACCCGAAGAGTCTCACTCTCAACCTAAGACACTTCCACACCTGGAAGTCTCCGCCTTCTTACCGAGAGCACTCTTCCACCTCAATCCTAAGGGACAACTCAACTAATCCTAGTAAACTATGTTTACACAAGTGGCTTTACACCTTTTACACCAAGGCAACCACTTACACACAAGACCTAACACTAGGTCTTCTTACAAGCTCAAATTCAATGAAATAAACAAGAAAATATACAAGTAATTGAGCAAAAATATAACAACACGAATACTTAGCTCTAACACAATAAATCCTAGCTCCTCTTGATGCCTTGATGATGAATGAAATCAAGTTTGAAGGAAAACTTAAGGAATGAAAAATCAAACTAGGATTTCTCTAAGAAGTGGCTCAACGAAAGCTTGAAATTGATCAATGATGGCTCAATGAAGTGTATGAGTGATAAAAAATTGCTAAGGAATGCTTAGGCTTGGGTATTTATAGAGCCAAGAGGAAATGGAATGAAACAGCATCTCAAACGGGCGGAAAATTAGTCGTTTCCGTCGTTCGGTACGTTGCTTGCCGATCGATCGTCGGTCGATCGATGGATCGACCGCCCGAGCAACCGCGGTATTTCTGCCGCTTCTGGGCACACTTTGATCGACCGACCGGTCGACCGAATTGGCTACTGCCAATTTTTCGTCATATTCGGTTGACCGATCGATCGACCGAATTGGCTACTTCCAATTTTCAACCCTATTCGGTCGACCGAAATTGGAAAAATCAGCTCAGTTTGTTGATTTTTCTGATCGTTTGCTCGTTTCTGGGTTCCGTCTTCGTTAAGTCTACTTATATAATATTTATTAACTTTAAGTTAATTAACTTTAAAATATAAATGTTATATAAGGATTACCCCTCATTTGGATTCAATGAAAATATCTAAAAAATTAAAATCCTTAAGAATCAAAATCTAGTTTTTGGGGTCTAGTACAAATTTTCGGAAAACGGAAATTTTCTAATCTCCCGGGTCAAAATGGGTATGTTAAATGCTTCCAAAAATTCTTTTAAAATATCTCGTTATCTAATTTTTACCCAATGAATAATTACCGTCATTTTTTGTGTCAAGAAAATGTCAATGTCATATAGCCCTCCAAGGGTTCCCTAGGCTTAGTGAATTTCAGGGCGGTTTCGGGTTTTTATATTTTGGGGTTTGGGTATGGTTTTTGGATTTTTTGCATCATAAAGAGGATTACATTATATTCTAGACATCCTAAACCTAAACTCTAACTTCCCGAAGAATCCCGAGCGTTGACGAGCGTCCTTGCCGATTTCTCTGATTTTTCGATTGGGGACGACGTGCGCTAATCGACTTGGAACCTAAAATATTTCTCAATAAAATATTAGTTCAATATTTGTTATCATCAAAATCGAGATTAAGACCAAGGTAAAAAACCTTAGGCCAACAATCTCCCCCTTTTTGATGATGACAAATATCATTAAGAAAATATCTACAATTAAGCATAGAAGATATCAAACATGGGATTTCTCCCCCTATCTATATGCATGATTTTCCTATATTTTCTTCCTATTTACCTATATTTTTCTTCCTATTTTGACATCAATCAAAAAGGACAAGAAAAGTCAACCTATGGTCAAAGTTGAGACTCTAAAAATATTTTTCATGAAACATGAAAATCTCAACTTAAAGGGATGAAAAATCAAATATCTAATATGAGACTAAATCATATATGATAGCATTAGATGATAAATACATTCCAAATCTAGAAATCATATATGGCTTAAGTATTGATATTTTCGTGTATCGATCAAGGAGCCAAAAATTATTTTGGAAATGATTTTTCTCATCACATAAGTGGAACGATACCAAATGTGAATTCAAAATATCATACTTGAAGTCTCATTCGAAGATTGGACCAAAAATCAAAGTATCGAAAAAATAAACATTTGAAAAAAACGATACTTTAAATTTTGAAATCCAATTTCAAAAACCCATATCAAATCATATTCTTACTAATTTTTTTTAAATTTTTTACTGAAGAAACTAGATTTTCAGATAACATGAAATTTCAAGAATCATTGAAAAATCAATTTTCTACATTTTTCTAAAAATATTTGAAATCTAGTGGCATTTTCGTAAATATTAGCTATTTTTTAAAAGTTTTCAGTTTTCATTCAAACTTTTCAGATATCAAGATCTAATCATTTAAAGCATATTTATCAAGTTTGAAATGAAAATAATATCATTTGGTCAAAATTTTACCTTAGCATGATTTCATTCTAAAACAAGCATTGTATCATGAAATTGTTAAGTATTAAATTTTAACCTTTACTCATTGTTTTTCAAATTTAAACATATGTACACTTAAAAAGAGTAAATCTAAACATGTTTGTGAGGTTTGAACTTAAAAGAAAATATCCAAGTCAATTTATTGACTTATGTCGAACTTTTTCAATTATGAGTTTCCTAAGGTGAGCTAGTTGTCATTTTATTCATTTACATATAATTTTTCAATTTTAACCACATGGAAGAAAATCATGAGTCAGCTCAAACATGTTTATCAAATTTCAACTTAAAATGAAGTCTCTAAGATGAAATTCTACCTAGAGCTCATTTCATTCAAACAAGGTTTCATGAAATTGCCTAAGTATCAAAATTTTATCTACTCATGGGGTTTCAATCAATTATCATGCAAAATCATTCATGAGCATAGAGAAATCATTTTAATAAGAAAATAGAGGTGTTATGCAAAAATTTTGCCAAAATGAAACTCATACCTCATTTCTTGAGAAATTGCATAATTTTCATTTTTTTTTCCCAATTTTTCTTTAGCCTTCCAAATTTACCATTTTTTCAATTTGCAAGTAGGCTTCATTAGTATAATGAAATCATATACTAATTAGCAAGCTAACTTACTAAATAGCAAAGGTTTAATACAAAGTTTTATTTAAAAATCTTAACCTATACTAGATAGTAAAGATTCATTTTAAAGAAGTTATCATGATATCAAAATGAATCAAAGAGATCTTAAGATATGAAATATTTGAAAAATAAGATCTCTAGACATGTTTAACTAGTTTGGACTTAAAAGAAGGTCTCTAGTATCAACTTAGACCAAGTTTCATTTAATGAAATTTGCCTAAGTGCTAAAATTCTACATATTCATGAGAATTTAAGGGTTTAACATGCAATTCTAATCATGAGTATAGAGACATAATTTAAGCTTAAACATTGAGGTATAAATCTAAGATTTTGAATTTATCGAAGTTATACTTTATACTTGAAAATTTAGCCAAACTAATATTTTTCATTCTAGTTAGCTTTCCATTTAAACTTAGATTTAACTTACATGAGGAAATCATTGGTAATATAATGGTATAATTATTTTAAGCAAGTTAATCATTCCAGATAGCAAAACAAGCATCAAAGATTTCGTTCAAAATCTAACTTTGCTAAATAATTTGAAATTCGTTTTAAATAAAATCAAGTCATATCAAAATGAATTTTAAAAGATCACAAAAATAATAAATATGAAAATATGATCTCCAACCATTTCTATTGGTTGAAAACCGAAATGCCACAATTAGCCTACGATTTAGAATCGCAAGGTCGCATGAGCCCCTTATAGGCTACGTAGGTCTCCAAAGAGACCGGAAATCAAAAATATAAATTTTTTTTCCAAAGAACTCTTAACAAGAGCGGGGAAAATATATAACTCAAATTAAACATATATCATAACTCTAACTTAAATAAAACAAACCAAAGTAAGGAGATGATACAAAGTATACCTAGATATCAATTTCCAAACCTACGACATCATGATGGTTTGAAGTTGCAATCAAGGATTGATACTTCATTTAAGTCCATGGTCAATTTTAACTCTTCACTTCTCTTTACCCTTGTGTGGTAGCTCCCCCTACAAGAGAACAAGAAACCTTTGGGTCCTAGGGGGTTAGTGGACTTAGATACCCAAATGTCTTCACAACACTTGGATTCATTTTAAAAGCACAATCATATATGACATGCTCATAAACACCACAACAAAAATAATGTCCATTAAATTTTTTCTATTCATTATGGACATGAGATTTAATGTTAGAATGTTTGACATGAGAATGATGATGGATATGAGCATTCTTAAATGAAACATTCTTTTTTTGAACATGAGGTTTAAATGTGGAATGTCTAACATGAGAATGATGACGAACATTGGCATTCTTTACATAAGCATTTTTCACTCTAGTGTTCTTAGGAGATGAATCATTTTTGAATTCATTTACTTTCTTATTCAAGAAAATAATCTCACATTTCAAATCATTCATGGATTTTTGAATAACATATAATTGAGTTTTTAACATGCTATTTTCATTCTTCAAATTATCATTTTTATATTTCAAGTCCTTAATCTCAAATTCCATATCATCATGGCAAGAATCAAAAGAGCTAGTATTCAATTTTTTATTTTCTAATTCATGCATATGAGAACTAAGCCTTAAATTTTTCTTCTTTAATTTCTTATTTTCCTTATTTTTTTTCATAAGAAATTTATACATTTTTCTACGTTCTTCAATCAACTCATCATATGACATGTTAAATGAGCTTGAGTTGCTAGAATCACTCCTTTGACAAGAAGCGGTAGAATTTACCTCATCATCAAATCTCGTGAGGCAAAGTTGAGAGGTGGCTTCATTGTCATGACAAGATGATGCTTCTTTTGATTCGGAGGTGGATGTTGAAGCACTTGTCCTCTTCTTGGCAATCTTCTTCGATGAAGGGCAATTCCTTTTAATGTGACCCTTTTCCTTGCACAAGTAGCATATAACCTTTCTTTTTCGGCTTTTTGATTAGCTTATTTGACTAGAAGCACTAAGATCATCAAACCGAGGTTAGTATTGTTGGCGAAATGGCCTACACTAAAGGGGGGGGTGAATAGTATGTTTACTATATGATTCGCCTAATTTCACTTTTAATCGTTTCTTAAATTAACTTAGGTAATTTGCAATTCGATGAATGAATGCGGAAGCGATATAAAGATAAATCAATTAACACAAAACAATAAGGCAATGCAAACACACATATTTATAGTGGTTCAGCCCCTTATGCCTACTCCACTACCTAAGCACCCCGCTTAGGATTTTCAAATTAGTTTTACTAGATTAATTTATGTTTTCCTTACACACGAGAACTTTTCACCGGAAAGTCTCACTCTCGACCTAAGGTACTTCCACACGCGGAAGTTTCCGCCTTCTTGTCGAGAGCACTTATCCCACCTCAATCATAACGGACAACTAAACTAATCCTAGTAAACACTATGTTTACACAAGTGGCTTTACTCCTCTTCACCAAGAATACCACTTCACAATCAACAAGACCTACACTCTAGGTCTTTACACAGACACAAATAAAAACACAATTGAAATAATAATAAAATTACAATTGAAAGAGCTTAAGATAAAACCAATATTTGCAAACTCCTTTCACAGCCTTCAATGGCTCCAACTCGTCAAGACGAACTGCTCGATTTAATTCTCGAGTTGAGGAAGAACTTGTGATTAAAGTGGATCTCGCTGGAGAAGCAGAGCGCGCGCGATTGATCATTTGGAAGGCTTTAAATCCCTCTTTAAATGCTCAATAAATTTTGTAACATCAAGGGAAGAAGATTAAATGAAGTATCTGAGGGTGTATTTATACTCTCGCGAAGCAACGATTGTTCACCGGGTAGAAAACTATCCGTTACAGACCGCCGATCGAAGCGTCGGTCGAAGCATCGATCGACCGATCATTCGATCGTTGGGCGCGATCCGCGATCTTCGGTCGACCCGTCGGTCGACCGACGCAATTGCGTCTTCGACTTATACGCAGGTCGGTCGACCGACGAGATTGCGTCTTTGGCTTATACGCAGGTCGGTCGACCGCCAACCTCAGCCAATTTCTTTCTCCATTCGGTCGACCCGTCGGTCGACCGACGTGATCTTTCGTCGCGGGTATCAGCAGGTCGGTCGACCAATGGGTCGACCGCCCGAGCTACTACCCATTTTGGGCTTCCACCGGTCGACCGAAGTAGCTCTGCTACTTTTTTTTACCTTCAGTCGGTCGATCGAACCTAGGCTGAATGTTATTTCTTCAGCCTATTTCTTCCGCGCTTCATTTTCGGGTTCCGGCTTTCAACGAGCATCTTCTTGGAGAGCTTTTGGCTTGATCTTTGGAATCGTCCAAGCGACTTTGGTGTACTCGTCGATCTTCGGGAAAAGATCTTCGGGAAACTTCCGCGAAGAACTGGAGTGCGACGATCAATGTCCTTCCGATTTTACAATTTCTCCGATTTATCCGATTGAGGACATCGAACGCTAGTCGATATGGAACCTGAAAGATATTCTTAATAAAATCATTAGTTTCATGTTTGTTATCATCAAAACCATCAAGATCGAGATTAAGGCTAAGGTTGAAAATCTAAAGCCAATAATCTTCCCCCTTTTGATGATGACAAACATCCTTAAGAAAATATATCATTAAAGCATAAGGATATCAACTAAGGGATTTCTCCCCCTATCAACATGCATATCTATAAGATAAACTCCACCTATCTAAATGCATGAATTTTCTATATTTTCCTCCCCCTCTTTCTTATACACTTATCCCCCTTTTGACCTATACTCTTCTCCCCCTTTTGACATCAATCAAAAATGGCAAGAGAGGCTATCTACTCAAAGGGATGAAGCACAATAAATTTTTCAGGGAGATGAGACTCAAGAAAGTATTTAACATAAAACATTAAGGTTTCAATCAAAGGGATGGAAAATAATATTTGATATGAAAACAAAATTCATACATGATAGAAGAAAGTGATAGATACAATTCAAAATTAAATCATGTATGTTCTCAAGAGTTTATAAATTTAGCATGATTCCATTCAAAGTGTGCTTGAAATCATGAAGATGCTAAGTATCAAATTTGGCTATCTACTCATGTTATCTCAAACATAGGCATCTAAACATCCAACATGAGGTAGTGTAAGACTATGAATTAAGTTTGGGCTTAAGATGAGATTTTTAATTTACTTTGTTGACTTAAGTCAACCTATACTTCTAGTTTTCAAAAATCACCCTTTTAAGTTTAATCAAAATTATATTTTTGACAAATGATTTTGAAACCAATTTTTGGATAAAAGATTTGATACCAAATATAGAATGCTCATTTTGATACCAAATGTGAGATGAAAATTTTGATACCAATTATTGAATAGACATTTGAAAAGCATGTATCAAAGTTGAACTCAAAATGAATTTAAAAGTCAAAGCTCATTTTTCATCCTACATTATTTTCAAATAAACAAATGGATCCTAGCTATTATCCAAAATATCAAAATCATTCATAGAAATGATTTTACTCATTAAAATATGTGAATGATATTAGAATTAGAATCCAAATGGTGTACGTGAGTTTTTATTGAAGTTTTTGAAGAAAAATCAAAGTATAGAAAGATTGATATTTCAATTTAGGATGATACTTTGAGTTTCGAAATCCAACTTCAAAAATTTATTATAAATTAGATTCTTGATGAAATGTTTTAAAATTTTTACTTAAGAAACTAGATTTTTCAATGAATGTGTAGTTTCAAGAATCACCTAAAAAAGATTTTTTTTCTATATTTTTCTAAAAATAATTGAAATTTATACTAAATGTAGGTTGAAATGGTATATTTGTAAATTTTAATTTTTCTTAAAACTTTTTCAATTTTCATTCAAACTTTCATGACATCACATGATGGTCATGTAAAGAGTATATGTCAAGTTTGAAATGAAAATTTTATCCTTAAGTCAAGATATCAATCTAGCATGATTTCATTCAAAACTAGATTAGTTTTTATGAAATTTGCTAAGTTTCATTCTTAACATTTACTCATGATTTTTCAAGTTTAAACATATGAATATCTAACATGAGTAAATCTAAACATGTTTCTCAAATATGGATCATGAATGAGACCTTTAAGTCAACTTGTTGACTTGGGTCAACATAGTTCAAGAGAGGTAAGCAAGACTTAACCTCTATTGTCATTTTATCTATATCCATATGAATTTTATCATCTTAAGAGCATGGAAATATGTCATACATATTCCTAAACATGTTTATGAAGATTTAGACTTAAAATGAAATATCAAAGTCAATTGATACCAATTGTGGTTTGTTGACTTGGACCAAGATTTTCAAGCTTAAGTCCCCTAAACACTACTAGAAATTGGTTCTTCAGCAACGGTCGCTCAAGCCATTGCTATTTGCAACGGCGTTCTTACGGCCACTCAAGTCGTTACAGATATACTATATCTGCAACCACGTTCTAACAGACAAGTGCGCCGTTGCTGATGATTAAATTATCAGCAACGGCGTTCTAATAGACACGTGAGCCGTTGTTGATGATTAACTTATCAGCAACGGCTTTCTAACGGCTAAGTGAGCCGTTGTTGATGATTAACTTATCAGCAACGGCTTTCTAATGGCTAAGTGAGCCGTTGCTGATAAGTTTATATAGGACACGCGATCGCGCCCGCCCCCTTCTTCCTCTTCCTCTGCTCGCCGCTGCTGCTCTCTTCCGACGCCGCCGCCCCATCCTCGACCTCTGATTCCGATCTTCGCCTCCCGTTTGATTCGAGGTATTTTTCGCCGCCTCCCGTTCGACCTCCGCCCCCTTGTTAGAGCCAGCCAAAACCCTTAAAATATGGTTTCGATCGGTGGTTTATGCAGTGCGCCGAAATCGTCCACTTCGAACTTGCGCCGGAATCGTTAAATTCGAACTCCCGCCAGAATCGTCTAATTTAGACTCGTGTCGGAATTATCCACATGGACTCGAACTGACTCGAAATATTTAGAAAATAATCATCCATCCAACGAGTTGACATGTTTCACGTACGCATCGATGAGTCGGATATGATTTAGCAAATAATTAGATCCGTTCGGGGGTTATATGTTCGTGTAAAAGAAGTAGATGATCTTTTATACGATGTACAATCTTTGAATTGTTCCTGATTGGATAATTTGGGAATATAGTTATTTGTATTGCATTTACGTTTTTCTTTTAACCGTTAACATATTCTAAATTTCGGCAACATATCTCTTGTTCTCTGATACGCGCCCAGATGATATGCGTATTCGGAGAACTGTAGGGAGATATTGCCAAATTTTAGAAGGAAGTTAGCGGTTAAAAAAAGTACCTAGTGCAATATGAATAACATAAATCCCGAATGGAATAGGACAATCTCACCTAAAGACATTAACCAAAGAAATTGTCATTGATTGACAGAATCATGTCGGCTGATCGAAGTTGGATGTACCGACGTCTTGATCGTGGAGCTTTAACGAATGAGTTTCCATTAGGCATAACATACTTCCTAAATTTCGCCTATTTGAATAGGAAATTTGTTAGCGTCGGTGATAAAATCCGATGTCCATGCCGTATTTGCTTGAATAGACGATTTTTGGATCGGGAGACTGTCACTCTGGATCTATATAGCAAAGGATTTGCTCCAAGATATTTTCTATGGACTTGTCACGGGGAGTCACGTGAAGTCGGGACGTCGAGCAATCCTATCGTTCAGACATATGGTGAATCTTCCTCTGCTGGTGCTTCTTCATTCAGTCAATCTAATTTATATAGAACTATGATACTTGATAGTCTTGGGGGTCAATTCCACTTGAATGATAATGTTGATCAGCCAATTACTCAGACGTCAGTCCCACTAGATACTACAGCGATTGATATCACAAAAGTATAAACTGCGGTAGAGATTGAATTACTAAATAAAGAAGCTGCATAATTTTACGAGATGTCGAAAGCTGCCGATGAACCTTTGTATATGAATTGTCCTAATTAAATACACTAGGTTTTCAGCAATGACACAACTCTTAAACATCAAAGCCGATTGTAATATCAGCGGGGTTGCGTATGATCGGATTGCAGGATTGATTAATGGAATGCTACCTACTGATAACAAGTTTGAGCCAACTTTTTATAAAATTATAAAGCTGATGAGAAAATTGGGGCTTGGGTACAAAAAAATACACGCGTACCAAAATAACTACATTTTATATTATAAAGAAAATGTGCAGTTGGATAAATGCCCTGTATGTCAACATACTCGTTACAAGGAGAAGAAATTGGTTCGACAGAAAAATATCTCGTTTAAGGTGCTTCGGTATTTTCCACTAACACCGAGGCTTCAAAGATTATTCATGTCGGAAAAGACGGCCCCCTACATGAGTTGGCATGCAAGAAGTCGTGATGATACAATAATGACTCATCCATCCGACAATGAAGCATGGAAATATTTGGATACATGTTATCCTTCATTTTCTAGGGATATTAGAAATATCAGATTGGGATTGTGCACAGATGGTTTTAATCCGTTTGGACATTCCGCAACTTCTTATTCAGTTTGGCCACTGCTGCTGACAGTTTATAATTTGCCACTGTCAATGTGTATGAAAGATGAATTTATTTATCTTTCGGTGATTATACCGGGTCCTAAGGGTCCACGAAAAGAAATTGACGTGTTTCTCAAACCCTTGATAGATGAATTAAAAATACTGTGGACTGAGGGAGCTGTCACTTATGATTGTCATCGGAAGCAAAACTTCAATTTAAAGGTCGCGATCCTGTGGACAATCAATGATTTCCCGACATACGGCATGTTGTCTGGTTGGAGCACTCACGGCCGACTCTCTTGTCCGTATTGTATGGAACACTCTAAATCAATCAGTCTTCAGAACGGAAGAAAAATCTCATTCTTTGATTGTCATCGTCGATTCCTACCAGCTAACCATCAGTATTGAAAGAATCGTAATAAATTTACTAAGGACAGAGTCGAAAGAGATGGGCCACCACCGATGTTGTCTGGTGAACAAATGTTAGCACGTGTTTCAGCACTTCCAGAGATAGTATTTGGTCGGAATGAAAGAGTGTCAGGCTTTGGTCAAACACATAACTGGGTGAAAAAAAGTATCTTTTGGGAATTGCCCTATTGGAGTTCATTACTGATTCGACATAATTTAGATGTCATGCACATTGAAAAAAATGTGTTTGATAATATTTTCAACACTTTGATGGATGTTTCCAGAAAAACTAAAGATAATGTCAAAGCCCGACATGATATCAAAATACTTTGTAAGAGACCGGAGTTGGAGTTACAAGAGGTCCACAGACGATATCTGAAATCGAAGGCCCCGTATGTGTTAAATAAATAACAGATCAAAGATATTTATAAATAGATAAAAAAACTCAGATTACCCGATGGATATGCCTCAAACTTATCTCGATGTGTGAACGTCGATGATTGCAAAATATCAGGGATGAAGAGTCATGATTGTCATATATTCATGGATAGATTGCTTCTCATCGCATTCCGAGATCTTCTACCTGATAATATTTGGGGTCTGTTGACCGAATTAAGTATATTTTTTAGAAATACTTGTGCAAATGTCCTTCGAGTCGAAGATATATCAACACTTGAAAGTAATATTGTTGAAATTATATGCAAGCTGGAGCAGTTTTTCCCTCATGCCTTTTTTGACTCGATGGAGCATATACCGATACACTTGGCATACGAGGCACGAGTTGGTGGCCCCGTTCAATACCGATGGATGTACTTATTTGAAAAATACATGAATCGTCTAAAGAAAAAAGTAAAGAACACCGCAGCTGTTGAAGGATCAATATCTGAATCGTATATCATCTAAGAAATTTCAACATTATGCTCATTTTACTTTGAATCGACAGTACAGACAAGATTTGATCGTCTTCCACGTAACGACGAGGAGGGAGTTCGACATTCAGAAGGACGTTTAAATATATTTTATCACTCTGGTCGTGCTTTTGGTTCTCGTCCATCTCGACACTTAAGCGAGGAAGAGTATCATTTGGTACTGATATTATTATTTTGCAGACTCGCTTTACATGGGCCAAGGATCAGACGCCCTTCATTTACGCTGCCTGGGAGGCTATTTCCCGTGCGAGGTACAATGGGCAGCTGGGGCAGGTTCGGTCCCAAGCAATGGCCCGAGCTGGGACCACTAACATCGCGGAGACTCGGGGATACGGCCCCGATTGAATTACTCCAGATATATGGGACCAACTCGTGGCATTATGGTCGACGGATCGATGGCAGGAGGTTTCTAGGATTGTTGCTAGAAACCGCATGTCGGGGGGAGGAGCGCGTCACACTGGCGGCTCTGTTGCATTTGCTGTGCACGCGAACCGTATGGTAAGTATACCTTAATTTTAATTTATATTTTATTTATTACTATGTGTACTGATTAATGTATTTGTTTTGTAAATATAGACGACAGTGTTAGAAAATAGGACTGTCCAGCGACCCTCCCCGATGGCGGTGTTTGAGCGGACACATCGTCGAGTGCATGGGACGGGAGAGTACGTCGACAACCGCACTGCATTTATTATGGTAAGTATATTTGTTTAAATTATTCATTATATTATTTATAATTTAAGTTTTATAAAAATATTAAATAAAAAATTAAACTCGAGTAGGAGACCTACTGTCAGACGGTGATACAGTGGGAGGCACCCCCGAGGACTTTGACGCAGCAGCGTGGGTCGATGTTGCAAGTGGCTGGGACCACGGTCGTGTGTATGATTTTGCAGATAGTGGTCATGTGTGAGTCGTGCTAGGGCCACTTGGGACACCGACCTTTCCGCATGCTGGTGAACGACCGTCGACCTCCAGGTCCAGAGATGATCATAGTAGCAGGATAAGGACACTGGAGGAGACAGTCGCGTGTCAGACTGAGTTGATGGAGCGTCAGAGTCAGATGATGGCAGATATGTAAGTTATGTTACGCAACTTATCAAGTCATCACAGAGCATCAACATCTGATATATCGTCCTCGAGTCAGTCCACGCCGGTGTACACCCAGGCACTCCAGACTCTGCCATATGATCCAGACCATCCTTTATCGTCGTCGTGAGATTTATTATTATTTTATTATATTGACTTTGTTACTTCGATACTATATATATTTTAGTTTAGTTTTGTTTGGATATTGATACTTCAATTTTGCATTTGAATGATTTTTATACAATTGTGGATAATTATAAATATAAGTATAATTATTTTGATATATATCTGGGTGTATTTGTGATGCGTGAATGGATGTGTGTATGGGTGTATGAGTGTGTGAGTTATGTATTAGATTGTATCAATGTATTAATGAAAATTTAGAATTTTAAATTTTTTTCTATTCCGGGTTTTAGTCATCAGCAACGGCTTTCCCACGGTTGTCCGTGGGAAAGTCGTTACTAAAAGGGTATCGTAAGTCGTTGCTGTATAACATCAATTAAGTACAAACAAAGATACAATACTAACACATAGATTTATAGTGGTTCGGCCCCAATGCCTACTCCACTACCTAAGCACCCCGCTTAGGATTTCCAAACTAAGCTTACTAGATTAAATTGATTCCTTTACACAAAGGACTTTGACCCGAAGAGTCTCACTCTCAACCTAAGACACTTCCACACCCGGAAGTCTCCGTCTTCTTCCCAAGAGCACTCTTCCACCTAAACATTAAGGGACAACTCAACTAATCCTAGTAAACTATATTTACACAAGTGGTTTTACACCTTCTACACCAAGGTAACCACTTACACACAAGACCTAACACTAGGTCTTCTTACAAGCTCAAATTTAATGAAATAAACAAGAAAATATACAAGTAATTGAGCAAAAATATAATAACACAAATACTTAGCTCCAACACAATGAATCCTAGCTTCTCTTGATGCATTGATGATGAATGAAATCAAGCTTGAAGGCAAACTTAATGAATGGGAAATCAAACTAAGATTTCTCTAAGAAGTGGCTCAATGAAAGTTTGGAATTGATCAATGATGGTTCAATAAAGTGTAGGAGTGATAAAAAATTGCTAAGGAAGGCTTAGGCTTAGGTATTTATATAGCCAAGAGGAAATGGAATGAAACAACATCTCAAACAGGCGGAAAACTAACCATTTTCGCCGTTCGGTCGCTTGCCGGTCTATCGTCGGTCGACCGATGGATCGATCGCCCGAGCGACCGCGATATTTCTACTTTTGGGCACACTTTGGTCGATCGACTGATCGATCGAATTGACTACTGCCAATTTTCCACCATATTCGGTTGACCGATCGGTCGACTGAATTGTCTACTGCCAATTTTCAACCCTATTCGGTCGATCAAAACTGGAAAAATTAGCCCAATTTGCTGATTTTTCTACTCGATTGCTCAATTTTGGATTCCGTATTCGCTAAGTCTACTTATATAATATTTATTAACTTTACAACATAAATATTATATAAGGATTACCCTTCATTTGGATTCAATAAAAATATCTTAAAAATCAAAATCATTAAGAATCAAAATCTAGTTTTTGGGGTCTAGTACAAATTTTCTAATCTCCCGGGTCAAATATGGGTATGCTAAAGGCTTTCAAAAATTTCTTAAAAATACCTCGTTATCTAGTTTTTACCCAAGGAACAATTATCGCCATTTTTTGTGTCAAGAAAATGTCAATGTCATATAACCCTCCAAGGGCTCCCTAGGCTTAGTAAATTTCAGGACGGTTTTCGGGTTTTCATATTTTGGAATTCGGGTATAGTTTTTGGGTTTTTTGCATCATAAAGAGGATGATATTATATTCTAGACACCCTAAACCTAAACTCTAACTTTCCGAAGAATCCCGACGTCGACGAGCGTCCTTGCGGATTTCTTCGATTTTTTTGATCGGGGACGACGTGCGCTAATCGACTTGGAACCTAAAAGATTTCTCAATGAAACATTAGTTCCATATTTGTTATCATCAAAACCGAGATTAAGATCAAGGTAGAAAACCTTAGGCCAACATCACATACCTCCACGAGTCTTCATTTTCACCTTCAACCACATCCCAACATACTGGAAACATCTAGTCGTTTACATCCCTACCAACTGTAGAAAGTAGTTGGTCACCAACTTCTAACTTCAAAAAGCACTCATTCAATGAAATTACAGGCCTACAACCATCAAAAATTCTTCTTTCAAAACATCAAAACCAACAAACATTCTCTTGAATGTATTATGTCTCTCAACCATTGTGGAAAACAACTCATGTTTGTACACCTTCTTCAGTTCTGCTACATAAGATGACAGCATCTTATAATACTCAACCAATGAGCATGATAAAGCTTTCAATGCCCTTGCTCTGGCTCTATAACATACATTTTTACAGACTGATATGACAAATTTTTTGTCAACATTCCTTTACATTACAGCCTAATTTTTTCTTAAAAGTTTCAATGTAGTGTCTTGCAAGCCATTTAGATGAGGCTTGCTTGTTTCTTATTGGTCTAGAGCATTTATACTCTGAATCATAAATTTTAATCACAAATGTTTCATTTCTTTGTGTTAAGCTTCAATAAATCCTCCAAAGACATTTGGCAATACACCTGACATCTACGTACATTTTTTTCACCAAACCTAGTAAACTTAATAGTCTTCTCATTCTTCAAAGCATAGTCTTGAATAACTTATTTGAATTATCCTGTTGACTCAAACATCATGCTAAGACAAAATTCATCAGATTTTTGCCCGTAAATCTCTTATCATTTTGTTTTTTAAATTTTTTATATCTTCATCATTACTATTGTTAGGTGTATGTGTTGATTCAAAATAGTATTAGATAAATAATGTAATAGACAAAAAATATATAAGAAATAAATAAAAAAATATGGTATAGATAAATAATGTAATAGATAAAAAAATAGTATCACATTACATTATAAATATATAAGAAATAAATATTATCTTATTTGATTGACATAATAAATCAACAAGAATTAAAAATAAAAATGATCAAAATAATTTTGTTAACAATATTACATATTTATGCTTTCAAATTATATGGTATTATAATGATTCTAATCAATCACAACATACTAAAAATATGATAAGTATAAAATAATTTTTAAAAACAAAACTATTAATTCTAAAATACAATGACAATAAAAAATTTTATTAATTAAAAATTATTGATTTTAAAAATAATAATTATTTTTATTTTTTTTCCTTACAAATCAATTGAGTTGGAATAACAATATTATAACAATAACTAGGTAGATATCATTATTATATGCATGCAACTACAAAAATTAAAATTTTATATTCTAATGTAATTATTATAATATTAAATAGCGGTAGTAGAAATATCATAAAAAATAAGTGATAAATATTATTCTTTGAATTAAGATAAGAAATAATATTTTTTTCGTCCTATCTACTTATTCATTGTCAAAAAAAAATTACAATCAAACAACAAATTTGATGGGCATAAGAAATATTATATTTTGAAAGTATTCATACTAAACCGAATTAATTGGAGTGGATATGCCGTCTATATATTGCGAGGAAAAAATTTCAGAATAAAGAATAATATGGTCCTTTCCGTTTTGATAAAAACTAAAGAATCCAGTTTAATTCGGTAAAAGTGAATATTGATTTTTTTTTTTTTAGTGAATTCTTCTTCTTCTTATTCTTTTTTATACGTTAATTTATATATCATTAATTTAATACCAATATATTGTTTGATTACTTTTATATTAACATATATAAATATAATGTCTCAAATCACTCAATCAAAGAATACCTACTCCATGCATTTATGGCGTACTCAATCGTTTTCAAAGCTTGGAATTGATAGCTTGATAATGAAATGAGTTTGAGATCTGAAGTGGCAAGCTATATAATTGGAGTTAGAATGCACCGAGCTAGTGAGCTTGTTTTAGTCTTAGAATTCAAATATGATTTTGACTTTTTATTGAGTCAAAGGCAAGATTTCGATTTCGATTTTATAAATGGAGGCATAATGAAGCTTATCGAAATCAAAAATTGAAAAATTTAAAAAATAAAAATTGAAATTGAAATCGTCGAATCGGTTAACCGAAAAATTTGATTCGATTTCGAACCGATTTTTTTGATTAACCGAATTTTTTATTTTTTTTTGCTCATGCCTACGTTGTATCTTACGTGTCGCTTGCATGACAAGTTGCTCTTTGTATGTGCGCCATGTGTAAAGTTAACATCCTAGTCATCATCCACGACATATTCGTTAAGTCTCACTTAGTGGAAGTTAGCTTGAGTGTTATTTTTGTACAATTATCAATAACCTCATGAGTATTTTAGCTCTAAAACAAATGTTAGAGACATTTTAATACCTGTGAGAAAACGTCTTTGTATGCATGCGCGCCACATGTCGACGTTATCAGTTATAGTCATTAACCATGTAAGTTCTATTATCCCTCTTTTATCTATATGATCATTTTGTAAACAATTTCATAACATAAGATATATTTTTGATCCAAAAAAATCTTAGGGGCATTTTAGTACTCGTGAGAAAAATATTAAGAATATTTTTGTACATTTTCATTTTTTTTGTGGGTAACCGAAATCGAAAGCGTTCAATGTTAAAGATAATTAATATTCGAAACCAAAATCGGTTCATTATTAGTTATCTGAACCAAACTAACTGGTTCGGATAGATGGAGTTATTTGTTTAATAACATGAACAATCAGTAATCAAAATTGAAACTTATAACTGATTTCAGTTACCGATTATCTACGAGTTGATAATCGAAATCAAATTGAATTTAATATATTTTTTGTATTCATTAACCAAAATTGAAATTGAATCGCGAATTCACTATCTAAACCTGAATTTTACCGTTCGATTAACCGATTAATCGCAGTTAACCAACTTCAATCACCATCCATAATCAAATAAGGTCTCTTTGGGCTACTTCCTGAGAAGTATAATTTTTTGTGAAAAAAATATGTCGATCAAATGAGTAAATATAATATGAATTTATTTTCGACAATTTTATAATATTCTCTTTGTGACTAAAGTGGCTAAATTATTATCTTCTTATTTTAGAGTCATTAAACACTTTTAAAATGTGTTTTTTTGTTAAGTATATATATAATGTGAATTTATTTTAATCAATCACTATTTCTTTAGTGGCTAAAATATATTTTTTCTTAAGTATAATATAAATTTATTTTTGGTTAATGTTTTTGTAGTGATTAAATATTATTTTAGTGACTAAAAATAGATTACTTGTAGTTTGGTGGTTGATACCGGTCAAAGAAATACTTAACCCTAGAATGATTTTTTGAAGTACAAAAGAGGGCCGTGGATTAGCTCTAACAAAAATGATTGTTTGGTAATATATATATATTTAAGAAAAGCCACATTCAGGTCAGGTTATGTTCGGGTATTGGGTAGAGATGGTAGAGGATCCTTGATCGTACACTTCTCGCCAAAAGCCCGCACACCACCATATTCCTTCAAGTTAGGTTGAATATTATTGATACCATATGAAAATTGTTTGGCAATATAGAACACACATATTGAAGGGAAATAGAAGGTTTCTGGCCACATTGAGGGATAGAAATTACATGTAACAACGCAATCAAAGGATAACCATAAGGATATTTTATACATTTAAAAAAATCATACGGAGATTTTGGGTAGTGTTTGATTGGATAGAATAGATGATGAATTGAATACTATTTTTTATATCTCACTTATTCACTTATTTGGTTGTAACTTATAGACAAGGAATAAGTGAACCATAAGGAATAAACAATGAATATAATTTCTCATGCACGAGGAATACTATTTCCTACACAAACTCAATGAATAATATTACTTATCTATTCATTATGATATTTTCTTATATTATCCTTCAATATTTATAATATTATAGAAGAATATATATAAAAAATTAAATTATTAAATAAATTTTAATGATTGTATATCCTAAATAGATAATTATTATTTTATTGTTAAATATTATCTTAATATTTTTTTAAAGATTTAATTTTATGAAAATAGAATAAATAATAGTTTTTATTATTTTAAATTAATAAATTATTTTAGATTAATCCATATTTTTATTATGATGTTATAATTAAAATAAATTATAATATAAATTATAATATTTTTAGAAGGGTATTTTGGTCATTTTATATATTTTCATTCAATGTTTATAATAAAAATATAAAAATTTTAATTTTAATAATTGAATATCTTAAATAGATAATTATTATTTTATTATTAAGTAATATTTTAATATTTTTTTTGAAAATTCAATTATTTTTTATGAAAATAAAATAAAAAATAGTGTTTTATTATTTTACATTAATTCATATTTTTATTATGTTGTTATTAATTAAAATAAATTAGAATATAATTTATTATATTTCTAGAAGAGCATTTTAGTCATTTTTCTCTTCATTCATTGTTTCTTTACGTTAAACAAACAAAGTAAACATATTCAATCTTATTAAGAAGAATATTTTAATCATTTAATTTTTTATTACTTATCTATTCCTTATGACTTATGCTAACCAAATAAAGTAATTCTATTTTGGTCTATTTACAATGTCAACCAAACAAGATAATACTATTCCTTGTCTAGTTATTTCATTACTTATCTATTTCTATTCCTTATGAATTCACTCTATCCAACCGAACGCACCTTAGCTACGAGTAATTAAGACTTAAGAGTCAAAATTAAGAAGAGACTTTTAGAATATTCCAATACTTATTTTTACCAAAAAAATATATATTAAATACCCCGCGAGAGCCTCGGCAAAAAGATCAAAATACAAGATTGAACTCCATGTCAGAGGCCTAACGGAATGCCAAACAACTCAAGACTCTGGCCAATAAAAAAAGAGGCATCCATCTTCTTTATCTGCAAAAACATTATTCATGGTTCTTACTGCATTCTTTACTCCTCTTTTACCCCCCTACTCACTGTGATTCATCATGAGAGAAATCATATATTCATATGATTCAAATAGTTTCCAAAGGACATTTGGCTGGTAAAATGGTTAGAGAGGGTAAATTAATCAAATTATGGGTCCATCAAATGAAGAATCTTGGCTGATTACTAAGAAACAAACCAGTAAAGGCCATTGCAGTCCAAGGACAAGAGCATGGGGCTGAAGTCTGTAATCCCAGGCAAGCATCCAGGATGATGCATGCACATGTAGCAGGCACAGCATGATGCATCATTACACAGAGTGCCACCCCAAATACATCCAAGCAAAAGACCACCTCCTTTCTAAAATTAGAAACCACAGTACTTGAGTTATGTTCTCTCTGTACCCTATTTCTAATTACCCTATCCAAGCGAAGTCTTACTCTCAAAAATACACATTTAATACCACTGAATAGCAAATCCTACAAATGCTGATAGAAGGATACATGCATACAGAAGTCAGAAAGCTGAAACAAGTAGGGAAGTAATTATTCAAATACCATCATGGATATAAGATTTTTAATGCTCTGTTAGACTAGAAAAAATTGTTTGATTGCCATATCTTCACAGTTCTAAACTACAAGTGCAAGTCAAACTGAAACAACCACACAAAGTCACAAGGTACAGAAAGAAGAGCCTAACGATGCAGAAGAAAAGGGCAAATATTAAGAACATGAATCAAATTTGTAGTGTTTATCTACTGCGACGCAGACATCCCAAGTGCAACTAAGACCTTGAGGGATGATGACAAGGTCTCCAGCACCGAACTCCACATACTGATCCTGCGAGCCATTCACGTAGGCCTTCACCTTCCCTTTGAGGAAATAGCATGTCTCTTGTGCATCAAATTTGAGAGAGAACTTTCCTGGAGAGCAGCCCCACCTATAATTGCAAACTTATGGTTTAAGAATCATGACATATTTTTCGCCTAATCAAGTATATATATCCTAGTATATATCAAGCATCATTTGCGACATGCAGACCAAGAAAAATGAAGAGACATGAGGATAATTAATTACTTGGGCCATGACCTGACACCGAGCTCAAGCAATCGCGACTCAGGAAGCTTTCTCTCGACGATGATGGGGGCGTCCATCGCCATTAGGCCTTGCTTTGAGCTTGTGGACATTGAGGTTCAGAGGAAGAGTTTAAGGCGAAGGTGATGCGATGGACAGAAAATAGGGGTTTGGGGGAGTGGCATTATATAGAGGAAAGGAAGAGGGGAAACATGATGTTTGTCATGAACATGTTAATAAAAATGTTTTTGTAATGACTCAGGAGAGGCAAAATGAATGATTTGGTATGTGTTGTTATCGGATATACACAGAAAAGGTATTCGTACTTAACATGTATAATTTGGGTTTTTCTTTGTTTTTTTTCTTTAAATTTCATTTAACCCATAGCATGAATTGAACGAAAATGATAGATTACCTATTCCAATTATAAAATTGTCGTGCCTGCTTTTCCTCCGTCAGTTTAGATGTTATATGGCTTCTGTGTGTTCTGGGCTTCTGGCCTTTAGTTTCAGCTGCAGGGTACATCCATTTTGACGGCTGAGATAGAGAGAAAGATACCTTCAATTGGGACAGTGGAATCCAAGAAATGTCCACGTCTTCGAATTGCTGTGGCAGGACACGTGTTACTTGTTGTGATTATATCAATCCTAACCGTTAATCTAACTGCTTGTTGAAGATAATGCAACACTATTTCAAATATACGAGCAAGGCTTGTATGATTGACTAAGTCTTGTCTCTATTTATCATGTTAGTATAATGAGTAATTATCAGTAATTAACTGAATTTTTAGGAGTTATCAAAATGTCTTGTAAAGGATATATATGTCTACTCATTGAATATATCTCTCGTTTCAAGTTACATTCGATTATGACACGACATAGCTTTTTTTTATATTGAGATGGCCATTGGACATCTTGTTTGGGTCATTCATTCCCCCTTAATTTTGGCACATTTGTGTGCTGAGAGTATCAATCACAATCATTTTGATCCATTTCCCCTTTAGTTACACACTTTTTGTGCTGAGATCGAGGGTCAGGTCGCTTGAATTTAGCTTACTTTCCAGGCTTCTTTCGTGGGGTCTAAACCACTAGTTACTACGAAATGCAGATTGACACACTGATTTTTTAATTTCCCGGTAGGTCTTGCATACTTAAGAACTAGTTACTGAGATAAGATTTTGCTGGCAAGAAATCAGTAATTCATCCTAAACAATCAGCAATGCCTAAGAGCATTACTGCAGTTCTACATTCACCATTTGGAAATGCTTAAAACAAAGTGCACATAACATTATTAAAGCTTCTGGAAGAAAAGAGAAACCAATGAAAATCGATCCTTATTATTATTATAAGTGCAATATGCATGATACCAAGACCTGGTTAGTAGAAATTATGATTCTAATAATTAACAAGCTGGGCTTTAATTAACTCATTCTAAAAGCTTCAGAGAATATACCTGAAAATGCAGCAAATGTTGTACCTGTAAAAAAAGGCAGTCTGAGTAGAAGTTTTGCATGGACCTACAGTAATTGCTTTTCATAGAATGATATAATTTGAGGATGAGGATGAGGATGGGTCGAAGGAACCAGCACTACAACTTACTTACGCTTAATTTGTTTAATCCTTTCCAACATTAAGTGTCGACAATATTGATGTCGACTCTTTAATCAGTAGCATTTACTATTTACCCTTAGTCCAAACCCAAGTAGGAACTCATCACACATCCAATAAGGCATTTTAGCTCATAGGTGAGCTAGCATCTAACCTCAGTTTTGTATCTTGAGGCCAATAAATCACCATCTTAGCTATCTAAACATTACCATGGATTAGAGTTATATATCTTGTCACAATGTTTTCAAGTTTCCACTAGTTCCCCCTACAAAGTAGTTCTATAATAATAAGTAACCAAGTAGGAACTTCAAGTAGTGTTCCGATATTAAAAAAATTAAAAATGTTTCATTTAGATACTATCTCCTTGTTCCTCCGAAGCAATGCTTCACAGTTCATATGCAGTTCTTATATATATATATATAAGTTTTAGTAGTGGAAGGTCCAGTGCAAAAATCATTGGCTGGAAAGCTGAGCACTCAATTATCAATTATCATTTATCACTACTGAACCAGAAGGCGAGCACAACGTAAAGAACCTTCAATGTTTGATTCAAATGATAAAGCGCAAATTGTGATTAATTTGCAACAAGTTTGAATCTTCCTCAAAGGAAGTTAATATCAACTTAATTAATTAGAAAAAGACGAGCCAGAAAAAAATGAAATAAATAAATAAAACATCCGAAGCTTCTAATTAATGACAACATTTATGATCAAGCGAGGAAACAGATTGCCCTTTTATGTTCATAATCTGCTTATTGAGTTCGTTTAATAAAAGAACTATATCAACAAGTTCAATTGATTCCGTGAGAAGTGTGAACAATCTATGAATAAAGTCTATAACAAAAAATCACAAGCAATCGCATATTGCCAGATCAGATCATTCGATACACCATCACCCATACATTTTTCCGAGAATCAACTATGTCAAAATTAAGCCAGCAACTAGCTATTAATCTGTCAAAAGTAGTACCGAAAGAGTACCCCAGTTCGCAAGACGAAGAGAGGCTGGAAAAGTGACGACGGAGGGACGACGACGAACGAGCGCGGCCATCAGACATCGGAGTCATCGAAGTCGTCATCGAAGGAGTTAAAGAAGTCGATGCGGATCAGGGGAGGCGGCGGCAGGATGTCAAATTCGAAGTGGTCGACGGGGTCGTCGTGGTTCTCCAACGGCACCACATGCGGGGGAGTCGACGGCAACGTCGGCAAGGGGGGCAGATCCAAGGGCTCCATGGCAAACTTGAGGAGGGCTTCACACATCTCCATGTCAGATGGCGATTCCATCTGCGAATCTGCGATCGCCTCCCTCTCTGGCGCGCGAACAAGAAAGTCGTCACTCTCAAGTCTCAACCATCACTCTTTCTCAGTTTCTCTCTCTCTCTGACTAACTGAACGTCTAACGAGCCTCAATTGTGTGAGTCGAACACGTGTTAAGTGGGCCAACCCAAATAGATTTAATTTTACAGAGTATAATAATTCTTGAAAAAGTGCATTAAAAAATTCAAATACCTCTCGATGGCAAATTTCAATTTGCACCAAAAAATTGTCTTAAATCTCAATGGCAAATTTCATAACAGGTTCGACCAGGTTTATATAAAAATCATAAAGAAATTCTGATTAAATTTGTTAAAATCTTTAAAGTGAATATTGGATTCGATAATAAACTCAAATTTAAATTTAATTTGGCTTTCGCAATTTGAAATCTCTATTGAGTACAGTGCACTCCACCTCAAAACTTCATTTTGATGATAAGATCGACATTTTTGGTGCAGTTTGGGATGGCGCTTTAATAAATAGTGAAGCATAGGATCTAAAGAAAAATAATACCAATTGTTCAATCCATATGCATGCTCTTAAGTCTTAAGCACCAGGTCCGGTCCACATGTATCAATTAACAGGCCGAATCACCGCTTCAAACCGGACCCGCCTACAATCAACTATAAATAGCCCCTCATGTAGAAAACCCTAGGTCGAGCTTTCTTAGAGCGCACCGTCTATTCAAGGCAGCAGCCGGCGGTAGAGAGAAGGGGCGGAGAGGATGCCGGCGGGTCACGGTCTTCGTTCTCGAACCAGGGATCTTTTCTCCCGGCCCTTCCGGAAGAAGGGTTACATCCCCTTGACGACCTACCTGCGAACCTTCAAGATTGGCGACTACGTCGATGTCAAGGTGAACGGCGCCGTCCACAAGGGCATGCCACACAAGTTCTATCACGGTCGCACTGGCAGGGTCTGGAACGTCACCAAGCGCGCCATCGGCGTCGAGATCAATAAGCAGGTATCTGCCTTAATGCTTTCATTTGCTTTCTCGCTGGAGTATGGCCGTTTACACCTTAAAAGAAAGTTATTTCCCGTAAATAATGGCTAAGACTCAGTGATATTGTTCATATTGCGAGTAGAAATGTAAAGGATTGCTCACAAAGGTTTTTTATATAATATCATAAGCTAAAAATAGATTTTGGTGGCAGGCAATGCACACAGATGGGAAACGCCTCGATCTAGGAATGGTTTGGAATAAATCAGTTAGATGTTTTATTTAGAATCATCACAGAGTTATTTTTTGTTCATAGCCCAAGAGTCCTATTAAGTTTGTTTTGACAATAACCACGGCACTGAATAAAACATTATAATTAATATCTAGGCAAAACGAGTGCCTAAAAGTAGATTTATTCTGGATTACTCACTGTAAAAATAAAGACTAGTGCCTAAAAATAAAGCGTTCTAGCTCAAATGTGAGGCAGCAATAAAATGATTTAATCATTAGTAAACATTGTGGGTTAAAACCATTTGGAGGAACAAAAGAACTAAATCTTAGTATGGTTTGTATTACAATTAGGAGTTCCACTAATTATATGAGAAACAAAATTTGGGTGTAGACGATGTTACTTTCAGAAATTGAAGTTGAGAACATAAATTTGGAAGATATCATCCTTTCTTTTGTTATAATATTATTTGTATTATGAGCTAACATAGTATGATATGTGATACTTAACATTATTAACATATAATTTTTTTTACATTCAGCTGCTATCACGAGTATGTTGCTGTTCACTAGATTAGGTCATTATGAGGTTTTCTCAAGTCCTTTGAATTTTCCCTTAAGTTTCCTAGTTATTTGTTTTCCTTCATGAACAGGCTCTTACCTCTATACTAGTTTGTTCAAGTTCATTCTTGTTGGGCAATGCATATCATCATGCACTTATTGATGTCTTTTTTTGTTCCTATGTTATCATCTCATTGTAGACACCATCTTTGTATTAGCTTCTGCATAGGCTTTGTTGGTCGTGACATGTGGTTCTGTAATTTGGATTCCTTTCGTCATCACAAGGTTATGCTGAATGATTTGGCTTTGGATTGACTAAATATATGTTTGATGATGACATTCACCTTAGTTGACTTACTTGGTATGGCAGGCCGTATATATTTGATGGATATAAGATCTTAGATTTGTGTGAACCTAATTTCATTTACTGGTCTGCCTATCCTTGTTATTTCTCTCCTTCTGTACTTGCCAACTGATGGTAGTAATCCCTTTGTTCTTTCAGGTTGGTAACCGGATCATCAAGAAAAGGATTCATGTCCGCATAGAGCATGTTCTGCCTTCTAGGTGCCAGGAAGATTTTCGTGCAAGGGTGAAGAAGAATGATCAATTGAAAGCTGAGGCTAAAGCCCGTGGTGAAGTCATCAGCACCAAGCGGCAGCCAGTAGGACCTAAGCCTGGTTTCATGGTGGAAGGTGCTACTCTTGAGACTGTCACTCCTATTCCATACGATGTGGTCAACGATCTCAAGGGTGGTTACTAGTACCTTATGGCCAAGTTTAGCGGAATTTTCATCCTCGTCCCATTTCAAGAACTTAGTTTATCGAAATTAGTTTTTTCCGCCAGAATGACATCGACATTCCTGTTGTTGAATGGATATTTGAGTCATTGTTTTGTCATCTGTTCTCTTGAGTATTGCCCCTTATAATTCCTAGAAAACTTTAACAATTACTTGCTTTAATCTTGTCAACAGTGTCGTATATCAACAGTGATGTATCTCCGTCGTTTTGAAGTGCTTACGAATTTAAGAGTCGGATAGAAGTATAGAACTGATTAAAATCTTGGCAAATAAAACCACACTTCTGCACTGGGCTGGAATTATATGCTCCATAACGTATTTTATATATCAATGGGTTTCTGCCTTTTCCGTGATGTGAACTTATTAGTGTTGGTGAGATATCAATCATCATCCCATCGAAGCGTTGATATCTTACAGTATTTTATATGACAATCAGCTGTTAACCTCTTAACTATTATTCTTGGAAGGATCGGCCAAAGCCACAATGATTATTGAGGCATGTTCTTCCGTTGTATCTGATGTAATCGAGACCGTCCATTAATATAAGTATACTCTAATATAATATCCGATGCTATCCCGGCCCTCCATTAATTTGAGTACCCGCTGCTAAAATATCAGCCACGGAGTGGTCAGTAGCTCATGTGGTTGAGCCAACGTTATAGAGGTGCGGTGCGTGGCGGGAGGAGGGCGCCAAGGAAACGGCCATGGCTGCCGCCGCGCTCGTTTCCTTCCTTATCTCATGCCCAGCTCCTCCTCCCGTTCGCCGCGATTTCCTCTTCCCGCCCCCGAAGTCTTCAGTTTTCGGAAGCGGAAGGAGCTCTTCTTCGCCTCTTCGCCCTGCTCCGGCTCTGGGGAATCAACTTCAGACGAGAACGCGGGGCGGCGGCGGCGTCCGCTGCTCGGCTGCTAACAAGCCCTCTCCTTCCACCGAGATTAGGTAATCCGCGGCCCCTACCTTTTTTTCCCTCATCTTTACCATCAGATATTTCTACTCGTCGTTCATTGTTTGTGCTAAGATTGAAGAACACAACCAATGGCATTTTCTTCGATTGTTTCTGTTAGGGCTCGTCGATCTCCTCATCATTCCGGCTGATATAAGAATATACTTTTGAGACTATTAGCTTAAGTAATGGTTGATCTCATGACATCCGTAATATCCGGTACAAATAGGATGCAAAGATTGCAATTCGAAACTAATGAGTTGGACAATTAATCATCTAATTGTCTGCAAATGCAAAAAATCATCTTTTACAGGCTATGATTCTTTATAACTGAAATTTCATTTATTCTGACTAGTTCAACAGCCAAGATAAGAAGTGAAGTTCTCTCACCTTTCCGTTCTGTGCGGATGTTCTTCTATCTTGCCTTCATCGCAAGTGCTTCCTTGGGAGGATTGATTTCTGCTACCCAATTGATTCCTGCTCTTGTCAATTCATCGAGAGCGGCTAACCTCCCGGAGATGCTGAAGGGTTTTGGGATAGATCTTGGAGCGGTTCTGTTCTTTGCATTTCTGTATACAAGGGAGAGCAGTGCCAAAAATGCTCAGCTGGCAAAGTTATCCAGGGAAGAAGGCCTCTCAAAACTAAAGCTCCGTGTGGACGAGAATAGGACCATCTCTCTTAGTGACCTAAGGGGAGTTGCACGCCTTGTCATCCTTGCCGGCCCTGCCTCCTACATTGCCGACTCCTTTGCTCGTAGTAAGCCTTTCACTGATGGACTTTTGGAGCGAGGAGTGCTTGTTGTCCCTTTTGCTACAGATGGAAATACACCTACCTTTGAATTCGAAGAGATTGATGATGAGGATCAAATGGTTGTCAACAAAAAAAAGAGGCTGTGGCAACTGACTCCTCTTTTTACTTCAGAATGGGCTAAGTAAGGGAAATTTAACTGATACATTTTTTCACACATTTTACATTAAGAAAGTTACCTATACCAACATTCTGATTTCTATGATTCTCTTCATATCTTAATGCAGAGTTGACCTATTAGCTATGTTGTGTCCGGAGTAACGCTAACCTTTATTTTTCTTGATTGGTATACAGATGGATAGACGAACAGAAGAAGTTGGCCAATGTCTCACTTGATTCTCCAGTGTAAGTACACTGTTGTGTTTCTCATTCTGATTTCTCTAGAGTCAAATAATGCATCAGACGCAGAGTGCAACTTCTATGGGCAGGCTGCCCATATACGAACGAGTGAACATGGGTAGAAAAGGAATGAACATGAATACAAAAGAAATGGACATTGAATTCATATTCATTTAACCATATCCATTCCATGTCCAGTCGTTCATAGAAATTTCTATAGGCCGGCTGCCCATATAAGTTTTTTTTCCAAGACATGCATTTGTTCTTGTTCATGCTTATATTTACATATCCAATTTGTTGGTCTTTATCCTTGTGAAAATCCATGGATCCAAATATGCAGTCTTTTTACTTTCTATTCCTTCCTAGAGCTGCATAATACATGGTTCAATTTGTAGGTATCTCTCTCTACGCATGGATGGCCGAGTTCGTGGAAGCGGTGTCGGCTATCCTCCTTGGAATGCTCTAGTTGCACAGTTGCCACCGGTCAAAGGGCTCTGGTCTGGTCTTTTTGATGGCATGGATGGGAGAGTCCTTTAGGGTGTACATCAAAGAGTAAGCTTTCTTTTTAGTCTGATATGATTTCGTCTTCATAGAGAAACTAACTAGTTAATGCAAGAAATCTTTTCAAGGGAGCAAATAACTAAGATGAGAAGAGAAAAAAGGCCCGAGGATGGAGAGAACATCTAGTTGCCAAAATTTTTAGGCTATTTTCCATTTTGTTGCTATCCTTTAGTGTACATAAATTTACTGCACTGTGAGTACATTAGCAGCCCTACAAATGATGAGCTTCTATTTCAGAATAATTTATCTATCTGAGAACGTTAATTGGTTTGATATGATATGTTTCTGAAAATTCTCAAACTTAATAGTACATCTGTACCTCTTCATTGAGTCACTCTCATAATAATGAAAAATATTATAATCTCCTAATTGATATGTCTATTAATCTTCCTAATACTCACATGGGATAAAGTGTTCATGATTTTTGATGAAATTACAACTCAGAATTATTGGGCATATTTTTAGGAGAATATAGCAATTCTCCATAATAATTCATTACTGAGACAACCTAATTAAGGACTACAGTTTCAAATGTAGTCCTTTTCCAAAGATGATAAGATTAAAAAATTAGTAGATGTTATGATCCACAAACTGCGGAATCCACACCTCAATTATCATAATTCATCGTTGTCAGTCCTGACTTCCATTCTTGCGTTCTATCAGGGACAAAAACTGCAGTGCGGCGCGCAAAGGGCAATGTTGGGCACCTCAAAGAACACAATTTATTCAGTCCTCGAAAAAATATTTATTGATCGATGTGAGATATTATTATATTTTAGATATATATTTTTTCAAAAGAATCAGAAGCACTTGAATGAGTCACGGGTGGAAACAGGATTTCTATCAAATATTCCAAATCTTTACAATTAGTTGGACTTGTCTTTGTTGGAGAGCTTTCTGTTTCCTTGTCAATATTCTGTGCCGGCACCATTCTAAACCCAGAGCAAATTGATCAAGCAAGAATGTCAGACCTACCGTAGTAGTGTATATGCTTGTCATTGTCTCTTTGTTTCTTGAATCAGGCCTAGGGTTTGATTTGATTTGATTAATTAGTTTTAAGATTGTTGTATTGTGTTGGATTTAAGTGTGTACGTGTTGTTGTGATTATCTATTCTAAGATGGGCGAAATGATCGATGGCATCCCCTTTGTGAGTATCGTGTGGGAGTTAACATCCCATCTGTCGTTAAACGAACAAAAAATAAATATATTTAAGAAGAAAAATTAATGTTGAGAGTGGGATTTGAACCCACGCTCTTTCGGACCAGAACCTTAATCTGTCGCCTTAGACCAACTCGGCCATCTCAACAGCATACTTTAAGAAACATAGTTATAGATAGTGAATTGACTTTTGATAGTACATTGGTTGAGCAATATTTTGTTAATGTGGCATTTGACAAACCTCAGTTTGACTATTTGATTATCTCGTGTTAGTGTTTTTCTTGCGGAGTTTCAGGTGAATTTAATCTTCCCTAAATAATGAACGACAATATTATTGACTTATATGCATGACGCCACGTACGAAATCGTTCTGCAGGTTCCACGTGTCAAGAGACCATATCCATGTGTTGGTCAATGCAAACAATTGTTGCATATATTATATTATAAATGTGTCCAATGTCCATGCAATGATGCAAAGTTGCAAACCTCCACCTCTACCGAACAGCAAGTGCCCAGCAAGCGCACATCCATGGCTGAAACCAAAGCAGAAGCTCCTCCTCCACCAGGTGTTGCCGTGGTAATTGTGCCCCTCCCCGCCCAGGGCCACCTCAATCAACTCCTCCATCTCTCGCTCCTCCTCTCCTCCCGCGGCCTAGCGGTTCACTTCGTCGGAGGCGCCACCCACAACCGCCAAGTTCGCGACCGCGCCTTAGTCGACCTCGCCGACTGCAGGCCGATCCAGTTCCACGACTTACCTTTGCCTCAGTTCGCCTCCCCTCCCCCCGATCCCTACGACAAAATCAAGTTCCCCGGCCACCTCCAGCCAGCCTTCGACGCCGCCCTCCACCTCCGGTCCCCTCTCTCCCTCCTCGTCCGCTCCCTCGCCGCGTGCTCCCGCCGTGTTGTCATCATCCATGACTCCTCCATGTCCTTCGCTGCCGTCTCGGGTTCCTCCCTCCCCAACGTCGAAGCTTTTAGCTTTCACTCCATCTCCGCCATTGCCGGCTTCTTTTTCCGCTGGGAATCTCGCGGCAAGCCGCCCGAGCCGGCCATAGCCGAGATGGACCTCCCCGAGGTGTCCACCGAAGGCTGCACGAAGGAGGATTTCATCAACTTCGTCCGCAGCCAGGACCAGGCGAAGGCGGCAGACTCCGGACGGCTCTTCAATACTTGCCGTGCGATCGAAAGCAGCTTCATTGACCTCGTATCTCGAGAGCCGGGGTGGAAGGACAAGCAGAACTTCGCCATCGGCCCGCTGCATCCGACCACCATGAACGGCGGCGGTTCACGGAACGCCTGCATGGAGTGGTTGAACCAGCAGCCTCAGGCCTCCGTGGTTTACGTCTCGTTCGGCACCACGGTAGCGCTTTCCGTCGAGCAGGTGGCGGAGCTCGCGGCGGGCCTCGAAGCGAGCGGGCAGCGGTTCCTCTGGGTGCTAAGGGACGCCGACAGGGCTGACATCTACGCTACCGTCGACGAGGCCCAGGAAGAGAAACTGCCATTGGATTTCGAAAGAAGGGTGGAGGGCAGGGGAAAGGTGGTGCGGGGATGGGCGCCGCAGGCTGAGATCTTGGCGCATCCGGCTACGGGCGGGTTTGTGAGCCACTGCGGGTGGAACTCGTGCATCGAGAGCTTTTCCGCCGGCGTGCCGATCCTGGCGTGGCCGATGCACTCGGACCAGCCGTGGAACGCAGTGCTGGCGACGCACGTCCTCCGAGTGGGTTTCGCCGTGTTCGAATGGGCGAAGAGGAAGGAGCTCGTGCCGGCGGCGGTAATAAGGGATTTGATCGTGAAGCTGATGGCGAGCGAGGAGGGGGAGGCGGCCAGGAGGAGAGCGAGGGAGTTAGGAGGCGAAGTCCGGCGAGCCATGGCGGATGGTGGAAGTTCCAAAGCCAGCATGGATGCCTTCGTCGATTACATTACTAGATGATGCTTCAACAGCACTGCATGGATCGCAAGTTTGCAACGGTGCACTGTGCGAATTAATTAGTTGGCTGCACTTTTTTTTCTTTTGCTTAATTTGCGCTTAGTTAAGACTTGGATTATTTGATAAAAATCCTGTTCCCACCTGTGACTCGTGATTCTTTCAAGTGCTTGTACGAGCTTGGCGCGCAGCTTGCTTTTGAAAAACTATCTAAATATCTCCCATCAATAAATTATGCTTTTTAAGGACTAAATAAACACTACTAAAATTTTTAGTAACTTGCGACCGAGATGCGACGATTTGCGATCGCATTGTTCCCAACTGTGCGAAGGCATTACGATCGCGACAACTATCGATCGTGACAACGGTTGTCGCAGAATTAATTGACTCATGACGATTCCGCAAGCAAGTGGCGACTGACTTTTGCGACCGCAGAGTGCCATCGCAAAAACCGTCACAAAAAAAATTATATCCCCGCACAAATCCCTTTCTTTCTCGCCCAACATCTCTCTCTCTCTATGTATGCCCGCCGAAATGCAAGCCGTGGCAGGCAACTAACGGCCTTTGAGCAAGCGCGAAAGAAGGGAGAAGGGCTCACCGCCCCTCTTTACCCGACATATCCTACGGAGAGGTTGATAGAATTACTTTATGCAACAGAGGACTTTTACACTGAGTGGTAAGTTTAATAACTTTCTGCGATGGACTTTTGTGATGATCCTTCGTTGTCGTAGAAAGTCTTTTGCGACCGCAAAGGCCGTCCCAAAAGCTCATTAATTTTTTTAGCAGTGAAATTGTGTTCCTTGAGATGCACAACATATTCTCCTTTGTTTGTGATTGAAGGTACCATGGGGAAAATCCAGACTGACATTGTAGGAGGATTTGTTGGAGAATCAATCCACTATTGATTTTACATCCTTATGCATGCTATGTACATAACTTTGAATGATTACCTTGATCATCTTACTCTCAAGGTTAATAGTGCAACTTCTAATCTTATTAAAATTAAACCTAATTTGATTAAGATTGAACAAAAGAATGAATCTAACACATTTAATTTAGATTCAGTATGTCAGGTTTCATTTAGTAATGAAAATCTAATCTAGATCCTCCTCCACCCTGGATCCAACTAATGGGTACCGGTGAAATGACCTCTATAATTCGAGATGAATTATATATTTATATCAATCAATAATTGACTCAAAGAGCCTCGACAAGTTTTATCCTCCTTTGAGGATGTTTCCCACATCCACAGAAAAAAAGTGAAAACTGATTGAATGACTAAGCGAACTAGGAAGACATATGGTCTTAACATTAGCTGGCTTGGAAACCGGTCATTGGAGTCCTCTTCAATTCTTCATTCTGAGCTTCAAAGCACATTGATATATTATTATTCATTGGAAAAAAATAATATTACAAAAATGAGTTAAGTTTTGCTTTAATTGGGTTAAATGGATTAACTATGCACTAAAAATAACAAGTCAAAGGAAAATTTTCTTCAGTATTGTATACCATCAAATTTATGGATGATGATGAATGAAAAAAAAAAAGCATATTTCATTAGACCATGGCCTTGATTGGATGTCAAGTTAACAAAACTATAACACAATTCTCTCACATGATCGCCAATTAGCCTTTCACAAAATGACCAGCCATTGCACCTGTAACCCAAGGAGAAATCTTATCTCGTGTCATTTGTCAAATGACAGGTTTAATACTCATCTTCCATTACACTGCAATACTGACAGGTCGTAAGGCTTCAAGTTCCAGCGTCTTCTTAGCATGCTTGGACTTTTGAGAAACCTGCAGACCGCCAGAAGAAAAGGACACTAATGCTTATTGCTATTAGGGGAGAAATATAAAGACAGCTAATAAAGTAATAATTCAATGCTTAAGAATGCGTGAATTTGTTCAAACAAGAAAATGCATATTTACTGTTGTTGTATACTTGTATTAGAATTTGTTCAAACAACAACATTAATCTCCTATATCTTTTTTATAGAACCTCATAAATCGTGTAAATATAGCTTGGAATAATAGCTAACTGCATAGTAAGAAAAAGAAAATGAAAAAAGAGTTATAATTTAATTTGTAGAAGACAAACCAAGTTACCTCAATGTTACAAGTGTTCTTTATCCAAAATTTCCTTGCCATGGGATCTGATCAAACATGCAGTCATAGCACTATTGCTGGACATGGTCACATGGACCATCTATGCAAGATGTCCTGATATCTAGTTTACCTGTAAACACAAGAAAATGTAAGATGAATCAGTACGAATCATCTATACATAGAATCATAATAAAAAATAGCTAAATCATAACACTTACATTTATGCTGTCTAATATTCATGCCTATATATTATCAGTCGTTCTGCTAGATGAGGTCCTTTAATGGATCACCCGATAGCATATCAACTGCTTCACAAGGAACCATATCAATCTGCTGCAACTACAAATAAGAAATAAAGAACAAAGCAGATTAAGACAGGCCCAATTTAAATGATAAGGGGAAAGCAAACACAGAACTTTAGAAGCTCATATTAGGAATCTCCAAAAACACACCTGCGCTTGCTTTAATGGACAAGTTCTACTGGCATGATCACTATGCTGTTTGCATGAGTTGCACATTCTGAGCTTTCGAGAAGGTCTGTAATTACTGGACTTGGACTGACTTCTTGAAGATTGCTGTTTCGTTTTAGATTGTTGATCGGAAAGTATAGAAGTTCCAACCTGAATGTCCTGATTATTACTGTCATCCACACTACATTCATCGACAACTGGCCCAAGTTTTGCAACTCCACCTGCCTTTTTTTTAATAGCTGCAACTTTCTTGACAGCCTCTTGTAGAGCATGCAATGCCACATTGTAAACATCTGGTGATGCTGCACCAACTTCAGCATATTTCATGGCTTCACGGCATAAGTTGTTGTACCGGGAAGTTGGAGATTCCTTACCATTATGCTTTATTTCAGTCTGATTCTTATTTGGATTACCTGATAAAAGCTTCTGTTTCCGATACTTTTTTATTTTCCTTAAAGAACCAAATGGGTGATTGTGATCTTTTTCAAATTTTGAAACAACCCACATTCCAGAATTATTCTTCTTTACCATCAGCATTGCTTTGCAGCCTACCCTAGTGGCTTCTCGAGGTCTTTTTATCCTACCCTCACTGTCCACATCTTTCTTCACATAAAACCCCTCTTTGGAGCATACAAATAGGCGAGAGATAATAGACTTATCACGTTTTGAGCGATAGTATGTACTAACACGCATATTAAATCCTATGCGCCTTGAATATGCAAAATAAAAAATCTTTGCTGCCTCTTCAGATTCAAATTCCATTCCCTCATATGGTTCAGTAATATCATTTTCCTCATGTGACACCAAGGCCCTTTCCGTTTCATCGATCTCATCATCATCTTCCTCTGACTGATCATTATCGGACATTGTTCTTGGAGTTAATTCATGGTTATGATGCTTAACCATCTTTGATACAATCCATTTTCCAGAATCTCGCTTCTTCACCATTATCATCGCTTTACAGCCAACCCTTGTAACAGCTCTAGGTCGTTGAAGTCTCTCTTCAAGATTTTCATCTTTCTTTGCACGAAATCCTTCCTTTGAACATACAAGCAACCGAGAGATTATTGAATTATCACGCTTTGACCGGTAGTATGAGCTAATACGTGCTCTAAATCCCGCACGTCTAGCATACTCTCTGTAAAATAATTGTGCTTCCTGCTCAGAATCAAATTCCATTCCCTCATGTGGTTCCTGACCTGGTTCCCCTTCAGGAGGGAAAAACACCATCTCATTATCTATCATGCCACTGTTCATACTTGTTTCAGTCCCCAAAGGGTTCTCGATCACTTCTTCATCCTCATGGAGATAAGGATCATAATCCAACATCACCACTTTCCCTTGTGTGCCAAGTATGTGATTATGAATCTTTTCACACTTTGTAACCACCCATTTCCCAGAGCTTTGCTTCTTTACCATAATCATAGCTCTACAACCAACTCTACTTATCATTCTAGGCCGTTTACTTCTTCCTTCAGGGTGTGCATCTTTGGTTGAACGAAAGCCTTCTCTTGAGCATACAAGTTGTCGAGAAATAATAGTTTTATCACGTTTTGAACGGATAAATGAGCTAACACGTGCTTTGAAGCCCATTTGAGTAGCATATGTATGATAAAATGCCCTGGCAGCCTCTTCTGATTCAAATTCCATACCTTCATATGGTTCTAAAATTGGCTCAAACAATTCCCTTCCTACAGAATTTTCTATCATATCATCAACATCAGCAATACGAGACTCCACATCAACTGCCAGGATATTGGAATCAATCAATATATCAACTATTTACAGTAAAAAGCAAATCGTATCAAAACCAGATCACAATATTAGGGAAGATATTGCTAACAGACATGTCAAATTTGCCAAATTTCTTAACATTCAGAATCATTTACATTCTAAACTCAAAACCTTGGAAACATAAATATTATAAGTAATAGAAGATTTGAGGATTGGTATGAGATGTTATGGAGCCATATCTTAAGCCAAAGCAGCTAAAATTGGGCCCTCACTGTTATGCCATTGATAAGCATTACTAAACATGTAAGCATCATAAATGTATTTTGAAAGCTGCACTATTTTAGAAACAGAATAAGAAAATTCTACCTTCAACGCAGAATTGTCAGTTAGTATCAGGTATGATATTTCACAACAAAAATAATCAAGTATGGTTCGTTAAGTCCTATCAAACGAAAGAAATTCTTCACTAAGACTCAAAGAAAATACACGCTACTCCCAAATGCTAATTTACGGCCATGAGTTCCAGCATGGAAATTTTTTCGTAACTAATAAAAAATACTAGATGCACAAATTTATCCCAGTTAATAATTACCAGAAAGAACATAGCTTTTCCCAAAAACATCAGATTCTCGGAAGCATTCGCTTCACAACTGGCAAAACAGCTACTACCAAAGAAGATTGGCATTTGGATCGCAGAGGAGCTAGTCACATAAAATGACAAGTGCTCGTGTAGAGCATTCAAATAGGGAACAGAAATGACAACAAAAAAGAACGCATGAAACCCCACAAAGGATTGCCTCAGATAGAACTCACCTGGAGAAATGATCATCGGAGTTGAGAACATGAACCCCTCCATCTCTCCGCAGACCTCCGACACCGCGGTCTAGAGAAAAGAAATCTGACGCAGCTACGGAGAAGGGAAAGAGGAATAAAGGAAATAAAAAGAAATCTTTGGATTGGATTTAACCAGGGCCTAGGGTTTCTGACATCAGGGTTCGAGCTCGAAAAGAGTAATTTTGTTTCCCTTTTTCCCCCAATCGAAGACGAGGGAGAACGCGAAAAGAGCAGCATGGCGCCCGATAAGGCCTCCGTGTCTAACGTGCTCCAAAAGTAATTGGGCTTCAAATGATTAAACACCAGCATACGCAGCCAAAAATCTTAGGTCAGATATGGCCCAACTTTTTCCTGTTCCAAAAAAATATAAACGTCGAGTCAACCGACCACGATTTGATTTAATAAAATTCTTAAATAAGTTTGAGTCAAAATCCAATTTCATTGTGGCTCCTAACTCGAACCAGTTGATCTGAACCGAATTTTAAAAGCGGTAGTAGCAAGTTAAGACCAACATATTTATTTTATTTTTCTGATACCGAAAGCATAATTTGTTGGTTTATGCATAATACCACTAAAACCAAACAATACAAAGAATGTCAATATTTGCTTTGCACGACCATTAACCAGAAGAGCAACAATATTTTGTTCATGGTGAGAGTGATGAAACGAAGCACTTGAATAAGTTCATCCAAATGCAATACCCATAATTCCATAAACATCTTCATGATTGAGTACACTTATTTACAATGGCACATGAAATGAAGAGTTTGTAACTGGTACACACACATGTACAATCTGCAGACAATTCCCATTAGGGGTCAGGTTTTCCGACCACTTGTTCATCACTAGAATCATATTCATCTTCACTTAGTTCTTCGTCACTTGATTTGTCTTCTGGAGAAGCATCAATATCTTCTGGCTTTGCGTACTTTTGACAGTATTCTGGATAATGAGGTAAAATGATGAGCAGAAATAAGCTAAATGATGAAAAAGAAAAGATCAACAATCTATTTCACGTTGAAACAATTTCCATCTACCTTTTCTAGTGAAGACTAAAGATATCACTCTAACTTAGGCAGTGATTTCACAACACAGACTAAAGGGGTAAGCCAAATTACCTTCCTTTGTATAAATCTCTCCTAATTCTTCATGTAATTTGAGCAATTCCTTTTTTATTTTCCTTATCTAACATACAAATACTACAAGGAAAGGAAACTTCATGTCCAAATCTTAATGCTTCGGATGAAACTAACATCTAAGGCAGCAACAACTCGAGGAATAACTTGCATTTATAACCAGTACTGAGCCTAGTGGTCTAAAATAATTGGATGCCCATTATTTAACATCTAAAATAATTGGATGTCTAGAACAATGACAACGATTAAATTTGCAAAATATTCAAATCATGTATCTGCTTAGTAGATTTAAAAGGAAAGTAGAAATTATATATATATGCACAAAATGGATCCTCACAAGAAATAATATGTACAAAATGAATGCCACAGAAAGCAAGTAATATACAAGGGATCAACTGACCACTGAAATATAAGAACTTTTTGATGGGTTAATCACGCAAGTGACTAAGTGGTTCAGTGTCTTTATATTCTTATAAATATCTATCAAGATCTGAAACAAAGAGTAAAAATAGTACCAACTTTGACTAATGAGTTGTTAAGTGGAAAACCATGTGTATTAGTTCTCTCATTTTTTTCTTATTGGTAATAGCTAAATTGTACTCAATCAACTTCAGGAGATCCAATTAAATGTAACGTAGTGAAAATCTGATTAGGTTTGGCACTATACTCAGAAAATTTGAACTACCAAAAACGTCATGCTCATGCATTCCTGAACAATTTAAAGAATAATAGTTATTACTTTATGGTATATGCTCAATTCCTCAGAACTGCCACAGTAGTGAAAAGGCCATGGCAGACTCAAGCAGATAGCCTTGTTAAAGTTATTTAAGGGTGCGACCAACAAGGCAAGTACTGAAATAGCAATGGTGTGACTAGACAATTGAATGCTCAATCTTCTCTGAAAAATTTGTATGCTGATGATAAGATCTCAAATCATAATCCATCATCTAGTAGTTCTATGCAACTGGTTTACAGAAGAGGATCATTATGAATAATCAAACTGGCATAGTTTGGACTTTGGAGTTTGGACAAAAGAATAGGATGTAGATGCAGGTACAGCTTACACTATAATAATTCTATATTCTTGCACTTCATTTATCCTTTAAACCTCATTGCCTACCTGATTTTTGGATGTTGCAACTTGCTCCGTATAAGCACAAATGTAATATCATAGCTTCTAGGACAATGATGGTCCAGCTTACTAAACAAAGACCAAATTGATGGGAGAGAACTATCTGTTTGAATGTCACACTATATATAGGTTTTCTACTAAAAAACAATCTGCAGTAACATTCAAATAGGTCTTTGCTAGGAGACCAACACAGACCAAGATGATCTTACTGGTATTTTAGGTTATTTAAGAAATTCAATAAAAAAGAGATAAAACAAGCACAGAATGTCTACAATATATAGAACAATATATTAAGCACAAAATTAAATTCCATCACCTTTAACTTTTTGTTCATAGGCAGGTCGATCACGCATCATTAGTGCTGCAGCCTCCCCATTCAATGGATCTGAAGGATTCGGATATAAAAGAAGTTGTGGAAGGAAAACCTCGAACACATTGACAAGATCTGGCAGGAAATTTTGTAAAACATTAACTTACAACAGAGTCAGCTAATTGTCAGCTATAGCACACACATTTCGTTATGTGCCAATCACAGAATTCTTGGATGAAACTAAAAGGTACAAGTTATATTACCAAACATGGGACTCCAGGTTTGGTTGATAACATCCAAACAAACTGAGCCAGACCTGAAAAATTGCCAGAATAAGTAACACGTTAAGTACATATGTCCTGATATTCAGAGTTCTCTTATAAGTTATAACATTAACGATTGTTCTCAGATAAAGCTACAGAAAGTGGAATGATAATTTGCTGAACGACTAATTTTTTTTAAAAAATGCTCACATTTCATCTACGTTAGGATGATATATTTTGTTAACAAATCCAATTGAGGGAGATTTATAAGGATAAGCATCTGGTAGTTCAACCCTGATCCTCCACACTCCTCCTTGATAAAGACCTGTAATGGTCAACAATAAATCAGGACTCTCCCTCACTCTGCCAACAGTAAGACGAACCAGCAAAAATGAACTAAATGATCAAAGACTATATTGTTAAACGTAATACACTATAAATATATACATTTTTAGCAGTGTGATAAAGCTTTGCATAGCCAAACAAATTAATTTCAACAGAGAATCCAGATATCACAAGCATACACAATCATCCATTATTACTACGACTTATTATTAGCCTCTGAACATTATTGCAGAAGCCAGGATTTTGAGCGTGTAGTTGAGCTGAAACACTCCCAAAGAAACTAGCTAACCAATACATAAACTATTAACTTAAACAAAAAGAAACTAAAGATGAAGAAAAGAAAGGCAAAAGATCTCAAACGAATAAGACACTCATCAAAAATATGATGTCCCGACAGTTTTAGTCCCTCTTTCACATAGTTCTTGTATCCTCTCAGTCAAACCAGATCAACAGGCAATAAAGAACCCAACGAAAACCAAAATCCAAAGAAAGGATAAACTGCCTAGGAGTAACGTACTTTCTTTGGGGCCGTGGAAATCCACGAAGAACTCTTGCATCCCATCATTCACCATCTCCACCTTATAGTCACCCATCATCCTACAAAACCGAAGACAATAAACCCAAATCAAAGGGGGGAAAAGAAGTAGGCATCAGATTAAAGTCGGTTCTTTGTAGAGATATACAGTTTCATGAGGTCCATCTCGCGGCGCTTGCTGGGAGACGACATCTTGAATCTTGATCCAGCAGCGGGGGAGGGAATCGGGGATGAGATTGGGCTTGGTGCTACGAAAGTCCCCTCCTCTGACGCTGCTTTCTCCTCCGGTGTTGTTAGGGGAAGGGCAGGGCAGGCAGAGAGGGTGGATGATGTGAGGGGAAAGGGATTGGAAAAGGACAAAAGGAAGCGAAAAGCAATGGAGATGTGTTTTTAAAGGGGCCGCTCATACTCTGTATTTTGATGGGATTCCGCAACCAATTTTATATTTTATATTTTTATCTCTTGTCAAATGCTTCTTTTTATCAATTCACTCGCTCAGATTTTGTTCTCTCAATTTATTTTTCACTATTATTATTATTATTTAAATTTAATTTCATAATTTTAAAAAATAAAATAAAAAATAAAATAAAATTTAAGTATTAAATGATCAATACTTTTTTAAATCCAAAACTAATATAAACACAATATTTCAAAATTCTATATTTTATGAACTTCTTATCCTACGTTATTTTTATTTTAATTAATTTTAATTAAACTTTTATCCGTCTAAAATTATATAATGCGAAATGAACGCGTCATAGGTGTTTATAAACACTTCTACCTCTTCCTTTTTGTAATTTTCAAATGCATAATAAATTACTTTCTCTTCGTGATATATACTTAATCACTTACTAATACTATCAAATTAACTTAGTGATTGTAATATTCTACCGTCAATTTTCTCACACATACATAATCCTCAAAATACTCATCAAAATTTGATTGAATTAAATACTAAATCAAAAAAAAATTGACTGACTAATCTAATTTACCTCTCAATGTTTATTCCTATGAAATAAATGATTTTGTTGTCTGGAACAATCATGGATAGGAGACCCAAGTTTTTTTGCTTTCTGGAACAATTTTAAATAAATTGTCTAAAATTAAAATTGGTGCGTATACATGCCTTTTATATATGTGTGCATTAAATAGTTAGAGAAATTTATCAAAACATAAAAGCTTTTAATAAATTTATCAAAATTATAAACTTAATTTTAAGGTATTTTAAAATTATAATTATTTTTGACAAATCTTAAAAATGCTCCCATAAATATCAAATCCTTTCAAACTCCCGTTACCCATTTCTCAACCCACTCCAACAAAATCTTTTTGATTGAGCCCAAATTTTAAATAAAATTTATCATTTTTTAAACTATTTTTTTTCAACTTTTTAGTTGAACTGAAAATTTAGGATTTATTTTGCTCCCTCCGTTGTCGAGTAGATTCCATATAGATTCAAATTAAATTTAAATAGGATCGAAGTAAAAATTTAAGGACCATTAAATTTTAAATTCTAAACATACAAGGTGTTCAAAATCAAAATCAAAATCAATATCTAGAACTCTCCTATTACATATAATGCATATATAATTATATAATTTTAAATATATTCAATTATTCACTACCAAATCTGTTAATTCGGTATACTAACCCTAGCAGTATAATTCTGATGTATTTATTAATTTTAATTTTACATTTTTTTATTTTTTATTTTTTAAATTACGAGATATATATATATATATATATATATATATGGGTTGGATTACAAGTTTTAACATGATAAAATTTAGATTCAAAATTTAGGAATCGGATTACAAGTTTTAACATGATAAAATTTAGATTCAAAATTTAGAAATCGATCGTATATAATATATGCTTTAAGTATCATGAAAAATTCAAGATCAATATCCAGATTCGCTCGTCCCTACTGAAAAATGTACAGAATTTTTTATATCCACTAAACACGCATACAACATTATATATAGATATATGTAACATTGCCCAAGTGCAGCAGCACCGTGCAGTCATCTTGCTAGTTCTGAAAATTATGAAAATATTTACGTTGAAAGTGTTGTTTGAATAGAATAACGTTGTTATTAAGAAAAAGTGCAACTACTGCAATCATAAGAATATATAAATGATAAAGAAATTGTTTGTGCAAATTAATAATGGTTGCGTGATAATAAGGTAGTCTTATGAGTTCGCAAATTGGAATGCCTACCTTCTTGGACTGCGGCAATCATTTATGCGCGTCTTATCAACAAAATGGAACTTTAGAATAGAAAATGATGCACATGGTGTCCATCTCCTCACGCTACAACAATTACATTTACTTAATTACTTGTGCAATATGTAATTTGTAATTATTTAAATAATTAACTAAAAAAGGTAAAGCGTCAGATACTTGTTTTAAAACAAATGCAAATATTATATATAGTATCATTCCGCAGGATCCATTTTACAATATTGTATAGGTAATATTTAAATCTTTTCTTTCACTACTAGAAATTGGGTCTTAAGCAACGACTATTCAAGCTGTTGCTATTTGCAACGACATTCTTACGGTCGCTCAAACCGTTGCAGATATATTGTATCTGCAACGACTTTCTAACGGACATGCGAGCCGTTCCTGCTGATGTTAATTATCAACAACGGTTTTCTAACGGATAAGTGAGCCGTTGCTGATGACAACTTATCAGCAACGGCTTTCTAACGGGCGAGTAAACCGTTGTTGATAAGTTTATATAGGTCGCAAATCGCGCCCGCTCCTTCTTCCTCCCGCTGTTGCCGCCTGCTCCTCCCGCATCTCGCCGCTGCCGTCCATCCTCGATCGCCGATTTCAGGTATTTCTCGTCACTCGGCCTTCCCCCATTGATCCCAAAGTAAAATCCAGCCGATGGCCGCCGCCGGAGCTTCTACAGTGCCCGAAATGATATTTTTATAATTTTTTATTTAATTATTTAATTGTTAATTAATTATTTGTTTATTTGTTTAATTGTTTAGATTAATTGTTTAATTTATTAGATTAATTTTTAGGGTTTAGATTAATTTTTAGAGTTTATATTAATTTTTAGTTTAATTTAGTTAGATTAATATTTAATAATGGTAAGTTAATTATTTAAATTAGTTAAAATATTGTAGATTAATATTAATTAATTAGTTAAATTATTGTTAATTAGTCTGGAGTTGTCCTTAGTGGACTCGCATCGGAATTGTCCACTTTGGACGCGCGCCAGAATCGTCTAATTTGGACTTGTGTCGGAATTGTCCAATATGGACTCGAACTGACTCGAAATATTTAGAAAATAATCATCCATCCGACGAGTTGATATGTTTCACGTACGCATCGACGAGTCGAATATGATTTAGCAAAACCTTAGATCCGTTCGGGGGTTGTATGTTCGTGTAAAAGAAGTATATAATTTTTTTATACGACGTACAATTCTTGAATTATCCTTGATTGGACAATTTGGGAATATAGTTATTTGTATTGCACTTACATTTTTCTTTTAACCGTTAACTTATTCTAAATTTCGGCAGTATCTCTCTTGTTCTCCGATACGCGCCCAGATGATATGCGTATTCGGAGAACTATAGGGAGATGTTGCCGAAATTTAGAATGAAGTTAGCGGTTAAAAGAAGTACTTAGTGCAATATGAATAATATAAATCCCGAATGGAATATGACAATCTCACCTAAAAGCATTAACCGAAGAAATTGTCATTTATTGACATAATCATGTCGGTTGATCGAAGTTGAATGTACCAACGTCTTGATCGCGGAGCTTTAACGAATGAGTTTCGATTAGGCGTAACGTACTTCCTAAATTTCGTCTATTCAAATTGGAAATTCGTTAGCATCGATGATAAAATTCGATGTCTGTGCCGCATTTATTTAAATGGACGATTTTTGGATCGGGAGACTGTCACTCTGCATCTATACAACAAAGGATTTGCACCAATATATTTTCTATGGACTTATCACGGGGAGTCACGTGAAGTCGGGATGTCGAGCAATCCTGTCGTTCAGACATATGATGAATCTTCCTCTGTTGGTGCTTCTTCATCCAGTCAATCTAATCCCTATAGAACTATGATACTTGATAGTTTTGGGGGTCAATTCCACCTGAATGATAATGTTGATCGGCGAGTTACTCAGACATCAGTCCCACTAGATACTACAGCGATTGATATCACAGAAGTACAAACTGCAGTAGAGATTGAATTGCCGAATAAAGAAGCTGCAGAATTTTACGAGATGTTGAAAGCTGCCGATGAACCTTTGTATGAGAATTATCCTAAATACACTAGGTTTTCAGCAATGACACAACTCCTAAACATCAAGGCCGATTGTAATATCAGCGGGGTTGCGTATAATCGGATTGCAGGATTGATTAATAGAATATTGCCTACTGATAACAAGTTTGAGCCAACTTTTTATAAAACTAAAAAGCTGATGAGAAAATTGGGGCTTGGGTACGAAAAAATACACGTGTGCCAAAATAATTGTATTTTATATTATAAAGAAAATGTGCAGTTGGATAAATGCCCTGTATGTCAATATCCTCATTACAAGGCGGAGAAATCGGTTTGACAGAAAAATATCTTGTTTAATGTGCTTCGGTATTTTCCACTAACATCGAGGCTTCAAAGATTATTCATGTCGGAAAAGACGGCCCCCTACATGAGTTGGCATGCAAGAAGTCGTGATGATACAGTAGTGACTCATCTATCCGACAGTGAAGCATGGAAACATTTGGATATATGTTATCCTTCATTTGCTAGGGATACTAGAAATATCAGATTGGGATTGTGCACGGATGGTTTTAATCCATTTGGACATTCTGCAACTCCTTATTCAGTTTGGCCAGTGCTGCTGATAGTTTATAATTTGCCACTGTCAATGTGTATGAAAGATGAATTTATTTATCTTTCGATGATTATTCCGGGTTCTAAGGGTCCGCGAAAAGAAATTGACGTGTTTATCAGATCCTTCATAGATGAATTAAAAATATTGTGGACTGAGGGAGCTGTCACTTATGATTGTCATCGGAAGCAAAACTTCAATTTAAAGGCCGCAGTCTTGTGGACAATCAATGATTTCCTAGCGTACGGCATGTTGTCTGGTCGGAGTACTCACGACCGACTCTCTTGCCTGTATTGTATGGAACACTCTAAATCAATCAGTCTTCAAAACGGACGAAAAATCTCATTCTTTGATTGTCATTGTCGATTCCACAGGCTAACCATTAGTATCGAATGAATCGTAATAAATAACTAATGGCAGAGTCAAAAGAGATGAGCCACCACCGATGTTGTCTGGTGAACAAATATTAGCACGTGTTTCAACACTTTCAGAGATAGTATTTGGTCGCAATGAAAGAGTGTCAGACTTTGGTCAAACATATAACTGGGTGAAAAAAGTATCTTTTGAGAATTGTCCTATTAGAGTTCATTACTGATTCGACATAATAATTTAGATGTCATGCATATTAAAAAAAATGTGTTTGATAATATTTTCAACACTTTGATGGATGTTTTCGGAAAAACTAAAGATAATGTCAAAGCCCGAGATGATATGAAAATACTTTGTAAAAGACCAGAGCTGGAGTTACAAGAGGTCAACAGACGATATCTGAAATCGAAGGTCTTGTATGTGTTAAATAAATAACAGATCAAAGATGTTTGTCAATGGGTAAAAGAATTCAGATTACCTGATGGATATGCCTCTAACTTATCTCGATGTGTGAACGTCGATGATTGCAAAATATCATGGATGAAAAATCATGATTGTCGTGTATTCATGCAGAGATTACTTTCGATCATATTTCGAAATCTTCTACCTGATAATATTTGGGCCCCATTGACCCGTTCATTAGAATAAACAATATATCATACCATCAGAGCTAGCATCTCCTTCATCCACAATCTAAGCTATTTAATTTTGCGAGCATATATATATATATAAATAAATAAAGAAACATCCCAACCCATTCATTAAATGGAACAAATCATAAAGTGGAATTTGTTCCAGGAAGGAAAATATGCCCAAATTTCAGGTTTGAAAGAGAAAATTCAGCTATGTGACACTATATATGTACCATATGTGACAAACATTATCAACGTTTTATCATTGGTTTTCAATGAAAAAGTTCATTCACTGAAAAAATATTTACGTGAACCGAAGGTGCAATATATATATAATCCATCCACAACCAAGTCAAGATTCTTGAGATTATTGGTGCATTTCCAATTCTGATTGGACCACCCCGTCTTCAATATGGTATATAGCTGGATTGCATTAGCTGTACGTGAAACCTTCAAATCTAACCATCCATTCACGAATAAAGATGACTCGGCAATGAACCATTACCACGCCATCCTGCTCATGACTCGGGGACTCGCCCATGACCAGGTTGGGGAGTCCCCCCATTGGGCATATATGCTCCGTCCAACCCGAGTATTTTTTTTAAAAAAACTCATTTCTTAATAAATTACTTAATAATTTAAATTACTTAAATGGGTAATTTTTTTCCCATTATTTTAGTGTATTTAAATTAATTATTTGATTACTCAATTACTTGTTAAATTAATTATAATTTATTAAATTGACCTGAAAATTTCTGGGCTGACCCTGAAAAATTCCAAACCATGCCCAATACGACTGAAGGAGGTTGGGCTTAGCCGGACCCAAGACCAGACCGTTTGTAAAGAACCCACTCATATGAATGATGGATTCACAGCTAAAGATGCTCCTTCAGGAAGCCGCTGTTATTACAGGAGTAGCATATTGAATCCTTAGTAATCTCATGCTCAAAGAAACATGCTATCAGAAATAGTGCTGTTGCAAGCAGATTGCTTCCGATTAATAACAATTTGCCTTATCATGATGCATCAGTATTGTTTTGAACCTTGTCACTTAGAACTAATGTAGCATGGTTAGATGATGGCAAAATTCTTCCATCCATAGTACTTTTTCATCCATGGTTGAACTTGAATTACTTGTGCCAATGTAATTCACACCTGAGTTTCATCAGGAATGGCTTGACTATTCTTCTTCTCGTCTCTGAACATGCCGTTTAGTCCCATAGCAAAACCTTAAGTTGCTATGCCTCATGTGTAGACTCTGGATACCAACGTACTTATCATTCTAAGAGCAAATGTGTTAATAACTCTGCTATACATCAGCCATGTCAAAAAGAAATCATTGAAGATAAATAATAGGGTGGCCTCATCTGACAAATAGTAGAATGAGGTTTTTTTTTTTTTTTTTTTTTTTTTTTTTTTTTTTTTAAACTGAAAATTGTATACCATTTATAAGTAATAAAGAGTTATACTACAGCACAATCAAGCTTCCAATCACGATGAACAAAACCGGAAGAAATTTGCCGCTGACGCAGCAAGCTCCTGATAACTAGAACAAACATTCCTAAATGCTCTAGAATTCCTCTCAAACCATAAAAATCAATTCCAAATCAACATCAGCTTCCACTGATCCTTCCCAGCTCCATCATAAGTATGCAGAGAACGAACACAATCGAGTGAGATAAACGGTGAATCCACAAGTGATAGGAAGCACCTCCATCCTCGACGAGTGAAAGTGCAATTATAAAATAAATGGATATGAGATTCCTTTCCAATGAGGCATAGAAGGTAAGAATCATCCACAATAATCCCCCACCGTAATAATCTATCACGAGTTAGAAGCTGCCTCCGGAACCAAAGCCACCCAAAGATAGAAATCTTTGGAGATAGATTATTTTTCCAGAGGACCGAAAAGACAGAACTCTTCACCCCTCGAAACATTAGCAATCGATACATGCTTTTAGAAGAAAAATGACCATCTTGAGACCATTTCCATTTCAATATATCATCCCCAGATTTGAATCTGATTGGTTCTAGATCACTCTCAAGATGAGACAACCTATCAAACTCAACCCAAGAGGAAAAGGAATATTCCAGCCAATGAATCTCCCATCTGCATCCAGAATCCGAGCTTCAGAGATAGAGCACGAAGGATGACGAGCAAGAGTGAACAGAGAAGGATGCAGCTCGGCCAAGGACTGACCATTAGACCAACGATCCGTCCAGAGCCTAATATCCCGACCTTCACCAACCGAAAAAGAAATACTTGAGAGCATCAATTCAAACACTTTTAAGAGATCAGACCAAATGGGGGAAGCCTGCCGATTGAGACTCGTGCTGGACCAGATTCGAAAATCTCCATAAATGCTTCTCATCAAGCGAACCCAAAACAAGTCATCCCCTTGTATAACCTTCCATAACCAACGACCGCATCGAGCTAGAGAATGGGTCTTCAAATCTAACAAACCGAGACCCCCTTCTTCTTTAGAACAAGTGATAGTATCCCACCCCACAAGACACTTTCCATTTACCGCAGCAGCATCAGGACCCATCCAAAAGAATTTTCTTCGTCGTTTATCAATAGATTTATAAACCCAATCCGGAGCTTGAAAAATAGAAAGCAGATACGCCACTGAGCTCGAGATGGTGCAATTTAACAATAGAAGTCTTCCAGCACGAGATAGCAACTTGCCTTGCCAAGTGGAAAAGCGAGCGTCCAATTTAGCAATGAAACCCAACCAATCTGCCTTTACCAGACACCCAATCTTGAGAGGTAACCCAAGATAACTGAGAGGGAAAGATGATGCCCGACAACCAAGCATCCCGGCTACCTGCTCCGCCGCATGAATATTGCCACAAAGACTGACCACCTCTGTCTTGTTTAAGTTAACCTTTAATCCAGATGCGAGTTCAAAACATTTCATAATAAATAATAGATTCCTCAAACCATCCTCCTTATTCAATCCAAAAAGAATCAGGTCATCTGCAAATAATGAGTGAGTTACACCCCCTTCAATATGGTTAGATAAAACTCCATCAATGAGATTGCTCCAAGATGCCATAGATAGAATGCGGGAGAGGCAGTCGATAGCGAGATTGAATATAAATGGTGACAAGGAATTCCCTTGACGAACTCCTCTCTTATGACGAAAGGGATTGCCAATAGCACCATTAATAAGGATCGAGGATTCAGTATTAAGTAAATGTGAGATCCAACCTATCCATTTTGCCGAGAAACTCCTTGCCTCCAACATTCTCAAAATAAAACCCCAATCCATAGAGTCGAATGTCTTCTCAAAATCAATCTTGAAGAGAAAACCATCTTGGTGCGAGCGATGACAAGCCCAAACCACCTCGTGCACCCCCATAAAACAATCCAACATGCTTTTGCCCAACATAAATGCATTTTGGGAATCACTGATCAAATCGCCCAAGTAAGCTTTGAGACAACGAGCAAGGACCTTGGAGGAAACACGGGTAATGCTATTTTCCAAGCTAATAGGCCTAAAGTCCTTGAGTTGCGAGGCCCCCTCATTCTTAGGAAGCATCACCAAATGGCCATAATTGAATCTATGTAAAGTTTCCGGATTGAGAAAAATCTCGTTAAAGATCTGAAGCAGATCAGCATGACTAAGATCCCAAAATGATTGAAAGAATTCCGCGGATAACCCATCCGGCCCCGGAGCCTTATCCGAGCCCAAATCCCAAACCGTCGATTTAATTTCTTCAATAGAGAAAGGAGAATCAATGCTTACCCCCTGAATAGAGGGAAGCCCCAAAGCCAGCCAAGTCAGATCAAAGAGAGGCTTCCTTGCAGTTCCCAATAGGCCGAGTAGGAATCCCTGAAGCCTCTTGCAATTTCCTCCTCATTGGTGAGAACACCAAACTCCGTGTTAATGGAGTGAATCCAATTATTCCTCTTTCGGACTGAAGCCCATTGATGAAAAAAACGAGAGTTTTGGTCACCATCCCGGAACCATCTCCTTTTTGCCCGCAGACGCCAATAAGCAATCTCATCCCTGTAGAATGAATCAAGAGCGGCTTTTTTGCACCCGAGGGACTCCAGATCAGAGCATGAAAGATCTGAGTAATCAGCTTTAGTGCATAAACCATCAACTTCCCTCTCAAGCAATAATCTCTTGGTCGAGTACTCTTTTTTAAATGATGATGCCCACTGAGGTATAAGTTTGCGGAGTTTCCTCCATCGCAGGATCCACTCAGATGAGGCCGAATTTGAGAACCGAGAAGCATTCCAAGACGCCGAGATAATCCCACAGAAACCCGAATAGGAAAACCAAGCATGCTCTAAACGAAAAGGTTTATTTTTGTGGACAACATGAATCCTAGACTCAAAAATAAGTGCATTGTGATATGATAATCTCTTCTCGCCGCCCATTACCGATGCAAGAGGAAGAACCACAGAAGTAGGGAGGGAAATTAGAATTCGATCCAGGCGAGCAAGACAAGGAGAGGGACGGTTGTTAGACCAAGTGAAGGCCTTCCCTTTAATCGGTAGATCCACAAGTTCCCTGTCAGAAATAAGAGAGGACAGTAAAGCCGAATCTCCAGCCAGCCCATTGAAATTTCTTCGCTCAGCATCAAAACACGTGACATTTAAGTCACCCCCGATGATATATCGATCATCAGCTGCACTCAAGAACATGTGCAACTTTTCAAAAAAAGCGATACGGCCAGACCTCCGAGAAGGACCATACACATAGATGAAGTTGAAATCAGATAGAGTACTCCTTTACACCAGCTTAGCGGACAAAAAATTATCACCCACATAAGAGTGAATACAATTTCATAATTTGACTTCCCAAATAAGAACCAATCCACCAGCTAAACCCGAAGCATCCAAAATGATAAACCCCGGATCAATAAAATCCGAAATTTGCTTTGCGCAAGAAGGTGAGAAGGAAGGTAATTTTGTCTCCCGAAGCCCAATAATAGAGCAATTAGAATCTCGAACGACATTCTTCACCATCAGCCTTTTTGACCACCTATTCAAGCCACACACATTCTAAAATAAAGCAGCAAATTTTTTAATATTCATAATAACAGTATAACCTCCTGACGAGCGGCAAGGACGATAGATCAGGATGATGAGGAGCCATGGCGGAAGGATGCCAACTCCTGGTCTACCATAGCCTCAAGGGCAATGAGCGAGAACCCCAGCGCCTTCGCCTGATCGCGAAGAGAAAGATCTGCAAGTGAGGATGCCACCGGATAGAAACTCGACCCCAACTCGGGCGAGCATACCACTAACGCCGAAGAGGAGCAAGCCAGAACTAGGGTTCTCGACGAGGAGGCCACCCTCACATCGCCATTGAGGAGGGCCTTCCTATCCACCGCCTTTTGCAGACAAGAGCCATCGGAATTGCGGGGACCTCGGAGATGTGCACTCCGTCGAACGAGCATCCTCCCACCTCGATGATGCCTACGCATGTAGGTTCGAATGCATCTGGTGTCAACATTATTTGCTAGGCCCGGATCCGATGTTTCAACTTCAACCCGCCCTGGAGAATTAATGGATGTTGGATCCTCCAACCCGCCACAACCACTACTCGGAACTCCACCATCAGCTGCAATAAGACCACGGCCCACTAGATCTGAAAGCCCAAGATTCCATATAGATTTGAGGACCAAAGCCACCGCCTCTGCTGAAAAGCCATCCACGACAAAAGGAGGAGAAATCGCAGGACCTATTTTCGCAGGTACCAATGGAAGCAGTTTGGAAGGCGCCTCTGCAGACATCTTGCCTCTTCCCCACGCCAAATTATCAGGGGAAGAGAAATCGTCACTGACCGCCTTCAAAAGCAAATGATGATCCTCCTCAGAAAGGAAGGAAGACTCGACCTTCTCTGACACCGCATCATCCGGACGATTCGCACTGACAGCGTCCCTATAGTCTCGAGCCGAAGCCACCATCTGATCAATCGACATGGTGATCACCGGAGAAACCACGGCCTGCTGCTGATCCGAGACAGAAAGATCAACCAGAAAGGAAGTGATTGTCTGCACCAGAGAGTTTCCTCCTGAGGACGGTGGGACCGAAGGTATAGGAGCCAAACTCAAAGAGGGCACTGGAGTCGCAATCGGCAGTGATATCCCAGCATCAATAGAAGCCACAATATCGGACTCAGAAACTAGTTCAACAGCCATGCTATCAGGGTAAGAATGAATAGGGGCACAGGCAAGGTCCCTGTCATCATCGAAACCATCACTCACATCCGATCCGCCAGCCATAAAGTCAGATGTTCCATTTGATGAATTGGAATAAATCCAACGATACCAGGAAATACCCACGTCAATCTTGATACGGCACCCTTCCGAAATCGCAAAAATTGAACTCGCATCCTCACTTTGTAAGAAGCAGTCTCAGACCATCGCAACGATCTCACATCAATAGCATCAAAAGCTCCGAAGGGGCTCACCAAAATTGCAAGGGCCTCAGAGTTCCAAAAGCGAAAAGGCAGCCCCGAAAGCTCTAGACCAACGCTCGGCTCGAAGTTTGGAACGAATTCCATCTCCCCCTTGTCCACCCACTTTGTTGCGGAGAGAGTAACTGCACCCCACCGGAAGCACCCACGCTTAATGAGAGTCCGTTTGTAGTATGAATCATAACCAGCCGGCGTAGAGATGAGAAGCCGACCATCAGGAAGAGCCCGCTGCTTCCAATGGTGGCGATGCACCGCTTCGTCACTAAAGCATGATGCCAAGAAACCAGTCACATCAGCCTTAGGAGGAAAATGGCCAGCAATTTAGATCACCAAACAACGTTCGGCCAAGAAGCCACCCCGATTTAATGTTGCATCAGTAGGCGGAAGATATAGCTCCACTGACACCGGCCGACCTTCCGAGACACAATCGCCATCAGAACCTCCTGAACATTGTAACAAAGGTATTTTCATCAGACCAGCGGCATCAGGATCTAGGGAAGCAACAGTCATAAGCGCAGGAGGATCGGAAGCAAAGCTTGAAAGAGATCCGGTAGTAGATCAAGAATGCTCTGAACAGACATTCGCACGATGACCAGGTCGCCAACAGACAAAACAAACGGGAGCAATCTTACAACCACGGCTCCTGTGCCCCTTCCCACAACAACTAAAACATCTCCCAAAATTTCGAAGATGTTCCAGATAAACCGATAACTTCATCGGCCCCGAACGCGCCCGAGAAATCGAGGAGGAGGCAGTTGAAAACCGAGAAGCTGACGGTCCAGGTGGTGGATGAAAGTTGCGAACAACCTCTGCAAAAGATCCAACAGGAACCCACCGAGAGGATGAGGGACGAGGAGCATTTGCGAAATGCACCCGCTTCCCCTTATCCCGACGAGAAACTACCGTCCATCCATCGTCATTGCTGTCGGCCGCAACCACGCCGGCATGAGAGTTACCAAGAAGCAGGCCAGTAGGACCACTTACCTTCGCCATTCCTAGTTCCTTCCTAGTTTCGTTTAGCTTTTGATCTTTGTTCACATAACTTGCTACCTAAGAACTGTGGATTCTTGTATAGTAGAATGAGGTATTCATGCAATATTTGCGTTCATCATTAGATTAAAGGAATACCCAAAACAAGAATAAAGTGCACTGGAAGTTAAGACAATGCTAAACATGGCCAAATAAGTAAACAATACTTATTTGGCCATGTTTAGCATTGTCTTAACTTCCAGTGCACTTTATTCATTCAGTAGAAACATACAGAGCAGATATACAACTTCAAGATGACAAAAACTCCAACCTGAAGTTTCCAGAGAAAAACAGGGAAACGATATATCATTATACAGAAGCCATGTTATTAGGGCCGCATAACTACCAATCACCATTTGTTCAATTTAATCTGAGAAACAAAAATGATCAGATCATCATCATCATATGCAGTTTGCCCATTTCACTACGTAGGATTTGGTTCTCAAAGAGGCTTCTAGCCAGTTGTGTGCTCAAGAGTAGGTACATGACCACTCATGGACCTCAAACTGTAAAAATTTTCCTTACTTTCTTTATCTTCCTCCGGCAGATTGGACATGTGCCGGCCTCGTCCAAAATCCTGCAGGCACAAAATACACTTGATTAGCCCCTCATGATTCACCAAAGGAATTGATGGTAACTTTTTGCTTCAAATAATTTCATGTCCAAAACACAATTTGCAGAAACATAACCTTGTCCCACATGCAAAGCACACAGCACAGTGCCCACATGGAAGAAAGAAACAATCCCTGCGAGCATCACAACAGATGGTGCAGAGGTGTTGAGGATTGTTGATGTTGTCGTCTTTTGGCATGTCTGATTCCGTCTCATGGTGCACATGAATATCTTCCTCATCATGGGAAACAGACTCGTAGGATGATCCTAAGCTCTGATCATCGTCATCCTTGTTAGAAAGCAGGGGACGCCTCTCAGTTGTGGCCTCTGTTGTTTGATGAGTGGTACCATAGTTACATTGTAGATTGATAAATATTTGAAATGCCATGAAAATCAGTAGAGTCATCAGACCTACACCAACAAATGGAACAGTGAAGTATAACTACTGAATGGAAAAAGATCTTCAGATAAATGGGTAAGCTTCTTTACTTGATCCAGCAACATAAGTTATCCACCGGGGCTCATACGATAGCTTAACATACCACTCATCAATCTGCATACTCTGAATCAAGAAACAGGATAACCTTAGTACCTCGAGAAAGAAGGTTAACACTGCATTGCCAGCAAAGAAAGAACATGTTTACAGTTCAACGCTCAAAGCATTCTGGAAAACAAAGCTTAACATTTGAACTAGTGTATAATGGAAATTTGGTACCCATGGAAAGTAGTGATTCATGATATTTGTTGTAGATTTGAGGTCATGGTCAGAAAGGACAGGTGGCCATCCATGGTATTGATTACCCATTTTTTAAATAAAAAGACAAAGCGATTTTTAATGCATTATTAACACAAAAAGAATGTGGATTGTCAAAAGATATTTAAAGCAGCATCTTACAGGAGGTTAGCTAACTTGCAATGTATTGTACAAGATCTATGATAAGAGTTACAGTAGTGTCCTACAATCAGAACCTAACATTAAGAAGTAACACATTAGTTATCTGTGAAGAAAGCTCTAATGTAATGCCAGGGCGAAACCCTGATTATATCATCCGCATGACCTTTAGAATTAAGAATCAAGATAAAGAGGCACAGGTAGGACTTAGATTCTTTAAGCCTATGAACAAAAAGTAGTTAGACTTAGTGCTTAATAAGAACACAAACTGTAGATTTTCTCTTAAAGTATATTGACAACAAAATCACAGTCGTAGAGAAGGTGAATGTTAACAATATGGGGAAAATCATATTCTATTTCATGTTTATAATGTTGATATGAAATGTCAATATTCTGATAAGATATGTACCAACATCATAATTAATCAAGTAATTTTAGGTGGATGATATGATGCATGATGACAGCCTTGTATTCATCTTTATTTCACTCCATGACTTTATCATGATTATGCTTATAAGTAAGCATCTACACACAAACTAAGAGGAAATTAAATGACAAGAATTTAACTGGTTCAGTGGCTGGAGTTGTTAGAACTGCAACATTGGTCCCTTGGAAGAACAATCTCAAAGAACAGACCCCATGATCCAGCGAACATCTGTAATATGCCCCAATCGTATTATACAAGACAGCCTTAATATTGAAGGTCAGCTCAACCTGTTTCAGAGACATACATAAGAGGAAATAGGCACACAGTTCAACAAGTACAACGGGAAATAGAAAACATAATAAAACAATTTAGTCGGTAAGCTTACTAGTGTATTGATGCTACACATTATATTCAATTTTACTAGGCAAATAGACGCAAATAAGGACAAGTAAAGCAAAGAATTAGACAATTACAGGCGCAAAACATTGGTGTAATTTTGTTAAATAGGATTGGTCCATTAAGGGCTCAGATGCTAGTATATTTATATAAGCAACTTTGCTTCATAAATGATGTTTTCCTTTTCTAAACTGTCTTTTTCATGCATCATACTAAATTCTTTTCCTGTTAGATTATAACCTCCAGTTTCTTGGACAAAAACAATCGCTTTTCTGCCATCCAACCACTATATCAGGACTTAGTTAAGTATGTCTATCAATTGCTTGTAAATACCAAAATGAGCCATTCATATGTGAGTAGCATCCACTGGCTGCAGTATTAGAAGGTCAGGAATAAAAACAGATACTGGGTATGCAAGAAAACCTTGAAAAATCAAGCATTCATTATCCTTTTAAGCATTTTGACTGGTGTAGCAAATTTCTAAAAACATTCAACATTTGATCTCACTGGATGCTAGCTTTGTTTCTTCTTGTTCATAGCTCCTGGTGTTCGAGCTTTCTGGTTGTTCATTCAGGATAATCCCTAAACCCTAAACCCTAAACCGTGCGGGTTCCATCAGTTCTTGTTCTGATACTTGAGGTTTGAGGGTTCTGGGTGTTTGCTAAGACCGCGGGTCTTATTACCCACCGTCTTCCTTGCAAACTTGCTGTTGTTCGGACCTGCCCGGGAATCGCCCTGATTCCTCTACTGGCTAGGTGATCTGCCACATGCTGAACATTATATCGGAAGTTCGTGTGACTATTAGAAAGTCTCCCAATTAAGGATCTTGAGAGTAGGAGGTTGCTTTCGCCTCCCTGCCAACCTTGATAGCCGTGAGTCTGGAGTACTAGTTGAATGTGTTCTCTGAAGTCATGTATACTTATAGTGATGTCAGGTGCTGTGTACGCCAGTTGCGTTCCTGTTGTGAGGTCGATTTCCATAGAGCTGATAACAGCCCTATCGTCTGCCCATCTGGTATCTCTAAGTAATACCAGGGCGTTTACTCCTGCACTCCTTCTATGCAGAGTCTGTAAGCGTACCATAATCATACCCATGTGGAGATGTTGCAGTCCTTCTTCAACTAGAAGGTTGTAGCTCTGGTCAGTTATGAAGGGCAGCTCCACTTGTGCTCCTTCCGTAACAAGTTACCAAGGGAACCTATAATGGGACCAGCAATGTATCCGCCGGGCAGTTCAAAGCCTCAAGTTCTTTTTGGAAATATTCCCACAATACACTCAAGGGTAGGCAACCTCAGAGGAGGATACTCAAAACAACATAATGAGAGGTACAATCTTCCATCGGCACAAGCCAGTACAGGCGTAATGCTAGTCCTTCCTGAAAACCTAGGACAATACAGTGACGTGATCTCAAGATGGGAATCGACCACGTTGAATCTAATCAATGAGAGAAATTGGACGGATAACAAGGCCAAAATATGCTATATTGAAAACTTATTAGGGGAAATTGAGAAAAAGACATGGATGCAGTGGAGAATGACATTCCCTAATGAGTATGACGAGTTAACCAATATAGCTGATGACCCACAAAATGTGCTGTCCCAAATAAGAAGGATGTTTTTACTAGAAGATCCGACCACAGGATCTACTGAAGAGCAGAATAGAGCTTACGAAGACTTGGAAAGACTTTCATGCCAAAATGTGAAAGACTTATTTGAGTTTCTCTATAAGCCTATAAAAGGCACTTAGTAAGGACTAAGGAGTTGCAGGACACACTTGAGACCCAAGGAGTTCTACTTCTCTAGAGCTTGTAAACAATCCTTTCCACTTTAATATATTTCAAGTTGCACTTCCATTTCCTCAGTCCCGACCAGTGTTCTTCGTAACCCGTGAATGGATTGAGACGCACGCTTTTCCGGTTTTTATCCGATTTTTATCTAGTATCAGAGCCTGGTTAACAGGTATTTCTTGTCCTTCTCTAGTTCCTATCCAGCTCTAAATACTGCTTTTTCTAAGGTAAATCTAGGTTGTGCATTTAGAAACTATCTTGAGGTAGGCGATAAAGAGGGAAGAAGTATTCCGGAGGAAGAAGATTCCCGTTACGTTCGTAACCTTGAGAAAACATATCTCAGTATCAGAGAGCCCAACAAGTTCCTGCAGAAACTCTTTATCAAGCAGGATGGTCTGAAAGGCACCACCGAGTCTACCAACACTACTCAGATGAAATAATACTTGTTATAGAAGGAGCACAAGTGGAGCTGCCCTTCATAACTGACCAGAGCTACAACCTTCTAGTTCAAGAAGGACTGCAACATCTCCACATGGGTATGATTATGGTAACAGCAATGAATTTTTCTGTATCTTGGAAACACTGGTCCATCTTCCTCTGAAAGACGGCAGGTGCATTCTTTAATCCGAAGGGCATAACGAGCCATTCATAAAGTCCTCCTGGTACTGTGAAGGCCGTCCAGGGGATGGATTCCGGATCCATTGCGACTTGATGGAATCCGCTTTTTAAATCAAATTTAGAAAATATCCGGCTGTTACCAATTCTTTTAGAGCTTACGAAGACTTGGAGAGACTTTCATGCCAAAACGTGAAAGACTTATTTGAGTACATAAACGATTACAAAGTTCTAGCTGCGAGATCTGGGAGGATGTATGTGTCTCCAGAGCTATCTGAAAAATTCTTCAGAAAGATGCCTCCTATAATAGGAAAAGAACTGGAAATAGCGTTCGCAGAAAAACACCCGGGAAATACTTTGGGGGTATTTCCCTCAAAATTAACTCCATGAAACTTTTTTCCATATAGACTGAGGCTCAGAAAATATCATAATAATCATAATTATGAATTATAAAATAAGAAATTTTTGACCTCAATCTTTCAGCAAGTAGTAACAACACTAGTACCATGCACAAATCTATAATAACAATGCTCAATTGCAAAAAAAACATGGTACTTTCCATCCAGATTATTGTATCGTTGAATGTTGTTATAGAATAAAGTAAAATAAAAAAGTTGCAATCCTTACCTCGACTTCTATGTTGTTTAAGTTACCCACAGCGATATAATAATCAGATGGCTTTTCAATAATTTGCTGAACTTTTCCATTTCCTGCATTTGGTACTTGTCAGGCATGAATGCCTTCCTAACTCCCTCGAAAATTTTTAAATGGCATTATTTAAAGCCATACCATGTATAAGGGACCATGATAATGTGGTATTAGGATGTGATGGTTGCTGAATCCATTGAATAAGGTTCTGCTTACCTAAAATGAATAGTAATCAAATTTAGATGATTGATCAAATTTTTTCAACATGAATAACAGTAAATAAAGCTATGAAAACCTGTCTTCTAGAAAAAATCCTAATACAAGAAAATACACAATGTGCGTTGTACAGGTTTGATAATTCATGTAGAAACTATCACATGTGGGACCTCGGCAGCAAATTTTACACTTTTACAGTGAATATAATGATAAAATTATCTCCGTGAAACATTTCAAGCTGACAGTTCTCATTCGAAAAAAAAAGACGCTTCAAGTTGACCTTATCAGCCAGCAAACACTTTAGTTTGTGTAATCCCTCATTTCTAGCTTTACCTGGTCTGATATTTACATCTCTTAAGGGTGGATATTATAAAAAATATACTCAAATTTTCACGGAGAATGGATTATATACTCAAATGATCATAAATTATACTTAATTTTTCATGGACCTTTTGTCTTCAATTAAGCCAATTTGCCTTGTATTTTTGGAGAAGAATAATTATTATGTTGCTCTGTCTCACTCAAATATCAGCTTTACCCTTTTTTTCTTCTACATAATTAAATATCATATTCATCATATTCGTACAAAGAATTCTAATGTGGTACCTAACAGATATCAGATTTCTCTAGAAGAAAACACCGCTAGGCTACTTATGGCTTGTTGTTGATACTTGGAAGAAAAAAAGAAGCATAAAATGACATGTTTTTTTATAAATTCTACCATTGCACAAGAGGACATATTTCAATATTCAAATGGATCAAAGACATGGTTCCTTTTGTGAACAGGAGACCTTTTATTGTTAGACTTTGAGAACAGAACAGATCATACTGTCTACTCTATCTACTTTGCAAATCAAAATAAAATATCTTGCAATATCCAAAGGCAAAATATAATTGCTAATCAATAGAATTTAGCATTCTTCATCAGATAATATATATCCTGCACATGCTGCAGTATTTCAAGAAAAATATTTTGAGAGCTAGAAGTAATTCACTGAACTTGGTTGCAAGGACCGTATTCACTCGAACCAGTTGATTAGTTTGATGTGCATAGTCCTATGGATGTGTGAATACTTAGATGCAGTAGAAAAATAGGAATCGGACAACATATACTAAAAAGGCAGATATGAGTTGTGAGCTGGGAAGTGAGAAACATTTGTGTTATTAAATATGAAAGAGAGGGGCAGAACCTTGTTTCTCGTATTATTTAGTAACAAGAAGTGATGATAGTATAATAACTAAACAAATATTCAGAAGCATCTCACCGGGGTGAAATTGAAATGTGTGCCTTAGTAGTCCATGTTGTGCCCTAAAGCCTCAATTACATTAATCATAGAGAAGACCTATATATAAGCCAAAGACACCATAAGTTAAGCCTAGGAATAATATAAGCTAACCTATACCAACAATAAATACAATATAAAAACTATTATCTTTAACACTCCCCCTCAAGCTGGAGCATAGATGTCAATCATGCCCAGCTTGTCACATAGTAATTTGAACCGAGTCGAGTTGAGAGCTTTAGTGAAAATATCAGCAATTTAATCGTGAGAGGAGACATGAGGCGTGATAATCTTCTTGGAAAGAACAGCATCCCGAATAAAATGACAGTCGACTTCAATATGTTTTTTTCTTTCGTGAAAGATCGGATTATTTGTAATATGAATAACAGACTGGTTATCCAGTGCATCGTCATAGGCTTATCAGAAGAGAACCCTAGTTGTCCTAAAAAACTTTTGACGCACATTAGTTCACATGTGGTATGAGCCATGACCCTATACTCAGCCTCGGCACTTGAGCGAGCCACCACATTCTGTTTCTTACTCCTCCACGTGACCAAGTTTCCTCCAACATACGTGCAATACCCCGAGGTGGATCTTCTATCACAGATGGACCCAGCATAATCTGCATCAGAGTACCCCTCTATTTTAATGTGACCGTTTTTCCTGAGCCACAAGCCTTTACCAGGAGAACTCTTGATATAGTGTAGAATTTTTAACAGAGCATTCCAATAAGAATATTTCGGCTGATGCATGAACTGACTAACAACACCAACAACGTAGGAGATGTCGGGACGGGTGACAGTCAGATAAATAAGTTTCCCAACTAACTTTCTAAATCTCACAAGGTCCTCGAAGTCTTTGTCACCTTCAAGCTCAGGAGCAGCACCTATATCAACAGGTATACTGGCATGTCTGTATCCAAGCATGCCTACCTCACTCAGGAGATCCATGGCATATTTCCTCTGCGAAAGTACCACCCCTGTCTCATTATAGGCAAACTCAATGCCAAGAAAGTACCTCGGACGGCCCAAATCCTTTGTCACAAAATGTTTTTTCAAATGAGCTTTTACTGTCTCAATCTCATTGCTATCACTGTCAGTGAGTAAGATGTCATTCACATACACCGCAAGAATAACACAACCAGCAAATATTTTTTTCATAAAAGCAGAGTGATCAGATTTACATTCCTTTAGCCCAATAGTAGATGCAACTTTGCTTAGTTTGTCAAACCATGCTCGAGGACTTTCTTTTAGGCCATAAATTGCTTTCTTGAGGTGACACACTAGATTCTCCCCCTGAGCAACATGTCCAGGAGGTTGCTCCATAAAGACAGTCTCACTCAAGTCCCCATAAAGAAATGCATTCTTAACATCCATTTGATGCATGGGCCAATTCAGATTTACGACAAGAGAGATGAGAATCCTCACAAAGTTTAACCGGGCCACAGGAGAAAAAGTCTCGAAGTAGTCTACACCAAATTGTTGTGTGAAACCTTTTGCCACCAAGTGAGCCTTGTACCGTTCAATGGATCCATCAGGAAGATATTTTAAGCTGAACACCCACTTACAATCGACTGGTTTAGAGCCAGGAGGAGGTGGAACAAGTTCCCAGGTATGTCTGGTTCTGAGAGCATCCATCTCCTCATCCATGGCACTCTTCCACTTAGGATGAAGTAGAGCATCCTGGTATGTCCTGGGAATGGAAACAGAAGACAAGGAGAAAGCAAACTGGTGAAGCGAGGATGATAGTTGAGCAAAAGATACATGATTGCTAATGGGATGAGCAGTACAACTCCGCTTACCTTTCCGTAAAGCAATGGGAAGGTCAACACTGGACAGAGGATCTTGAGAGTGATTCGGAGCTGGCAAAGTAGCTTGTTTGGAGAGTTCACCTGTATCTTTATGTCTTCTTTGATAGACTAACAAGGGAGGAGCACGAGACAATGACTCATCGGAGTGATGGGTAATAGAAGGAAGAGGTAGAGGTAGGGGAACTGACTCCCAAGTAGGAGTTCCAAGACTCAGTGTAGAGGTGAAGTAGGGAATATCTTCAAAAAAGGAGACATTAGCAGAGATAAAGAGTTTTTTTGAAATCGGGTCATAACAACGATATCCCTTTTGAGTGCGAGAGTATCCAATGAAGACACACTTCACAGCTCTAGGAGACAATTTGTCATAACCTGGACCAAGATTATGAACAAAACATATGCAGCCGAAGGTTTTTGGAAAAATTTTAAATGGAGATTGTTTGGGAAACAAGACGGAGAATGGTGACCTATCCCCTAAAACAGATGAAGGAACACGATTAATAAGATATGCAGCAGTGAGAACAGCATCCCTCCATAGATATCGAGGAATATTCATGTGAAACATAAGTGTCCTAGCCACATCTAGAAGATGACGATTTTTGCGTTCAGCAACACCGTTCTGCTGGGATGTGTAGGGACATGAGGTCTCATGAATAATACCATAGGAGGCACAAAATTTTACAAAATCAGACTAAAGATATTCACGAGCATTATCAGTTCGAAGAATTTTAATGGAAGTGTCAAACTAATTTTTTATTTCAAGATAAAAGGTTTGAAAGACATGAAACACATCAGATCGATTTTTTAAAAGAAACACCCAAGTCATACGAGTGTGGTCATCTATAAAAGTAACAAAATACTTATATCCCAAACGACTCACTACAGGACTAGGACCCCAAATATCAGAATGAATAAGTTCAAAAATAGACTCTCTACGAGGACTTGAGCTTTGTGGAAAGGGCACCCGATGATGTTTACCTAACTCACAAGCTTCACATTTGAAAGGAGAACAGGACATAGACTCAGGGATGGTTGACTTGAGCTTTTGAATAGAGGGATGGCCTAATTGACAGTGCCATTGAAATGCAGTGATGGAGTGGTGGGCGACAGGAACGCATGTGGATAACAGGTAAATTCCTCTAGTTTCAGCTCCCCCACTAATCTTCCTCCTCATCTCTAGATCCTGTATCACACAATGAGAAGGGAAAAAAGTTACAGAGCAATTATGACTTTTGGTAAGTTGACTAATGGAAAGTAGATTCACAGGAAATTTTGGAAAATGAAAAACTCTATCTAATTTAAGATTGCTCGAAACAGTGATTGTGCCAAGACCATGTATAGGAGAAGTAGAGTCATCGACAATGCGGACATGTGGTGGGTTAGACTCAGGATTATAGTTAGAGAAAAGATTCCTATTACCTGACATATGATTGGAAGCACCTGAGTCAAGAATCCAAGACATACCAGAAGAAGCAATAGCCGTAGTCCCAGAGGAGGAAGCCATGGCTGAGGAAGTGACTGCTTGCATGAACTTTATTCAGACTTAGAGACACAAATAGTCTCCTCCTTTTGATTTTCACTGGTACTATTATTGAGAGGTTGAGTAGATATAGCAGCTTTAGCATGAGAAGGTTTTCCAAACTTTTGCCAACACCTGTCAGGAGAATGATTGGTTCTCCCACAATGTATACACGGAGAAAAGGAATTTCTACCTCTCCCCCTTCCTCCAGTTCTACCACCACCACGACCCTGGTGGCCTCTACCTCCGGCAATAAGTGCTGAGTTATCTCCTGTAGGAAAAGAGGCAGGAGGAGGAGGAGGATTGAGTTCAGTAACTCTCAAAATTCTGGCCATAGCATTTATGAGATCAGGAATGGTATTATCTGCCATGAGCTGGGACTTGACATGATGAAGAGACGGTGGTAGAGCGGATAGAAACCTTGCAACAAGAAATTCTCTCTTTGTTTTCTTTGTATTGAAACATAAGCGGTGAAAGGATGATATTCAGTCAATTCATCTGCTTTTCCTTTTAAGGTGATGTAGAACTCTTGAATTGATGCACCCTCCTCAAGTTTCATATTAAAGATATCAGAGTACAAGGGATAAACTCTGGAGATATTTGCATATTGAAAGTATGTTTTTTTGAGGGAATCTCACATGCTCTTAGCAGTATCAAGAAAAATAACTGTTGAGGCAATCTACGGCTCCAAACTATTGATCATCCATGAGAGAACCGCATAATCGTTTGCCTCTCAATCAGAATATTTTTCAATATCGGCTGAATCAGGAGGATCATCTTCAAGGTGTTTAATCTTCTTCTGAGAACCACAAAAAACACGAAAAGCACGAGACCAGAGAATATAATTTGTACCATTAAGTTTGATAGAAGTACTCAGAGTTACAGTTTTGGGATCCACAATAGAGTTTGACATTCTTTATAAAGCAGTATCAAATGAAGCAATTGACAAAAAAAAATCCTGTGTTGGAACCAAAAACCTGGAGTGCTGTAGAAACTTGGCTCAGAAATGGCTTGAAAACGGCTCAGAAACGGCTCAGCTTGACTGGAGCCGGCTTAGAGCCGTGCCGACTTGGAGCCGCGCCTGGAGAAGCCGGCTTGGAGAAAAATTGGCGCCCGTCACACAGGCGCCCGACAAAGGAGAGGGTGCCCGCGTCTACCTCGTCGATCAAGCCTTTCTCTGGTTCGAGAGGCGATCAGCGCGGTGCGTCTAGTTCGAGGGGTTGCCGAGGCTTCTACGCCGGCGGAGGAAGAAGAAGGAAGCGCCCTTTCTTGGCGCATCTGGTTCAAGGAACTGCCGAGGTTTCTACGCCGGCGGAGGACGAAGAAGGAAGAGAAGATCTCGCCGTTGAGATGACGAAGGCTGGATTCTACGCCGGCGGTCCGAGAGGAAGACGATGGAGAGGCGATGCTTGTTCGACTTCGCGAGCGTCTGCGCCGAACCAAGAAGACGCAGGGAGGAGCCGCGTGGAAGGCGCAGGAGAGACGCCGAACAGTAACGGCACAGGAACAGTGAACGCCGAACAGTAATGGCGCATGAACAGTGAACGCTGAACAGTAACAACGCAAGAACAATAAAAAAAACTAGGAAAAAATTTTGTGGAAAAATTCTAGGGCTGCTCTGATACCATGTTGTGCCCTAAAGCCTCAATTACATTAATCATAGAGAAGACCTATATATAAGCCAGAGACACCATAAGCTAAGCCTAGGAATAATATAGGCTAACCTATACCAACAATAAATACAATATAAAAACTATTATCTTTAACAGTCCAGAAAACTCATATCTACACTATTTGGAGCCTATATAAGTGGGAGAATTTTTAGATACAATTTGAGCTACTTTTTTGCAAGATTGGGGTCACATGTCGCGGCTTAGCTATATATACAATTTTGATAATCTTTAGTTAGATTTCATCATTTTGGTACTGTTAAAAAATTAGTGGGTCTAACTCCATCCCAAAAGCTAGCTCAAGGGGGAGGACTGCCCAAGCTATTTTAAAGACTATCTTGACCATATCCTTAATCAATGTGAGACTTTAACACACCCCCTCACGCTCATGATTGGACGTCTGGAGCGTGGAGTTTACAGGACTGGACATCTACGAGTGACATAATATCAACCACAGAATAGACTATGATACCATGTTAAGAAATTAGTGGTAATTCCACCCCAAAAGCTAGCTCAAGGGGCAGGACTATCCAAGTTATTTTAAAGGTTATCTTGACCATATCCTTAAGCAATGTGAGACTTTAACAGGTATTTTCCTCGGTATCTCAAACCATTAGAAGTAAATATTGATTGTTATCAAGCAAAACTTTCCATTTTTTAATGAGAGTACCAAAGACATTAAAAAAAGAAAAGGAAAACTCAGTACCTTACCTATTTTTTTCCTACCAGGTTCTGGAAAGGAGATCCTTAAACTCTAACTTTTCTCTCTTTTTTGACGAAATTAAACCTCATTTTTTCTAGCAAACTTCGGCTAACAAATGACACTTCCTTATCCACCTTACTATTAGAGAACATCAGTACACATGATTAATTTCAGTAGATGTCATGACTTCTTTTTTGATGAAACTGGAGGAGAGATCCTAACCAGAAAACCTATATCAAATAAAATTCAACTATGACTTATCATATTAAACAATGGAGCCACAAAATTGTAAACATCACTGTAAAAAATCAAGATCATAATCACCTTGTGCGATGACAAGAATCAACGGGTAGGACGCGTGCGACTTCACGTCATAGAAAATCTCGATTTCACCCTTGTTGAGATAATATACCCATTCCTGCACAATCATTGTCGAATAACCATTCTCCTTTTCGATGGAACAAACATGCAGAAAACCAATTGTTGTACCGCAACTCTGAACAAATCGCAATTAAGTTAACTTGCCTGGTGAAGGTTCAGTGGTACGGACACGTTTCGAGTCTCGGACCACGCCGTGAATATGTCGAGCGGCGGAGGCTCACGAAACCCGTAAAGAGTCGGGCTGCGCTTCGACTCATCCTCCGCTTTTACCTGCAAAAATACAACGCGAACCAATCGAAAGGGGTAACAACAAATCAACGAGCCCGGGCGAAGGATCAAATACCGGATACCTACGTTTATTCCCTGCACAAACCATGAGTTGGACCGCAGAATCCGGGAGCAATTGGGGCCCAAGATGAGCTCGGCGGGGCCGTAGAAACCAAGGATCAAGGTCACGGAGGCTGCCCGTTAAGAATCGTGCTTTAGTCAACCCCAAAAATAAAGCACCGAAGGGCGGATGCGAAGAGCTAGAGGTCGGAAGTAATATACCGAAGAAGAAGAAGGTGAGGAGGATGACCAAGCAGGACCAGGCTTCGTCTCCGATCTGCGACGACGGGGCATTGGTGACTGAGATTCCGATGCGGTAGGATATGCTCGGAGACCGAGGTGGATGAGGTGGGGGTGGGGGAGGGGAGGAGGAAGAGGGAGAATGGTGTAGGAGAATGAAGGTATCGGCGTCATCCATGGAGAGGGAAGTGACACACTGCAGGCGAATAGATTCACGGCCATTTGGAGACGAGGAGGAGCAACCGCCGGTCAAGGCAGCGACAGCAGCGTCCCTTCTCTGAGTGTAGCACGAATGGTAGTTAAGGTATCTCTTTGGTATTTTAATATTGGCTTAATTATATTTTTTATTTCAAAATATTATGATTTTTTAGTTTGATCATCAATTTTTAAAAGTTTCGTTTAAGCCTCAAAAATTATTTTTATTTTTATTTGATTCATCCGTTAATTTTTTCGTTAACTTTTATTATTAAGTGCCAACATGATAATACTGACATGGATTAAAGATAAAATAATGGATCAAACGAAAAAAGAAAAAAGATATTTCAAAGGACTATACGAAAAAAATGTATATTTAATAACATAAATCATAACAATATATAATTATGTTTTAGGTTATTAAAATATTTTTTTTTCATCTAGTTTCTTAAAATATTTTATTTTTTCCGTTCGGTCCCTCTTTAGTCCATGTCAGCATTTCATATTGGAACTTAACATCAAAAGTTAACGGAGTGATCAAACGGAAACAAAAATAATTTTTGAGAGATTAAACGAAAAGTTTTTGAAAATGTGGGACAAAACGAAAAAAATATGATATTTTGGTGGACCAAAAATATAATTAAGTCTTATATTTTTTATTCCTAGGATTTTATATCGGTGAATAAGATTGAAAAGTTTGTCTTTAATCCATGTCAGCATTGTCATATTGTCACTCAACAACAAAAGTTAACAGATGGACCAAACGAAAACGAAAATAATTTTTAGGGATTAAACGAAAACTTCTTTAAAAAGAGGGACCAAAATATATGATATTTTGGAGGACCAAAAATATAATTAAGCCTTTACTAGACTTAATTTTGGGGAAAAACTACTACATTACACTCTCGTGAATCAAACTAAGTTAGAACAAACTACACATCAGGTCAAATAGGAATATCGTCATCCTTTATTAATTATCAGGGATGCGGCAGTAATGAGCTTGTCATCTTCAAGATAAACTTCGACTCATTCTGAGCATATACCGGCAAGATATTGAGTGACATCATCGCTTAAAGCATCGTTAACCAACGAATACAACTTTTATGGGCAGGCCGCACATAGAAAATATATAAACGGGTGAATATGGTAGAAAATGAATAATCATGAATAGAAAAGAAATAGATATGAATTCATATTTCACCGTATCTATTTTCTTATTATTTATGTTCATTCAGTCAAAGCTCATGTCCAATCGTTCATAGAAATTTCTATGGGCAAGCTGCTCATATAAGTTTTTTTTCTTGGTCTGCCTCATAAAATAAACACGACGCACATCAAGTATACTCTTAACTCCAATTCTGTCACTCCCCAACTCAGGATCACGTGATCGGCCAGGATATATATATCTATATCTCGCAGTTTATCTCATGCACATGCCAACTCATAATAAAACATAGCGAAAAAAATAACAAATTTTATTATGAACGAGAAAACAAAACAAATTTCATTTAAGAAGTAAAGTTTTTTTAGCAAAGTGTTCAAAATGCGAAAATAAATAAATGCTTAATTATATTTTTGGTCCCCCAAAATATCATATTTTTTTTCGTTTGGTCCCTCATTTTCAAAAACTTTCCATTTAATCCATCAAAAATTATTTTCGTTTACATTGGGTCCCTCCGTTAACTTTTGATGTTAAGTGCCAACATGGAATGCTAACATAGACTAAAGATGGATCAAACGGAAAAAATAAAATATTTTAAGAGACTAGATGGAAAAAAAAAATATTTTAATAACTTAAAACATAACAATATACATTTTAATAACCTAAATCATAACAATATATAATTATATTTTAGGTTATTAAAATATATATTTTTTCCATCTAGTCCCTTAAAATATCTTATTTTTTTCATTTGGTCCCTCTTTAGTCCATGTCAGCATTCCATGTTGGCACTTAACATCAAAAGTTAACAGAAAGATAACAGAGGGGTCAAACGGAAATAAAAATAATTTTTGATGGATTAAATGAAAAGTTTTTTAAAATGAGGGATCAAACGGAAAAATATGATATTTCGGGGGACCAAAAACATAATTAAGCCATAAATAAATCAAAGTTTAACAGTTTGCAATAATAAATGAAATCTGAACGAAAGACATGAATGTCCCCAAGGGATTACAGTACCAAAATACTAAAATACAAGTGCATGATAAATCTACCAAATACTCGACTATGACCCATAACTAGAACTGCTATGAGATCAATGTGACTCATCTGCCCTCCAAACGTGCCTAGTGCTCCAGCCCACCTCACCGGTCAGGCTCTGCAAAAAAGAAAAAAAAATAAACAACGGGTGAGTTCAAAAGAACTCAGTGAGCGATTCTACCAACCTCCACCATAAAAACCAACCACAGATAAATGAATAAGTGCCCCTGTCTCATACAAGGATAAAACATCAAGTGGACGGTATGACTAACTAATAGGCCATTTGGCCATTACATGCCCAAAGACAAACCAATTCACTTAACAGTGAAGTACAACAGGTCCCAGCCTACCCGTGCCCTAAGGCAATAAATCACACTCAAGGGTTATGAGGATAATTGGGATTTGACCCATCCGAGCTTATCCTATCATAAAACCCTTAAAAATAGCACAGGAATAATAAGGATTCGTCCATCCGAACTTATTCCTTAAATAAAGAACTCGGGAACAATCGTGATTTGCCCGTCCGAACTTGTTCCACAAGAAACGCAGGAACAATCGGGATTCGCTCATCCGAACTTGTTCCATAAATAGCGCGGGAACAATCGAGATTCGCCCATCCGAACTTGTTCCATAAATAATGCAGGAACAATTGGGATTTGCCCATCCAACCTTGTTCCATAAATAGTTGCATAAATAATCGGAATTCGCTCATCCGAATTTATTCCTTGAACACAGGTTGGGAATTAACCATTCAACCTCCCGGGCCAAGTCCGAAATTCAGCTCCTATCCGAGCCTCTCCGCATTTCATAAAGATATAGCGCTAACAAGACCTAAGTCAAGTGTCTCCTACGATGTATTAGGAGTGTCTTGCTGGGAAACGCCGCAACACTCCATACCCGATCCCGATGCCTAGACCCGTAATATCATCAACCCATAAGATTGTATTTCATGCACATAATTTATTTTGTTGGATCTTAACAAATTATGTTGCTCCTTGAATTTTAATTATACAATTAAAATTTCTATTTTCCGAAATTAGGATTTTATTTTTAATTTACTGTTGAGCCCAAAATTGGTGCACCCAAGCCGAATCTGATTACCAAAGTGTGTCCTATGGGTCCAGACTATATTTTTTTGTTAAAATGATAGATTACACGACTATGTTTAGTAAATCATATGCATCATAACAGAGATTACAAAATTAGCATTGAATTAACAATTTTCAGCATGAAATTTCAGCAAGTTGAGTTTTTAGCATGTTAAGGTAATTAACCCAAAAATTACATCAATTAAATCCTAAATTACCATCACCACTAATTTATAACATCAAGTTCAATCATATAAAAATTAAATCATAATTTTTAATCAAGATTTAGCATGCATATACATTATCTTAAGACCAAAATTCAAGCTTCAAATCAAGAATCCCAATATGAACATACATGGCATCAAGATTAATCTTTCCACATGCAAATATAAATTCATATGCTGAAATTTACATATCTAGATACAAATCATGCATTGGCATTATAGGAACTTAATTAAGGAAATTAATCCAAAGCCTAGATCTTAAAGAAAACATCAAAGACTTCTCTTAGACATTTTATCGAACACCTCGAGGGCAACCCGTCTCCCTCCTTAGCTGAACCTCCCCAGGGTAGTCCTAGGGCTGTGGCACCACAAAGGGGGGTCTTCAGGCTCCTCTTTCATGGCAATACGTGAAATCGACAACAAATCTTCAAGAAACGACGAAAAATTCGACAAGAACTTCTCAATCTCCAACAACGGCTCATGAACACAAGGAAATCCAAGAAAAAGGGGAGGGAAGATCCACTCACTTGATTGGGAAAAAAGAAAGAGACAAATCCCTGATCGGCGGCCTCCGAATCCGGCCACGACAAGGCGGCGGCGGCTCCAACCAAGGGAAGGGGACAGCGACTCCTACCAAGCCGACGACTTGACTTCCAAGGGAGAGGAATGAAGAGAGGAAGGCTCGGCTTGGCAGCTTCAAGAGAGAGGAAGGGAGGTCGGCGGCTTGGCTTTGCTCGACGGCTCCAAGAGAGGGAAGGGAGGGGCGGCGGCTCCTCTATTCTCTCTAGGCAGCTTGTGCGGTTCCAATAGGGAGCCGCCTAGCCCTAGGGGGATTTTATAATCCATTCTCCATCTCATCCAACCCTAACCTCTTTTAACCCGTATCCACCTCAAACCCGGATCCAAATCCGCTAACTCCTCAACTCGAACTAATCTCATTCTAAATACAAGCATCAATCACATGCACACTTATGCAATGCAATTTAATAAATCAAGCACACACATTAAAATAATTAAATAAATTTATCTAAGCAGGAAAGGAAATCGCATAATTTATATTCCTACTTACCCGAGCTTTCAAGCTCGCACCAGATCATGACTCGACTCATCTCGATCTCGAATCGGCCCGCTAGACTGGCAAATATAAATAATAAAAATTATCATAATATCTCGGATATTACAAATTTCATATGCACATCCGAGATTCCGATCCTTCTTACTTGAGCATCGAAATGCGTGTCTTTATTGCAGGTGATCACCCTCCAGAGTTGTGCCGGAGCAAAAGACGCGAAGGCCTGCATCCCCCTGACTTCAAACAAAAACATAATGTATTTATGATTTTATTAAGTTAATTAAATGTAAATTATTTTGATTGAACTTATATAATATTTTAAGTTAACTATTGAGCCATAATAGAACTTTGGGTCAAACTTGAATGCATGATCAGGCCCTATTTATATTGGTAAGAACAATTCAAATTTGAGCCACATAATTTGAGTAGGTATCCTTCTCCTCTAAAAATGTATGCACTAATAATAAAATAAAACATGATCTCTTTGGACCGACTAATAACACATATCAATGAGCATATATAAGAAACCAAGTTGAACTCTTCAGAATTTTTGACTAAAGCTAAGAAGGAAGTTTCCTGAACTCTTCCTCACAAGGGTCAGTTTAACCTATTAGTTATGGGAGCTTGTTATGTGATACGAGGAGTACTGATTAAAGGAGAATTAAGCGGAAAGATGGAACTAGTCCTTTGCATTTGAAGCTCATAAATATAGTCTCTCTTTTTTCACCTTCAGTATCATCTTACTTCAAGTATCATCTTAATTAATATAGAGTCTTATTGTATTCTTCTAATAATCAATTTAATAATCCTCCTAATCATTCACAATGGTATGAATTATAATTTTATTAATAATCATAAATATTTTATTATATATAAATATTAGAAGAATTATTAGACACATGAGTTAAGAAAATTTAACATTTTTCAAAGCAATGAGGTAAAAATGGATTCTTTCCACAAAATTTAAGGTGTCGTTCCTTTGTTTCAACGCATGGCTAGCTAATTAATGACGTGGATTCAAGTCTAAACTTGTAGTGTATTCCCCAAACATCACTGTCTCTTCAGACTTCAATGCCAGTTACTGTTAAAAGGCTCGAGCTTTCATCATCAGCTGCTTATCAATAATAAGAATCAGTAAAGAGTCATCCAATTAAATTTAAATTAAAAACAGCACTGTCGAGAAAGAAGCTGCATGCAGAAAACCTTCCATTGATATCAGCGAGAAGATAGATGCGCGCGTTGGTCTGACCTGGCCGCTGTGCGAGGTTGACTCGCGTGCTCTTTTCTTCTCCTTTGACTATAAACAGAGGGCGGGCTGCTTCACTCCCATTAAGCAACTAGCAATACTACTGAAACAGCAGCAGCTTCTGCAACTCGATCTCATGGATTACAATTCCTGTAAGAGCTCGCTACTTGCCCTCCCTTTCGACGAGAACGACTCCGAGGAGATGCTCCTGCTAAGCATGCTGGCGGAGGCCTCGTCGTCCACCTCGTCCGAGCTCACCGACCGCCGTTTGCCCCGACGGAAGGACGAAGAGGTGAGCTCAAGAAGCGAAGCGGCCGCCGGCAGCGAGCGAAAGGCAAGGTCCTCCTACCGCGGCGTCCGACGGCGGCCGTGGGGGAAGTTTGCCGCGGAGATCAGAGACTCGACGCGGCACGGGGTACGCGTGTGGCTCGGGACGTTCGACACCGCGGAGGACGCCGCATTGGCGTACGACCAGGCGGCCTTCGCGATGAGGGGGCCCACGGCGGTGCTCAATTTCCCGGTGGAACGAGTTCGGGAGTCGCTGAGGGACGTGCGAGGCTACAGCGCCGAGGCGGCGGAGGAGGAGCTTGCGGGGCTGTCGCCGGCGGTGGCGCTGAAGAGGAGGAACTCTGTGAAGAGGATGGCGGTGGTCAAGAAGGCGAAAGGAAGGGAGGCGACAGAGCGATAAAGGAGGTGGAGGACATGGGAGCAGAAAGCTTGGAGGAGCTCGTGAGCACTGAGCACTGCAAAATTTGTTCAACATGCTGTTCCTCGAAGCTTGTTTCAGTTCCAAATTGTAGTTTAGCCTACAAAATATTTTAATTAAGAGCAGAAATTAAACACACAAGATTTAGCCAAAGTAAAGAATTGCAAAATCTATTTTGAAGTCTCTTTTGTGCTTTGTCGTGATTTTGATGCATAACCAGTCACTGATGATATATAGTCTCTGCATTTAAAGAAACAAAAACAGGCATGTTCTTAAATTGAATATTAATTTTTTTAAAATTAGAATCAAATTCAAAAATACTGAAAATACTCTTATATTAAAATTATTTAAATATTTAAATAATTTCAAGTAAAGTGATCACGAATATGCATCTTAAAATCTTTAAAAATATCACAAAAAAATGACACTAATTTAAAATTTGTGTGATTTTTAAGAATTTTAAAATTAATTTATATCATCAAAATGATTTTTTTTGTGAAATTATTAAAATATTTAAATAATTTTAAGAGTTTTTTTTAAAGTGATCATTTGACAATGAAAATGCATCCTAATTTTTTTTTAAATATATAAAATATTTCGTTCACCAATTTAAAATTGATGTGATTTTTTATAAAAATTTTAGGATGTATCTTATTAAAATATTTAAATAGTTTCAATTAAAATAATCATTTGATTATGAAAATGTATCTTAAAATTTAAAAAAAAACCATAATATTTCTAAGTTAGTGATTGATTTTTTTCTAAAAAAAATTAGGATGCATTTTCATAATCAAATGCTCATTTTGCTTGCAACTGGTTAAATCTTTTAATAATTTCAGTAAAATAGTATTTTGAATATTTTTTAAATTTAATTTTGATTTTAAAAATTCTAAAGACTATATTCGATTTTAAGGATTTTCAAAAATTCATGTTCTGATTTAGAAAAATTGCTGAACAAATACAATTTTTTTTATAAAACTTTGAAATTTTTTAAAATCGAATATAGTAAGTGAATTTCCCATGATAGGGCTCTTTCTTTAGATAATACTGTAAGGATGATTAGATCTTTCGCTTGTTGACCCGACCCAAGTAACGAGAACGGGGTGGTAGTGTAACTTTCCTTTTTCTCCTCTTTTTTCATGAAATATTTTAAATCTCTTGAAATGAATCAATAGATGGGTGTGTTTTTGCTGTTTTTTTTTAACAAAAGAAAATTTGAATTTCCCAAAATCAAAATTGAATTATATTCGAATTAGCAGACTTGCAGCCAAGCGAAGCTTCTACGAAAAAACACCTTTCGAAATCACACTCCCTGAGTCCAACGTCGTAGCAGTTCGTCACCCTTTTGCTGAAACAAATATGATATGGAGTGTCTTAAATTTTATTTAATAGAGTTAAAATGGGATGAACTGCTACGGTGTTGGACTGAGGAAGTGTGATCTCCAAAGGTGTATTTTCCTGGAAGCTTCGCCTGGCTTTAAATCTCCGCTAATTCGAATAGAATATTGTAGAGTGACACGTAAGAAACCTGCGCATGTCATGTTGACCAGTCAAACCCAAGAATTTGGGCAATGCATGCATGGATCTTTGTTCACTATTTGAACATTTGTTATCGTATGATCTCGAGAGTTTGACGCAAATGGGGATTTCTTTTCACTCTTTTCTATGTTCTTTTATTTTAGTGATATTTATAAGGTTGATTACTTAGGTATTTATTTGGGAAATGAGGTTATTTCAATGGTTTGACCGAAACAAAATTGCTAATTAAAATGCCTCATGATGAGTTTAATGTAATTTTTTTTAGCAAGAGATATTTAAGATTTGAGATTGAAAGAAAATTATGTTCTGTAAGGTGATAAAAAATTATAACCATTATTTAAAAATATGTAGCTTAAATGAAAATCTAATAAATAACATATTTGTTTATTGAAAATTGATATTTAAAAAATAAATGGAAAATGGCTTCTATATATTATTTGAAATATTTTAAAATATTAAAATATTTATTTACCAAATAAATGAATAATAATATAACCAATTAACATGATTTTTTTTTTCAATTAATATGACTTGACAAGTATTATTAGAATATGTACATGCTGTTATTTATTGTTTTATATACATGATTTATTGTTTTGTTGTTTCATAAAAGTTTGGGATTCAAACCCAAATATAGTTTATCTTTGCTAAAAAAAAGTCGAGTTTTGAAACGCCACGTGGCTGAGGCAGATCGAACTCGTTGTTGCATGAGATTGGATTTCGGCAATTAGGCCACTTATGGATGGGCCGCTTAATAGCAAATTTCATGGTTGCGTTCTTATAAAATTAGAATCAATTTCATTATACTCGGGTTTAAATTTCTCAAAAACTTCAATTTATTTTTTTCAAATTTTAAATTCCATTTTAAATTAGTTCTTAGAACATATGTTGTTAATTTTTCTTGTCAAAATACGACTTTAGTTGCATATTTGTGGGACAAAAGAAACTTTATCGAGTTCTAACTTACTCCCTCTCAATTTAGTTAAAGTAGAATTGGTTCGACAATTAAGTACACTGCATGCAAGTAGAATTCTAATTGAAAAAAAAGGTTTTGCCCCCTCAGACATGTGAGAGGCGCATGTATTCTCACTATAGGAAATTATACAAAAATAGGCCTCATTAATTTGTATATTAAATATTGGTGTCTATGTCAGCTGATATTTTAAAATGAACATGGGTAAAAGCAACAAAAATGAGATGAAATCTAAGAGTGACAATTTGAACATTTTGATGCCACATTTGTCACCGGATTGTAAAATAATATATATATTATTGGTAAAAAATATACTACGTGCACAAGTAATTGCTCAATTGAATTCAAATTCATTAATTTAAGTTAAAGATTTATATATTAATAAAATTTATTTTTGTTATATATAATAGTTTATATAAATATATAAATATATATAATAGTTTACATAAATATATAAATATATATAATAATTTATATATAAACTTATACAAACTAAATTATTTAATTACCATTTAAATCAATAAAATTTAATTAATTGTTGATTTTCAATGACGGCAATGACTTCGATGATTTAAAAAATTAGAAGGAAGAACGAAAAAAAATGGAGAAGAAAGAACGATGATAAAGGAAAAAAAGAGAAGTAAGAAAGAAAAGAAATAAAAAAAATGGACAGAGAAGAAGGAAAAGAAGAGAGGAAAAAATTATGGAGAAAAAAAAGAAAGAAGCAAGAAGAAGGAAGGGAAAGAAAAGAATAAAGTGAAGAAGAAAAGAAAAGAAAAATTAATAAACATATAAATCGGTTGGTAAAATAAAATAGTTATTTTTCTAAAAATAGAGGGAGGTGTGTTGGGCGCACAATGCCTAAGATCATATTTGCTTCATAGATAAAACATGATTGAATAAGTGATAAAATTGATATTTATTATTTGTTTAGTGCATAGATTAAGAAAAATTGAAAATAAAAAAATAAAAAAATGATATTATATTATATTTACATCGGATTTTAAAAATTTATATTCAATTCATCATCATTTATTATTCAATCCTATCATATCACATCCAATGAAGTAAACATATCATAAGTATTGTGCATCTGACTGCTGACGCCCGTATACAATATTAAAATTATATATATACTCATGCACTGTCAATGACATTGGTACCTAAATATTTAATTAACTTAAATTTTATAATGTTTGATGAGTGTTGAATTCATCAAAAATAAATTCTTACTTCTTTGACATTTTGTTATCGTGATAAGTAGGGTCGATACCATAGAGATTGGTTAGTTCAAATTCAGACAGGTTAGTTCAAATCCAGACATGTTAGTTTAAATTCTTTTTAAACTAGAAATTAAAAGAAAGAAAAAAAGAAAAGTTTTGATTGGATGCAAGAATATGTAAATATAAATAGTAATTAAAATAGAGTAGAAATCAATGAGAGAAAAGTCTAGCTAAATGTACGTTCTCCATTTCAATTTGTATGATCGATCATGGATATGAAGGACAAGTTCATTAATTTCTAGCAAATCGATTTGGTCGAAGAGAAGCGCAAAGAATCGTGATTTTTTTTAAATCTATGGTTAATCTAAACAAACGTTGCGATTAAACCCTTATTGATTAGTATTCATAGAGACACTCTATGGAATCATCAATAGCTGAAGTTCTTGGGATCACCGATTTTTATCGACTAATATGAATTGAACATCAATCTCATATGTCAAATTAATTCATAAATTTACTTAGTATGGATTGAATATCAACTTCAATTAATTGCCTCTAATAATATAGTAACAGACCAATAATTTAGTAACAATCATACCGAAAGACAAGCTATTATCCTAATAATTTAGTAACAGACCAATAATTAATTAGTATAATTTATTATATTACTAAGAATGAAATTTTGATCATTGTATCTTTTCTATCCTCGGTCTCTCTCTCTCTCTCTCTCTCTCTCTCTCTCTCTCTCTCTCTCTCTCGTAGTAACCAAATTAGTAATAATATTTATTTGTCTATTCATAATATCAACAAAATAAGATATTATTATTTGTTATCTATTCGTATTTTATTTTTAATTTCATTTCATCCAATTAAATATTATTAAATATGGAATGATAAAAGTTATACTAAACTTTGAACCGATTGATACATGTACATACAATGTGATTCAATTGGATCATTAACTATCAATTCATCACAAAATAAATGAGTCAATAATTGTCATCAAATATCAAGATAACTTTTGATAACTTTTGATTGTTTTTAACAAGATTAATTTTTCACAAATTAGTTTGGTTCATTATAAATGATAACAAAGCTTGATGAGCAACAACCAGTATATGAAATATTTGACAACAAAGCAATATGTCAACTAGGATGTTGAGGTTTTTGACCATGCTTTCGTGTTGGAATGAATTTTTCGTCAAAAATTTCTATTAGCATATTGTGTATCTATTCCACGTAACTTATCTCGATCATATAACTTCCTTCCAACGGACTTCGTGTAGCACGATTTATCTAGTGTGCTTCTTATAAAGATTATGGTATCTGCACTCCCTGAAAGAAATAATGTCATTGAACCAATCATATCTCGATGTGTAGAAAACTATTTCTCATGAATAAATAAGACAATTTTTTTATCATATATTGTAGATTTATTTTTGCTTATCAAAATCATACCGGGGGTGGTCGGCCACACCCCTATTTTATTTACAAGGGGCGGTTACAATAGTCGTCCTTGTCTAAATTCAAGCTCGCCTCGAAATTCGAAATTCTAATGCTTATCTCCAATTATTTTTGCCTATCAAATAGGCTTGAATTAATCCTATTAATTCATCTCCCCATCAAATAGGGAGTCAAGAAACTAATCCCCTTATTTAATAGGGATGCTACGCGCATGGGAGACCAAGCTTGGTCTCCCCTCCGATTCAGATTCAAAATTCGAACTGTAATTCTATTCAAAATAACACTACAAGAAAATAGGGTATTACCAACAGACCAAATCCGTCGGTAATATTGTTACCGACGGAGTGACTGTCGGTAAAATCCGTCGGTAAAAGGCTCCTCGGTAATACCGACGGATTTTCATTAATCTGTCGGTATTACCAACAGATATTTTATTTTGTTGGTAATACCAACAGATACGTATATTCGTTGGTATTACCAACGGATATTTTCCGTTGGTATTACCAACAAAATAAAATATCTGTTGGTAATACCAACGAAAACCTATATGTTGGTAATACCAACGTATATATGTATCTGTCGATAAATTCGTTGGAATTAGAATATACCAATTGCTCATTATTGTGTACCTGATCAATCCTCAAATAATGAAATCACATATAAGATAATTTGATCACACGAAATCTGAAAAATAATTTTTGAATCACACATTAAAATCCACACACATAAGAAACCATTATATACCAGTAATTTCGAAATTACATTGTGTTATTCAAATATTTACAAAGTTTTAAAGTTTCAAAGTTTCAAATACATAAGATAAGTTTTTCCAAAAAGTTGATCCTTGCACTTCATCCTTTTACCTGCATGTAGAAACAAAAAAAATAATGAGGCAATGAAATGAGAAATACAATGTTTGTAACTCAATGCAAAATAATAAACTGACACTCTGAAGTTGTAAATAAAGTTTGTAACTCAATGAAATGAGAAATACCTAACAATGCAGCATGCTGAATTATATCAATAGCATGTTGAGAATTCACGCATGCTGAGAATTGACTCAGCATGTTGAATTCACAACTGAGAATTGGCATTCACTCAGCATGCTGAGAATTGAATTCAACATGCTGAGATTCTGAGAATGAATTCCCAACATGTTCATTCTCAGCAAGTTTAATTTACCAAGTTTAATGTGCATAAAAGCAACAAGTTCAAGTTTAATTTTAATGCAGCATGCTGAATTGTAACAATAGCATGATGAGAATTTAACAACATGCTGAGTATTCCATGCTCTCAGAGAGCTGAGATAGCAAGCTGAGAATTCCACAGCACACTCAGCATGCTAAGAATTATTCTCAGCATGTTGAGAATTCACTCAGCATGCTGTGAGAGCATGCTGAGAATTCCACAGCACACTCAACATGCTGAGAATTATTCTCAGCATGCTGAGAGAGCTGAGATAGCATGCTGAATTCTCAGCATGCTGAGAATTCACTCAACATGCTGAGAATTCACTCAACATGCTGAGAATTCACTCAGCATGCTGTGAGAGCATGCTGAGAATTCCACAGCACACTCAACATGCTCAGAATTCCACAGCACACTCAACATGCTGAGAGAGCTGAGATAGCATACTGAATTCTCAACATGCTGAGAATTCACTCAGCATGCTGTGAGAGCATGCTGAGAATATCATGCTCTCTAATTACTAATCCTAGAATTGTAAGTGAGCGTGGCATATTGATTACTAATCCAAGTTTATTCTAGGTCCCGACAGTAGCTCACATCTTTCTTTATGTTAGACTCTCTTAGATTGGAACTTCACATATGTAATTACTTGTTCCTCATGCAGGCTTGGTAAAGATGGTGAGGGTTAGTGTTTTGAACTTCTGTGAGAGCATGCTGAGAATTCTATAACATGCTGATAATTGAATTAAGAATGGAATAGTTTAATTTACTAACCTATTTCTTTACCCAGCTGATGGAGGTGGAGGTGGAGGTGGTGGAGGTGGTGCGGTGGAACTCGATGAAGAATTTGTTGATTCTGAAGGATTGATAGGAATACCAAGCTGTGTCAATATCAAGCGCACTTGAGCCTCCACTTGTGATTGCATTGATGTCTCCAAGTGGGTGATGTGCTCTCGCATGGATGCCACCTCCATCTGCATATTGTTCCACTCATCATGTGTCCGACGATGCCCATAACTTGAGGATGTACTTCCTTGAGAGCTTGAACTCCCAATAACAGATTTAACACCCTCTCGACATCCAAAACCATAAATCCGATTATGAGACGGGGGTCCAGAGGCATTAATCCATTCTTCGGGATCAAAATTCGGGTGTAATGATGCATCTGTGCCATACTTCTCTATAATTGATGCCTCATAAGTCTCCTGTACAATTTTTTTAAAAATAGTTAATTATTATATTTCAAAAATTAGTTAATTATTAGTTAAATCAAGTACATACCACAACTTTTTATGATTTGTCGTCGACATAGTCACCCTCACCACTATTTCGCTTATGGGTATGTTTAAACAACTCAAGATGTGTAGGTGGTCGATTCAACTTTTCTTCCTACAAAAAAGATAAATAATATTTAGTTGACAATATTAACATAAATTTTGTATGACAACAATATTATCAATATCATACCAATTTTTTTCGATGAGCAACAAATGAAATAGATCCACCTGTATGAAGTGTAATGTCACCATCTACCTTCTTCTTGCGATTGAGACGACCGACTTCTGATTTTCGTCTCCACTTATCTGTATCCCAATGCTCAATAATAAGTTGATTCCAAATATCTGGAGGTATCCACGGAGGGCCAAAACCGCTAGTTCGACGAATATCATCGGTGTTAGCCTTTCTTTTTGCATAATTTCTAGCATCACACATATTATCAGAGAAGCGTCGACAAGTTGTCTTGTCTCATATTTCTCGAACCTCATCGGTCTGAGAAGGATCCCAACGATAAACTGCCTTAAAAAACCCAAATACACAATAGTGGAGATAAAAATTTCAATTTTAGGGGTTTATATATCAGTAACATATAATTATCATAATCAAAATTTTAAAATAAAATATCTTAAATTTGTCCCAGAGTAACTCCTTCAGATGTGATGGCACTTCAGACCAATATGGCCATACACCCGTGAAATTTCCCTTAATAATTGATGAAATGTCTCTAACCACTTCTGTCTCGGGGAAGCTACAAAAATAATAAAACTAGATCACAAATGAACTTTATGGTCAATTGTGCTAAGTCTGTAATTAACACTACTAAAATGAACTTTGCTGGAAAATTAATGCTGAAGTAACTAAGTAATATTAATGTTGAAGTAAACTAGATCACAAGTACTCAAGTCTTATTATATAGTGTGGTACAGTCAGTCTATAGTTCAAATCTTTTGATTTCCATGATTTTTTTTGTTAATAGTGGACAATGGAACTCGGGAGGGCCTAGAGAAGTTCTTGAAGGCAGCAAGCAGTGATCCAGAAACTTGATAAAATGTAATAAAAAATAGCTCAAATATTTGTCATTAATCTGTAATTGTAAGATACATTTCAAACTTTTTAAGCATTGGACAACTGTTGAGTCAGCATTGGCGGATGCATTTACATTACGCGCTTGGATGATAACTTGTAAAGATTTTAAGCTAGGCTTTAGAAACAGTCACTGCCACTGAATGAAACAACAATCCATATATTTTTTAGGAAAGTAAGGCTTATAATTATCAAAAGAATTGAGAAATACAAGCTAAGTAGGGGAGTAAGGGAATATACAGAGGAAGAAGGACACCTCGGAAAAAGCCCAAAGGGACTAGGTTACAAGGAGTCGGTCAAAAATAGAGAGGCTCCCTCCACAGTCATTTCCTGCACAGACTTAGAGGAAACAACAATCCATAGAGTGCAATTTCTAGCAGCTTATTCTCAGTCGCATTTGACTTTATGCATAATATATATTGTCCTTTGTGCGGTTTAGAACTTTAGATGGAATCCTTTTTTCAATAGTCGTTCAACTTGCTAGCACGGAGGAACTCTACATATTAGTATATTACATCAGTTTGAGTTGGTGGTGGAGAGGTCTGGTGGTTGGGTAGGTGTAGTAAAAAATAGTTCCTTGGTTATTTGAAATTCTTGAATTATTTCAATTAGCATGTAAACCTTATGATCTATCACTTTTGTATATGTAAGAAAGACAATGGATTAACAACTACTTGAACTCGGCAGGAATACATTCTTGGGGTCTTTCTTTCCTATTCGGATTGGCTTGAATTGGATTAACAAGTGTTAGAGTTCATTAATACCTATGGACATATGCATCATTAATCATTTAAGGGTTGGGTGCCTGTTATTCTTCCTAACGTAATGTTTACTCCAATCTGTTTTCACTTAAGCTTTCTAAGTTAATCAAGTTCAATATCATGTACATAAATTACCCATGTAAAATATTTGAAATTTTGCATTGCAGTCTTTAGGTATACTCAAGTAATATTGTTGTAGTTCAGAATCTGAAAAGATTGTATGCACTATGAGTATGGCTAAGAATAACTTGATGTCTTTAAGTAGTTTTAATTTTGCATTAAGGGTTGAAAGTTGAGTTGAAACTGATTTAAGTCTATGGCATAAACGCATGGGACATGTCAATGAACAATCACTTATTGATATGACCACTAAACATATGATTGAAGGTATTGATTCTTAAGTATTGATATGCACTTATTGATTCTTAAGTATTGATATGCACTTTTTAAGTATTGATTCTTACTCTGGATGTAAATATATTGCAGTGTTTGTGGATGATTGGAGCAGGATGGTGTGGGTGTATTTCTTGAAGCATAAATCCGAAACTCTGAATCTGTTCAAGAAGTTCAAATCAGCAGGTGAGAATGAAGTTAACTCAAGGATAAAAGTCTTGAGAACAGATAGAGGTGGAGAATTCACCTCAAAGGCTTTTGATGAATTATGCACTGAGACAAGAATTAAACATCAGCTAACAGCCAGCTACACACCCCAACAGAATGGGGTAGCTGAGAGGATGAACAGGGTTTCAGTGGAAATGACTAGATGCTTGCTGAGGGGGAGCAGTTTACCTAAGAACTTGTGGGCTGAAGCATTGAATACATCAGCATATATCATCAACAGATGTACCACTAAAGCATTGAATACAAGCAGAAGAACTATACTTGTTGGGTACAGTTCAGAAACCAAGGGTTACAGGTTGTTTGATCCTGAAAGGCAAGAATTGATAATAAGTAGGGATGCAGTTCAAATCATGGTGTGCAAGTCCATGATTTAGAAGCTGAAGAAGAGAACTTATTGAGTGATGAGCCGAATGAAAACTGTGTCTGAACACACTATAAATGAAAATGTTCAGAGTGAGAGCAATAATGATTCTTCACCACATAGCAATGGATGTTGACAGACACAATAATTATCAGTAATTATTACCACATAGATACTCTCTAAACCACTGGTGAAAGTTTGATCATATGACTACAAACCACTGGTGAATAGCAATGGACTGGAAGGCTATTTAATTGCTAAATAAAATTAATCTTCCAGCTTCTAATATTGTAGGCAATTATTAATGAAGTAGTCATTCTCAAGACAATTTATATATGTGCAATCACTCACCAGTGTGCATGTGGAAACTTTCATGGGAGTACATATGCATCTCCCCAAAATATGCCAAGATGGGAGCTTGTTTAAGTAGGAGTACTACTAGGAAGAAGGTCCCTCTTGTTAATTGCACTAGTTAGTTGATGAAGCAATTAAAAGCACATGATAAAATAATTGGAGGAAACAAAAAGAGAGACAAGACCTCATGGGAAAACCTTGTCTTCTTTTACATGTTCCAGTAGCTCTTTATGGGAGTGAGGGAGGGAGCTGATGAGCTTTTACATGCTATCACTAAGGAAAGAAGCTCTAAAAATACCATTTTCATTAGATATGGTTTCTATCTTATGGCCATTTTCATTATTTGTTTGCTGGAAAATGAGAAAAGAAAAGAAAAGAAAAGAAAAAATGGATTGAAGTTTTGGGCTGAGGTAGTAGTAGTGGCAGTGGATGTAATGTACAGTTTAGGTTAAAAATGTGTAGTGGCAGTGGATGTAATGTGCAACTTAGGTAGTAGTAGTAATGGCAGTGGCAGTGGATTGAAGTTTTGCATCCCCAGTCAATGAGACCTGCTAGAGAAGATGATATACCAGTGAGGGTGAAGAATTCTTACAATCCTCAAGCTCCAACTACTGTCATCACTAGAGAAAGAGATATGAGTAATGCATAACCATAAGTCACCAATTTCTATTGTTTCTTCTAGAATTGAGGCCATTTATTCTTATTATTTGGACTCATTATTTTATTGTGTATAGTTCAGGCTATACAAACTAGTATTATTTTGAAATCAAATTTTACCATGTTGGACATTAGAGGAGCTGCTAAGGAAGAGGCAGTGGAGTATTTGGGTAGCCTACTAGGAATTCATATATCAGATTTAATATTGTTGCAGGAAACTCACCTGGAAGATGATGATGCAAAGTTGTTTATTAACATATTCCTTTTAAGATTAGAGATGGTTTCTAGGCTCCTAAATGCCTTCCCATTAAATCAACATCATATTTTATTGCTTATAATCCTCTTCAATCATTTATTGGATGCAAATAATTGAGTTAAATAGAAAAAAAAACATAAAGAATAACAAAATGCTAAAGGAAACAAGCTAGACAAGATGAGATATGAGCTTGGATGTAGGACTGTTTAGTCCTATAGAGGTTGAGTACCATCTGAACTATCTTTGCTAGTTTTGATATCACTTTCACAAAGAAATACACCATTGCTTTTAGACTCTATCCCATAGTGATTGATATTCTGAAGTCCAAACTGGTGTAAGGGCTTATCTCATCTTTTTAGATATTAAGTTTTAAAATGTATTTTATCCAAAGAAAGATTTAAAATATTCATGTACACTAATCAATTTGTCTTTCCAATTCATTATTGATTCGTGAACTTATCAGTATGGAACAAGAGCCAAGAGATATAGGTTGATCAACAAGCTATATGACTGTTATTAGACTAGTAAATCATACTTTTTTTAGTATTAGATCAATTTAAATATATGCTAAGACGATCGTCACACTTTTGTCTGTGCAATATATTGTTAAAAAGATCCATAACTTGTAAATTGTCACACTAACATTTTCTACCCATGACTGAACTTGTAAAGGTATTACCACACTAACTAGTAAGCACTCGAATGCTTGGACAATTTGGTTTCCTAGCAAAGGTGATTTTTGATACACTAATAGCTTATAATGATCCTTAACTTAAGGTCATCCTCCTCCCTCGAAGGGGCATCCCCCTCACAAGATTCTTAACTCAAATAGGTGTCTACCCTAACTTGAGGTCAGTGGTGAACTTTCACTTCACCAAAATGGAGGGCAAGAACAAAGATAAATATGAAATGCAAATTAAACACACTAATGAGACAACAACAATTTGATTATGCACTAGATTGACATGCTATAGATAATGTTGGTCATGACAAGGCAAGGGGTTGCTTGGGAAGGTTCCTTGGAAGTGAAATGATGGGGGTAATCAAGAAGTTCCTTAAGTTGAAGAATGAATAGTTTAGCGAGAGAGCTAGTCTGAACTGTGAGAGCCAAATGATTTATATACTAGAGACTAACATGCAAATGATTGAGAGTTCCTTAAATTGAAGAATGAATAGTTTAGTTGAAGAAGTTCCTTAAGTTTCAGGATTGAGAGTTCATAAGCTAATGTCTCAGCTTAAGAAATTAGAGGAGGAGAAGTTGCAAGCACTTGACAAGGTCAAGTTTGCTGCTTCATATATTGATGAACTGTCCGAGGAGAAGAACAAACTCATTGATGAACTTAAGACCAACAAAGATGAATTGCAAAAAGTTAAAGAAACAATGGAAGGTTTAGCTTCAGCATTAAATGAAATGTCTACTGAGTCAAGAGAAAATCAAGAAAGGCTTTTAGAAAAGCAAGCTAAAATTGAAGATGCTCAATCGCAGATAGAGTAATTGAATTCAACTCTTAAGAACACTGAAGAGAGGTATGAGGTCATGCTTGATGAAGCAAGATATGAGATAGTTTGCCTCAAGAAAATTGTTGAAAAATTGGAAGCTAAAACCGATAATTCAAGCACTGAGTGGGATACAAAGGAGCTTCACTTAATTAATGCTATCAAAAATTCAGAAGATGAACTAGCTCCTCTCAAAGTCGAAATGGCTAAGGTTGTTGATTCACTCAAATTAGCAGAACAAGAAGCACATGAAGCAAAGGCGAATGGAGCTGAGATGTTAAACAAGTTGAAACAAGCTGAATATGTAGCAGCAGCTGCTTATGAAGCGGCTGAAGAAGCAAAGTCTGAGACTCATGGTAGCATCAGAGAATAAGAAAGGAGTTAACAATGACGAAGAGGAAGATCCTATAGGTATTGTGTCCAAGGATTTAGCATCAGAGAAGGACGATGAGGATGAATCTGGAGATGACAATGCATATTCGAAGATTCATGGTGCTATCTTTGAACAGACAAATAGTATGACAGAGAGCACATAAATCTTCCCCACCATGAACCAGCAGCAAAAGAAGAAAAAGCACAGAAATTTACATGCTGTAAAACAAATAAATGCATAAATCAATAACAAGAACATGGCTCTCTAAGAAATCAATAACAACTCTCTAAGAATAATCTATGAAATCTGGAAAAATTTAAAGATTAAAGAAATTTATCTTAAATCAGCACAAATCTAGAGAAATCGAAAGAAAGGGGCCCGCGATAGTGTTGGATGGGGGAAGAATCGTGGGTGGCAGGGGGGAGCTTGGCGATGGGCCTCCGCGAGAGCTTGTTGCGGGTGGAAGGGGAGATCGCGGGTGGTAGGGAAGAAGCGTCAGATGAAGTCGCCGCGGTTGGAGAAGAATCCCACGACAAATGGGCCTCTGCGAGAGCAGGTGGCAGGGGAGATCCCGGGTGGCAGTCAGATGAAGAAGGATGAAGAAGCATCGCGGGAGAAGAATCACACGACAAAAGGGGGAGAGGGAAACTTTTGTCGCGCGCCTGCAAATTTTCGTCGGGTTGAAAAAAAAAAGTAAGGGCGTGAGTTTTTGTCAGCTGGGGGAGAGGAAAAGGTTGGTCGGCTGAAAAATAAGATGGAATGAAAATAAATAAGGATTTTCTAAAATTTACCAACAGATATATGTATCTGTTGGTGATTTTGTTGGTAATACCAACAAAAAATATCGGTTGGTAAGACATCCGTCGGTAAAACCTTCTTTTCTTGTAGTGTAAATTTCGAGTTTCCCTCTTATTCTTTACTCAACCCACCTTGACCCTTGGGTCCGGTCAAGTGAACACTATGACTTGATTATGGTCTACACTTTGACCTTGACTCGAGGCCGGGTTGACTTCATTACACGTCGAACCCTACAAGTTAGGGTTACGAGGAACTCTTTCCTCGAGTGCTTATAATTAGTCCAGATAGGAAACAACTAACCTATTTTGTCCATATATGATATTCGTGATCGTGTTGTGGCATGTCCATGCTAATAGACATCTAGTGTCACATTCAAGCTTTATCCCATAAAGCTCATTACGAGGGTAGCCTGTTATGTGTGACTCATTGGGCCTCACACTAAGCCAGGAGTGAGATGTGCATAACGGAGGTCGAATTCGATAGAACACTTTCTATTCAAATCTCACGAGCCTACACTAAACTCCTTTAGTGTGGTTGTGTGAGACTCCAATCATCAGTCAAGATTGACGTCTAGCGACGTGTCATGACTACTCGGATAGTGTGAGGTTCAATCTACATGGATCGAATGTCCTTCGGTGATTAGTTAATGTACAACTAAATCGTTCGGTTAGAATGTCTTGAAGTCGGCTAGGGTACGAAAGAAGTATCAAACCCTAATACTGATTCATATGTATTCCACCTACCAAGTTATTGTCACAATAATAAAACGCTGAGAACCTTTTTTTGACGTTCATGTCTACTCTGGCCAGAGATTCCAGAGCTAACACTTGCAGGGCTCTCCCACTTGCACTTGTAACCAATCATTATGATATCTAATACCCATAAAATTTATGTAGCGATCGAACTACTGTGGTAATGGCTTTGTGAAAGGATCTGCAATTAATGTTGTCTTTCGTGTCAAAGCGTCTGACATTTATATCACCCCTTCCAACGATCTCTCTGATCAGGTGATACTGCCTTAGGATGTGTTTTGATTTGTGTGAGATCTAGGTTCCTTTGCTTGAGCAACAACCCCAGTGTTATTACAATAAATAGGGACTGGATCGGCAACCTCATGAACAACACCCAGCTCAGTGATAAACTTTTTTATCCACACTCCTTCCTTTGCGACTTCGCTTGCAGCGAAGTACTCAGCTTCTGTCACCAAGTTGGCCACAGTATATTTCTTGAAACTTTTCAGCAAACTGCATCACTATTCAGAGTGAAAACATACCCAGAGATGGATTTACTATCGTCAGGGTTTGGCAAACTGCATCATCATTCAGAGTGAAAACATACCCCGAGATGGATTTACTATCATCAGGGTCTGGCAAACTGCATCACCATTCAGAGTGAAAACATACCCCGAGATGGATTTACTATCGTCAGGGTCTGGCTGGAAGCTAGAATCAGTGTAGCCCTCTTATTTGAATTCAAACCTTCCAAATATCAGGAGAACATCTTTAGTCCTTCTCAAGTACTTAAGAATATTTTTCACAACTTTTCATGTTCCTTTCCAGGAGCTGCCTAAAATCTACTAGTTACCCCTAGGGCATAAGCGACATCGAGCCGAGTACAAAGCATCACATACATGATGGATCCTACTATCGAATCATAATGGATCTTACTCATCCTCTCTCTCTCTCATCAAGTGTCTTAGGAGACATGTTCGTGGAAAGAGTGATGTCATGACTCATAGGCAAGTAATCTCTTTTACTGCCTTCCATGCCAAACCTTTTTAGCACGATATCAATATACCGAGACTGGGGAAAACCAAGCATCCTTCTAGATCCATCCCTATAGATCTTAATGCCGAGTACATAGGATGCTTCGCCCGAGTCTTTAATGGAGAAGTTTTTGGATAGCCATGCTTTCACTAATTGGAGCATGGGAACGTCATTCCCAATAAACAATATGTCATCTACATACAACATAATAAACACAACGGCGCTCCCACCAACCTTCTTGTAAACACAAGGTTCATTCACGTTTTTGATAAAGCCGAACTCTTTGACTGTCTCATCAAAATGGATGTTCTAACTCCTCGAGGCTTGCTTGAGTCCATAAATGTACCTTTGCAACTTGCATACCTTCTCCGGTCCTACTGGGGATTCGAAACCCTCTGGCTGGGTCATATAGACCTCTTCCTCAAGTTGACCATTGAGGAATGCAGTCTTGATATCCATCTGCCAAATCTCGTAATCATGGTATGCCGCAATGACCGGCAATATCCTAATGGACTTGAGCATGACTACAAGAGAAAAAGTTTCATCATAGTCAACACATTGCTTATGAGTGAAACCTTTTGCAACTAACATGACATTATAAGTCTCCACCGGCCATTAGCTCCGATCTTTATCTTAAAGATCCACTTACACCCTATGGGAGTAATGCCTTTGGGTAAGTAAACCAAAAGTCAAAAGTTGGTTGGTGAATATCGAGTCAATTTCGGATTGCATTGATTCTTGCCATTGTTTGCAATTAAAATTCTTGATTATCTGATCATAGGATTACAGATCAACGAATTCCTGGTTATTCTTAATGGTCAAAAAAAATCTTTCAGGTGTCTACACAATCTCCCTAATCGATGAGGAGTGGTGGGAGGTATTGTTTCTGCAACTGGTTCGACCTGTGGACTTTCCACGGGCTATTGCGATTCGGCTTGGGGTTGTTGAAATTCATCAAGCTCAACATCTATTTCGCTCCCACTTTCCTAGATAAACTCTTTTTAAAAAAAAGTGGCATGCCTACTGACAACACCTTTTGTTTAGTTGGCAAGTAGAAGTAATACCCTAAACTCTCTTTAGGATATCCCATAAATCTGCACCTGGTTTATTTAACATAAAGTTTATCCGACTCTAATTTCTTAACGTACACGGGGCAACCCCAAATTTTGAGATGTCTCAGACTTGATTTATTGCCACTCCATATCTCATATGGTGTACTAGAGACAGACTTTATTTAAAAGGTAGATGGTTGTTTCAAGTTCATACAAAAAAAATCTAGAGATCGATAAAGCAGAGCATGGACCGCATCATGTCTAACAATGTGCGATTCTTCCTTTCAGACACTCCATTATGATGTGGTGTACTAGGAGGAGTCAATTCAGAGACAATTTCATTGTTCTTGAGATAATATAGAAACTCAATCGATAAGTACTCGCCATCTCGATCTGATCGAAGATTTTAATAGTTTTCCCTACTTGTTTCTCAACATCAGCCCTATACTTTTTAAACTTCTCAAAAGCATCGAACTTATATCTCAACAGGTAGACATATCCATACTTCGATACATCGTCCGTAAATATGATGTAGGAATACCCACTTGTGGCTTGAATCGACATCAGTCCGCAAACAACTCTGTGGACCAACTCTAACAACTCAGTTTCTCTCTCACTACGTTCAATGATAGGGAATTGGTCATTTTTCATTTGAGACAGAATTCACAAGTTGTATCAATTCAAAATCGAAAGAGTCAAACATCCCGTCTTTATACAAACTGTTGATCTGATTCTCATTAATATGACCTAGTCGTAAGTGCCAAATATATGTTTAATTTAAATTATCTCTTTTCTTTTGGCATTTGTTCAATATAAAAAATATTATCATTTACATCTAAGATCATTAAACCATTCGAAATGTGTCCAGTTCAATATAACTCATCAGAATGGTATATGTGGCAACAATTGCCCTTTTAAACCATTTAATAACCTTGTTCAAGTAACAAAGGAACATAAATATTATTCTTTATTAAAATTGGAATGTAATAACAATTATTCAATCTAATGATCTTGCCGGATGGAATACTTAAACAATATGTTCAATTCCTACGGCTAAAGCTGCAACTCTTGCTCTATTGCCTACCCGTAGGTCGTGGTCGCATTTGTTCATTTTTCTACTTATTCTCAGCTCCTGCAACGAATTATAAATGTGATAACCACTACCGGTATCCAATACTCATGTAGTAGATATATTCAATGATAAATTTATTTCAATAACAAACGCACCTGTGGAGGGGGCTTCAAAAGCCTTTTTCTGCCTTGCTTCTGCAATATACTCCTTGCAATTGCATTTCGAGTTTCTTAACCGAGCGTTTCTTTGCCTTTTTAGGGGCACTACCCACTAACAAGATTTTGTCCTTTTTTCTTCGGAATATGAGACTCAGCAGTATTCAACATATTAAGAAGCTCGGGGAGCGAGGATTCTAGCTTATTCATATGGTAGTTAACGATAAACTATAAAAATGACCATGGGAGGGATTGGAGTATTAAATCCTAACTTAGCCCCTTATCAATATCTACTCCCAATTTCTCTAACCTCTTGATCAAATCAATAAGTTTGAGGACATGAGTTTCAGTAGGGGTCCCTGCCGTCATCTTGGTAGGGAAGAGTTGTTTTGACAGCTCAAACCTAACAGTTTGGTTCTCTTCACCATACAACTTCTTGAGGTGAGAGATGATGGTTCTAGCGTCCATCTTTTTATGTTGCCTCTGCAACACATCAGACATAGAGGTGAGCATAATGCATTGAACATTAGTGTTGTTATCTTGCCACTTCTTGTAAGTGACCCTTACTTCCTCAGTAGTTCTTTGGGAAGGGATATCCGGTGGCCGATTATCAAGAATATAGAAAAGTCTCTCCTAGGTGAGGACAATCCTCAGGTTTCGCAATCAATCAACATAGTTAGGTTTAGTGAGTTTATTCGTACCAAGAATGCTACGTAACGACAGTGTAGTTGACATGATGACAATGAAATGCTACAAGGAAAAAAAAGACATACACAAGCTATCATTCTACACGCATGATTATTGAAGTCTTTTAATTAATCATGTTTCCCACTGAATTTAGACATGGACGATTATTGTAGCTGCCCCTTGTAGATAAAATATGGTTGCGGCGAACGACCCGCTAGTATGATTTTGATAAGCAAAAATTCGTGCTCCCTCTCCAATTGAGAAGTCGCCCCTTGGAGTTCTCCCTCTCCTCCTTGCGCTAGCTTGGTGAAGCTTCGTCAGATTATTTACTCGTTGGAAATCATCGTCCGTTCAATTCTTTGGAGGTGTCCAAAAATCACAACAAGGTATTTCTATCCTTGCGAATTCATTGTTGAGGTTTCTCATCACCTCCCTCCACCGTTGCCCGATTCTTGGTGGAAGGGTTGACCCTTCATAGAAGCAAACCGGAGTTGAGAAATATTGTTCGTTGAGCCACGATGAGCCCGAGAGGTCGCTGCCCCTATTGTTACGAGGCGCTTGATGTGGACTTGCGTTGGAGGGCGTACATGCACGTGTGCATCTCAGATTTGGGATTGGAGCAATCCCCTTTGTCATACGGCTTAAGGTATAACTTTTGCTCCTTCCTTTCATGTTGAATTCCATAGTATCGATAAAGTAGATCGCTGTTTTTAAAGATGTTTGAATTTTTAATTCACTATTTTCACTGAGTTTTCCTCTCCATATCCCAACACTCCCAACATTGTATCACATCACCATGTATACTATATCAATTTAGCGTGTTCTCCACTCCATAATCTTCACATATATAATTTATAAATTTTGACGGCCGAGAACCAATTTGATCAAGGGCCAAAAATATAATAAAAAGATGAGTTCTCGAAACTCTCTTGATTTGCCGACACACACACACACAAAAAAAAAAGCCCCAATTGGAGAAAGTATTTGCTTATCACTTTCCATTTCCACCAATATTTTAGTTACATCTTAAGATAATATTTTATTTTGTTAATTTTTAAAAGAATATTTAACCAATGTGAACTTGTTAAGTTTGATAAAATAGGGAGAGTGTTGTCCGCTTCGTTTTATTGTACATTGTATTGACATACCTTTTGTATTTCCTTATCACCCAAAAATAATTAGAATGTTTTATGAATCAATCCATTCAGTAATTAAGAAACAATATATTTCATATGATAACAATGAATAAATATTCTTGGCCACTTTGAATTCGCACGTGACTAATAGGATCGTAATTTTGAAAATAATAAAAGGTTTTATTTTATTTTGTCATTAATGATTAATAAGATTTGTTTGATAACTAGTAACTATAGTTATAATGACTTCTAATACAAAATTATCCCGACAAAAATATACTCAATTTTCACTACAACAAAGTAATACTATAATAGAATATTGACACATTTTAATAGAAAAATCAATCATTTTTAGGGTCTAAATATGAGTTCAAGCGCATGATGGAAAAAGAATCGATTTTAGGATATAAAAGAATCAATTTTAGGATCAATAAAGATGGAGAAAAAAAATACGAAATCGGCACTCAAAAGACATCCTTTTTTGAATACCGGCGCCTAATATGAGCGTCGGTATTCAAATAATTTTTTTTTTAATAATATATATTAATTTTATTTATGTATTAATTTATAAAATATATAACATATTATATATTTTACTATAAATAAATAAATAAATATTTATATTATATTATATTAATATAATATTTAAGATTATTATTTATATTTTATAAATTGATATTTTTGTTAAGTTTAGCAATATATATATATATATATATATATATATATATATATATATATAATATTTAAAAGTAATAAAAAAAATAAATGATGTGGGACTATAAATCTGTTATTTGTAATATTAAATTTTTTTATAGAATAATATTTTATTAATGTGGACTAAATTTATTTTTAATTTTGTTTATATTTTTTTATTAATATTTTAATATAAAAAAGTGACACTTGTTAGACATCAGTTTCTCAATTTGAACGCCAACTTGGAGTTGTCGATTGTTTTAATCGGCGCCAGCCAAGAGTTGGCATCGAAACGAGAAAAATTGGTGCCGGCTAATATCAAGCGTTGGTTTCAAATTGGCACATGTGACATATGCATGTAAAATTATGCCGATTTTTAATGTTTCTTGTTGTTGTGCTTATGATAAAAATATTAGCTTAGGTGTGATAATAAAAATAAAATAACTTTATTATTAACTTAGTGATGAGTTTTTTCTTCAATTTTTCTATTATTAGAGAATTAATTTGGTATTGGATTCAGATTAAAAAGAGTTTAAAGATTCGAATTCAAATAAAAAATGAATAATTTCAATTACAAATTTTCCCTCATCCCTAAATTAATATAAAAAGTATCGTATATATGACAATAATAAGTGAACAATAATTTGATGGGGTAATTATCCCTATATTTTATTAATATATTAAATAAAAGCTATGCAATTAGTTATACAAATATACACTTTTAATATAGATTAATTTTTAACAAATTAATTTGGTAGAGAATAAGTAACAACGTACAAACCTCACACAAATATTATACTAAATTTTCATGATGGATTCAACTTCAACTTATTATGAACCCTTATAGCACAAGTGATAGTACCAATAGATATGAGGTTTGAACCTCAACATAGTCGTTGAAATATGTATTTTTTAATTAACCTGATAATGATGATTTGTAATGCTGATTTATTCATCCTTTCATTTGTGAAAGTTATGTACCTCCTTCTATTCCATCAATTTTAATCAGCATGTCACATCATACTTTGTTGAAATTTTTTTTCCAAAAATTATGAATTTTTGTATTTTCATTGATTGTGATCATGCAAGATAGTCTTTTTCTTCTTCTTTTTTCTATTTCTCGGAAGAAATAGTGGTGCTGGCATTATGCTGTGACTATCACCTTTACATTATGTTGAGAAGAACTATACTTTTCCATGATTTCAACTTGTAAGGAAATTCAAATTTGAAAGTTCTTATCCGTGTTTTAAGATAATGACTTGTTTTGCTTGGAAATTCTCTTTGGACATAAAATTCTATAAATGAATGATTCATTGTCCATTGCCATATATGTTAATAAAAATGAGTTCTATTAAAAAATAATGTTGAATATTAACGGAGAAACTCAAATTTTCTTTTTTTTAAGCCAATCGAGAGGCGACACGTACAAGTAAACTCAAATTTGAGAGTTCTTGTTCGTGTCTTGATACAATGATTTTTTCTGCTTAATTTTTTTTTTGAACATCAAATTTTATTAATGATTAATCCATTGTCCATGATAATATATTTTAGGAAAAAATTATAAAAATACACATAACATTTCCTCACGGGTACTAAAATATTCATAAGATTTTTTTAGAATAAAAAATACCCTTACGTTATGAAATTGGATACAAAAATACCCTTATAGGTAAACGACGTTAATTCAGAGATAACAGAGCTGATGTGGCTGATGACTGAGACTGGTGACGTGGACATGTGGCGGGCATGCAAGTCAATACGTTTTTTTCACAGATACTAAAATATCTCTGACGTTTTCTCATGGGTACAAAAAATTTTCTAACATTTTCTCACAAGTACTAAAATACTCATAACATTTATTTTGGAGTTAAAATGCCCTTGAGATTATTAAAAATGGTACAAAAATGACACCAGACTAACTTTTGTTAGATGAGACTTAACAGAGATGTCGTGGATACTGATAAAGATGTTGACTTTACACGTGGTACACATGTAGAGAGCAACTTGCCACGCAATCGTAGGGGTGAGCAAAAAAATCAAAAATTCAATTAATTAAAAAATTGGTTTGAAATCGAACCAAATTTTTCGATTAACTGATTTGATGGTTTCAGTTTCGATTTTTATTTTTAAAATTTTAAATTTTTGATTTCTTATGTGTCACTTACGTGGCAAGTTGCTATCTACATATGCGTCACATGTAAAATCAATATCTTTGTCAGCATCCACGACATCTCCATTGAGTTTCACCTAACAAAAGTTAGTCTGGTGTTATTTTTGTATTATTTTCAATAACCTCAGAGGTATTTTAGCTCCAAAATAAATATTAGGAGTATTTTAGTACACGTAAGAAAATGATATGGACATTTTTGTACCCGTGAGAAAATGTTAGAGATATTTTAGTACTCGTGAGAAAATGTCAATGACATTTTAGTACCTGTGATAAAACGTCCTGGCTTGCACGCGTGCCATATGTCTACGCCATTAATGGAGAGAAATAATATTGAACATTAATGGAGAAATAAAATTTAATTTCCTCATTTAAGCCAATGAGGAGGCGAACGTGCCGCGGGTCTTATCCAACCCTCTTCCATGGGTAACCAAATTAGCACATTGGCCGATGCGTTTCGTCGTACAAAAGGCATCGTTGAATCTTGTCCTAATTAATTTTCCAAAATTATTATTCAGAATATCTCATAGCTCATCCAATGTGTAAAAAAAAGAAGAAAAAAAAAGGAAGCGAACAAATTTCTCAAGAAAAAAATCCACTTTTAGTAAATCATTTCTTACCTTTTTATGCTTACTAATTTAATCATTAATTTGATGGGAGTAATTATCCCTATATTTTATTAATATATTAAATAAAAGCTATGCAATTAGTTATACAAATATACACTTTTAGTATAGATTAATTTTTAACAAATTAATTTGGTAGAGGATAAGTGACAACAACGTATAAATCTCAGATAAATATTATACTAAATTTTTATGATGAATTCAACTTCAAGTGAACCCACTTAGAGCACAAGTAGTAGTACCAATGGATATAGGATTTGAACCTTAACATAGTTATTGAAATGTGTATTTTGTAATTAATCTGATATTGATGATTTGTAATGCTGATTTATTCATCCTTTTCGATTGTGAAAGTTATCTACCTCCTCCTATTCCATCAATTTTAATCAACATGTCACACCATACTTTGTTGAACTTTTTTTTTTCAAGAGTTGTGAATTTTTGTATGTTCATTGATTGTGATCCTGCATGATAGTAGTTTGTTTTTTTTTGTTTTTTTTTTTAGTTCTCAAAAGAAATAGTGGTGCCCACGTTATGTTGTTACTATCACCTTTACATTATGTTGAGAAGAACTGTACTTTTCCATGGTTTCAACTCGTAAAAAAAATTCAAATTTGAAAGCTCTTATCCGTGTTTTAAGATAATGACTTGTTTTGCTTGGAAATTCTCTTTGGACATAAAATTCTATAAATGAAAATTGAGTTCTACGAAAAAATAATGTTGAACATTAACGGAGAAACTCAAATTTTCTTATTTTTAAGCCAACCGGAGAGGCGACACGTGCAAGGAAACTCAAATTTGAGAGTTCTTATTCGTAGTGATTTTACACTTATTGTGCATCTATTTCTTATTGTGAATTACTTCTCAAATGTGATATTTTTTCCGAGCAGAAGTTTCATTTTTGATTTTTACGCTTCTGATCCGGCGATTGATAATGAAATAGCTAGTAAAAAATATTAATATATAAAAAAATAGCTGAACTTTGGCCCGACTCGAATTCCAATCATGCATGTTTGGTTGGGGGGTCCATTGTTTGATTCACATCGAACCGAGCCAAAAAATCGAATCGAATTTTATGGTTCGGTTCGGTTTCAATGGTTGCAGGTTCAGTTCTTGACCCGAACCGAACCTGAATTTTGGATTTCGGTTCGGATTCGGTTCCCATAAATTCGAGAATCAACCCGAACCAAAAATTGAATAATTAAAAAATAATATATATATTTTTAATTTTTAACCCAGGTAATTAAATGAGTATTAGAAAATACTTTTTAATTTTTAACCAAATTAATTAAAATTTTGATTTTTGAATTGGAAACCGAACCGAACCGAATAATTTCGGTTCGGGTTAGATCGGTTTAGGCATAATTCGATTCGGGTTAGATCAGTTTAGACATAATTTGATTCGGATTCGGATTGAAATTTCGTTATAAAAAAAAAATCGATTTGATTAATTTTGATTCGGTTCGATTCGAATTGAACTGAATGGACATCCCTAATGTTTGGTCCAAGATTGTGCTAGGATGGACTAATTAAGTTGACATGCTTAAGTGGTCAAGCTAGGCCAGGTTGGATATGAGACCCAGATGGATCGAGTCAGACCCATTCCCACTTTTATCAAAATCTATACATACTCGCGAGTGATGATTCAACAAGTTTGTAATTGGAACGTACTTAGGACTCCAATCATGACCCTATGTGACTGCTAAACCTAAGATTAACATTTATTAATTATATCATGTATAATTGAAGTACAAAACAATGATTAAAATTTACGTAAGAGTGATCAGCAGCCCTTCCGCATGCATCATCTGGTACTGCACTCATCTCAAAGCAACCTTTACTTGTTATTTTTTAAGCAAATACTCGAATCCATATTTTCAACCTCATTTTTTTTTTAAATCATAACATGAATTTAAATATTTCCGAATTTATAACAAAATTCTAAACTTTTTGATATTATTCTCAAAAGTGTTGGACGGATTGATTTGCTCGTGGATAGATTCGTTCAATAAAAAAACGGATTGATTCAACAAAATTTTTCAAATGAATCTTATTATTTTTTTTTCTGCTCATTTGACCCTTTACCTTTTACCCTCTAAATCATAACTAAATTCGTCGCCTCGTCGGTCCACAAAGACACGGACACACGGTACAAGTCCCTCTCCAGCCAAAGACAGAGAACAAATGTGGTTGAATTTTTGCTCCCTAGCTACTTCAATTTCATAGCTCGCTCTCGCACCTAGCTAGATTATTTTTGGCCCATGCTTTGAAGCAAAAGCCTCGTTGACTTTGACTATCCATTATCCATGTTCTTCAAGGAACACAAACACTGTCCACACTCCAAGCTTTGTCTTCATCAGGCAAAATCCCATCTTTTATTGAGAGATGAGAGTTCAGCATAGGGTGAAGGTTCAACGAATTCATTTGGACCACCTCTTTTTCATTCTACTTGTAAGATCTTTTGGTCCAAATATGCAGCTTGACTTTTTATATTCTATGAATTAATGATTCATTTATTTTAATAGATATGATTGGATATGATATGATATCAAATAAAAAAATATTAGATAAGCTTTTTTTTATACCGAATATAATATTAAATTTATATTTTTTTAATTTTCTTTTTTTTTTAATTCATACACTAAATAAATAAATGATATAAATTTATTTTTAATTCTATCCACTAATTATATTTTAGTGGCTTTCAGGAGATTAGTGACAAATATGTGCCAGTCATGCATTTAGCCCACAGTTTGATGGAACAAGCCAGTAGCTTCAAGCCTTCAAGCTATATTAGCAGTGTTTTTCTTCTTTTTTTTTTAAAAAAAATCTCTCCGGAAAAATATAACTCTTACTAGTAGTGACTGAAAATTATTGTCACTATATTTACTTTTTCTTTAAAAAAATGAGTCTAAGCAAACGATGAATCAGTTAATCTTGAAATCAAATAGTGAAAGATTAATATTTGACCTTGAGCAGAAACCAAATTAATTAATAGTGAACTGATGAAAAGTCAAGCACGTCTTTCAGTTGACATTTAATATTTAATTTAATTAAAAGGAGAAAAACTGAGCTTAAAATTAAAAATTATTACAGAGTTATTTGACATTTTATATATCACGAACAATTAGTATGAGACTTGTTCATCAAAAAAACAAAAAAATAGTATGAGACTTTTTGAGCGTCTGTCTACTTGCTAGGAAAATAAAACGTGCACGCATTATGTTGTCGATAAATGTACGCATTAGATGCCAGAAAAATCAAGTAATCCGTCAAATTAAATTGAATTTTTAATCGAAGTCCCTGGCATTTGCATTAATTGATAAACTGGAGGAAGACTTTCACTTCTTTCTATTTATATAGCGGCGCCGATCAGCCGCGTGCGATTGGAAACCGTGGATGACTCGATTAAGGAATTAGAGAAAACATTTGGGGAGGAAGGTAAAAAGAACGCTACATTTAATACTGCATAAATAGTAGACGGTATCAATGCAATGTTTTATTCGATTTTTTGCGCTGTTTGCTAATTATTTTCCCCGTTGTGACATTTTCACTAGTTTATATTTGTAATAGGATTATTTCCATTTTCGTCCGTAGAATTTTAGACTTTTATCAATTTAAACTCCAGCATTTAAATTGAATTAATTTAGCTCTAATTTATAATTTAATTTTTCAACTGGACCAAGTTGATGTTAGCACGTTCAACTAATCATATTAACTAATACCAACATCCAATGTGCTCTCGACGTGGAATCAAACTGAAGTATTACAATCTCTCACTTACTCATTTATCGAGACTCAAATCAAATCTAACACGTACCTCAGGATCACACTTAAGTTAAAGGCATTTGAGACCTAACCTAGAGCAGTTCCAACTAGAGGTAGTAATGGGTTGTGCTCGAGTCCGTGCAGGCCAATTGCTTGTCAGGTCATGCATGGTACGATCCGAATTTTCAAAAGGACAATCCAGTCCGGCACCGGGCTCGGGCCAGTCCGCCAGGCTAGGCTTGGCTAGGGCTAGACTAGCCTAGCGTAGACCATGACCTAATCTGTGCTAGGCTATGTCTGGCGCTGGCTAGGCAAAGGTTATGCCTAGTGCAGACTAGCTGGACCTGGTCTGTGCCAGGCTGGCCTACGTGCCAAGCTTGGCTTGGCCTGGAGTGGTGCCAATGCATGTCGAGCTTGGCATGGGCCACGTGTCGTGCTTGATCCGCATGCTGTGTCAAGCACATCACGCGCATGGGCCATGCCCGGGCACGACCCACGTGCCTAAGGGACGAGAATGAGTCATGCATGGCCCTGCACGAAATTTTTCGAGCCGGGTCAAGCACGGTCCCGGTCGGGGTCGGGCCAATGTCGTCCATGGGCAGGTTCGGCCCATTGTTACCTCTAGTTCCGACCTCATCTCTAGATAGTTCTTCTCATATAAGTTTCCTCACTATGTCTAGGATTATAAGTAATGTTATGATATTATTTATTACGACCTACTTGATTAGATAACTAGCCAACCAACTTCATGAATTTGAACTACTAGTCTAATTAAATTACTTAAACTAAAGTCGATAGTAGCACACACATCAAGTTTTATTAAGCAATATAACATCTAATATATTCTCGCTATGAGACTAAACAGAGGTATTACACAATGTCTTCTTATAATTGGTACAATATATTTTATAGAGTAAATACCCAGAAAAATATGAACTTTGCACATTTTTTCATTTTTAGCATAAATTTTTTTCGTTAGCAAGAAAATACACCAACTTTCATTCTGTTACCTCATTTAGCACACACTGTCATTTTTGACAATTTTTGCTGATGTGTCACTTAATGGTGATGACGTGGTAAATTTTATCATACGTGAATTATTATTTTATTATTTTAATCAATTTATTTTTCTTCTCTCCCTCCTATGCTTCCTCATCTTCTCCCTCGATGGCCGCCATCGTCGAGTGAATCCGCCACCCACCTCCTCCTCGTGGCCGCCGGCACCTCGTACACCTTCACGTGAACCCCGTTGGGCCGCCACAGGCCGCCGGGAAGCAAACCACCTCAAACCTCAAACCTGCGCAGGTTCTAGCCGATCTTTTTCACCGCTGTGCAGCAACCAGTCGAGACCTGGACCTTAGCGTCCAGCGCCGCCAACGCGCACGACACCATATGCAGGACCATCCATCTGCACCACCTGAGCAAGAATAAGATACCCGATCAGGAAAAGCTCTTCCCGATCGGGTAAAAAGATATCCCGATCAGGTATCTTCCATGGCTTCGATGTCGTGTTCAGATGTTGATGACAAGAGCATTTGGAATAGCTAGGGTGGACGGGCACCCACGCGCTGTCTTTGCGAATTTGCAGGCCGATAGAGCCTGTGTCCTACTGCAGCATGGTGAGCGCGTTGTCGTCGAGTGCGGGCTCAATCCCAAAGCAAGGTCAGGCCTTGCGTACGACAGGTAGTAGTTCATCCGCACGGCTTGCACGGCCTTGCCGAACATTTCGTTGAAATAGTTTGAGCTTAGGCCAAGGTTTCGAGATATCAGGATGAGAAGGATTTGGTGGAGCCTTCTTATGCTTGCCGAGTACTTCTCCAATGTGTCACTGTGAATCAAGATCACAATGTAAGATTTGAACTCTGTTGTGGAGTTGAAGTGTTAGGGAGGATTAACCATGGAGTGCCTTAAAGTAGCTGGATTTGTGGGCCAGAGATGAGGCTTTCTGTTGAAGGCAGGCTCCACGGTCAGGATCGTCGACAGCGTCGGCCTCTCGTTCACGTCGCGCATGTACTGCTCGGGGACGGCCATCGGTCGCGAGCGTCGGAGCCACGGAGGTGTACGAGGTGTCGACGGCCACGAGGAGGAGGTGGGTGGCAGATTCACTCAACGGCGGCGGCCATCGAGGGAGAAGATGAGGAGAGAAGAAAAATAATAATAAATGTTTTAATAATAAAATTGATTAAAATAATAAAATAATAATCCACGTAGGATAAAATTTATCATGTCATCACCGTAAAGTGACACATAAGCAAAAATCGTCAAAAATGACGGTGCGTGCTAAACGAGGTAACAGAATGAACGTTGGTGTATTTTCTTGCTAAGAAAAAAATTTATGCTAAAATTAGAAAAATGTCCAAAGTTCATTTTTTTGTATTTACTCTATTTTATAATATTCAAAAATGGCTCTGAAATGCCTATGCACGACACATGATTGATTCTACCAAAAATTTGAGCTTCGTGGGTGCTTAGGGGATGAAAGGATCAAATTATAATAAAATGATATATTATAGGAGTTAAATTGATATACTTTAAATTTTAAGAGTCAATTGACAAAGACCTAAAACTTAGGGTCATCGACTCATTAATGAAAAAATAATAATGCGGGTATTAATTATGATTTCCTTTTTCTAATATTCAATGTCGAAATAGAGGTCGAAGATGGTAGTAATTTGGGGCACGACAAGCAAAAGCCAAAAGGATAGAATTTTCCTTTCCTCTCGCCTCGAATGACACTTCGACTCTTGTGACACACAGGGCGACTCCCATGACGATGAAATACCCTAGGGTTTCCTCGCCCCTGTCCCCGCCGCCCCATCCGCCTAAGTAGGGGCGACTTCGGTCCTCCCCTCCTCCGTCCCCGCTTTTGGTGAACCCTATCGGTGCTTCGTCTTCTACTTCCCCGCCAAGTAGCGACTCTCTCCGTTCGTCGCTCTCAACATCGACAATCCCCACTATACCATAGGTTTCATCAATCCCTTCTTCCTCTCCGAGGGTTCAGAAACCGGAGTCTTGAATGCAAATCTTACGACGCAAAAACCCTAATCCCAAAATTAGGGTTCCAACATCTACCCTCTCCAAAATACAATCGGCCACTACCAACCGAGTCTCTTTTTATTCCGATCAAATCCAAGTTTGGAGACAGCCTTGGGAAAAATGTTTAATATGTAAATTCCTCTCTAAACCTCCTTCTTTGGATTCTGTCAAGAATTGGGCTTCCCGAATATAGTTTTCTACGGGTTTTCAGTTTGTCTTGGATTTAGAGGAAAATTTCTTTGTTTTTCATTTTGATTCTATTGAATATGTTAATCTTGTCCTCACTGGAGGACCGTGGGTTGTACGCGGTGATGTTCTTCGCCTCATGCCTTGGAAACCTTTATTTCGGCCGTGGAAAGAGAAATTTATTACTTCACCTATGTGGATTTGCTTACAATCACTCATGTTGGAATTTCGAAACGTGACTCGGTAGCTTCTATCACTCAACATTTTGGTCGTGTTTTACACTTTGATGATCGTTCTTTTCAATATGAACGTGGTACATAGATACATCCGTGTGTGCGTTGAAATTAACATTTCTTTGCCAATTAAACAAGACATTTGGATCTCGAAAGATGACTCTGAATTTTTCCAACCAATCATTTATGAAAATCTACCGATAATTTGTTTTTAGTACCGTGACATTAACTGCCCTGCTATTATTACGAACATTGATATTTCTTCTTCTGAAATATTTCGGTTGATTCTCCGGATGTTTCTCGCCCGTCGTCGGTTTCCAATTTGAATAAAACTTCGCCTTCGGTTTTCGATGTCCCTTCTTCTGGTATTTCTATACCAGAGCCTGTTTACGGCCCCTGGATGCAAGTCCAACGCCGTGGCTTTGCACGATAGAGCCCTCGTAGCGCGCAAACTCCCTTGGGAGATTTTCGTGCTCGGGCTAGTGAGCAGGATGACTCCCAGCAAGGGCAGTCCCGAAAAACAAACACTTCTGTTGGTTCTCACAAGAGTATTCCTAGACCTAAATTCCCTACAAAGAAAGTTAAATAGTCTTTGAATGCTTCTTCTAAAGTAAATTCTATTTCTGAGCCTAATAAATCTTCCTGGACTGTTAAACATCCTAGTAGAACGGTCAAAAACAATGTTTCAAATAATTCTACTGCTACTGCTACTCATGATTTAAATATGGTAATGTTCCTATTAGTACTCAAAATATGGATATGGGTTCATATTAGTACTGACTGATAGTGATTTTATGTCTGTTAATATGGAACAATAAGATTCAATTTTTTCTTTTAACCCTCTTACTTCAAAATCAATTGAAGAATTAGCTAATTAATTAAATAGTATTTTTAATTCCTCTGATGCTTCTATTTTTAATATTCCTTCTGCATCTACTAATAAAAAGAAAAATCCTAAGTCTTCCAAATTTAAAAACCACCTTCGTCCTAAGATTAGAAGCTCTAGTAAATTCAAGAGGCGGAGACCTCAAAATGAACTTGATTTAACTCCCCTCGAGGGAGATAAAACTCTTCCCGAGTTTCAAACTTCTAACCCTTTTACATTATTAAATAAATGTTCTTAGCTAAATATAAGGGGAGCGACAAAAGACCAACAAAAGAATTTCTCTTTCTCCAAATTAAAAATGCTAATGTTAAGATTATCTCTCTACAAGAAACTCGTCTTAACGAAACCCAAGCCACGAAACTTGTGAGAACCTTTGGTCGCACTTGGAAGGTTGTCATTCAACCTAGTACAGGAGCTTCTGGGTGCATTTTAATTGCTTGGGACTCCACCTTAGTTAAAGCTCATATTATTTTTATGACTCAGATTATTAATCTTGTTATCCAATTTGATCTTTTCTCCTCTATAGTATTTATGCTAATAATGATCCTAGAATTAGAGCTAATTTATGAAATTCTTTCTCTAATATTAATTGCTCTAAATTTCCTTGGTTAATTATGGAGAATTTTAATTGTATTTTGAATGCTGAAGATAAATGTGGAGGTCTGCATTTTAAAGCTTCTAAACCTATACATGAGTTTTCTACTTTTATCATGCATGCCGATTTAATTGACCTTAGTTTTTTGGGTCCCAAATTTACTTGGTCCAATAACGGTAAGGGTGCTGCTAGAATTTTAATTAGATTGGATGGATGTTTCTCTAATGTTGCTTGACTTCACTTTTTTGATAATTACTTTATCAAACATTTGAATAGGGGGATCTCTGATAATAACCATTTATCTATTTTTATTCCTACTTCTCCTCAAGCTAGAAATAATCTTTTCAAATTCCAATTTTTTTGACTAGATTATGAGGGAAAGTCATGATATTATTAGAAAGACTTGGACTTCAAATCTCAATCATAATCTTGACACTCTCTTCAATTCTAAATTAAAGGACACTAGAGGTGCCCTAGCTCTAGGGCTGAGCAAAATCCGATCCGACCCGAAAAAATTCGAAAAATCGACTCAAAAATTTATTTCGGGTCGTGTTATTCGGGTATATCGGGTCGATCGGGTATTGTTTTTTAAAAATTTGTCTACTATTTCGGGTCGGGTTGGGTTCGGGTGAAACCTTGTTTAACCCGACCCGACCCGAGTTTAAATTAAATATATATTTATAGTATATATTTTTAGATAAAAGATAATGTTGACTTTGTGGTTAGAGGAATGGAGATTAAGTTTGGGAGGTCTTGAGTTCATGTCCTTGCGTTATAATTTTAATACAATGTTCATCTTTTTTATCACTATTTTCAAAATGAATTTTATTTTTTTATTTTTTCTAAATCAAAGTCGGGTTATTCGGGTTAATCGGGGTCGGGGCCCGATTTTTTCGGGTTATTCGGGTCGGGCCCCGATTAAAAAATCGGGTCGGGTATAATTTTTTTAGAAATTTCGGGTTAATACCCGACCCGCCCGGTGCTCAGCCCTACCTAGCTCACTGGAATAGGCACACTGTTAAGAACCTAGAAACTCAACTAGAAAATACTGATAGTAATATTTCTCTTCTCGAATCTCTTGATAATTCTCCTTCTAGGCCTAGTAACTTAGATATGAAGCTTAGAGAACTCAATAATAGGTGCTTGGCCTTATAAAGACATATTTGTCTCAAGTGATGGTCCAAATCCAAAGTCAAATAGGCTACTCATGGAGACCTTAATATTGTATATTTTCATAGAATTGTTACTATCCGTAGAAGGATTAATTATGTCCATTATATTCTTAATTCTAATAATTGTACTATCACTAATTCAAAGAATAGAAGTATGAGACACTGTTAAATCTTTTAAGAATGGTAAAAGCCCTGATTTTGATGGCTTTACCATTAAATTTTACAAAAATTATTAGGACACTATTTCTAGTGATTTTTTTTAATTCCATTCTTTATTTTTTCAGCACTCTTTTATCCCTAATGACTGGAATAAAATTTTATTAACTTTCATTTCCAAAATAAATAACCCTAAAACAATTAGAGATCTATAGGCCTATTGCTCTTTGTAATATATTCTATAGAATTTTAACTAAACTTCTAGCAAACAGACTTAAACAGTGCCTCCCCTCTCTTATTACTTGTGAACAATTTGTCTTTGTGAATGGCAGAAATATTCATGACAACATCTTGATTGTTCAAGAGTTGGTTCATTCATTTTATGACTCCAAAGTAATTTTCCTTTTATCATTGTGAAAATTAACATAGAAAAAGCTTTTAATTTTCTTAATAGAAATGTCATTATTGATGTTGTTAAACTTTTTAAATTTTTTGATCAATTTATTAGTTGGACCAATGCTTGTATATAGTCTTCTACTTTTGCTTGTTAGTTAACTCTCAAACTTCAAATTCTTCCTCTCCTATAGGGGAATTATACATGAAGATTCTCTCACCCCTTTTTTATTCATTCTTGTTGCTCAAATATTTACTTACCTTATTAATGATGTTGTTAACCTTGATAAGCTTACCTCTTTCAATTTCAAAAACAACCTTAAGGTAAGCCACTTCATGTTTGCAGATGATATCATTCTTATTTTTAAAAGCTAACTCCAAAAGCATAAATGTTGTCAATAACATCTTCTCCTATGAATCCATCACTGGACAAAAAATCAACTATCCAAAATTTGAAGAATTTTTTTTCCTAAAAACACTCTCCCTTCCGTTGAACAGAGGATTTCCTCTAACCTAGGTATGAAGATTGATAGCTTTCCTTTTAAGTACCTAGGAGTTATGATATCTCCTAGAAGACGTCCTACCTCTACCCATACTCATATTCTTACCCAAATTGAGTCTAAACTCTTTAATTGAAAAACTAGTCTTCTCTCTCAAGCTGGAAGACTAGTTCTCATCAAATCTGTCCTAAATTCTATTCCCACACATTCTATCTCTGTCACCTGGTTAAATAGTGATTTTAGTAATAGAATTGACAAAACTATTAGGAGTTTTATTTAGAACCATAACTCTAGCAATAATAACATTCGTCTCCTAAATTGGGATACTATCACTCTCCCAAAGAAATTAAGGGGTCTAGGTATCCAAGATATAAACTCCAAAAGCATTGTTCTTCGTGCTAAAAGAGTTCAAGCTTACCTAAACAACTCTAATTCTGTTTGGGTGAAAGTGGTACAAGCCAAATATCCCTTAGTTTCCTATACCAATCCTCTGCCCCATCTAAATCTTCTTGGAGTTAGAAATTTTTCTGTAAAGTCTATTCTAATCTATTTTATGGTTTCAAAAACATAATAGGTAATGGTAATAATACCTCTATTCTAAATGATTATTGGACCCTAGACCTTCCCTTAGTTATGAAATCTACATGCATTAATATGAACCTGATTCATAGTCTTACTCGTGTTAATCATTTAATGTATGATTATACTTGGTTTGCTTTCTTGGGTTTATCCTTATGCAGTGCTGACATGTGGGAGACTATTTCTAATATTGAGATTTCGACTTATCCCAATGATGATTTTGTGGCCGGGACAACAAATGAAAATGGTATGACAACCACATCATATGCATATTTGTTTCTGAAAACCAAATAACCTTTCTTCTGTTAATATTAATCCAATGTGGAACTTGACCCGGAAGCTTTCTATTACGCTAAAAGTCAAATTATTTTTATGGATTTTTTTTCATGGCCGACTACTTACAAAAATCATATTATTAAATCTTGGTTTATCTGTGAATTCTTCATCTGTTTTCTATAATAATGATGTTGAAACTATTACTCATCTTTTTCTAGACTGTCCTTATGTTTCTATTTGTTCTTCTCTAGGTCAAAGTCTCAATTTGGATTTTTCTAATAGAAGTGTTTGACATTCTGGTAGCTGGCTTAAGCCCCAAATGAATATAAATTGGAATTCTCATACTAAAGCCATTGTTGCCAATGTCTTGTGATATATTTGATATTTTAGAAATAGTATTTTGCATGGTGAATGAAGGTTTGCCATTTCTAATGTTGTCATGAGAATTCTAATTTTTTTCATGAATTAAAAATCTTACTATAGTCCCGAGAGCTCTGTGCCAACTATCAATAATGTTATGAAATGGTATCCTCCCCTTGGATGGTATAAAATCAATTGTGATGGTGTTTTTCTTGAGCATGATGGTGGTGCAGGCTTTGTTGTAAGAAATAATGAAGGTAATTGTATTTATGTTTTCGCAAATTTTTCTCAATCTACTTATGCTCTTTTATTTAGAGGGTACTGCTATTTTGAATGCGTTTCTTAGGCAACATCCAAAAATTTGGACCACATCATCATTGAAACGGATTGCAAAGCTCTAGTGGACATGATCAATAAGAAGACTACTCCTCTCTGACGGCACCAGAATTTTTCAAATGGATTTGTCATTTTATCCAAAAGTTTGATTATATATCTTGTATTTTTGTTAATAGAACTATGAATAAAGCTGTCCATTGGGCACAAACTACGCTAGGAGACGTAAGGAATCCACTGTTTAGACTTCCATACGGTCTCCTGAGCTAGATAACATTTTGTGTAAGGATGCTGAGCATCCTCCTATTTAAGTAATCTATTACTTTATTTGGTAAAGAAAATAGAGGCCGAAATCAAAGAATTCTTAATTTTTGTCCATTGGGATTTGAAAGAAAGTGCAACATCAATTCACCACAATTAATAATTGGATAAGAATTCATAATTTCTTTCAACTATTTACGAAGAAAAAAGAACGAAAGGAGCGACAAATATGTGCAATCGAATATTCTTTGGTCTAAATGCATGACTTGCGCGCTTCGACAAAGAATGAAAACAACGGAGAAAAAGAAAGAAGAAAAATGATGTACCTAAACAGTTGAATTAATTAAATGATTAATCGAATTAATTTGTAATAATTATATGTATTGCGTACGTCGATTGACGATTATGTCTTCATTTCCAAACTTAACTTAATTACCACTTTACCATCGTAAATTAATATAATTACTTAGTGGTTGTAGACTCCGAGTATATAGTAGCGAGCCAGGAAATAAAATCAGTGGATGACATACTTAAAACAACATATAATTAATATTTTTCAAACGATACTTCATTATATTATGTATAAAAATTAATAAATATCATTCCTTCATAATTTATAAGCATAATATATATATTGTTAAAAATAATAATATTTATTCTTCACAAATTTTTATGGGTTGATAATTAATATTATATAAGATTCTCATTGTCAATTACATTTAAATATATTTCTTTTAACAAATGTGCGTTGAAGGCTGACGGACTACGCGTCGGATCAATGTGTATGACCATGACCGTATGTGGGTGAGAGTTGTAATTGTTTGTGAGTGGAGCATATGTGCAGGGATAAAAATATGTTACAGTGCGAGCGTAGTTATGAGACAACTCAAACAACGTCGTAAAAAAAAAATGAGAATTAAAATGAATTAGACTTAGCTATTTTAGTTATTAATTTTTAAATTATTTTAAAAAAATAAAATAAAAATGTAATAAGAAAATAATATTATATATAAGACAAATATTATATATATACACGAGAGATAAATTCTACTTTTCCTCCCTATATAATAGTATAATTTACAATTGCCCCATGCCCCTCCACGACTCCACGTGGCTATGCCACTGCTAGCATACAGTAGTATACTCCAAACAGATTCGGACTAGCAAATATATTTATATATATTAAAATAGTGTTATTCCTTTTTCTATATGTAATTTTTATTACTTGTTTATTCCTCTTTCTTTTAATTTTATTCTCTGCATTTAATGCCGACCCAATATATTAATTAATATTTATTACTAAAAATACTAGCCATATGTATATATAAAATTTAGAAATAAAAAAATATATATTTGTACTGTATCGGAAGCGTATTCTGTATATTGATATCCCTACACTCCTCTCTGACTTTCATTAAGTTATATATATATATACATCAAGAAGGATCATATATATCCCACGCTTTAATATTCCATGGCATATTCCTCCTTGTAATTTAATACGTATATATTTTAACAATGACTTATAATTAAATTAAATTGCATTCATTGACCAACAATAATTTGCCGTTGCATTAGAGTAGCTACGTGGTTGACACGCTGTCCGTCGATCTACTTGTTAATGATATGTATAATTTAGTATGCACCAACGGATTAAATGCAAATATAATTAATTATGCAACTTGGCACGTATAAGATTCTGCGCTCCTTCATATACAACTCATGCACAATTATTAATTTAAGGGAGATATATTTAATTGGAATAAGAATTCTCCTCTGCGAAAGGAATGCATTAATTAAGGATATATGTAATTCGTTATTCTCATTGCGTCATTTGTGTAATTAATTTAAAGGAAGTTGATTCATTAATTCCACAGCGACTTTTGGTTTTTTCTCTTGCTTTCTTTGTCATGAGCAATTTACGTGCAAGTTCCATCCAAATGCTCAATTAAGTGTAGTCAATGGCTATAGTCCTCTGTCTTTTTTACCCGACACTTGAGCTTAACCTGACTTTCCGTAGGTATTTTCATTTAAAAAAGAAAAAGAGTATAATCAATGGTTTTTTTCTTGCTAAACATATCAAGACTATGTACTTTATTTTATTTACGGTAAATTTTAAAATTTTATCGAATGGTATCTTAAACTTTGACATTTATTTCAATTATATTCTCCTATTAACTCTTCGTCTGCAGCCCCATTAAGATGCTGATGTAGCTTTTCAACATTGATTAAAATAATATTTTTATTTTAAAAAATAAAAAATCATGTTATTTTATGTTCAAATAATATAAAATAATATTTTTTATCTTATATTAAAAAAACCACTCCATGAGTGCTCTGAAGAGAATCTCCGTCATGTTTAACGCCATCAATTTGCTTCTTTTCGTCATTGCCTCCGACTTCTTAGCCTATGAAGTCATGGGATCGCATTGCAAGGTGATCATATTCCAATACTCTGAGAATCTCTCTCACAAGCACGATGTCAATTTATACTTAATTAGGATGAGGAGAGGGACAGATTCTCGAGCTCCAAGTCATCATTTTCGACGATAAGGCAACGATGACCCACCTCATTCGGCTGGGTGCACCCGGCATAGAGTTGGTAGGGTGGCACGTCGGGCGGCGAGCCACTAGCGGATGTAGAATATAGGGTCTGGGGTGTAGGGGACGTGTGGCCCCATAACGGTCACCTTGACTTACTTGTAGTACCAACCATGGTAGTTCATGGCATTGTCAAAGGTAAGGTTGAGGCGGCAGAGCTGCGCGTTGAGGCCGTAGGGGCCGCGATCTCTGAAGGCGTCGAGGGCGCCGCGCTCGTAGTAGTCGTGTTCGGCGCCCACGCGACCCCCCATGCCGCCAGGTTTGACACCACGAACTTCCACCCCGTTGTGTCACACAACGACAACCCGATGGTGGCGTACGTCCCGACCTTGATCACAGACCCTGTACGAATGTAGATTGTGTAAACACACTCATTCTCGCTATGTGTTAAATCACATTAGATCAAATCATATAAAAGCACAAAATAAGATGATCCGAGATGCAGAGGAAGAAAGGCGTGGGCGAAGGAGGATCTGGGAGGCGGGCGAGGAGACGACATTGGCGGTGGTGAAACAATCAGAGGACTTCCGACGATTAATGGTGGAGATGGTGACAGTCCGACGAAGAAGATATTATCTTAATCTACGTCAGAAAGCCACTCCATAAAGTGACGTGATTTTTTATATATTTTTTAAAATAAAATTATTATTTTAATCCACATTGGAAAATCACATTATTGTCTTAATGGAGCTGTCAACGAAGTGTTGATAGGAAGATATAATTGAGACAAATGTCAAAATTTGGGATATAATTTAGTAAAATTTTGGAATTATCCACAAATGAGATAAAATGAATAGTTCATGATATATTTAGGTAATTACTATATGTCTATATATATATATATAAATTAAACTTAATTGAGATCTTATATGAATTTATTTGATTCCTTACTGATTTTCAAGTGTCAAGTTCCAGTGGTATGTTTGCTTTATTGGATAAGCCGAACATGATTGGATTGAATAATAAATGAAGGATGTCTGATTGAATATGAAAATTTTAAATTCGATGTATATCAGATGTAATATCAATGATATATTATTCATTTTATATTTTTTTTAATTCATGCACTAATAAATAATATATATTAATTCATCTTTTATTCTATTCTTTTTTATTCTACGAATTAAATATGCCCTTAAGTTCTGGCTCTTGACTTTTGTTGGTCTGTTGGATAAGACTCTTAGATCTAATTCTTCCAAATGCTGTGTTGTTATTGTTTTGTGATTTATTTGATTTTCTAAAAATGAACACGTGCATAATGGTTAAGCATTTTACTCCAGATCAAATTGTTAAATTACGACAACCAATCGAACTGCATTGAAATGAAATCACCCCAACAGAATTGGTTGAAAACTAACTGTGATGATTCTTTGTACTAAGAGGAGGTTGGCAACCTGAGCTAGATTTCTTACTTTTAGCATATTTGATCTAACTGCCTAATAAAATTATTTTATTTTTCTTTTTAAAAAATCATGTAGTGATCCTGATAGGTTAGTTCTATATAGGAAGATTAAAAGTTAGCTGGTGGAAAGTTCCTATGCAGTAGACTTCCTATTTGTTGTGGACTTGCTGATTTGGGCATTCGACCTATAAGATATTGTCCTTTTCTTACCGATGATTTTGATGAAAGCAGCCATTTAATTTTTTAATTAATTGCGTTAAAAATAGGTCTCTTTTACATTTAAAATTCCTTTAGTGCGTGAATTTCCAATTGCAGGATATATAAATATGTTATTTCGGGAAATATAATATCTCATCTTCTAGATAATATCTTCCTTTGGAATTTGCAAACGTCGAGGCGCCATATGTCTTCGGCTGCGATAAATACAAGTACCCTTCATTTTAATTAAACCATCGCACGGATTCACCAACGCCGTTCAATAAACTCAAATACCAACAATGCCACTCCCCTTCCCCAAACCAGAATAGTAAATTAATAAACAAACAAGCGACGTATGTTATTATGTCATGGTTTCATAATCTACAAGGTGGGAACGCGGGGAGGTGACATTGACCCCAAGGGAAGCGCCAGCATTGACCGAGGATAAACTAAGCGGGAATATACCGCGGGATGCCTTCTCTCCATGACTATTTATACACACTCCTCTTCCCTTCCTCCTCCTCGGACCTCATACTCCGCTTACTGCATCACGCGATCATCGAGTTAATTCCTCCTCCGGCGATCGAGTGAGCTGCGACATCTTCTCCTCTTCCTCCCACTCGCTGCTGCTTCCGCAGAGCAGGTACTGTAATGGCCTTCTATTCTACTCCTTGCACTGCCTAATTTCTTGTCCCTCTCAACTCTGCGTCTCAAGGTTTCCAAGCGCCCTTCCCTGTCGTTGTCCATGTCAATCTCTTCCGTGACTTTGTCATTTAATTTCTTTGAATAGTATTCCGGTTTTTGTTGTTGTGGCTGTTGGTTTTTCTTTTTCAGACTTACTTGGTTTTGACAATTTTTTCAATCAATCTATGGCGAGTGCTTTTCGTTCAGTTTGACAAAATGACAACGTGCCAAAAATTGAAGTATATTCCGCCGGATATTTTTGTTTGTAATTTGACGTTTCTGGATTATATTCTACCTTTTGTGTTTTGAGGAATCCAACCCTATCAATCTCAGAGCTTGTGGTTCTCCTGAAAAGTACTTGAAACAGTGTATCTTCTTGCTTTCCTCTGCTTTGTAATCTTTTGGAACGAAGAAGTTAGAACTACGTTTACATGTAACTACAGGAAGCTGAATTGATTGTATTCCACTGCAGTTGTGTGTTTTAGGAAGGAAGAAGGAAGCACTGCAAGAAGTCAATGGCGGGAGACCAGCTTCAAGTGCTAAACGCCCTCGATGTCGCCAAGACGCAATTGTACCACTTCACGGCCATCGTGATCGCCGGCATGGGCTTCTTCACCGATGCTTATGACCTCTTCTGCATCTCCCTCGTCACCAAGCTCCTCGGCCGCATCTACTACTTCGACCCAACCTCCACCACCCCTGGCACGCTCCCGCCCAACATCGCCGCCGCTGTCAATGGCGTCGCCTTCTGCGGCACCCTCTCCGGCCAACTCTTCTTCGGCTGGCTTGGCGACAAGATGGGCCGGAAGAGGGTCTACGGCATGACGCTCATGCTCATGGTCATCTGCTCCATCGCCTCCGGCCTCTCCTTCGGCCACACTGCCAAGGGCGTCATGACTACGCTCTGCTTCTTCCGTTTCTGGCTTGGTTTCGGTATCGGCGGCGACTACCCGCTCTCCGCTACCATCATGTCGGAGTACGCCAACAAGAAGACCCGCGGCGCGTTCATCGCCGCAGTCTTTGCCATGCAGGGCTTCGGCATTCTTACCGGCGGGATCGTCGCCCTCATCGTCTCTGCCGCCTTCAGGAACCACTTCTACGCGCCGCCATACTACATCGACCGAGCCGGCTCAACCGTGCCGGAGGCTGACTTCATCTGGCGTATCATCCTCATGCTCGGAGCAGCCCCGGCCGCCGTGACCTACTACTGGCGGATGAAGATGCCGGAGACGGCGCGCTACACCGCCCTGGTCGCCAAGAACGCGAAGCAGGCGGCGGCGGACATGTCGAAGGTCCTCCAGGTGGAGATCATGGAGGAGCAGGAGAAGATCGAGCATATTACCATGAGGGAGACCAACAACTTCGGTCTCTTCTCCAGGGAGTTCGCCCGCCGCCACGGCCTCCACCTCCTCGGCACCACCACCACCTGGTTCCTCCTCGACATCGCCTTCTACAGCCAGAACCTGTTCCAAAAGGACATCTTCAGCGCCATCAACTGGATCCCGAAGGCGCAGACCATGAACGCCATCGAGGAGGTGTTCCGCATCGCGCGTGCGCAGACGCTCATCGCACTGTGCGGCACCGTGCCCGGCTACTGGTTCACCGTGGGGCTTATCGACATCATAGGCCGGTTCTTCATCCAGATGATGGGCTTCTTCTTCATGATCGTGTTCATGCTCGGCCTCGCCATCCCCTACCACCACTGGACGACGGCCGGCAATCACATCGGATTCGTGATCATGTACGGCCTCACCTTCTTCTTCGCCAACTTCGGGCCGAACAGCACAACGTTCATCGTGCCGGCCGAGATCTTTCCGGCGCGGCTGCGGTCGACGTGCCATGGCATCTCGGCGGCGGCCGGGAAGGCCGGGGCCATCGTGGGGGCGTTCGGGTTCCTGTACGCGGCGCAGGACAAGCACGACGCGTCGAAGAGGGACAAGGGCTACCCGCCGGGCATCGGCGTGCGGAACGCGCTCTTCGTGCTTGCAGCCTGCAATTTTCTGGGCCTGGTCTTCACCCTGTTGGTGCCGGAATCGAAGGGGAAGTCGCTGGAGGAAATGTCCGGGGAGAACGAGGAGGAGCCGCAAATGGAGCCTGCAGCACCTTACACCAGAACAGTACCGATTTAGGATAAGCCCGTTCGCAAAGACGAAACATACATATATGTTTTAAATCCTTCAGTTCTTTCCAACCTATAATGAGTTAATGTTGTGTTCCTGATCTGTTTGTATGATATCATAAATTGTGTGGTAATTATTTCACTCAAGCTCTTTTGGCGCATGTTTATAATTTGATCTTCTGTTTGATGAAGAAGATCGAAGAAGACGACGACGACGACGTAATGATATATAAAATATGAACTGGCTTTTGCCTTGGTATCAGGCTATCAGCTTGATTAATCAAAAGTATGTAGAAAGGTGCATTGCGGTCTGTGAGTAGGTAAGCGGCCACATGAGTTGTGCATTATAATATATTTTTAGTTAAAAATATTTTGTTAGAGTTGACCAATGGAACATATCAATTATTGATGCTATGGAAGTATGGAACTATGGATAAGATAAAAGATACGGAAAATTTTGTTTATTCTCAAGTTTTAGCAAATTGCCATGCGTACTTGAATTTTATATTTAGTAAACTTCAATTTAATATTCTTTTTTGGCCTTCAATTTCTTAGAGGATTGAGTTACATGTCAAGTAGCTAGCAATGTGTTGGACTCAACTTCTACGGAGTCCGACTCCATAGAAAAAGTTATGGAGCCGGGCTTCGATGACTCAGGACGAATAGCAAAGCAATAAAAAGTTACTTTGCGATTTGTGTTGAGTCATCGGAGCCCGGCTCCATAGTAGTTATTTCCCAATGTGTTAGTGATGACCGAAATATTCGTCCTAGCGCGCATCTTAATGCACTTGGGAACTAGGACATTCTGTTCCCTAACCTTTTACTTCTTTTCTCATGAATCTATGTACAGCTACCATAACAGACAATTTGATCGACCTGGCAAGAAGGGAATTTGAAACTCAAATTAGGGTATTTGGATAACAGACAACCTACGTACGTTAGCGATGAGCGGGTACAGATATTCTATATTTTTTATGATACTCGGATCATATATTGTATATGATCGATTTTTAAGTTTTGGAACCAGACCCTACCCTATTGGAATTTGGAATCAAACCCTACCCGAAATCATAGGTTCCAATTCTGATTCTGGGTACCATATTGGAACATGTTATGGAATCTTTAAATCTACATGTTTCGGGTATCAGTTACGATTCCGATTACCCGATGTGTTGGACCCAAAATCGAAACCGGTTCCTAAATTTTTGTCCCGAATCCTAGCTACCTGAATTTAATTCGGGTCTACTCGAAACCTACCCAATCGGATCGATTTCAATCGATTTCGAGTCTACCCGATACTCATGCACACCCCTAATTAACCTACATCGATTGAGGTAGAATGGATAATAGGTTTGGTCGACCAGCGGGTAACAAGGGAATATGACAATAAAATGAGAGAATTTGATAATTAAATGAGGGAATCTGACAGTCAAACTGCAGATCCCGATAGTCAAACGGAGAAATATGGGCATTGAACGGGGAATATTGGTATCGAACAAGAGAATTTAGGCATAGAACGAGAGAATATGGACACTGAATGTGAGGACCTGAACATCAAACATGGGAATTTAGGAATGAATAAAGGGATATGGGCACCGACGAAATGAGAAAATCTGGGCACCAAACAACGTGACCACGAACAATGAGATCAGAGAATATGCAAATCAAACGAGAAAATTTGTTGGGGGAACCAAATGTCCTGATTCTTGACACATTGAGATGCGCACTGGGACGTGTGGTGTCCAAGCGGCACTGACACACCAAGGTTTAGTGTATTAGTATTTTTGGCATTACAAAGTACCGAGAGTGTAACTCATGTGGACCCATACTACGAGTGAATTTAATTTTATTAAAATTAAATTTAGATACTAGAATACATGATTAAAATTGAATTTGAAGTAAGAGTAAATATACGCCGCAAAAGAGTGAATCTAATACTTGTACTCTATGGTTAGCCTTAATGACATATGCTATGTTCACTTGTACGGAAGCTCCTAAAATTTCTATGAAGCGCGGCTAGCTTCGTAATAATTTGTTTCATCAGATAGCCATTTATTCAGTACTCCTGCCTCTCTCTCCGTCATGGTTTGCCTTCTTCAACACCCCCGTGAGGCACAAGTTGTCGCTTTGATGACATGGTGGACTAATTTGAAACACATCTTGGTACTGGATTTAAGGTTATCAAGATTAAGGATTCATAGAAAACAACGTGAAAAATGTATTGAAAAGCATAATATCTCATCACTGATTGGATGTTACCAAAAAAATATCTAAAAGATAGATACTAAATACGTACTTTCTAAGATAATTAATAAGTCTATTACATATGTTGCAATTAAAGCATAAAAGATAATAGTTTTGTTAATTAATTAATTTGTATTGTGTATCCATACTTTCTAAGGTTATGGATATTTTTTGGACTGTTACGTAAAACACAATTGTGGTCAAAAGATAGTAATGACGTTTTTATTGATTCGAGGGACTGCCTGAAGATATACGTCACTATTTATGGGGGATGGGGGATGGTCAAATGGTTAGCACATGAAACATTGAAACAGATGCTTTTGGATAAGAATGAAGTTTGGTAGACTTGATTTTCTATCACCAAATAATGCATATTTAATTCATTGTATTTAACTATTTATTATTTTGTTGTCAATACTATTTATAAGCATCTTGACTTAAGAACAAAATTAACTTTGAAAAGTAATATTTACACTTGCAAACGTAAATTGAGGCTCAAATTCAGTTTCAATTCAAGGTAGATTGATTTTGAATAAGTTCTAGTCAAATCAATAATTTTCAAATTGTTTTCTTTCTTGAACTTTAATTGTATTTTTGAAATTCTATTCGGGATTTTATTGGAACTATTCTTGGATCAAAATTTAAAAATCTAAGGAGATAGGATCGACTAAACTGTAAATTTCATAGCCATGGGTTTCTATTTGTGATGGACATAAAATTCCCAATTGAGGGTCCGTATTAACAGAACACAACCAGCCCAATTGAGGCCCAAATGAATCATATATGTCCTAAAATTACAACTAAATTCCGTGTAAAATGTATAGCTGGCTAGCCCAATTGGTGGCTTGTTCTTGTCGCTAAGCCAGCCGAATAATAGCTGGCCAGAGGGTGTGCCGCAGAAGGCAACGCCTTTGAGGTACGGCGGCGGAGACATTTGGCGGGAGCGTGATGGAGGTGGGCGAGGAGAGGTCAAAATAGTAGATGCGTCCGAGGAGCTTAATTGGTGACGAGGGAGATGCAAAAGAGATCGTGCATAGGCATCGGTGATGATCGAAGACCATGCGGGCATCGTGTATATATATATGAATGCAAATATGGACTTGAAAAATTCATATCCGCACAAATTCGAATCAGATGAGGATGTTGAGGTATATCTGCATCACATGCGATCTGTATCGGCATCGTGTATATCCAAATAAGTTATTACATGTATAATATATATTATACATTTAGGTTTCTTGATATTAATATAATAGCGTTTTTATGATTTTTATAAAGTTTAATTTAATAGCGTTTTTATGATTTTTATAAAGTTTTTAGGTTTTATTAAATTAATTTATTTAAAATACAAATATATGATTGTGAATACAGGTAATATATTATTTGTACCATATTCAATCCGCCGCCATCCTTAGAATTAATCCATCATAAAGATTTAGCTAGCTAAACATCCACAATAAATCAGCAATGGGATTAATGTGAGATGATGATACAAGTGCTTTGTCGTTAAAGTCCTCGTCGACGATAGGCCACCAAATTAGAGAAATTTAAATTCTAAACAAAGAAGAGGCATAATGATGAACCAAAGAGGAGCCCGTTCAAAAAAAATTGGCTTTTATAATTACATTACATTCCTGGTTTGACCAAACCCAAGCCCAACTATAGCCTAGTTTCAGCCTTCCAAACAAAGAAAAGAAAGGACCCAATTACTTAATGGCCATTGATAGCCATATTTATATTTCGAGCCCAATGATCTCTCATTTTCATCGCTCAATTAACATGCAAGGAATGCCATAGAGATATATATGACTTAATTATCAATGGCTTATTTTTTTATGGTCAATATTGAATATGATATGATATGATATCGTAACAAACAAAGAATAATATTGAATAAGATTTTAAAATTCGATGTTCACGGATATAATATTACTTTTATTTCTTCTAATTCATGCAATGTTGAATGCAGCAGGTGTAGCTAAAGACATAAAGCTAAAGTCGTATAAATAAGTGTATTTGAAATTAGTGAAATTACTAAAGTAGACATCAATGTAAATTTCATTTCGGTAAATAAGTAAGGGTAGATGAGTAATCCCACCTAGGGACTGTTAAATCGACCAGGTATATAAACACTGAAAGATTGTAATTTATGTGTGCTTTTTCATTCCTTTGATTTGAATAAAATGCTTCTTCCAAAATAAGTGAGCTCGCGCGAGTGTTCTGTCTCTTGATTGCTTTGATTGTTGATGTTATGGATTTCTGCAATATGGTATCAGAGCTAGTCTCAAGTTGATTCAGAATCAATCCAGCAAAAGATCGGCAAAGCGATGATCTGATTTCAGCGATCTGTGCCCTAAATCTAAAATGGCCAAATATCGAAAGTCATCGACAGCTAGATCTGTGGTTGGAGATTCTCAGAGTAGTCAGGCAAGAATCGATCAAACTGAGATCACAATGATTGAAGACAATCCGTATATTTTGCAGAGTAGCGACAATCCAGGTATGCCGCTGGTTTCAATTCAACTCACAGGACATGAAAATTATTTGTCCTGGAGACAATCCATGCTGATATCTCTCTCAACTAAGAACAAAGTAGGTTTCGTGGATGGATCGATCCACAAACCTGATGAAACGTCACTTGATTATAAGATCCGGAGACGATGCAATGATATGGTTCACTCGTGGATTCCGCAATCCATAGCGCTAGAGATAAATACCAACATTATGTATTCAAACACGACATCTGAAATGTGGATTGATTTATAAATCAGATTTGGAAAAAGTAATGGCCCTATAATCTTTGATGTAGAGATGCAAATCAGATCTATAAGACAAGGGAACATGTCCATCGCTACATATTACACGAAATTAAAGGGACTTTGGGACGAGTTAAATGCAGTAAATGTTAGCGCATATTGCAATTGTGAAATTGGGTGCAAGAACAAGGTAGATAGCAGGTTGCAACCGTTCCTGATGGGGTAAATGAGACATATGTAAATGTGAGGGGGCACATTCTGATAATGAACCCGTTGCCCACCATAAATCAAGTCTACTCAATGCTCGAGCAGAAAGAAACACAAAGTAAGATGAGTTCAAGCTCTAGTCCAAGTGTAGAAAGTGTTGCTCTTAATAGCACATATCAAAGTTACAACATCAACTCAAAATATGGAAAGTACAAAAATCAGAATCAAAATTTTGAGAAATTTTTTTTGTGATTTTTGTCAGAATCCTAGTCATACTCGAGATGTATGCTACAGAATACACGATTTTCCACCAGGGCATAAATTCTACAAGGGGAAGCAGAAAACAAATGAACAATCTGTGGGTGAAAAGCAAGTAAACAACTTTCAGACAATGCAAACTGAGGGATGTGAAATATCAAAAATAGAAGCTGGAGCATTTGAAAAGGCCAGAGGAAGGCAAGGTGATTTCACAGAAGAATTAAAGGAGCAAATGGGTACTCTTCTCAATCTACTGAAGCATAATCAATCCAGCAATCGTCAAGTAAACATGGCAGGTAAAATCTTATGCTCAGTTGCATGTACTGCTACCAAAAATTGGATCTTAGATAGCAGCGCCACCGACCATATTGCTTCGAGCCAAATTGTCCTAGAAAACATTTCAAAACCAAACATAGATGATAGAATTTGTCTACCAGATGGAACCACTACACATATCTCTCACCATGGTACAGCCCACATAAACAGACTTATTCAATTGCCAAACACCTTGTGAGTTCTCTCATTTCAATTCAATTTGTTGTTATATACTATTGTTATAGTATTCTTGAGTTGCTATTACTTATTTTTACAATAGCAGTATTGTTTAGTTATCATATATTCAAACCATTAACTAGAGAGAGCAATTTAAAATTGTAATACAAACTACTAAAGCTGCATATTAATATACTAAAATCAAGAATATTTCATAGATCAATATATAAAAAATATTTTTATATTAAATAAAAAGTACATTATATAAATCCAAACTACTAAAATATAACATTATTCAAACTTAGTCAATATCAACAAAAGTAGATTACATATTAAGTGTTCCAGTTTGTTATAGTCAACACAAATAGATTGAATTTTCTTCTAAAACAAAAATAGCTTAATTTTTACAAAATCTTCCAACAAATGTGCTATAAGTGCTCCCACCCTTTAAGTTCCAATTCCAGAACTGCATCAGATAAAAAATATTTTTTATTAGTGTTATTGTTTCACATATTTAGGAAATAATGACTGCAAATAAATTTATACAACTATCTTGAACTTGGATGCATGCTTGATTTTGTCATTATAGATATTAAACAATGAACACATAATAATACCTCATTTAAACATGTGATTGTAACTAGCATCAGGAGGGGGGTGTGATGATTTTCATGTTTGACATGATTATGGAATCAAGAAATCATTCCAAGAGGATAAAAGATGCAACTCAATGATCTAATGTTAAACCTAGGGAAGATGAAACAACAGATATCCTAATCACTACAGTGGAGAATTAGTAATATAATATATTAGTTAAAGTATCAGCTAATAATTAGATAGATGCTACATCAGATGTAATGAAATTATAGGTGATTACTAATTTAAATGATAGTAATACATGGCAATCATAAGAATCATAATGACATCAATTTGTTACTTGTCAAACTCATGTAGATTCTTGGTTGTTGCCTTGTTGGGAATACAACTCCAGGCAGGAAGCATAGGTAAAAATCTAACCAAGATGTCAACATGGTGAATATATCATTCATTCAACAATTAAGTTTGTTGCTTTAATGTACTAGATACGTGCAAAAAAATAAATATTTAGGCAACAATAGGATCTTAAATATCTTTAAACTGATATGTACTTACAAAATGAAACTAATGCTTCATGGACATACCTTGCCATCATAAACTTATGAGTGCTTCACATACAAAAGTAGTATATGATCTATGCACTGAACTACAATAACAAAAGTTCATAAGAATAATCTTGAAATTTTTAAAAAGACATGTTATTATGATTCAGAATACTAAAAAGTGGAACCTTGATTCCAAGCATATTTATAGAACTCAAGCCATGTTCCATGTCTCTTCACTATGAGAGGACCCAATTCCCTATTGCCTACTGATGAACACCCATGGCCTATAAAGAAAGAGATGCATGCATTAAATAAACCTTATGTTATTTATTGCTTAGCTACTCATGAGAAGGTATAAAAAGGGAAGAAGGAATTACATACTCAGCCTCCATTGAGCCAAAGGAGAAGAGGCCTCTTTGATGGCAGAGTTTGAGCCTCAAAGAACCAGTAGAACAAGGCCCTGCTGTTCTCTGTGCTCACTGTTATGTAGCCTGAGAAGTGAGAGGTTGTTGGGCTTGTTGACTGACCAAGGAGATCAAAGACACTGAAGACAGTGAGAGCGATGCTGGAACATGAGAGGATTTAACCTTATCCTAGGTGCATGCACCTCCTTCAACACTTGAGCACATAATTAAAAGCAATAATGTAAGATATACATGTTCAATGAGCTGAAGAATTAATGAATGATTTGCAGATCCAGATAATCATCATCTACTGACCTAATTTTTGTCCCTTCTTCATGTAAGCTTGAGATTTAGAAATAATTGATACTTCAGCACAAGTCCACAGTTTGATGTGAGATCCAAACTAATGCAACAGTACATGTAATGGGTAAACCATCAAAACATTGGAGATTCAATTAAAATGAACCTAGACAAGTTAACCTTACTAAACATTAATAGGTAGTGATGAAGCAATCACTTCGAACTACAAGGACAAGATCTTGCTATGTTGAAAGAGACATAAGAGGTAATGAAACCAAACTCCTAGTTCTATAGTAAGATTGAAATTATACCAATAGTTTTATCTATCTGCTTTCCCTATTTTCTAGTTAGAAACAAAAAAGAACATAGAATAATTATCTGGTACAGTGTTTGTCTATCTCTTACCCAACATAGCTAACTTCATTTATTCTTCTATTATAAGAATAGTACTATAATGAGTTCTTCAATGTTGTGATTTAACTAAAATCGGCCACATGGTAAAGAGGCAGCAAATGAAAACCAAAGAAGAATGCCAAAGTTAGAGCATTTGATCAACATAAATTTCAAAACTTGCCTGCCAGTATGATATCCTGTATAATATGATACACTTAAACAACAGAGAGATCAATCTCTTGGTTGAAGTCAGTGTTATAACAATATTTAAAATTTAGAAAGTGCCTAAGAGACTTCAAACTTTTTTAGTCATGATAGTCGTATTCATAACACAAGGTAGCTTCAAGCTACACTAAAGCACATGACGATTATTCCCATTGAAAATCAATTGAAGTTTCTTGATAAAGATATTGACAATGATATTTTATAAATAAAAGTAAGCATAAGAAAGGAAAAAAATAGAATTAAAATAGCAGCCTGACCTGTCTCCTATATCCAATATGTATGTGATAACTGAGTAGCCAATTACTGTAGTGGTTCAATTCTGAACAGCTTGAGCAATTGCATTGGAACGAGTACTGCTCTTGCTCTTCACCAATTACAGTATCCTAGACTAAATTCATTGACAATATACATTTATAAACAGTCATGCTCAGTCATTAGGCTAATAACTATTGTCAAAATGAAGGGTTAATCTATAATGGTTCTATATATGTTAAGCATATGAAAATTAAAGATGCAAAGAAATATTATGGAGCAAAGTATCTTGACAGTAGTTTATCTTGACTAGAACCAACTCTTTTTTCACCAATCTCCACCTAATAACACTAACTTTCATTGATAGCACATTTGGCACCTCTAGTGGAGCAAAGTAGCAAATACATAACAAATTAAAGCAATTCTTCAAACGTCATATGGAATGAGCACTTTATGATAATATGCAAATACTATGGGGTACTTCAATTAGTAGAATGGTGACTGCAACATAAGATTAAATTTTATAAACCTGACATCAAAGTTAGACGAAATCAAGATAGTCTTCTACTGAAATCTCAATAAGAAAAAGGTAACCACCTTTAGGAAATCTGGCATATGGTCTTATCTTGGAAACAACTAAAAAACATGCTAAAAAGTAACCAAAATAGGAACTTCGGCACGACTAAGTAACATATTCATATGACTGTAATTAATGAGAGGCAAAAATATTGCACCTGCTCTCTATAAAAGAGATAATATAGCCTGCAAGGTTGCTGAAAAATCCTACTAATCTATGTTCATCTTTATACCTGAAAGTGTAGCAATAGAAGGTGTTGAGCATATAAATTAAAGATAAAAATAATACAAAGCTACAGGGCACTTTTGGTGGTGGAAGAAAATGCATGTAAGCTCACAAATTAGTAGCTCTAGGGCTACAAGCTTCAAAGAAAGTATCTAAAATCACATATAATATCCCCAATGTCCCTTATCTCAAACACCAGGAGCGCATCCTCCATGTCCATGCTTCCGTCCCCTCCCCTTCCCCTCCGTGCGATCCATCTCGGATCCTCCGTAACCTCCCCTTCTCCGGTGAAATAGAACCAGCCGCCAAGTGCTCCGACAATCTTCTCTCGCCGATATCCCAGCCCGGAGATTTTGTCGATGTCGCCAAGCTCATGAGGGATCTTGACGAAGAAGACGACGGGAAAGAATTCGTCCTCGTTAGCAACCGCAGAAAGCAGCAACAATAAAGAGAACTTGGCGCCGCCGTGGGTGCCGAAAAGTCAAGGCGGAGAAAGAGAGACCTCTGGGTCGAATTCGGATGAGCTGGGGTACCGGCAGCCCGATCTCGATTCCGCGACGCTCTTCGACCCAGAGCTTCTTGCAGCGTTTGAGGAGGCGGTGAAGCACATGAGGAGTTTAGAGGAAGCCAAGAGCAAAGCCAGGGCCAGAGACGTCGCCGTGGAGGAAGACGAAAATGTTAGAATATTTTTTAAATATTCTATATTTTCATTTTTCATATGTGGGCTACAATCAATTGTAATGTTTTGATTTAATAAAAGCGGGTTTGATCTTATGATCCATTATTGAGATGCCTGTTAGCTCATGTGATCTTGATCCATGTGATTCGAGCTTGAAATACTTAACCATGATTGGTGTGATTAATCAAGTGTAGACCCGATTAATGAAGCCCGTGATGGACGGGCCCATATAATCAGTTATAAATAGAGGCTAGGTCCCCTCTATACATCGTGTGGAAAAACCCTAGCTCATAGTTGCTTTCCCCATCAAAAGCAGAGCATTTGAGACGGTGTTGTGGAGGAAGACTCGGCTTTCCTTGGAGATCCAGAAGTTTATTCCGCTGCAAATATGTCGTCATCAAGTAAGATCTTATCTTACTAATTTAATTATGATATTCTTATATTCATGAAATACTTGATTAAAGATTTGTCTTACAATTGGTATCAGAGCCATTTTTTCATGAATTTAAGAATTCGTTTATGATAATTATGGGATGATTTTAATACGATGAATAATCTATTTAAATTTTGATTCATCGTTTTTTATATTAAAATTAATCTTTCTGTTTGGATTAATTTATTATCCTTTGGATATTATATATTTTTGATGAATCATGTTTTTATCCGTTGGTTCTCTCCCTGCTGTGTAATTTTATTTGGAGTGGATCTTATAAGGTAAATCAATAATATGATTTTGATTATGTACCTTAGTATAAAATAAAATAAAATAATTATTAAAACCGCCGTAACCTTTTTCCGCCTCGGCGACCGCACCGCGCAAGGCGAGCGAGCGCGTCGCCAGCGGTCAGCGGCGTGCTCGTCGAGGCGTGCTGGCGTCACCGCGTCAGCAACGCGCTCGACGAGGCAGGCGAGCGAGCGAGCGCGTCACTCGCGTCCTGGGCACGCTCGCCGTCTCGTCAGAGGCGTGCTCGTCGAGGCCTACTGGCGTCACCGCGTCAACAGCGCGCTCGACGAGGCAGGCGGGCGGCGCCCGCATCTGTTGTGCCCTAACGGGCATGCGGGCGACGCCCGTCTGTTAGCTGGTGGCGCCCGCATCCCTGTACCCGATCCGCAGCGGTCGGCTGGGCCGGCTGGGTGGTTGGGCTGGGCTACTGAGCCCAGCACTACATACCCAATTCACAGCAAATAATAATAATAATAATAATAATAATAATATTTTTTGAAAAATCTGCCCAATAAAATTTTAGACCAGAATTATTTCTTCTGCATATATTTGGATTTTTCATGCTATAATGATTCAAAATTTGAACATTATAAATGCCAATATATAGATTTATTCATGCTTCAATTGGCTTGATTTGACTATAATTCATGTTATATTACTTATTTTTATTTATGCAAATTTTATACATGTCAATTTATTATTGTAATAGATTTAATCATACTTCAATTGACTTGATTTATGAATTATTGTTGCAATTAAATTGCTATGATTTGACTATAATTCAAATTATATTTTTGCATAATTACTTATTTTGTTTATGCAAATTTCATACATGATAATTTATTATTGCAAATTATGTTATCTTTTATAAAACCTCAAACCTAATATTGTGACAATTAGGTGTAGAGCTTGACATAATTTATAAATAAATAATTTAGGGAATGCTTAAAAATGGAGATTCATAACAGTTGAGGTATTTTTATTCCATACCAATTTTGAACTATATTATGAATTGAAATAATTTAAAGGGCATAATATTGATTCCTGATGAGTTTTTTCACTAGTTATTATTTGTAATTACCACCAAAGTGGGATTACTTATAATGAGTAGTGTATTTTCTCATCATATGAGGAATACTGAAGATTAATTCATTCATTAGTTTTTCCCAAAGGATGATTATTGAGTGTTTTAATTGGAGGTCTTATTAAATGGAGTTATTAGGATGTGCATTGGTCTAGAGATCTGTCTGCCCAAAGGTGATAGATTTTTGAAAATCAGTGTATTCTCATACTTTAACTCATTGAGGCTTTATTTTGTGATTGCATGTTCCGCCCAAAGGTGAATATGTAATATTTGGTTAGCCTCAATTTCTATAATATTTCATGCCCTATAATTTAATCTAATGTATTTCCATTCTTGTCACAGTAACTTTTAGTATGAACAACTGCAATGCCTCTATTGATATGTTGACTGGTTCAAACTTTAAGAAGTGGAAACACGATATAGAATTCTCTCTAGGCATGGCTGATCTTGACATGACTATTCATGAAGACAAGCCGGTGATTCCTGAAGGTCAAACCGCCACTCCTGATCAAAAAGACCTATTAGCTAAGTGGGAGAGATCCAACAGATTAAGCTTGCTTGCCATTAAAAGGACTGTTCCTGAACATGTAATGAGTGGATTGTTTGATACTTCAAATGCCAAAGAGTTTCTTAATTCTATTGGGAAAAGATTTCAAGTGGCTGATAATGCTGAGACTGCATATCTAATGAAAGAATTGACAACTATGATTTATGATAACTCTGGGGGTGTAAGAGAGTTCATTCTGAAAATGGTTATGCTTCAAACACAGCTTAAAGCCTTGAAAGTTGAACTAGATGACTCCCTCTTCTTTGTTCCTCATGCCCTAAATTCTTTTCCTGCTGAGTTCAGTCAAATTAAGACTGCATATATTACCCAGAATAAAAAATGGACTCTGAATGATCTCATCACTAAATGTGTTGCTGAGGAAGAAAAACTTAAGAAAGAAAAGAGTGATCTATCCCTTCTAACTGTTCATCCTAAACCCCATTATGGCAAGCCTCATAAGAAATTTAAGCATTCCTCACCTGCTGCTCCAAAGAAATCTCATAAAGGACAAGGTAGTGGTCAGAATAACCCCAATGAAGGTCCTAAGCCTGCCCCTACTAAGAAATCTTTCAGATGCCTCTTTTGCAAAAAGAAAGGACACAAAAGGTTTGAATGTACAAAGTTTAAGGCCTGGTTAAAAAAGAAGCAAAAAGCTGGAGGTAACCGCTTAGCCCTTGTTTGTTTTGAGTCTAATCTAGTTGATGTCCCTATTAATTCTTGGTGGTTTGATAGCGGGTCCACAACCCATGTTGCTATTTCTATGCAGGTTTTTGTAAACCTGAGGAAACCAAGTCTGAGGCAAAGCAAACTGAGAGTAGAAAATGATCTTGAAGTGACTGTGGAGTCTGTAGGAGATGTTAGATTGTTTTTAGAGTCAGGATTTGAACTTGTTCTGAAGGACACCTTATATGTACCTTCATTTAGGAGAAATTTGATTTCTGATTCTTGTTTAGATAAACTTGGATTTCATTTTAATTTTGGAAATGACAATATGAAGATTATTTTGAATTCTCAATTTATTGGAAGTGGATCTTTGTTTAATGGTTTATATATGTTGTCCTTAGCTCCTGATTGTCCATCTACATCTCTAAACATTGAAAACAAAATTGCTAAAAGATCAAGGATCAAAGATAAATCTTTTCTTTTATGGCATAAGCGTTTAGGTCACATCTCTAAAGAAATGATTGAAAGACTTGTTAAAATTAATATTTTGCCTATCTTAGATTTTGGAGATATGGGGACTTGTGTTAATTGTATTAGGGGTAAATTGACCAAAACCAAGAAAAAAAGTGCTTCTAGAAGTTCAAGTCTATTGGAAATCATTCATACAGACATTAGTGGACCTTACTCTTCTACCATTTGTGGTCATAAATACTTTATCACTTTTATTGATGACTTTTTTCGATATGGCTATATTTATTTGATTAAAGAAAAGTCTGAAGCGCTTGATAAATTCAAAGTGTTTAAGACCGAAGTTGAAAAACAGTTGGGAACAGTCATCAAGATAGTGAGATCTGATCGTGGAGGAGAGTATTATGGTAGACATGGTGTTGCTGGTCAACATGTAGGACCTTTTGCTTCATACTTGCAAGAATGTGGCATTGTTCCTCAATATACCATGCCAGGTAGTCCTGAACAAAATGGTGTAGCTGAAAGGCGTAACCGCACTCTTAAGAATATGATGAGGAGCATGATGAGCAGGTCGAATTTGCTAGAATTTCTGTGGGGCGAAGCCATTAAAACCTCTCTCTATATTCTTAACCGTGTCCCTAGTAAATCTGTTCCCAAAACCCATTTTGAACTGTGGACATGTAGAAAACCTAGTTTAAATCATTTTCGGGTCTGGGGATGTCCTGCTGAAGTGAGAATCTATAATCCCTCTGAGAAAAAGCTTGATTCTAGAACCATTCGTTGTTTTTTCATTGGGTATTCAGATCATTCAAAAGGCTACCGTTTCTATTGTCCAAGTAGATGCACTAAAATTGTGGAGTCTTTGACAGCGAAGTTTTTAGAACTTGATGTAGCTGAGCCTGATTCTCTTCATTCTGAACCTGTCACTAATGTATCAGTACCTCTTCCTTTTATCAATGATCATAGGTCACTTGTTCCAGGTGATTCTGTTGCTAGTCATGATGATAATATTTCTCATTTCCCTGTTCCTTCGGACAGTCCTTTAGCTGTTAATCCGCCTAATCCTATTGTTGATCTGTTTCCTGCTGAACCTGCTTTACCTGTGCCGGTGAGAAGATCTACTAAAGAAAGACGATCTGCAATCCCTGATGATTATTTGGTATATCTTAATGAAAATGATTATGATGTTGGGGATGTCCTTGATCCTAGTGACTATAATCGAGCCATTTCTTATGCACAGTCAGATAAATGGATATGTGCTATGAATGAGGAAATGCTTTCTATGGCTGATAATAATGTTTGGGATTTGGTTGAATTACCTGAAAACTATAGACCTATTGGCTGTAAGTGGATTTTTAAAACCAAGAAGGACTCCAAAGGTAATGTTGAGAGATTCAAAGCCCGACTTGTTGCAAAGGGTTTTACCCAGAAAGAGGGCATTGACTACAATGAAATTTTCTCACATGTTTCCTCTAAAGATTCTTTCAGAATTATTATGGCCCTTGTAGCTCATTTTGATTTAGAGTTACATCAGATGGATGTCAAAACAGCATTTTTAAATGGTGATCTCTATGAAGAGGTTTATATGAAACAACATGAAGGTTATCAAAAAACTGGCAGTGAGCATTTGGTATGCAAATTGAAGAAGTTCATTTATGGTTTGAAACAGACTTCTAGATAGTGGTATTTGAAATTTGATATGATTGTGTCTTCCATGGGTTTTGAGGAAAATAAAGTTGATCATTGCATATATATCAAGGTCAGTGGGAGCAAAATATTTTTACTCATATTATATGTGGATGACATTCTGCTGGCTTCAAATGATCTTGCTCTCCTTCATGAAACTAAACTCATGTTGACTAAATCTTTCGATATGAAGGATCTTGGTGAAGCTTCTTTTGTACTGGGAATTGAAATCCATAGGGATAGATCTCGTTGCTTGCTTGGATTATTTCAAAAAGCTTATATTAATCGAATTTTGGAAAGGCTAAACATGTTAGATTGCAAGCCTGGTGATGTACCTGTCATTAAAGGCGATAAATTTAGCAAAAATCAATGTCCTAAAAATGCATTAGAGAAGGGTCAAATGAATGACAAGTCATTTGATAGTGCACTGGGGAGCCTGATGTATGCACAGGTTTACACTAGATCGGACATTGCTTTTATTGTTGGAGTCTTGGGCAAATATCAGTCTAATCATGGTTATGATCATTGGGTAGCAGCTAAGAAAGTTATGAGATACCTGCAGAGGACTAAAGAACACATGCTTGTGTATAAAAGAATGGAAAATTTAGAGATTGTAGGCTATTCTGACTCAGATCTCGCTGGGTGCCTTGATGACAAAAAATTTACATCTGGATATATTTTCATGTTAGCTGGTGGAGCCATCTCTTGGAAAAGTAAGAAGCAGACTCTAGTTGCTTCTTCCACTATGCAAGCAGAATTTGTTGCTTGTTATGCTGCGGCTTCTCAAGCCGTCTGGCTTAAGAATCTTATTTCTGGGCTTCGGCTTGTTGATTCTATTTCTAGGCCTCTTACTATTTATTGTTATAACAGTGCTGCTGTGTTCTTCACGAAGAACAATAAAACCTCTAGTGGCTTCAAACATTTAGAGTTGAAATATTTGACTGTTAGGGATCTTGTAAAGAAATGAGATATTTTAGTTGAACACATAGAGACAGATCTGATGCTTGCTGATCCCTTAACCAAGGGACACAGACTCATAGTCTTTAAAAGACATGTTGAAAATATGGGCATTCTGAGTTCTTTTGATGTGCTTGGTTAGTGGGAGTTATTTTTCCTTTTGTTTTGAGCACTTTGATACATGATTGTTAGGTTTATGTTACCGCATGTTCAATAATAAACTCTTTTTTCTTTGAGATCATATTGTCATATTTAATATATGTGTTCAATAATTATTTAAGACTCGGTATCATTTGAATCAGAATGTCTCTTGATTGATACCATATTTGAGTTTAGAGACATCATGTTTTTTGTTTAAAGGCTCGGTGTCATGTGAATCATGTTGCCCATTGATTGATGCCAATTTTGAGTCTAGGGACTTGATAGTTTTTTTTAAAAATCATACGCTTTCTCCTGCCGAAAGGTATATCTAGAAGAGAAAGTATGATGACTGACAATGAAAATAACACTGTTCTTATCGGATCATTTTGAGTGTTATTTTCATGCTACATTCCACACCAATGACAATTGTCAGCAATGTCAGTGGTATTCGTGACCATGGAAAGTCTTATGTCCAGTATTGTCATGATGGCTGCCATGATTCGATATCATTGGTTGTTGATATGAGTCATAATAAGTGTTGCATCTTGGATCATTTTTTATTTTATTTATTTATTTTGTGGCCACATTTTTATTTTTTGAAATATGTGATTAAACCCGAGTGTCGTTTTTTAATTTTTTTCAAAAATAAAATTTTACAATTGATCTTGCCCAAGTGGGAGAATGTTAGAATATTTTTTAAATATTCTATATTTTCATTTTTCATATGTGGGCTACAATCAATTGTAATATTTTGATTTAATAAAAGCGGGTTTGATCTTATGATCCATTATTGAGATGCATGTTAGCTCATGTGATCTTGATCCATGTGATTCAAGCTTGAAACACTTAACCATGATTGGTGTGATTAATCAAGTGTAGGCCCGATTAATGAAGCCAGTGATGGACGGGCCCATATAATCAGTTATAAATAGAGGCTAGGTCCCCTCTATACACCGTGTGGAAAAACCCTAGCTCATAGTTGTTTTCCCCATCAAAAGCAGAGCATTTGAGACGGTGTTATGGAGGAAGACCCGGCTTTCCTTGGAGATCCAAAAGTTTATTCCGCTGCAAATATATCGTCATCAAGTAAGATCTTATCTTACTAATTTAATTATGATATTCTTATATTCATGAAATACTTGATTAAAGATTTGTCTTACAGAAGATGGACAACCAAACAGAGCCGAGGAACGTCCGACCAAACTCCCGCGCACCGATGAAGCTTAGCCCAACATCCCAGAGGAATCCAAGAGAAACATCACCGCCGAAGTGGATCTGCCCCAAAATCGACCAGATCTATTGGAACGCAGCGAGATCTTGTCGGAGCTTAGCCCCTGGATTAAGCACACCAACGCGCACCCCCAAAGAAGACATCGAGAAAAAAGAATACCTCGAGCTCGGCTTCGCGAGGGGAAGTGAGCATTAGCATGGGAGGCATCGCCAAGGGGAGTTTTTGTCGCAAGGGGTAGTGAAAAAAAATTGTCACTGGTTGAGGGCTTTTGTCAATCGACTGAGGGAAAAAAAAGGAGCGCGCGAGATTTTTTTATCCGTGGGGAAAAAGAAGAGGGAAACTTTTAGGAGAGGGTTTTAATTTTAGCCATTGGAGGGAGTTTTTTACAATAGCACTTTGGTAGAATGCTATTGTTAAATGTTATAAAAAGTCTTAAATGTAGTAGTGCGGTGAATATCCTTTCACCACCACTCCAGAAAATGACTTTGTCATCAACCAAAACTACCAGAGTCAATCATCCACTCAAATCAGTCAAGGTAGTGGATCATGAAGAATTATCAGTATACAAAATAATGAAAGTTTTGAGGACAATGAGACCCCTATTGCAGCCATTCCTATGGAGCCTTCTTTGAACCAAAGAACATCCAATCCACCACTTGTAAGAAGAAGCCAGAGAACCACAAGAAAACCAATCAAGCTCCAGGACTATTTGTGCAATATAGCAACCTCTACCATAACCCAGAACTGAAATCAGAACCACACCATATGACATGAAGAATTACATGATCAGTCTCACCAAAATCCCAATCAAACATTAAATTTTTCTTATCATCATTGATACTCATGCCGACCCAAAAACCTTTGAACAAGATGCTAAAGAACCAATCTGGTTGCAGTCCATGCAAGTTGAGCGAGATGCATTAGGAGCAAATAAGACTTGGCACTTGTGTGATTTACTAGTTGGAAAAAAAGCAATAGGTTATAAGTGGGTTTATAGAACAAAATTCAAAGCTGATGGGAGTGTGGAAAAACACAAATCTATAAAAGGATTCATACAAGTTGAGGGTGTGGACTATCAAGAAACATATGCTCCTGTTTCCAAGATGACAACTGTTCGAATGCTAATTGCAATTGCAGCTGCCCAAAATTGACCTCTATATCAATTGGACATAAATAATGCTTATCTTCGTGGAGATCTAGATGAGGAAGTTTACATGATGAAGCCTCCCGGATATGGAGAATCCCATGATAAAATAGTATGTAAACTCTTGAAGTCAATATATGGATTGAAACATGCCAGAAGATTGTATTCGAAGCTGTCTTCAAGTATAAAATCTCAAGGATACAATTGGTACTTTTCTGATTCATGTTTGTTTGTTGAAATGAAGAAAACATAACAGTGATACTCATATATGTGGATGACATCATAATATTTGGAACAAATGAGAAAGAAATGGCCAATATAAAGGAGTATCTGGATAGGCAGTTCAAGATCAAAGATCTAGGAAAATATATTGACATATTTCCTAGGATTAGAAATACAAATATCTGAATTGGGAATACACATTAGCCAGAGAAAATACATTCTGGATTTGTTGAGAGACATGGACTTGAGTGAATACAAGCCAAAAGAAACACCCATGCTGAACAATTGCAAGTTCGACAATGAAATTTCAAAAAATGATCCTTTATTAGAAGATAGTTCTACATATATGAGACTCATTGGCAAGTTGTTGTATATTACAATAACGAGGCTTGACATATCCTATAACATACATACATTGAGCCAATTCACACAAAGTCCAAAACAGTCGCATTATCAAGCAGCTTTAAGAGTTCTAAAGTATCTTAAGGGAACTCCAGACTTAGGATTGTTTTATTCAGCTGAACCAATAACATCAGTAGTTGGCTATAGTGATGCTGATTGGGGGAGTTGTTCTATGTCTCGGAGATTAGTGACTAAATATCTCGTGAAGCTGGGATCATCTCTTGTGAATTGGAAGTGCAAAAAGCAATCCACCGTGAGCAAATCCAGCGCTGAGAGTGAATTAAGAGCACTATCAAGTGCTGCTGCAGAGATAACTTGGGTTATGAATTTTTTAGCTGAATTAGGCATGAAACAGAGAACTCCAGTTCCTCTTCATTGTGACAACAAAAGTGCTCTCCACATAATAGCAAATCCAGTATTCTACGAAAGAACCAAGCATATGGAAATATATTGTTATTATGTCAGAGAAAAATATCATCAAGGAGAAATTGAACCAGTTTACATTACTAGAAAAGACCAACCAGCTGATATCTTGACAAAGGCTTTGCCAATACAACTTCATCAGAGGTTGCCAGTCAAGTTAGGTTTGAAGAATCCTTTTTCCCCAAATCTAACTTGAGGGGGGAGTTTTGAATGCAGCAGGTGTAGTTAAAGACATGAAGCTGAAGTTGTATAAATCAGTGTATTTGAAATTAGTGAAATTACTAAAGTAGACATCAATGAAAATTTTATTTCAGTAAATAAGTAAGGGTAGATGAGTAATCCCACCTAGGGATTGTTAAATTGACCAGGTATATAAACACTGAAAGGTTGTAATTTATGTGTGCTTCTTCATTCCTTTGATTTGAATAAAATACTTCTTCCAGAATAAGTGAGCTTGAGTGTTCTGTCTCTTGCCTGCTTTGATTGTTGATGTTAGGGGTTTTCGCAATATGCAATAAATAAATAGTAAATTAGAATTCATCTTTTATCTTATTTTATTTTATCCTATGAAGCAAACAATTAAGCTTTTAATTCAGGTCTATGCAGGTAATTAATATAGGATTTAATAATAAGCCTTAAATTAATTTATTGTAGGAGTATAATATATATACAAGTGATATATATACATATACATAAAATAATTATACAGACAGACAAATTTCAACTACTGGAGAAATAAATAATATTCAAATGATAACCAATTAATTAATTGTATATATATATATATATATTTATATTCAGGAATTAAATAGAATCAAGCTAGTGAATTGTTAATTTTAAGTTACTGAAGAATCATTCCCACCCCATGTACAAGCAAAAGTTGCTTTACAAAAAGCAGCATCCCACTCAGCTACAAATTAAATGGTGATGCATGCTTCCTATAATGACCTAAACCTAATTATGTGATATCAAAACCAAACCACCACGTACCTATGATGTTCTAAGAAAGAAGTGAAAAATATTAATTACATTAATATATATTGGAGATTCTTTTTGTTTAATTAACTATACCTCTCAAAAAGTTGATTATTTAATCAGTGGCTTATATATATACAATTAATAAATATCATCATATATCCAAGCTGACAATAATTATCAATTACCAACATTAACTTTTAAGTTCTTTCAAATATAAATTCTAACTAATTATTTCTAGCTAGTAACAAAAAAGCATAATAAGTGAAGACTAGTAATCAGCTAGCTAGCTAGCTATAAATTAATTAAGAGAACAACTAGTTACATCAGAAAGCATATAGAAAAAAGTAGGGCATATAGATGTAATTTGGAGTGCCAATTCACATCACAAAATTCTTAATTGTGGTCCTCTCACGCAACTCATATTCACATTTGAGGAAATATGAGCCCATCCACTGAATATTGTCGGTAAATGGTGGACACCACATTACCATATACTTTAATTTTAATCACTAGATTTCTCTTCACTAGCTATATATATATAAAACCTCAAACTTCTCTATAACCATTATGTGCAATTATAAGTTATATATAAGGACACAGACCCTCTCAAAATTTCCAAGCGCATCTTCTTCTAGTTTATTATTAGGTGCGTAATTATTAATCTCTCAAGTTTTTGCATTAGTTTTTTGTTCCTAGATTAGCTTTATGTAATTAACTTTATTAATTGTATTGCAGCAGACAGATAGCTAGGAATTAGCCAAGCAATTAATTAAGAATGAAGTCGATCTCTCTTGTCTTGCTGCTTGCCTTCACAATGGCGACATGTGGGTTTGCAAGACAAAAACTAGGTCACCTGGATTCAGTGGATGGAGGGGAGATGGAGAAGGTGAAGACGACACTTGGGTACTCAGGCAGCAGCAGCAGGCTTGATAACCATCACAGCATACCGAGAGATCAATATAGCAGCAGCCATGGCGGCTCCACAGGGCAGCTTCCCCCGTATGGGGATGATTCTGGTAATCAAGGAGGAGGCAGCGGAAGTGGTGGCATTAATTAATGAATAGTTTGTATCTGTCTGTGTAATGCTTAAGTCAGAGCTGGTTTTCATACTTTCATGGTTTGTAATGTATAAACTAATGAAGTATAGTAGTATATATATATATATCGACGATCTTCAGTGTGGACTACTCGACTGTAATAAAGTATGCATGCATGTTAAGATGTTAAGATGTATGTATTCATGCAAAGATATTTAATAAGATTTGCATGGTTTCCTCGGAATAAATTAATACTGTTAGTTCCAAACTTTATTATATAAGTTGAAACTTACCATGGATCGATGAACAAATATATATGGACTAAACACTACTAGAATATACCACATCAGCCACGCGGATCACCGACGGCCGCCGAGGTCGTCAGAATCATTCACGGCTTTGCGTCGGCCGCAGCGGCCGTGGCTGATGTAACCAAATCAGTCGCGGCTTGCATACGGCCAACCAGAGTCGTCGCTCATAGTTTATGGCGCGCAGGGCGCGCGAAATAAAATAAGTTATTAGCCACGGCTTAGCGGGGGCGCTAGAGCCGTTGGTGATGTGAGTAACCAAATCAGTCGCGGCTCGCATATAGCCGTCGCTCATAGTTGATGGCGCGCACGGGGGCGCGAAATAAAATAAGTTATTAGCCACGGCTGTATGCCGCCGTCGGTGATATGAATTACTCATTAGCCATGGCTGGAGGCGGCCGTCGCTTATTCTTCTCTGCTCGCCACTGTCGCCCTTTTGCTGTCGAGTTGTCGCGGAGTCGCTGCCTGTTGCCACCGCCGTCAATCGCCACTGGTGAACATCTCCCTTCTAGTATGCACCGATCCTCTCCTAGCTCCTACTTGTTTCATTCCGTGCCTGTGCGCCGCCCTCTCCGCACCGATGTCGACCGGATCGACCCTCTCCGTGCCAGCGCATTGGGGCCGATTACCATTGGCCCCAATGCATCGAACATTAGTCGGTAGTGATGCCGACTACTGCTTGATTAGGGTTAATTACCCTAATCAATTACTTGATTAGGGTAATTAACCCCTAATCAAACTGTGATTAGGGTAATCACGGTTTGATTAGGGTTTAATTATTATTTTTTAAATTTTGTATTGTTAATTATTAGAAATTAATTTTTAATTAGGTAATTAGTTTGGTTAATATTAATTAATGGTTAATGTTGATTAGGGTTTAATTAGTTTTAGGTTAATTAATGAAATTAGTTTAATATTAATTAATTAGTCGCGCGGAATCGTCCACTGAGGACTCGCGTCGGAATTGTCCACTGTGCACTCGTGGCCAAATCGTCCACTTTAGACTCGCGATCAAATCGTCCATGGTGGACTCGCGCCGAAATCGTCCACAATGGATGGACTCGTGCCAGAATCATCGACAATGGTGACTCGCGTCAGAATCGTCCACAATGGATGGGCTCGTGCCGGAATCGTCCACTTTAGACTCGCGCAGAATCGTCCACTATGGACTCGCACCGGCATCCATAAATTTTAAAAAAAATCAAGACGAGTTGATACGTTTCACGTACGATCGATGAATCAAGTTTTAATTTTGCAAAACCTTAGATCCGTTCGGGGGTTGTATGTTCGTGTAAACGAAGTTAATCATCTTTCACTACAAAAAATAGGGTATCACCAACGGATTAAATCCATTAGTAATAGTCAAAAATCCGTTAGTAATAGTCAAGAATCTGTTGGTAATATCATTACCAACGGATTTTCATTGGTAAAATCTGTTGGTGATACTCTGCTAAGTATTACCAACGGATAAAGATATATTTGTTGATAATTACCAACAAATGAGTTGGTAATTTTGTTGGTAATATCAACAAATGATATATTTATTGGTAATTTTGTTGGTAATACCAACAAAATTAGTTTGTTGATAATTATTTGTTGGTGAAAGTCTGTTTTCTTATAGTGTTTTATACAACGTACAACCCTTGAATTGTCCCTAATTGGACAATTTGGGAACATAGTTATTTATATTGCTCTTAGTTTTTTTTTAGTCATTAATTATTCATTTTTAAATTTTGACTTGTATCTCCCTTGTTCTCCGATACGCGCCCAGATGATATGCGTATTCAGAGAATTGTAGGGAGATGCTGCCGAAATTTAGAATGAAGTTAATGACTAAAAGAAATACTAAGTGCAATATGAATAACATGAATCCTGAATGGAATAGAACCATCTCATCTAAAGATATTGCAAACTTTTTGAAAGAACATGTCGGGCGATCGAAGTTGGATGTATCGACGAATTCATCGTGAGCTACAACGGACGAATTTCGAGTAAGCGTAACTTACTTCTTAAATTTTGTCTACTCGAATGAAAAATTCCTTATTGGTGATAAAATCTGATAGTTGGAGAGAATGAACCGGCAGATGACTTCTAAAAAGAAGAAGATCATTTCGAAGTGGAACGAGTTAGTCCATACTCGAGGATGATGACACAGAGTTAGTTCAATTGGAAATAGAATACGTTGATGACGATGATAATGAAATTGAGGAAGGACAGATTGATGATAAGGGAGACAAATAAGAATTTCAAGATTCTGATACAGAAGAACAAGAAGAAGAGTATTACACGGATGATGATAATGACGATGACGAATAATTGTAAATGTGAAGTATATATTCAATTATTAAATATATCTATTAATCTATTGTATATAATCTAATTATATTAAATTTTTACAGCTATGGTTTGAGATATCAGTTCCCAAGGAGGCATTCCTCGTAGGACCCCTCGACGATTACCACCCGCCCTACCTGTACCCATTGACCCTTCGCCTTCCACCACCATCCCCCACCTGATCCGTCCATCGTTCCCTCACCTGATCCGGCCACCATCCTTTTGAAGGCGAAATGACAACACTAGAGGGGGGGGGTGAATAGTGTGTTTATTAAATTGATTAGCCTAAATTCGATTTTAATCATTTTTTTAGATCATTTAGGTAATTTACAATTGAATGATTTGATGCGAAAGCGATAGATAATTAAGCAATTAAAACAATCAGTAAATCAATGCAAACACGAGAATTTATAGTGGTTCGACCCCAATGTCTACTCCGCTACCTAAGCACCCCGCTTAGGATTTCCAAACTAGTTTTACTAGATTAATTCTTATTTTCCTTACACAGATGACTTTTCACCGAAAAGTCTCCGCTCTCAAACCGAATGCACTTCCACACCCGGAAGTATTCCGCCTTCCTACCGAGAGCACTTTCCCACCTCAACCCTAAGGGACAACTCGACTAATCCTAGTAACACTACGTTTACACAAGTGGCTTTACACCTTCACAACAAGGTAACCACTTCCAAATTCAAGACCTAACGGCCCTAGGTCTTCACACGCACAAATTCAAAAATAGTTAAAAATACAAGCAAAAGTGCCAAAAAGATAAACCAAGATTAAAAGCTCTTTTCAATCCTTCAGAACCTCCAACTCGCCCAAAGATGAATCTAGAGTCAAAACAGAGTTGAGGAGCAGACGACACTTGAAGAAGAACTCGACGGAAGAGCAGAGCGCACTGCAATTGATCGTTGGAAGGCTTAAAAACTTCCTTTTAATTGCTCAATAATTTTTGTAGAAGTCAAGGAAAAAGTTTAGAGAGGTTAGATGAATGATATTTATAGCCTCTCAAGGAAACGATAGCTCAACGGATAGAAAACTATCCATTGCAGACGCTCGGTCGACCGATCGATCGATCGCTTGAATGACTGCTGCCTTCCTCTCTGTGTGCGGTCGACCGACGGGTCGATCGCCCAGACGCAAACTAGCGATCCAACATTCGGTCAACCAGTCGGTCGATCGACTAAGTGGAGCCAAGGTCGTGAGACTGCGTGATCCTCAATCCGGTCGACCGCTCGAGGTACTGCCTCTATTTGGCCTCTGTCGGTCGACCGACCAGTTGACCGAAGTAGCCACTACCAATTTTTGGCAATGTTCGGTCGATCGACCGATCGATCGAATTGGCTACTGCCAATTTCTTACACTATTCGGTCGATCGGGCAGTCGACTGAACCTAGGCTGAGTTTAATTTCTTCAGTCTTTTTCTTCCGCGCTTCGTTTTCGGGTTCCAGCTTTCAACGAGCATCAACTTGGAGAGCTTTCTATATGATCTTTGGACTCGTCCAATGCGACTTTGGTGCACTCGTTGATTTTTGAGAAATTTTGCGACGAACCCGAGCGCGACAATCAATGTCCTTCCGATTTTCTGATTTCTTTTGATTTTTCCGATCGAGGACATCGAACGCTAATCGATATGGAACTTGAAAGATTTCTCGATGAAATATTAGTTCTATGTTTGTTATCACCAAAATCGAGATTAAGAGATTAAGACCAAGGTTGAAAACCTAAAGCCAACACCCTTCACCTTCGGCTACTATCCCTCCGCCACCCTCCGCAGATCTAGGACCGTCGTCTTCGAGATGTAGGCCACGAGGGCCTAACAGAATTCTCCATCCATCACCCGATGGAGAACTGCGCAAAACAGTTAGTGTGCACGCGCGGAAGACGGTAAGTATATGCATTAATTATTTCTTATAATTTATTTATAATTCAAAATATCATAATATGAATTTATATTTGGTGCAAATTTGAGCAGAAGGACGTCCCCCGCATGATAGCGGGGACGATCCGAAAGTTTATGCACGGGGCGTGGCCTACATGGTCTCACGTTCCCCGTGAGCATATGGATTTATTGTGGCGAGAGTTCACGGTAAGTATATTTATTAAATTAATGTTAATGTTAAATATTCATCGGTAATAATATATTTTTTTTGTAGGCTCACTATACATAGCCGGAGGATCAGACCACTTTTGTAGAGGCTGTATGGGAGCGTGTTGCCCGTGCTCGATATAACGGGCTGCTTCAATATATAGGCCCATCAGACCATGATGAGATGGCTAGGGGCCACACAGATAGGGCAAACTCGAGGACACGCACCCGAGTGGATTTCTGACCCTGTGTGGGACCAGCTCGTTGAGCGATGGGCCACACCCGAGTGGCAGGAGATCTCTTGGACCGCATCGAGAAACCGCATGTCCGAGGGGATGGCACGGGCGCGCGCCACACAAGTGGCTCCATCTCTTTTGCGGTTCATGAGTGTTGTATGGTATGTATAATTTAATTATTTTTAATTAAATTATATATTGTGTATAATGATACTAATGTATTTGTTTTCTAATGTAAGACACGCATGACGGAGGACGACACCGTCTAACGCCCGTCGATGATGGAGGTGTTTGAGTGCACCCACCGTCGTCGACGAGGAGCGGGGGACTACGGTGATAGCAGAGCCTCGTATATAATGGTAAGTATTTATATATGTTTATTTGATTTGCACCATTTTTATTTATAGTTTATATATATTTAAAGTATAAACACGTGTATGAAACTTACACGAGGACTGTGATTGAGCGTGGAGGGACACTGGAGGAGTTCGACGCAGGAGCTTGGGTGGATGCCGCAGGTGGCTGGGAGCACGATCGTGTTTATGGCTTTGCAGACAGTGGCCATGCATTCGCCATGCTCGGGCCACTTGGGGCACCGACCCCTTCGACTGTGGGTGAGCAGCCCTCGACATCCCGAGTGCAGGACCAGAGCCGGATAGCGGCCATGGAGTCGGAGCTCACCCAATAGAGACAAGCGATGGAGGAGCATAGGCATGCGATGGAGGAGCAAAGGCAGGCGATGGAGGGGCAGAGGTTGGCGATGGGAGGAGCAAAGGTTGGAGATGCAGGAGCAGAGACGGATGAATGACGAGTTGAGACAGACGATCCAGAACATGCAGACACTCCTCACTCAGATTGCATCTCACTCTGGTCTTCTACCGATGATATCGCAGTCATCGTCCTTCTCGACCCAATCGACGCTCCCGACCCAATCGTTGTCGACTCCACCGCCTCCACCGCCTCCATCATAGTCGTGATATTTTGATTAATTGTATTTTGTTTATCTTTTGATACTTTGTTGTATATAGATGATATTTTGATAATTATTTACCTCCGGTTTGAGGTTGGGATTGATGATATTTATGTAAAACTTGTATGTTTGATTTCAAATGCATGTGTATAATATTTTCTGATTGTAATATATGATTCAAAATAGGTTGTAGTCGATATATCATTGTATACGAGAATTTACAAAATTATCAGTTTTTTCAGTTACAGGATACACCTTTAATTAGCCACGGCTTACCCATGGTTCACCGTCACTAAGCCGTGGCTGAAAGCTTATCGTAAATGGCTGATGGCCTGGGCATCACCAAATATCACGGTTTCTAATAGTATCACCGATGGGACTGGGCAATGGCTGATGGGTTGATATCAACGACAACACTTAGAGCCGTCATTTATGATTTTAAATCAGCGACAGCCTGGGCTAATGATTACGTGTGATGGTCGCGCTCGTCCGTCACAACTTATTTGAGACGCGCACATCAGTGACGGTTTTTTGCCATGGCCAACGCCGTCTGTGATAGTTATCACCGACGGTTCAACCACGGATACTGCCGTCGATGATGACGATAATTCTAGTAGTAAAACTAGCATGTTGGGCCCGACCAGATTAGACTCGATTACGCCCACGTACACTCATGAATCCGACTCAAGTCAAGCCAATTACAAATAGCTCGGGGGCTCCACCCGACCATACAAGAACATCCACATCTTTCATTAATTACTACGAATCTGACAACAATGAGTCTGACATCTCCGGGATAAACCTCGACCCGTTCTGGGCATATCCTCGTGAGCTTCGGGGAGACATCATTGCCCGAGACATTCCTAACCTGCACTATAAGCAGACACGATCGGCGCACATCGAGTATACTCTCGATTCCAATTCGATCCATATGCATCATCTGGGGTTCATTTTTTACTTGAGCGTTGGAGTATCTTTGCAGATCTCTCTGCCGGAGCAGCGCCGAATCAGGAGACGTGCATGCCCGCATCACCCCGACTTTAGACAAGAACAATATAGTTATTAGTTGAAAACAGAAAAGTAGTAGTTAAGGTAAGTCCAATTAATTAAAAATTGAGGAAGATACGAGTAATATATACATGGTCACTACACTGTAGCTATATACTATATCAGCATAAAGAGCACAACTGAATTATATAGCTCCCAATTAACATATAGTAACAAAAGTATATATAGTAGTACTTTAATTTGTTGAAAGCAATCATAGCTTAATTAGTAACTATACCATGTAGCTAGTATTATAGCTAGTATATATATATCATTTTAAAGTTACTTGTAGAAGAATTGTATTCATTTCAAAAGTGTTAATATGTTACATGTAAGCAAAAAGGAGGGCAAAAGATAAAAGAAAAGAAAGACTCAAGGAGAGAGAGAAAGCTGGAAAAGAATAACAAAACATATATATACAGTTATGTATGCACACAAAATTATACAGAAAGAATAAGAAGACATAGAAAGAATAAATATCATTGTATTTTTATTAACAAAGAGACACATAGCATGCAATATCTTAATTAATTAGCAGTTATTCTCTTTGTGGAACCCTTCTTCTATTTAGACTAAAATATCCAAGAAAAGGTTCACGATATTTATAATGGTTGACTTTATAATGGGAGCCTCATAATGGCAAGCTGTCAAATGGCTATTTGGTAGACTAATTAGTGTCTCTCACAAAAGATGATCTTTAATTCGCACATTAATGCTTGCCATTAATATATGCTCTTGTATAGCGATATATAACCTCCCACTTTTAATCCTTGATTTGACTTGGTGGATTGTCCACAGATACAGAAATATATAATATTTTGCTGTCCCACTGTTAATTCTGTCTATATATAGTCAATTTTGCTACTTAATTCCTTGCTAGAGATAACTAAAAGTCTAAGTATCATAATTACTCACCAGCTCCACTTTTTCTTCTTCTTCTTCTTCTTGAAGATATTAAGCAGTAACTAAATAAGTCTTGTTCTGAAATATGAAGGTATTGGCTTTGCTGCTACTATTAATGATATGGTTGGTGGAAGCCAAGAATACTGCTTCGGATCTCCAACCGGGAGATAGCAGTGAAGAGAGGCATGTAAATATTCCAGCTAACTTAAAACAAGGATCAGATGAAGCAGCGGCAGTAGCAGAGGATGGAGATGACTTCAAAGACGATGTAAACAATCATCACCACATGTCGAGAGAATCATTTGATCAGTGGAGAAATAAGCAGAATCAAAATGGCCAGTTCAGCGAGGGAAGCAATGTAAGCAACAGCGGACGTTGATTAATTATAATTATAAATCACGAAGCAATCTAATTTGCAAAATTGTATATAATGACATGCAGGCTACTGGAATAATTAATCTCTCTTTATTGCAACTGTAGAATTGTATGTCTTTATTTGAAAAAGAATGTAAAATTGTGTGCATTATATATAGATGCATATAAGCTAAAGAATGCGTTATGCTTAATGCATGTATATATGAATCATATGCAGTAAATATATGTCATTTAATTTTCCTTGCTCAACATAATTGTGATCATTATTGGTAAATATCTATAAGATATATCCAGGAATTTGATTGGACATATTTTATTAATTAATTAGATTTAAAAATTAGTGGAGCCCAATTTAATTTTCCAGTGAATCGAAAAAGTAAATGCCAGAGATTTTGTCAAGATTCTAAAATCTCATTTTTCGGCTGTGCTGATTTTTTCTTCATCTTACTATTAAGAAGAGCAAAAATCTTATCTAAACTATGATCATTTTATAATTATCCTCAATAAATTTTAAAATTAAAAGAAAATAATTAAACTTTACTAAACCAATAAAAATAGTCAACTCACTGTCATCTATTCAACGATTTTTTTTATAAAATGACATGTCTAGATCTTTCAATATTGGTCCAAATATTAAAAGATAAATAAAAAATTAATTAATAAATTAATAAATTATAAAGGGAAAAAATACTAAAATACTTCTAACATTTGTCAACGGATGTTATTTTACCCATATAATTAATTTTAGTTCAAAAATATCCCTAATGTTTCAGAAAAAATGTACTAAAATACTTTTACCATCAATATACACTTAACGACGCTTATATATCACATGAGTGAACGCTTAGATGTCGTCCATGTAAAGAAATTCCTGCCATGTCAAAGTCACATCAGCGGAGTCCCACCCATCCACTATGTGGAAGAGAGTTAGTGGATGATGGGTTATAGCGCGCTGACGTGGCACATGGAGTATGATATGGTTGGAGCTTATGTGACACATGAGTGAGTGCTTTGGTATTGTTCATATGGAAAAGCTTCCGCCATGTCAGAGTCACGTTAGCTAGGACCCACCATTCACTACATGGAAGAGAGGGTTAGTGGATGGGTGGGTACGTGGCTTCGACATGGAACCTGACATGGCAGAAACTTCTCTGTAGGACTGAGCAAAATTTGATCCGACCCGAAAAAATTTGAAAAATCGATCCAAAAATTCATTTCGGGTCGGGTTATTCGGGTATATCGGGTCGGGTCGGTCTTATTTTTGAAATTTTTGTCTACTATTTCGGGTCGAGTTGGGTTCGGGTGAAACCCCTGTTTAACTCGACCCGACCCAATTTTAAATTAAATACATGATTATATTATATATATTGATAAAAGATAGTGTTGGCTTTGTGATTAAAAGGGCAGAGATAAAATTTAGTAGGTCTTGAGTTCAAGTTCTACTTGGGTTATAATTTTGATACCCATTTTATCACCATTTTCAAGATGATTTTTTTTTCTAAACCGAATTTGGGTTATTCGGGTTAATCGGGTCGGGACCCAATTTTTTCGGGTTATTCGGGTTGGACCCTGATTAAAAAATCGGGCCGGGTCGGGTATAATTTTTTGAAAATTTTGGGTTAATACCCGATCGGGTCGAGTCGGGTATTGACCCGACCCGGCCACCCGATGCTCGATCCTACTTCTCTGTATGAACGACACCTAAGCGCTTAATTACTCATGTGCCATATAAGCATTATTAAGTGTATATTGATGATAAGAGCATTTTAGTACTTTTTTATAACATTAGGAATATTTTTGAGCTAAAATTATATGTATGAACAAAATATCACTCTTTGATAAACATCAGAGATATTTTAGTATCTACTAGGAAATATTAATTCCAAACTTAATATATTTTAAACCTAATTTAATATCAATAAATTTAATTTGTTTTTAAATTTACAATTAACATTTTCTAATTTCTAATTTATTAATTTATTAATTAACTTTTTTATTTGTCTTTTAATATTTGAACCAATAAAAGATTGTCACACGTCCCTTTTTTTTCAAAAAAAAGATTATGTTAAATAGACAACAATTAGTTGACGGAGATGATATTTTTATTATTTTCATAAAGTTTAGTCTATTTTTTGTTTAATTTCAAAATTCATTATGGTAATTGCAAAAGGATTAACTCGGTATATGTTTTTGCTCTTTACCCTATTTTTAAAACACAGAAATAAAATTATATAAGGCTTAATTATGTTTTTTGTCTTTAAAATATCATGTTTTTTTCGTTTGATCCCTCATTTTTAAAAACTTTCAGTTTAGTTCATCAAAAATTATTTTTATTTTTGTTTGGTCCATCTGTTAATTTTTCGTTAACTTTTGTTGTTAAGTGCTAATGTTGACATTGATTAAAGACAAAATAAAGGACCAAACAAAAAAATAAAGATATTTTAAAGGATTAGACAAAAAAAAAATGTATGTCTTAATGACCTAAAACATTATTATATATATATATACACTCATTCACCAATATAAAATTTGATCTATTTACTTTTTCTTATTTAAAATTATTCACTCCGCAAATCTACAATCAATTTATGACTCACGCTTGCGCTACCACGACTCAGGCTCGCGCCATTCTTTTATGTGTAGGCATCTTTTATTCCCCTAACCCTTCTTTGCCACTACTATTTTTTTATTAATTAATTCTAAAAACTCATGGTGGAGAGAGTGAGATTGTTATGGTGTTACATAATGGTGGGCAGTCTCACGTAGGGGTGGCAATTCGTGTCGGGCCGGTGTTATCGGGCCGGTTTGGCACGAAAAAATAATAGGTTGGCATGGCACGACCCTGTTGGTGAAATGACCATACTAGAGGGGGAGGTGTATAGTGTGTTAACTAATTTTATCGCCTAATTCCGATTTTAAACTTTTCATAAACTACTTAGACAATTTATAATTCAACGACTAAATGCGGAAGCGAGTAATGAAGATAAATAATGTGATACACAAAGAGAATAATCCTAACATAATTATTTATAGTGGTTCGGCCCCAATGCCTAATCCATTACTTAAGCACCCCGCTTAGGATTTTCAAATTAAGTTTACTAGATTATGTCGTTTCTCTTATAAAGAGGACTTTACACCGGAAAATTTTCGCTCTCAAACTGAAGGCACTTTCACACCCGGAAGTATCCCGCCTTCCTACCGAGAGCACTCTCCCACCTCAACCTAAGGGACAACTCAACTAATCATAGTAAACTAAGTTTACAATAGTGGATTTAAGCTTTAACACCAAGGCAACTACCAACTCAATGAAGCATAGCAACCTAGGTTTACACAAGCTTTAATACTATGAAATAAACATCAAAATACAATAACTAATGGAGCAATAAATCAAACAATAAATACTTAGCTTCAAAAATACTCCCTAGTCCTCTTGATGCCACAAATTGATAAATTGATGAAGCTTGAAGGCGTCAAGGAGATGAGAGACCAAACTAGAGTTTTCAAGAATGATGGCTCAATTAAGCTCAAAGATCATCAAAATATGACTCAAAATATGTTGGATTATAGGCGGAAGGCTTGTTAAAGCTTCTATTTATAAGCCTTGAGGAGATGACATAAAACAGCCAACTCAATGGACGGAACACTAGCCGTTTCTGTCATCCGGTTGCAGGTCCGGTCGATCGTCGGTCGATCGACCGAGCGACCGAAAGCAAACTACCACTTTATGGCACACTTCAGTCGACCAACCGGTCGATCAAATTGGCTATTGCCAGTTTTTGGCAACATTCGGTCGACCGACCGATCGACCGAAATTGGGCAGACATCACTACTTGGTTTGGCTGAGTTTTTTGCTTGTTTGCTCGTTTTAGGTTCCGTCTTCGCTAAGTTTACTTAGCGAATTACCCCCCATTTGGATTTAATAAAAATATCTAAAAAATCAAAATCCTTAAGAATCAAAATCTAGTTTTTGGGGTCTAGTACAAATTTTCGAAAAACGAAAATTTCCTAATCTCCCGGGTCAAATATGGGTATGCTAAAGGCTTTCAAAAATTACTTAAAATACATTATTACCTAGTTTTTACCCAAGGAACAATTACCGCTATTTTTTGTGTCAAAAAAAATCTAGGTTATATAGCCCTCCAAGGAGCTCCACAGGCTTAGTGAACACTACTAGAAAAATGGGCATCAGCAACGGCCGGAGCCATTGCAATGGAGTCGTGGCAGAAACTCGCGTTGCTGATAACTTAGCAAAGGATCCGCAACGGCCGCTCGGGCCGTTGCTAAAAATATTATCAGCAACGGTTTTGCCACGAACCCGGAGCTGTTGCGGATAACATTAATAGCAACGGCCGCTGAGTTCGTAGCAACGCCATTAGTAAAATCCCGTCGCTAAGCCGTTGCTCTAGGTCATCAGCAACGACTTTCGATAAACTTTTAGCAACGGCTTTCCCACAGACGGCCATGGGAAAACCGTTGCTAATGATGTGAACCTGGTAACGAAAAAATTTAAAATTTAAAATTTCCATTGATACATTGATACATTATCTGATACATAACTCACACACCCATACACTCATACACACATTCATTCACACATCACAAATACACCAAGATATACATCAAAATAATTATATTTATATTGAAAATTATCCACAATAGTATAAAAACTATTCAAATACAAAATTGAAGTATCAATATCCAAACAAAATAAATTAAACAAGTCCAATATCTCAGTAACAAAGTCAATATAAAAAAAATCTCACGATGACGATGGAGGATGGTCTGGATCATATAGCGGGGTCTGGAGTGCTTGAGTGTACACCGGCGTGGACTGACTCGATGACGATGGATTAGATGATGCCGAAGAGATGCCTGCTTCGGGATGACCTGACATGTTGCGTAGCGTAGCATGCATCTCCGCCATCATCTGACTTTGACGCGCGACCATCTCCTCTAGAGTCCTTATTCTGCTACTATGATCATAACTGGATCTAGAGGTGGACGGCCGCTCACCAGCGACCGGAGGGGTCGGTGCCCCAAGTGGCCCTAGTACGGCTCGCACATGACCACTATCTGCAAAGCCATATACACGGCCATGGTCCCAGCCACCTGCGGCCTCGACCCACGTTGCTGCGTCAAAGTCCTCGGGGGTGCCCCCGCGCTGCACCACCGTCTGGCTGTAGGTCTCCTACTCGAGTTTGATTTTTTGTTTAATATTTATCATAAAACTTAAATTATAAATATATAATGAATAATTTAAACAAATATATAATTACCATAATGTATGCAGCGCGGTTGTCGATGTACTCCCCCGTCCCATGTGCTCGACGGTGAGTCCGCTCAAACACCGCCATCGGGGAGGGTTGCTGGACAGTCACGTCATCCGACACCGTCGTCTACATTTACAAAACAAATACATTAATTAGTACACATAGTAACAAATAAAATATATAATTAAAAGGTATACTTAACATACGGTTCACGTGCACTGCAAATGAAACAGAGCCGCCGGTGTGACGCGCTGCTCCCCCCGACATGCGATTTATAGCCGCATTCCGAGAAACCTCCTACCATTGATCCGTCGACCATATTCCCACGAGCTGGTCCCATATATCCGGAGTAATCCAATCTGGGCCGTATCCCCGAGTCTCCGCGATGTTAGTGATCCCAGCTCGTGCCATCGCCTGGGACCGAGCCTGCCCCAGCTGCCCGTTGTACCTCGCACGGGAAATAGCCTCCCAGGCAGCGTAAATGAATGGCCTCTGGTCCTCGGCCCATGTAAAGCGAGCCTGTAAAATAATAATATCAGTACCAATATTAATCATCATGCATGTAAAAAAAAATAATACGTGCCTCAAACTCGCGCCATAACATGTCGATGTGCTCGCTAGGCACGTGAGACCACGTAGGCCATGCCCCGTGCATGTATCGTCGAATAGTAGAAGAAATTCTCCTTGGCACTTCTTCTTGCTCGAACCTGCACAACAAAAATAAATTTTAATATTATATTATGATATAATGAATTTATAATAATTCATAATTCATGATATATTACCGCTCCCCAATCACGCTAATAAATCTATGTGACTCTGTGGCTGGTGGATGCTGCCACCTGTTCGGCCCGCGTGGCCGCCTGCGTTTAGATGTACTAGCCCCAGTAGTATCATCGGCAGGAGGATCAACAACAGGAGAATCAGCAGCATGAGTAAGTGCTGGAGTCTCACCGATCGGAGACTCCGAAGCTCTCTTGCGACGATAACCATAACTAGACATATCTGTCGAATAGATATATAATCAGATTATTGTATAAATAGTAGATATATATTTAATAAAATATATACTTTACAATTATTCCTCATCATCTGAATAATAGTCTCTGAATTCTTCCTCTTCTTCCTCTTCTTCATCTTCTTCATCTCCAGCTTCCTCAATTTCATGATCGTCATCATCAGCATATTCAACTTCTAATTGAATTGACGTTGTGTCTGCATCCTCGAGTATTGGAATAATACGATCTACAGCAGGAGGATCATCTTCTTGATAGAAACCATGTGTCATATCAGGTATCAGCTCATTTTCTCCTACTATCGGATCAATTTTTCCTCTACCTTTTGTCTTACAGACTACACGCCAATCTGCTCTATCTTTATTTCGAGCCGGATACTTCGCGTAATATACTTGTTCGGCTTGTGATGCCAATATAAAAGGCTCATTTGCTGCCAATTTCGATTTGTAATTAACCTCAACAAGTTTGTATTTTGGATGAACTTTCATGCCCCTTTCTGTTGTATCGAACCAATGACATCTAAATAGGATAACTAATTTTGAGCCGAAGTAGTGCAACTCTATCACTTCTTCCACCAGTCCATAAAAATCCATATCACATTCAACATAGGTTGTCCCTTTCACGCAGACCCCAGCATTCATCGTCTTCTTTGTAAATGCATATTCAACCGTGTGAAATTTATACCCATTAACAAAATATCCGCTATAGCACGACACAAGTCGCGACGGTCCACTAACAAACTCAAATATTCTTTCATCTATTTCAGCTCTGTGATCTTTGCTGTAAGTCTGAATCCAAGTAGGGAAATCACGATTCCGTAATCTCTCCAATTCTTGATCGTTGTGAATAGAGTATTTTTGCACCATCTCAAAGTCAAATATTTCAATGAATTATTCAATCTCTGGACAATTGAGTAATACATACAAGTGTGTCAAATGATACTCTTCATCGCTTAAGTGTCGAGATGGACGAGAACCAAAAGCACGACCAGAGTGACAAAATATATTTAAACGTCCATCTGAATGTCGAACACCCCCATCGTCGTTACGTGGAAGACGATCAAATCTTGTCTGTATTGTCGATTCAAAGTAAAATGAGCAGAATGTTGAAATTTCTTGGATGATATACGATTCAGATATTGATCCTTCAACAGCTGCGGTGTTCTTTAATTTTTTCTTCAGACGGTTCATGTATCTTTCAAATAAGTACATCCACTGATATTGAACGGGGCCACCAACTAGTTCCTCGTATGCCAAGTGTATGAGTAGATGCTCCATCGAGTCAAAAAATGCAGGAGGAAAAAACTGCTCCAGCTTACATATGATTTCAACAATATTATTTTCAAGTGTTGACATATCTTCGACTCGAAGGACATTTGCACAGATGTTTCTAAAAAACATACTTAATTCAGTCAACGGACCCCAAATATTATCAGGTAGAAGATCTCGAAATGCGATCGGAAGTAATCTCTGTATGAATACATGACAATCATGGCTCTTCATCCCTGATATTTTGCAATCATCGACGTTCACACATCGAGATAAGTTTGAAGCATATCCATCGGGTAATCTGAGTTCTTTTACCCATTGACAAACATCTTTGATCTGTTGTTTATTTAACACATATAGGGCCTCCGGTTTCAGATATCGTCTGTTTACCTCTTGTAACTCCAACTCTGGTCTTTTACAAAGTATTTTCAGATCATGTCGGACTTTGACATTATCTTTTGTTTTTCTGGAAATATCCATCAAAGTGTTGGAAATATTATCAAACATATTTTTTTCAATGTGCATGACATCTAAATTATGTCGAATCAATAATGAACTCCAATAGGGCAATTCCCAAAAGATACTTTTTTTCACCCAGTTATGTGTTTGGCCAAAACCTGACACTCTTTCATTGCGACCAAATACTATATCTGGAAGTGCTTAAACACGTGCTAACATTTGTTCACCAGACAACATCGGTGGTGGCCCATCTCTTTCGACTCTGCCCTTAGTAAATTTATTACGATTCCTTCGATACTGATGATTAACCTGTAGGAATCGACGATGACAATCAAAGAATGAGATTTTTCGTCCGTTCTGAAGACTGATTGATTTAGAGTGTTCCATACAATACGAACAAGAGAGTCGGCCGTGAGTGCTCCAACCAGACAACATGTCGTACGCCGGGAAATTATTGATTGTCTACAAGACCGCGGCCTTTAAATTGAAGTTTTGCTTCCGATGACAATCATAAGTGACAGCTCCCTCAGTCCACAATGTTTTCAATTCATCTATCAAGGGTCTGAGAAATATGTCAATTTCTTTTCGCGGACCCTTAGGACCCGGAATAATCATCGAAAGATAAATAAATTCATCTTTCATGCACATTGACGGTGGCAAATTATAAACTGTCAGCAGCACTGGCCAAACTGAATAAGGAGTTGCAGAATGTCCAAACGGATTAAAACCATCTGTGCACAATCCCAGTCTGATATTTCTAGTCTCCCTAGCAAATGAAGGATAACATGTATCCAAATGTTTCCATGCTTCACTGTCAGATGGATGAGTCATTACTGTATCATCACGACTTCTTGCATGCCAACTCATGTAGGGGGCTGTCTTTTCCGACATGAATAATTTTTGAAGCCTCGGTGTTAGTGGAAAATATCGAAGCACCTTAAACGGGATATTTTTCTGTCGGACCGATTTCTTCTCCTTGTAACGAGGATGTTGACATACAGGGCATTTATCCAACTGCACATTTTCTTTAAAATATAAAATGCAGTTATTTTGGCACGTGTGTATTTTTTCGTACCAAAGTCCCAATTTTCTCATTAGCTTTTTAGTCTTATAAAAAGTTGGCTCAAACTTGTTATCAGTAGGCATCATTCCATTAATGAATCCAGCAATCTGATCATACGCAACTCCGCTGATATTACAATCGGCCTTGATGTTTAAGAGCTGTGTCATTGCTGAAAACCTAGTGTATTTAGGACAATTCTCATACAAATGTTCATCGGCAGCTTTCAACATCTCGTAAAATTCTGCAGCTTCTTTATTCGGTAATTCAATCTCTACCGCAGTTTATACTTCTGTGATATCAACCGCTGTAGTATCTGGTGGGACTGATGTCTGAAGAACTGACCGATCAACATTATAATTCAGGTGGAATTGACCCCCAAGACTATCAAGTATCATAGTTCTATAGCATTACATTGACTGGATGAAGAAGCACCAGCAGAGGAAGATTCACCATATGTCTGAACGACAAGATTGCTCGACGTCCCGACTTCGCGTGACTCCCCGTGACAAGTCCATAGAAAATATCTTGGTGCAAATCCTTTGGTATATAGATGCAGAGTGACAGTCTCCCGATCCAAAAATCGTCCATTCGAACACATGCAGCACGGACATCGGATTTGATCACCGATGCTAACGAAATTCCGATTCGAATAGGCGAAATTTAGGAAGTACGTTACGCCTAATCGAAACTCATTTGTTAAAGCTCCACGATCAAGACGTCGGTACATCCAACTTCGATCAGCCGACATGATTCTGTCAATCAATGACAATTTCTTTGGTTAATGTCTTTAGGTGAGATTGTCATATTCCATTCAGGATTTATGTTATTTATATTGCACTAAGTACTTATTTTAACCGCTAACTTTATTCTAAATTTTGGCATCATCTCCCTACAGTTCTCCGAATACACATATCATCTGGGCGCGTATCGGAGAACAAGAGAGATGTTGCCGAAATTTAGAATAATTAGTTAATAGTTAAAATAAGAACGTAAGTGCAGTACAAACAACTATATTCCCAAATTGTCAAATCAGGGACAATTCAAGAATTGTACGTCGTATAAAAGATCATCTACTTCTTTTACGCGGACATACAATCCCCGAACGGATCTAAGGTTTTGCTAAATCATATCTGACTCGTCGATGCGAACGTGAAACATATCAACTCGTCGGATGGATGATTATTTTCTAAATGTTTCAGCAAGAGTCCAAAGTGGACGATTCCGGCGCGCGTCCGAAGTGGACGATTCCGAAATTAATCTAAACCCTAATAATTAATCTAAAAAATTAAACAATTAATCTAAATAATTAATTAACATATATAAAAAAATTAAAAAATATATAAATATGCAATTTTCGGCGCCGGCGTACAGTGTCCAGACAGAGTGTCCGGTCACTGTAAAAGCTCCGGCGGCGGCCATCGGCCGACCGCCGCCGGCCGAAACCCTAAAAATAGGGTTTCAGTCGGATTTCCCGTCGGCCGCAACGGGGAGAGACGGCCGGACGACGATGATTACCTGAAATCGGCGATCAAGGACGGACGACAGTGTCGGCAGCGGCAGCTCGGCGTCGTCGGTGTCGGCAGCGACGGTGAGAGACGGGAGGAGGAGGCGGCGGCGGCAACAACGGGAGGAAGAAGGGTCGGGCGCGATCTGCGACCTATATAAACTTATCAGCAACGGCTCACTCGCCCGTTAGAAAGCCGTTGCTAATAAGTTATCATCAGCAACGGCTCACTTGTCTGTTAGAAAGCCGTTGCTGATAATTTAATCATCAGCAATGGCTCGCGTGTCCGTTACAACGTCGTTGCAGATATAGCATATCTGCAACGGCTTGAGCGGCCGTTGCTGATAGCCGTTGCTGAAGACTCAATTTCTAGTAGTGGAATTTTAGGGCGATTTTCGAGTTTTCATGTTTTTGGGTTCGGGTTTGGTTTTTGGGTTCTTATGCATCATCATTAGGATTTATAACATAAACTAGACACCCTAAATCTAAACTCTAACTTTTCGAAGAATCCCGAGTGTCGACGAGAGTCCTTGCCGATTTCTTTGATTTTTTTGATCGCGGACGTCGTGCGCTAACCGACTTGGAACCTGAAAGATTTCTCAATGAAACATTAGTTCTATATTTGTTATCATCAAAATCGAGATTAATTAAGACCAATGTAGAAAACCTTAGACAAACAGACCCGTTTAGCTCGATAACAAAAAAATAAAATCGGGTTATCGGGCCCAAATCGTGCTCGGATCGTGCTATTAGGCCTGAGTCGTGCCATTATAGCTGGGCTATCGGGCTCATATCATGCTATTGGGCTAATTCGGGCCCGATAACCCGATATTTTTTTTATAATGTACAAAATTTCTTTCGGGTTATCGGGCTGGGCTAGGCCTACACCGCCTAGCTCGGCCCGACCAGATAATTTTTTTGGGCTTATCGGGTGGCACAAGGGCGGCGCGAGCGCGAGCACGAGTCATAAATTTATTGTAGATTTATAGGGTGAAGATTTTAAAATAATAAAAATAAATTGATGAGATTTTATATCGATGAATAATTAAAATGTAAATATATATATATATATATATGCTTTAAGTTATTAATATATATATATATATTATTTAGTCTATTAAAATATTTTTATTTTTTCGTTTGATCTCTTATTTTATCTTTAATCCATATCAGCATTGACACTTAACAGTAAAAATTAACAGATGAATCAAACAGTAACGAAGATAATTTTTGAGATACTAAATGAAATTTTCTTGAAAATAAGAGATGAAATAAAAAAAATATAATATTTTGAAGGACCAAAAATATAATTAAGCCGTAACTGAAATTTATATACCTCTTTTCCGTTGATTAGCCTTTCACACTCCAATCCGGTATAAACGTTGCGTTTCGGCCTCCGTTACAAACCTTTTTTTTGTTGCGTATCTCCGGCCCGAAGCTTTACGAGCGAATCACGCTTCTCAAGCAAACATGCTTATCGATGTCGTTCTCTCACCTTCCAAAAGATCCGCGCATTTCCGATTTTCCCCTCCGAAAGAGAAAGGGAAGGCGAGGTGTGGGTGCGGCGAAGCAGCACTCAGTGGGTAAGCCGATACTTAGTTGCCAAGCTAGCTTTTTTATCACCACACACACTCACCTTTTTCACTTTTCATCAGCTCCTGCCGCGATCACTATACTCCTCGCCTCGCCCGAAGCAAGTCGCAGCTGATCCAGGAAAACCAAAACTTTTTTTAAGAAGTGTCAAGTACGTCGTCCTCCCTCTGTGATTCTTCTTTTTCTTTAGTTTTTATAGGTTGATATTTTTTCTTGAGCTTCGTATGTGGTATGATCTGTCTTTAGTTGGATGATTTAGGTTTTAAATTGTTTCTGCACCCAGTGAATGATTTTAGTTCTTGGAGATTTCATATCATTATGTTGTTGCTTCATGGTATATAGTATTTGCTAGTCATCACGAAAAAACAAGGGAGATATGGTAATAGGGGGATATTGGATTTTGTTATCAAGTTAAATAGGATATGATGATCTATATATGTTTATATTTATTGCTTCGGATTCTATGAATATATTTTGGTTGAAGGAGATAATCCTTTGTTGGTTAATTAAAGAGGTAAACAAGACCTTTAGATTATCCGTCTTGGTAGAGCGTTTGAACTTTCTTTTAGGTATTATGTAGATTATCCGTCTTTTCTCCGAATGCGCTTTCACTTCATCTGGATGGGCTTATTTCCTCTCGGGTCTACATATTCCGTTCTTTTATATCTTCACACCCGCTCATTGCTCTAGAAACTGCTCGAGTTCTTCTCTCTTCCCATGCAAATTGAAGCTGAGTTTGATATGGTGTTGGTTCATATGGTATGAGCGCAACTCGCGGATATTCGAAGAGCGACGATCTCCCTCTCAATCATTGGCTGCTGCGGCTGCAAGTTACTTTGTTTGTTGTATCAAATGTCTTTCCTGACATTATGTTGTAGGCCTATGGCCATACTATATTTTCGATTTTAGACTTATTTTTTACCCCTTCTCCCCCATCACCCGCAATCTTTTCAACTCTCTTGAATAAGATTCCAGGTATTCACAGTTAAAAAAGAAGAAGGTATTATGTAGATTGTTACTTCCCCACGAGAAACATAAACAACTGTTTTCACAATTCTTATTTACAATAGAAAATGGTGGATTTTTAGTCTTGGACAAAAAGTTTGGTAAATGATTCGCCAGTTAAACTTTAATTGAAGAGTTCTTCATGCTATTTTGCTTTTTATTTTTTGCTTTCCACTGGGATTTGCCATTCCTATCATTTCTTCTTCTTCTTTTTTGGTTACTGCAAAAGTATGTAAATAAGGTAACGTATGCCCTTAAATTCATGACAGGAGTTGGGGGCCTTTAATAGGTAAATGAACTGCTTTCAATTTTCTAATGGAGAAAAGCTGATGGCTTGGACTAGGAAGTCTGGGTCCACTATGTCTGATAGTAGTAGTAGATCGACAGATCGTGAGAAGAGAAGAACAGAAACTAACTCTAATTTATCATCGGATATGAGTACTTTTTCTCGTGGAAGTTCTCGGTTCCCTAGTTTGTCTCAGAGGCCAAACAATCTCAGAGTATTCACTTTTAAAGAACTGAGAAATGCTACGAAGAACTTCAGCCGGATGCTAATGATTGGAGAAGGTGGTTTTGGTTGTGTTTTTAAGGGTACAATCCAGAATCCTAAAGATCCAAGTACAAACATTGATGTTGCCATAAAACAGTTGAACCGCGGAGGCTCGCAGGTAAGCTATCCTAGCAATGCACTAAAAGCAACCAATTAACATAGTCATGATTTTGGAATCTGACATATAATCAATTTGCTTCCCAGGGACATAAGGAATGGTTAACTGAAGTGGATGTTCTTGCTGTAGTTGAGCATCCTAATCTTGTTAAACTAATTGGATATTGTGCTGAAGATGATGAAAGAGGAATCCAGCGACTTCTTGTGTATGAGTTTATGCCTAATAGAAGTGTAGAAGATCATTTATCAAATCGGTCAACTACACCTCTATCATGGCCCATCAGACTTAGAATAGCTCTTGATGCTGCTCATGGCTTGACATACCTGCATGAAGGAGGAGATTTTCAGGTATTCTGTATTCCTTCACTCCAACTTTTATTTTTCTGAAATTGAACTATTATAGCATTCAGCTTCTTTATTCTCCAGCAGAATGGCACAACTTTATGTTCTTGTTTATTCGAGTTGCTTTAATCGAGTTGTTATTTCTTTTTTTGAGGGGAATCTTTTGACAAAGAGAAGTTTGTAGATTCTCAGACATAAAAAATTCTTTTTTCAGTTTGTTTACAATGTTTTCTATTCTCCTCTACTAAAGTCTTTATGGTGCAAGCTGCATCATGTATATTGTAAGTTGGTTAAAATTGTTATTAATTTGATTGGGCAACCAATTTATAAACGCTTAAGTAATTAGGAAATGATTCAATCTATATACTCATGGGTTATGCTAAATATGATTAACTTGGCCACTGCAACAGTTCATTGATAATAAATGCATAGTGTGTGCAGATAATTTTTCGAGATTTAAAGACATCTAACATTCTCTTGGATGAGCACTGGAATGCAAAATTGTCGGACTTTGGGTTGGCTAGAGAAGGACCAGCAGATGATTGCAGTCATGTTTCAACAGTGGTATTTAAAGTTTGATAACAGTTACATATTCAAAAAGTGCTTTGAATTTAACATGAATGTCCTCAAAAATAAACAACAGGTTATTGGAACGATGGGGTACGCATCTCCAGAATACATCCAAACTGGGCATCTTACTGCCAAGACTGACATCTGGAGCTATGGCATTGTTCTATATGAGCTGATCACTGGCCGGAAAGTAATTGACAGAAACCGTCCAAAGAAAGAGCAGGATCTTTTGGAGTGGATCAAACCATATATCTCAGATGCCAAAAAGTTTCATGTGATTGTAGATCCAAGGATAGACGCAGATTACTCTTTAGAACAAGCGATGAAATTAGCTGCTGTTGCAAACAAGTGTCTCATGCGAAGCCCAAAGTTAAGGCCAAAGATGAGTCAGGTGTCAGAGATGGTGGAAAGGATTGTACAAGAGGCCGAGATTGGAATCCCTCAACACCATCTGAATCATTTTCAGGAGCAAAAAAGTTGTAGAGAAAGAGAAGGCAGAGGAGTCGAGTTGAAGAGAAGCATTAGCGCTTTGAAGCTGGAAGAAGGGAGGTGGTTTACATGGCACAGATGGCCGCTAAAGCTTTTGAGAGCTCAGTGACGGTAGAAATATGGCAGCTAAAACTAGGAACACTCCTGCATCTAGCTTCCTCCATTGATCCAATGAAACAGTACTATATGAATGAATAGGTAGATGATGATTCTGGTACTTGCAGGTATAGTATTGTTTTTGGTTTGTATATGGCAATAAGCAATAATAGGCTTCTGTATATATTGAAGAAGTTCCATAATTAGGTAGAAATTTATATAACCGTTGACAAAAACAGGTGAGACTTTCTCACTCTTGCGTTCCTGATAAAAAGATGAGTTCATGTTTTGCTTCCAAATCAAACGTATACTATTATCTTTGTAATTATCAGTATTATCCTTTGCGACTGCAATCTTATGCTTCTTTGAATCTTTGGGCATGTTACTGATGGTTGTGAAAATAATGAACAAAACTATGCAAAAGCATGTGGATTTTTTTTTTCTTATATGCGCGCATAAAAGAATTAATAGATCAAGAATCTTGATTACTTTTTTCATCTCAAAGGAATTATATGAGTTAAAGTTTTAATATTTGATATTTAATTTTTCACGCCGAGATTGTGACCATGAAAAGCAGCACGAAAATATGAGTTTTAATTTTTTACTCTATTTTTGATGGAGTTATTGTGTAAATAAATTTAATCCAGTTGCTAAAGACGTACAACCTATACATAATACAAGCAAACATCATCCACAGAAAGTGGGAACAGATTTAGCTTCTATATCCAGCTTATCAGATCAGCCAATGAACAAATGCCATCTGTGTGGCACATCGATCCACAGAATCCATCACTCGCAATCTTGCAACCCCACTTGCAGGTTTGCTTGCACAGTACTGAAAACCTCGTCCTTACTCATCTACCAGCTTTTTCTCCCCGATTTTTTTTAGCTCTTTCAGTCGCATAGGAATTTTGGCTTCGTCACGACATCACCTGAAGATTTATCTGCAAACTATTTGAATGGCAACTGGAACGAGGTTCCTTCATCCATCGCTTCCTCCCAAGCAAACAAGAACCTGCCTCAAGAACTCTTCTTGTCCCGGTTGGCATCAATTCCTCTAACTTATTCTAATTTTTTGCTTCTTTCACCTTTAGGTGTTGATACTGATGTCATTTTGAGTACTTGCTTCTTCTTCCCCAATTTGATGCCCTTAGTGCATAATTCAGAGGGTTAATGTTTTCAACTGATATTTTTGTTATTAGCGGTCTGTATTCCTCCAAAAATGATAGTCAACCATGTTGTTTTAGGCCAATTGCCACTGATTTCATCACAGTTGAAAACTGTAAGCTCTTAGTCACATATTCAAAATGTGATGTGTTTTCGTGCTCCAAGAATTCCCTTGCAAGAAGGAATCTCATTGAAGTATTGAACAAATGTTAGGTTGTTTCTCATTCATTGGTAGTCCCATACCACAATGATCTCTGTCTGCTTTGTGTAACCAGGGAAACTATTACATTTTCAAGTTTAATCAAATATTTGTTTGTTATGCAGTGGCAATGCTACATGATCAAGCTATTAGGACAGTTTGCTTTGTGCCTGCTGCAACGATGGTGCATCCTTCTGCTGAGTCTGTTATTTCAAAGGACCGCGATGATGTTTGCAAAACGAATTCTTTTAAGACGGAAGAAAACAGCACTGAGGTAAATGTTTATTTGACCCTATGATTCAACACCATCTTCCATTTCAATTTGTACCATGCAAATAAACAGCACATTTGATGTAAGCTCATTCTTTATAAACAGCAAGCAAATGTCAGAATTGCATTAGCTGAAGAGTATGATTTTGACCAGTACCAAAGGCAATTTGAAAAGCAAATGCTTTATCATCTGGACTCATGGTATCGGTGAGAGAATCTAGGGTTCACCTTCTTGATGTAACTGTTGCTTGTATGCTAATTTGGCAGCACCAATTTCCTTTTTCTGATAATTTCTGTTTCCGTTTACATTTTAGATTCCCATCTTTCTACTCCGAGGAAAAATCTCTGTTAGTGATGCCCATAGAACAAGTAGAAAATGCTAGCTCTAGTGAAGACAAGACAATGCAGCCAGCATGCTGTCCAAACTTTGTCAAACCGATGGATGCTCTTGTCCTTGCTATGAAAGCTGAAACGGAATCAAGAGAAGCTGCATTATTACCAAAAAAATCTAATCTCTTAGGAGAAGAGTTTGATGAATGCCATACTCCTATGTTTGTTTCTCGAGATGTCTATCCTTCTTCCTTGATGAATAGCATGAAACCTGATCTTGTTTAGACTTTAAACAAAATTTCATCTTGATCTTTGCTTATGGCAGATCGACCAAAGGGATTATCATCAGATCAAAGCGACTGTTGGAGAGGCAGTCCAAGAAACGCAAGGTTCCTAAAAATCTCAAGAATTATGTCTACAAGAGCACTAGATTGCCATCTAGAATAAGCAAGAAGATCGATAAAACTCTTGATTCAAATGATCCACTTAGACTATTTTTACGGGATCCAGAGACAAAGCAGCTTCTAACAGTTAAAGAGGAACAAGAATTATTTACCCAAGTACAGGCATGTCTTGCACCATTCTTTTGCTGAAAGCTTTACTTTTGTTCACTTGTTTTGAGAGGAGTGTTTCTTCACACATGATGTTCAGTTTCCCCTCCTAACAGGATCTTATGAGATTGGAAGAAGTTCAGCAGAAGTTCCAAGTTCAATTTAATCGTGAACCAACATTGACTGAGTGGGCTGAAGCAGTTGGAATGAGCTGCCAAACTCTGCACTCCTGCCTTTCTGCTGGGAGACGCAGCCGGGAGAAGATGATTTATGCTAATTTCCGTCTTGTTGTACATTTGGCTAGACAATATGAAGGGAGGGGCCTTGAATTACAAGATCTACTGCAGGTTGGCTGTCCTTCCATACGTTTTATTAAACAAAATTTCTCCTTTTCTGACTAATAAACATTACTTATCTTAGAGTTGCTTCTCTTTTTTGTTCCATGTGTATTCTGCAGTAAAAGCAATCAATTACTGATGCAATTTTGCCTCGTGAGACTACAAACAACATTTTGCAATTCTTCTTTCAAGGAATATGTTTGGAGTTTAAGAAGTGGAGAGAATAGGAAGCATTAACTTGTCACAAAAAGAAATAATAGTCAACATTAAGATAGCGAGGGAAGTTAGAATTTGTTTTGTTACATAGTGTTACAGAATCTTGTCATACTCTGTGGATATGGTAAACCTTATCTGTTCTTCAAAACCTTCATTAACTGGAACCTTCGTGTCATTTTCAATCTCTCTTTAAGGCTGCATGTATTTTGTTTCTTTCTTTTCCCTTTGCATAACCAGTCCTTGTTATTCCTTCATCTAAAAAAGATTTGTATTATTGTAGGAGGGAAGCAGAGGTCTGATGAAGAGTTTTGAGAAGTTCAAGCCAAAAGCTGGCTGCAAATTTTCAACTTATGCTTATTGGTGGATAAGACAATTCATTAGGAAAGCCATATTTCGCAATTCGCGACTCATTCGGCTAACGGTATGAAACCTGCCTTGCTAGTTCAACTTGTTTCTTGCTTGAAAGTTGAAACAATAAAAAAAATCAGACATCTTTTGAAGCCACAAGCAATGCTTCTTTTAACTAGATTGTCTCCTTTAACTGAAAGGAAAATTCTTACAAAGAATAATCTTGGTTAAAGTATGCCGTGTTGAAATTGAATACTACTATTTCAACTAATTCACTGCAAATTAGTCTGTGCAAGAAGATAAGGACATTAGTAGAGCTTTTCTTTTCCTTCACCAACAGCTCGTTCCAATTATTACTTCATTGCTTTGAGTTGACTGAAGTAATTATAGTGACATGTTTTCTCCTACCTAGAAACATAAATCATCTTCTTTTTATATTTACCATAAAAATGTTTTACCTTGGCAATGAGAAGGGCCGTTCATCTCGATCCACTGTTTCCCTAAAAAATGTGTTGTTTATAAACTTCAAATTTCATATCATGCATGTAGGACACTGTTTTTGCTTTCCTAAAGGAGATAAAATATGCAAGGAGATTGTGCATTCAAGATGGCCATCTCCCGACAAACGAAGAGATTGCAGAGAGGGTTGGCATCACAGCTAAGAAATTGGAAAAACTGCTACTAGTCTCTAGGGACCCAGTATCGATTCACCAACGCATTTGGCAGGATATCACTTTTCAAGTAAGTTCATCAACTTCATGAGATTTCTGTCTTCAATTATTAGAAATCAGATGCATAATATGTATCTATGTGATTGTTGGCATATTAATCAAATCCAAATCAAATATCTTACAAGCAAAATTAATAATGCTTGCTCTTTTAATTAAATTTTATCGTGAGTGGTTATTCACACTCAATACTCAGGAAATCACACCAGATCCTGCAGTTGACAATCAAGAGCTTATCATAGCCAAGAAGTTGATGAGGCAGCATCTGGACTGCCTTCTTAAGAATCTGAAGCCTAGGGAAAGGCAGATAATCCAGTACCGCTTCGGAATATTCGACAATAAGCCGAAGACTTTAACGGATATCGGCAAGATATACGGCCTGTCAAAGGAAAGGGTGCGGCAGCTGGAGAGCCGAGCTTTGAGCAAGTTGAAGGAGTTCCTTACAAGTGAAGGGCTGGAGGTGTATCAAGAATTGCTTGTGTGAGTGCAAGCCTCATTGTCATTGCCACACCAGTATTCATTGTCATTGCAATTGTTTGTGATCAAATTTACCTCTTTTTTAGTTACTTTTCTGTATGTTCTATTGCAGTGCATACTGTACATATTTACATACAGTTTCACCAAAGTTGGTTCTGATAGACTCACTCTATACTGAATGAGGTAAATAGATGATTTTTTTCTGAAATAGAACACGCATAAAATAACAGTAAATTGTGTTCTTAGGATGCCTAAAATATATAATAATTGCTCAACCAATATTTTCATTTTTTTACTGCCAAATTGTCCACTTCTGACACGTTGGCAAATCTAATTTTCCAGCTATGTTCCTTAAATCCAAACATGTGGCCTCATTCCAGTTCAGAAGAATAATTCAAGTTCATCGATCGGATCGTGTCAAGCTTTTCAATTATTTTTTATTTTTAATCAAATTATATTTACACGTTTTTACGTAAAGATTAAGCCCAATAATTGGCAAAGATTGGAAGCAGAATTCGATTTGTATTCCTGGATATGAGGACAAAATACGTCCCGATACGTTATCTTGTTTAAATCCCGTTAAAGCGTCCCGTTTTATTCATAATGATATTCCCGGTTCGACACTCGGTACTTTCGTTGTTTTATTTACCGCTTCATGCCCTAATAAAAGGCAAAAAAAATAAGGAATAAAAACGGAAAAAAAAGGAAGCTAGAGGAGAACCGGTGGTCTTCAACTCTTCGTCAGCCACCGCCGCCCACCGGAGGCCCTAACACAGACAATTCCACGGCATCACCCGCCGCGGGCTGAGACAGCGACGGTACGTCTTCTTTACTTTCCCTTTTCTCCTTTCTTGCTGCTCCTGATCGGGCCTGTTCTCTCGGTATCCTCGCCTTCTTCTCCTATTGGAATCGCTTCGTCCTGAGATCTTGTGCTCCCATCCGTTCAGATCGAGGGCGTATTTCGACGGGTTGGTGGAGGGTGGAAGCGGGGGTCGAAGAACGTTCCCTTTCGCCTATTTGTTTCCTTTTACGTGGAGCCATCTGCTATCTGCTTTGGGATTGATATTGCTAGTGTTGCGCGCTTAGCCCTTGAATCAGTGACTGATCCTTCTGGAATTTAAGTTGGTAATTTTTTATTTCGCATTCGTATGCTACCGAGAAAAAAATCAGGTTCTTTAATAACTTATTGGAGAAAGGAATTTGTTCAAGTATTTCTACAATGAGAAGCCTCATAGTTGTTCGAGTAGATAGTGCCTATGAAGTAATTTTCCGGATTCAGCTTAGTTTCTATTGCCAGAATGATAGGACTGAATAATAATCCCTTAGCTAAGGCGATTTCAAGTTTTGGATTGTATTGTGGCTATCACTCCCTACATTCAACTTGTTAATGACGAAGATGACTATCTTAATTAAAGCTTTAAAACTTTCTACTGTTTTCAGCAAGGTATCTAACATTCCTATAGATATTCTTCCTTGAGTATATATGCCTATCATGTTACGAAATAGTGTTGTGGATGCTGCATCAACCTCGAGTTGTTGGCTTCATCCTTTGCATTAATCATTTTTTCCTAAACCCATGGTTAATTTGCTTGTCTAAAGTTACCAAATTTCATAATTGGTTATATATATACTAACACAAATATTCAAGTTAAATTTTTATGGGATCTAATGAACATTGATAAGGGTTGCACATGAACCATGATCTAAGTAGTCAGTGATGCTCTACTTCTAAGATTCTGATTTGTTTATGCTACCAAAGAATGCTAATTGATAAAGAAATGGTGTATGTAGAAATTTTAGCTATAATCTTGTATATAGTATCCTGAACAAACAGTTCAACCTGAAGAAATAGGAGCTAAATAATTCTGTTCACAACCTGTACTAAGATAAATGCTCCACGATATGTTGTAATGAAGAATTATCACAATCAAATGCCTGGCGGACCTAGAAGGGGGGATGGTGGGGGCCGCCGCCCCACCTAAAATAATTCTGTATATAATTTTATATATTAACCCCTTTGATTTATTTGATTTTTAGTGTAAATAAATGACCTTGCCCCCTAATTATAATTTCTGGTCCGTCATTGCATCCACAAAGCAATACTTAGTGGCCAAGGCGTAAGGCACTCACCTATATCATTGTGATAACAGACTTTAACTGCCAGTGATTGCTCATGTGTTGTGTAGAGCAAAAAGATGTGTCGGAGTATGCATCTTGGACTATAGACGATTTGTTTGTTGGGCCTATGCCAAGAAGAGAAATAAGGGTGTTGTCATCTGCAACAACTTGTTCAGCAGCACCTGAATGAAACTGCATTATTTTCATCTCAGAATTGTGTCAAATATGTGCAGATTCAGGCATCGATCATGTATGCCTATGAGATGGAAGGGGTGGATAAAAAGATACTCCAATACAAAGGGTTACTATTTATTAGCAAAAAAGAATTATGAATACTTGCAAGGAAGTTGGTGTTATGTTGTTGACTTGTTGGCAATTAAAACATTGAAATGTAAAATCCAGTATCCTGAGCTACACTCTCTTAGACTTGTGATAGTGCAAACAAATGGCATGTTGCAGGAACATACACAATCACTATGCAACTTTTAATCACTTATTGAACTAGTGAGTCATGATTTCCAAGAGCCTCCATGTTCCTGCACATGCTATGGCTTCATGGCTGCATTAGATTGGTGACCAGTCATGAGTCATATAACTATAAGGTATTTGTATCCTGATAATTCCTCATGGCCTTACACCTATAATCCTCGTTCCTGTCATGTTAACTTTAGTTATTAATTATTGTCAAATAATTTAAAATCTTTGTTGTTTATTACTATCTCTAGAACAGATTATTAAACAGATCTCCTTTTATAATGTGCCACATATGGTACATATCCATTTTTAGGTAAGGCAATGTGATCGTTATTTGAGTAAGGCTATTAATAGGAATCAGATAGATATAGTATTCAGAACTGGTTTGCATTTTGCGACACTCTTACAGGTGAAGTAAAGGTAGTTTATAGGCACTGAACTATAAAGGTTTCAGTTCTCTCTTTCGTTCATTGAATGTCAAAATGATTCCAGTACATATGTGAAGCACATTTCTATATAATCTGTCTTGATATAAATCATTAACTTTATGAAGTGACTTGCACTACAGAAACTACCTAACCATTATCTATTTAACTTGGACCAATTTGATGATTGACGATGAGCATCAAGACTCAGTTCTCAACGGTAGATGTCTTGTTTGAGGCTATTGATCAAGCACAATGGCAGCTGTCTTAGTTGAGGTTATTGATTTGTAGTCAAGCCTGTATTATTAATGGTAGATGTCTTAGTTGATGTTATTGATTATCAGGAGGGACTGGCTTGGTACTTTTGATGCTTGAACTAATTTATGCTAGTGCTACCTGCGTTGATCAAACCCAACAGCCCAGTGGTAGAATTGTTTTACATATATTATCTATCTTATTGGGTCTAGTTGAAGTCTATATTGTCCTCTTAAAAGTGGCCATCCTTATATTACACACTATAACCAATGCATTCAATTGTACTGTCAAACTATCTATCAAATCGTGGTTATTATTTAAATATTCTGTGTGCAATTGCTTCCAATTATATCATATTCATTATCTACATATGCTTTCCAGAACCATTTGGAACACCGATTAAAACATAACTAGCAATAACTATGGCACATAACTAATATAGAAATAGAATGCCAGATGATGTGTTGTGAAAGTTATAGAAGAGATTCCTCCTGAAATTTGCCCAAGAGTCAATGCCAACACATAATAGTGGAAAAAGGAGAGTGATGTTCAATAAATAGTGTCTTTCTTTATAGGTTTGGTTTCTTGCATATTAGGTGAATATTTAGTTAATCTCTGTTTGTTCCATGAGCTGATACTGTGCCTGGCAAATTAGTTGCCTTGACAAATAATTGTTGATTTTCCATTTTCTTCAATACCATTTTTCCAGTTGTTTTGACCTGGCTTCATAAGTTTTATGAAATCTTACTATCTGCTTTTATGACAACCCACCAAAAATTATCAAGTTGGCTCATCTGTCTTAAAAATATATATATATATTCTGGCAAAATATTGATGCATACTTGTTTATTTGTCAATCAGATTGTATCGTTATGAGTGTTACGACGAGAAAGTGATTTGGTATTAGATGGATCATAAAGAGATCCATCATTATTCAATAACTTTGATTTTTGTCTAGTAGCATTCTAGTGACATTCGGATGCCAGCTTCAGTTGTTATTGCATGGGTCTGATGCTGATATCTTTGATCCCGAGTTTCTATGAATATTCTGATTACATTCGCCATTCTTTGCTTCTGGCTGGCTTCAAATTGTGCTTGTTTGGTGATTAAAACACTTATGTTTAGCTTTACAAATTCTCTTCTTATAATTTCTGTTGTTATGATTATGCTTATATTTTTCATGGAAATTTTTCTATGGTGAACCATAAGCATAGTGAATTTATTTTCTCACAGGCTTACTAATATCACGATCCACCATAAGTCAGAATTCCCAAAACATGAATCGGTCACATGGAGATGATCATGTAAGTGCTAAACCTTAGTTACTTCAAGTGTACATTGATTGGCCTGTTTCTCCATTTCAAAGGAAAGTTCATGTTTGCAGGAGGGAGTCAGCGTTGTTGGTTTTGAAATTCCAGGATCACCTGTTTCAAGCTACAACAACCCCATACCAGGAAACGAAAATGAAGCTCGAGAACCTCCTCTTGTTCCTCCGCATCTGAGTCATCCCTTAATGAACTATCGATCCAACCAAGATGATCCGAGTACTCTCTTTTTGCCGCAAAATGTGATTCTAAATCACCTCTACCTTGAGAACCGAGAAGGCCCGAGATCTGTTTTAGCTATGGGGATTACCCACCGTTTCCGATCAAAATATGTTACCGTTGTGCTTTATAAGCCGGTTCAGAGAAGGTGAACTCAGTGATTGACTCATCTCTTTTATTAATGGACATTGCGTTAACATTCAGGAAAAGCTAACTCCCCTGTGATCAACTGACAAGTTAAATCCCACTCTACGACTTGAATTGAACTGATTCCGCTACAATCAGCTCCATAAGTTTTAGAATTTAGATGGAGTTCTCTGTTTCTTATAACTGAGATAGTATGATTGGCATGCTACTGAACTCTGAAGAGTTTCCTCGTGTATCTTGTGTAATTTTGAACTGTTAAGATGTTGCAGAATTCATGGTGTGCAAATTAACAGTTTAATCGAAGAACAAAGTCAACAAATGTGGATTTGACTTTAGAAAACAATCTGCTGAAAAATGTGTAGGATTTTCCTCGCAGATCATCCCCAAAATCAAACGGTGCAAATTCGACCATCCCATAAGAACTTGCCACCTCTTCTTTATCTTATTTGGTTAGTCTTGTGTCAAAAATGTCTGAAACTATGAACATTATATATTTATATTGGATTCGACCAGTGCAATCGGATTTTCAATTTTGCATCCTCAATTTGACCCAAGTTGACCTGAAACTATTAACTTATTACCGGGTTTAGGATTCGAAAAGCTACAATCCCAAAAGAGAGCCCATGGGTAGCTACGCAGTCCGTACCTACTTTTGCTACGCGACCCTTTTGGAAACTAACGAATCCAAAAGCTGGAGGTGAAACCGAAGCTCGCGCGACAAGTGACCGATGGCCGCCGATGCTCCGAAGGCCGCGGCCGCCACCGTCGTCGCCACCCATCCCTCCATCATCAGCCGGGTCGTCGCTCTTGACACTTCCGTCTCCCTCCGCATCCACTCCTTCTGCCTCCCGATACCCCGATTCCTCCTCAAAGCCCTCGAGATCTCCGGCGACGGACGCTTCTGGTTCCCCATCCTGATCGCCATCCTCCCCCTGTCCTCCGCCTCCGGCTTTCTCGCCGCCTATTCCCTCCTCCTTGGCCTCCTCCTTGGCTTCCTCCTTGACCTCCTTCTCGTTGGCCTCATCAAGCACCTCGTCCGCCGCCCCCGCCCCGTCTACAACAAGGGCATGCACCTTACCTTCGCCGTCGACCACTGGTCCTTCCCCAGCGGCCACTCTTCTCGCGTTTTCTTCATCGCCGTGTACCTGCACCTCTCCTCCGCTTCCCTCCGTCGCGTCCTCCTCTTCGATGGCCGCATTGCGCCCACGCGCCGCTGGATCGAGGGGTACTTCCACGGGGATCTGGCCGAGCTCCTGGTGTGGACAGTGTCGGCCTGGTCGATCTCCACGTCAGCTTCTCGTGTCCTTCTCGGTAGGCATTACGTTCTTGATGTTATTGCCGGAGCATGCTTGGGTATCTTGGAAGCTCTGATTGTGTTCAATTCTTTGCCTCTGTTGGGCGATAGGTTTCTTGCAATCTAATCATGAAAATTCCTCTTTTACACAATCGTACCAATTTATGTCTGTTCGTGCATGAATACTGAGTAGAACTAAAAAAGAAAGTTACTCATCAGTTTTTCAGCTTCTTGCTATCTTATTAAATGTTCAAAGTTTGCAATCATCCATCAGCTAACATCATTAGAGATGCTGTAACTGAGATGAAATCGAGATGAAGATGAATCAGATATAATGTACGAGCCTACGAGGCATTGTTGAGCACAGAAATTTGAATAAGTAGAATTGTGTGCTTATAATGTAAATGAATATATTTGGTCCTTTCCTAACAAATTAAGACTTATGAAAATTAGTCACCTATTATGGTCCTTTCCTAACAGTTTTTTTTCTGTCAATGCTTGCAAAAGTTTTTTTAAAAAGAACTAGTAAGTCAGTCTAGGAGTTGGACTTGAGCACTCACCTATACATAAAAGTGTTTAGAATATAAATGAGTAAGTTGGGTCTTTGCATTGAAGTGCAATTTTTTTCTGAAAATTGGTTACCTAAAAATGTGCATGGTCAGGGTGTGTATTTATTGCGCATGTGTGTGTCCTATATGTGTGCCTCATGTTCAAGGGGTCACTGGATCAAACTATACAATAACAAGCTACAAACTCCAAACTTTGGGGTCTCAACTAAGGTAATCTATATAGCATAATTGTTGCTTGACATATGTGTGTGTATATATATACACACATATACCTCTCTTTTGCTTGTTGTTGCAAATGATATGCAATTTGTATTGATTTGGTTGCTGTATATGGTTTTTTTTCACCAGATACATGACACAAACAAATGGACCTATTTCTTGGATCTACATAATCAAATATCCAGTTTAGGACTATCTAATTTTCCTTAAAGAGTATCTTCAATGTTGATACTAATTAATACTACACAGACATTGGATTTCTTGAACTGATCAGGAATAGGTCAACAAGGATTACCATGCAAACTGATCAGTTCCAACAATCCACTTCAAAGTACAGAATTATCTAGTAATTATAAACAAGACAATGAGGGTTACCATGTGAAGACTTAGACCCAACAAGCTAGCAGAACAACTATAAGATAAGAAAAATTCAAGGGATATGACTTCAAAGGATAGGTTTTGTTGTAAATGACTTTTCAAAGGATAGGAAAATTTTTAAGACATCTTGCATTTCAAAGTAATTTTTCAGATTGTGAAAACATAGGTCCCTTGTTATTTTCATGCTCCTTTAGGTGCTACTTAACCACAATATTATTTTTCTTATTTTTCATTCGGGTGAACATCTTCCACTTGTCTATAAGATACTATTGTTTCATCATCATCCAAGATGTCAAATTGTCAAGCCAATGTATTTTCTGCTTATTTGTACTTTTTGAGTGCTAATGGTGGAAGAAAGAATCTAGATATTATTTATGCTTAAGTTTCATGCTCTTGACTCTTAAGTCCCAAAAGATGCAAGGCATGCATGCATTTAACTTCTTTATTTTCACCTAGCCAATTATGAGCTGCTACATTCTCCATAATTGATACTTTGATACATCAATAATTTTAATTATTTCTTGAATTACTATGTCTTTGTTCTCATCTTTGCAAGGTCCTTGTTCATCTTCAAGCCTTGTTTTCTGTATTTTGTTTTAAGTATATCTGAGCTTGAATCTTGAGATACTTTAACATATACAAATTTTGGATTTTAAATTTTAAATTTGAGCTCTCCCAGACCAAGAAAATGAGTATCAGTTATCACTAACTCATATTTTGCACATGTGTACCTGAAGTGTTTCCAGCATGTAATAGTATTAATTCATTATCTTGATTAAATTGTACCAAAACAATAATCAAATTTTTGTTATTTACCATTAACCAATGACCCTCTTATGATTTTTAGTACTACGCATATGAACTGATCCGCATATATAAATTGTTATTATTCTTTATCTGCTTATTTTACACCAAAATATATCCTAGTCTTTCTAGCTTGTAATTATAGGTTTCAGTGTTGATTGAATTGTAACCAAAACAATAATTAGATTTTCTTTGTTTACCATTTAAATCAATGACCTTCACATGATTTTAGACTTTTTAGTTCTACATGTATGAACTGATCCCTTGTTCATTAACATTGAGCAAGTATGATATTAAGTTGTGTAGTTACTTGTCTTCCTCTTAACTATCCATACAAATGACTGCTTAAATGCTATGGCTTGTGGGTTCTTCATTCACATGGGTCACTTTGTCATTTTTCTGCATAACAGCTGTAGCATATGAATTTTTTACTGCTTCTAGATCTATAAATACTTCACCATAGTACCAAAGTATCCATCAGCACAACTTAGCAGTACTGCAGTTTGGTGCTTCTTAGTGCAAACTTTAGCAGCAGAATTAAGCCATGGCATCCAAAGCCTCAGCATCAGCTGCCCTCTTACTTACCTTCAACCTCCTCTTCTTTACACTCACCAGTGCCTGTGGAACCAACTTCCCTACCCCCACCCCCAAGCCCAGCAAGGGAAAATGCCCCATTAACGCCCTTAAACTTTCTGTCTGTGCGAATGTGCTGAATGGCCTGATCAATGTTGGTGTGGGGAAGTTCCCAAAGCAGCCATGTGAGTGCTGCACTCTCATCGATGGCCTCCTCGACCTTGAGGCTGGTGTGTGCCTTTGCACTGCACTCAAGGCCAATGTCCTGGGCATTCATCTCGACATCCCCATCAACCTAAACCTGCTCCTCAACTACTGTGGCAAGGACTCCTCAGAATTCCAGTGCCCTTGAGCATCGGTAGTTCAGTAGCATCATCTCAGTCATCTATCATTGTGGTTGTGGAGTTCCTTGTTTACTTTCTTATTGTTTCTTTTATGGAGCTTCTTTTGTTTGGTTTGCTTGTGATCATAAGCAGAAAGATATGAAAGTGAGGGGTGTGGATCATGTTATGTAACTTCTGCTTGGTGTAATTTATTTCTTATTCCTAATTCAATGCTTGTGCAATCTTTTGGTACAATTAATATTTGTGGAAACAGTATCTTCTGCATGCATCATTTCATGTCATAATATGTTTATATCCCCAGGATATGTTGTTGATTGATGACAAATATCACCAAATTAACATTCATGTCGCTAACTTTTACAAAGCAGTGAATATTTACATGCATGACAGGCGTGCTATTTGAAATTTTGGATGGTAATTAATCGTGTTATTGGTAAATTACATTGTTGTGCAATTATGTGAAAATGCATACACATGTACATATTTGTGTATGATTGCTATAGACAACTCATAGGATTTCTCAAAGGAAGATATCAATGATCTAAAATTATATATTAATCATTTAATTGATTCTTAAAAACTATATTGCAAAATTTCTGACTCTTTGAAGTTTGAACTAGTCGTGGTTGTTTAAATTTTTGGCAATGGTTATGATTTGATCACAGGAGCTTGCTATTATGTCAAGATCTTTGCCAACTTATTGATGTTGTATAAATTATTTCTTGCAAAATGATGTACTAGATTATTTAATTTTGGATGAAAAATAATCATTCGTTAATTAGTTTTATTTGTGCAATTACATATTGTTGCTGTAAAAAAATACAATATCTCATGTAGATTCTGATATGATCGAACTCACCAGCTAATGGAGCTCCGATCATACAAGCCAGCTGGTAGAACGAGAACCAATTCCAGGTGATCTGAACGATCAATGCTTTAGGGTGGCTCAGGTTGCCGATCTAGATCGAACGTACAACGAATCGAGAAGAAGCGTTGAGAGGGGAGGGGGAAGAGGGGGGGGGGAGATATATATATATATATATATATATATATATATATATATATATATATATCAATTAATTTTGTCCAAAAATAGAAATCCCTTTATTAAGCCTTCTTCATTCTATTTATACTCGTATTCGCTTCCTATTTACATTTGTATTTTACAATTCATAATCGTCGAAGTGGCGTGGCATTCACCGTTCACGTTTCGACCTCTCTTGAGATTTCGCCACATCGCGTTCGTTAGTTAATGCATCACTGTGCGTTGATGTGCCTGCGTCTTTCACATGCTGGCTCGGATCATCGTCCCCAGCTCGCTGCTTCATGACAATACTCTCGGGGTCAAGAGAAATCTCGTCCTTGAGGTTGTCTTTAATTATAATACCCTTCGCCGGCGCCACACGATCTAAAGGAGTCTCGGTTGCCGATTGTATTAGAGGAAAAGGGGTCATTTGCATAGTGGGCTTTCCTTTGCAAGGTTTAAGAACTGAGATGTGGAACACAGAGTGTACGTATTCGTGCCGAATCTGGTAGATTGAGTTTGTAAGCGACTCGTCCCACTCTCCGAATAATTTGGTAGGGACCAAAATATCGTGGACCGAGTTTTTGATTTCTCTGCAACCTCAATGAAAGCTGTCGGTATGGTTTCAATTTCACAAACATTCAATCGTCTTCTTTGAATTCGATATCTCAGCGTTTTTTGTCAGCTTGTGCTTTCAGCTTGGCTTGTGCCTTTGTTAGATTCAATTTTAACTGCTTAAGCACTTGATCCCTTGTGGTCAATTCTCGATCAACTGCTGAGTTGCTTGCACCTCCTAAGTAACGAATTAGCTTGGGAGGGTCGCGTCCATACAACACCTTGAACGGCGTCATTCCTACTGAGATCTGATGCGAAGTATTATACCAATACTCCGCCCAAGCTAGGTAGTTCTCCCAACTCGCTGGTTCTTCAGAAGCAAAACAACGAAGGTACATCTCGAGGCATCGATTTAGAGCCTCTGTTTGGCCATCCGTCTGAGGATGATACGAAGAACTGTAGCCCAGCTCAGTGCCCTGCAAGCGAAAGAGTTCTTTCCAAAATTGACTGATGAAGTAGCTATCTCGATCACTTATAATCGAGCGAGGAACTTCATGTAATTTGATGACCCCTTTGAGGAATACTTCTGCAATCTTCTCAGTGGTACAGTGACGAGGAAGGGAAAAGAAATGATCGAACTTAGATAACCGACCAACCACAACCATAATAGATGTTTTACCATTTGAAGGTGGCAATCCAGTAATGAAATCCATTGTCACATCCTCGAAAATCTCTTCCGGAATAGCTAATGGTTGTAGCAATCCCGCCGCTGATAACTGTTCGATTTTCATTCTCTGACAGGTTTGGCATTCTTCCACATATTTGTGGATGTCTTTCCTCATTGACTTCCAATGAAAGTTATCAGCGATTCTCCTATAGGTACGGCTAATGCATGCATGTCCACTGGTGACTGAATTGTGGAATTCTCTCATCAATATTGATTGTAATGTTCGATCATTTGGAATGACAATCTTATTATGGTAAAGTAGAATTCCACTGCTGATCTCGTAGCCTTCGCTTGCAGGCTCTCCCAGCTGCTTATGCATCTGTAACAATTCCTCATTCTCTTGATTAAGTCTCCTAATCTCCTCCAGGATGTCGCATATTGGCTGTGAAAAAGTCATCAATGTCACAAGTGAATTCCTTGATAATGCATCAGCTGCGACGTTCAATTTTCCAGCTCTATATTGGATATCAAAATCATAACCCAATAGTTTAACAAGCCATTTCTGTTGCTCGGGCGTTTGTATCACCTCTTTGGCCATTTCTTTCAAGGAACACTGATCCGTGATGATGAGAAATTTCTTGCCAAGCAAGTATTGTCGCCATTTTCTTACAGCTTGGGTTATAGTATACATTTCTCATTGATATGTCGATGTTGCTTGCATGCGATTGGAGAGCTTCTGACAGAAATAAGCCACCGATCGTCTATCTTGAGTCAGAACAGATCCAATCCCTACACCAGAGGCGTCGATTTCCAATACAAATAGCTTAGAGAAGTCCAGTAGAGCTAGAACGGGAGCACTACTTAAAGCAATCTTTAATGTCTCGAAGGCAATTTGAGCTTTTGATGTCCATTGAAAGCTCTCTTTCTTTAGCAAATCCGTCAATGGTGCGGCCTTTTGTGCAACGTTTTTGATGAAATGTCTGTAGTAGCCGACAAGGCCGAGAAAGCCCCGCAATCCCTTGATTTTCTGAGGTGACAGCCATGCTTGGATAGCTTTGGTTTTATCAGCATCCACTTGTAACCCTTCTGATGATACCCAATATCCCAGATACTCAATCGCTTGGCGGCCAAAAGAACACTTTGATCGCTTCACAACCAACTGGTGGTCACGCAGTGTTTGCAGAACTTCTTTTAAATGTTCCTGATGCTCCTCCATCGATCTGCTATACACCAACAAATCGTCAAAAAATACAAGCAAGAATTTGTGGAGAAAGTGTTTAAATATAATGTTCATGGTTGCTTGGAAGGTGGACGAAGCATTGGTGAGGCCGAACGGCATCACCAAAAACTCATAATGGCCTTCATGAGTTCTGAAGGCTGTTTTTAAAATATCCTCTGTATGCACGCGTATTTGATGATAGCTCACCAGAAGATCTAGCTTTGAAAAAATGCTAGCTCCACCCAGTTCATCAAATAGCTCATCGGCGGTGGGGATGGGAAAGCGGTCCTTGGTGGTGGCTGCCTTTAGAGCCCGGTAGTCCACGAAAAAATGCCATGTCCTGTCCTTCTTCCTTACAAGCAGTATCGGCGACGAGAATATGCACTGGTACTTGGTTGAATGAGTCCTTCTTGCAACATTGCTTGCACCTGTCGCTCGATTTCCTCTTTCTGAAAATGAGGATATCAATATGGCTTTACATTCATGAGAGTTTGGTCAGGCGGAAGGAAGATACGGTGATCAGTTTCACACGCCAGAGGTAACCCATGGAGTGGTTCAAATACATCCTTAAACTGGTTAAGTATCTTATGCAACTCTTTAGATTGGCATCCCATTGGAACTCGCAGCTCCTCTAGTAATTCTAAGTGATACATCTCGGCAAATGGATTGTGTATCACACATTCTGCGCAAGGTGTGACATTCAATCTGCTCAGGTCGTCTACTGTTAAGACTCAACCATGAATGCTTTTGCCCTTTCAAGGTGAACTCAAACAGTTGGTTTGCAAAGTACATCACCACCGTCCACGCCACTCCCAGGACAACATCCGATCCCTAAAGTGGTATGACGTAGAAATCAGTAGTGATCTTAGTGCTTTGTATTTCAATGTCCAATTTACGGACTACCCCTTCATTTTTTACTTTAGCGTCGTTGTCCACCATGACACCGAATGCTGGTGTTGATTCAATTCGCAATCCTAGATATTTAGCAATCCTTTTTGGACAAAATTATGGGTGCTACCCCCCGTCCAAGAATACTTGCACACTCCTCCCTTTAATAGTTCCTTGGAACCTCAAAGTCATCGGTGAGAAAGATCCTAACATGGCATTGAGTGAGACGAGAGTAGGCTCCGATTGATCATCTGTCTCTAGCCTCAACAACAGTCCTTGTTCTTCCACTAATTAATCATTCCCAGGGTCATCATCAAGCATAAACAGCCGAGACACCTTTCACTAGAGGTGGCAACGGGCCGGGCCGGGCACGGCCCGAATGTGTGCCAACCAAGCCGGGCACAAGCCGGCCCGAAAAATAATTATTTAATTTAAATTATTTAATTTAATTTATTACATTTTTAAATATTTAAAATTTAATTTTAAAAATTAATGGTTACGGGTGAGTTTTAAATTTGGACCTCTAATTTTATTTGAGATAGCTTAATCATTGTACTAAACTTTATTATATATTTTTTAACACATTTTTTATATGTAACATTATAACGCAGTACAAATTAATAAAAAGATTTTTAAAAAAAATCAAATTATAATTAAATTTTTATTTATCTTTAATACAAAAATATTCGTCCAATGATAAAATAATTTTTTTTAATATGATAATAGACCGCACCTTAAAAGATTGTCTACGTACCTTCTATAGCTAAAATTATACTCCTCAATGATTAACTATAGAAGGATCAGGTCTACGTAGTTCTTTTTATATTTTTAATCACCCGTAGTCCCGGTGATTTAACTTGTACTAGGACCAGCAGCACCAGCTTCGCTTGTTTGAGCTTCCTCCTCTCCCGATGATGAAGTGTCGTGTCCTCCCTTATCTTGTAATCTATCTTCAGCATCCAACCAGTCTTTTAAGCAAATGCACATTTTAATCGTTTCTTCACTCATTCGGCTTCTTTTTTCGTCGAAAATTCTATTTCCTGCACTAAAACAAGACTCGAAAGATACTGTAGACACAGGAACAATTAGTATATCACGTGTCATGATGGAAATAATAGGATACGTATTTTCTTATTTTTTTCACCATGCTAAAATTTCATTATCATCTATTTCTTCATAATGATTATGATCTAGAAAAAAAAAGTAATTCATTAAAATTAGTAGATTTAGTTTTTTTTATTTTACGACCAAGTTGAGAATTAATACTATTTCCACCATCATCTCTTAATCTAGAAGAAGAAGATGTTGTCTTATTTGTAATTGTATCACCATATTTTGAAGCGTAAAATACAAACATAGAATTCAATAAATTCGAAATTTTAATATTTTTTTCTTCAACATTATCTAATTCCATATTGTTATAATAATAATCTAACAACATATTTAAACCATCAATTTTCATTCTAGGATCTAAACATATTGCTAAACAAAATAAAGTAGGTATATCTGACCAATATTTTTTAAATTTAAATTCCATTAAAGAAATAATTTGTGCAAATAAAGGATGATGTCTATATGAAGAAAATACTTTACTAATACGAACTATATGTGAAAGAGTTAAATTACATGTAGGATAATAAACACCGGAAAGTTGTTCGGTAGCTTTATTAAAAAGTTCTAAAATTTGAGTAATATGCCCAGCAACTAATCAATCATTATTATTAATTGGATCACCAGACATATTTTGATTGTAAAATATTGTAAGGATATCTTGATATCTTATTGTAGACATAAGCATATGATATGTTGAATTCCATCTAGTAATAACATCACCATTAAATTTTTTAAATGGTTTATTAAAAGATTGACATAATTTTTTAAATTGTTGTGTTCTTGCTTTTGAAGAACGCATATATCTAATAACATCTCTTATTTTTTCTACATGTATATTTACTTGTTTTAAACTATCTTGTACACATAAATTAAAAATATGACAAACACAACGAACATTAAATAATTCACCTTCTAATACTGGTTTAAATAACTGTATAAGGGGAGGGATAGCAGCATCATTATTACTAGCATTATCAAAACTAATCAAAATTTTTTTATCATTTATATTATAAAAAGATGTTACAAATCTAATAGCAGAAAAAATGACAACAGAAGTGTGTGGATATTCAAAAACTTTAAAACTAATTATTCTTTTTTGCAAAATAAAATTTTCATCAATCCAATGTGCAGTAACACAAATGTAAGAATTAGTAGTACGTTGACTAGACCAAACATCAAATGTTAAAGAAATTTTTGATTTATTATTTTAAAAACTAGTCATTATATTTTCTCTATATGTAAAAAAGAATTTTAAAGCATTACTTTTCATTGTATTTCGAGTAATTTTTTTATATTTTAGTTGTAAAGTATTTTGAATCCAACTAGAAAATCTTGGTTGATCAACAAAACTAAAAGGAGATTCACTTTGAACAATTAATTTTGCAAGTTCTCGACGTTGAAAATCATGATCATACGAAAAAGCTGTTAAACCAGAAGAAGATAAATTAAAAATTTATTGAGCTTGTGTAACCTTAGTGTCATGACCCTTTGCATGACGTAATAAATGACCAGTTCCTCCGATTGTTAAAGCCGAAAGAATTTTTTGCACCGGGCTTTTGTTATGGTGCCATCAGGTTCAATAATTTTCTCAAAATATTCCCAAATCATACTTTTTTTTCTACCTGATGGACATTAATTAATAGATGGATTTATCTCTATATTTTGATTTTGTTGAGTAGTAGGAGTGGTAGGAGTAGTAGGAGACATTTCTTCTAACATATTTGATCCAGTTTGTGGAGTATAACCTGAAAAATCTCCATCCGCCATTAGTAAAATTAAATTAAAAATATAAGAAGTATAAATATTATACTAATCAGTGAAACAAATTGAAGAGATTAAAAAAATTGAACAATAATCTTGAATCCTTGGCTTCTTGATGAGCTTAAAATATTGTTGAGAGTAAGAGAGTTGAGAAGTGAGAGTTGAGAGTTGAGGATTGAGAGAAAGAGTTGAAGATGAAGATAGAAAAAATGAAGAAGGAGAGGGGGTATTTATAGATTTTTTTTTTTATAAAAAATATTCGGCCCGAGCCAGACTTGGCTCGGGCCGACCTACGTCTGGCACACGCCAGATCCAGGTCGACGTTGCCAGACCAGGGTCTGGCAGCGCCAGGCCTAGGTGGCCAGACGTCTGGCGCGCGCCAGACGTAGGTCGGCGTTGCCAGACCCTGGTCTGGCGCACGCCAGGCCTCCCGTGCTCGCCAAGAGCATGGGCACGCGGGCCGTGGTCAGCCCGCGTGCTGTGCTCGGGCTAGCACGGTGCACGGGCCGTGCCGAGCACGGTCCGCCTGCGGGCCGTGTCTAGCACAGCCTGCGTGCCTAGAAGGCGAGCCTGGCCTGTCTTTTGGGCACAACCGTGCTGGGCCAGGCCCGGCCCGTGCCGCCCATGGGCTGGCCCAGCCCGTTGCCACATCTACCTTGCACTTGTGACAAGTGAATTTGTCGTCGTAGTAGAAGCATAGGCCTTGTTCTTTGCGCTTCTACACCTCTGCAGAAGTTAATCGCCGCGGCGGAGCTTGTTGAACATTGGAGTTAGACGCACCCAATGGTCGAGTAGACAGTGAAGGTGAACTCATTACTTTGTTATTAGACAGTGGCGTATAATTGGGTCCTCCCATTGGCATGGGTAATAAAGGAGAACTTCGATTACCTACCCAAGTTGTAGGAAATCTTCTCGCGGCATTTATTTTTGCTTCAAATCTCTTTGCCAACAACACCGCATCATGCATTGACTCTGGCTGTCTGGTTAACACCTCCGTTTTTATATCTGTACGCAATCTGAATATAAAACAACTGATTAAGAACGACTCCGGCAGATTAGTCATCCGCAGAGCTAGTTCCTCAAACCGTCCTTCATATTCTTCAACGCTCGACACCTGCAGCAACTTGGTTAATTGCCTTTCAGGAGGTTCCAAATCCGTCGGCTCAAAACGTCGTCGTATAGCCTTGACGAGATGTCTCCAACCCGAAAGTTGTTTGCGATGCTACATCCAACGGAACCAGCGCTTGGCCATGCCGGCCATTATAAAGGACACCATTGTTACTCTATGTTGATCCTTGATGGAATAGAAGTCAAAGAAATCTTCTGTCGAGGCAATCCATTCCTCTGCATCTGACCCATTGAAGGTAGGAAGCTCCACCTTAGGCGGTTTAGGTGGAAAAGGAAACTCATCGTCTTCAATCATATCGTCACGAATCACATTCTTGCCACGGCTGGCTAGAACTAATTGAGATCCGCCCAATCCCGATGGCTCTGGCTTTATCTTAGCCATATGGACCATTTGCGAATTAAGCAGTGCGATCTATGATGACACCATCTACAATAATTTCTGTTGTGCCTCCATGGCCTGCTACTGACTCTCCAAGTTTGCCTGAATCGTCCCCAACATCTGTTCATGACGACTGCTCGCATCTTGGAGAACTTTGACAGATTCATTTATAATGTGTGATCTCATCTCCATCGCATAGAACGTAGCAATCACATATCACAAAAAAAGAACAATGAAAGCACCAATTGATATGATCGAACTCACCAGCTAATGGAGCTCCGATCATTCAAGCCAGGTGGTAGAACGAGAACCAATCCCAGGTGATTTGAATGATCAATGCTTTGGGATGGCTCAGGTTGCCGATCTAGATCGGACGTCCAAGGAGCCGAGAAGAATTATTGAGAGGGGGGAGATATCGGGAAGGAGGTAGATAAGAGAGAGAGAGATTAATTCTGTCCAAAAATAGAGATCCCTTTATTAAGCATTCTTCCTTTATTTATACTCGTGCTCTCTTCCTGTTTACATTTGTATTTTACAATTCATAATCGTCGAAGTGGCGCAGCATTCGCCGTTCACGTTTCGTCCTCTCTTGAGATTTTGCCACGTCGCGTTCGTTAGTCAACGCATCACTATGCATTGATGTGCCTGCGTCTTCGACATGCTGGCTCGGATCATCGTCCCCAACTCGCTGCTTCATGACAGATTCCCTATCTACATCCCAAATTTTGAACTTAAGGGCACACGCAAAGAAAAGGGTAAAAATTATCTCTCAAGTAGGATAAAGTTTTCAATCCTCTTATGATCTTATTGGGTTAATCTAATTCTACGGAATTATCTAACTCATCTCTCACAAATATGCATTTTCTTATTCCTTCCTAGTTCCATCTTAGCTAAATTCAATTTGATTCAATCTAGTCAAACTCAAACTCGGGTTAAATGGATTTAACTCGAAATGACCTGAACCCTACCAGCCTATAGAACTCGATTCAATTTAGTCTTACTTGACCCTAGTTGAGTCAAGCTTAGAGGTGATTGATTAAAAATCTAAAATCAAACCCCTGCAACCCTATCTAAGTTAACCTAAACTTGTTACATCCAATTTGAGTTCACCTAATTCGACTCAACTTCATGAAGCAAATATTAAATTAACACGATCAAACTTCACCCAAGCTAAATATTCACTTGATTGAATCCAACCAAAATTCTGGATCATTGATCCATTTAAACTCGATCAACCACGAGTTGAGAAAAACTAAATCCTATTGGGATCAAATGTCAAGATAATTGGATCAAATCCAGTTAAACTTAGTCATGGGCTGACTTGATCTAATCAGTTAAAGTTGACTTTTAAATCCCTACAAAATTCTCCAAAATTCTTTAAAATTCTCGATCCAAACATAGCTTAAAACTCTTGAGGTAGGCAAAATCTTAATTAAAAAGATCATGGCTAGTTAAAATGTTCTATATATTCGCGAATATGCCAATTTGTAAGCTCCATAGTAATCTCCTAGCAATTCAAAATTCGGCTTGGGGGGTTGGTTTAGACCTCTTTGCAGCTTCAGTTAGGTCGTCACCTCACCTCTTCTAAGCTCGTGATATTTGGTTGAATACTTAATTTCTCACTACAAAATATAATTTTTTGAAAAGTACAACTTCCCGTGTGAAGTAGTTATGTCAACCAAACTACACCTTAATTTCTCATCCTAAGTGATGGAAGTACGTCGTACTGGAGGGTGTTCAAACCTCTTATGTAATTTAATTGTTCTTCTATCTACAGTTTTACTTGTACATCTTTCCCGATCTATTACTTCTTCCTGAGACAGTAGTAAACGCTCGTAGAACTGTTCTTTACTCCATCAATTAATTGTCAGTTCCCTTTCATTCCATTTTTCCAACTGATCTGGCAAAAGCTACGCCAAGAACCGGTTAATTATATATTATATAACACACCATGTTCCATTGATTGGATTTGGATATAAATAAACACAGCTTGACTCCAATAATGGAGTTGCAAAAATAAAGCTGGTATACACGTACAAATTTAGAACAACATGCATGCTGTTTAATATTACAAGTAGATCGAGCAGGGAACAAATACAAACACCCACATGCGATTTGGCCATTCCTGCGAACGGTCGCATGCAAACAATTGCCAGCTAAAATTCCTCACCCATCTGATTCATCATTCACATGGCATTCTTTGTCACTTTCTCTCTGCATGCAGCATGCAGCTGCAGTAGATGATCCCTCCCCCTCCTCCTCCTCAATCTATAAATACTCCACCCTACACCCCCATTACCCACCACCTCAACTTGCTTCAAACTTGAGACCGATCGAGTGCAAGAATTCCAAGCCATGGAATCCAAAGCCTCGGCCTCAGCTGTCCTCTTCCTCACCTTCAACCTCCTCTTCTTTGCGCTCACCAGCGCCTGCGGCAGCAGCAGCGGCTGTGGCACCCCCAGCGTTCCCAAGCCCAGCAAAGGCAAGTGCCCCGTCGACACCCTGAAGCTCTCGGTCTGCGCCAACGTGCTCAACGGCCTCATCAACGTCGGCATCGGCAAGTTCCCGAAGCAGCCGTGCGAGTGCTGCACCCTCCTCGGCGGCCTCCTCGACCTCGAGGCCGGCGTCTGCCTCTGCACCGCCCTCAAGGCCGACGTTCTCGGCATCCACCTCAAAGTCCCCATCGACCTCAGCGTGCTTCTCAACTACTGCGGCAAGAAGACTCCTAAGAGCTTCCAGTGCCCTTAATTACTTAATATAAGCCGCACCGCGTCGACGCAATCATCGATCTCATCAGCCGTCTATCATTTGTTTAATGGTGTCGATCGTGTTCTCTATTTAGTAATTCGTTTGTCTTCTTTGATTTGATTCAGCGAGGGGATGAGATTGATGAGTGATGTAATTTTTATCGATCATTTGGGTTTTGCTGTCGTAATGAATGAAATTGTTGTTTGTTGATTAATTCGAGAGCACGTATGTGTAGTTGAATAATAACTTATTGTGGGATTATATATATATACGAGCATGCACTAGCAAACCCTAACATGAAGCACGTGAAGAATTAGATATATATCCTCTGATTGCAGGATATATACATGTATAATATTTTAAGTTTTAATTAAATGTCACGGAATATATGGGTGGATGCAATCTGCATGAGCTTGTTTCAAAATCGGCGACACAGCATTTAATTTGGTAGATCATTGAGTCGAATGGGGATTGGATTTGATCGAGGATGCTCTTGATCCAGCGGAGTTTGCTATTTTTTGCACCACAAAAATAGGGGAATTTTGACACCAAATTATCCTAAAATTTTAACACTTTTTGTGCCGAAAAAATTATTTTAGACGCCTGCCCAATTAAACATCGAAAATGTGTGGGTAACGACATGCACATAAATATATGATGTTTCAACGCCTGCACAGGTGTCGAAAAGTTAGATATCAACGCGTGTCGATCTCTGACATCGACGCCTGCCTATCAGAGACATCGAAAGATTTTTGAAAAACAAATTTTTTTACCTACCCGCCTACTATGTTTTTATATTTTTTTAAAAAAAAGGTTTCCTCGTGCAATGGAAAATGAGCTGGTGTTGAATCAATTCCACACCTGCTCGTTTTCCGCATGCGGCGGAATTCGAGCTGGTGCGCCTCTACTGCAAGCAGTGGCAGAGCCAAAAATCAAATTAAGAGGGGGCAAGCCGGCGGGCTACCAGTAGGAGGCAGATCGATTTGCTGTTGGCCGCAGGGCGAAGCACGCGGTGACGTGGGCACGACCACGGCGACAGCGCACTGGTGTAGGAAGATCGAGAGACGACAGCCAGCGGGGGGTGAGGCTGGCGACATTGGAAGGGAGGGATCGGGAGATAAGGGAAAGAAGAGGGGAAAAATATATAATTTAGTGATAGATGAAGAATTTTAAAATTTGTGGAGGGAAAAAGAGGATAAAAATTTGAGATATATAAATGATTTTTTAAATTTACGAGGATAAAAAAGGATAAAATTTACGAGGATAAATTTATGAGGATAAAAAGGGCAAAAGATGATTTTTTAAATTTGAGGGCAATTTCACCAAAAGAGGAGGGTAAAATTATCATTCAGCATATAAGTAATGACTTTTCAAAATTGAGGTGGGGGGCAATTACACCCCATCCCATCCATGTGCCTCCGCCCCTAACTGCAAGTTTAGTGGGGTGTTATCGTTGATTGTCGAAACATCTATTGTTCTGTTCACTACAACAAACTATTTTTTTTGTCGTCAAAATAAGCTAACATTTCGACGCCAACAACAGTCAAAATGACATACTGACGTCAGCAAAAGTGACAAAAACGAGTGCAACATGACAAGAGCCGGAACGAACATTTCGACGTCTAAATACAATATACTATACATCAGTCAATTCTGTTTAAATTGACGTGATATATTAAACGAGAGCGGATCTCATAAGTTTATATATTATTTTGCTGACGGAAAAAGTTTGGGTGCTAAAAATAGGAAAATATATATTACACTTAAAGAAATATATACATATATGATATACCACTTGAAAAAATCATTCAACAGTTGCAGAAAGTATTCACGCACAATCCCAATTATTATAACAATTAATCTCATAATATTTTGATTTAAAGAATGACAAATACATATATTTATTATTACAACATAATTCAAGCAACAAAGTACATTGATACATGGAAGGAATTGCCAAATTACCCAACGAAGTACTAGATACCGATCATGAGCACATTACACATGCAGCAGTACACTTGAGAGATCCCACAAGAAGAAAAGGATCGATCATCGATCCATCATGATCATGGGCACTGGAAGCCCTTGGGCGCCTTCTTGCCGCAGTAGTTGAGAAGCACGCTGAGGTCGATGGGGACTTTGAGGGGGATGCCGAGAACGTTGGCCTTGAGGGCGGTGCAGAGGCAGACGCCGGCCTCGAGGTCGACGAGGCCGCCGAGGAGGGTGCAGCACTCGCACGGCTGCTTCGGAAACTTGCCGATGCCGACGTTGATGAGGCCATTGAGCACGTTGGCGCAGGCCGAGAGCTTCAGGGTGTCGATGGGGCACTTGCCGTGGGAAGCCTTCGGCTTCGGCGTCGGCGTGGGGCAGGTGGAGCAGGCGCTCGCCAGCGCGAAGAAGAGCAGGTTGACGGCGAGGAAGAGGGCAGATGATGCCACCTTGGACGCCATTGCACTTGGTCACAAGCAGATATTGAATTACTCACTGGAGTAGAGCTAGTGCTTGTGATGGAGAGGTTGGTGGAGTGTACGTAGTATTTATAGATGAGAATTTTGGAGAGATGATCATCTCATGACAAGGGAGAGCATGTGAATGATGAATTGGTGGGCGAGCTGGTTGAGCTGGCAAATGTTTTTATTTGCTTATTTTTTATGAAACTCATTGATGTTCTGGTCATCCATAGGTATCGATGCTGGCACGTAGAAGTGCAGTTGGGTCACGTCAAATTTTTATCAGCCCAAATTTATCTTCAAAATTAGACTAAATATTTTACTGCCCAAAAATCAGGAAAATGATCCAACCATATATAATAAACATGAATAATAAGAGGATGAATATGATAAATTAATATAAAATTCATATTCATTCATTTTTTATTACTTTTGTTCACTCGTTCGTATATTTTGTATGGGCGGACAGAGAAGTTGCACTCCAAAAATCGTGTTGATTCAAACGTCACTATTGTTGCCCATTTGTATGGAACTCGAACTGATCTAGCTTTAAGCAAAATTTTGAAAAGAAAATAACATGTATTATGCATGGCGTCAAATGAACATGTTACGTGTATAGATAAAACCACTATTCATTTGAATTAAGAGACTATTATCTAACACATACCAAATTTCTTAGTGGTATAATTTCTACTGGCCTAATTGACATGAAATATTTTGGAAAGTACGTCAAAATCGAGCATCACTAGGGGAGAAGCTGTGCCGATGATTTGTGCAGACACAAAGTCCATTTTACTATACATTGGTATGTCAATAATTTCAGCAGGTTCACACTGGTGTATAAATTAGTAATGCGTATAAAAAATTATAACAATTAAGAAAGCACCGTCATGCACTCATGTTCTGATGGATAACAGGAGCTGATGCAAATTGGGGGCATGGACCTATTGCTAAACCAATTTCAAAACACCTCCCAATGTCTCATGTTTCAAACTCATCAATCATTGAGCACAAAGGACAGCAGTGGCGTCAATAATATACAAAGCGAGGTACAAGAGAACAGGTCGAAAGCAATGTCATGCACGAGAACAATCCGAAGAAAAGAACAATCTCCGGTTAATATAAATAAGGAACAGTGACTCCCGTGACGCTTAAACACTTTGTGAAGCTACAGCTAGAGTTTGAGTTGTTCTTTGTCAGGTAGCCAATACACCGACCTATCATATACATGATATTGTTTGAATCAAATGTCTAGTTGTCGGATCCTGTTGATGGAGTGGACAATATTGTAAATGAGGGGTCTCCATCAGTTTATCTGGGTTGCATTTTGCATAACAAGTTGCATGGTTTTTGGTAATGGAATGTTGGACGATCTTGCAATGAGAGGTCCAACACCTCATCTGTCTGTCCTTGAATGGATATTTAAAAGGCTAATGTTAATGAAATTAATCTTGCAGAAGATTCTCTCTTGACCATGCACTTGATGACAGATCTAAATGGAAATACTATTCTGTATGCATACTTATTTTGTCAACACTCTGGCGAATTCATCAACAGGAAAGATGGTCTTAAAGAGCAGATCATTCTCGTGCCCTGATTGATATTCTTTTAAAAAATAAAATATATGGAGAGTATGTCAAACAAGAGAACAAAAGCATAATCACCACCAATACATAAAATTCAGCATTTTATTGGAGCTGAGGGATCCACCATGTGGTTTGATGCATCCAGCACAAGTATCAGCAGGATGAGCAATTGAACGTGAAGCTCTTACAGAACTTGAAATAAAATCCTACGGTTCCCCGCCAAGCTCCACTCGCAAATTGTCATATGGATAGACTTTGGGTGCCTGTACAGCAACAAAGTAATATTATCAGAAAGAATATAAGGAAATCATGTGATCTACTTGGACCAGCCAACCCAGCTAAGCTCCTGGTTTTAATTTATATTAACCCTAGGCCATAGATGTAGTGCATAAGTCGCAAATGAATGGATTCTTAGAATTAGCACTTGACCTAGAAAGTCGGGAAAAAATACACAATCATATCGATGCCAAGAATGTTCCACCTTGCACATAGCATGCTGCATGCTCATGTTCAACGGCAGAGAGTACGCAGAATTGAAAAATCCACAAAATACAAGATTCAGGTTGAGAAGAAAACATTCACATGATTTTTACATAATTACAGAAGAGACGAATCAAATCCAATAGATGGAACTAATTCAATGAATAAAAAGATAGATAGAAGGGGTCAAGGTGTCATAGAGGAGAATGTTAAATGTAGCCATAACATGTATTTCATATTCGGAAATAAATAAAGGTAGACAAAAATTATACAACAATGCATGAAATAATCAGATCCAACATAAATTAATATGCCTACCAATAACAAGAACAACCATTATACAAGTAAAGGATGGTATCTATTCTCATCATGAAAATATTTTCAATTGAGTTAAATTCTAAGAGATTTATTCCACCCACATTGGAAATTCCATCAAAATTACTGAAAAAATAATTGTATCAAGACATGTGTCATCTCTAACAACTACATTTGTGATATATATTTGTGCATATGATTGGGCACGCATATTTCATTCAGGGGGTCATCAAGAACATCTTCAACACAGGAGGTGAACACTTTAACAAAAGGAACCCAACCTTACTTAAGAAAATCTTTAATAGAGGTTTTGTTAACTTGGGCTGGACCTAGGTTGCTATTTTTCACCCTGACTATTAAAGTCATGCACTCATGCAAATATCTTATCAGTCCAACCAGCCTTGTCCACGATCCAGCACAATAATTTGTTCTGAACATGCCAATATGGTACAACTTTAACCTTCCATATCTAGTTTCCCATGCTCTGTAAGACCTTCGTACCTCTTCCACTAACAAAAGTTGCACTCACTTCCCTAGAAGCAGGTTGGACCACTGAACCCAAGCCTGACCTTGTCTCTTATTCCATTGCCGTGATCCAGATATATGGCTGCTGTGCTTACTTCATCTGCACACACCCTCCTGCACATGTTCGGCATTCTCCAACCAACATAAGATAAGTTTTGAGAGAAAAGAACTATGGAAGGGCTCATAGATGGCTTTCAACTTGGTACTTGCATTGGGCCAAGACTTGGGCTTAGCTTAGTCATATCTTCACCTCTAACCTAGCCCAGCTTGCTCAAGTCTTCACTCTATACTCAGTAGTCAAGCAACAAGGCGTGTCAGCATAGTATTGTAGAGTACCATGGCCATGACCCATGAGGCCATGAATACGTAATGTTGCATATGTAGATGCCTTTTGACTATAGTTTAGGCATCCCGATGCATACTGATGATTGACGGTGTAGCCAACCACACAAAGAAATTGTTTCATATGTCACCTAGGTGACCTAAGGAAGCTTGTAAATAACAGTCCAATATTGGTTTCAATAACTTATCACTGTGCAATACAAATAATATCAGGTGGTATAGTGGGCCAATGGCACATAGGAACAACCCTGGCTTTATGGTCTAGAATCAGCCGTTGATTGGACTGATCAATATTAATTAATACATACTAATCTTACCCGTATTTGAACCCATGGTCCTAAATTCAAAGGCACCTTAACCACCAACTATTCAAGAAAATATTGCTACAATAGTGATCAATTTTGTTAGGGGGGTCCACTCAGTTTACGTGGAAACAATTTTGGGGGGATAATTCTTTTACAAGTGGAATTCAGCTTACGACTGCAACTGGTTTCTTCATTTTGGTTTGGTACAATTTGAACCAATTTCTACTATTGTTTTTGTTATATTTTAATATGTGTAATATAAAATGATAAAAACATAGAGCTTCAATTTTTATTTGGTTCATGTTGGTTCTAAATAGAGAAAATCAAGCCCAACTAAAATAAATTTTAGAGAGAAAAACAACCTAAATTGAACCAATTTTTAGAGGTAAAACCAAACTGACCATTTTTTTGTTTGGCTTGTCAAGTTCACCTGAATTGTGGACACCACAAAGTTGTGTACCACCACTGTGCCTTGACGAACATTTATAACCTAGGCAATAATTCAAATATCCAAACCACTACTCCTAAAGTATGTTTTACTACTCAAACAATCAACCAACCAGCCAAGTAATTACACATAACAATCAATAATGACTAACCAACCAAAGATGTATTTCCTACCTACAAGGTAACCTATACCACCCAACCAATTACTACCAAGAACATAATATTGATGACCAACCATATCAGACATGACAAGAAAAGCTATGAAAAGCATGAAATTAGTTGTTGTATACTTGTATTCACACTTTAGTTGGAGAAATGACTTATGAAATGTTAAGTATACTAAAACCAACATATCAAACAGTATTATGAATTTGAGATGCCTACTGTAACACAACGAATAGATTGCTTATTTGATATTGTGTAAACTTTTGTAATCCCAGGACATCTCCAATTTACATAGGGCAAATCACAAACTTGTAAATAACTTTTGAATCTTGTAGAGCAATGAGGACCAAACTAGTGTTTATGTAGCTCTCTCCTTGTTTCCTTGGTTCAGTTACTTCACCCCAGTCAAATTCCCCCAAGGTTGTCAAAGGCGCTAGGTGCACTCAAGGCACAAAGGTCCCATAATCGCATGAGGCGCAAGGAGCAAAAAAAGTGCACGCTTGATCGAAGCAAGACGCACATTTTTAAATATTATATTTTTAAAAATATTGTGATCTATCCACTTCCACTATCCATAATGTTGCCCACTAAATGCTAAATTAAGTTTATGTTGAATGAAGGTGCTGGTAGTGGTAGCTAAAAGAAAAATAAATGATGAAGAACTATGAAAATAAAAGAAAAATCGGCTGAAAAAAATGAAGAAATTTGAAGTTACAATCAGCTAATACATGGTGATACAAGATAAATAATCCATCATCAGAAAAAACAATACAAAAGACTTACTTTGAGGAAGGCACTAGCCGAAATGAAGAAGAGAAGTAATGAAGAAGAAGAAGAGAAGAAAGAAAGAAAATAAAATAAAATAAGTTACTTGAAGGAAACCGAGCGGCACCCCAATGGCTCTCGGTAGCTGGACGACTGAAGGAGAAGAAGGAAATGGGAGAAAAAGATATGTGATGCACGGTAGAAGCCCTAAATGGGTGTTTTTTTAAAATATAATACTACTACATTAAGTGGTAGGCCCCGGTAGACCCCCCCCCTCAACAAAATTGGACTTCACCCAGGTGCGCGCCTGGGGCTTCAAAAAAAAGCGCAGAGGTGCGGCCAAGGCGCGCGCCTTGGCCACGCAAAGGCGCTAAGGCTGTCTGGCGCCTCGCCTGGTGGGCGCACCAGGCGCTCGCCTTTGACAACACTGAATTCCTCTACTATGATGTGCCCTCTAAATTTATTTGGGTAAACAAAGGAATTCCAAGGACATCCATGACCCAAGGATGGCTTAAATGTAGAGTACCATTTTTATTTGGGTAAATTACACGGAACCCCCTTCGACTATAGTTGATGTGCACAAAGACTACCTAAACTACCAAGTGTGCACAGAACCCCCCGCGAGTACACTTTTTGTTCAAATAATCCCCCTCCGTTAGACTGTCCGTTAGTAACTTAATGGTAAAACTTCCATGTGCGCAAAACCCCCCTCCCCACAGCAATCTGCACCCTCCATCTCATCGAACGGCCATCACTTCATCTTCTACCCATCCCTCACCTACCTACACTCCTCCCCTTGCCTAGATTCCACCGTCGCCGACCTCCTCCTCCTCAAGAATCCACCCCCTCTAGAAGAAGAAGAAGAAGAGGAGGAGGATTCTTGAGGAGGAGGGGGAGCGACAGCGGTGAAGTCTAGGGCAAGGGGAGGAGTGTAGGTAGGTGAGGGATGGGTAGAAGAAGAAGTGACGGTCGTCAGATGAGATGGAGGGTGCAGATTGTTGCCACATGGCACTGTGTGTGTGGTGGGAGGGTTCTGCGCACATAGGAGTTTTACCGTTAAGTTACTAATAGGTGGGCTAACGGAGGGGGGTTATCTTGGTAGTTTATGTAGTTTTTGCGCACATCGACTATAGAAGGGAGTTCCGTGTAATTTACCCTTTTTATTTTCTGAATGACACACTGCATAAAGAAGACCACATATCTAAAAGACTAAAAACTCTGTAGTAGGAATACTGCAGATTATCAGAATATCCACAATCTGTAGGCTTTGAAGGAGTCAGATTCCTAATGTTTGCAACGATAAACTCCAACTATTTGGAACCCTAATCCCTTATGTGCTGATTTGTATTCTGCATATTGTATGTACAGCAACACCAGAGAATTTGAACTCTTAAACGTTGTTAAATGAAAAATAAAGATAGAACAAATGACTATTGATCTGACCTTGAATCTTGTTATAGTAAGACAAAAAAGTATTTGCACATTCAATTTTTTATCCAATTTTAAGATGTAAATGAACAGTCATAAAAAATCTCAAATGCAATAATTCATGAGAAATATTGCATTTGTTGGCTTTTAATTACCATATCTTCATCTATGTTTCATTTCCTTATCTTCTTAGAAAATTAGTAAACTTCTGGGCATCTTAATTTTTAATCGATTTAAGGTTATATGACATCAAGATGGATAATTATGCAGAGGAATAGTTTGCTATTCACGGGATGTCAAGGTATGTTAATGCTACTAATAAGTGTATATCAATCCAGGAAACAAGTGTCAGAGTCAGAAGCTTCGTTTTCCTTCCTATGTTTTATCTAGTTTCATATTTGCTTATATTTAACAAACAAATAAAACAAAAGGAAACAGTAAAAGCACTCCTGAATTTTTGGAAGACACAGACAATCCTCAGTTTCACAATGACGCATTGACATTTCATGAACCCAAACTGATTATATAACTGAATTATTGAAGCAAAGAAGCAAAGTATATAACTGGATATAGATACTACTCCTAGCATTACTGTAATCATAGGAAAAGAGGACTTACAAAGGGAATCTTAGATGCTTTGTCGTTCCAGACGGCAAGCAAACCAAGCGACGCGAAGAAACTCAACCCTCCACACAGCCACGCCAACGCTTCATACTGATTATATTGCCCAGAATCAAAGGCGAAACACAATAATTCATTCCCAGAATACATCGCCATAATGACAAAAAAAAGGTTATATAAGGAGGATGGAGGCACCTTTCCGATGGTGGGCGCGAGGCGATCGACGCAGGGTTCCGGGAAAGGCGTACCGTTGTCCCAGACCAACTCGTCGTGAACAGGCAGCTGATAGAACGAGTACAGTCTCGATCAAAACTTTGAGAGGAAGAAAGAAGGGGGCAGAAGAGAAGAAGAAGATAGGAGGAGAAATGTTTACAGGCTTATCCGGGACGATGTGCTTGCCGACAGGGAGGCCCATGCCGGAGCGCGATCGTAGAGCTGAGGCGGCCGATCGGGCCGCCACGCCGTTGCCGCCCATGAGACGGGACGCCACGCTGCTCAATCTTCCGGCCATCTCTCTGCGTCTCTATCGATCTCTCCCTCTCGATCCAGCGTCACGATAGATACTGCGGCTAGGGCTTTATCGGGTCGGATTCGGGTTGAGTCCACAACAGACATGAATCCTTACCTACGATGGATCTCGGACCACCAAATGCCAGTATGCCACCTGTTATCTCTCTATATCAGGCCTCTTTTGCACTTTATAAAGACCAAACTGCCCAACTGATACCACCACAGATATGATGATATAATTAATATATATAAGCCCAAATTGCGCTTATTTAAATTTTAAATTTTAATATATAAGAAAAAATTGAAGGCCCCAAAATCCGACAATTAATGGTGGTGACAAGAAATCTCGACCATCTATCGTGAATTCCACCATGCATCGACATTAGTATTGGATTTGGGAGAGGGATGTTTGTCATTTCACAATACTGCATATTATTTCATTCTTCCTAGTGCTCCAACTTCAAAAGTACGTATTATTGTTAATGTGATAAGAGGGGAACAATGTCTTTGGAAGACATGAATCTGCAGTACTGTCCCCATGCACGTTGGACTCGGAATATATTATGGTCAACACAACACCATCATCTCATTATCTGTGCCTTTAATGCACCCCCACATGGTTCTCTTTCAGAGGAGAAATGCCCTCTTTGGACGTTGTTTAATCAGGTAATTAAGTAATCAATTTCCACTGTTTTAGTCAACTCTCCAACTCCAAGAAGACCAGCCGTGATAATAATAAATTCATGTAAACTCTCCTTGTTTTTAGCTCTCTCGTTTCTAAACTCATGCATGCTGCAACAGCGCTAGCTGTCGATCGAGATACTAGTGTTTTACTTTTAATTTCTGCTTATGAAAACAACGCCATAGAAATTATAGAGACAAATTAATGTCTATTTATACTTCATGTACAACAGTAATTTCTGTATCAGTCCTCTCACTTCAGAAAACTTCGATCGACATTACAGGATGAATACTTATTGATCAGTGCTTTGCATACATCGAACAGATGAATTCCATTCCGGAAACATGGTATTATGATCATTGGATTCCCAAAACGGCTGACTACTTATTGTGAATCGACGGTCCTCGTTGAGCCCTCGGATAATCCATTGCTTCAAGATCAGTGAAAACTCCGGTCTCTCTATGACCTATATTTTCTTCATTTGACTCATAATTCTCTAGCATTGACCGCACCTACATATATAACAACACAGCATGTTATTACTCGATCAGCTCCCTCTTCCTAACATGTTGTATATATGTCAAATTAATCAGGTGAAGTCATTCATTAATTAGCCATGTGCCCTAGTTAATTAATTTGCACCCCTCCATCATATATATAATTCCCCAGTGCAATTAGCAATTATAGATTTATTAATTGTACCTCTAATGTTGTTGCTTGTAGCATCCCAACACTGTGAGAAAGCATCGGAACCTCTCTTCCTGCACATTCCATCACTATTAATAAGGCTGAACAATTACTGATTCAAACAAATGATGAGAGATGTGGGGAAGATGTATATAATTTGAGGAGTTCTCGATCATCATCTATCATTGAAGTATAATCTACATTGTACAATGAGAAGAGTTCCCAAGCGCCACTGCTGCAAATTAACAAAATGCATACAGCTCGTAACTAATTAATCAAAATATTCTAACTCATAGATCAATCATCCTAATTCTATGATCAGCTTATCACGTATGTTAATTTTTGGGACAAAAGGTGGTCTGATCCACTAGCTACTTGTTAGTTTCTAGTTTTGTGAAAATTAAGACCAAAATTGGTAGAGGAGTATCAGTTGTGAGATGGGGAATGCGTCCTCGGTCCAACGTAATCCACATCAAACCCTTGATGCTCCTTCAGTACTACCCCATGAGGATGCCATGAAACCTTGAGGGATTGGTTTCCAAGTACAGCACCTGAGATCATTATTGCTTCCTTCTTCCCGTCTTCTTCTTGGTCAACTGAGGTTGACTTAGCCGGCGCCGTTTCCTGGACTCCGGGCTCGCTCGATTTCAACTTCGCTAAACCCTAGTTAAACGGAAGAAAAATGTTGCACTGAGACAATGAAAAAGGCATGCAGCATGAAAGATCGAAAGTAGGGATCAGTTGCACCAACCTTATTGGAATCATCATACGAATTGGCCAAATCCTTGGCATTCATCGATCTCAGATGACGAGCGTTGCATGCGGCGACTGAAAGGGATAGCAGAAGGGCGAAGAGTAGAGCAACAGAAGACATGGTAAAACAATTACTGTGCTATCTCCAGCCGGCCGTGTGAGAGAGAGAGAGAGTATGTTCAGCAGACCATGGAATTAAATGCCGCCTTGCATCTCAGGAAATTGATTGGAGATGGAAGAAGAAGAAGAAGAAGAGTAGTGACAATTTGTGTATCTCTTCAGTGCTCTTAACAATGACAGAATCAAGGAAAAGCAAACTGAAGACATCCATTGTGATTATATCCCAGAGAGAATGGAGAGTACCTGTAGAGAGAGTGAAACCCAATGACAATTTGAGGGCCCACTGTGTCTTGAATAGTGACACTGGTTGACTGGGAATTAGGCACCTGTGTCGGCTACATACTGGGTCAGAAGATTGTCCTTTTAGCTTCTTGATCACTTAGATCATTTTCCTCTTACTTAGTTATCTCCATGCGTGCATTCTTATTCATTAAACAGTCATAAAGTTTATTAATTTTATCTGTAATGGGTGTGGATAAAAGAAAACCAAGGTAATTAACAAGTCATTTCTTTGATAAATTTTGCATGGGTGGGGATTGGGAGGGAGACACGGGAGCATTAAATACACGGTTATAAAACAACGGACACGAAAACAGTGCACGAGGCCGCATCCAGGCCGTCGACCGCGCGCGCATGAGCGGTCGACCCCACCGCGTACCGACCACGTTGCCGGTGGGCCCCGGCGGTCTGGTGGGGTTCGTGAGGGGAGAGCGGAAACGGGGTGAGGAAAACGACGGCGCGAGGGAGGTGGAGGGGAGGGGACCGTAACGGTTACCGAGACGGGGGGCTGCGAGGGAGGGAATCGGTGTGGGATTCGGGCCGAGTCGGAAGAGTTTGACTCGGTCGCCGTGTCGGGTAAAGCGCTTGCAAGGGAGCGCGTGTCGCGGCGCGTAGGTCGCTTGCTGCTCTCCGTCGTTCCCACGGCGCCTTCTTTTTATCTTTTTCTTCCTCCTTTCCAATTTTCCATAGGAGACCATGTTTTGACAAGGAAATATACAGAAAATGGACATCGAATTGGTTTGGGCTGAGCAACGTACATATGCATGGGATCTCCAAAGCCTGTTTTGGGAACTCTAAATTAGTTTGAGATATTGGGCATTTGGGCCCTGTTAAGTCACAAAGTAATCCCAAATCAAATGCCTATTCGTGGAGGATAACGTAACGTAACATTTTAATGCTAGTTGATTGGTTAATGTTTTTTTTTTAACTATAAGTCAGGTGAGGCCACACGATTTTATTTATTTCACGAGATTTGAAACGTAGACGTTACAAATACAAGGTAAAAAAAAACCTGGGGGAGGGGGGGGGGGCTAGGTACCGTAGTCACAACTAACTAAATCAACACTGATTATGCAATCGAACTCAAAATGATAATGCTAGCCTAGCAGGATAAAAAAAGCATCACTAAAGATGTTCTCATTCCTAGTGTGCAAGAGGCACTAACAATCCAACACCAAATCAACCCTGCGAGTAACCTTCTATAGGACCAAGACGATAGAGAATCCCAAGATGGCCGGGAGGGCAAAGGGAACCCACAATCTCGAAGGAATACGCTGCGTTCCACCCAACTGTTGTGTTGTTGCAATCCATGAATAAGTGTTCCCTAGATTCAGACTCCCCACGACAAAAATCGCATAGAGGTTCAATAACCGAAACCCCATGCTTTAACAGTCTGTCCTTGGTGTTTAATCTCCCTCGGATGTTGGATCCACAATTGGATATTTATCTTTAGCAGACAATGCGCCTGCCAAATTCGTGGGTTGGTCACACACGTCACCCCTCTCTCCATAAGAAATTCATAGGCCGACAACCTTGAGTAGATGTTGTTACTATTCCACCTCCATCTCCCATGATTGGGCTCCTCGGTTAGCGAGACATCCCTCAAAAGGGTCCCAAGCTCCTCGAGTCGCCCTCTATTCATGTCTCTGGCCTAGCTAAAGCGCCACCCTCCCCTACCCGAGCCATGCAAGGAAGTCACCGATGTCATTCTTCCCTTGCGAGCCTTGAAGAGATCACGAAAGGCCATAGATAATCTACCCCCGTTCAACCATCGATCATTCCAGAAGCTAATCGACTTTTCGTCCCTCATGTTAATTACAAGGCCCACTGAGAAGGCAGCCTTCGCTTGATGAATCCCCTACTAGATGCTTGACCATCTGCGTAGGTCATGGGGTCGAACCATCTCTTCATGTCAAAGTATTTTTTCTTCACAATTTTCGATCACAAGAGTTTATGATTGCTTGTCACTACCCACCACCAACGCGCACTCAAGCCTTGCTAAGTTGTGGATATCACGATTGAGAATCCCTAAGCCCTCGTTGTGTCTGGGGCGCAGATCACGTCACCCCAGTTGACAAGAGCCTTACCCCCGATGTCTCCCCACTATACACCAGAGGAGCGTCTTCCTCATTCGATCAATTTTAGAAATCACCCATGGGTTAATGTTGATCATTATTCATGTGTAAAATTTGTGGGCAACTTGATTTAGATTGATTTGACTCCTAAACTTTAGTGGAACAAGACCTTGTGGCACGTGACTATGTGAGCCATTTCCCTTATTTTTTTATTAATATAATTAATTATCCAATTTACTTAAATACTATAATAAGTAATTGTCTTATTATTTTGATTTTTTTATATTGATTTATTAATAATTTTAATTTTTTTTTTGCAAAAATAAAAAATCACAATAGGTGATCATATTATGGTTCGAACAATAGATCTTTAGACAATATACAATAGATTGCCATCAACTGTGCTACCCACAGTTGGCATTAGCATAATTTTTTTTTCAAAAAAAAATAAATAATTTTAATTGATCAATCGTTTTTTTGATAAATTATTTATTATTTATTTTTTAAACTAACTTTAATATTTAGATTGACTCGAGCTTAATTGCTCGAGCTATGGGGTTGGGCTAAGCTGACCTTGACATTTTTGGAGTTTTGCTCAACACGGCCCGATGGGGCAAGGCTTGGTCAAGGTGCCACGTGTCCTCGTATCCTTTCTCATTTTCTTTGTCATGTCAATTACAAAATAACATGTTTTAAATGAAAAAATTAGCATTGGACGGGTGTGTCCTACTCTAAATGTGAATTAATCGGATCGAGTTAATAATGAAGAGAGAGAAAATGTGGATACTAGCCCCTATATGGATATGCAAGCGGCAATATCATGAGTTTGAATAAGAAAAATTAATATGATATTAATAATTTAATATGGATTATAAGAATCATGTGCTTAGAAATCATATTATATATATATATATATATATATATATATATGATAGTTAACAACTGCTTGGGATAAGGGAGCTGGTTTCGATTTCCAAAGAAATTAGCACCCATAGAAAAAAAATGATAGTTCCAAGTAAATTGGCGCCCTATATTTGGGGTCAATTTCCCCGGCCTACATATATAATTTTTGGGATGATCTCGGCACCTGTGACAAATTGTCAATTTCAAGTTGACAATTTTTAATTTTTATTTTAATGACGTGAAAAAAAACGAAAATAAACATCACTTATATGCATATTTGCTTCCCCTAACCTAGGAAGCCTCCTAAGCAAGTATACACGAAGGACAACAATGTCTTGTCGTTGGACTTCACCACGTCCATCATTTGCTTCATTGAGCGAGCATGGCATGGTTAAATGAATGACGTATAGAACTTCAACATGGAGTCCAAAAAAATGCTTGAGGTTCATTGATTTGACTAGTACGAGCAAAAAAAAAATTAACATGAGCGATCTCTTCATAATTTTTTTTTAAACGAGTAAACATAAGCTTTGAATGAATGAACGTGAGTAATGAGTGAATAAATATCGATTTTATATTCACTAGTTTTTACATTTTGTACGGATGGGTGCTCATCGAAGTTTTATGAACAAAAGTACTACCAGAAGTCTATCTAAGCAAAATCAGTGTACCTTCTCTTAAAATTAAAATGTGGATATTTAGGAAGAATCTTGCATGATAACTCGAGGGTGATTTGTTTAAAAGTGCAAAGTATCTATTCTGAAAATTAAAAATTTGAACCATGTCAACTGAATTTCAAATCCCAATGAATAGGGCAAACCACCTCCTTACGGTTTTTTTTTCTTCCAAATACAAAAATTATATTTAAAAGAACAAATGTGAGATATCAGACATCAAGCATTATTTTATTAAAATTGTAAAAGAAAATGAATTGGCATAAGCTGAATTTAAAGACCACTTGTTTACTACTTCTAGGGATTGTATTGTTCATATTAGTAGGGCCATGAATATTCGAGTTGGTTCTTTTTCCTTTTAAGTACTTAGACACTCAAATATCCCCTAGAAGGTCTTCTGATCAGACTCAAAAGCATCTGATCGATTCTATTAATGCTAAGCTATCTACTTGGCAAGCTAAGTTTCTATCCCAAATGGGTAGAATTGTTCTTATCAAATATGTTATTAGCTCTATGCCTCTCCATTCTCTTGCGGTCACTTGGGCCACCCTTTCCACCTTGGACAAAATTGAGAAGTGTATGTGAAAGTTTCTCTGGTTGGGAAAAGAGGACAATAAAGGCTTACATCTTGTTAATTGGGATATAGCTACCTTACCCAAAGACCTTGGTGGGCTTGTCATTCATGACCTGCATGATAAATGCACTTCGCTTCAAGCTAAGCGTGTTCAATGTTATTTAAATAAACGCCCTTCTATCTGGAATGATCTTGTATTTGCTAAGTATAAAGATTTGCGGCTTTTTAATTGTTCTGATGCCAACTGCTCATGGAGTTGGAAGTTATTTCGAAATGCATTTATCGAATTTCGCCCAAGTTTTTTCAAAATTATAAATTCGAGTGTTAATACATCGATCATGTTGGACTCATGGCTTGGTGATTTGCCCTTAATTCTTAAGCCATCTTTTGTGGCTCCTGGCTTAATATTGAATGTTGCCTTGGTTGATAACCTGATTTTAAATCAGGATTGAAACACAGAATTATGTCGCACCCTATTCGGTTCGGTGATGAGGGAATCCATTTGCAAGATTCGGTTGCCTTTACAACCTGATGACGATAGGTATATTTGGAGGCATAGTCAGGGGGGTAATGTTATCGCAAAATTAGCTTTTAGGTTTCTAAGAAGCCATAACCAGTGTGAGTTGGCTGAGCCGATTCTTTGGAAACACCTTTGGAAACTTAAAACAGTTCCCAAGGTTCTGAGCTTCTGTTGGAAAGTCTTCCATAAAAAATTGCCCACTAGATCTAGGCTTTTTCACATAGGCATCTATGCCTCGATTTCCTATCCTATGTGTCATCTACTCCCTGAATCCTATGACCACTTGTTTTTTTCCTGTGATTATGCTCGCACAGTTTGGAATCTCATTTCCTTTAAAATTGGCCTTGTTTTCATCAACCACCACAATTGATTATCGGGTGAATGGTTAGGAAAGCCTTCTAGATCTAATCACGGCTTCGAATTCCTTAATACTCTTATAGTCAACTCATGCTAGTTCTTCTGGTACGCTAGAAATCTTAAGCTTAATGAGGCTAGGCAGCTTACCCATCAGTGCTTAATGAATAAGATTTTAAGCTTCACCAATAGCTATTGGTTAAGCGCCCCACATGAGGGCAATTGTTTAGCTAATCGATCCTTAGCCAAATGGATTCCGTCTTCACCTAATCATCTCAAAAATAATTGTGATGCTTCGTATCTGATTGTGCAGGTGGGTTCGGTATTATTATTCGAGACTCGAATGGTCTATGTCTTGACGTAATTGGCATAAATCAGATGGCTGAAGATATTCTTATCTTAGAAGCAATGGCAACTTGGGAGGCGCTGAAATTAGCCTCGGAGAAACACCTGCAATGTTTTGGCGTGGAATCAAATTCAAAAACTCTGGTTGATGTTGTTTGTAATCATTCAATTTTTCCATGGATAATTAGTACTATTGTAAAGGACATTCAGTTTTTGATGAGAACTTGTAATTGTGATAGTTTCTCATTTTGACTAAGGGAAGGAAACAAAGCTGCCCATTGGGCAGCAAATAGGGCTAGGAGAGAGGAAGATTTTATAATATGGTAATTTGTCCATCCTCCAGATCTCGAGGACATCCTGTATAGTGACTATTTTTGCTCTGGCTCAGCCGAGTTTAATTAATATAATTTTTATTTCGGTAAAAAAGAAAAAAATACCACTTGTTTATAAGCATGCGGATCAATTCAGTTCCAATGAAAATGAATTAATTTTAATTAAGCACGCTGGTTAGTATGACATTTAATTTTAGATTGAGAAATTGTGCTTTTTTTAAAATGATTGCCTAAAAATACTTTAGGGTGATACATCATTTTACTATACCACAAAATATTAAAAAATAAGAAAAATATTTAACAATTGATAAAAACTAAAACTATAAGTTGCTTGATTGATCAAAGACACCAACTAAAAAAATTTACGGAAATCAATTTTACTAGTGTATCTTAAATGTCATTGTAGTGTGCTTTTAGTAAAATAACATATCAATTACAAACAAAATCTTAGCCTATTTGCTTGTCTCATGTATTGTTCTTTGTTGTACGTCATCAATGCCTTGGGAGTGCATTGTCACCACCAACTTCGACAATTAGAATAGTTATACTCCTCTTGTTTCCACACCATAGAGGCTAGGGTTTGAAGAGAATAAATGAAAATGATGGCAAAAAATTTTATTTCGACTACCTACTTATTTGGACCCACAACAACTAGTGCCACAATATAAGGTGGGAGAGAGACATGCTCAAATGTAAGAGTAGGTATATATGACTTGATATACTCGAATGAAAACATGAATATGCTCATACTTGATTGAACTCAACTTAATCGAATGAGTAGTACTTTAGAAAAGTTCAAATTTGATCCGACCTTATATATTAACATTTTGTTTTAATCATATTTATTTAAACTTAATAGAATTTGATTGAAAATGTAGAGTCAACCAACCTAAAACTCACTTTGATTTGATTTAAAATTAATGAAAAATTTGATTTAGTTTTACCTAAATTTGAAAGCATCAAACACATGTCAAATTTTGATAATCAAATTAGCTATCAAATTTAATTCTTAAAAAAATGGCTTAAAATTTTTATTTGATCCAAACTTGATATGCCCCTGGAGTGGCACCCCTAAAATACAAAATTGGACTTATGGCACAAATGTTTCCTATGTCTGTCATCTTAATAATGAACTTCATAACCACTTTGAACTTAATATATTTTTTTTAAAAAAGAAAACCTCATATCAAAGGAGGTCAGACACTACTCTACAGTTGGGTAAAGGGGGCAGAGGACTAATAGTCATGCACCTCTCGCCTCCTGGTAAAGCATTGCCATGCATGTTCCTCCATTCCAAGTGCAATCACTTTATTTATAGAAATCAAAGGTGTTACATCTACCGTATCTATAGAAACATTATGTAAAGAAATATGAGAAAAAATTGAATCAACAATACAACTTTTATTCTCTAAACTAGGAAGATCCACTTCATTATCAAAGGGCTTAAGCCAATTGTGAACCAACAAGTATGTTCTTATTGAAGCTCCACTATTAGAAAGTCCATGCCTTGCCAAGTTCTGAGCTACCATGTTAAATTCTCTTTTTATATGGGTACAACCTTGAACATCTATATCCTTAGCAACCGTTCAAATATCTTTTATCAAATCCTTGATATACCATGAAGGTTTAAATCTTACATTCAGAATGTTAATTGGTCTTAGGCAATCAGAGAATATCTTTATGTGCTTGATGTTAAAAAGCTTGGCATTCAGAATACATTGACAAACAGCCCAAGCTTCTGCAGATAGAGGGTTATCAGCATAGCTATGGCTATAACCTTTCAGCATAGTAGTATTTTCCATGTTGACAAAAGAATATCCATATCCAGCAGCTTTTGTATTTTTGTTCCATATCACAAAACACATTGATAGAATTTTGAGCTGAGCTTGTATCATCAAAAAATATATGAGTATGGTTATCAGGAGTACCATTACTAAGTAATTTCACAGACTTCTGCTTAACCCAACATTTGTAAGGAGATTTGATGTTATTGATTTCAACAATTGATTTACACACCATTACCTTGATACTCATCTTCTTGTTATTAAAACAATAGTTGTTCCTATTCTTCCAAAAATACCAATGGCCAGTTGCAGTTATACCAATCAAGTTATTTCTACTTTCATTTTCAAGCATAGTGCCCTCCTCAAGCCAGCATCCATTGGACCATGAATCATAAGTATCAAAATTCAAATTCAGAGTTATTTTTAAAATCAGCCCAGAATTTTCTAGCAAATTCACATTCATAATACAATCATCATACTTATTGCATACAAAGCAACAACTCCTTTATACTTTGGTGAAACCAGACAAATAATTAGTAGTTGGGAGTCTTCCTAGTAATAGTTTCCAAACAAAAATTTTGACTTTTGGAATAGCAACAGAGTTCCAAAGTCTTTGCCAATTCCGATCTTGGTCATTGGGCGTTGATCGTAATATTTTCAATTTACTAAAATGTATATAAGAATATGAGTAATTACCTAAATATATCCCGAACTATGTATTTTTTTTCATTTGTGGTCAATTCTAAAATATTATCAAATTATATCTTGAACTTTGACATTTGTCTCAATTGCATCCACCCGTTAACTCTCCGTCAGCAGCTCCGTTAAGACAATGACATGACGTTCTGACGTGAATTAAAATATTATTTTTTATTTCAAAAATATAAAAAAATCATTTTATTTTATATTAAATAATCACTCAGAGCCATGTTCGGGGTGAACATGGAGTTATTTTTTAAATATAAATTAAAGTATTTTTTATATTTTTAAAATAAAATATATTATTTTAATCCACGTCAGAACGTCATATCATCGTCTTAACGGTGCTGCCGACGGCGAGTTGACGGGATGATGTAATTGAGACAAATGTCAAAGTTCGGAATACAATTTAGTAATATTTTAAAATTGATCACAAATAAGAAAAAATGCATAGTTTAGAATATATTTAGGTAATTATTGAGAATTTTTGGCCAAAGTACCTAAAACCCAATGTAACTATAATTAACACTCAATTTTAAGATTTTTTTTTAATCTATGAATTCCATAAACATATTAAATGCAAAGTTTTCTATGTACTAAAAAATATATATAGCATTTATGAATTTTTCACATTAGTTGCTAACTTGTGATATAATAAATAGAAAACTAAAACACTTAAGATTGTTTTATTTTCTTTTGTTTATCAATTAGTTTGATTAATTTCAATAGAAAATAGGATTACAATTATTTTGATAATTTATGTCTCAATTTAACATGTAAATGATCTATTTAAGGTATTTTGATCAAAAAAAATTAATTGATGATATAAGAGCGTTTAAGAATGGCCACCCCCAAATGTCTACATTTAGTTTTTATAAAGATCAAACAATGTAAAATTATGATTTCGCCAAATATTTAATTTTAATTATGATTTTGTTAATTTTTTTCAAAGCATATATGATTTTATCAATTTTTTCTATTACCTTATGTTTGCCCAAGTTATATTTTGTAGACCGCTATGTCACAGACTAACTATTTCAGGTGGAAAATGTCTATGCGGGATCAGGCTTAAGTAAGTTTTCTTGCCAATGTCGAAAAGTCGCCGGTTTCCACTTCGTGTGGGTTGAAGCCTTTGTGTGATTGGACGCAAAAATGTTGTTTGACCAATGATCGATTGCATGAAAATGCTAGTAAATGCTTGAATGAAAGCTAGAACGAATGAACTAGAGTGTACTCAGATTATCCCTAGGCAATATAGTTGTGGAGCCTAACCCCAAGTGTCACACCCAAGGTTCCCAAAAGCACGAGGAGCATGACAAAATTTCTATGTGCGCACCCTCACCGGCCATGCCATGCCTTGGCAAACAAAGACCATTTGCCTAGGCGTGAGCGAGAGCGACGGGCAGTGCGTGAGTGTGTTTTACAATACATATTTACATGGATGCTCATGATGGAATATTTACAATGCACGTTATAGACCGTCATGACACATGCATGACTTAACAACCCCGAGAGTCCCTAACATTCTCCCTCACTTATGTAGTCGACACCCTCGTCAACTTGTTGTTGAAGGCGTTGGAGAGGTCTTGATCCTTGATCTTCCACTTCTTCATATTGCGGACTAGGTACCGTCGCTATGTGTTGTTCAGCTTTCAACTCTCGTAAGTGGTGGAATGTTCTTCCTGCATGAGAATACCTTCAATTGCGAAGTCTGCCAACTCTGGTGGGGTCCTTCTATAAGGAGGTCAAATGGGGTTTGCTCCCCAGTCCCTGCTGCGGGTTCATGCTGCGCACCGTGTCTTGTGAGCCATCAACCTGATGCATGAGTCTTAGGAGTCATCTGCTCTGCAAACAAATGTTGCAATTTAGGGGTCATCTGCCCTGTTTGCCCTGCGCACAAACCTTGCGTCTTATGAGCCATTTGCTATGCGCAATCAAGATGGTCTTCAAGTTTTACTGCAACCACCTTTGTGAATTTGTCTTGTCAAACTCCTTCCTTCACTTGTATGGCGGAAAGGAATTTATTCTAGCTTTTTGGTGCTGAACGCACTGTTGGAACAATACTGGGGTTGCTCTTCCCCATCAAACATATTGTGTCGAGGAAGGACATGAGTACCGCCTTTGCCGATTTGAGGAACTCTATCCCTAGAATGACTTGATAGTCATCGAGGGGTACGTCCATCAGATTGATATGCCCTTTCCATTCTCCAACTTTCAACAGAACGTCTCTTGTGATGTCATCGATTTTCCATGTTTCGGAATTCACTACTTTGACATTACTCGAACTTTTCCCTAGTTTGAGTCCAAGTCGCTTTTCCTCTTCTCCGGCAATAAAGGTATGAGTTGGAACCTGTTGGAACCTATTTTGGAACCTATTCTGGATCCTGTTGGAATCTATTTTGGAACTTGTAAATAAGTTCTAACATGGTAAGGTCCGGGGTATCATGAAAAATACAGGGTACCCGGACCTGCTCACCCCTAGCACTGAAGCTTTGTGAGCTTGCCCCGCTTTGATACCAACTATCACAGACTAATTATTTTGGGCGGAAAATATCTGTGCGGCTCCCTCGCTTCCCGTGCGAGGGATCTGCCTTAAGCAAGTTTGTTTGTCAATGTCGAAAAGTCGCAAGCTCCCACTTCGCATGGGTTGTAGTCTCTGTGTGCTTGGACACAAAAATGTTGTTGAGCCAATGGTCGATTGCTTGAAAATGCTAGTAAATGCTTGAACGAAATCTAGAACGAATGAAGTAGAGCGTACCCAGGCTATCCTTTGGCAATATAGTTGTGGAGCCTAACCCCCAAGTAGGGATGACAATATTACCCATTTAGGCGGGTACCCCACGGGTGTTTACCTGTTTATGACAGGTATGGGGGGTAGTTTTCTACCCGCGGAGATTTAGTGAGTAATTTTTGTTTACCCGTTTATTATATGGGGCGGATACGGGTATAATAGTACCCGTACCCACGGGTACCCGTTACCTGTGAGAATTAATAAATTATAATATTACCCTCAATACATATACTAAAAAAATCCTAACCTAATTCAACACTCATATATATACTTTGTGTTTTTAAACCTTATGATAATGTTGTTATCAAAATGTTGTTTGTTTATTAAAATGAAGTTGTTATACTTGAAGTTGTTATCAAAATACTTAAAGAGTTGAAGTGTTATTAAAATATTATAATTTATATTTTTTGTAAAGTGTCATGGGTACCCGCCAATACCCGTGGGTATCCGTCCCCCCGCGGGTAATTAAATGGGTACCCATTTTTTATACACGCGAAGAATAAATGGGTAGCATGTACTCATTTATTTCGCAAGGTGAGTAGCGAGTAGACACCCCCCATATTTGCCCCGCCCCGTTGACATCCCTACCCCCAAGTGTCACCCCTAAGGTTCTCAAAAGCATGATGATCATAGCAAAATTTCTATGTTTGCACACCCCCACCGGCCTTGCAACGCCTAGGCAAACAAGGGTCGTTTGCCTAGGGCCTAGGTGTGAGCGAGAGCGTGGGCAGTGCGCAAGCACGTTTTACTGTGCATATTTATATGGATGCTCATGATGCAATATTTACAATGTACGTTAAGAACAGTCATGACACATACAAGACTTGACAACCCTGCGGATCCCTAACAGTTGTATTGGATTTTAGTGTGTTGGAAAAGGTAACATTAATATCACTCGAACCGCAAAATATTATAATTTAATGACTAGTTAATAAATATTAACTACAATGGTGTATATAAATGTATAGATATATTCAAAATTTTATATATTTATGCTAGATTTCATTTTAAAAATGGTAAAAATATGAAAGAATAAAATTATATGAAGGAGAATATGTAATTTTGTCAAAGGAGAAAAAAGTTTTAAAAAAAAATTAGAGAAATTTAATAAAATCATAAACATTTTATGATTTATTGATAAAATCATAAATACTTTATAATATTTGCCAAAATCATAACTTTTTTTGTAATATACTTAGTTATATTTATATTGGTGGTTAAGGATTTTGGTGAAAGTTTGTAACTAGTTATACATCCATTTTATTTCATAGAAAATTTTAAATTTGATATGCTTATAAAATTAATAGACCAAACAACCTAAAATATGATATTAACTATAATTATATTAGCGATTAGGGATTTTGGCGAAAGTCTCTAACGGCTAACATAACTATGACATCTCATATTAGATTATTAAATCTATAAATTTTATAAGCATGTAAATATAATTTTTATGTAATAAAATATATATCTAAATAGTTAGGAATTTATTGTTGTTGACACGATTATTAAACAAGAAGAGGAAGGGGGCTTTATGATGGGCGACAATTTTCGTGACAAGGGCGACAAGTCTTCCCCTGGAACCCTACCGCCTTCTCCTCTGCTCCCAGATTCACCTGATCAGATCCATCCTTCGGCCTCCTCTCCGCGTTCTCTCGTCCTCCCTACCACTCGATGGTCGATCGCCATCAAAGATCTTGTGGGCTCAGATCCTAAAAGGGGCAAACCCTAACCCTAAAATTTTCCAAGGCTCTAATCCAGCTCCGGCTTCAACTGTTTTGGTTTCTCTTCATCGCATCCAGCAAAACTCGGCGGGGCACATCCACTTCACCGACGATCAACTCCAATCTTGGTCGCAACCCTGAGAATCAAGCCTCATAGGTAAGTTCTTAGGTAAAGCTCCTCCTCTCCTCACTGTTAGTCGCTGGCTGAAAGACTCTGGTCTAACAGTGGTTTCTCTACTATGCTCGATCTTGAAGATGATTTTTTTGTCTTTCATTTTAACAATTTATCGTCTGCTTCAAACGTACTTTCTGGTGGTCCTTGGTCCCTTCGTGGGGATATTATTCGATTAATTCCTTGGCGGCCTTCCTTTCGTCCGTGGCTTGAACACATTTCATTGGCTCCGGTTACATGGTTTGCCGCTCGAACTATGGAATTTAGATTCTATTACCTTAATTGCTTCCAGGTTGGGTAAAGTCATCAAAGTGGATGACAGATTCTCTATTTTTGAACGTGGAAAGTATGTTAGGATATGTATTGAAATTGACTTTGCCACTCAAACTCGCCAAGGAATCATCATTGGCCTACCTGGTAGAAATTTTTTTCAGCCAATAATTTACGAAAACTTGCCTTCATTGTATTTTTCATGCGGCTTGGTTGGCCATTTTGAATCTGCATGTCCTAAAAAGACTACTAATTTGAATGTTATTAATGTTTCTTCTCTGTTAAATCCTAATTGTGATAATATACAATCTGAAAAGTCTTCTTCTAATATTATTGGCAATGTGTCTGTTCAAACTTCCAAGGATAATATGTCCGCGGATAATATCTTTTTGAATTGTAATGCCAATGTTTCAGGTTGTTCTGCTACTCCTATTTTTGTTAATGCTAGTTTAGCTTCTGATAATAATATCAATGTTAGTGTTTCTAGTTTGCATGCTGTTTGTAATTCTAGCTTTGAAGATGTCTGTGGACCTTGGGTCCTTGTTCAAAAAAAAAAACTAAAAAACAACCACCTTCCCCTATGTTCAACATGAATCTTTTTAAACCCAGCAACAACTCTAGTGATAAAAATAAAATCCCCAAATCTCCTATTCTTTCGAGAACACCCTAGATTTGTTTGCAATAACATTGTTGCCTCCAAAACTTTACCTAAACCTGCCCAGCACATCTCTAAGAACACCAAAGTTGTTGTACTAAATGTTTTGGCTAAATCTCCTAAACCTACTCATGAAAACTTAGACCGTGAAATGGAAAGGCTCCCCTCCATTCAGGACTTAAACAAGCCTTCTATAGAGCAGACTTCAGTCTCTACCAATCTTGTTATTAAAAATCTAAACAATCACCTCCCTTCTAGATCCATAGAGCAAATGGTTATGGAATTAGATCAAGTGTTTAAGACGGCTCAAAACATTTCTAGTTCTAGGATGCCTTCTAAAACTAAAAACATAGTAAAAAGACCTCCTAAACCTAGAAAACCTCAAGGTCTCCGATAAACCTGATCAGCCTTCCTCTTCTAAGAGATCTAGGCAACAAAATGACTTAGACCCAAAGGTTCTTCTCTTGACTTACCCTGCTCCTGCAGCTACAAACTCTAATTCCTCCCCATCTATTTAATCATGAAAATGCTAAATTGGAATTATAGAGGTATTAGTAGGAGATATGTTAAAGAGGTCTTATTTAATCTCCAAAGAAAATACTCTTTTGAGTTACTTTTAATACAGGAATCTCATGTCTCTGATTTAAAAGCTACTGGATTTATTAGGACTCTTAGTAAGTCTTGGCAAGGAGTCTCTTTTCCTTCTAATGGAGGTTCAGGTGGACTCATCATTGCTTGGAACTCTCTTCTAATTTCCACTCAATGATTTCTCTTAATGCTCAATTCATTAACATTATTGTTAAATATAAAGATTTGGAACCTTTCTTGTTAACCAATATATATGCTAGTATTAATCCCATTATTAGAAATAATCTTTGGGATGAATTGTCTTCTATTGATTTATCTAGTTTTCCTTGAATGCTTAGTGGTGATTTTAATTGTATTGTGAATGCCTGTGATAAAATTGGTGGCACTCCATTTAGGATTAATACTGCTGTTAGAAGTTTTAGAAATTTTATTTCTCATACTGGTCTTATGGATCCTGGTTTCTCTGGACCAAAATTCACATGGTGTAATATTAGAATTGATCTTCATCGTATCATTATTAGATTAGATAGAATTTTCATCAATGCGGCTTGGTCTCACTTTTTTAATAAAATCTTGGTTGAACACCTTACTAGAATAACTTCATATCACTACCCTATCTTAATTAATATTAATCCTACGAAGTCTCATCAAACCAAACTTTTTAGATTTTAAAACTTTTGGATTGAGCATGAGGAAGGCTTTAGAGTAGTGGCTGATAATTGGAATAATCTTTTTTATTCTGATAGTCCCTTCTGTACTTTCACCAACAACATTCATGGAATAAGAATAATTTAGGGATTCTTAAGAAGAGACTTAATGAGACACTTTCTGAAATCTCTTCTCTTGAAAACCTTGAAGCTCATACTGGTCTTTCTCTCACTCAACAAATCTTTCTTAAAACTCTTCACCACAAGGCCCTTGTCTATCATAGGCAAATTGCCCTTAAATGGTGGTCCAAAGTCAAAACTAAATAGATCAATGATGGGGACTTAAATACTGCTTATTTTCATCATACTGTTATGATGAAAATAACTAGAAATACTATCTCCTCAATCACTGATGATAGCTCTACTATTTATTATTCTGATACTGAAATTCTCACTCAATTTTCAAAATATTATAAACATCTTTGGGGCCACTTTTCTCAACCTGTTTCCTCTCCTTCTTGGCCTACCTTTAATCAACTTAGTTTTGAATCCCATCCAAATTTGATTAAGCCATTCACCAAGGATGAATTGTGGTCCACAATTCAATCTATGATAAATGGCAAATGTTCAGGTTATGATGGATTCACGGTTGAGTTTTATAAAACCTACTGGCCTGTGATCTCTGATAATTTTATTTCATGTTGTAATTTCTTCCATCAACATAATTCTTTTCCTCCTGAATGGAATAAAATCATTCTCACTTTCATTCCCAAAATCAAAAATTCTACTAAGGTTAAGGACTTCAGACCCACAACTTTATGTAATATCTCTTATAAAATCATTTCTAAAACTTTAGCTAACATGCTTAAAATTCATCTTCGTAATCTTATCTCTTTTGAACAATTAGCTTTTGTCAAATCTAGGAACATTCAGGACAATATTCTAGTGGCTCAAGAAATTATTCATTCCCTTTACAAATCCAAAGGGAAACATCCTTACATCCTTATCAAAGCTGACCTAGAAAAAGCTTTTGATAGACTATCTTGGAATGTTGTCAAACATATTTTGCAAGCTTGTAACTTTCCTGACACTTTCATAAATTGGATCACCACTTGTATCACTACTACTTCTTTCTCTTGCCTCATCAATGGAGTTCTCTCACATTTTTTCAAAGGTCATATGGGTGTAAGACAAGGGGATTCACTCTCTCATTTCCTTTACATCATTGTTGCCCAAACTTTATCTAATCTTTTCAACTCTGCTGTTCATGAAAATAAGCTCACTCATTTCACTATTAAAAGAAATTTCAAAGTAAGTCATCTTATGTTTGCAGATGATATTCTTATTGCCATTAGGGCTGATACCAAAAGTCTTCAAACTCTTAAGCATATTTTCCATCAGTATGAGCTCCTCACTTGTTAAAAACTCAATCCTCTCAAGTTGGAAGTATTTTTCCCCAAATCTACTTCTAGAAGCACTATCTCTTCTATTTGTAAGTACTCCCTCAACATGAAACAAGGTAAGTTCCCTTTTAATTACTTACTGCATGCGGGAAACGTCCTTGCCTTCTTCGGCGGTCTGAAATGACTACCAACGGATCTATTCTGGGATGGCTGGGCCTGAGCTCTAAAGCCTCCCTGGCCCCCAACATGACCTCCTGCACCCTGCGGAAGTGGTGGTCGACCATGATGATCTTTTTGCTTCAGTTGGCTGATCCTCAAGTGAGTACTCTCAACCAGAAGTGCTCGTGCCACCACTCGACTATAGTCTCTCAGATCATCATGAGTAGACATCCGATCCTGAATAGGAAAGTCGAGTCCTCTGAAGAAATGCTCTGCTATGTCTTCATCTGAGGCCACCATGTGCGGACAAAACTCTGACAAACGATCAAACTCAACCTCATACTCTGCCACATTACGACCTCGCTGTCGCAGATCAAGGAACTCTTGCTTCTTCTGCTGGCGAAATGTCATCGGGAAATATTTACTGTAGAATGCAGCTCTGAATTCTGCCCACGAAATATCAGCTCCACCTCTAGCAGCGTCCTGAGCCCTCCACCAAACTCTAGCCCCATCAATCAGGTAAAAGGTGGCCAGATCCACCTTTTCCTCCTCCTTGCACCTAAGTACCTTAAAAGTATCCTCCACTCCAGCCAACCATGCCCTAGCCGCCATAGGGTCTGCACCACCCCCGAAGTTACCGAAACGCTCTCTGCCAAATTGTTGGAACTTTAGCATGCGGGACTCCCATGACTCAGTGCTAGCAAAGCCTCTCTCTGGTCCTGGTACAAGCATAACATACTGCGGCTGTGGCATAGTAGGAATATGCACTGCTGAGCCCTCTCCAACGGCCTGAGGGACTACCGGTACGGCCTGACCAACTGCCTCCTCCTCTCCAGCTCTAGGAATAAAGTCCTGCACCTCCTCCACGGGAACATGAACAGGGGCACCACGACCACGACCTCTGCCACCAGTAGTACGACCGGTCCAACGAGCACCTCGGCCCGCCCGTCCACCACGACCCCTAACAGTTGGAGTCGCCACCTTAGTAGTCCGTGCCCGTCGAGGAACGGCTACCCGATCATGATCTCCACCTGGATCATCAAGACCCAGCGCAGGTCCAAGACTGCCTCTCGACATCCTCTCTACAAATAAAATAATAAAAATATTTAGGTCAACCATCTAAAATAAGCTTATAATTCACTTCGACACCGCCTACGCCTTCGAGTATTATCATTAAGGTAATACACATAAACTCCTAACCTTAATCCTAGGCTCTGATACCAAAAATTGTCACGCCCCAGCTCCGGGCCCGAGACGCGACGGCGACCCGAACACCGCGCAGCGGAATGAAAAGCCACGAATCAACATAAAAGAAAACAACAACATAAACACCAATAACTACAATTCATAAGTCCGATCAAATACAATATTTAACCAAATATAAAATTGATCTACAAATTATAGCTCCAAAATAACAATATCAAAGCCGAGCTATAATACGATAAAACAAACCAAAATACAAAAGCAGTCGCCATCAGAGCTCCACATCTACGACTGACTACTAGCTGTCTAAAAACTATCTACACCTCGATCTATAAATCGACTGCTCACCCCTGCAAGTCTGAAGCAAAAATAACAGAGATCAGCGAATGTTGAGTAGGAGAATCACAATATGATCAACAAGTATCAAGTGTCACTCAACAATGCATAACAACATGGCCTAAGATGCAGTCAAAGGCAATGAACACAATAAATACTCCTCACCTACTCCTAAACAACATCAACTAAATCATCGAGCGTGTGGACCATTGGGTAAAAACCCCGCACTCTACCACCTGCAGAGTGGCATCAACCGTCCGCTCCAACGGTGATATGACTACCCCCACCAAGCAGGTAGCCTGTCAGATGCCGCGTCCGACATCATTGCACCCGAAGGTGCCCAACATGCGACTAGTCAATATCATATATACCCTCTCCCATGCCTGGGGGGTACCACACTGAAATGGTCCTGGACCGAAGTCCTCTCCAATGCCGTAGCCTCCAGATCGACAACCATGCAACTCGACTCGAAGAGTGCAACAAGGTATTTCACCATGATCAACAATATAACATCAACTTTGAATGATAACCACATGAACAACAAGATACTAACATAATATCATCATGATCAATAATATAACCACTCCAAGTGAAAATGACATGATCAACAGGGTAATAACATGCTCAACAAGTAAACAACATTATATATAACAACATGATACTATGCATACGGTGACTAATCCAATGCAACATAGGATTAGTATGGCATACTATGATCAAGAATAAATGAAAATAAAATATAACACATGTAATTTCTCTACATGGCATGCCCAACAATAATGTGCAACGTGAGTTCAATAAATTTTAAGAAGCAAATCAAACAATGGAAGCAAATGTATTTCCGTAATTTATCTCCGACGACAAATCAACAACAGACAAAGAACAACAGACTTGCAGGCTCAACCCACTCTCTAAACACCCATGCTCAACCAACTCTCCAAACCATAATTATTTCACACCAATCAATTAACTAAATTCTCATACTAATAATTTAATATTATTTAAATACATCGACAACATCAACAACTAATCAACTGAAGGAACATCCTAACAATATTTTCTTGGAAAACCAACCCCACCATTGCATTCAGCACACAAAAATGATCAAGATTTCTATTCATCTCAACTTCAACCGACAACTCGAGACCCACCAAATAAATTAATTTCAAACACATCTATATCACTAACGTACTTACTAAACAATATCAATACTGAAATATATCAAAATCATATCAAATGATCTCCAATCTGAAATCCGACACCACCATCGCGTTCAGCACGCGACAATCTACAACTTTGGTATTCACCTCAACTCAATCCGACAACTCTACGATCAACTATAAAAATACCCTAATAATTTATAAATCAATCCAATTTTATACGATACAGCTCTCTTTTCTACACTATTTATCCGTCCTCACCCACTCGTCTCCTACCCACCCAACGCCTCTACTCCCTCCCAACGCCACCCCCTGCTTCGCTCGAACCCACGCCGGCCGGCTCTCCAACACGCCGGCGACCACCACACCGACACCTCCACCCTCTCCCCAACCCCCGTAGCTGGTCCGACTCGCCGCCGGCCGGATGGTGGCCGGAAGGGTCACCACCTAGCGCGGCCAACACCACAGTCGGCTTGCGCGCGCGACACGGCCGTCCGTGACGCTCGCGGTGTGGCTGCCCTTCGGTGCGGCTGCCCTCCGACGTGGCCGACTGCGGCGGGACAACGTGTGATTTTTCGCATGCTGCCGCCCCCGAATTTGACTCCGCTGCCAATCCTCTGTAGCTTTGTCGTCGATTCATCGGAGATAATGAACGGAATGAAAGGAGGGGATAAATCTCCTACCTCGATTTCGCGATTCCGACGATGACAACGAGCTCCACCGGCAACACGATGCGCGCCGACTCCTCCACTTGCAGGTTCCTCTCCTCTTCTCTTCTCAATCTCTCTTCGTCAGCTCCCTCTCTCCCCCTTCTTAAAACCCTTCAACGATACCTCTCCCTTACCTCCCCATTACCTTCACCTGCTACCCCCACTCCTCGAGTCATCCCTCCTACCCAAACATTGACTCAATTTTAATTTTTAATTTGTTTTCTTTTTATACTGGATATAACATCATGAGCTCCTCTCTCTTCAGTAGGAGAATTCTTAGTTACTTAAACAACTCTTCTAATATCCGGGTCAAGGTTGTCCAAGATAAATACCCTACTCTTAATCATTTAACCAACTATGTTCCTAGAAATTCTTCTTGGTCTTGGAGACTTTGTTTTAAAGCTTTCAAAGAACTTTAATTTAATTTTTTAAAAGTCATTAAGTCTGGCTGCAATACTAATGTTTTGACTGAACCTTGGATTTTTGACTTGCCTCTTCTTTTAAAGCCTATTTTTATCTCTATTGATCTGGATGTTAATACTACAGTCAGTTCTTTTATCTGTAATCAAGCTTGGAATGTTAATAATCTTGGTAATAACTTTAATCATGCCACGAGAGATTCCATTTGCTCCTTAGAGTTGCCTAGAATGCCCAAGGATGGCGTTTGGATTTGGGTTAGTGAACCCAGTGGAATTGTTACCACTCGAGCTGCATATCATTTCCTTAGAAGCCGTAACCAATCCGATTTGAAAAATTTTGATCATTGGGTAAGTCTTTGGAATCTTAATATTTCTCCTAAAGTCAACTTTCTTTTGCAGATTTTTTCATCAAAAACTCCATACAAAAGCTTTTTTTTTGTTTCAAATAGGAATGATTCATAATGATAAATGTGTTCTATGTGGCAATTCTTCTGAAACTATTAACCACCTTTTTAACCACCCCTCGTTTACAAATCAACTTTGATTAGATTTTTCCAATATGGTCAATTGGGAGAAAGACTCTTGGTTAAATACTTCTCAGGTTGCCTCGATTGTTCGGTTAAGAAGTATTACCATAGCTATTTTTCCTTTGGTTCTCCTGACATGCTAGGAACGAGTTGTTGCACTCGGGTAGGCAACTTTTAATTACTAGACTCGTGAACCGAATTAAAGACTTTATAGCTAATAATTGCCTCGTGAATTCTAAACCCGAGGGCAATAGAAATAGAAATATTTCTAACCTAGGTTCCTCTAGGGAGCAAAAATGGAATCCTCCTTCTTTAGACTCAATCAAGTTTAATTGTGATGGTGCATTTACAAATACTTCTGCTCTTTATAGCTTATTGTCATGAATTTTTTTGATAGATATATCACTGTGTGCAGGGTTCTCCTATTGAGCCTACTTCTGCTCTAAAGGTTGAAACCATGGCCCTTCAAAAAGCTATTAACTGGGCAGATGAACATTCTATCCTTTCAGCAATTTTTGAAACTGATTGCAAGACGCTTGCTGACATATTTCTGAAGAATAATAGCAGTCCTTGTTCTATCATGTGTATTGTAGATGATTCATGATATGTTGTGTAAAAACGTTAATTATAGTATTAGTTTTATTTATTAGTAAACAAATAAAATTGCCCATTGAGTAGCAACAAGGTCGTATGTGAGCCAAGAATTTTTCTTTAGAATATTCCTTTGCCTCTTGAACTTTAGTGTATTATCGATCATGATCATCATGGTCCTATCACCTAGTTAATAATAATTTTGGGCATTGGTCTTTGTTTGCAAAAAAAAAAAAGTTAGAAATTTGGGTAAATATCTCTAACTACCTATATATAACTAAGTAAACGAATAAAAATAAATGATAATTTGAGTATATTACAAAAGAAGTTAGAATTTTAATAAATATCATAAAATATTTATAGGCTACTTTATAATTTTGTCAATAAACATAAAATTTCTATGATTTTGCAAAATTGGTCAGAGAATTTATGTTCACTTATATTTGTTTCTCAACATTGTGCGTTAGAAAGCATATATGCTTTGAAATTGAAGGGGAAGAGCCGAAAGAAACGAACAAAAAGAGTTAGCAGCGGTGCACGGAAGAAGAGATAAGAGGGGAGCGCGCACGAGGCGATGCGGCGGCGAAACACCGCACCACCCTCCCACATCTCCCCCTCTGTGAAAGCCTAGATGCACCACCACCATCACCGCCTCAGGAGCTTGCCCGACCGCTGGTTCACCGCCGATAAGCCCTTCAAGCATGTGGTTCTCAAGATGCAGCTTCCTGACCAAACCCTAACCTTGAAGGATCAGCCGCCGCGGCCCTTCGGAGGCCCCTCTGCTGACCTCACCGCGCAGCTCTCCAACGAGCTCCTCCTCCGCATCCTCGCTGCTGTCCCCGACCCACTTCGCCTCCCCGCCTCTCTCGTCTGCAAACGATGGTTCCGCCTCGTCGGCCGTCTCCGCCGCTCCCTCACCGTCCTCGATTGGTCCTTCCTCGACCGCCGCCGCCTCTTTCTCCGCTTTCCCGAACTCACTGATCTCGATCTCGTCCCAGCCTCCTTCGCGGTCCCTTCCGCTCAAGCCCTCTCCGGGAGCCGCGTAGTGCTCACCAAGGGGCCCGTCTCCGTCTCTGTTGACACCCATGCCGACCTTCCCATAGGTGAGTGCCGCTTTCTCGAGCAGGATGTTCTCGATCGCGGGCTCGCAACTATTGCCCGCGACTGCCATGGCCTTCAAAAGCTATCCCTCGTCGCTGCCGCCTCGGAGGCTGGCCTCACGGCCATTGCTGGAGCGTGCGACGTCCTACAGGAGCTAGAGCTCCACGGCTGCTCCGATCTCACCCTCCGCCCTATATCTGCCTTCAAGAATCTCCAGATCCTGCGACTGGTGGGATCCGTCGAGGGGCTCTACCGTGGGCCTGGCGTCACGGACATTGGTCTCACGATATTGGCCCACGGGTGCAAACGGCTGGTGAAACTGGAGCTTGGTGGGTGCGAGGGTAGCTATGATGGGATATCTGCCATAGGGCGGTGCTGCGTGATGCTTGAGGAATTGACGATCTCCCACCATCGGATGGATGCAGGGTGGACGGCCGCATTGTGCTTCTGTGGAAACCTGAAGACGCTGAAGATGCATAGCTGCAGGACGATTGACTCTGATCCAGGGCCATTGGAGCACCTTGGCACGTGCCCGACCATCGAGACGCTTCAAATACAGCAGTGCCAGCTGCGGGATAAAAAAAGCTTGCAAGCACTTTTTATGGTGTGCGAGTCAGTTCGGGATGTCAAGTTTGAAAATTGTTGGGGGCTGGATAATGATATGTTCAGTCTTGCAAATGCTTGCAGGTATGTGTTTCTCTGGTCCTCTTTTTTCCTCTTCCCTCTAGTCATGTTTGATATGGAATAGTGATAAGTTCTGTTTTTGATTCATTGGATTCATGAAGGGTTCCTTAGTCATGGAAATAGCACAATGTAGAAATTGACGGTCACAATTGGTATAATATATTTGTAAGCTCATCTTAAGTCCTTGCATATGTAATCTTTAGCATTCTAGCTTCTATGTTTTGTTTTAGTGGTCATATATGGTCTCTATGATCTCATGACTCATGCGGTTGCTATATATTAATGTGGCGAATCTTTACTTCCTTCCCTTGGTTATTATAACAAATAATGGTGGATTAAGGCAAAAATCAAAACATTTGATTCATTCCAAATTAACATATGTAGACAACAAATTCTTCTTTATAGCAAATATTATTAATAGAACTTATCAAATCAATAAGGATCATCAATATTGTAACATCTGCAAAATGCCCAAAATATATTACATATTTGGCATAACACCTTAATAAATATTCTAAAAAATGGATGTTTTGTCACCAAAGGAAGTTAATATTTATTTTCTTTTCCATTTCCACTTTCTATGTGCTGTAGCCTTTGCCTCTTGCCTTTTTCTCAGTATTTTTTTATTTGCTATAATTTATTTCAATCAATGAATATGGTTGTGATGGCCTACTGCATATGACATTTTGCTAGGCATTGTATCTAAATTCTCTTGACAAAGAAGTCAAGTGCTTAATTGTTTGTTTAGTATGGAGAGCTGCTTACCATTTACCTGTAGTTGCAAATAAATCATCCAATCAAGCTTGAATTGAGCATTGTGATAGAGCTTGTTAAGATTTTTAGCAAGTGTGGTGCTTTGGTTAACTACCACGAGTTGTATAACGAACATAAAGTGCATAAAGATATTGGCTATCTTCAAACACATGTTGCAAGCCATAGAATGCTACTCGAAATATGATCCAGCCTAAGGCATGTCTTTTTCATTCAGTGATGCTCCAATGATGGAATCCTGCCTTCGATGCTTTTTTGGCTTTACACTTGAGTAAATTTGATTTCTCTGATAGTATGTATTGGGGCTCAAGTTTTAGAGCTTCTCATAGCTAATATCCTGACCATTTGCTTGTTGTTTAATATTATTGTATTTTCTTTTTTTGCAGGAGGGTGAAGTCTATCTCCTTAGAAGGATGCTCACTTTTAACAACAGAAGGCTTTGAATCTGTAGTTTTATCCTGGATTAATTTGCAGAGACTTGTAGTTGTATCATGCAATAATGTCAAGGATGATGAAGTCTCTCCTGCTCTATCAAACCTTTTCTCAGTTCTCAAAGTGTTCAAGTGGCGTCCTGACTCAAAATCTGTACTTGCTACTAGCCTTGCAGGAACAGGCATGGGGGAAAAGGGCAGCAGATTCTTTAAGAGGGTATGAGACTTAGTTTCTGGTGTGTTCGAATGCCCTCCCTCTCCTCTTGATGTATGGAAAACTGAACTCAGTGTTCCTTGCAGCGAATTTTGAAGAGTCAGCAGCGGCCCAAAGTTGTTGAAAAAGAATAAGAATTGTGAATAGATATGTGGTAACCAAATGACAAGCAACACAAGTTGGGTTGTAGTTTTTGATGTACATGGTCATTTTGCCGTATGTGGATGCAAAGCTATATTAAAGCGTCCCCATATTTGTGCTTTTGACTGCATGTCTGCTGGTTAATATAATCTCTTAATATGTGGCAGTTCTAAACTGCCATTTATATGACATAGGCAGCTTAGGTGATTAACCATTCTAATAATTGTAGTTCTTTTCCATTTGTACTGCCTGTAGAATAACTTGACAAAGGATGTATTACCAGTCATTGTTATTAACAAAATTGGTCTTTGTACAATTCATTCAACTGTTCTGTTTTATAGAATCTTTTACAGGTTCTGATTCTTCTGAATTGCCTGATATATTACATTGATCATTCAATTATTTTTTTACATAATTGTGTATTCAAAACTATGAATGTTGGGGAAAAAAAATCTTGTCAGTTGAAGCAGAGGCAGATGTATCTGCGTAGAATGCTCAATGTTTAATCAGTGGTACCTTATTCTGCATTCTTATCTCTGGACACGTTTGATCTAATTTGTTCTGATCAGATTCAGGTGCTGAGCATCATATTTATATTTTTTCTTTTACCAAAGGTTTCTTCTTTTTCAGGAAAATCGTAATTGATGTTTCTAGTTTCTAGGATTACTTGCATGTTTGTTATCTGCTGATACCCTTCTGTTTAGCGGGAGTGTGAACTGTAAAGAGTGAACCTTTCATCCTGACATCCAGTTTGTCACAGAAAAATCTTTTGACGCAGAGGTGATTTCTGTCTCGAAGATTGATTTGATGTTCCTTTAGACATCCAGTTTTTCGCAGAAAAATCCTTTGACGCAGAGGTGATTTCTGTCTCCAAGATTGATTTTATGTGTTTTTTTATGTTCCAGTTGTTATGTATTATCTGTTTACCAAAAAGATATGGTGATAATATAAGGTCTCATCGTTCGAGTTAAAATTTTTGAGAACAAGCCGATCCTTGTCTCAAACACAGTACTTTGTTGCTTTTATCTGCTGATACCCTCTTGTTTAACAGGAGTGTGAACTGTGAAGAGTGAACTTTCATTCTCACGTCCTGTTTGTAATAGAAAATACTTTGACGCAGAGGTGATTTTTGTTTCTAAGAGTTTGGTTTTATGGCTTTTATGTTCCAGTTGTTATGCATTATGTGTTTAACAAAAAGATATGGTGATATCACCATTCCAGTTAAAATTTTTGTAAACAAGCTGATCTTTGTCTGAAGTATCCATACGTCATGAAATGAGCTTTATATGATACATTTAGTTGGGTAACTATGCAGTTTTATGCTCCACTATCAGCAATTACAACATGAATACTATATGATTAAGGACTACATGGTTACCCAACCAAATTTTGAAGGAGAACCCAGAGGTGGTTCCCGGAAGTTTGAAGCTCGAAGGTGTGGGCTTTTAACCCCAAGGAGTGAGCCAGCTGGCAGTCATGGCCTCTCCCTCACTCATGTCTATATTGTATGTAGAGGAACCGATAATTGTCCTTTTCGCCACACAATATGTAGACGGATCTAGAAATATATATTTTTTATAAGTTGAGAAATTTTTAAATTCTGAGTTTCCTATTCCATCCTCCATGTCTTTGATTTATGTAGTGTTTGATCGACATAGATGTGCTACTTTATTTTAGACTAGAATGTGGAACAAGAAAACGTCTTTATTGTCTTTTGACAAGCAAGTGTCATTTTCACCTTGTTTTTAGTAGCGTGGAACTATAAAATTAGTCCCCATCATTGGTTTCTTGCCTTGCTTGTTATAGTCTATACATTCTTGTTAGGGAAAAGTGAAAAGAAAAATTGTTTTAAGGCGATTCATCCTTTCTCAATTCAAGGGATTGATGGCAACTTATATGCCCATGCCAATTATCAGGAATAACCTACAAAATATAAGAATGTAATTATTTCCATGTTTCATACTACTGCAATACAAGTTTGATTCCCAGAATAGTCCATCGTTTATGTTGGTAAATTTAAGGGTTCCGCGGAAATATCTTACTTTGGATTTAAACATTTCAGTAGAGAAATCCACTTAGATTTTGAAAATGAAATTTGTGTTAATAAATTTTAAAAAATGATTAGAGAAGCTCGGTTATCTCTCAAATTTGACAATTTCTTAAAATAGTTTATCTGAGCTGCATTATATTATAAATGAAAGATCTCTGAAAAGTCTATTCTTATTTTAGCGCGTTATCTTTTGTTTGTAGTATTTTACTCATTATTTCCACTTTTTTACGTAAGAATTATAATTTTGGATTCGGACCAACTCGAATGCGTTTCGTTAAATGGGACCTCTCGCACTTTTAATTCCATCGGCATCAGAGCCTCTCGTCACATGACTCGCAAACTAGTTTTCGCTTTCCTTCCGACAGGGGTTGCAGCAAGTCACGTGCTTCCTCCTTTGCTCGCATTTTTTATTACCTATTTATTATTCCTTTTTATCTCTGTTTAATCAAAACAACTCGATGAGATCTCGGCCGTTCCATTCTTGGTGATTCTTTTTATTAGCATAACTGACCGTTGAAAACACAAACGTAGAGAAACGACAGAATTTTAATTCAGAGAGGGAAGGGGATCGCTGCCGGCGGCTCAGCACAAACCACAAAAGTCTCCGGCCATGAATCGCCGGGGTTGGTTTCCCGGCGACGACTGAGGAGGATCTCCTTTTGGCGTCGGAGCTCCATGACCTTGCGGTGTGAGTTAGAGTGCTGGATGGGCACGAAGGTGGGGCTCGCCGCTGGTCGGTATTCCGGCACCAGCCGCCCGGACTTGTACCTCACCCCGCAGGCGTTGCAAAGCGTCTTGGGGCCCAGCGGTCCCGTCCGCCACTGCGGCGTCTTATCCGACGCGCAATGCGTGCAACGCCGCACCCCGCGCTCCACCACCGTGCATTCTCCTCCGGCCTTCTTCCCCCTGCAGGGCGCCGCCTTTGAGTTGGACTGGGGGAACTCAGACGACGATGAGGAGGATGAGGACGACGGCGAGTGCAGCGCCGCCTCCAATGACGACCAAGCGGCGGCTGGAACCGCGCCGGTGGCCGTCCTCGAGCGCTTGCTCCGAGCTCCGCGCCCGTTGACCGCCTGCTCTACTTGGAGCTGTGCACCAGAAGAGGGTGCAGCAATTGCGCTCGCAGTACCGGACTCGTGGGGGGCGTCCGAGAAAGAGTCTTCCACGAACTGGGACAGCCATTCGAGCTCCGCCGCGTCATCGCATTGCTGCATAACATAAATCCACGTATCAAACCCCAAGCATTCGACGACTCTTCTTAACATGAATCATAAAATAGCGCGCGTGAGCTCTACTCACTGGAATATAAAGGTCGAAAGAGTTCTTCTGCAGGGACTGGAAGTCGCCGGGAATGTACGAGGGCTCCATCGTCGCGGTGGAGTATAGATGGGTGTCGGCTGAAGTAGAAGAGAAGATATCGAGACTGTAGAAGTCGTGGGTCTCGTCAGCAGGCGGAAGATAGCCATAATTAACGTAAGCAGGCGCGGCGGCCGTAGCACCAGAGCTAAGTGGTGCAACGGCAGGTGAGCTCGTAGAATAAGCAGCAGGCATTGCCATCCCCATCTCCATCCCAAGATCCAAAGCCATTCCCATCTCCCACTCCGGCGCCATTACAAAGCAGCTGAGGACCTCGCTGTGGTCCTTAATTATTCTTTCCCTAGTGGGAATGAGCGTATGAAGGGAGAGGAGCAGTACAAGTACGTGCTCGCTAATTTGCAACTTTGCTATATATAACCGGACGAGCGAGTGATGACGAGCACCACCACAATAATAGGAGTAATGAGTGGCTCGAACTGGGGAGAGGGTAGCACATTAAAAAGGAGCGTATGCACTTCATGCATTCGCTCGATTGCCCATCTCCTCCGCCCCACCTCCCCCTCCTTAAAGCCCTGTTGCTTTCACCATTTCTTCTCTCTTTCCTTTCCTGCTGTCACTCGGTCGCAATTTATCTATTCTCTCCATCATGTGATTTTGGAACATATATTACGGCTTCCTGCTCGCAAAAAAATAATCTTCTGCTTAGCTGGAGAGTACGTAGAGAATACGCTTCACCTCTTCCGGAGAAAAATATACATTTATCCTTACAGAGTTACAGAGTAGGTCATTCTGCATGCCGTCATTTAAACAGAAAACCCCCAACTGAATCGTACGAGGCTTGATCGATTAACTGTTTTATAGTACATTACGGTTAATTCGCGAGCACAACTTCTGTGATAGACATGGGCTGTATGGTGTCCGGTGCGTCGCAGGCGATGAGCTCGCCGGTGGCGACAACAACGGTGAGAGAAGCCGGGTGGTCAGAACTCAGAAAGGCAGGCATGTGTGGTGTCTAGGGGACCACCGACGCTATCCTTTTTTCTAACCGTTTACTTTGTCAGTCAGTACTTTCTAATTTTACCTCCCTCTATGCATATATCCGTCAACTCCAAGCGACCAATAAAAAGAGGGTAAGGAAGAGGTTACATTATTATAATACTAATGTCGCGTTAATATAAATGTCAGAAACAACCGGATACAGCTATGAAATGTCTGACGAGGCCCCACCAATGGGGGTTCGGCTCGACAGGTGGATGCGAGTCTGAACCCTGCGGAACTCGACACAGGTATAGTACGGGTCTCGCTCTGCGTCCGCACACACCGCCACTGCCCATCCGTACGCAGCATTCCTGAGGGCCCCGCGGCGTGGCATCGTCGTCGGCCACCAGCTGTTCGCCGGACCAGCACATCTTCCCCCGTCCCGTCTCCGTCATCGCGTGCGGGCCCCGGGCGCAGGAGAGGAGCCGAAGCTAAGAGAAGGAAAGAATCGAATCACGTGAGGTAGCCTGTCTCACGTGCGCGCTCGTGTTCTCCTCTGACGCGTGCACGTGACGAAGCCCGGTCTCTTTTTTAAGACTGTCGTATGATTAGTTTACCGGTGCGATCGAGTGCGCCGCGGGTGAGGTTACCTGCCCCCCAATCCAGCGTCGGTCGGTGTCGGCCGGACGAAGCTTCACATCTTCCTCATCAAGGATCAGTCCCCCCGTGGGGGCGCCGCACGTGGCCGTAGCTTTCACGCTGCCGACGGAACGTGGAGCGCCTCCGAGCGAACACGTGGCCATGTGGATGTGGCCTTTTAAAACCCACCTCGGCCCATAATATTTTTACATAAAAAAGAGACCCCCAACTGGTCCGGATTGGAAAAGGCCCAGTTCCGGTCCATCACTCGACCCACTCTTGATCGAGTAACTTTTCCAGCTAAGGAGATGTGGTGAGGTCAGAATGATGCATTGGACGTGGGGCCAGGTAACAGGTCAAATGGAGTTACGTGGCCTCTGGAGGCAAATTAGGTATGTGGTCGTCGTCGTAATGTTATGTGTTGAAGAAATGAATGGTGTGGTGGAAGTGAGAACAAGAATCACACAAGATCAGTATTTTGTGGGGATTGCATCTTCCTATTATTGACAGTCTTTTCATCTCCGCAACTTTGATCCTCTCGATCATTGGCCGGGGCATTCCTTGCTTTCCCCTTTATTTATTCGGGAATGTGAACTGCTGATGCATACGGTGGAAATCAATAGAGATATGGATAGAGAGAACATCCTTGTCTCTCCATACAGTTTATCCAAAAAAGAAAGCCGAATCTCCATATTATGGAATAACATTTTGAAGGGAAGACATGTGTCTAAAATTTTATCTCGAGAAGTAGTCAGCGGCGATCCATGATCTGTCTGTCTCTCTCACTAAATCGGATAGGAGGATAATAAATGAGATGAACAACTAAATAATTTTTTAAAGTAAATAATCTGATCAAAAATTAAGAAATTTGATGGTAAAAAAAAATATTAAGAAATTTGATCACAAAGCGAAAAAAATAATCTCGTGAGAGATCGAATTTGGCCACAAAGTGACAAAAATAGATTAAGAAGTGAGAAAATAATTATAAAAGTGAGAGAATTCTGACTACAAGGTCAGAGAATTTGACCACAAATGATGAGAATTGGTCGCAAAGTCCAAACAAATCTAAGTAGTAAATTAGAAAATTTGAATACAAGGTAAAGGTAGGAAACCTAATCACAAAGTCAAAGTGAAAGACCCTGACCCATAAAATGAGTAAATCTGACAATCAAGAGAATAGAAAGTGGGATAATTTGGTCACAATATGAGTAAATATATCTGACAACCAAGCTAGAATAGAAAGTGATGAATTTTTGTTATAAAATTGATCTTGTTTGAAGTCGGAGTGATACAGTCTGACACGTCTCCTTGTCAAGTGTTACTCGGGGAGGAGAGGGAGGGGGGATGCAAAACGTACACTCCAACGTTCAAGTAAAAAAAAATTTAAGATATAGGGAATAGAAATTGAAATCTCGATGTACCTGATGTGCGTCGTGTATATATATAGTTCATGAATTGAGAGATGTCAGGCGATAATGTCTTTTTGGATCTCGTAGGGATATGCTCTGAATAAGTCGAGGTTAATCTCGAAGATATTGAGTTCATAATTGACGAATTCCTCGTAATATTTAATGATGATGTTAGTATCCTTGTATGGTCGGGTGAAGCCCTCGAGCCAAGTAGTGTCTAACTTGACTTGAGTCTAATTCATGAGTATAAGTATTTTTGGATCTAATCCGACCGAATCCAAAGTGTCAGTCCAGTCAAAAACATTTTTTTTTATTGTTCATAAGTAAAAAGTAGAAGTATATAATCATAGTGTAGTTTGACTAATTTGAAAATATATAAATAATACATAGATTCAAATGCACATAAAATCAAAATAACTTTCGCGACGTAAATGGATCGATAAAAAAAAGTAACTAATGTATTTTCAAATAAGTGCTAGCACACTTTTTATCCGAGAGCATCGGGTCTGCACATTATTTCCTGCAGCCTTTTATTCCTTATTATGTTGACGTCAATGTATGGAAACAGGAGATAAGTGAAAAAAAGAAAGTACTTTATAGTGGCATAGAAATGGGGGTGCTTCTTCGGTGTAGTCGAAGCTGCACCGAACCTCGTGCAAGCCCAATCACTGGGCGCACGGGGGTTGGGATTGGCTAGGACCGACCCTCTTAACACGGGGCACCGTGCCATGATCCTGAAGGGGGCTAGTGTTGGCGCCCCGTGATTGAGCTTGCACGCCTTCTAACCAAAGTTTTCTCCTAGAAATAGGAAAAAAAATTCGGTGTAGCAGCTGTTGCATCGAAGCACGTGCCTCCCCCAATCAAGGGGAGCCATGATAAGGGACCCTCCAGGGTCTGGCACGGCGACCCGTGCTATAGGGGAAGGTCCCAGCTCACGACTTCGGCCCCCTGATTGGGGGAGCAAGTGCACGCTTCGGTGCAGGCGCGGCTAGAAATAATATATGGAAAATGTACAAAAATGTCTCTGATGTTTTCTCGCGGGTATTAAAATACCCATAACGTAAAAAATACCCCTCACGTTATGAATTAGGTACAAAAATGCCCCTATAGGTAAACGGTGTTAATTGAGAGATAACAGAGCTGGTGTGACTGATGACTGGGGCTGATGACGTGGACATTTGACGCGCATGCGGGCCAAGACGTTTTTTCACGGGTACTAAAATGCCCCTGACATTTTTTCACGGGTACTAAAATATCCCTAACGTTTTCTCTCATGTACAAAAATACCCCTAATATTTTCTCACGAGTATTAAAATACCCCTAACGTTTGTTTTGGATCTAAAATACCCCTGAGATTATTGAAAATTGTACAGAAATGACATTAGACTAACTTTTGTTAGGTGAGACTTAACGGAGATGTCATGGATGCTATAAAGATGTTGACTTTACACGTGATGCATATGTAGAGAGCAACTTGTCACGTAAGCGACACATAATAAATCGAAAATTGTAAAATTTGGTTTGATTTCAAATCGGTTTTTTAATTAACTGAATTTTTTATTTTTTTATTCACCCCTACGATTGCGTGGCAAGTTGCTCTCTGCATATGCGCCACGCGTAAAGTCAACATCTTTGTCAACATCAATGTCATCTGCGTTAAGTCTCACCTAACAAAAGTTAGTCTAATATCATTTTTATATCATTTTCAATAACCTCAGAGGTATTTTAGGTCCAAAACAAACTTTAGAGGTATTTTTGTACCCATGAAAAAATATTAGGGATATTTTTATACCTGAGAGAGGGCATTTTAGTACCCGTGAGAAAACGTCAAGGGCATTTTAGTACCCGTGAGAAAACGTTTTGTCCCGCATGCGTGTCAAATGTCCACGTCATCAGTCTCAGTCATCAGCCATGTCAGCTCCGTTATTTTTCAACTAACATTGTTTATCTATAGGGGCATTTTTGTACCCAATTCATAACGTAAGGAGTATTTTTTATCTTTAAAAAATATTAGGAGCATTTTTGTACCTTTTCCCAATAATATATGTACTACTAACTTGATTATCAGGATTATCTTGTTACTTGTCTAAGTGAATGTTCAATTTTCCCGATAGCTTTTCAAAGTCCAAAAACTAAAAGCATCTGCATATCCACCACATGATCTTGATTCCAGTTAACCTAACCCTCAACATCAGTGGCCTCATATATGCTGCAGAAAATAGAAGCACCACGCATCAACCCTAACACAGAGTCATCTTTGTTCTTAATTTCTCCAAACTCCATATCAGGCTTTCTCATGATTTGTCCAATTATTTAGATTTGACTCTCGATCGTAATTATCAACTATAGATTAACAGCTACCTAGCATTTCACATTAATTTGACATGAATTTGATTTGAATGGCAGAGAGCTATTCAACTATCCGGGCCAGAACAAAAGTTACAAAAGGTAGCAAGGAATCCTCCACGTAAGAAAAAGTAGCGATCGCTTTACCTGATCTTCCATATATCTCCCTCCACATCAACTCCCTCCTCCTCCCCTCCATGACCTTCGATCTTCATCCACCATGTTCTCCAACTTATGCATCCTGTGCGGTTATCGGCGCACCGCCGCCGAGTGCGCCTACTGCACCGACGGTCGACTCAACCGCGAGGTCCCCAGGCTGCACGAGTTTCAGTTCTTCGGGCACGACAACGCGGTGGCGTGGCTCTGCAACCCTGCCTGTAAGGACAATTATCCGCCGGAGGAGAGGCCGGAGATGGCGGCTTCCAGTCCCAGCTTTAAGTATCTCGATATCTTGAGATCTGGATCTTGTGACGACGATCTTGATCGGCATAGGCTCACTCTTGATGTTTGCTTGAGTAGGCCGCCGCCACCGCCACCGTTGGAGTCTCTGCCAGTGCCGATGACGGCTTTGGCCATGGGGCTGGCGGCGGAAAGTGCCACCATCGTGAGTAATTGTCATGCATGATATTCTCATGGTAGCATATATAATGAGAGTTTCACTGATTTTTTTAATATTGAACTTAGGATCAAAAAAATTTCCGTGCGAAAAGATATTTCAATTTACAACTGGAAAGGAGATATATATATCGGATTGCAACACTGGTCTTCTTATCCGATAGCAATTTGTTGTTGTTGATGGTGATCTGTGTGTATGCATGCATGCATACTGCAAGTTGGTAGAGACTACCTAAAAATGATTTCTGGTAAGAGGGGAATTCTCTTGGATGATCTTCAACTTTTTTCTTCTTTACATGGGTAATATAGGAAATAACTGCTATGGAGCCCGGCTCCATAGCAAATCTTATGGAGCCGGGCTCCACAAATGACACACAAATCTCAAAGCAATTAAAAAATTGCTTTGAGAGGTGTGTTTTAATTGTGGAGCCCGGCTCCGTAGGTTTTGTATGGAGCCGGGCTCCATACAAGTTGTTAGTTTGTTGGTGATGAATGCATCAGTTTCGATGGAGAGATTTATCTTTTTCCATGCACTTAATTGCAATAAGAAGGAGAAACTTCTGCCTGAGGTCAACGTATGTGTACTAGCTAGCTTAATAGAAAAAAACTTCTACAAAAAAACTTCTACGTAGCCGGGCTCCATAGAAATTTTATGGAACCGCTCCTATGAATGAACTTAGATTTTTTTAATATTGAACTTAGGATCAATAATATATATTGAACCTGAAGTGAAAATATTAGGTTCACTCGTTTGCAATATAGGTTCACTCTTAATTACTTTAGGCTAAGTATAAATTATACTTGGTTCAATATTAATAAATTTAGGTTCACTCATAGAAAGGACTCCATAAAAATTTCTATGGATCTGGCTCCATACAAGTTTTATTCAGCTTAATATGTATATATCATGACTATTATTTTATGTGCCTTGTTTGATATATAAATACAAGCATGCATTTCTGTATGTATATAATTAAGGTTATATGGGTTAGTTTTTGTCGTAAATATTAATCTGGGAATTTGTCTGCAGATGTCCTTGTTGGGAAGCACGGAGGCTTCGAGTGGGAATCACAATTATAAAGAGGGTGCAGCAGTGGCGATGACTGAGGCAAGCATGGAGGAGAGAGAGGCGAAGATCAAGAGGTACAAGGAGAAGAGGAAGAAGAGGAGGTATGAGAAACAAATCAGATATGCATCAAGGAAGGCGTATGCGGAAATGAGGCCCAGAATAAAAGGACGGTTCGCCAAGGCGCCGGAGAACGACGTGATCTTAGATGCTTTTGTACCTCGCTACAGCTAGCTACCAGTATAGTCTTATTTCTATACATATATAGATGATGCAAAAACTACATTAATTAGCTATAGCATGATGATATCCTTAATTAGTCCCTAATGTACTTAAACTAAAACTAAGCCAGAACCCTTATGTTATAATTAAAATTAATCTTGCTAAGACTTATAATAAAATTAGCTGGAATGCTATTCTATTTATCCTTAAAGCCGGTTAATTTCCCTTCAAAATTTATAGCTTGGATTCCAATCTGCATGTCTATCGTTAATTTTGCATGTTTACTAAATCACAAATTTTCCTCCTTTGCTTCAAAAAGGGGTTTAAGACACGATGATCCACTGTCATCCTACTTGTATGTTTTAGTATCTCAATTATGAACTCTTTTGCTTAGTCAAGCTGTTAATAGTCGAAAATATTTGACTCCATTCAAAATTAAATGAGGTTTTCAAATTAGCCACGTCATGTATGCAGATGACATTCTGACTTTCCATGCTAATTCCAAGAGTTTAAATACCTTTAGGGAGGTGTTTGATAAGTATGCCCAGTTTACGGGCCAAACAATTGACCTAAACAAATTTGAAAATTTTTTCCCTAACAACACCTTCTGCGCTACAAAAGCTCAAATTTCGAATGCCCTAAATATGAAGATTGGATATTTTTCATTCAAATATCTAGAAACTTTTATTGCCCAATTAGGAGGCCTCTTGCGCAGGCTTTTGGCCTAATCTCTCACCAGATAAATAATAAGTTAGGTGCATGGCAAACCAACTTCTTATCTCATGCGGGTAGGGTTATTTTAATCAACTCGGTGCTTAACTCAATCCCCTCACAATCGATGGTTGTATACCGGCTTACCACGGGCCAAATAAATAAAATTGAGGGAACTATATTAGAAAATCTCTTTGTTTAATAGAGAGGGGAGGGGGGATTCATGACTTGCATTATAAGGGATCTGCCCTTCAGGCAAAACACATATTTGATCACTTGAACAAAAATTCAACCCCTTAGATTAATTTAGTCAACACTAAGTATAAGAATCCTAGACTTTAGGGGTGAGTGGATCTGAGTACCCTGTATTTTTCATAATACTCAGATCCTATCCTGTATAGAATCAGTTCCTAGATTTTGGAATCGGACCCTACTCTGTTGAAACCTGGAACTGGACCCTATTCGGAACCACAAGTTCCGGTTCTGGTTTCGAGTACCCTGTTGGGTTCAGAACATGTTCCAAAACATATTCCAATAGGTTCTAGAACAGATTCTAACAAGTTCTAGTACAGGTTCAGTACCGGTTTCAGATACCGATTCTGGTTCCGATTCCAAGTACCTGAAATGGTGGAATTAACCGGAACCGGAATGATATTTAACTAGTTCCTTGATTTGTTACCGGGACCCTATCCAAATTTTTTAGGTATACTCAGAACCTACCTGATCGGATAGGTTCCAATCGGTTCTGGATCTACTTGGTACCCAAGCACACCCCTACTAGACTTCTGTTTTCGCCTGATATAAATGATCTTGGAGTTGGCGCCTTTTTCGAACTGCTTTTTCGCACCTTTTTTTTTCCACGTTGCTTAAATCTAATTAACACTACTAGAAAAATGGGCATCAGCAACGGCTGATGCCGTTGCTGAGCCGTTGCAAGGGAGTCATGGTAGAAAATCGCGTTGCTGATAACTTAGCAACGGATCGAGAGGTCGTTGCTAAAAATATTATCAGCAACGGTTTTGCCACGGACGCGGAGCCGTTGCTGATAATATTAATAGCAATGGTCGGTGAGCCCGTAGCAATGCCGTTAGTAAAAGCCCGTTGCTAAGCCGTTGCTGTAGGTCATCAGCAACGGCTTTCGATAAACTTTTAGCAACGGCTTTCCCACGGATGGCTGTGGGAAAGCCGTTGCTGATGATGTGAACCTGATAACGAAAAAAATTAAAATTTAAAATTTCCATACATTGATACATTGATACATTGATACATTATCTGATACATAACTCACACACCCATACACTCATACACACATTCATTCACACATCACAAATACACCAAGATATACATCAAAACAATTATATTTATATTGATAATTATCTACAATAGTATAAAAACTATTCAAATGCAAAATTGAAGTATCAATATCCAAACAAAATAAATTAAACAAGTCCAATATCTCAGTAACAAAGTCAATATAAAAAAATCTCACGATGACGATGGAGGATGGTCTGGATCATATGGTGGGGTCTGGAGTGCTTGAGTGTACACCGGCGTGGACTAACTCAAGGACGATGGATTACATGATGCCGAAGAGATGCCTGCTTCGGGATGACCTGACATGTTGCGTAGCATAGCATGCATCTCCGCCATCATCTGACTCTGACGCGCGTCCGTCTCCTCTAGAGTCCTTATTCTGCTACTACGATCATAACTGGATCTAGAGGTGGACGGCCACTCACCAGCGACCGGAGGGGTCGGTGCCCCAAGTGCCCCTAGTACGGCTTGCGCATGACCACTATCTGCAAAGCCATATACGCAGCCATGGTCCCAGCCACCTGCGGCCTCGACCCACGTTGCTGCGTCAAAGTCCTCGGGGGTGCCCCCGCGCTGCACCACCGTCTGGCTGTAGGTCTCCTACTCGAGTTTGATTTTTTGTTTAATATTTATCATAAAACTTAAATTATAAATATATAATGAATAATTTAAACAAACATATAGTTACCATAATGTATGCAGCGCGGTTGTCGATGTACTCCCCCGTCCCATGTGCTCGACGGTGAGTCCGCTCAAACACCGCCATCGGGGAGGGTCGCTGGACAGTCCCGTCATCCGACACCGTCGTCTACATTTACAAAACAAATACATTAATTAGTACACATAGTAACAAATAAAATATATAATTAAAAGGTATACTTACCATACGGTTCGCGTGCACTGCAAATGCAACAGAGCCGCCAGTGTGACGCGCTGCTCCCCCCGACATGTGATTTCTAGCCGCATTCCGAGAAACCTCCTGCCATCGATCCGTCGACCATATTCCCACGAGCTGGTCCCATATATCCGTAGTAATCCAATCGGGGTTGTATCTCCGAGTCTCCGCGATGTTAGTGGTCCCAGCTCGGGCCATCGCCTGGGACCGAGCCTGCCCCAGCTGCCCGTTGTACCTCGCACGGGAAATAGCCTCCCAGGCAGCGTAAATGAATGGTCTCTAGTCCTCGGCTCATGTAAAGCGAGCCTGCAAAATAATAATATCAGTACCAATATTACTCATCATGCATGTAAAAAAATATATATATGTGCCTCAAACTCGCGCCATAACATGTCGACGTGCTCGCTAGGCACGTGAGACCACGTAGGCCATGCCCCATGCATGTATCGTCGAATAGTAGAAGAAATGCTCCTCGACACTTCTTCTTGCTCGAACCTACACAATAAAATAAATTTTAATATTATATTAGATATAATGAATTTGTAATGATTCATAATTCATGATATATTACCGCTCCCCAATCACGCTAATAAATCTACGTGACTCTGTGGCTGGTGGAGGCTGCCACCTATTTGGCCCGCGTGGCCGCCTGCGTCTGGATGTACTAGGCTCGGCAGTGTCATCGGCATGAGGATCAGGAACAGGAGGATCAGCAGCATGAGTAAGTGTAGGAGTCTCACCGATCGGAGACTCCGAAGCTCTCCTGTGACGATAACCACGACCAGACATATCTGTTGAATAGACATATAATCATATTATTGTATAAATAGTAGAGATATATTTAATAAAATATATACTTTACAATTATTCCTCATCATCTGAATAATAGTCTTCGAATTCTTCCTCTTCTTCATCTTCTTCATCTCCAGCTTTCTCAATTTCATGATCGTCATCATCAACATATTCAACTTCTAATTGAATTGACGTTGTGCCTGCATCCTCGAGTATTGGAATAATACGATCTACTGCAGGAGGATCATCTTCTTGATAGAAACCATGTGTCATATTAGGTATCAGCTCATTTTCTCCTACTATCGGATCATTTTTTCCTCTACCTTTTGTCTTACAGACTACACGCCAATCTGCTCTATCTTTATTTCGAGCCGGATACTTCGCGTAATATACTTGTTCGGCTTGTGATGCCAATATAAAAGGCTCATTTGCTGCCAATTTAGATGTGTAATTAACCTCAACAAGTTTGTATTTTGGATGAACTTTCATGCCCCTTTCTGTTGTATCGAACCAATGACATCTAAATAGAATAACTGATTTCAAGCCGAAGTAGTGCAACTCTATCACTTCTTCCACCAGTCCATAAAAATCCATATCACATTCAACATAGGTTGTCCCTTTCACACAGACCCCAGCATTCATCGTCTTCTTTGTAAATGCATATTCAACCGTGTGAAATTTATACCCATTAACAAAATATCCGCTATAGCACGACACAAGTCGCGACGGTCCACTAACAAACTCAAATATTCTTTCATCTATTTCAGCTCTGTGATCTTTGCTGTAAGTCTGAATCCAAGTAGAGAAATCACGATTCCGTAATCTCTCCAATTCTTCATCGTTGTGAATAGAGTATTTTTGCACCATCTCAATGTCAAATATTTCAATGAAATGTTCAATCTCTGGACAATTGAGTAATACATACAAGTGTGCCAAATGATACTCTTCCTCGCTTAAGTGTCGAGATGGATGAGAACCAAAAGCACGACCAGAGTGACAAAATATATTTAAACGTCCATATGAATATCGAACACCCCCGTCGTCGTTACGTGGAAGACGATCAAATCTTGTCTGTACTGTCGATTCAAAGTAAAATGAGCAGAATGTTGAAATTTCTTGGATGATATACGATTCAGATATTGATCCTTCAACAGTTGCGGTGTTCTTTACTTTTGTCTTCAGACGATTCATGTATCTTTCAAATAAGTACATCCACCGATATTGAACGGGGCCACCAACTCGTGCCTCGTATGCCAAGTGTATCGATAGATGCTCCATCGAGTCAAAAAATGCAGGAGGGAAAAACTGCTCCAACTTGCATATGATTTCAACAATATTATTTTCAAGTGTTGACATATCTTCGACTCGAAGGATATTTGCACAGATGTTTCTAAAAAACATACTTAATTCAGTCAACGGACCCCAAATATTATCAGGTAGAAGATCTCGAAATGCGATCGGAAGTAATCTCTGCATGAATACATGACAATCATGGCTCTTCATCCCTGATATTTTGCAATCATCGACGTTCACACATCGAGATAAGTTTGAAGCATATCCATCGGGTAATCTGAGTTCTTTTACCCATTGACAAACATCTTTGATCTGTTGTTTATTTAACACATATAGGGCCTTCGGTTTTAGATATCGTCCGTTGACCTCTTGTAACTCCAACTCTGGTCTTTTACAAAGTATTTTCATATCATGTCGGGCTTTGAGATTATCTTTAGTTTTTCCGGAAACATCCATCAAAGTGTTGAAAATATTATCAAACATATTTTTTTCAATGTGCATGACATCTAAATTATGTCGAATCAATAATGAACTCCAATAGGGCAATTCCCAAAAAATACTTTTTTTCACCCAGTTATATGTTTGGCCAAAACCTGACACTCTTTCATTGCGATCAAATACTATATCTGGAAGTGCTGAAACACGTGCTAATATTTGTTCACCAGACAACATCAGTGGTGGCCCATCTCTTTCGACTCTGCCCTTAGTAAATTTATTACGATTCCTTCGATACTGATGATTAACCGGTAGGAATCGACGATGACAATCAAAGAATGAGATTTTTCGTCCGTTCTGAAGACTGATTGATTTAGAGTGTTTCATACAATACAGACAAGAGAGTCGGCCGTGAGTGCTCCAACCAGACAACATGCCGTACGCCAGGAAATCATTGATTGTCCACAAGACCGCGGCCTTTAAATTAAAGTTTTGCTTCCGATGACAATCATAAGTGACAGCTCCCTCAGTCCACAATGTTTTCAATTCATCTATCAAGGGTCTGAGAAATATGTCAATTTCTTTTCACGGACCCTTAGGACCCGGAATAATCATCGAAAGACAAATAAATTCATCTTTCATACACATTGACGGTGGCAAATTATAAACTGTCAGCAGCAGTGGCCAAATTGAATAAGGAGTTGCAGAATGTCCAAACGGATTAAAACCATCTGTGCACAATCCCAATCTGATATTTCTAGTATCCCTAGCAAATGAAGGATAACATGTATCCAAATATTTTCATGCTTCACTGTCAGATGGATGAGTCATTACTGTATCATCACGACTTCTTGCATGCCAACTCATGTAGGGGGCTGTCTTTTTCGACATGAATAATATTTGAAGCCTCGGTGTTAGTGGAAAATATCGAAGCACCTTAAACGGGATATTTTTCAGTCGGACCGATTTCTTCTCCTTATAACGAGGATGTTGACATACAGGGCATTTATCCAACTGCACATTTTCTTTATAATATAAAATGCAGTTATTTTGGCACGCGTGTATTTTTTCGTACCCAAGCCCCAATTTTCTCCTTAGCTTTTTAGTCTTATAAAAAGTTGGCTCAAACTTGTTATTAGTAGGCAGCATTCCATTAATCAATCCAGCAATCCGATCATACGCAACTCCACTGATATTACAATCGGCCTTGATGTTTAAGAGCTGTGTCATTGCTGAAAACCTAGTGTATTTAGGACAATTCTCATACAAAGGTTCATCGGCAGCTTTCAACATCTCGTAAAATTCTGCAGCTTCTTTATTCGGTAATTCAATCTCTACCGTAGTTTGTACTTCTGTGATATCAACCGCTGTAGTATCTGGTGGGACTGATGTCTGAAGAACTGGCCGATCAACATTATCATTCAGGTGGAATTGACCCCCAAGACTATCAAGTATCATAGTTCTATAGGGATTAGATTGACTGGATGAAGAAGCACCAGCAGAGGAAGATTCACCATATGTCTGAACGACAGGATTGCTCGACGTCCCGACTTCGCGTGACTCCCCGTGACAAGTTCATAGAAAATATCTTGGTGCAAATCCTTTGCTATATAGATGCAGAGTGACAGTCTCCCGATCCAAAAATCGTCCATTCAAATAAATGCGGCACGGACATCGGATTTGATCACCGATGCTAACGAAAATCCTATTTGAATAGGCAAAATTTAGGAAGTACGTTACGCCTAATCGAAACTCATTCGTTAAAGCTCCACGATCAAGACGTCGGTACATCCAACTTCGATCAGCCGACATGATTCTGTCAATCAATGACAATTTCTTTGGTTAATGTCTTTAGGTGAGATTGTCCTATTCTATTCGAGATTTATGTTATTTATATTGCACTAAGTAATTATTTTAACCGCTAACTTCATTCTAAATTTCGGCAGCATCTCCCTACAGTTCTCCGAGTACGCATATCATCTGGGCGCGTATCAGAGAACAAGAGAGATGTTGCCGAAATTTAGAATAATTAGTTAACGGTTAAAATAAAAACGTAAGTGCAGTACAAATAACTATATTCCCAAATTGTCCAATCAGGGACAATTCAAGAATTGTACATCGTATAAAAGATCATCTACTTCTTTTACACGAACATACAATCCTCGAACGGATCTAAGGTTTTGCTAAATCATATCCGTACGATGCGTACGTGAAACATATCAACTCGTCGGATGGATGATTATTTTCTAAATGTTTCGAGACAGTTCGAGTCCATATTGGACAATTCTGACACGAGTCCAAATTAGACGATTTCGGCAAGAGTCTGAAGTGGACGATTCCGGCGCGCGTCCGAAGTGGACGATTGCGGCACAATGCCGAAGTGGACGATTCTGAAATTAATCTAAACCCTAAAAATTAATCTAAACCCTAATAATTAATCTAACTAATTAAACAATTAATCTAAATAATTAATTAACATATAAATAAAAAAATAAAAAATCTACTCTTTCCAGCGCCGGAGTGCGGTGGACTCCGGTGCCGGTGTGCAGTGTTCGGACACTGTACAAGATCCGGCGGCGGCCATCGACCGACCGCCGCGGGCCGAAACCCTAAAAATAGGGTTTCGGTCGAATTTCCCGCCGGCCGCAACGGGAAGAGACGGTCGGGCGGCGATGAATACCTGAAATCGGCGGTCAAGGACGGATGGCAGCGGCAGCTCGGCGTCGTCGACGTCGGCAGCGGCGGCGAGAGGCGGGAGGAGGAGGAGGCGACGGCAGCAGCGGGAGGAAGAAGGGTCGGGCGCGATTTGCGACCTATATAAACTTATCAGCAACGGCTCACTCACCCGTTAGAAAGCCGTTGCTAATAAGGTATCATCAGCAACAGCTCACTTGTCCGTTAGAAAGCCGTTGCTGATAATTAAAATCATCAGTAACGGCTCGCGTGTCCGTTAGAAAACCGTTGCAGATACAACATATTTGCAACGGCTTGAGCGGCAGTTGCTGATAGCCGTTGCTGAAGACTCAATTTCTAGTAGTGTAATGCTGGCAATACTTCATCATTAATGTTGGATAATTGGTTGTTTGACTTGCCTTTTCTCCTTACTTCGTCCTTTATTAATGTTGATCTATTTGATGCTAATTTAACTGTGAATGTATTAATTAATGAGCAAGCTTGGAATATGGATGTGTGTAATAATTATTTTGGCCCTATGGCTTTGGATTCAATTAACCTGATCGATTTGTCTATGATTCCCAATGATGACAAATTCATTTGGAAGAGTTCTTCGGGTGGTAGCGTTATCACTAAATCCGCCTATGAGTTTCTAAGAAGTCATGTACTATCAACCGAGTACTTAGACAATTATTGGGGCTCCCTTTGGAATATTACCTCCGCCCTAAAAGTTAAACTTTTATGCTGGAAATTATTTCATCTTCTTCTACCCACCAGATCTTGATTAGCATACCTTGAGCTCAACATTAAGTACACTTGTCCATTCTGTAACACAGTTAGCCATGGGGATCACCGACGACCGCCAGGGCCGTCAAAATCATTCAAGACTTTGTGTTGGCCGCAGCGACCGTGGCTAATATAACCAAATCAGTCGCGACATACGGCCAGCCAGATCCGTCGCTTATAGTTCATGGCGCGCGAAATAAAATAAGTTATTAGCCACAGCTTAGCGGGGGCGCTGGAGCCATTGGTGATGTGAGAAACCAAATAAGTCGCGGCTCGCATACAGTCGTCGCTCATAGTTCATGGCGCACACGAGGGTGCGAAATAAAATAAATTATTAACCACAGTTGTATTTAGCCGTCGGTGATATGAATAACTCATTAGCCACGGCAGGAGGCGACCGTCGCTTATTGTTTAATGCCACGAACGCAGCGCGAATATTAAAACACTCTTAACCGATGACTCATGTAGCCGTCGGTGATAATAAAATTATAGATCCACGGTGTTCCGATGGCCCTCAAGCCGTCGGTGAAAATCTTTTCTATTTGCGTTCGCGCCCGACCCTTCATCTTTCTTCTCTGCTCGTCGTTGTCGCCTGTTGCCGCCGCAGTTCGTCAATGCCGAGTTACCGTAGAGTCGCTGCTTGTTGCCGTCGTGGCCGATGAATCTCTCCCTTCCGGTATGCACTGATCCTCTCCTCCTTTCATTCCGCTGTTAATTCCTACTGTGCGCCGCCCTCTCCGCCTCGGCGTCGACCCGGCCGGCGCCGCATTGGGGCCGATTACCATCGGCCCCAATGCATCGAACAGTAGCCGATAGTGATGCCGGCTACTACTTGATTAGGGTAATTAACTCCTAATCAAACTATGATTACCTTCATTAGGGTTTTATTTTTTTTAATTTTTTATTGTTAATTATTAGAAATTAATTGTTAATTAGGTAATTAGTTTGGTTAATATTAATTAATGGTTAATGTTGATTAGGGTTTAATTAGTTTTAGTTTAATGAAATTAGTTTAATATTAATTAATTAGTCACGCGAAATCATCCACTGAGGACTCACGCCGGAATCGTCCACTGTGGACTCGCAGCCAAATCATCCACTTTGGACTTGCGATCAAATCGTCCATGGTGGGCTCGCGCCAGAATCATCCACAATGGATGGACTCGTGCCAAAATTGTCCACTTTGGACTCGCACCGGCATCCATAAATTTAGAAAAAAATCAAGACGAGTTGATATGTTTCACGTACGATCGACGAGTCAAGTTTTAATTTTGCAAAACCTTAGATCCTTTCGGGGGTTGTATGTTCGTGTAAACGAAGATAATGATCTTTTATACGATGTACACCCCTTGAATTGTCCCTAATTGAATAATTTGGGAACATAGTTATTTATATTGCACTTAGTTTATTTTTTTAGTCACTATTCATTTTTAAATTTTGGCTTGTATCTCCATTGTTCTCCGATACACGCCCAGATGATATGCATATTCGGAGAACTGTAGGGAGATGCTGCTGAAATTTAGAATGAAGTTAATGACTAAAAGAAATACTAAGTGCTATATGAATAACATGAATCCCGAATGGAATAGGACCATCGCACCTAAAGACATTACCTAAAGATATTACAAACTTTTTGACAGAACATGTCAGGCAATCAAAGTTGGATGTACCGACGAATTCATCGTGGAGCTATAACAGACGAATTTCGAGTAGGCGTAACTTATTTCTTAAATTTTGCCTACTCGAATGAAAAATTCTTTAGTGGTTATAAAATCTGATGTCTGTGTCGGAAATGTTCGAACATAAGATTTTTGGACCGAGAAACTATCACAATGCATCTGTATACAAAAGGATTCACACCAAGATATTTTATATGAAATTATCACGGGAAGTCACGTCAAGTCGGGACGTCGAGCAATCATGTTGTCCAAACTCATAGTGAATCTTCTTCTGCTGGTGTTTCTTCTTTCAATCCATCTAATCCTTATAGAACAATGATTCTTGATAGTCTTGGAGGATAATTCCATTTAAATGATAATATTGAGTCAGTTATTGAGACGGTAGTGCCACCAGATACTACAACAGTTGAAGTCATTGAAGAACAACTTGCGATACAGATTGAATTGCCGAATAAGGAGGCTGTAGAATTTTACGAGATGTTGAAAGTTGTCGATGAACATTTGTATGAGAATTGTCCTAATTATACAAGATTTTCGGCAATGACACAACTCCTGAACATCAAGTCCGATTGTAATAACATCGGGGTTACGTTTGATCAGATTGCAGAATTTATCAATGGTATGCTACTTCCAAATAACAAGTTTGAACTAACCTTTTATAAGACAAAAAAGTTGATGAGGAAATTAGGGCTTGGGTACAAAAAGATACACACGTGCCCAAATAATTGTATTTTATATTATAAAGAAAATGCACAGTTAGTGCAATGCTCGGTATGTGAACATCCTCGTTATAAGGAGAAGAAATCAGTTCGATAAAAAAATATCCCCTTTAAGGTGCTTCGGTATTTTCCACTGACACCGAGGATTCAAAAGTTATTCATGTCAGAAAAGACTGCCCCCTATATGAGTTGGCATGCAAGAAGTCGTGATGATACAATAATGACTCATCCATCTGATAGTGAAGCATGGAAATAGTGGCCCCATTCAATACCGATGGATGTAATTATTTGAAAGATACATGAATCGTCTGAAGAAAAAAGTAAAGAACACCACCACAGTTGAAGGTTCCATATCAGAAGCATATATAATTAAAAAAAATTCAACATTCTGCTCATTTTATTTTGAATCAACCATCAAGACAAGACTTAATCGTCTTCCACGAAATGACGACGGGGGAGCTCTACCATCAGATGGTTGTTTAAATATCTTTGGTTACCCCGATCGTGCTTTGGGTTCTCGTCCGTCTCGATTATTAAACGATGAAGAGTACCATTTGGCCTACTTGTACGTTTTACTAAACTGTCCAGATATTGAGAAGTTCATTGAAATATTTGATATTGAGATGGTGACAAAATACTCAATTTACAGCGATGAGGAATTAAAAAGATTACTGAATCATGAGTTCCCTAATTGATTTCAAGCTTACAGCACAGAACACATAGGCGAAATAGATAACCAAATCTTTGAGTTTGCTAGTGGACCTGCACGACTTGTACAGTGTTATAATGGTTATTTTGGCAATGAATATAAATTTCACATACTTGAATATTCATCTATAAAAAAGACTATGAATGTCGGGGTCTGCGTCAAAGGGACAGCGTATGCTGAATGTGATGTTGACTTTTACGGACTATTGGAAGAAGTCATTGAATTGCAATTTTTCGGATGTAAATCAATGGCCCTTTTTAAATGTCATTGGTTTGATACAAGCAATAAGGGCATGAGAGTTCATCCAAAGTATAAACAGCTGGTCGAGGTCAATTACAAATCAAAATTGGCTTCAAATGAGCAATTTATATTGGTATCTCAAGCTGAACAAGTATATTATATGCAATATCCGTCTCAAAAAAAAGATAGGGCAGATTAGTGTGTAGTCTGTAAGTATCCGTCTCAAAAGAAAGATATGGCATATTGGTGTGTAGTCTGTAAGACTAAAGCCAGAGGAAAAATTGATCCGATAATTGAAGAGAATGAGCCAGTAGATGACTTCTATCAAGAAGAATATCCTTTCGAAGTGGAACGAGATAGTCCAATACTCGAGGATGATGACACAGAGTTTGTTCAATTGGAAATAGAATACGCTGATGATGACGATAATGAAGTTGAGGAAGGACATAATGATGATGAGGGAGATGAATTTTTTTTTCAAGATTCTGATATAGAAGAACAAGAAGAAGAGTATTACATGGATGATGATAATGACGATGACGAATAATTGTAAATGTTAAGTATATATTCAATTATTAAATATATCAATTAATCTATTATATATAATCTAATTATATTAAATTTTTACAGCTATGGTTCGAGATATCAGTTCTCGAGGAGGCATTCCTCATAGGATCCCCCGACGATTACCACCCGCCTCACCTGTACCCACTGACCCTTCGCCTTCCACCACCATCCCCCCACCTTCGGCCACTATCCCCCCACCTCCAGCCACCATCCCCCACCTGATCCATCCACCATTCCCCCAGCTGATCTGGTCACCATCCCCTACCTCTAGCCACCATCCCTTCAGTCGATCCAGGCCTATCGACATCGAGACGTAGGCCACGAGGGCCTAACAGAATTCTCACTCCGCCACCCGAGGGAGAACTGCTCGGAGTAGTTAGTGTGCGTGGCAGAAGATAAGTACATGCATTAATTATTTCTTATAATTTATTTATAATTAAAAATATTATAATATGAATTTATATTTGGTGAAGATTTGAGCAGGAGGACGTCCCCCGCACGATAGCGAGGATGATCCGAAAGTTTATGCACGGGGCGTGGCCTACATGGTCTCACGTGCCTCGTGAGCATATGGATTTATTGTGGCGAGAGTTCACGATAAATATATTTATTAAATTAATGTTAATGTTAAATATTCATCAGTAATAATTTTTTTTTGCATGGTCATTATACATGGCCAGAGGACCAGATTAATTTTGTGGAGGCTGCATGGGAGCGTGTTGGCCGCGCTCGCTATAACGGGCAGCTTCAGCAGGCCCGTCAGACTGTGATGAGACGGCTGGGGGCCACACAGATAGGGCAGACTCGGGGACACGCCCCCGAGTGAATTCCTGGCCCTGTGTGGGACCAGCTCGTTGAGCGGTGAGACACACCTAAGTGGCAGGAGGTCTCTCGGACTGCGTCGAGAAACTGTATGTCCGGGGGTGACGGCACGAGTGCACGCCACACTGGTGGCTCCATCTCTTTTGTGGTTCATGAGTGTTATATGGTATGTATAATTTAATTATTTTTAATTAAATTATATATTGTGTATAATGATACTAATGTATTTTTTTCTAACGTAAGACGCGCGTCACGGAGGACGACACCGTCCAACGCCCGTCGATGATGGAGGTATTTGAGCGCACCCACCGTCGTCGACGAGGAGTGGGGGACTACGTTAATAGCATAGCCTCGAATATAATAGTAAGTATTTATATATGTCTATTTGATTTACACAATTTTTATTTATAGTTTATATATATTTAAAATATAAACATGTGAAGGAAACTTACACGATGACTGTGATCGAGCGTGGAGGGACACCGGAGGAGTTTGACGCAGGAGCTTGGGTGGAGGACGCAGGTGGCTGTGAGCACGATCGTATTTATGGTTTTGCAGACAGTGGCCATGCACGCGCCGTGCTCGGGCCACTTGGGGCACCGACCCCTTCGACTGCGGGTGAGCGGCCCTCGACATCCCGAGCGCAGGACCATAGTCGAATAGCGGCCATGGAGTCGGAACTCACCCAACAGAGACAAGCGATGGAGGAGCAAAGGCAGGCGATGGAGGGGCAGAGGTTGGTGATGGATGAGCAAAGGTTAGAGATGCAGGAGCAGAGACAGGCGAATGACGAGTTGAGACAAACGATCCAAAACATGCAGACACTCCTCACAGATTGCGTCTCACTCTAGCCTTCTACCGATGATGTCGCAGCCGTCATCCTCCTCGACCCAGTCGACGCTCCCGACCTAGTCGTTGTCGAGTCCACCGCCTCCACCGCAGCCGTGAGATTTTGATTAATTGTATTTTGTTTATATTTTGATACTTGGTTGTATATAGACGATATTTTGATAATTGTTTGCCTCCGATTTGAGGCTGAGATTGATGATATTTATGTAAAACTTGTATGTTTAGTTTCAAACGCATGTGTATGATATTTTCTGATTGTAATATATGATTGAAAATAGTTTGTAGTCGATATATCATTGTATATAGGAATTTATAAAATTTTCAATTATTTTAGTTACAGGATACACCTTTAGCCACAGCTTACCCACGATTAATCGTCACTAAGCCGTGGCTGAAAGCTTATCGAGTTATCCTAAATGGCGGATGGTTTGGGCAGCACCAAATATCACGATTGCTAATAGTATCACTGAAGGGACTGGGCCGTGGCTGATTGGTTGCTATCAGTGACAGTCGTCTAGAGCCGTCACTGATGGTTTTTAATCAGCGACAGCGGACGCGGCTGTCGCTGATGATTATGTGTGACGGCCGAGCGCACCCGTCACAAATTATCTGAGACGCGCGCATCAGTGACGGCTGTTTGCCATGATTGACGTCGTCCGTGATATCTATTACCGACGGTTCAGCCACGGTTTGAGCCGTCGGTGATGACAACAATTCTAGTACGTAGTGTCATTTATTGGAACTTATTTTTGTATTTTAAAGCCCGAGGGAAATTCATTACGTAACTCCTCCTTAGTTTAATTGTATCCCCCGCCACAGGGTCTACTTAAGATTGTGATGCATCGTTTTTGGACTCTACATGTGGTGTTGGAGCTGTGGTCAGGTCCTCTGAAGGCCTTTGTTCTTTCGTTTTAAGTTCTTTTTTGGTTGACAATTCAACTTTATTTTTGGAGGCTATGGCAATTAAACACTGTCTGATTTTTGCCTCGGAACAATCACTCCCGCGTTTTCAAGTGGAGACCGATTCCAAGATTTTGATTGATGTGTTGAATAAAAAGATTGAAGTACTGTGGTAGCTTAATTATGTGGTCGCCGATATTTTTTTCTTAGCATCTCATCGAGCCCTATTTGCTGCCCAATGGGCAGCTTTGTTCGCTTCTCCATAGCAAAAGATTTGGAGGAGATTTTGCATAATGATCTTTTTTGGATCGAGCTCTGCCAGATCTTAATATAGTTGCTTTTATTTTCTGGTAACAAAAACTACATTAATTATTATATATCATTGATTACATGTTTATATATATATGGTAAATTACACGGAACCTCTTTGACTATAGTCGATATGTGCAAGACCTACCTAAACTATCAAGTGTGCACATAATTCCCTTCCGTTAGCTCTCCGTCAAAACAATGCTACGTGGCAGCAATCTCCACGACCATCACTTCTTCTTCTACCCATCTCTCACCTACATACATTCCTCCCCTTGCCCTAGACTCCACCGCCACTACCGTCGTCGTCGTCATCGCAGCCACTATCATCACCGTTGTCATCGTCGTCACCGCAGCCACTGTCGTCGCCGCCACCGTCGCCACTACCGCCGCCGTCTCCTCCTCTAGAAGAAGAAGATCGAGGAGGAGGAGGAGGTGGTGGTGGTGAAGGCGGCGATGATGGTGGAGGAGGAGGAGGCGGCACAGCGGTGGCGACTAGATTTGTAGAAGAGAATGTAAAAGAAGGGGTCGGATGGGGTTCTGTGCATGGAGAATTTTATCGTTAAATTACTAACCGACTGACTAACGAAGAGAGGTTATTAGAATAACTAAGGTACTGACATGCACACTTGATAGTTTAGGTAGGTCTTGCACATATCGACTATAGTCGAGGAAGATTTTGTATAATTTATCTTTATATATAATTGCATTACATCGACGTTTGGTTGCTTATATTACAATGCCAATTATAAACAAGAATATTCTTTTCTTTTATATTTAGTACTAAATTATAAATATTTATTAATGGAGTGCAACTTAAAAAAGCACGTGGATATGTAAAAATGTACATGCGACTATGCGAGTATACTTAATTGTGGATAATTTACTGTTTCTTGCAAATATTATTTTTAAGCATTTAAATATATGAGCGATCAATTGTCACCTAAATTAGCTGATGTATAACGTCTTCGCTCAAATTTCATCCGGATAAAAATTAATGATAGATGATACCAAGAACCAGGGGTGAATCAGAAAATCATGGAGCAAAATATAAAATCGCACCTAAAAAAGTATTTTATAACTTTTTTAGAGGGAGATTTAATTCACTTATATAGTAAAATACTAATATATATATATATATATATATGATATATTAAGAGAGATCAATCTAGGGGGACAATTGTCCCCTCTGACATTACATTGGATTTGCTCGTGTCAAGAATAAAGTTGATGGAATTAGTAATTTTTATCATGTTATTTTAAGTACCGGTAAAAAAACACATGAAATGATGCAAAGTCTTAACTAGGAATGTCAACGGGGCGTGGCGGATACGGAGTGTGCCTACCCGCAACTCGTCTTGCGAAATAAACATGTACACGCTACCTGTTTATTCCTTACGGGTATCAAAAATAGGTACAAATTTAATTATCCGCGGGGGGACGAATACCCACGAATATTGACGGGAACCTATTTAATTACTCATGACACTCAAAAAAATATAAATTATAATATTTTGACAATAAATTAACAACTTCAAATATAAATAATTAAACACACTTCAAATATATACATAATATTTTGATAACTTCAAGTACAAACTTTTTTTTTATACATGTACAAGAGTAATTATGTAATTTACTAATTCTCTCGGATAACGGGTACCCGCCCCATATATTAAACGGGTAATAAAAATTATCCGCGAAATCCCCGCGAGTAGAATATTATCCCCATACTCGTCATCATGGATAAATATCCGCGGGTACTCGTCTAAGCGAATTTTTTTGCCATCCATAATCTTAACTATCATTATCATTCCAAGTAGTGTGTGGGAGCCGAGATTTATAAAAATTTTATGGAGCCTAACACATAAGTGAACCTAATATTATTAAGAGTGACTCTAGTATTATTAAGATTGATTTTAAAATAAAAATGTTAAATTTACTCTTTTGCAACGTAGATTCGGTCATTCTTATTCTAGGTTCCATTTTAATTATACTAAGGTCCGGTTTTTGAAAAATTAGATTAACTTCTATAAAAAAAACTCTATGATATTCCAATGGAGTTAGGCTCCATGAAAATTGCACTGGTGAAATGGGGCTTAGTTCATCTAGGCATGTAATATCATGCGCTTTCAGAAGCTATATTTTTTTTGAAGGCAATATATATATATATATATATATCTTAGTGGCTTATGAGTTGAATCCGCTGCTTCATAATTGAACTTCTCATCCAATAGCATTGCATATCATTTTTAATTTTTGATTAATAAAAAATCTTAATCAAAATTGTTCTTTTTTTGTCATAAAAATTATATGGTGAAGTTCGCACTTAAAATTTCCTTCAAAATAGTAATAATTAAGTTTATAACCCGTGGGCATTATTAATTAACCATCCACAAGGTTGAATTAAGACTGGCCCAACTCTTGATCGTGTAATTATGAACCTATACCAGATGGGCCGGGCTGTACCAGCACATGCGCCGGTCCGAAAGCCCTATTAGGCAAACCTTCCCCAATTATACCATGGTAGGCACAGGCGACGCGAAGCAGGCCGCGGTCGCCTTAGTTATGGTCCGGTTCGGTTCAAGCCGGTCCATTAAACCAATAACCGAAGATTGTAGATTTGACTCGGACACAGAAAAGGATGTACTGCATTCAAAATATGTATTGTTGCATTCTATGCGGTGGGTTGTAATCCGCCAGAATATAAACTCTCATCTTGATTCTTGAGGAATCTCAGTTCGATGTAAAGAATAATTTACATACACGTGGCGTCGAGCAAAAGCTGCCCACTCACAATGTAAGATGTTCCTTCCATTCATGTCGAGACGAGCCATACGGTTAGAAAAAAATGGAGACAAATTAAAATTATTATTCTCAGAAAAAAAGAATATTGTTTGTTCTTTAAAATAGTAATTTAAAAATAAATTGATAATTACAAAAAATAAAAAAGGACCTAGTTATGTGAGTTTGAATTCACAAGCTAAGGACGTACTTATTGGTGAACTCTGATTTGACTTGGAATGCACTTCATAACTACTTAATTTGAACCACCCTAAAGTCAAAGCGATTTAAAAGGAAACTATTTTATCTGGTTGAATCGTTGATCGACAGTCAGATGGATATTGACTTTGACCGTTTAGTAAACATTGAATGGCTGATAGGTTGGTCAAATAAAATAAGCACAACTTATAATGGGATGCGTCAGATGATCTGAGTTAATTAGCATCAATACGTACAGGAATCAGGCTTCGAAATATGCCGATTAAACTTGCTATTGTTTACATCGTTGGACAAATTGCTCTGCAGGACAAATAATTATCCAGCTTTTAATTAGGTTAATTATTAATTAGATCAAAATTGAATCTAAATTCGCTACATTGAACGGTACAAAAAGTACGTTTGCCGGTTCCTTCATAGAGCAGTAAGCAACAGGTTCCTCATCAACTTTCTTCTTGTCTTTTTCTTTTCCCCCCTTAGAAAACTTCTTCTTGTCCTTTAGACCCCCATATGTCCTTTTACAAAATTCCGACCATTACATTAATAAATCACCATAGACCAGAGGAGGTAAAGCGGATACCCACCTAAGCAATGCAAGTCGCAATCATTCCACTCCAAAAGCAAGACGCCCCACAACTGCAGTTGATTGCGCGCAACCATTTCCATTGGCCAACACGCCAAGCAACGGCCGCGCATCAAGCTAGTGGCTACACGACTCCATCCGCACGAACCACTCAACGATCACTCGCGCAGTAACAAGTTATAACCGTCCTCGCACGACGAGGAGCGCTTGTCGCTCGCGGCCTCCGCGCGCGAGTCGCACCAAATGAACGAGTTCGTTCGAAAACCCAACAAACCTTCGCTTCACGGCTATATAAAGCCCCTCATTAGTTGTGCCAGAGCGAGCCGGAAATAACGCGGAGGAGGAGAAGAGGAGGCGACGCGATGTTGATTCTGGAGCTGGGAATTTGGATCATCCCCTTCACCCTCGTTCTCGCGCCCTGCAGGAAGCTGGTGCTGCTGGTCTGGAAGCTGCAGCACATTGGCGAGTGCGTGCGGCGAACGTCGCGCTCCGGCGCATCGCCTCCGATCTGGAGCCGGGTGGCGAGGCTCAACTCCATGGCCTTTGTGGTTTAGCATTGCAGATCGATCGATCGTTAGTGCTTTTGATGTTTTAAGGTGATTGATTTCTCTTCTTCTATCTTACTGGGAGTACAATGTGTAGTAGTAGTCTTCCTAGTGTTTGGGACTGATGACCGATGACTGATAAGTGATAACGGAGCAATGTAATTGATGCATCGTATTATTCATTATCATCTAAATTTGGAGAAAAATACAAATATCTGCTTTGAATAATATAAGAAATACAAAATGGCAAAGGGACAATAGCATGTGAGTGAGACTCCCGGATTCGTTTGGGTCGCTCGTAACTTTTGGATCAGTTGGTGCTTTGGGATCTCCTTCCACAGCACGCAAACGGTTTAACTAGTGTAAAGAAACTAAGAAAGTAGATGCCTCTCAAGCTGTCTTTTTCCAAGTGTACCAGATCCAATAGTTTAATTAGCCAATTAATTCGTTTTTGCTTTCTTCTGTCTAAGAAATCATATTCGTTTTATCCGATATTTGATATATCGAAACAGTTGATATATACATATTACGCTATAAATGTATAATATAAAGCCATAAAGCAAATGCCAAGGACACATTTAATTGCTACATGGAATTAATTAAAATGGTGCTTCTCCGTGTCCTCATCTCGATGGCCTCCTCTTGGTCGGCTTTGTGCATGTTATTCTTCTTTATTAATACCTATCTAGATTCTTTTGCTTTAGAAATGTAAGAATTAAGCAACACCAAATATCCTAAACTAGTGATGGGTTACCAAAGCGATATAATTAGACACTGTAGGTTGGTCCCTTCGGACGCAAAGTACTGATCTCGCTCATTTGAGCATTAATTGCTAATTATATCTGACCTCCTTTGTTCATGCTTATAGTTTGATTCGTTATTATGCCAAAATTTAGTAATTTTAAGCAACATCTGCATGATCAGTGCCTAAATCAACAGTTTGCTATGTGCTAAACTGATAAAATTAAGACAAATGTTCATGTTAGGCGGGCCGCCGCTAATTAATTAGCATGGACGTATGCTCGATGGTCTCTTTTGGGATTCATTTGCGGGGTCCCAGTTCATCATTGTTTATAGATTTTACTTCGTGGAATTGAGCAACAAGTATGGAGTTGGCAGACTTAGACGTGTACGCCATGATTTGTACTAATCGGTGTGATTTGGGCCCGTCTCCGTGCCTAAATCCAATCACTAGTTCATGTGAACTCCATTTAAGAAGATCAGCTAATGCAAGGATTTGCATATAATTTGATGATATTACTATAGTAATTAACTATTGTCTAATTTCATCTTTCTCAGTAAATAACAACTATTATATATATTGATGTAAAATTCCAACTTTTTTGTTTTGTAAAATAATATAAAGTTAATATATATAAGTATAGAAGATAAATATATTTTAGAAAACCTAGAACAGAGCTCAGTCCTCATGCTTGGAAATCGAAGTACCACGTAAATATAGTAGGAATAAGAATCAATTTCATTGATCCATTTTTTTTCTATTTTTTGGTCACTTTAGATAAAAAAATTTGGAAGGAAATAGCTTCCATCTTTTCTTTTATTTTAAAATTAAATAAAAAATAAATTATACCGATCTCTCCTGAGATTCAATGAAATTACACTGACATCTTCTTTATTTGTTCAAACGACACTCATATCTTTTGTAGCTAACGGTATTAAACGAAGTTTGTTAATAATGTGATTTCTCTCTTATGTCTTTTATTGAAAAATCATTAAAAGACATCATAAAATAATTGAATAAATATTTAAAAAATAAAAATTTGAGATAAATTATATTATTATTTAATATTCTTCACAAAATTAATGTTGGTTGAATGTGAAAATTAAAATATTAAGCACTCATTGGTGAAAATATGAGGGAATGAGATTTAAATGACATAAGAGTACTTTTGTCATTTAAAATAAGTAAAAGCTGCAAATATTTTAAAAATATCATTAGTAAGCATGTTCAGTGCATATGATACACACTCTATCAATGTAATTTCATTGAACCTTAAGGGAGGTCAATGTAATTTAAGGGTCTTCTTCTTCTTTCCTTTCAATATGTCTTGAGTCAAAAGAAGTTATCAACAATGACAATGAAAATAAATGCACTTGATCAAAGTGACGATATCAAATGCAACATTGCTACGCAAAATAGTAAGAGTATGTTTGTTTCGTGAAATAAATGAAGATAAGTTAATAGATGGATTTTAATTTCTTATTTATTTTGATACCTGGATTATATGAAATTAAGACTTTCCCTAATGATTTTCAATTTGGTGGCCGATTTATTATCTCGGCTTATAAGCAAAGCTTCGTATAACGACTACATCACAAGAGCCCTACATAATTTTGTTCCCGGTGGACTGACACGTGTACGTATTCTTCGCGGATGACCTCATCATGTTCGTTGTGGCTTCTACTACTTGCTTTCGGTGGATCGAGCTCCTTCTGAAATGCTTTGAACTTTCATCCGTGCTCCGAATCAACGTTAACAAAACTCAAGTTATTCACATTGGGGGTAATCCGTCCTTGGCTAACTTGGCTAAGACTCTTAGGTGCTCTGTGGGGATTACCACTTACGAATGCCAGACTTAGGAAGATTGGATTAAGCTGATTGCAAAATTTGATAAATTACTTGCATCGTGGCAAGGTCTAAGTCTTTCTCGGGCTGAAAGATTTACACTGATTAACAACACTCTCACATGCCAGACACCCTTTATGTTTTCCATTTTCGAAGCCTCAAAGTGGGTGATACGACAAGTCGAATGGAGAAGACGACTTTTCTTTTGGTGCGGATCTCGAGATAGAAGCAGTCGAGTGAAATGTCTCGTAAACTAGGACACTCTTTTTGGCGACCAATCGGATGGAGGACTTGCTTTGCTTAACCCGCAAGTCCACAACAAGGCCAGATTGACTAGATGGCTTGGGAAATTCTGGACAAAAGAAGATCTACTTTGGCCAGAGCTCATTACTGCGCTCTATCTAGCCATCCTTGGAATGGGGGACAAAAATAGAATCCAATTATCGCCCATCTGGCAAGGAATCATATCAATGGTTGAAATTTTTAAGAACTCCTCACTACCTAAGTTGGTCCCGGATACAGAATAAGCCTATGACACGATCAATGATTGGATGGCAACACACTAAAGAGCAAATACCTTGCCATCTTCTCCCTGGCGGTCCTTCCAAATGCAAGGATCGGAGATGCCAAGGAATACGATGCACATGGATCTCCTATTATGTGGCAGGTTCCTTTCACCAACTATGTCCCCATTGTACAAATTACACTCTTGGCTGAAGATCTAGATACCATTATACTCAACTCAGGGCAAGATAAGCTTTATTGTAAATGGACCACTCATGGAGAATTCACCACGAGATCTCTCTATGGTCTCCTGAACTTTCGAGGGGTTACAGATCTTATGGCTCACTACATCAGACATCACGCATGCCCCTGCAATATCACCATTCTTAATCGGTTCGCGTTTCATCACACAGATTGAATACAAATGATTAGCTCACCGCAAGAAACCTTCGAGTAGATTTGGCCCGCCCCTTATGTAGGTCAACCCAAGAATATCACAAGCACTTTTTTAGAGACTGTGACTACACAAACTTGGTTGGCGCACACTACTAGAATATATCACATCAGCCACGGGGATCACCAACGGCCGCCAGGGCCATCAGAATAATTCACGGCTTTGCGTCGATCGCAACGACTGTGGCTGATATAACCAAATCAGCCGCGGCTCGCATACGGCCAAGCAGGGCTATCGCTCATAGTTCATGGCGCGCAGGGTGAGCGAAATAAAATAAGTTATTAGCCACGGCTTACCGGGGGCGCTAGAGCCGTTAGTGATGTGAGTAACCAAATCAACCGCCGCTCGCATACAGCCATCGCTCATAGTTGACGGTGCGCACGGGGGCGCAAAAAAAATAAGTTATTAGCGACAGATGGAGGCGGCCGTCGCTTATTGTTTAATGCCACGAACGCAGCGCGAATATTAAAACACTATTAACCGACGGCTCTGGTAGCCATCAGTGATAATAAAATTATAAACCCACGGTGTTTCGACGGCTCGAGAGCCGTCGGTGAAAATCCTTTTTTATTTGCATTCATGCCCGACCCTTCCTCTTTCTTCTCTGCCCACTGCTGTCGCCGCCGTCCGTCTCTGCCGAGTTGCCACGGAGTCACTGTTTGTTGCTGCCGTCGTCAATCGCCGCCGGTGTACCTCTCCTCCTTTCATTCCCCTTTGCGCCGCCCTCTCCGCGCCGACGTCGACCCGGCCGTTCATCTCCGTTCCAGCCTAAACCCGGTCGGTGCCGCATTGGGGCCAATTACCATCGGCCCCAATGCCTTGACGAGTAGTAGCCGACAGTGATGCCGGCTACTGTTGATTAATTAGGGTTAATTACCCTAATCAATTACTTGATTTGGGTAATTAACCCCTAATCAAATTGTGATTAGGGTAATCACAGTTTGATTAGGGTTTTTTATTTTTATTGTTAATTATTAGAAATTAATTATTAATTAGGTTTATTATTAGTTTAATACTAATTAATTAGTCGCGCGGAATCATCCACTAAGGACTCGTGCCGGAATCGTCCACTGTGTACTCGCGGTCAAATCGTCCACTGTGGACTCGCGCCGGAATCGTCCACAATGGATGGACTCGCGCGTGCCGGAATCGTCCATAATAGATGGACTCGTGCTGGAATCGTCCACTTTGGACTCACATGGAATTGTCCACTATGGACTCGCACGGAATCGTCCACTATGGACTCGCACCAACATCCATAAATTTAGAAAAAAAATTAAGACGAGTTGATACGTTTCACGTACGATCGACGAGTCAAGTTTTAATTTTGCAAAATTTTAGATCCGTTCGGGGGTTGTATGCTCGTGTAAACGAAGTTAATGATCTTTTATACGACGTACAACTCTTGAATTGTGCCTAATTGGATAATTTGGGAATATAGTTATTTATATTGCACTTAGTTTATTTTTTTAGTCATTATTCATTTTTAAGTTTTGGCTTGTATCTCCCTTATTTTCCAATACGCACCCAGATGATATGCGTATTCGGAGAACTATAGGGAGATGCTGCCAAAATTTAGAATGAATTAAGTTAATAATTAAAAAAAATACTAAGTGCAATATGAATAACATGAATTCTGAATGAAATATGACCATCCCACCTAAAGACATTACCTAAACATATTGCAAATTTTTTGACAGAACATGTCGGACGATCGAAGTTGGATGTACCGACGAATTCATCATGGAGCTATAACGGACGAATTTCAAGTAGGCGTAACTTACTTCTTAAATTTCGCCTACTCGAATGAAAAATTTCTTAGTGGTGATAAAATCTGATGTCCGTGCCGGAAATGTTCGAACATAAAATTTTTGGACCGAGAAACTGTCACAATGCATCTGTATACAAAAGGATTCACACCAAAATATTTTCTTTGGAATTGTCATGGGGAGTCACGTCAAGTCGGAACGTCGAGCAATCCTGTTGTCCAAACACATTGTGAATATATCTTCTTCTGCTAGTATTTCTTCTTTCAATCCACCTAATCCTTATAGAACAATGATTCTGGATAGTCTTGGAGGACAATTCCATTTCAATGATAATATTGAGTCAGATAATGAGACGGTAGTGCTACCAGATACTACGACAGTTGGAGAGAATGAGTCAGCAGATGACTTCTATCAAGAAAGAGATCCTTCCGAAGTGGAACTAGTTAGTCCAATACTCGATGATGATGACACCGAGTTAGTTCAATTGGAAATAGAATATGTTGATGACGACGATAATGAAGTTGAGGAAGGACAGAATGATGATGAGGGAGATGAAGAAGAATTTCAAGATTCCGATACATAAGAACAAGAAGAAGAGTATTACACGGATGATGATAATGACGATGACGAATAATTGTAAATGTGAAGTATATATTCAATTTTTAAGCTTATCTATTAATCTATTATATATAATCTAATTATATTAATTTTTTACAGCTATGGTTCGAGATATCAGTTCTCGAGGAGGCATTCCTCGTAGGACCCCCGACGATTACCACCCGCCCCACCTGTACCTACTGACCCTTTGCCTTCCACCACCATCCCCTCACCTCCGGCCACCATTCCCCTACCTGGTCCGGCCATCATTCACTACTAAAAAAATGTTTTTTTTTGCGAGGCACAGGATGCAATCGTAGATGCGACGGGTCTGCGACCGTCGTCCATTGGGGTCGCAGACTGGCCAGTTTTGCGACGGTATTGCGACCACTTTGAGCACCGTCACAAAATAGCGACGACACTGCGACTGCCTCGTGTGTCGTCGCAATATGGCGACGGTTTGGCAACCATTTACGACTGTCACGTTGCGACTGCTTATTTGCGACCGTTAGTGTCGTCGTAAAATGTTATTAAATTCCGCGCCCAAACCCTTTTTTCCCTCTTCCCCTGCTCAACCCGATCGTTCTCTTTGCCGCCGCACGCCGCACACCGACCGCCGCCCATTGCTCGTCGCCCACTGCAAGCAGCCCTCACCACTGCTCGACTGTTCAACCGCTGGTATTCTCCTCCTCCTCCTCCTCCTCTCTCTCTCTCTCTCGTCTCTCTCGTCGACGATCCCCTATTGCCATCAACCACTGTCGTCTCCTGCCGTTAGCTACCAGTAAACCCTCGCCTCATTCTATATTATCCCCATCTCCCCATCATCACCTACCTCGCCCAGCTCGTCGATCTAAAACCCTACTCGATTCCTCTCTTCTTCAACAATGTCGTCTATGCTCACTCCTTCTCCCTCGGTGCAGGATGCCAATTTAACCCCATTGGTTCAAGGACAACAAAGTTAATTTCTTTTTTAACCCTAGATTTCTGCAGAGTTAATAATAATCCTTGTATCTCCAAGTGAATAGAAAAATGTAGCCTTTATTTAATAGTTCACCAGCTTGTGTTAAGTGTACATCGTTCATGAACTGCACATCAATTTAGCATTTTATATGTTGAGCAAGTTACTATTTGATTCATGAACTGGCTGGCTTGTAATTTGAATGGTTATTGGATGTCTTCAGTCTTCATGATGCTTGTTTGGGTTGACTTTTGGGTTTGAATCATAGATTTTCTCATCTCAAACAATGTTAAGTCTTCTTTTCATTTGTTAAAGTTGGTTACAGTCATGGAAGGCCTTTAATAGTATTATGAGCGTTGTTGAGCTACTTGGTAATCCGGTGAACATGGTTGTGCAAGAGAAGCTCAACTTGTTCATTTCACTGTGCAACCTAATGAGTTGAATAACCATGTTTGGCCTACTGCAGGGTCTGATTGTTATAACTTATAAAAGACCCTTGTTTGAAGCGGATAATATTCCATATCATAAAGTGTACCATCAACCATAAGAGTATTCATGTGGCTTCTCATAGTTTCTTATCTTGCTTGTCAACGGTTTGGTCTTTGATAGAGCTTTGTCAGATCTGTGCTAAGGTTATCTCATTGGCATAATTCTCGATCATTTGCACTTGATAAAACTTGCTACATAGTTATGCATTTTATTTTCCATATTTTTAGCTTTATTTCTCGCTATCCCATAGTCTCAATGCTTTATTTGTCTCCCCATGCTTTACAATTTCGATGTGTAGTTGCACGATCCATCTCATGGTATTGTCTTCAAATCTTTATGTAAGCTTTAATAGGCTGTTAACATAAACAAGAATGAGGATGCAACAATGATTTGGTCTCACCGGGTTAGCTAGGTGTTATTTTGGATGGTGGCAGTGGCACCTTTTCTTTTGCTTATTGTTTCTCTCATCTTAATAGATCTCTTTCACGAGGTTAAAAGAAAAAGAGACAAGAAGAAAGAGGTACGTCCAATTTCATATATACTAAATATTATTATATTCATGATCAGAGTTTGTTCTTTTCTTTCATTATCTCCTGTTTTTGATAGTTCTTTTGTTAAATCCCAAGAGTGTAGAATTGTCTACTTTTTTTTAATATATGTAGATACCAATACATAATTGACCTTCTTAGGCGTAGTCTTTTATAATTAGATCTTAGCCAAACATTTAATCTTATTTTGGTTAAGTTAGGTATGTTACATATTTGATTTCACTACTAGAAATTAGGTCTTCAGCAACGACTATCAGCAACGGCCGCTCAAGCCGTTGCTATTTGCAACGGCATTCTTACGGTCGCCCGGGCCGTTGCAGATATTTGTATCTGCAACGGCGTTCTAACGAAAACCCGAGCCGTTGCGGATTATTTTAATTATCAGCAACGGCTTTCTGACGGAAAGGCGAGCCGTTGCTGATATTTTAATTATCAGCAACGGCTTGCTAACGGATAAGTGAGCCATTGCTGATGATAACTTATCAACAACGGCTTTCTAACGGGCGAGTGAGCCGTTGCTGATAAGTTTATATAGGGCACGCTCTCGCGCCCGACCCTTCTTCCTCCCGCTGCTGCCGCCGCCGCTCCTACCGACTCCTCTCGCCGCCGCTGCCGCTGCTGCCGATGACGCCTCTTCCTCCTCCCGCTGCTGCCGACTTGTTCAGGTATGTTGATCGGCCGACCGTCTCTTCCCTGCGGCCGGCGAGAATCAATCCGACCGAAACCCTATTTTTAGGGTTTCGGCCGGCGGCGGTCGGCCGATGGCCGCCGCCGGACCTTCTACAGTGGCCGGACAGTGTGTCCGGCCACTGTACGCCGGCGCCGGAGGGTGGACTCCGGCGCCGGAATTTATAATTATATATATATATTTTTTATATTGTTTGATAATTGTTAATTAATTGTTAATTAATTGTTTTATAATTGTTAATTAATTGTTTAGATTAATTATTTAATTTGTTAGATTAATTATTAGGGTTTAGATTAATTTTGGACGCGCGCCGGAATCGTCTACTTCGGACGCGCGCCGGAATCGTCCACTTCGGACGCGCGCCGGTATCGTCCTCTTCGGACGCGCGCCGGAATAGTCCACTTCGGACGCGCGCCGAAATCGTCCAATATGGACTCGAACTGTCTCGAAACATTTAGAAAATAATCATCCATCCGACGAGTTGATATGTTTCATGTACGCATCGACGAATCAGATATGATTTAGCAAAACCTTAGATCCGTTCGGGAATTGTATGTTCGTGTAAAAGAAGTAGATGATCTTTTATACGACGTACAATTCTTGAATTGTCCCTGATTGGACAATTTGAGAATATAGTTATTTGTACTGCACTTACGTTTTTATTTTAACTGTTAACTAATTATTCTAAAATTCGGCAACATCTCTCTTGTTCTCCGATACGCGCCCAGATGATATGCGTATTCGGAGAACTGTAGGGAGATGCTGTCGAAATTTAGAATAATTAGTTAACAGTTAAAATAAAAACGTAAGTGCAGTACGAATAACATAAATCCCGAATGGAATAGGACAATCTCACCTAAAGACATTAACCAAAGAAATTATCATTGATTGACAGAATCATGTCGGCTGATCGAAGTTGGATGTACCGACGTCTTGATCGTGGAGCTTTAACGAATGAGTTTCGATTAGGCGTAACGTACTTCCTAAATTTCGCCTATTCGAATCGAAATTTCGTTAGCATGAGTGATCAAATCCGATGTCCGTGCCGCATTTGTTCAAATGGACGATTTTTGGATCGGGAGACTGTCACTCTGCATCTATATAGCAAAGGATTTGCACCAAGATATTTTCTATGGACTTGTCACGGGGAGTCACGCGAAGTCGGGACGTCGAGCAATCCTGTCGTTCAGACATATGGTGAATCTTCCTCTACTGGTGCTTCTTCATCCGGTCAATGTAATCCCTATAGAACTATGATACTTGATAGTCTTGGGGGTCAATTCCGCCTGAATGATAATGTTGATCGGTCAGTTCTTCAGACATCAGTCCCACCAGATACTACAGCGGTTGATATCACAGAAGTAGGGGCTGCGGTAGAGATTGAATTACCGAATAAAGAAGCTGCAGAATTTTACGAGATGTTGAAAGCTGCCGATGAACCTCCTGGTTTCTATCAAGAAGATGATCTTCCTGCTGTGGATCGTATTATTCCAATACTCGAGGATGCAGACACAACGTCAATTCAATTAGAAGTTGAATATGCTGATGATGACGATCATGAAATTGAGGAAGCTGGAGATGAAGAAGATGAAGAAGAGGAAGAAGAGGAAGAAGAAGAAGAATTCGAAGACTATTATTCAGATGATGAAGAATAATTGTAAAGTATATATTTTATTAAATATATCTCTACTATTTATACAATTATCTGATTATATGTTTGTTCGACAAATATGTCTGGTCGTGGTTATCAACGCAGGAGAGCTTCGGAGTCTCCGATCGGTGAGACTCCAGCACTTACTCATGCTGCTGATCCTCCTGTTGCTGATCCTCATGAGGATGATACTGCCGAGGCTAGTACATCCAGACGCAGACGGCCACGCGGGCCGAACAGGTGGCAGCCTCCACCAGCCACAGAGTCACGTAGATTGATTAGCGTGATTGGGGAGCGGTAATATATCATGAATTATGAATCATTACAAATTCATTATATCATAATATAATATTAAAATTTATTTTTGTTGTGCAGGTTCGAGCAAGAAGAAGTGCCGAGGAGCATTTCTTCTACTATTCGACGATACATGCACGGGGCATGGCCTACGTGGTCTCACGTGCCTAGCGAGCACGTCGACATGTTATGGCGCGAGTTTGAGGCATGTATTATTATTATTTTTTACATGCATGATGATATATTAATATTGGTACTGATATTATTATTTTGCAGGCTCGCTATACATGGGCCGAGGACCAGAGGTCCTTCATTTACGCTGCCTGGGAGGCTATTTCCCGGGCAAGGTACAACGGGCAGCTGGGGCAGGCTCGGTCCCAAGCGATGGCCCGAGCTGGGACCACTAACATCGCGGAGACTCGGGGATACGGCCCCGGTTGGATTACTCCGGATATATGGGACCAGCTCGTGGGGATATGGTCGACAGATCGATGGCAGGAGGTTTCTCGGAATGCGGCTAGAGATGGCATGTCGGGGGGAGCAGCGCGTCACATCGGAGACGGTCGCGCGTCAGACTGATATGATGGAGCGCCAGAGTCAGATGATGGCGGATATACAAGCTATGCTACGCAACATGTCAGGTCATCCCGAAGCAGGCATCTCTTCGGCATCATCTAATCCATCGTCCTCGAGTCAGTCCACGCCGGTGTACACTCAAGCACTCCAGACCCCGCCATATAATCCAGACCATCCTCCATCGTGATCGTGAGATTTTTTGTTTGGATATTGATACTTCAATTTTGCATTTGAATTGTTTTTATACTATCGTGGATAATTATCAATATAAATATAATTGTTTTGATGTATATCTTGGTGTGTTTGTGATGTGTGAATGAATGTGTGTATGAGGTGTTTGTGATGTGTGAATGAATGTGTGTATGAGGGTATGGGTGTGTGAGTTATGTATCAGATAATGTATCAATGTATCAATGGAAATTTAAAATTTTCAAATTTTCTGTTTGCAGGTATATGTCATCAGCAACGGCTTTCCCACGGCCGTCCGTGGGAAAGCCGTTGCTAAAAGTGTATCGAAAGCCGTTGCTGATGACCTACAGCAACGGCTTAGCGACGGAGTTTTACTAACAGCGTTGCTACGGACTCAGCGGCCGTTGCTATTAATGTTATCAGCAACGGCTCCGGGTCTGTGGCAAAATCGTTGCTGATAATATTTTTAGCGACGGCCCGAGCGGCCGTTGCTGATAATGTTTTGAGCGACGGCCCGAGCGGCCGTTGCTGATAATGTTTTGAGCGACGGCCCGAGCGGCCGTTGCTGATCCGTTGCTAAGTTATCAGCAACGCGACTTTCTGTCACGGCGCTATTGCAACGGCTCAGCAACGGTATCAGCCGTTGCTGATGCCCATTTTTCTAGTAGTGTTTTGTTGATTGAAGCTTGAATTTATGTTCCAGTCATTTCATTTAGATTCATAATTTTTAATAGAAGCTGACACAAGTTACTAAACTAAGCTTAGTTAAAAAGTTAATTACACCATCAAAGATCATGTAGCAACTAAATCACCAAATTACCAAGGAGCCTGATGGCAGCAGCTAAGGTCCCTCCTGTAGAAATGCCAGGTAGCTTTTTCGGTTTTCTCGAAGGAACAAATTTTGCTCCTATAGCCAAGGAAATGGAATTCTTATTGAGCCTGGTCTAGCATTGCCCGAGGGTCACTTTTCAAAGTTTAGCTCAAACCTGAAAATGCGCTATGGTTACTCCACAAACACATTTTGCTGTGTAGATCCTTAAGTATTCATTTAATCAACCTCTCCGTCCTTAAGTATGATTACTACATAGCTCTTGTGATGAAAGAGAAATCATAGTCTAAAGGTAGGTAATTCTTAAGGATGAAAGAGAAATACACAGAGGTTCATAGCTCTTGTGATGAAAGAGATATACTGAGTACACATAGGTTCACCTCAATATCCTATGTAGTAATCATACTTAAGGATGAAAGAGAAATCATAGTCTAAAGAGAAAATGGCAAAGTTCACATTATATTAATGGATCACATAAAAAAGTAGTATCTTTTGATGATGCAAGTGCTTCTATTAATTGAATTCACATTATAATGAGGTGGTCAAAATGGTTTAAGGCATTAGGATCTATATTTTGTTTAACCTACTTAGGAGAATTAAGCATAAGATTGATACTGGGTTAGAAATCAGGGTGAGGCTTAGAGAACCAGATGGCCTTCTCATATCCTCCATCTTGTTTTACCTGCTGCATTTTTCATCTACCAAAATGTAGCATTATTTATTGCATATAATAATCCATGGATGAATTAGATTAAGCTTTAACTAATCTAATGCTTTTCCTAATCAGTATTACACATTAATGAGCATCTGTTGTTTTGTTTAAAAGTAAATGATCATAATAGGGGTGGGTTAATTAATTCAGCTGCTACAAATTCTTGACTAAATTGATTGAGTATTAGCTTTGATTGAATCTGGGACTAGTTCTTATTGAAGTAATCAGAAATGGCCAATGTGCTTTAAAAGCTTGGAATCGAATTGCAAATTGGTGCATAAATTAGTCAAAGTTTTGAGGCTGGTGCATCATCATCATCACAATGCAATGCAACAGTATGGCCATGTAAAAGTCCAATATTTTATATTATCTGCTTGAGTATGCATGTAATAATCAATAATTAATTTCTTGCAAAACATTCAAGCCTTGCTTGCTATCTAAGAATATCTGTGGAGACAAAGGTGTCAGAGATTTTGTTGATGGATAACTAAGAGTTAGATTTTGGGACCATGTATCTCCTCAACTTAAATGAATGCCTAGTTGTTTCTATGATTGCTAGCTAGTTGTGGTCGCTGGAGATCAATTGATCAATTTAACTCTGATTTCAATCTGCACCCCAAATGAGCTCTCTCAATTACTTATTTTGTTTATATCTTAGAGTGTTCTTATCTATTCATTTCAACTTATTTTTTGTTTGTTGAAGAAATTTTATATGTTGTAAATTGCTTAATTTATAAATATATAATTTGAGGTTAGTACTTTCAACTTATTTTTTGTTGAAGAAATTTTATATGTTGTAAATTGCTTAATTTATAAATATATAATTTGAGGTTAGTACTATACATCTGTAGATGTCGCGAGCACCAGCACCAGCAACTGTGGCATCAGGACCTTCAACATCGGCCACAGTGTCGCCTCCACCACCACCACCACTGATCCCGAAGGCTCGAGGTCGTCGTAAGCCTCGCGGGCCTAATCGGAGGGCTCATGTACCATCATCGGCCGACCAGTGTCAGCTCATATCGCTACACGGTCTAAATTAAGTAAGTATAAAAATTTATTTATTATGATTGTTAATTAATTAATTACTACTTATGTTGTTATATTTGAGTTGTAGATTCGAGCAGGATGATGCTGCTCGCAGCATCACTGCTATTATCAAGAGTTTCTTTTGGGAGCCATGGCGTTCATGGACCCATGTGCCGGACCAATCTCGATCTTTACTATGGTCTGAGTTAGAGGTATGTAGTTTATTAATTTTTTAGTTAAATGTATTAATATTTAAAATGATTGTATTATATAATTTTATTTTATTTTGTAGGCTCGCTATACTTGGGATCCCTCCATTCAGGCACAGGTGAAGGATGCTTGGGAAGGTTACTGCAAGAGGCTTTTCAAGGATATCCTCCATTGGGCGCCGGATGAGGTGCAGGCGAGTATAGGCAGTAACAGAGATACGCCTATGGATGCGCTCAAGGGACACGGGCCAGCCTGGATGCATGTCGACGTATGGGATCAGCTATGCGACATGTGGGCGTCGGAGGGATGGCAGGGTGCCCCCCGGACGGCGCACCAAAATATGATGACGTTGGTCGAGGGATCCGTCACTCGGTATACCGGTGGGTCCATCTCATTTATAAGCCACGAGCGTCGATTGGTAAGTAATTTAATGATCATTTTTTATTATTATAGGAAAACTAATTATATTTATTTTATTGCAGGGGACGCGCGACGAGCATGGGACGCTCATCCTGGCTGACCCTCTAAGGGTCTTCGAGGAGACACATAGATATCAACGTGGCCCTCGCCGAGGTGAGTTTATCAGCAAGAGGCCGGAGACGATATTGGTAAGTTAATATTTAAATTTTTTTATCTAGTTCTATTGTGTATAATTAATTTAATTAATCCACTTAATTTTCACTAAAGACTACGTACAGTGAGTTGGTGACCCAGCGAGGAGGTGATCCTACGCAGCATCAGCTCGATGCTGACGCTTGGATGCAGGTGACAGGCGTAGACCACAGCCGTGTATATGGCATTGGCACAACGGCCCACGCACGGGCGTTGTTGCAGCCACATGGTGCGGGGTCGTCTGCCTTCACCTCCTCCTCCGCTGGTCCATCAACATCACGTGCGGATCAGGACCGATTAGTTGCCATCGAGACTGCTCAGGCACGCCTCAGCACCGAGGGATACTATAACACATGTGACCCAGTACTTGGCGTATATAGCTTCTATCATACCTGGTGCTCGTGCCCCTCCGCCTCCCCCATCATTCGACGCGATGACATCAGTATCAGATCCATCATCATCGTCGACGTCTACTGATGCCCTCCCCACGCGGCCCCTATCCTCACCGCCTCCCCCGCCGCCGTTTGATGCGCCTCACTAGTGATGTATTTGTTTGATGTTTTATTTTGATATGATGTAAATATTATTTTGATACGGTGTATATAATATTTTGATACGATGTATATAATATTTTGATATCCATTTGATGTATATAAATTATAAACTGATGTCTCTTGTTTGATTGATATGTATTTTAATTAAATATTGTAAACATGAATTTATATTTTTTATTTTATTTAAAAAAAATAGTATATACACTTATGCGATGGTATTGCGACCGAAAATACCGTCGCAGAAGATTGGTCGCACAACACATTGGTCGCAGTTTCTGTGCAACAGAAATATTGCGACGACAGATAGCCGTCGCAATTATTTTTTATTGCGACCGCTCCTTCTGCGGTCGCACATTATCTGTGACCAGGACATCGACGACGGATTTGTGCGACCGCTTATCGCCGTCGCCAAATGTCTTTTGCAACGGCATTGCGATCGCTTTAGTGGTCACAGAAGACGTTTTCTTTTGTAGTGATTCCCCCACCTGATATGGACACTATCCTCCCACCTCCAGCCACCATCCCTTCAGCCAATCCAGGCCCGTCGACATCGAGACATAGGCCACGAGGGCCTAACATAATTCTCCCTCCGCCACCCGAGGGAGAACTGCGCAGAGCAGTTAGTGTGCGCGGAAAAATGTAAGTATATGCATTAATTATTTCTTATAATTTATTTATAATTCAAAATATCATAATATGAATTTATATTTGATGCAGATTTGAGCAGGAGGACATCCCCCGTACGATAGCGGGGATAATCCGAAAGTTTATGCACGGGCGTGGCCTACATGGTCTCACGTGCCCCGTGAGCATATGAATTTATTGTGGCGAGAGTTCACGATAAGTATATTTATTAAATTAATGTTAATATTAAATATTCATCGGTAATAATAAATTTTTTTTAGGCTCATTATACATGGCCGGAGGACCAGACCACTTTTATGGAGGCTGCATGGGAGCGTGTTGCCCGCGCTCACTATAATGGGCTGCTTCAGCAGGCCCGTCAGACCGTGATGAGACGGTTGGGGGCCACACAGATAGGGCAAACTTGATGACACGCCCTTGAGTGGATTCCTGGTCCTGTGTGGGACCAGTTCGTTGAGCGATGGGTCACACCTGAGTGGCAGGAGGTCTCCCGGACTGCGTCGAGAAATCGCATGTCCGAGGGGGACGATACGGGCGCGCGCCACACAGGTGGCTCCATCTCTTTTGCAGTTCATGAGTGTCGTATGGTATATATAAATTAATTATTTTAAATTAAATTATATAGTGTGTATAATGATACTAATGTATTTATTTTCTAATGTAAGACGCGCGTGACGGAGGACGGCACCGTCCAACGCCCATCGATGATGGAGGTGTTTGAGCGCACCCACCGTTGTCGATGAGGAGTGGGGGACTACGTTGATAGCAGAGCCTCGTATATAATGGTAAATATTTATATATGTCTATTTGATTTACACAATTTTATTTATAGTTTATATATATTTAAAATATAAATATGTGTAGGAAACTTATACGAGGACTGTGATCGAGCGTGGAGGGACACCAGAGGAGTTCGACGCGGAGCTTGGGTGGAGGCCGCGGGTGGCTGGGAGCACAGCTGTGTTTATGGCTTTGCGGACAGTGGCCATGCACGCACCGTGCTCGTGCCACTTGGGGCACCGACCCCTCCGACTGCGGGTGAACGGCCCTCGACATCCCGAGCGCAGGACTAGAGCAGAATAGCGGCCATGGAGTCGGAGCTCACCCAGCAGAGGCTGGAGATGCAGGAGCAGAGGTGGGCGAATGACGAGTTGAGACAGACAATCCAGAACATGCAGACACTTCTCACTCAGATTGCATCTCATGCTGGGCTTCTACCGATGATGTCGCAGTCGTCATCCTCCTTGACCAAGTCGACGCTCCCGACCCAGTCGTTGTTGACTCCACCGCCTCCATCGCAGCCGTGAAATTTTGATTAATTGTATTTTATTTATATTTTGATACTTGGTTGTATATAATATTTTGGTAATTATTTACCTCTGGTTTGAGGCTGATATTGATGATATTTATGTAAAACTTATATGTTTGGTTTCAAATGCATGTGTATGATGTTTTCTGATTGTAATATGCGATTAAAAATAATTTATAGTCAATATATCATTGTATACAGGAATTTATAAAATTTTCAATTTTTTCAGTTACAGGATACACCTTTAGCCACGGCTTACCCACGGTTCATCGTCACTAAGCCGTGAACCGTCACTAAGCCGTGGCTGAAAGCTTATCGTAAATGGCGGATGATCTGAGCAGCACCAAATATCACGATTGCTAATAGTATCACCGACGGGATTGGACCGTGGCTGATGGGTTGGTATCAGGGACAGCTCCTGGAGTCGTCACTGATATTTTTTAATCAGCGACAACGCACGCAGTTGTCGCTGATGATTACGTGTGACAACCTCTCTGGGCCGTCACAAGTTATCTGAGTCGCTATCTGAGTCGCGCTCATCAGTGATCGATTTATGCCACGGTGTTCGCCGTCCGTGATATCTTTCACCGACGATTCAATCACGGACTTAGCCGTTAGTGATGACCACAATTCTAGTAGTGGCAAGATGTTACAATTTTGTGAGATCCCCTTCTTCAATCTCCAATACACTCCTTGGAACAACACGTACGAATGAGACTCGTAGTTTTATATTTCAAAAGTTCAGAGCTTTGATGATTTGAAATGAGAGGAACATTTGTTGCTTTGAAGATACTGAACACAATGTTTATGACATAGCGGTTGAGGGTGCCATCCTCTTTAAACACACCTTGGACTTAGGATAGTCCTCTATGTGTTGGTTTCTTTCTATACTACCTTTTGTATTTTAGCCCCCTCCCCCTAGACTTTATTTATATTTTTTAATTATCTTGATAAATACAAGTTTCAAAAAGAAATATGAAATTAGGATTAAAAAATATAAAGTTAGTGATATATCTAGTATGCACATGATAACAAAATTATTATTTTTTTCTCCGTTCATTATTCTATCTTATTATATCCAATAGAGTAAATGGACCATAACTTCAAGCTATACTTGAAATGAGTTTAGAGTTAATTGATTCCATATTTTAAATATAAAAATCAGTTATTATTTATTTCAAATAATTTTAAATTTAAGATTATCCATACAATTAAAATTAAAATAACAAATATTTAGGACATATTCTTTAATAATATTACAAAAATCATAATTTTAAAAAATATTATGATTTGTTATTAAAAATTGTTATTAGTTATTATGTATTATTAGTTGAAAAACAAATATTCTATAATATATGTATATATTTTATATGAAAAATATGTTGTACAAAAAACATTCGAAAAAGATATTCGTGTTGTCTAATCCAAAATTCCCAAACAATCCATCAAGTACCAGAATATATTTCGTTTTCAAAATTAATGGATCGGGTTCGGGTTAAACCAATTAAGCATCGTCTCCGTCGCGATCTGCGGATAGTGGGTCCCACCGCTCAGTTTGATCAAGCCGTGTCACAGTCGTCGATCCCGTGTCTCCTTCGAGCCACCGGAGCACAAAGAGCGGCCAGTAGAAATTGGCTGTTGTAACTGTGGACCCCAATCTCTACGGCATCAGAGGCGAACCCTAGCCATCAACTCACATGACGTGGAATACTGGACTCCACGGCACTGCAAAGGTCCAAACTTCGATCCTACTGATCGGTCACGTGGGTTCGTTTGTCGACACGCTCCTGGTCATCACCGCCGTCCATCTCCCCATTTTTTCTGATCTCATCGCTAATCTTGATGCACATTAACCGAACTGTCGAACTCCTCGTTCGATCTGCATAGGGGTGGTTGAGAAGCGCAGCTGGTAGTTGCTAAAATCGAGAGAGAGAGAAAGACTCATGCAAATCCACGCAGGCGGAAGCGGTGAATTCTTGCGCCGCTGGTGTAGACGTCCCTCCGGATTTTGATTCGTTCCCTCCTCCATTGGGAAACGCTACCAGTCATCTGTTCGATCTATTGTCCCATTCTTTTGGTGTGCGATCGTCCCGTTCTTAATCGGAAAGAGAGCGCAGAAATTGGCTTTCTGGGTTGCTATCGTTTCTTCTGTTTGCTGGATTTGGAGACTGGGCTGAAGCAATTGGTTCGAAAGTATGCGTATTGAGGAATTAGGGGAGCAGGAGGCCGACGGCGGCGGAGAGGGGGAGAGGTCGATTGGGAGTGTTCGCGGTGGAAATACTGGGTTGCTTGATGCGAAGAGGGCGGTGGTCGGAATCGGGGGTCGGATTCTCTTCTACCCGACGCTGGTGTATAATGTTATGCGAAACATGCTCGAATCCGAGTTCCACTGGTGGGATCAAATCGATGAGGTTTGTTTTTTTTATTGTTAGTTATATATATTTATTTCATTTTGTTTTTCCTTCTCCCATCTATCACCTTGTAGATTTTCTATCCTGTTGAAATGGATGCGAGTTTCCTTTTCTCAAAAAGAATAAGAAGGATCCGTGATTTGGTAGTTAGATACTAATTTTCCGACAATAAAATTTTGTATTAATTTATTAATGACTCGGTAGTTCTTACATAATGCCTGTAGTGTTTCTATATAATCAATCCTTCATTACTTGTATCTTCTTTATAGGCGTTAATAGTTATTTTTGTTATGTTTGTTGACAAATTTTAACTGACATATGCTGTCTCAGTTTCTACTCTTAGGTGCTGTTCCATTTCCTAGCGACGTCCCGCGCTTAAAGAAACTAGGCGTTTGTGGAGTCATTACATTGAATGAGCCATTTGAGACCCTAGTTCCTACCTCATTATATCATGTGAGTATTTTACCCATTTGGCCTTTTGGTCTTTCCCTTATAGTACAATATTGTTGTTCTCTATTGCCTTTAAAGATTGTCATGCAAGAAATTGATATTTGATATTTTTACTTCATTCCTAATTTCCTATACTAGGTAATTGATGTAGTTCTATCATTCTTTTGCTCTAAATTTATCAATTAGAAGATCATCCATGTTACCACAAAACGAATTTGGTTTACCAGTAATCCATTATTTTAAATACTAGTAATAACTCTGCCTTTTGGTTCTAATTGCAATCCCGTTCTCTGTCAAGCACTCGATCTTTATTTATGAATTTTGAGTGGTTCAGTTACATGAATGGTTGCATGCCTTTAAATTGAATCAGGAGGTTTTCTCCACCCGTTAAGATTGCTTTTTTTTTTCTCCCTCTCTTTCATTACCCTCAGCAAATATGTGAATTGCATATTGAAATTCATTTACCTGCCTTGTGTTTCTTTCTAAATATCCATGTATGTAGTTTTGCTTGGGTTTGAATTATGATGCTTATTACAATGGCTAACAATCACCAACTTTTGATAGAACTAAGGGCATGTTTGGTATCCTGTATAAGTATCTTGTATGGAAAGGGTATTAATTAATATCTGCACTAAAAATAGTATCTCAAAAGCTGCCATAGGGTGTATTAGTAATACATTCTCAAAGCTCTTCATTAGCCCGCACTAGAAATATTTTAATTTATGAAATATTTCTAATGATAAAATATATTATATAATTTTTTATATTATATTATATTATTATAGTATATTACATATAATATAATATTATAGTGTATATTATATTACATATAATATATTACATATAATATAATATTATAGTGTATGTTATATTACATATAATATAATATTATAGTGTATATTATATTACATATAATATAATATTATAGTGTATATTACATTACATTACATTATATTATATTATATTATATTATATTATATTACATTACATTACATTACATTATATTATATTATATTACATTACATTACATTATATTATATTACATTATATTACATTACATTATATTATATTATATTATATTATATTATATTATATTATATTACATTACATTATATTATATTATAATATATTATATTACATTATATTATATTATATTATATTATATTATATTATATTATATTATATTATATTATATTATATTATATTATATTATATTATATTATATTATATTATATTAGGCAATACACACTAGTACTATTCATGCTAGTATATGTGCGCACCAAACACTGTATAATAATAGTACAATATAGGCTAGTACTATACAGACTAATCAATACAGACTAGTACTATACAGGCTAGTACTATACGGTGTACCAAACGAGCCCTAAGAGTTTTAATTAGGAAAGTGAAGTATTAATTTAACATGCTACGGAACACATACAATAAAACTCTTCAATTGTTTATTTCATGCCCATTATTGACATGTGTTAGATGCCTTAAAACATAACAAGTGAATCGTCATAGTTATTTTTGTTAACACATGGAAGTGTGGAACTATACAAGATATTTAAATCATTTTCCAAATACTTGTAGTACAAATACATGTAGGACCTTCGAGTTTCATGTGCATATGAAGATCATAATTAAAAATTTAAGAAGCCATTACCCCTCTTAAAAGATAAACATGTTAGCAACATTCTTCATATATAAAGTCATAACAATTTATAAAGATGTGGGTTCAGTTCAATTAGATTTTTTGGATATTTCAGATTGATTTTATCTATCTTTTTTTAAAGAATCATAATTGAATTCAGAATGTTTTGCTTCATCTCAATTCAATTTAATGTTTGAGATAATTCATTACAAATTGATCAATTTAATTTGAGTTATTTGATAATGATTGGATTTATATTTTATAGACAACTCTCTGTGATTTCATTCAATGTGATTTCATTCAATGGATTTCATTTAATTTCAGAAATATTTTTAATATAATTTTGGAAAAAGATTAGTTTGGTTCAATTTATGAAAAATGGAGATGTAATATTTTGTTTTTCAGATTTGTAAAGGAAATAAGTAATGACAAAATTTTAAAAATCTTTACGTTTTGAATTAAACTTTCTAACTAAATATTAAATATTTTTTAATTAAAAAAATGTGTCAGACTTGAAGATTTAGCTGAGGTTAAGTCCATGGATGAAATGCGTAAAATCCAAGAATCACAGGAATTATCTTCTGGCATAATGGAGGATGCCAAAACAAAAGTTGGAAAGTATTTCCCATTCAATTGTGTATTTGTGTAACTTTGTTTCCAGATGCAACATGTTTATATATTTCGTTTAGCAACCTAACTCATTGTCAAGTAAAAAACTAAAAACTTGAATCAATGAAGTATTGTTATCAAATATTGCTAACAATTTGATCATGCGCTGCATGAGTTGGAATTACTTTTGTACTTGCATTGTCTTCTTATATGTCATTTGTTTGTTGAACTATTTGGTTCTTTGAGTAGGCGCATGGAATTGAACATTTGCTGATACCAACAAGAGATTACCTCTTTGCACCATCATTTGGAAATATAAGTCTAGCTGTGGACTTCATCCATAGTAAGCATTACAATTTTATGCTCATTCTGAACATTCCAATTTTTTTATCATGCCGTTGGGGATCTGTAAATTGGTTCAGCTGTCATTACTTTGTTATTGATTATCTTGAGTAACAAAATTTCCAATTGCGACCTTCTTTTGAATATAGTGTGTGAAGCAAAAGGTTTATAGTTAGTTGCATTCAATGTCTATGATTATGATCTATTAATTTTATTCTTATCATCTGAAATTAATTAATGGCCATATTGTTTTAGTTTTTATAATTACCATTATGCGCAGTTGCTTCTTATCTTCCACATGTCAATTAAAATGTGGAAAGACAATCAAGTGTAATGCCATGCTCCTGTTTTTAATAATTGATGGCTTCTAAATATTTAAAAATTGATGGCTAGTATATCTCATATCCTTCAATTATATTTTGAATAAGATAACCACCTTTTTTCTTATCATCAAAATGCCATGCTCCTGTTCATTTTAAAAATCTATGTTATTCTTCTGTCATAACACCATATTTTCCATTTTTTGCTAATTTTGTGAAGAAAACGCCACCTGTGGGAGAATGACATATGTTCATTGCAAAGCTGGTCGAGGACGCAGCACAACTATTGTTCTTTGTTATTTGGTATGTTTAAATTATGTTTAAGAAAACTTCTCTCGCCATGGTTGATGCAATAAGGATGGCTATTTTACAGGTGCAACATAAGCAAATGACACCAACTGCAGCATACCAATATGTCAAATTGATCAGGCCAAGAGTTCGTTTAGCTTCTTCACAATGGAAGGTAAGTTTCTAGTTTCTGCAAAGCTTTTCTCAGATAAGAGTTTATTTTATTCAACTCATTAATCTGGCTAGTCCGAATATTTGTGAAGCATATTTTGAAATTCTAAGATCTCACCATTTGTCTATTTCTTGCATAATATTCTACTTGTTCTCTTTGGTTGCATTTTTGTTATTCATTTTGTAACTGACAAAGTTAATTTTGTTGATTGATTGCTGAAATTACCGAACTCTCTAATGGAACATTTTCTTTTTTGATTTTAGTAATTAAGCTTTATATGCACCAGAAATGAGCTTTTCCCCGTATTCTAAATATATTCTGCCTGCATATATGCCCCAGTTTTTTTATTTTTGTGATTTCATGAACTAATGGTCATTGAAACATAACCCTATTGCATGTTCTGTAATATTTGATCAAGTTCCCCTGAAAGCATTGTTCATGAAATCACAAATTATGTCAGACCAGATATTCAGGCAAGAAAAGTGGATGAAGAGTAAAGTCTTGAATGAATAAAGTCTTTAAAGAGTAAAAGTGGATCAGGAGCTTGCTTAGGGCATCTTGAACAGAAGAACTATTATTAGAAATTGCTATCATAAACATTGTCTCGACTTACTATTTTGAACTTTATTTATTTCGTGCATCTATTTTGTCGGAATTGCTTTTAGACGAGTAACTAAGATATCAATAATTAGAGTGGTTAGTTTTTGTATTTTTTATTTATCAAATTATTCTTTTGTCTGAAATAAGATTTGGCCACACTTTTTGTTGAGCTTTATGAATATTTGAAAGAAAAGACTCTAGTTTAGACAATATGACTAGATTCCTGGTAATCTTTCTAGGCTGTTCAAGACTTCTACCATCTCATAGTGCAAAAAGCTGGTGGAAGGTCCATCTACACTGAGGGTCTTATTGTACAGTCTCCGGTGGCCCTCTCAACTAAAGATTTTGTAGACTTTGACGATAGCTCATTTGAGGTGGTGTCACGATCCGAAATCGATGGATATGACAGGAACATGGAAGGAAGGAATGCAGGACAGGCAGAGCTCAATTTGGCAAACAGGGTACAAATTACTGCGCAAGCAGCCCTTGCGAGGCTCTCATACTTCTATCCTCTCATAGTGCAAAAAAATGCTGGAAGGGCTATCTACTTTGATGACAGCTCCTTTGAGGTGGTGTCACAGTCTGAAATTGATGAATATGACCGGAACATGGAAACATGTAATGTAGGCAATGCTATATGGGGATTGGCATACAGGGTACAAATCACTGGGAAAGCATCCCTTGCAAGGCTCTACTACTCTTGGAATAGAAGCCTACCACGCAGGAATAGTTCAAGAACAATCATCCCCGTCACATGAAACTGTGAATTAGCCGTCTGTTAGAGCACCATTTTTCATTTCCTTTTTCTTTTTTTAGTCTAATAAATGGTTGAGCAAATAATAGGAATACCGCTTCCATTGTTTTGCAAATTTTCCGAGGACTTCTCACCCAAGTTTTTAGCCTAGCTGGGCAAGAAGATGGAGGCAAGTTGAGTCAGTTTCTTGTACTGCAAATTGAGGAAAAGCTGCAGGACTTAAACAGGCCAAATTTCATTTGTTTGCATAATTGCATATACAGGCTTACTTGAGTTTAATATTATATTGTTTCCATGAAATTCCACAACAGCACAAGAATTCCCTCACGGGTAACTGAGCTCAAGACTCAAAGGTGAGAATAGTGGGGGACGCAGAAATCAAAATTTGATGGATAATTTATTATGTTTATATAAATCGATAGATATCAATCTAATTTTTAAAAGATAAATATTATTCATACATAATTTCACAATCATAAGACATAACTTAAAGTCTTAGAACTTTTAAAAAATTATAATTCTTCTCAATGAATTTTATTCGCCGATAATATTGCATAATAATTTTATTGTTAATTATACTAAAAATATTTTTCTTCAAAAATATACTTTCAAAGTTGACAAGCTATATTGCATTGCGACAATTGTGCGTGGGGCCAGGGTTGTGTGAGGGTGAGGGCCGCAATTGTGTGGATTACGTGGGTAGAATCGATGTGGGAAGATAATGACGTGTGATTGTGTGAGCGCAAGATGAGAAAACTTAGACAACTTAAAAAGGAAAAAGGAAAAATAAAATAAAAATGAATTGAGTATAGTAGCTTGAATTATTAATTTTTGAATAATTTAAAAAATTAGAAATATTAATACAAAAAGATTTTAATTTTAGAGTGAAGAGAGAGAAAATATTATATATGGGGAGGTAATATTGTCATTTCCCATGTAAATAATTTGTAATTAGCATATTTTGAAATAAATTGATCAAAAATTGAAATCTTAATAGATCTATAAAAACACCATATGGAAAAGGTCTAAAATGGTCTCTAATTTTTTTTGAAATTTTCATATTGATCCCACAATTTTTTTTCGAATCAATTGGGTCCCTAAAGATTTGTAAACGTCACTTTGGTCCCTGATCACGATCAAGGCCCAGGGACCAAAGTGACGTGATTTTTTTAACGGCAGGGTTACGACCAGGGATCAAAATGACGTTTATAAATTTTTAGGGACCCAATTGATTCGAAAAAAAATTATGGGACCAATGTGAAAATTTTAAAAAAATTTAATGACCATTTTAGACCATTTCTCAACACCATATGTGATAAAATTTCCTATCTGAGAACAATTGTTCAATAGACTTCATTTCACATTTGCATCCTCGATCGTCCGCCACGAATATAGATATATATATCTATATTCACACAATATTTTTTTTAACAAAGATAAAAAATCATAACAGGTAATCATACTAGGGATCAAATCTTAAATTTTTAGGCAACATATAATATGTTGTCATCAATTGTGTTACCTACCGTTAGCTATGTTCGCACAATATTTAGATGTGAATAATAATATAATTAAATAATGTAATTAATAAAAAAACGATGAGATAAAATTGTAATATACAAGTTATAATATATGAGGTGAAAAATAATATGCAAATTATAATATACGGGGTAAATGATAATTATATATATATATATATATATATATATATATATATATATATGCATATAATTAATTAATGAGATGCTGATAGAACCGAATATGGAGTTCTTTTATTATCTATTTATTTTATAAATATTTTTAAATTATAATTTTATAAGTTCTTTTATTTATAAATGCGCATGTTATATACAATATTTGGGGTTTGTCTTTACTTTATTTAATGTATTAAATAACAAATTATCGTCTGATAATTATTTTTTTATTAATTTATTAATGAATGTCATTTTTATATGATAATAATTAATAAGTTAAACTCTTTGTAGTCCTTCCATTTAATGTATTATATATAAGTAACTTAATTAATACTTTTGTTGGCTTTTGGATTAAATTGGGTTCAAATTAAATCCAACGATTCTAACTGAACCCAAATCAAAATTAAATTAATTAAGCAAGGTTGAACTAAATTATTAAATTGAACAATTATTTTAATCGATTCAAATTAATTTGGATCAACCAACTTCATCTCCCACGTTGCATCGTAGGTTTGCTTCCTTTTCAACTATTTCCGAAGTTGATTTCTTAGCTATTTCTCCATCAATTTTGAATTCGTCTTCGTCGTTATCTTCTGCATCTCGCTGTTATCTTCAATTTTTTATGTTTTTTTTTTAAAATGTTATAAGTTAAATAAATTATAACATCTAAGAAAAAAGTAACTATTAGTGGAAAAAAATCGATCAATCAATCTAGGAAGAATTTCTTTTTGAAAAAATAATTCAAAATAAAGTTGCTATATATATATACTATTGGAATAATGGGCATCAACAATGACCCAGCCCATTGCAATAGAGTCATGGCAGAAAAATATGTTGCTGATAATTTAGTAACGAATCAACAACGGTCGCTCGGACCGTTGCTAATAATATTATTAGCAACGGCTTTGCCATGGACACGGGATCGTTGCTAATAAAATTAGTAGCAATGGCCTTGGAGGTCGTGGCAAGACCGTTAGTGAAAGACCATTGCTAAGCCGTTATTGTATGACATCAGCAACGACTTACGATACACTTTTAGTAATGGTATTCCTACGGACGGTCGTGGAAAAACCGTTGCTGATGACTAAAACCTGCAATCGAAAAAAATTTAAATTCTAAATTTTCATTAATACATTGATACATTATCTGATACATAACTCACACACTCATACACTCATACACACATCCATTACACATCATAAATACACACATTCATTCACACATCATAAATACACCCAGATATACATCAAAATAATTATACTTATATTTATAATTATCCACAATCATATAAAAACTATTCAAATGCAATATTAAAGTATCAATATTCAAACAAAATAAATTAAACAAGTATAGTATCTAGGTAACAAAGTCAATATATATATATATTATATCACGATGACAATGGAGGATGGTCTGGATTATATGGCGGGGGTCTGGAATGCTTGGGTGTACACCGGCGTGGATTGACTCGAGGACGATCAGATGATGCCGAAGGGATACCTGACATGTTGCGTAGCATAGCATGCATCTCCGCCATCATCTGACTCTGATGCTCCATCATCTCAGTCTGACGCGCGACCGTCTCCTCCAGTGTCTTTATCCTGCTACTCTGATCATAACTGGACCTGGAGGTGGACGGCCGTTCAACAGCGACTGGAGGGGTCGGTGCCCCAAGTGGCCCTAGCATGGCTCGCGCATGACCACTATCTACAAAATCATATACGCCGTCGTGGTCCCAGCCACCTGCAGCCTCGACCCACGCTGTTGCGTCAAAGTCCTCGGGGGGTACCCCCGCATTGCATCACCGTCTGACTGTAGGTCTCCTACTCGAGTTTGATTTTTTGTTTAATATTTTTCATAAAACTTAAATTATAAAGATATAATGAATAATTTAAACAAATATATTTACCATAATGTATGCAGCGCGGTTGTCGATGTACTCCCTCGTCCCATGTACTCGACAGTGAGTCCGCTCAAACACCGCCATCGGGGAGGGTCACTGGACAGTCCCGTCGTCCAACATCGTCGTCTATATTTACAAAACAAATACATTAATTAGTACACAGAGTAACAAATAAAATATATAATTAAAAGTAAGGTATACTTACCATACGGTTCGTGTGCACTGCAAAATGCAATAGAGCCGCCAGTGTGGCGCGCTCCTCCCTCCGACATGCGATTTCTAGCCGCAGTCCTAGAAACCTCCTGACATCGATCCGTCGACCATATTGCCATGAGCTGGTCCCATATATACGGAGTAATCCAATCAGGGTCGTATCCCCGAGTCTCCACGATATTAGTGGTCCCAGATCGGACATCGCCTGGGACCGAGCCTGCCCCGGCTGCCCGTTGTACCTCGCCCGGGAAATAGCCTCCCAGGCAACATAAATGAAGGACCTCTGGTCCTCAGCTCATGTATAGCGAGCCTGCAAAATAATAATATCAGTACCAATATTAATCATCATACATGTATAAAAAAAAATTAATATGTGCCTCAAACTCGCGCCATAGCATGTCTACGTGCTCACTGGGCAGGTAAGACCACGTGGGTCATGCCCCGTGCATGTATCGTCGAATGGTAGAAGATATGCTCCTTGGCACTTCTTCTTGCTCGAACCTGCACAACAAAAATAAATTTTAATATTATATTATGATATAATGAATTTTTAATGATTCATAATTCATGATATATTACCGCTCCCCAATCACGCTAACGAATCTACGTGACTCTGTGGCTAGTGGAGGCTACCACCTATTCGGCCCGCGTGGCCACCTGCGTTTGGATGTACTAGCCTCAGCCGGAGGATCAGCAGCATGTGTAAGTGCTGGAGACTCATCGATCGGAGACTCCGAAGCTCTCCTGCGACGATAACCACGACCAAACATATCTGTCGAATAGACATATAATTAGATTATTATATATATAGTAAAAGTATATTTAATATAAGATACACTTTACAATTATTCCTCATCATCTGAGTAATAGTCTTCGAATTCTTCCTCTTCTTCATTTTCTTCATCGTCTTCATCTCCAACTTCCTCAATTTCATGATCGTCATCATTAGCATATTCAACTTTTAATTAAATCGGCGTTGTGTCTGCATTCTCGAGTATTGGAATAATACGATCTACAGTAGGAGGATCATCTTTTTGATAGAAACCATTTGTCACATCAGGTATCGTCTCATTTTCTGTTGTATTGAACCAATGACATCTAAATAAGATAACTGATTTCAAGCCGAAGTAGTGCAACTCTATCACTTCTTTCACCAGTCCACAAAAATCCATATCACATTCAACATAGGTTGTCCCTTTCACGAAGACTCTGGCATTCATCGTCTTTTTTGTAAATGCATATTCAACTGTGTGAAATTTATACCCATTAACAAAATATTTTCTATAACACAACACTAGTCGCGACGATCCACTAACAAACTCAAATATTCTTTCATCTATTTCAGCTTTGTGATCTTTGTTGTAAGCCTGAATCCAAGTAGGGAAATCATGATTCCGTAATCTCTCCAATTCTTGATCGTTGTGAATAGAGTATTTTTGCACTATCTCAATATCAAATATTTTAATGAATTATTCAATCTCTGGACAATTGAGTAATACGTACAAGTGTGTCAAATGATACTCTTCGTCGCTTAAGTGTCGAGATGGACGAAAACCAAAAGCACGACCAGAGTGACAAAATATATTTAAACGTCCATCTGAATATCGAACTCCCCCGTCGTCGTTACGTGGAAGACGATTAAATCTTATCTATACTGTCGATTCAAACTAAAATGAGCAGAATGTTGAAATTTCTTGGATGATATACGATTCAGATATTGATCCTTCAACAGCTGCGGTGTTCTTTACTTTTTTCTTCAGACGATTCATGTATCTTTCAAATAAGTACATCCACCGGTATTGAAGCGGGTCACTAACTCGTGCCTCGTATGCTAAGCGTATCGGTAGATGCCCCATCGAGTCAAAAAAGGCATGAGGGAAAAATTGCTCCAGCTTACATATAATTTCAACAATATTACTTTCAAGTGTTGACATATCTTCGACTCGAAGGACATTTGCACAAATATTTCTAAAAAATATACTTAATTCAGTCAACGGACCCCAAATATTATCAGGTAGAAGATCTCGGAATGGATCGGAAGCAATCTCACCATGAATACATGACAATCATGGTTATTCATCCCTGATATTTTGCAATCATCGACGTTCACACATCGAGATAAGTTTGAGGCATATCCATCGGGTAATCTAAGTTCTTTTATCCATTGAAAAACATCTTTGATCTGTTATTTATTTAACACATATGGGGCCTTCGGCTTCAGATATCGTCCGTTGACCTCTTGTAACTCCAACTCCGGTCTCTTACAGAGTATTTTCAGATCATGTCGGACTTTGACATTATCTTTAGTTTTTTCGGAAACATCCATCAAAGTGTTGAAAATATTATCAAACACATTTTTTTCAATATGCATGACATCCAAATTATGTCAAATCAGTAATGAAGTCCAATAGGTCAATTCCCAAAGATATTTTTTTTCACCCAGTTATGTGTTTGACCAAAGCTCGACACTCTTTCATTCCGACCAAACACTATCTCTGAAAGTGTTGAAACACGTGCTAATATTTGTTCACCAAATACCATCAGTGGTGGCTCATCTCTTTCGACTCCACCCTTAGTAAATTTATTACGATTCCTTCGATACTAATGGTTAGCCGGTAGGAATCTACGATGACAATCAAAGAATGAGATTTTTCATCCGTTCTGAAGACTGATTGATTTAGAGTGTTCCATACAATACAGACAAGAGAGTCGGCTGTGAGTGCTCCAACCATACAACATGTCGTACGTCGGGAAATCATTGATTGTCCACAAGACCGCAGGCTTTAAATTGAAGTTTTGCTTCTGATGACAATCATAAGTGACAGCTCCCTCAGTCCATAATGTTTTCAATTCATCTATAAAGGGTTTGAGATCGAAACACGTCAATTTTTCTTTTCGCGGACCCTTAGGACCCGGAATAATCATCGAAAGATAAATAAATTCATCTTTCATACACATTAACGGTGGCAAATTATAAACTGTCAACAGCACTGGCCAAACTGAATAAGGAGTTGTATAATGTCCAAACGGATTAAAACCATCTGTGCACAATTTCAATCTGATATTTCTAGTATCCCTAGCAAATGAAGGATAACATGTATCCAAATGTTTCCTTGCTTCACTGTCGGATGGATGAGTCATTACTGTATCATCACGACTTCTTGTATGCCAACTCATGTAGGGGACCGTCTTTTTCAACATGAATAATCTTTGAAGCCTCGGTGTTAGTGGAAAATATCAAAGCACCTTAAACGAGATATTTTTCTGTCAGACCAATTTCTTCTCCTTGTAGGATGTTGACATACAGGGCATTTATCCAACTGCACATTTTCTTTTTAATATAAAATACAGTTATTTTGGTACACGTGTATTTTTTCGTACCCAGGCCCTAATTTTCTTATCAACTTTTTAGTCTTATAAAAAGTTGGCTCAAACTAATTATCAGTAGACAGCATTCCATTAATCAATCCTGCAATCCGATCATTACGCAACCCCGCTGATATTACAACTGGCCTTGATGTTTAGGAGCTGCGTCATTATCGAAAACCTAGTGTATTTAGGACAATTATCATACAAAGGTTCATCGACAACTTTCAACATCTCGTAAAATTCTACAACTTTTTTATTCGGCAATTTAATCTCTACCGCAGTTTGTACTTCTATGATATCAACACCTATAGTATCTGGTGGCACTGACGTCTCAATAACTGGCTGATCGACATTATCATTCAAGTGGAATTGACCCCCAAGACTATCAAGTATCGTAGTTCTATAGGGATTAGATTGACTGGATGAAGAAACACTAGTAGAGGAAGATTCACCATGTGTCTGAACGACAGGATTGCTCGACGTCCCAACTTTACGTGACTCCCCGTGACAAGTCCATAGAAAATATCTTGGTGCAAATCCTTTGCTATATAGATGCAGAGTGACAGTTTTTGGATCCAAAAATCATCCATTCAAGCAAATGCGGCACGGACATCGAATTTTATCACCGACGCTAACAAATTTCTGATTCGAATAGGCGAAATTTAGAAAGTAAGTTACGCATAATCGAAACTCATTCGTTAAAGCTCCACGATCAAAACATCGGTACATCCAACTTTGATCAACCGACATGATTCTGTCAATCAATAACAATTTCTTCGGTTAATGCCTTTAGGTGAGATGGTCCTATTCCATTCGGGATTTATGTTATTTATATTGCACTAAGTATTTCTTTTAACCGTAACTTCATTCTAAATTTCGGCAGTATCTCCCTACAGTTCTCCGAATACGCATATCATCTGGGCGCGTATCGGAGAACAAGAGAGATGCTGTCGAAATTTAGAATAAGTTAACGATTAAAAGAAAAAACTAAGTGAAATACAAATAATTATATTCCCAAATTATCCAATCAGGGATAATTCAAGGGTTGTACGTCGTATAAAAGATCATCTACTTCTTTTACACGAACATACAACCCCCGAACAGATCTAAGATTTTGCTAAATCATATCCGACTCGTCGATGCGTACGTGAAACGTATCAACTCGTCGGATGGATGATTATTTTCTAAATATTTCGAGTCAGTTCGAGTCCATAGTAGAAAATTCCGACACGAGTCCAAAGTGGACGATTTCAGCGGGAGTCCGAAATGAACGATTCCGGCGCGGGTCCATTAAGGACGACTCCGGACTAATTAACATTTTAACTAATTAAATAATATTAATCTAAAATATTTTAATTAATTTAAATAATTAATATACCATTATTAATCTAAAAATTAATTTAAACTCTTACAATTAATCTAAAAATTAATCTAAACTCTAACAATTAATCTAAAAATTAATCTAATAATTAATCTATAAATTAAACAATTAATTAAAAAATCATTCATTAATGGATTTCCGACGTTGGAGTCCAGTGTTCGGACACTGGACAATGGTCCGACCGCGGCAATCGGTCGTCGACCGAAACCATATATTTAGGGTTTCAGTCAGATCCAGGGAAGGAAGGTGGGGCGACGAGGAATACCGGGAACATACGGGGCAGCGGCGATCGGAATCGACAGTCGAGGACGGGGCGGCGTCGGCAGCGGCAGCAGGCGACAGGCGGTGGCAGCAGGAAGAGGAAGAAGAAGGAGGAAGGGGCGGGCGCGATCTGTCGACCTATATAAACTTATCAGCAACGGCTCCTTCGACCCACTACTAGAAATTGAGTCTTCAGCAACAGTCGCTCAAGCCGTTGCTATTTGCAACGGCATTCTTACAGCCACTCAAGCCGTTGCAGATATATTGTATCTGCAACGGCTTTCTAACGGACACGCGAGCCGTTGCTGATGATTTTAATTATCAGCAACGGCTTTCTAACGGACAAGTGAGCCGTTGCTGGTGATAACTTATTAGCAACGACTTTCTAACGGGCGAGTGAGCCATTGCTGATAAGTTTATATAGGTCGCAGATCGTGCCCGCCCCTCCCTCCTCCCGCTGCTGTCGCCGCCTCCTCCTCCCGCCTCTCGCCGCCACTGTCGACGCCGTCGAGCTGCCGCTACCGACGCTGTCGTCCGTCCTCGACCGCCGATTTCATGTATTCATCGCCGCCTGGCCATCTCTTCCTGTTGCGGCCGATGGGAAATTTGACCGAAACCCTATTTTTAGGGTTTCGGCCAGTGGCGGACGGCCGATGGCCGCCGCCGAATCTTGTACAGTGTCCGGACACTGTACGCCGGCGCCAGAGTCCATCGGACTCCGACGTCGAAAATTGTAGATTATTATTTATTTATTTATTTATTTATTTTATTTATTTTATTTATTTTATTTATTTTATTTATTTTATTTATTTTATTTATTTTATTTATTTTATTTATTTTATTTATTTTATTTATTTTATTTATTATTTAATTAATTATTTAGATTAATTGTTTAATTTGTTAGATTAATTTTTAGGGTTTAGATTAATTTTTAGAGTTTAGATTAATTTTTAGAGTTTAGATTAATTTTTTGTTTAATTTAGTTAGATTAATATTTAATAATGGTAGGTTAATTATTTAAATTAATGAAAATGATGTAGATTAATATTAATTAATTAGTTAAAATAATTTTAATTAGTCCAAAGTTGTCCTCAGTGGACTCGCGTCGGAATTGTCTACTTCGGCATTGTGTCAGAATAGTTCATTTTGGACTCCTGCCAGAATCGTCTAATTTGGACTCGTGTCGGAATTGTCCAATATGGACTCGAACTGACTCGAAATATTTAGAAAATAATCATTCATCCGACGAGTTGATATGTTTCACGTACGCATCAACGAGTCGGATATGATTTAGCAAAACCTTAGATTCATTCGGGGATTGTATGTTCGTTGAAAAGAAGTAGACGATCTTTTATACGACGTACAATTCTTGAATTGTCCCTGATTGGATAAATTGGGAATATAGTTATTTGTACTGCACTTACGTTTTTCTTTTAACTGTTAACTAATTATTCTAAATTTCGGCAGTATCTCTCTTGTTCTCCGATACGCGCCCAGATGATATGCGTATTCGGAGAACTGTAGGAAGATGCTGCCGAAATTTAGAATGAAGTTAGCGATTAAAATAAGTACTTAGTGCAATATAAATAACATAAATCCCGAATGGAATAGGACAATCTTACCTAAAGACATTAACCAAAGAAATTGTCATTGATTGACAGAATCATAACGGCTGATCGAAGTTGGATGTACCGACGTCTTGATCGTGGAGCTTTAACGAATGAGTTTCGATTAATGCACTACTAGAAATTTGGTCTTCAGCAACGGCCGCTCAAGCCATTGCTATTTGCAACGGCATTCTTACGGTCGCTCGAGCCGTTGCAGATATGTTGTATCTACAACAGCTTTCTAACGGACACGCGAGCCGTTGCTGATGATTTTAATTATCAGCAACGGCTTTCTAACTGACAAGTGAGCTGTTGCTAATGATAACTTATTAGCAACGGCTTTCTAACGGGCGAGTGAGCCGTTGATGATAAGTTTATATAGGTCGCAGATCGCGCCCGCCCCCCTTCTTCCTCCCGCTGCTGCCGCCGCCGCCTCCTCCTCCTCCCGCCTCTCGCCGCCGCTGCCGACACCGACGACGCCTCTTCCTCCTCCCGCTTCTGCCGACACTGTCAGGTATACATCGTCGGCCGACCGTCTCTTCCCGTTGCGGTCGGCGGCGGTCGGCCGATGGCCGCCGCCGGACCTTGTACAATGGCCGGACAGTGTGTCCGGCCACTGTACGCCGGCACCGGAGTCCACCTAACGTCGGCGCCGGAGTCTACCTGACTCCGACGCCGGAATTTGTAGATTAATATGTATTTTTAATTGTTTTTTAATTGTTAATTAATTGTTAATTAATTATTTAATTAATTATTTAGATTAATTGTTTAATTTGTTAGATTAATTATTAGGGATTAGATTAATTTCGGAATTGTCCACTACGGACGCGCGCCGGAATCGTCCACTTCGGACTCTTGCCGAAATCGTCAAATTTGGACTCGTGTCGGAATTGTCCAATATGGACTCGAACTGTCTCGAAACATTTAGAAAATAATCATCCATCCGACGAGTTGATATGTTTCACGTACGCATCGACGAGTCGGATATGATTTAGCAAAACCTTAGATCCGTTCGGGGATTGTATGCTCGTGTAAAAGAAGTAGCTGATCTTTTATACGATGTATAATTCTTGAATTGTCCCTGATTGGACAATTTGGGAATATAGTTATTTGTACTGCACTTACGTTTTTATTTTAACTGTTAACTAATTATTCTAAATTTCGGCAACATCTCTCTTGTTCTCCGATACGCGCCCAGATGATATGCGTATTCGGAGAACTGTAGGGAGATGCTGCCGAAATTTAGAATGAAGTTAACGGTTAAAATAAGTACTTAGTGTAATATAAATAACATAAATCTCGAATGGAATAGGACAATCTCACCTAAAGATATTAACCAAAGAAATTGTCATTGATTGACAGAATCAAGTCGGCTGATCGAAGTTGGATGTACCGACGTCTTGATCGTGGAGCTTTAACGAATGAGTTTCGATTAGGCGTAACATATTTCCTAAATTTCGCCTATTCGAATCGGAATTTCGTTAGCATCGGTGATCAAATTCGATGTCTGTGCCGCATTTGTTCGAATGGATGATTTTTGGATCGGAAGACCGTCACTCTGCATCTATATAGCAAAGGATTTGCATCAAGATATTTTCTATGGACTTGTCACGGGGAGTCACGCGAAGTCGGGACGTCGAGCAATCCTGTCGTTCAGACATATGGTGAATCTTCCTCTGCTGGTGCTTCTTCATCCAGTCAATGTAATCCCTATAGAACTATGATACTTGATAGTCTTGGGGGTCAATTCCACCTGAATGATAATGTTGATCGGCCAGTTCTTCAGACATCAGTCCCACCAGATACTACATCGGTTGATATCACAGAAGTACTAACTGCGGTAGAGATTGAATTATCGAATAAAGAAGCTGCAGAATTTTACGAGATGTTGAAAGCTCCCGATGAACCTTTGTACATTAGGTTTTCAGCAATGACACAGCTCTTAAACATCAAGGCCGATTGTAATATCAGCGGAGTTGCGTATGATCGGATTGCTGGATTGATTAATGGAATGCTGCCTACTGATAACAAGTTTGAGCCAACTTTTTATAAGACTAAAAAGCTAATGAGAAAATTAGGGCTTGGGTACGAAAAAATACATGCGTGCCAAAATAACTGCATTTTATATTATAAAGAAAATATGCAGTTGGATAAATGCCCTGTATGTCAACATCCTCGTTACAAGAAGAAGAAATCGGTCCGACAGAAAAATATTTCGTTTAAGGTGCTTCGGTATTTTCCACTAACACCGAGGCTTCAAATATTATTCATGTCGAAAAAGATAGCCCCCTACATGAGTTGGCATGCAAGAAGTCGTGATGATACAGTAATGACTCATCCATCTGACAGTGAAGCATGAAAACATTTGGATACATGTTATCCTTCATTTGCTAGGGATACTAGAAATATCAGATTGGGATTGTGCACAGATGGTTTTAATCCGTTTGGACATTCTGCAACTCCTTATTCAGTTTGGCCAGTGCTGCTGACAGTTTATAATTTGCCACCGTCAATGTGAATGAAAGATAAATTTATTTATTTTCCGATGATTATTCTGGGTCCTAAGGGTCAGCGAAAAGAAATTGACATATTTCTCAAACCCTTGATAGATGAATTGAAAACATTGTGGACTGAGTGAGCTGTCACTTATGATTGTCATCAGAAGCAAAACTTCAATTTAAAGGCCACGGTCTTGTGGACAATCAATGATTTCCCGGCGTACGGCATGTTGTCTGGTTGGAGCACTCACGGCCGACTCTCTTGTCCGTATTGTATGGAGCACTCTAAATCAATCAATCTTCAGAACGGACGAAAAATCTCATTCTTTGATTGTCATCGTCGATTCCTATCGGTTAATCATCAGTATCGAAGGAATCGTAATAAATTTACTAAGGGCAGAGTCGAAAGAGATGGGCCACCACTGATGTTGTCTGGTGAACAAATGTTAGCATGTGTTTCAGCACTTCCAGATATAGTATTTGATCGCAATGAAAGAGTGTCAGGTTTTGGCCAAACACATAACTGGGTGAAAAAAAGTATTTTTTGGGAATTGCCCTATTGGAGTTCATTATTGATTCGACATAATTTAGATGTCATGCACATTGAAAAAAATGTGTTTGATAATATTTTCAACACTTTGATGGATGTTTCCGGAAAAACTAAAGATAATCTCAAAGCCCGACATGATATGAAAATACTTTGTAAAAGACCAGAGTTGGAGTTACAAGATGTCAACGGACGATATCTAAAACCGAAGGCCCTATATGTGTTAAATAAACAACAGATCAAAAATATTTGTCAATGGGTAAAAGAACTCAGATTACCCGATGGATATGCTTCAAACTTATCTCGATGTGTGAACGTCGATGATTGCAAAATATCAGGGATGAAGAACCATGATTGTCATGTATTCATGCAGAGATTACTTCCGATCGCATTTCGAGATCTTCTACCTGATAATATTTGGGGTCCGTTGACTGAATTAAGTATGTTTTTTAGAAACATCTGTGCAAATGTCCTTCGAGTCGAAGATATGTCAACACTTGAAAATAATATTGTTGAAATCATATGCAAGTTGGAGCAGTTTTTCCCTCCTGCATTTTTTGACTCGATGGAGCATCTATCGATACACTTGGCATACGAGGCACGAGTTGGTGGCCCCGTTCAATATCGGTGGATGTACTTATTTGAAAGATACATGAATCGTCTGAAGACAAAAGTAAAGAACACCGCAGGTGTTGAAGGATCAATATCTGAATCGTATATCATCCAAGAAATTTCAACATTCTGCTCATTTTACTTTGAATCGACAATACAGACAAGATTTGATCGTCTTCCACGTAACGACGACGGGGGTGTTCGACATTCAGATGGACGTTTAAATATATTTTATCACTCTGGTCGTGCTTTTGGTTCTCGTCCATCTCGACACTTAAGCGATGAAGAGTATCATTTGACACACTTGTATGTATTACTCAATTGTCCAGAGATTGAACAATTCATTGAAATATTTGACATTGAGATGGTGCAAAAATACTCTATTCACAACGATCAAGAATTGGAGAGATTACGGAATCGTGATTTTCCTACTTGGATTCAGACTTACAGCAAAGATCACAGAGCTGAAATAGATGAAAGAATATTTGAGTTTGTTAGTGGACCATCGCGACTTGTGTCGTGCTATAGCGGATATTTTGTTAATGTGTATAAATTTCACACGGTTGAATATGCATTTACAAAGAAGACGATGAATGCTGAGGTCTGCATGAAAGGGACAACCTATGTTGAATGTGATATGGATTTTTATGGACTGGTGGAAGAAGTGATAGAGTTGCACTACTTCGGCTTAAAATCAGTGATCTTATTTAGATCTCATTGGTTCGATACAACAGAAAGGGGCATGAAAGTTCATCCAAAATACAAACTTGTTGAGGTTAATTACAAATCGAAATTGGCAGCAAATGAGCATTTTATATTGGCATCACAAGCCGAACAAGTATATTACGCGAAGTATCCGGCTCGAAATAAAGATAGAGCAGATTGGCGTGTAGTCTGTAAGACAAAAGGTAGAGGAAAAATTGATCCGATAGTAGGAGAAAATGAGCTGATACCTGATATGACAGATGGTTTCTATCAAGACGATGATCCTCCTGCTGTAGATCGTATTATTCCAATACTCGAGGATGCAGACACAACGTCAATTCAATTAGAAGTTGAATATGCTGATGATGACGATCATGAAATTGAGGAAGCTGGAGATGAAGAAGATGAAGAAGAGGAAGAATTCGAAGACTATTATTCAGATGATGAGGAATAATTATAAAGTATATATTTTATTAAATATATCTCTACTATTTATACAATAATCTGATTATATGTCTATTCGACAGATATGTCTGGTCGTGGTTATCGTCGTAGGAGAGCTTCGGAGTCTCCGATCGGTGAGACTCCATTACTTACTCATGCTGTTGATTCTCCTGTTGTTGATCCTCCTGCCGATGATACTGCTGAGGCTAGTACATCTAGACGCAGGCGGCCACGCGGGCCGAACAGGTGGCAGCCTCCACCAGCCACAGAGTCACGTAGATTTATTAGCGTGATTGGGGAGCGGTAATATATCATGAATTATGAATCATTACAAATTCATTATATCATAATATAATATTAAAATTTATTTTTGTTGTGCAGGTTCGAGCAAGAAGAAGTGCTAAGGAGCATTTCTTCTACTATTCGACGATACATACACGGGGCATGGCCTACGTGGTCTCACGTGCCTAGCGAGCACGTCGACATATTATGGCGCGAGTTTGAGGCACGTTTTATTTTTTTTTACATGCATGATGATTAATATTGGTATTGATATTATTATTTTGCAGGCTCGCTTTACATGGGCCGAGGACCAGAGGCCATTCATTTACGCTGCCTGGGAGGCTATTTCTCGTGTGAGGTTCAACGGGCAGCTGGGGCAGGCTCGATCCCAGGCGATGGCACGAGCTGGGACCACTAACATCGCGGAGACTCGGGGATACAGCCCCGATTGGATTACTCCGGATATATGGGACCAGCTCGTGGGAATATGGTCGACGGATCGATGGCAGGAGGTTTCTCGGAATGCGGCTAGAAATCGCATGTCGGGGGGAGCAGCGCGTCACACCGGCGGCTCTGTTGCATTTGCAGTGCACGCGAACCGTATGGTAAGTATACCTTTTAATTATATATTTTATTTGTTACTATGTGTACTAATTAGTGTATTTGTTTTATAAATGTAGACGACGGTGTCGGATGACGGGACTGTCCAGCGACCCTCCTCGATGGCGGTGTTTGAGTGGACTCACCGTCGAGCACATGGGACGGGGGAGTACATCGACAACCACACTGCATACATTATGGTAACTATATATTTGTTTAAATTATTCATTATATATTTATAATTTAAGTTTTATGATAAATATTAAACAAAAAATCAAACTCGAGTAGGAGACCTACAGCCAGACGGTGGTGCAGCGCGGGGGCACCCCCGAGGACTTTGACGCAGCAACGTGGGTCGAGGCCGCAGGTGGCTGGGACCATGGCCGCGTATATGGCTTTGCAGATAGTGGTCATGTGCGAGCCGTACTAGGGCCACTTGGGGCACCGACCCCTCCGGTCGCTGGTGAGCGGCTGTCCACCTCTAGATCCAGTTATGATCATAGTAGCAGAATAAGGACTCTAGAGGAGACGGTCGCGCGTCAGAGTCAGATGATGGTGGAGATGCATGCTATGCTACGCAACATGTCAGGTCATCCCGAAGCAGGCATCTCTTCAGCATCATCTAATCCATCGTCCTCGAGTCAGTCCACGCCGGTGTACACTCAAGCACTCCAGACCCCGCCATATGATCCAGATCATCCTCCATCGTCATCGTGAGATTTTTTATATATTGACTTTGTTACTGAGATATTGGACTTGTTTAATTTATTTTGTTTAGATATTGATACTTTAATTTTGCATTTGAATAGTTTTTATACTATTGTGGATAATTATAAATATAAATATAATTGTTTTGATGTATATCTTGGTGTATTTGTGATGTGTGAATGAATGTGTGTATGAGTGTATGGGTGTGTGAGTTATGTATCAGATAATGTATCAATGTATCAATGGAAATTTGAAATTTGAAATTTGAAATTTTTTCGTTACCAGGTTCACATCATCAGCAACGGCTTTCCCACGGTCGTCTGTGGGAAAGCCATTGTTAAAAGTGTATCGAAAGCCGTTGCTGATGACCTACAGCAACGGCTTAGCGACGGGATTTTACTAACGGCGTTGCTACGGACTCAGCGACCGTTGCTATTAATGTTATCCGCAACGGTTCCGAGTCCGTGGCAAAACCGTTGCTGATAATATTTTTAGGAACGGCCGCTCGGGCTGTTGCTAAGTTATTAGCAACGCGAGTTTCTGCCACGACACCATTGCAACGGCTCCGGCCGTTGCTGATGGTCTTCAGCAATGGCTCAGCAACGGCATCAGCCGTTGCTAATGCCCATTTTTCTAGTAGTGACGTACTTCCTAAATTTTGCCTATTCGAATTGGAATTTCGTTAGCATTGGTGATCAAATTCGATGTCCGTGCCGCATTTGTTTGAATGGACGATTTTTGGATCCGGAGACTATCACTCTGCATCTATATAGCAAAGGATTTGCACCAAGATATTTTCTATCGACTTGTCACGGGGAGTCACGTGAAGTCGGGACGTCGAGTAATCCTGTCGTTCAGACATATGGTGAATCTTCCTCTGCTGGTGCTTCTTCATCTAGTTAATCTAATGCCTATAGAACTATGATACTTGATAGTCTTAGAGGTCAATTCCACCTGAATGATAATGTTGATCGGCCAATTCTTCAGACATCAGTCCCACCAGATACTACAGCGGTTGATATCACAGAAGTACAAACTGTGGTAGAGATTGAATTACCAAATAAAGAAGCTGCAAAATTTTACGAGATGTTGAAAGCTGCAGATGAACCTTTGTATGAGAATTGTCCTAAAGACACTAGGTTTTCAGCAATGACACAGCTCCTAAACATCAAGGCCGATTGTAATATCAGTGGGGTTGCGTATGATCGGATTGTAAAGTATATATTTTATTAAATTTATCTCTACTATTTATACAATAATCTGATTATATGTCTATTCAATAGATATGTCTGGTCGTGGTTATCGTCGCAGGAGAGCTTTGGAGTCTCCGATCGGTGAGACTCCTACACTTACTCATGTTGCTGATCCTCCTGTTGCTAATCCTCATGCCGATGATACTGCCGAGGCTAGTACATCTAGACGCAGGCGGCCACGCGGGCCGAACATGTGGCAGCCTCCACCAGCCACAGAGTCACGTAGATTTATTAACGTGATTGGGGAGCGATAATATATCATGAATTATGAATCATTACAAATTCATTATATCATAATATAATATTAAAATTTATTTTTGTTGTGCAAGTTCGAGCAAGAAGAAGTGCCGAGGAGCATTTCTTCTACTATTCGACGATACATGCACGGGGCATGGCCTACGTGGTCTCACGTGCCTAGCGAGCATGTCGACATATTATGGCGCGAGTTTGAGGCACATATTTTTTTTTTACATGCATGATGATTAATATTGGTATTGATATTATTATTCTGCAGGCTCGCTATACATGGACTGAGGATCAAAGGCCCTTCATTTACGCTGCCTGGGAGGCTATTTCTCGGGCAAGGTACAACGGGCAGCTGGGGCAGGCCCGGTCCCAGGCGATAGCACGAGCTGGGACTACTAACATCGCAGAGACTCGGCAACATGTCAGGTCATCCCGAAGCAGGCATCTCTTCGGCATCATCTCATCCATCATCCTCGAGTCAATCCACGCCGGTGTACACTCAAGCACTCCAGACCCCGCCAAATGATCCAGGCCATCCTCCATCGTCATCGTGGGATTTTTTTTATATTGACTTTGTTACTGAGATATTATACTTGTTTAATTTATTTTGTTTGGATATTGATACTTCAATTTTGCATTTGAATAGTTTTTTATACTATTGTGGGTAATTATAAATATAAATATAATTGTTTTGATGTATATCTTGGTGTATTTGTGATGTGTGTATGAGTGTATCGGTGTGTGAGTTATGTATCAGATAATGTATCAATGTATCAATGGAAATTTGAAATTTTAATTTTTTTCGTTACCAAGTTCACATCATCAGCAACGGCTTAGCAACGGGCTTTTACTAACGGCGTTGCTACGGGCTCACCAGCCGTTGCTATTAATGTTATCAGCAACGGCTTCGCGTCCGTGGCAAAACCGTTGCTGATAATATTTTTAGCAACGGTCCGAGCGGTCGTTGCTGATCCGTTGCTAAGTTATCAGCTACGCGATTTTCTGCCATGGCTCCATTGCAACGGCGCCAGCCGTTGCACGCCGTTGCTGATGCCCATTTTTCTAGTAGTGATCGTTAGAAAGCCGTTGTTGATAAGTCATCATCAGCAACGACTCACTTGTCCGTTAGAACGTTGTTTCTGATAAGTAACATCATCAGCAACGGCTCACTTGTCCGTTAGAACGTCGTTGCTAATAAGTATTTTATTTTCGCGCCGCGGGCGCCCGATCGGCTCAAGAGTGACGGATGTCGTAGACGTAACTAAGCCGTTGCTGATATTATTATATATATGCAACGGCTCGAGCGGCTGTAAGAACGCTGTTGCAAATTGCAACGACTTGAGCGTCCGTTGCTGATAGCCGTTGCTGAAGAACTTATTTCTAGTAATGATAGCACAACAACTCTTCCTTTGTGAGAGTGCTGAGCATAGCCAATCCCAAGCCGGATAGAGATTGACAACCGATGTAAAACTCGTCAAACTCTATAATATATATATATATAATCATATTAAAAATAAGAAAAAAATGAAATGTTGTACTAGTATATACAAAATATCCTTTTCTACTAGTGCTTGCAATTCCACAAATATGCTACCGGGGTAATTCAGCAATTAAACCATCTCAACTCCCTCTCAAGATCAGTTCTTGAGCAATTAACGTTGGAGAAATTGTAGACCAACTTAAATTTGACATCATCATTCTAAAAAGTCAATATATAATAGCCGAGAATAAAATACACCAGAATCCGTATCGTTGAATCACTGTTGCATGGAAGAAAACATTAACTCCAGAATCACACACCATGTGCCGTCACATTTAATTCCAACGCCTCAGAAACCCCAATCACTCTTACGCTACAATATATTACGAACTTCTAGCTACTAGTGATGGATTAACGAGGAGGAGGACGACAGAAGAAATCATTCATCAAGTACGTCGTCCCCGATGGAGTTGTCCGCCCAAGGAATTAGGGTTCGGCGTGAGGGAACAAAGGCTGGCAGTAATAAGCGCTCGTGTCCCACCTCGTTTAAAGTGATGTGCAACTCCACAATATTCCATTCAAATCTGTCTGACTTTGGTTAATTAACTTTGATCGATGCATGCATTATATACTCCTTGAGCATTCTCGCATGTCAAAAAATCTCGCCTGTCTAATTAGTTGTTTCCTCCATGCCATTCTGCATGCCCCACAGCCTGCAGGCTGCAGCCATATGCTCCATCAATTAATTTGCAGGTTTGAAGCTTGAGCCATCATGATCTGTGGATGATGCTGATTAATTAAAAGCTGTGATCGAGGGTTGGGCAGAGAGAAGCTCTTTTGTGCCCTCCTTTGGCACAAAGTTTGAGTGGCTTTTACATATACATTTATCTTCTTCTTGTTAAATCCAATCAAAAAAACAAGTTTTATTCGAATCCACATGTTAATTACACATGTGAGCAAGGAGATGTCTGTCTGTGACAGAAATGCAGCTGCATTCAGTATACAGCTCTCAAGTCTTGTTTCTGCATGCACAAGTTAATTAATTGAATGCATCACTGTACTACTACTTTAGATTTCACTTCTGGTGGTGTGCATGCAATCTGTCTTCAGTTAACCATCGTTTGAAATGGTAATGATTCCACTGACAGGATTAGGTTTCTTTATGATCATTAGCCCTAACTCCGTATCTGGATAATTGTTCTCTTTCTTCTTCAGTCTCTTTCTCATCATCAATGCTAACTAACTAATTAATTGATCCTGTATCTCAAAACCCTAACATGGCCCCAACAAACACACACTGTAGATGTTTTCAAGTGTCATTCCTTTCTCAGCAATAACGAGATTATGATGGAGCTTTGAAAAAAAAATCACTCTCCACCTACAACTCACATGCATGCAGCTGCAGCTGCATGAGAAGAATATTTACAAGGCATTTAATTTATATATGTTCGTCTTTAGAAAATTGGGCATATAAATAAATTACAAGGAATGGATGGCTTCAACGGAAACACAACCTTAATTAATTCTATCAACATTCCATTTCCATTTCCTTGTCTTTTAATTAGTATCCAAAATCCAAATGGCGGTTGGCTTGTTCAGTTGTTCATGTCACCTGCCAACTCCGAGGGAAAAAAAGAAATATATAATTACATGGAAATTAATTAACTTCATTTTTTTCTTATTTTATCGTCTCAATTATATATTTATCACGATTAATACCATTGGACATAATTAATCATTCTTGGTTATGTTTTTTGCAATGTACGTTTTATCGTCATTATGGCTGGAGTTAAGAGGTTTGTAACAGTATCTTCTAATTATTAAACGGATACGATATATATGAAGTAGGACAGGCGATGTTACAAGTTGGAATCAGATGATTGTAACGGAGACTCCACCCAACGGTGTATATAATAATACGAAGAAAAGGGAAAGGAATTGAATGTGTTAGAGCTGAAAACAAAGTTAGGTAACGTGCAAGTCAAAATATTATTATTTACATTTTAGATTATATATTAAAGGCAGCTAGCTCGCAGTTCCCAACTAATTAGTTTACCCATTATGCATTAAAAATATAATTTTATTATAGAAAATATATTTTTCATAAAATTGAAAAGTTAAGAGATAAAATTATATTAATTTCGTAATTAATATTAAATAAAATTGTAGTCGGGAATAATTTTAATCCTCCCGCAAGTTAAATAAGTGGATTTTACTTTTGATAATTAAACCTAGGGGTGTGCATGAGTACCGGATAGACGCGAAATCGGTTGAAATCTATCTGATCAGTTAGGTTTTAGGTAGACTTGAATTAAATTCGAGTAGAGTCCGACACATCTTAAAGAACCGATTAAAATCGATTCCGGTTCTGGATCCAACACATCGGGTACTCAGAACTAGAATTCGTACCATGGAACCTGTAAATGAATATCTTATAGGTTTCAACATATATGGTACCCTGAACCAGTGTCCTAAAACTTGTAAATGAACATGTTTTAATAAAATATTCTGAACTTGTACCATCGAATCTGTAAATGAACATATTTCATCGGGGTATTCGAAATTTGTTCATTTACAAATTCCAAGGTACGTTGTTGGAACATATAAATATATGGACAAGTTCTAACAAAATATCCAGAATATGTACCCTGGAACCTGAATAGGGTACTCGAAACTTGTGCTACACCATAAATTCAGGGTAAGATCCAATTCCATGTCCCAATAAAATAGGATTCATGTTCAAAATCTAAAAACAAATCTTATACATGATAAGATTCAAATATTATAAAAAATACAAGGTATCTAAACCCGCGGGCTCACCCCTAATTAAACCTCACTTTTAATTAATTTCTTTTTTACGAAATGAATTAAACTTGAAAGAACAAAAGTTGACCAAGGGTCAAATTGAATTATATTTTTTTCAAGGTACCTTTTATCGTCATTATGGCTAGAGTTAAGAGGTTTGTAACAGTATCTTCTAATTATTAAACGGATACGATATATATGAAGTAGGACAGGCGATGTTACAAGTTGGAGTCAGATGATTGTAACGGAGACTTGCCACCCAACGGTATATATTATAATACGAAGAAAAGGGAAAGGAATTGAATGTGTTAGAGCTGAAAACAAAGTTAGGTAACGTGCAAGTCAAAATATTATTATTTACATTTTAGATTATACATTAAAGGCAGCCAGCTCGCAGTTCCCAACTAATTAATATACCCATAACGCATAAAAAAATATAATTTTATTATAGAAAATATATTTGTCATAAAATTGAAAAGTTAAGAGATAAAATTATATTAATTTCGTAATTAATATTAAATAAAATTGTAGGTGGAAATAATTTTAATCCTCCTGCAAGTTAAACAAGTGGATTTTACTTTTGATAATTAAACTTAAGGGTGTGCATGAGTATAAGATAGATCCGAAATCGATTGGAATCTATCCGATCAGTTAGGTTTTAGGTAGACATGAGTAGGGTCCGACACATCTTAAGGAATCGATTAAAATCGGTTTCAGTTTTGGATCCAACACATCGGGTACCCAGAATTGGAATTCGTACCATGAAACCTATAAATAAATAGGTTATATATAGGTTCCAACATATATGGTATCTTGAACCCGTGTCCTAAAACTTGTAAATGAACATATTTCAACAGAATATTCTGAACTTGTATCATCGAATCTGTAAATGAACAAGTTTCACCGAGATACCCAGAATCTATTCATTTACAAATTTTAGGATATGTTGTTGGAACATATAAATGAATAAATTTTAATAAAATATTCGAAACATGTATCCTAGAACCCGCAATAGGATATTCAAAATGTGTGCTACACCATAAATTTTGGATAAGATTCAATTCTATGTTTAAATAGGATAGGATTCAGATCTAAAACAAATCTTATATAGGGTAAAATTTAAATATTATAAAAAATATAAAGTACCACACCAGCTCACTCCTAATTAAAGCTCGTTTTTAATTGATTTCTTTTTTTTTACAAAATAAATTAAACTTGAAAAAACAAAAGTTGACCAAGGGTCAAATTGAATTATTATTATTTCTCTCATTTTTCAAATAATCATGTTATATATATAATTATATATACACACCACGAAGCAAAGCCATACATTAAATGAAACCGTCATCCGAGCCAGAAACATTACAAACCGGAGGACCACTTGACTACCTCCTCCTCCCATCCCCAAAACTCCGAACTCTTCTCTTCTGTCTCATTTGCTTCACGCATTTGGCCGCCGTCGTCGCCGTCAAATGGCGACGGGGTGGGTCAAATCCCTGCAGTGCAAGTCCAACGCCGTGGACGACGTCGTCTACGCTCCGACGCAGTCAGCTTCTTCGTCCAAGAAGCCGCTGCTGTCCACCGTCTCCTGCGCCAACTCTTCTCACGCCGTTAAAGATGTCGTCTTCCTCTTCCCTAAATACCCCTCCCCTTCCTCTTCCTCGCTCGCCCGGAAACCCCGCCCCAAGCCTAGACCGAAGCAGAAGCCCAAACCCAGGCCGCCCCGTCTGCCGTCGTCGCCAGCGGCGTCAGCCGGCCTCGTAGGTCCCTCCCCCCACCCGAACCCCTTCCCGACTCTGGCGGAGCTTCCGGCGGGGCACTCCTCGCGACGAGTGGTGGAGATCATCTTCAGCTCGAGCTGGTCCTCCTCTTCCGGCGTCAACGGCGGCGGCGCCGCGGCGTTTCCTGGCGAGATTGAGATGCTCTTCCGGGTCCACAACCCCGCCCGGACGGTTTCCCGCTTCGAGGAGCACCGGGCGGCGGTCCGCGTCCGGGCCGACAGCGACGCGCGCTGCGCCGCCGATGGGAACGAGATGCTGCGGTTCCACTGCGGCAGCGGGAGCGGCGGAGTTTACGATGCCGGGGTGGCGCGAGGCGCGGTGTGGTCGGCGCGTGGGAAGGTGGAGGGGGTTCGGACCTTCGCGGGGAGCGGCGGCGCGCATGCGGGCGGGGGCGGCGGGGTGGGCCGGACGGCGATGCTGGTGTGCCGGGTCATCGCAGGCCGGGTCAGGGGCGAGACGGACCCCGAGTCAGAGGCCGAGTCGGTGAGCCTGGGTGACGGAGAGCTCGTGGTATTGGAACCCAGCGCGGTGCTCCCCTGCTTCCTAATCATCTACAAGATCTAAACTCTAGTAAATATTTCTTCCTTGTCACCATAAAAATCTCTTCTTTTCTTTTTCTGTGGCCATTCTCTAACTCCGGCTACTGGCTCGCTGATGCCAGTGACTGTAGTTTAAGCTTGTCCGCTGCTGTAAAAGTTTCTCCTTTTTCTCAACGGGTATAGAATTCTTTTTGTTTTCTTGCTTCTTGTTTTCTTCTGCGTTTTGTCCGCGTGTTCTTGGTGTGCTTGAGTGCGACTGTTGTACAATTGTTTGTGCTTTAAGGGCTTTGTCACCTTTTGCTGTATGATTTCCTCTAGTGTGGCTTAGAGCATTTGAATTTGTATGGGCAAATGTAGGACCAGTGTTTTTATCTTGAAAAGGGAGAGCTAAAATCCACGAAAAAGAAGGATCTTGGATCCCTTGGTGAAATCTCAATATCTATTTATTTTCCTCATCTGCTGATGGCAAAATTGCATTAGCATTTTGAAGAGCAACTCTGGCAATGGTGTTAACCATATTTCAATGTTATAGACCAAATATTTCTTCCAATTATACTGGTCAAATTAGATTTACTTGTGTCTTCAATGCATGTTTTCAATTCCAAACTGTATCACTTATTCAGCAAACAGCAGTCACTTTGCCAGATGAGGAACAGAGTGTCACTAGACCGCTGAAGAAGCAAAGCTGGTTTTGTAATCAAGAGACAGAAGCCTCATGCAAACCCTGGAATCATGTGGCAGAAACCTTTCCTTGTCTACAATGGATGAAGATGAACAATTACAGAACAGGAAGTTTTCTCAATCCAGGTTTCTTCTCGAGGTAGTGGGAGTGACCAAAGAGTTGTTGCTAGATACAAACAATGTCATCTCTGCAAGGAAAAAGTACTCGGATCAAAGTTTCTCAACCCAGGAACTCTTCCAGGTAATAGAACTATCAATGCACCTGTGATGTTGGAAATTGTGCACTAAATTTAGCCACATCACTATTCACTAGTTGTATAGTGAATGGCCCTACGGAGGTCAAATTCTATTTCCACTCTCTGAATCTACTACAATAAGAAAAGTTGGCGTCTCTGACTTCCACAATTATGTAGTGTCCAACTCCTGACTTACCCCTAAATTTAAGACATAGGGACCAAACACTGCCTTCATTTATTTTTCATATCCGCAGAAACTTGCATGCTAATCTGGGTAAGGGTGTTATCATCTTCGGTCAGAAGTCTCTGACTCATTTATAGCCTTTCTGACAAGTGAAGATCAATGTTAAAAGAATTCTTAAGACAATTGAAGGATAAACATTCCATTCTTGAATTTTTTAGGTAGCTGTGCTAATCAAATTCTTCCTTGATTTAATATTATTTTAAAGAAAGGAACAAAAAGAAGGCTTGCTTCATAAGAGAGTAAACGTTCCTGATGGTCTTTAGCTGCACCAAATCACGTGGACACTTAACTTGAAGCAGAGCTGCTATTGCACCATAAGCTTCTTAAGGACAAAGTTTTGATTCTGTGTTGTGAGCTGTCAAAAGGAAGCGCAAGTTGATAACTAGCTTTCAATGCATCAGGAGGTACAGCTAAATCCTGTTAGTGAATGCTTGACGAAGACTTCAGAAAGATATCCATCCTCTTTCCCTGTTTTCTAGTTACTGCAACATGTTAGTTCACTGTTTACCAATTCATTTATTCATGCTATTTAATGACGGAGCATTTGGCTCCACCAACCAGCTCAATTCACTTCTGAACCAATGACCCATTTATTTCCACTAGGATATTAAAATGCCCAACTCAACCGTCTTTTTATATGCAGGTGAGAATAGTACTTGAGTAGCAAAAAAAAGTTCAGATTAAAACTATGTATTGAATGTAAAACATTTGCTTCTTTCTGGACAATTTAGTATTCCTAAATACACTTGTTCCTCACCAAGCACCATTGAGAGATGTATGGCTAGCTATTTCTTTTGTTGAGATTGATCAACTTTGTTGCTGTACTGTCATCATAAAGCAAGTCCCTAACCATACTGCTTTGGCTTTGCTGCTTGCATACTTCAATGAAACAGTCATTTTGGTGGAAACAGCAACATAGTAAATGATTTGCAATCACTGCAACGTAGACAGTAGTAAATTGCAATACACAGTGTCTTTGGCATCTGAGAAATTATTACCTTTGCTGTGCAGTGCAGATAAATGTTACTGAACATGGGAAGAATTCAAGTCCAGTCTTAAATAGTTCTTGAGAAGCAAATTATTTGATAAAAAAAGGTTGTGAAGGAAGAACTAATAAATATGTTTCTTCTCTTACGTATCAAAAATAAATTCAGATATTGAAATCCACTATTATAAAGCTAACACTTTACTGGTGTATGTAAATGAGGAAGATTAGTATCTTCTTGACAAACTAAATGAGCATGGAACAAGAAAGTCTAATTGATCAAATATTCGAAAGCTTCTAGGAGATATCTCAAAGGATGATTTTTAATTATGAGTACTCGTCAAACTGTAGAATAATTTGGAATAAATAAAAGTTTCACTAAACAATCTTAAATTAGATAAAAGCTTAAACTTAGATCAGCCTCAAACTCTCCAAGAGGTGAGAGGCAATAATCAACCATGTCTTGTGTCTCTTCGTCCAGTGTTGAAGGATTCCACTGAACATTTCATAGACAAACCCTCTTTAGAACTACTGGTAAAAGTTTCGAAGCATTTGAACCATCATTTAGATACCTTGGGAGCCAAGTCCTTCCGGACTAACTGCGCTCGAACACCCTGAAGAAACCCTTAAGAAATGAGGAGGGCTAGGAAATCAAAAAAGCAAACCAATATTTTCTCTATGAGACTGTTTGATTGCCGGCAAATAGGCTTTCAATAATTACATTTATAATATTTGATCAATTAAATTATTTGATTGATTGTAATTAAGTTAATTACCATTTTAAATTTTTGTAAGTTGCAATTGCAGGTTGTAAATTGGATTGCAACCTTAAAAGCCCACAAGTCTAATTCGCAGCCTGCAAATGATAGAGTTTCTTCTCGCTCACAACAATTTCTCTTTGCTTGCGACTCCCACAACAATCTCATTTATCTTGTGACAGTCTCTTTTTGCTCGCGACAATCTCTATTTGCTTCTCGCTCATGATAATCTTCCTCTCACTCGCAACAACTTTTCTCTCGCCCGCGACAATCTTCATCTTCTCTATTTACGACCAACCAAACACCTACAAGTAGAAGTTGCAAGTGTACTTGCAGACAACCAAATTATAGATTGTAACTTCTATTCACGGGCATTTGCTTTTACATGCAAAGTGTTTTTTGCAATATTTGTATTTGCAGAGAATCAAACGCCCCCTAAAAGATAAATAATAGCTAAGTAACTTGCAGAAGTCGAGAGAAACATTTTTGAAATCTTGTGAAGGGACACACAATACTCGCAAACAATACATTTGTCGAGAGTCTAAAAGCTATCTTTGCACACCTATTAGATTGCGAGAGACATCAATAGAGAATCACATGGGACGTGGCATTCAGCTTCAGGTTCGAGCAACTTACAGAACACAGTGATACCTTTAGGACATGTTTGCTTTGTAGGATAAATGAAGATAGGGTAAGGTGTGAATTTTAATATCTTGTTTGTTTGATACTTAAATTAGAAGAAATTAAGATTAGAATAATATAAAATTGATGTTATATTTGGTGTACACGTGATAAAAATTCGATCAAATTCTTATTTTCATTTATTATCTTATCCTATTCAGCGAAGCAAATATGCCATTAAAGCCAACGGAGATGATTCTTTTAGTTTTAGTTTCTTTAATGCAGAAACTCGCCCATCTTGATTTGATCTGGCAGCTTTACATTCCTGTTGATAGAGAACATGATAATGAAAGTATTATTGCATAATATTAAAATATAAGAAGATGTTCTCCTCCTTGTTACCAAAATAAAACAGGCTAGGCAGTTTTTTTACTTCTGTTAAAAGATGGTATAAATGCACCAGAGACTTCAATACAGCATGGTCAAACTGCTTAAACAGGGTACTAGAGTTGGAAATACATTTTATTCTTCTAGTTGACCAGTTGTACAACACTACAATAAAAAAAACTTGAGTACTCTTTGCTTATGTAATTCACAGGTTGTAGAAATAGCAGTTTTAGTCCTGATTCCTGACAAAAATTAATGGTCTAGACAAGAGAAAGGATGTGATATGACAAATGATTGAAACTGCGAGAAATTGGCCTCATGTATGCATCTACATGAGTAAAGTGATCCAGGAAGTATAAATTGTTAAATAAAGTTCTAATCTGTAATTTAAATGTAAAACCGATGTCATCCCAAAGTTATGATCCTAAGATCAAGAAAGTGACCCCCAGATATCTACAAATTGATTAATAACAAGAATACATAGGCATCTCACCAAAAGCATCCATAATTTCTTTAACAGTTTCATGGCTAAATTAAACATCTATATATCTATTACACCCAGCCTCACAAGGAAAGAAATGAAAAAAAGAATCAAGTTTATACAACAGCCACTACCCCACTTTTACAAGTAAATATAGAGAATTGGCATGGTTGACCAATTACCTACAAATAAACAATCAGTAGATACTGAGAATTGTAGATAAACAAGAATAATAGTGAATGCAACAACTAAAAAGAAGTAAAAAGTAATACTTTCTTGCAAAAATTAAGGCAAAATAAACACTGCAGTTACTAATCAAAAAAATAGTTCCTGCATGACTGACCATATAGTAGAAGCTGTGAAGCATATTACTGAGTAGTTTTACTGATGAGTCAACATGAAAGAAGCCTATAATTAGAAATACCAAATAATATTATGTTTTACTGCATGTGTTTTTGCAGTGGCAAAAGATATATATACATCATCAAAGCATGCAGCTCTCTATATATATGCAACTTTTAAGAGATCTAAAGCATGCAAGTACATGGTACCAATGCTGTTCTTATGTGGAATCAACAATTGAAAGATAATCAGTGATCAACTTAGCAAGCTGTTCATCAACCCAACCAAGTCTCTTTTAAGAAAGTTGGGAGTAGTGCAGAAATAAACTTCAAAAATGGAGAAGGGTAACAAACATCACTCATTGAATAGTGTGTTGTAATACCCGTGTTTTAATCATGATTTCTGCATGAGATCACTGTCTAAGGTACGGATCATGCTCATGATTAATTAAGTAAATTGGTTTATTGTAGGCTTGTATGAACGAGCCGGGTTTCGTGAGTCGTTTGGTGCAATTTGAGTGAGTTTCTGACTCATTTAAGATTTCCCCGTCGCAATTAAAGAGTCTTGAATCTTGTAGTTGAAATTGAGTTCATATTGCATTTTGTAGTCTCCTGAGAGACACTCATATTTGTCATTTGTAGTCTTGATATTTTTATTTCAGAGTTTGGAACCCAGATAATGGGTGGTTATCATTACTTATGTAATTCCATCATATTGTCATAAGTGGTATTAATTATTGTCAGGCTTTGGGGTACTTCTGGTGTTCTCGACCGGTCATGTGATCCTGAGTTGGGGCGTGACATGTGTGTAGCAAGGCCAATTACAAGCAGGTAAGAATATTTCTAAACAACTATGGAAATAATTATTCGAGGGACCCAAAAAAGAGTGTACAAGTGCTCATCCACCGTAAGCAAGAATACTAAAGAATTCTTTGGTTATAGTTTGGTATAGTTTGAATTTTGTTATCAGAAATGCCATAGTTTATACAAATTCTCCTACTTTAACACGGGGAAACCAATATCAATAGGGCAGCTAAGATTAAGGAATTATTACAACAAAATACTCTAGAGATACAAGACTATTAGTTAAATAATGATACTTCACCCAAACACTTTTTTTAGTTGTTGCCAATTTAAAATAAAATGAAAGGAAATGATACCTTTAGCCACACATACCAAACGCGGCATTTATTTAAATGTTACTCACAAGAATAACTCAAGTCAGCAAGTATATTTAAACATATATAATACAGCAATTAATTAACTCAAGATATATTACCCCCAAATAACTTCATTGATGTCCTGTTTTAGGCTTGTGGGCTTTTTATTTGCAAATGCAATTTTTGTGTGTGGATTTTTTTGGACTGTAACTAAGTTTGAAGTCTTTAAATATTACCTACAAATATTAAAGGGTAATTATCTAAATATATCATAAACTATGTATTTTTTCTCATTTGTGGTTAATTCCAAAATATTACCAAATCATATCTCGAATTTTGACATTTGTCTCAATTACATCATTCCGTTAACTCTTCGTCTGCAGTCCCGTTAGGGCTGTCCATTCGGTTCGAACCGAACCGAACAAGCCCAAACCGAATTTTTTTCTTTACCCAAACCGGAACCCGAACCCGAACCGAACACTTCCTAACCCGATTTGACCCGAACCGAAATAATTCGGTTCGGTTCGGTTTTCAACCCGAAAACCGAATTTTTAATTAATTTGATTAAAAATTAAAAATTAAAAATAATTATTTAATACTTATTTACTTAATTCAGTTAAAAATTAAAAAAAAATATTTTTTTAATTAATTCGGTTTTCGGTTCGGGTCGGTTCCCGAATTCCGGGAACCGAATCCGAACCGAAATACAAATTTCGGTTCGGTTCGGGTCAAAGAACCGAACCTACAATGGTTGAAACCGAACCGAACCAAAAATTTCGGTTCGGTTTTTCGGTTCGGTTCGGTTTGAACCGAACAGTGGACAGCCCTAAGTCCCGTTGAGACGATGACGTGACTTTCGAACGTGGATTAAAATAATATATTAAAGAATCACTTTAATTTATATTAAATAATATAAAATAATATTTTTCTATTTTATATTAAAGAATCACTCTGAGCCATGTCGGGGGTGAACATGAAGTGATTCTTTTAACTCAAATAAGAAAGTGTATAGTTGATGATATATTTAGGTAAACTCAATTGCGGGCAACCAAATAGCCATTAAATAATTAGGATTGAAAGATTAAACTAACTTTTGGATTATAACAACAAAAATTTTGGAATTAAAAAAAAGAATAAGATAAATTTTAAATTACAATTAGATAAACTTTATAACTATAATAATAATTTTAACAAAAATAATAGTAATTTTCGATAATTTTTTTTAACTGAGTTAATTCCAAATCAAATTTGGAATATTTTTCAAAAGTTTTGATTAAAAAGACTTACTTTATGGTGAGTTCATTTTGTACTAAATTTGGGATATTTTAAAAGAATAAAAATGAAATCTTATAGTAAAACAGATATATCAATATTAATTAAATTACTAAATTATTAATAATTTGTTCTTTTTCATGTTGATAAATTTGCATAAATTAAATTCACAAAAGTTATAAAATTCTAAAGAAAAATACTTAATTTTCAAATCTCAAATATTCTTCAAAATAATAAAAAGATTATTTTTCAGCTGAATATAAGACTTAATCTTCTTAATTTTCAATCATTAATTTAAAAACAAATATATTTAAAATGCTTTAATGTTTAGTTAATTTTAAATCAAATTTGAAATATTACTACAAATATAAAAGCTTAATTTATTTCACACAAATCTCGATTTTTTTCTAAAAAAACATTTTCTCTTTCACAAATCTAATTCTTTTTTTATAATCAATATTAATATTTCTTAGCGTTGATCAATTATTTTTTAAAATACTTTTTTCATATAACTATATCCCAAATTCCCAAGCTTAGAGTTAGTAATAATTATTAATTCTGATTAGGAAAGACAATAATACTCGTTTAGGCGGGTACTCGCGGGTATTTACCTGTTTATGACATGTATGGAAATTAGTTTTCTACCTGTGGAAATTTTACGGATAATTTTTCTTACCCGTTTATTATATGGGGTGAGTACGAGTATTATAGTACCCGTACCCGCAGGTACTCGTAACCCGCAAAAATAAATAAATTGACATTATGTTGAAGACTTTATGTTTTAAATTCTTATGTTGATATTGAGAAATATTTATAATTTATATTTGAAGACCTTATGTCTTAAAACCTTATGATGATGTTGAGAAATACTTGTAATTTATATTTCAAGACCTTGTGTTTATAACCTTGTATAGTGTGTTTATATTTAAAGTTGTTATCAAAATATTGTAATTTATATTTTTTAAACAGAGATTTTCCTAGAAGAGAATAAGACATGCTTTTATTTTCAAAAGCAGAACTCTTATTCACGTTTTCCCTAAACCTGAAAGTACATACCCATATATCCAGATTATCTTCAACTAGTTCGGCCAATTTTAAACACGTTCGGGAAATTCATCCTAAATTCATAATAAAATCACAAAAAATATATTATTCATAGGTAAATCACTTCCATAACTTGTATCGGCCAAATATTTTTTTTAGAATTGAAAAACTTTTTTTTCACCATTTTCATCTGGTTCGAAATTGGCCGAACCAGTTGACAATAGTGAAAAAAAAATTGATTTTCAACTCTACAAAACTTATTGCCTATACAAGTTATGGAAGTGATCGATTTACCCATGAATAATAGATTTTTTATAATTTTATTATGAATTTAGGATGAATTTTTCGAACATGTTTAAAATTAGCCGAACCAATTGAAAATGGTCTGTAGAGGATAATCTGGGTATATGAGTATTTACTTTCTGTTTAGGGAAAAAATGAATAAGGGTTCTACTTTTGAAAAAAAAAACATGTCTTATTCTCTTATAGAAAATCGTTGTTTTTTTAAGTGTCATGGGTATCCGTGGGTATCCATCCCCCGCGGGTAATTAAATAAGTACTCATTTTTGATACTCGCAAGGAATTAAATGGGTAGCGGATACCCGTATATTTCACAGGGCGTGTTGCTGGTAGGCACCCCCCGTACTTGCCTCACCCTGTTGACATTCCTATTTCTAATTGTGAATTAATATCAAGTATATCAATGTTAATATAGATATATTTCTTAAATTATTTTAATGCCCACAAATTAAAATGATAATGAAAATTTTGTTGGAGCAATTATTACATGCTCTCTATCTAATGCACGGCCGGAGGCGGGCACTTGGGATTGCAATGAACGCAGTCATCTTCACATATTTGATTCGACACATAGCATAAGTTGTTGGGCAAGCAACAGTAGCACGGGTCCAATCCTGGGCATGAATCTTTAACACAAGGAATAAATTCAATCTTGGTTGCCGCTGACTTGGGAACACTCACTTCCTCTCGTTCACCACGTGATGTTAATTCCATTAAGAATTAGTACATCATGATCATAATTAAACAACAAGAAATTGATCGATAATATTACTACTAATCAAGCATATTTTTAATTTATTATTATATAAAGAAAGAAAGAAATACTCACCTTGATTCAAGCCATAGAGACTCGCAAGAACAAGGAGCACGATGGCCAAATGTGTGATGATTGACATATTGCTTTTGATTCATGCTTAATTTAGGGTAAAAGAAATCAAACCTCGCCCTATTTATAACTTAATTTTGCAATCAATGGAAGATCTTTTATTTTGATATCATTAATGTTCCAGAATCTATATATAAAAAAGAGCAATTTTTCAAAACCATAACATGGATCACAAAAATTCCCGAATCCATGATAACATTGTATATATCGTAAATTCGTAATCATTGTTATAATTATAAAAAAAAATGATGAATTTGTCTTGTTTATTTCAGTTCCACACTTTTGAGAAAGTTTGGAACCTACTATTTTCCAGACTTTTACAAAAGTCTGGAATGGAGTACCAGACCAAACTCAAAGGTATTTTGAAGATTTTGAGAAAAAAGTTATGAATTTGGAAATTTTCAAATCCTTATTATGGATTCAGGAATTTCCAAATCTTTATTATGGATCCGGGAATTTCCTTAATTCATGTTATGATTTTGGAAAATTGCTCTTTTTTTTAATATAGATTCTGGAACATTAATGATATCAAAATAAAAAAAATCTTCCATTGATTGCAAAATTAAGCTATAAATAGGGCGGGGTTTAATTTCTTTTACCCTCAATTAAGCTTGAATCAAAAGCAATATGTCAATCATCACACGTTTGGCGATCGTGTTCCTTGTTCTTGCGAGTCTCCATGGCTTGAATGAATGTGAGTATTTATTTCTTTCTTTATATAATAATAAATTAAAAATATGCTTGATTAGTAGTAATACTATCGATCCATTTCTTATTGTTTAATTATGATCATGATGTACTAATTCTTGATGAAATTAACATCAGGTCGTGAGCTAGAGGAAGTGAGTGTTGCCATATCAGCGGCGACCAAGATTGAATTTATTCCTTGTGTTAAAGATTCATGCCCAGGATTGGACCCGTGCTACTGTTGCTTGCCCAACAACTTATGTTATGCGTCGAATCAAATATGTGAAGATCACTGCGTTCATTGCAATCCCAAGTGCCCGCCTCTAACCGCGCATTAGATAGAGAGCATGTAATAATTGCTCCAACAAAATTTTCATCATCATTTTATTTTGTGGGCATTGAAATAATTTAAGAAATATATCTATATTAATATTGATATACTTAATATGCTAATATGGATATAATAACTAAATGATTGATATACTTGATTTTTCTCTGTCAATCTCTGATTGTAGCACGACTTCTCAGCAATTAAGCGGTTGTTAATGTTTGAAGATGATCGAGATAGTTTTGGCATTGTAGGAAAGTCATCAAAACTCACATCCTTGTAGAATTAAATAAATTTTCTCCAAACAATCATCTTTGAGTTCATCATTGGTAATGACAACATCTGAAATTCAAAAATATATTTACTTAGATATTTTAATTGGTAAGAAAAATAATAATACATTATGAAACATACTAATCATAATAAATATATATAACATAGATATAGCTTTCGTACCTTACGTTGTAACACTCGTTTTATCAAATAATGTATGTTTCCAATTAATAATTTTCAAGTATCCTCCTAAACGAATTTTGATCTAGTAATCGAGTTTGATAATAATAATGTAACAAATAATTTTCTATGAGAAAAACATAATCCTCATGCACTTCCTTATTTAATGGCATCTACATATTCTTTGTCATTGTCAATCAACCCTAAAGTATAACACGCATCTCTAATAATTGAGTAAATTTTACCATTAACATTTCTAATATCCTCGAAAAACGTTGAACTTCTGATCACGTTGAGTAGAATTCTCAAATAGTATAACTCACATTCCTGAGGAAACAAAAAATACTCTTCCAATCGAAAATTAATTTGTCCCTCTTAGAGTTCACGTCTAGCTTATCTCACAAAATAGAACACAATAAGATGGTTATATCTCATTCACTTTCACGAGATTGAAATTAAACATAAACAAGAGGAGATACTGTTGGGTATGATAAGAGATATTTACAAATGAGAAGTCAACCATGCACACTCAGCCTCACCTGCAAGAGCACTAGCAAACTAAACAATTTGAAATAAGACAAGTTTTTCTAGAAATCTAGTGTATGTCTGCGACAAGTCCTGGTCTGCTGTATATACAAGACCCAATCATTTGGGAATCACCAGTGCCGCCGACAATTGTGCCTTCATATCTTCATATAAATTAGCACTTTCATCATCTCTGCTATTAGCAACTTATTGGTGTAAGATGTCATCATTCTTTGCTACTCTTCTTTTGGTTTAGAGATTCTTGTAATTTAGTCCCACTCTTAGAAAGGAGGAGGTTCTTCATCTCTTTATAGCTTTGAAGTTCCTCTAGTGCATCAGATGTCTTCCTAGATAAGAAAGAACTACTCATACTAACTTCTCCATTTACATCTGAAGATTGTGATGAACAACTCTGATCTTGTCGCAGTGGAGCTGCATTCTTTAACATCTGAACAAGTATGCCAACAGCAGCCTCTTGTGATTTATGGGAGGACGAATATTCTGCTTCCTTCACATCAGGGCTCCTGCCAATAAGATTAAAGAAAAAAATTATTACTGTACATAAACTGTGCTACTACTGCAAATTCTGATAAGATAGAAATAATAGCAGATCAGACCAGAAATTCTCAACATCCACTACTTCTCAATCTTGAGTTCATGTTCTCAACCTGTTTTGTTTGAGATTAAACTGAAGTAAACTCAACTACAGTTTTTGTGTTCATTTCATTAACGGGCCAACCAGATCTAGTTCAGTCAAGTTTGGCTCAATACAGCTTGATACAAAGATAATATCTCATTGTTTGAAACATTGGATCTAGCTAAACCACAAAAGCTCTTGTACTATTTGTTAGATTTTGATCAGAATATCAGGATACTGCAGTAAAGCACCCAAGTAGCTTTGTCAAATTAGACACTTTCCATATACTTCTGCTCCATTATATTTCCTCTCTAGTCTTTATTCTGTGACAAAACCTTGCTCTTATCTCCTACCTTGGCAAGTCCAACTCCCTCCCACCAACATAAACATTGCTTTCATCTTTGCATTCTTGGCAATTGGCCATCAAATTTTCCAAAAGGCAAGGTCCAACGTAAGCATGCAAATCATGCTAAAGTTATTGTCAATATTAGAGAAGTCAATATAGCACCATAATTTTGAAATACAATTAAGTCGATTTACAGAAAGGTTTAATTTTGTGTCAAAATTATCAAGGAAGCAATGTGCATGTATTCATAGATAGAAAAACAGCTACATCAGCAGCAGCAAAATACTTTTCATAGAACATAAACATTCTATTTGTGTGTAGAACAAGTTTACCACTTTGGTATAAAGTGGATGATTAAACTTGCAAAGTGCAAGTCCAATTATAGCATTACAATCTAAAATGTAATGACTATTTTGATGCCATTCTATCTACCAATCACGTGAGATCATTGTTACCTTCAAGATAGACATGGGTAGCAATGACAGTGTGTATAGAACCTTATGTGAGATGGTCAACAACAAAGGTCTCCTCATAGGATACAAATAATCTCTGTCGGCTGTGGACTATGGGTGGCAATGGAAGTTTGATACAAACAGGACAAGTACAAAAGCAGATTGAAGAACAAAGAACAAAAACTGTTTGTTGGACTCTAATTTAGTTTTTTAAGAAGATTATTTTCTGAGATCATATCCAAATAGGGCATTTGATGGTGAAGTTAATTCTCAGTTCTAGATCTCAATTTTCTACCTCTTTTAAGTCATAAGATAGATAAGCATATTTCTAAATAAACAGCAAGTTTTCTGACACAGTAAAAAAATTGTACTTTTCTAAACCTGTTAACCAAATATTTAGCTACCCACCAACATTCCAATTCAATCTGAGCATCTAAAGAATAACTTTCCAGAAGTTCAGATTGACAGATCAAACCATTCCCGACATTATACCATGCATTTGTCTATCACCATTAAGCAATAGAAAGAGTGCATAGCAAGTGAAAATGAAAATATCAGACAGAGAGATGTCTTATAAAGAATCAGGTATTAAGAATTGAATACAAGGTCAAATATAGGAAACCAGTCACAGATCCCCTCAGATAACATAAATCATCATAATACATCATAAGAAATGATAGAGAATCACCTTGTTTGAGAATCCGATGTATCAACATCATCCACAGCGAATGGGTAAGAGAAATCCTCATCCTCAAGATCATCCGGCATTGACAATCGGCTGGAACTTCTTGAAAAGGCATACCTAGGTGAACCACCAGAAGACAAAGCAGAGAACCTTCCAGAATCATCCCTACCATCCTTGAGACCCTAAAAGAGACAATGCAAGCCCCACAAAAGTAAATATTCAATCTTTTGACACCGCCATGCACAAATAATTTTGGGCTGACTACAGTTCAAGCAAATGATAAGGATTAAGGAGAGTAGAGAATGAATTATACCAGAATCTTAAGGTACAAACAATGACAAGACATTTTTTAACAAATTCAAATAATTGAAGAATTTGGTGCATTACTTAAACAAGGAAGATAAACATATCTTCATTAGGATGTTTTTAATGTTAGTGAATTAGTTTGCAATTCAATTAGAGGAAGTGAATTCCATATTAAAAATTTGAAGAAGACAAATACATAAACATAACATTATTATCCATTCCTCCCAAGTTGAATGCACTGTGCACATATTTCATAAATCTTACAAAATCAGAAGTCCACAAGTACACCAAGCCCTATCAATTTCCTGTGTAGTTTAGTGTACTGCACAGCACAGCATGATGAATTTCTACCAGAATGGTTGGAAATTGGAACGCTAGAAAACTAAAAGTTGCTATCAGTGATCGTGCCTAATAATTTGTTATATAAAAGAAAACTAGCATTGGGTACATTGTGTTCAACAAAAATTTTTGAAGAAATGTTATACATGCCTAGATCTTGTTCAAATTGCAAAAGAATGGTATAATATGTTTCTTGTGGAAAAAAATTATAGGACCAAAGTCAAATTACAATGTAAAGGTCTATCTTTCAAAAATTAGCTAACATGTATCCTTTAACTCTAGAGTTTTGTGGTCAATGCCACTGACACATTAGAATACCATAATCAAATGGAAGCATCAGCAATTTCCATATGCATTGTGTGGAAGCATCCAATCATCCTCTAAGATCAAAGCTTGTCCACAAACAGTAACATCTCTATTTATGTGAGAACTCTTTCCAATATCAGTCCCTTTCATAAATAGATTGAGAATATAGATGGATGACTACAAATCTTGGTAAGTTTGCTTGATTGTGTGGAAAAATGGGGCAAATATTGAGAAAAGTGCAACCTAATGTGTGAAACTCCTACCTAAGTAACAATTGGAGAAAGTTGTACATTCATTTCAGAATGCATATAAAGATATGTACAAATAATCCATGCTATTTTTGTGAATCAAACACTCGATACCCATTTATATTGGAGTATGCTTGGCATGACTTGTTTTTTCCTTGTTGGTTGTTAGAAAATCACCCTGGAGCTAACTCCGCCCCAAAAGCTAGCTCATGAGGACTGCCCAAACTATTAAAGGCTATCTTGGCCGTATTTTTAACCAATGTGGACTTTAACACACCCCCCTCATGCCCCGGATCCACATCTGGAGCGTGAAGTTCTGCAAGTTTGGCTCTGATACTATGTTAAATTTGATTAGATGACCAACTTTCCCAAAAGTTTAAGCTGTTAAGAAAGAGACAAATCTATGCATTTATATTCTTAACATTGGTAAACTAAAGCTTATACTTTGATAAAGAAATTAGCTGGTTATTTTTTGTCAATTATCATAAGGTGCAATTTTTCTTTTCATAGTGAGAGCTAACAAACAAAGGTGACGAATTAACCAGCACAGTTTCAAAACAAGACCTTTACCATGTATGTCAGGAGCTAGCTAGCGGCTACTATGTTCTGACACCTCAGTCTAACTAATAATTGAAAATATTTTCCTTGTAAGATACCCACCCTATGTGTCACAAGAACTACATACTGTTCTTTATGATTCAAATATGTTCATTTATCTTCCTAACTCCATATAATATATGTAATAATTTTCCCATTTCTTATGATTTTACACATGAAAAGGCCTATTGTGTCTATGTAGGGGATCTAAGGAACAGAGCATATTCTGATGGGCCAAAACTGAAACTCAGCAGCATACATGTGGGTTGCTGAAGAAGATAATGATAATCTTCTTCAGAACATGGATTATTTGACTCTGATATTACAGTTGTTCATATAGTCCAAATAATTTCTAGAACTGGCATGTTTATCATACTCCATGTACTCTTGATCATAGATGGGCATCAAAGCAAACAAATATGGGACCCAGATTTCTTTCTTATACTGAAGTTGAACAGACATCAAAAAGTTGAAAACTTTTTACAATGATAACTAGGTTTTCAACATCTACATCTCTATGATTGTAAAGAAAAACAATAGATAAACTCAACCAACAAGGTTCAGTACAAATTTAAAATATCTTCATATACAATGATATAAAAGAATGTCAGGCCAGAATGTTACCCTATAAGCAGCGTACATATGCAAGTTTGAGTATATATCTCCTAGACTCAACCCTTCCGATTTTCTGAAAGATCTACTCTTGGAAGGAGACTCTTGGCAAGAAAGATCCGCCCTTGTGCTTCTTGGAGATGGAGGTGGCAAAAGACTCTTGAAAGGATCTGAGAGGTTTGGACTACGGTGCATCTGATTCTTTCCTGTTGCTATGATTGGTATGCTCACAGGTGATGTCTCGGTTTGCAACCTAGATTTCAGGGAATGACCACCATGTGCCGGAGGCGAAGGGGACGTCGATGTTGAGAACGGTGGGGAGAGCCTAAACTCATCAAAATTGAAACTTCCCTTCCTCTCGCTAGGCATCCGGCCGTAAGGTCCTGGTGGCGAGGATCCTAATTCAACCCGATCATGCGCTGAGAGCGGGTGGTGCGCCATCGGCGCACTGTTCCAGCTGTGTGGGCGGTCCAACTGAGGAGTCCCTGCTGAAGTCCGGCTTCTCGGTGGATATTGAAACGTGGTCGGACGAGACGCCCAATCGGGAAGAGAACAAGGGAAGGGCCTGATAGGATCGGCAGCCGGGCTGCCCACGTAATCGGTGATGATCATCGGTGGCATAGGCGAGGAGACCTCGAGGTTGAAACCGGCCAGGTTTGGGCGATACTGCACAGAAACGACGAGCTGGCCAAAGAGTGTCTCCACCGCCGTGAAGCTGTACTGCTTCAAATCCGCCTCTTCCGCCCTGGAGAAAGGCGCGGCGAAGGAGGACGCCCGATAGGTGAGATCGTAGTTGTAAGGCTGGCTGGAGGAGCACAGCAGCCGGAAAATCCGGTGAGCCGGGAGGAGCCGGAGCAGCGCATAGAGGGATCTGAGAAGAATTATGAACTTCCTATAGGTTCTGCGCTGGATGGAGCCATCGTGGGGGTAGTGCGCGGCGGCAGTATAGGGGGGCGGGAGCACGCAGTGCGCGGTCCACCGCTCGATGACGACCTCGCGGGCGCCAGAGTCGGCAGCATCCTGGCGCGGAGTGAGAAGGATGTCGACGACCAAAGGATCCATAACGGCGCCATGGTGAGCGATTGGGGCGGGGAGGTCAGGGAGGGCGAGGTGGAACCAGCGATCGGGCTTGCGGGAGGCAGCGAGGGAGGTGCGGGGGGCGGGGTGGAGTTGGGGGATGCGGGAGGTGAGCACGGCGTGGAGGGTCTTGTGGAAGAAGTGGGTGATGATCTGCTCCGTGCGATCGGCCTCGGAGGGCGACGCCATGGCAGAGGTTCCAAGCTCGAAGCCTGTTTATTTAGATCAGGGTTCCGACGCGGGAGCTGCGCGGCCGCCGGGGGCAGCGGCCGTAGGAGGGCATAAGAATGGCAACGGAAGAAGGGAAGAAGGAAGCCAAGACGAAGCGTGAAATACGGATGGAGAAACCAAATAATATATAATATCGTTTTATTGCTTATATTAATTTATTGTATAATTAATTTGTTAAAGTAATTGCATATCTTTAAGAAAGTTAGATATGAAGGGATAATAGTTGATAGCTTGATGCCTTCAAGCCACATGAAACAAACGGACCCTTTTAGAAATTTGGTTGTTAAATATAATTAAATTAGAAATATTTATTTTCTTTGTTTAATGATATATAATATACATAATGATATAAAGAAACGGACACTAATTTCGTGGACAATTTACTTATTCCAATTTACATGCACATATAAATAGAAAAAAATATTATTGACGTAGCCACGCGGGTTATTTAAAATAGGAGCGTCATTGCATCGGATTCACGCCGGATATCTCCAAAGTAAGCTCCAATTGGCAGGACAACATTAAAAGTTTCAAATTTAGGTTGGATTTAAATTCATCTTGCTGGATTTTTCCAAATTCAGCTCCAATTGGTAAGAACATTATCCTCTTCAAGTTTAGATTGGACTCAAATTCAGGTCAACCTCTGCCCATTTAGGTTTTATTTGTTTCACGGCAGAATATGATTTATCATAATATGATATAATTTAATTTTATATTTGGGAAGACTTCTAATAAATAATCATGGTATGATATCGTAGTTTCATGATTTGAAAATAATAAATTTTGGTCAAGATTTTAAATCATGAATTTGATGATTTCTCATGATTTCATAATATTTTATTTTTAAAATATCATCAATCAAAATTTATAATTTCTCTTATGTCATTGATATACTCATATCAATTAGACTTTTATTTATAATTCTTGATCGATTTAGTCAAAACTCCGTTCTCTTCCATAGTTACTATCATTTAACTATATCATATCATATCATTCTTCCAAACAAGATAATAATTTTTACAGTACCATACCATATAATATCATACTATATCATACATTATTAAATCATACTTCATCTCATCCAAACAAAGTCTTAATGTCAGATTTTGATTGTAGATAAGAAATTGATAATCTTTTAATTTGGATTTGATTATAAATTTCTCCAAAAAAGTGTTACAAGAAAAATATGGGGAGCATAATTATGGATACATCACCAAAATATATTGAAAAATAAATAAGTAATATTCAACATGCAACTTAAACGAGAGAAGTATTAATTTGCATCTCACGTTTATCACATGGAGCTTATTTGTCCTTCGCATTTTTTTAAATCAAAATTATCCAAAAAAATTGAAAATTATCATTATATTTCCCCTTAAGTTTAGTATACGCGAGGGACAAATAGTAACTTCTCCCCCAATTCAAATTGATAGGAAGTAGGATAGAAGTGTAAATGTTACAAAATTGAGGGCTTCCATGGCATCTGGGCCGAGCTAGGGCCCCTCCGGTAACGATACCACATAATATCTAATTAACTTGCACCTTCAACGGTCAATTTCTAGACTATGAATAAGTAAATAATAATTGCAAAAAAAAGTAAATAATAATAATTTTCTTTATATCAAAATCTTCTGCAATTGCAAATACTTCAGCAGAGCCGACTGATAATACAATGCATTAAAAAGTTAATTTGTTCTTCCGATCTCAAACCACGCTAAAACACTGCAACAAATTAATCACCCCAACGATTCACGGCTCCGCATCCGCCACGGCGGGCGGCCACCAATCGGCGCGGCAGGTCGGGCAGGAGGAGGACCGGCCGACGAGCCACGCGTCGACGCATTGCGCGTGGAACCCGTGGCCGCAAGCCGGCATCACGCGCACGCGCTCGCCCTCTGCCAGCTCGGCGAGGCATATGGCGCACTCGGGCGCGCCCGCCACGGCCGTCGCCCCAGCGTCGAACACGACCGACCCCGGGAGCAGCTGCGGCGGCGGCGTCGTCCCCGTCGCGGGCTTGTCGGACTCGGAGGGCACCTGCAGGCGGCGGAGGAGGAGCCGGAGCGCGGCGTGGAGGGCGACGGCGACCGCGGAGGCACAGGCGACCACGACGACGACGGTGGCCATGTTGGCGTCGAAGTCCCTGGGGCTGGAAGACGGGCTCCACTTGTTCATCGTCGGAGGAGGAGGAGGAGGAAGGGCCATGGCGGAGGAGTGCTGTCTTGCGGGGGAGGCAGTGGCTTTGTAACCTTTGTTGGTGGTGTTAATTAAAGAGGACAGGAAATGGAAGACAAGGTGTTCGATTAAATGTCTCAGTTAGATTTGAAAGATAGAGAGGAGGATGGAGACATGATATGTGCATCAAACTTCTTTTGGTGAGCAACAACTGCTGCGTATTTTTCTTTGTTTCCCTGCATCAGGATCTGTGCTTTGGAGTTTGGACAAGATGTTAAAGCGAGCAGTAATCAGTGCCATTGTGTTCCTGCAGCCTTAAATCTGTGGCTTGGCTGTCTCCTTTTTAGCTGCAATTTCCCAGCCTATTTGAGGATGTATAAATGTTGCAAGTTTGATGGCATGATTACAGTAGCAGAGACCAAATGTGAAAGGGAAAAAAAAGTACTCTATAGAGACCTTGCGAGAGCTTTTGCAGGTTCAATCTCAATCAAGTCTTTCACGGTTGGTGTCGAATTATTACTATTATTATTTTGTAAAGTAATATATTTAAGGTGATTAAAGGTTTGAATTGACTCCGATCACTCCAGAATTAGCAAAAAGTGGATTGAGTGAAACAAATTTTAGACGAGACTTCTCAAATCCTATCCGTGCTAATTTAGTGAAACAAACATGCACTAATTACTGAATTATAGATATGCTTTTATGTTTCAAACCTACTTTTATCAATATATACATAATTACTTCTTTTGGAACAGTTTCTGATTTACTCAGGATGGCTCTTGGAATAACACTAATGTTTGCAATTTGCTTGGTCCTGCGCTATGAGAATTAGTTAATTGGTTGATATGAGTTCAATCCAGATGATGATAAATGGGTATGAATGAAATATTCCAAAAGTTTTGCTAAAAGAATATCGACCTATAGCTTTATTAGAAACCATGACCTCGATCTTATTGAAAAATCAGCCTCGTGGAAAGTCAAAATTGCCCTAAAAGTTAAGTTCTTTTTTTTTTCTTTAAAAACTGATACGCTTATGACTTGCATCTTGTGGTTGAGTGGTTCACCTAGTATGATAGAAACTCTAGGTTGCATGATCTCAGGAGATTTACCTACGGTGCTTGTTTGCTTCATACGATCAAGTAAGATATGATAAAATATGAATTTGAATTCATTATTTATTTAGTGTATTGATTAAAAAAAATAGAATCAAAATAATATAAAATTAATATGATATCCTATATACATCGAATTTAAAAAATTCATATTCAATCATCTCTCATTTTTTATCCTATCATATCCAATGAAGCAAACATACCAATAGAGTTTTGTAAATCAAGTATTGTATTTTATCGCCAATTATTATCAAGCCACCAAACATTTTGACCAAATTAAATTGTGATGGTTCCTTAATTAGATTCCAATAAAAGTGGTGCAAGATGTATTCTTTAGGTAATACAAAAGTGACGGGTCAACAAAAATGCATCACCGTTTTGGAGGGACCTTGATTAGCTTTGGAAGATCACTGCGATGGAATTACCTATGAGGTGGGATGAGAAGACACTATTAGATTATGGATTGATCGTTGGTTGCGAGGGTGCTGCCTTGCTGATGAATACCCGAAGTTTTTTCAATTTGCTCAACAACCGTATATCACAATTGATGAGGCATCCGTTGGAAAATTAACTTCAATGGTCTGGTTAATGCGGAGAGGCTAGAGTCGTTGGTGGGCATTATTGAGACAGTGGAGCTCGCTACCGAAATCGATTGCATTCGCTGGAGGTGGATAGAGCATGGGCATTTCACTATTGCTAGTCTCTATGCTGTTTTGAACTACATAGGGCTCCGGGACTATTGCTTTCAATATATTTGGCAAGCTCAATTGCCTTCGAAAATCTTAGTGTTTGGTTGGATCTGGATACATAAGAGACTCATTACGCATGATTGGCTAGCTCATTGGTGTGTAGCTACAGACGACTCATGTATACTTTGCTTGGATGGGAGGGAATCCCAACAACACTTGTTTGACTCTTGCCCTTTTGTGATAGAAGGGTGGTCGGAACTGCTTTTCATAATAAGATGTGGTTTCTTCCCACTTACTTTTCACACCTTGGGAATTGCATGATCTGAACATCAGTGAGCACAACAAGAAAATCTCGAAATAATGACGTTTAATTTTTGACGTCTGAAGAAGCATCGAAATGTTTAAGGGCGGATGGGAGGAAAAGTTTATAAATATCGACGTCTAATATAGACGTCGATATGTAAAAAACAAATATTTTGACGATGCCGATAAAATAGCGTTTTTTTCGTCGAAATGGCAGCGCCGAAACACTGGCGTTGAAATATTTCGATGCTAGTGTTTTGACAGAATGGCGTCGAAATGTTCAGCATTTCGACGCCACTCTTTTGACGCAGCTGGAGTCGAAATATTTCGACGCCAGCCTTTCGTCGCATCTGGCGTTGAAATATTTCGACGCCAGAGTTTCGACGGAAAGGCGTCGAAATGTTCAGCATTTCGACGCCATTCTTTCGACGCAGCTGGCGTCGAAATATTTTGACGCCCGCGCGGTCGTCGAAGCATCGCCTCACAGGTTGAAAATTTCAACCCGTGAGCGTACGAATCGTACAGTATGCAGCTGAAATTTATTTTCAGCTGCAGAACCGTACGAATATATATATATATATATATATATATATATATATATATATATATATATATATATATATATATATATATATATATATATATATATTAAGCTGCTGCTACAGTTTTTTTTAAATTTTTTAATAATGAATTTCGTATATAGATTTCGCAGATACCTCTTCATTTTTATTTTTCCCTCCGATTTTATCTTCCTCCCGCCTATTTCTTCTCTCTCGTTTCTTCTTCCTCCCGCCGATTTCTTTCTCTTCTTCTTTCTTCTTCATCTCGACGAACCAGCAGCCTCCGATTTTTTCTCTCGTCGAATCAGCAGCCGCCTGCTGCTGCTTCTTTCTTCTTCATCTCGTCGAAACAGCAGCCTCCGATTTTTTCTCTCGTCGAATCAGCAGTCGCCTGCTGTTGCTGCTTTCTTCCTCATCTCGTCGAACCAGCAGCCGACCGAGATCTTGCTCTCGTTTCGTCGGACCAGCAGTTGATCAAAATTTTCCCCAGACGGTGAAATCAAATTACTTCCCTTCTCGTTCTTTTTCTCCGGTGAAACAAACTCAAGTTAGTATAAATTTTTAATTTTTATATCAAATGTTTCATGTTATGCTTTAGATTTCTTTTACCTGAATATACATCATGATATTTATTCTTTTGATCTATCATGTTATTTAATGTTACTCTTTTTATCTATTTTACATGTTATTTAATTTTTATATCAAATATTTCATGTTATGCTTTAATTTTTTTTTAACTGAATAATACATCATGATCTATTCTCTTTACATTATTTTCATGTCTACATTATTATAACTGTTAATTTTATTATTATTATTATTATTATTATTGAATTATTATTAATATTATAATAAATATTATATTATATTATATTATTATTATTATTATTATTATTATTATTATAAATACAGATTTATTATTATTATTATTATTATTATTATTATTATTATTATAAATACTATATTATTATTATTATTATTTAATTATTATTATTATATAAATACTATATTATTATTATTATTATTATTTAATTATTATTATATAAATACTATATTATTATTATTATTATAAATATATATTTTGGGGTCAAACTAATATCATTTATAAATGCAGAGATATTTTTTGATCCCTATTGAGAACAGGGATCGTATTTTTCGTACTACTATGGCGGCCTTTGACAGAAAATTTAAAAATTATAAACTTATATTTAAAAAAAAATATTTTAAAAATGAAGAGTCAAAAGAGGAAAATCTTACACGTCGACCACGAAATGTTAGTAGAGAATCATGGATAAGAATGATCGACTATTGACATTCTTCAGCTAGGGGGGTAAGAATTTATATTTTGATACTTGCAATATTTGTTTTATAATTATAATTAAATATGACAGGCTGCATCTGAACGGGGTCGAAGGGCAAGAAGTGCAACTCAAGATTGCATACATACTAGCGGTGTGACCCTTTACATTCAAAGACGTGCTGATTTTGTAAGTAGTTTAGTAAATAATTTATAATTTATTTATTTTTATTTTTAATATCTTTCAAATAATTAATTTTTATTTACATTGTGTGAAGCGACGTGCACATGATAGAGAGCCCAGTGAGCTTGAAGTGTATAGAACAACACATCTTCGTAGAAGTGGAGGAGGATATGTACGCGAAGAAGCAGCTCAATTTATGGTATAACACATCTACGAATGAATTAAATTAATATTTTTTAAATTTATAATCTATTATTTGAAATGTAGGCCACTGCTGAACGAACACTTAATGAGCGACTTGAGACTAATCCAACAACAGAGCGAGTTCAACTCGAGAACCAAGTATATCGGGAAATATCTGGTCCCGAACATCATTCTCGAGTTTGCCTACAAGGGATTGGAGTCACACCAAATCAATTTTATGAACATCAGCGACAACCTTTTGTTGCATCTTCCCACGATGCAACATATGACGAGCTTCGACGACAACAAGAGGTTGCAATGAAAGAAATGCAGCAAAAACATGATGCTGAGATGAGGGAGGTTCAACAAAGACTCAACAGAATGGAGCATATGTGGTTTCAACATCAATTTGATAGTTCATCGTCACAGGGGCTAAATCCAATTATTAATCAAGCTAATATGTTTTCCTCGCCAATTGATTATGTATGTATTTATTTAATTTATTTGTACGTAGTTGATATTTTTAGCATTGTAATTAATTAATTAAATATGTTTTTCTAACAGAGTCGATTGTGTGTTCTTGAAAGTCTTCCTCATGAAATACCGCCGGCTAATATCGGAGAAGGTACAAGTAAAGATTCATTTCTAAACTGTAAGTAATTTATATATTGTCATACTGAATATTTTAATTGATAATATTTAAATTTATATGTTTATAATTGATATTAATGTATAGATAGAGATGTTGATCCATATAGAGAAGACGATGAGGAAGAACAAGAAGATGAGGAGGAGCAGGAGGAAATGGACGATGAAGATTAGATTATTTAATTTTATTTGTAAATAAAATTACATATTATTTAATTTTACGCATGTTATTATTTTAATCAAATTTTGTATTACTGTTCTAATGAAATGAGATTATGAATTTGATGCATAATTTGACTAATGGGTCAGAAGTAATTTGATTAATTTTAAATTAATTAGCTAATTAATATATTAATTATTTGTTACGAGTATATTAATTACGCGGTTCACGAAATTTTATTAAAAAAAAAGTGCCATATTGACGCCTGTGGAGACGTCAATATGTTGGCGTCAATATACCTTCCTCGGTGATCGTCGAAATTTTAAATATTGACGTCTCGTTTCGACCGTACACGTCGTCGAAATTTAAATATTGACGCCTCTTTTTTGATGGTAGAAGGCGTCGAATTTTAAATATTGACACCTGCATAGACGTCAATATTTAAAATTAATACAGGTGTCAATATTTAAAATTAAGCGTTGGTTGTTTGACACACATTTTCGACGAATTTACTGCCGTCAATATGCAAATATTTATGTTCTCCGACGTCAAAATTTATTTATAATTTACCGTCAAAATTCAAACGATGTGTTGTAGTGGAGTCTCGATTGAAGATGCGGTTGATACTTATGTTGTGTTGGTTCGTCATGTATGAAAAAAATCGAATGGTTGTTAAGGATAGGAGATCGTCTGCGTGTTTGTTGGCAGTCGTGACTTTGAGTTTCTTTGATTAGGCTGTCTCACTAATTTGGCTACCCGAGTTAGTAGGTCATGGACCGTAAAAAACTATTTCTTCTATTATTTTCTTCTCTTCTCCCCCGCACCAGTAATCACTTCAATATATACTTGAATTGAATACAAGATTTTTCCCTTTCAAACAAAAAAAATAATAGCCCATAACTTAAATTTAGTTCACAACCAGAATGGATTGCCAAGCTATTATTAGCTTTCATAACAAGTCAAATCAAAATAAGCCGTCAAGAGTACGATGGCTAAACTTCGTGGACTACATCTCAGGGACCGGAATTAATGTGCATTTTGAGCACATCGACGGTAAGCTTAATGTTTTGGCAGATGCTTTATCTAGACTAACTTCCAAATTAGCAGTTACCGAAGAGATTCCCAAGTACATAAAAGGATACATTAAAGACTTGGAAGGAGCATTGGAAGAGACAAAGAATGCACCTGCAGAAGTAATCAAGACCCTGAGCATAACCGTTGACTCTATAAGTAATCTAATGATGAAGGAAGAAGAATCAGTCTACGCACTATATTCTTGGGACGACGAGATACAAGAAATAGGGGAAGAAAATAATTCTGCAATTGACATGTTAATGGAAGATGGCTTAGCATACCTATATGAATATGAGCCTCCGCAGTATCAAGGCTACTGGGCGAACGACACTTTTCATGACGAATACAAATTTGAGGATGGTATTTTGCTAAGGATAGCAAGGGTAAGAGATGCCATAACAGAAATGAGATTATTACCCACAGACCCCGACATTCCAGAATCCTCAAAATCAAAAGAAATTGATCGACCAGAGTGTTCATATAAAGGGAAAAGCCCGGAGACTAACTACATCGAAATGGTAAATGAAGAAGAAGCACTGTATAGGAAGGCCATGACGGAACTCTACCTCAAGACCAAATCATTTTATGAATAAAAGGTCCCAGAAGCTTATATTAATTTTGAACTTTTAGAAGAACTCCGACAACAGAGTCACATCAAAGAACAACCACAAAGAGATGCTGAAACCTTAAGAAAGGGGAAATTCCCCGCTGAAGATGAAGACGATTAAGAAGTACACTATAGGGGAGGCGAGAACCCCTGAAACAAAGTTCGCAATTTTTATATGTTAATAGTTTGTTAAATTTTGCAGATGATCCTTGACAGTCTAAAGTAATTGGCTGACGCCAACAGAGCAACATACGCGACCACAAAGAGGGCAATCATGACAGCCCAACATTGGGCGGTCCTCGGAGGTGGAACCGAACGCACAACCGGACTGGTGGAACTAGAAAGGCTCACGGGTAACATGATAATCCCATTGCTCACTGGAGCAAGAATCAGATAACATGCAAGATTGACATTATAAACCCTGATCTAACAATTCAGGATAAGCCCCTAAAGCATGTAACACCGATGATGAAAGACCAGTTTGATAACCACATCAAGAGTTTATTACAGCTTGGAGCTATAAGACCAAGCACGAGCAGGCATAGGACTATGGCCATGATAGTCCACTCTGGCACGGAAATCGACCCGATAACAAAGAAGGAGACTAAAGGCAAGGAGAGGTTAGTCTTTAACTACGGAACCTTGAATGATAACACCTATAAAGACCAGTATAGCCTGCCTGGCATCAACACTATTCTCAAAAGGATAGGGAATAGTAAGGTATTTTCCAAATTTGACCTTAAGAGCGGGTTTCATCAAGTTGCTATGAGCCCAGAATCAGTCCCAAGGACAGCATTTATTAGCCCAAGTGGATTATATGAATGACTCGTGATGCCATTCGGGCTTAAAAACGCACCGTCAATTTTTCAACGAAAGATGGATAAGTGCTTTGAAGGCACAGAAAAATTCATAGCTGTCTATATAGATGACATTCTAGTATTCTCGGAGAATGAAGGAGAACATGCCCTACATCTCAGAAAAATGTTGGAAATTTGTGAAAAATGGGGATTAATACTGTCCCCCACCAAAATGAAGATTGCAGTAGAAGAGATAGAATTCCTAGGAGCTGTTATTGGAAGAAATAAAATCAGACTTCAACCCCACATAATAAAGAAGATTGTGACATTCAATGAGGAAGATCTGAAGACAAAAACAGGACTGAGAAAATGGCTAGGAATTCTCAATTATGCCAGAAGCTACATCCCGAACATGGGAACACTATTGGGGTCTCTTTATTCTAAAACAGGACCCCATGGAGACAAGCGAATCAAATCCTCAGATCGGGAACTAATAAACAAGGTAAAAGATTTGGTGCAAAACCTACCGGATTTAGAGTTACCCCCTCCCAATGCATATATAATACTTGAGACAGACGGATGTATGGATGGATGGGGAGGTGTTTGCAAATGGAAGCTATTAAAGAATGATAGGAGGCAATCGGAGAAAGTTTGTGCATATGCTAGTGGCAAATTCTCGGTGGTCAAATCCACCATTGATGCTGAAATTCACGCGTGCATGGAGACCATGAGCGCCTTAAAAATCCACTATATGGACAAGAAGGAGATTATATTAAGAACGGATTGCCAAGCTATTATTAGCTTTCATAACAAGTCAAATCAAAATAAGCCGTCAAGAGTACGATGGCTAAACTTCGTGGACTACATCTCAGGGACCGGAATTAATGTGCATTTTGAGCACATCGACGGTAAGCTTAATGTTTTGGCAGATGCTTTATCTAGACTAACTTCCAAATTAGCAGTTACCGAAGAGATTCCCAAGTACATAAAAGGATACATTAAAGACTTGGAAGGAGCATTGGAAGAGACAAAGAATGCACCTGCAGAAGTAATCAAGACCCTGAGCATAACCGTTGACTCTATAAGTAATCTAATGATGAAGGAAGAAGAATCAGTCTACGCACTATATTCTTGGGACGACGAGATACAAGAAATAGTGGAAGAAAATAATTCTGCAATTGACACGTTAATGGAAGATGGCTTAGTATACCTATATGAATATGAGCCTCCGCAGTATCAAGGCTACTGGGCGGACGACACTTTTCATGACGAATACGAATTTGAGGATGGTTTTGCACCAATACGAATCAGTCTACGCACTATATTCTTGGGACGACAAGATACAAAAAATAGTGGAAGAAAATAATTCTGCAATTGACACGTTAATGGAAGATGGCTTAGCATACCTATATGAATATGAGCCTCCGCAGTATCAAGGCTACTGGGCGGACGACACTTTTCATGACGAATACGAATTTGAGGATGGTATTTTGCTAAGGATAGCAAGGGTAAGAGATGCCATAATAGAAATGAGATTATTACCCACAGACCCCGACATTCCAGAATCCTCAAAATCAAAAGAAGTTGATCGACCAGAGTGTTCATATAAAGGGAAAAGCCCGAAGACTAACTACATCGAAATGGTAAATGAAGAAGAAGCACTGTATAGGAAGGCCATGACGGAACTCTACCTCAAGACCAAATCATTTTATGAAGAAAAGGTCCCAGAAGCTTATATTAATTTTGAACTTCTAGAATAATGGATTGATCCTCAATTCTTACCCCTCCTTTCATTGATCTGATGAAATTACATCCGATCAGCATCTGAATCCCATCTTTCTTTCCCATGGGGAAGGAGTAAGTGAATGGTATTGGGAACTTGTTTTCTTCAATAGACATGCTTCCCCCTTTAAGCCGCTTGTTGGCTAACTGTTGCGAGTTAACCCCATTTATTAGTATGGGGTAAGCACTAGGTTCTAGTGCTTCTTCCGGAATTGAATCTTGGTCGATGCAACAGACTGTAGCACCTGTGTCCAATATTGCTTGCACTCGGAAAGTTTTGACCTGGGGAATTTCTATAAGATTTACAGAAACTGAAGATAGGAGACACCCCCGAGAAAAAGACTCCTAAGCCACCGGGGAAACTTTACGTCTTTAAGGACCCCAGACTTATCTTTGAGGAAGAAAAAGCCAAAGCAAGACGACAATGACTTCCAGAACATCTACCAGAACCGAAGTCCTGGCCCCGAGACCTTCAATTTCCAATACTGACAACAGGCAGCCGACTATTGACGACCAAATTCGCAACTACAGGCTGACAAACCGACTGCGTCATGAAGTTCAGAGACGCATGCCTACAAGCAACAGAAGATCGGGATTCAGAAGGAGTCTAGAATCCCAGATAGATCCTAATGCAGAACTCACAATATCTCACCCCCGAGAAAAAGACTCCTAAGCCACCGGGGAAACTTTACGTCTTTAAGGACCCCAGACTTATCTTTGAGGAAGAAAAAGCCAAAGCAAGACGATAATGACTTCCAGAACATCTACCAGAACCGAAGTCCTGGCCCCGAGACCTTCAATTTCCAATACTGACAACAGGCAGCCGACTATTGACGACCAGATTCACAACTACAGGCTGACAAACCGACTGCGTCATGAAGTTCAGAGACGCATGCCTACAAGCAACAGAAGATCGGGATTCAGAAGGAGTCTAGAATCCCAGATAGATCCTAATGCAGAACTCACAATAATGGGACCTGCTATGTACCCACCAGGGCAGAACATTGCAAGACCATTTTCTCAAGGAGAATCAAGCTTTGCAAATGCAAAATTCAATAGCCTAAGAGGCGGGTACGCAAAAAATTATGATGGAAGGTACACATTACCTTCAGCTCAGTCTAATACAGGAGCTATTTTAGTCTTACCAGAAAATATTGGACAATTTAGCGATGTGATTTCCCGTTGGGAATCTATTACGCTGAACTTAGTTAATGAACGAACATGGACAGACAATAAAGCAAAGATGTGCTTTATTGAAAATCTGCTTGGGGAAAACGAAAAGAAAATGTGGAGGAAGGCCATGACGGAACTCTACCTCAAGACCAAATCATTTTATGAAGAAAAGGTCCCAGAAGCTTATATTAATTTTGAACTTTTAGAAGAACTCCGACAACAGAGTCACATCAAAGAACAACCACAAAGAGATGCTGAAACCTTAAGAAAGGGGAAATTCCCCGCTGAAGATGAAGACGATTAAGAAGTACACTATAGGGGAGGCGAGAACCCCTGAAACAAAGTTCGCAATTTTTATATGTTAATAGTTTGTTAAATTTTTGCAGATGATCCTTGACAGTCGAAAGCAATTGGCTGACGGCAACAGAGCAACATACGCGACCACAAAGAGGGCAATCATGACAGCCCAACATTGGGCGGTCCTCGGAGGTGGAATAACCTACGGAAGGCAAAGAACTATAAAGGAAAACCACATGATACACATGTCCGCATATTCAAAAAGAAGCATTCAGACCGTATGAAGAAATGTAAATGCTTCATATGTGGTGAAGAGGGTCACTATGCAAGAGATTGGAAGATGGCTTAGCATACCTATATGAATATGAGCCTCCGCAGTATCAAGGCTACTGGGCGGACGACACTTTTCATGACGAATACGAATTTGAGGACTAGTAAGGTATTTTCCAAATTTAACCTTAAGAGCGGGTTTCATCAAGTTGCTATGAGCCCAGAATCAGTCCCATGGACAACATTTATTAGCCTAAGTGGATTATATGAATGGCTCGTGATGCCATTCGGGCTTAAAAACGCACCGTCAATTTTTCAACGGAAGATGGATAAGTGCTTTGAAGGCACAGAAAAATTCATAGCTGTCTATATAGATGACATTCTAGTATTCTCGGAGAATGAAGGAGAACATGCCCTACATCTCAGAAAAATGTTGGAAATTTGTGAAAAATGGGGATTAATATTGTCCCCCACCAAAATGAAGATTGCAGTAGAAGAGATAGAATTCCTAGGAGCTGTTATTGGAAGAAATAAAATCAGACTTCAACCCCACATAATAAAGAAGATTGTGACACCAAGTACCTCCTAGCTGAGAATGACTTCGTCAAAGAAGAGAATACGAAGTTAAAAGGTGAAATCGAGAAGCTGAAAACCATGGCAGAAATGGAAGACCTAGAGGAGGAATTCCACAACCTCAGTTTGGAGCAGAATAGAAAAGGTAAGGGCATAGTCTTTACAGAAGTAGAAGAAGCAAATAAATTATCTATGACAGATATGCTCCAAGAAGACTCCCAAGAAGAGATGGTCTTAAGTACAGATCAAACAAATCACCCCAGAAATAGGAGAGTACTCAACAGACTCTACAACATGGTGATTATTATAGAAATTCCCCAGGTCAAAACTTTCCGAGTGCAAGCAATATTGGACACAGGTGCTACAGTCTGTTGCATCGACCAAGATTCAATTCCGGAAGAAGCACTAGAACCTAGTGCTTACCCCATACTAATAAATGGGGTTAACTCGCAACAGTTAGCCAGCAAGCGGCTTAAAGGGGAAGCATGTCTATTGAAGAAAACAAGTTCCCAATACCATTCACTTACTCCTTCCCCATGGGAAAGAAAGATGGGATTCAGATCGGATGTAATTTCATCAGATCAATGAAAGGAGGGGTAAGAATTGAGGATCAATTCATTACCTTTTACAAGAAGGTAACGGCAATTCTAACTAGAAATGACACAGAAGTATCTGCAGTGGCAACAACTGATGAATTTCTTACTGAAGAAGAATACATTGAAATATCAAGAAGAGATGGTCTTAAGTACATTTCAGCATTATATACTTAAGACCCCATACTCTGTGATTCCACTTACAGAATACTCTGTGATTCCATTTACTCCTGCACTTCTGCGATCCATTCCACTTACATCTGGGAATGATACCAGTTCTTGATGAAGATTCGGCTGTTGCAAAGGCTGTTTCAGAAGAATTGTTTCTCACAGCGTCCTTTAGCTTCCTAAAAACTGGGTAGTCTAGTTCTGCTGTGTATGCCGTTTCTTCTGGAGTGATGATGAATTGATTGAATCTTGCTTCAAAATCGTCCTCATCATCGTCTTCATCAAAAATGGGGTGATTAACTTCCTCCTCCTCCCCATCAGATAAGATTAGGTTCCACCTAATCTTAGTAGACGATTCTGCATTGGAGTCTTCAGAAGTATCCCATTTAGGGGGTTGCATCTGAATCCCATCTTTCTTTCCCATGGGGAAGGAGTAAGTGAATGGTATTGGGAACTTGTTTTCTTCAATAGACATGCTTCCCCCTTTAAGCCGCTTGCTGGCTAACTGTTGCGAGTTAACCCCATTTATTAGTATGGGGTAAGCACTAGGTTCTAGTGCTTCTTCCGGAATTGAATCTTGGTCGATGCAACAGACTGTAGCACCTGTGTCCAATATTGCTTGCACTCGGAAAGTTTTGACCTGGGGAATTTCTATAATAATCACCATGTTGTAGAGTCTGTTGAGTACTCTCCTATTTCTGGGGTGATTTGTTTGATCTGTACTTAAGACCATCTCTTCTTATTATGTGGGGTTGAAGTCTGATTTTATTTCTTCCAATAACCGCTCCTAGGAATTCTATCTCTTCTACTGCAATCTTCATTTTGGTGGGGGACAGTATTAATCCCCATTTTTCACAAATTTCCAACATTTTTCTGAGATGTAGGGCATGTTCTCCTTCATTCTCCGAGAATACTAGAATGTCATCTATATAGACAGCTATGAATTTTTCTGTGCCTTCAAAGCACTTATCCATCTTCCGTTGAGAAATTGACGGTGCGTTTTTAAGCCCGAATGGCATCACGAGCCATTCATATAATCCACTTGGGCTAATAAATGCTGTCCATGGGACTGATTCTGGGCTCATAGCAACTTGATGAAACCCGCTCTTTAGGTCAAATTTGGAAAATACCTTACTATTCCCTATCCTTTTGAGAATAGTGTTGATGCCAAGCAGGCTATACTGGTCTTTATAGGTGTTATCATTCAAGGTTCTGTAGTTAAAGACTAACCTCTCCTTGCCTTTAGTCTCCTTCTTTGTTACCGGGTCGATTTCCGTGCCTCTTATTCTAAAACAGGACCCCTTGGAGACAAGCGAATCAAATCCTCAGATCGGGAACTAATAAACAAGGTAAAAGATTTGGTGCAAAACCTACCGGATTTAGAGTTACCCCCTCCCAATGCATATATAATACTTGAGACAGACGGATGTAAGGATGGATGGGGAGGTGTTTGCAAATGGAAGCTATTAAAGAAGGATAGGAGGCAATCGGAGAAAGTTTGTGCATATGCTAGTGGCAAATTCTCGGTGGTCAAATCCACCATTGATGCTGAAATTCACACGTGCATGGAGACCATGAGCGCCTTAAAAATCCACTATATGGACAAGAAGGAGATTATATTAAGAACGGATTGCCAAGCTATTACGCTGAACTTAGTTAATGAACGAACATGGACAGACAATAAAGCAAATATGTGCTTTATTGAAAATCTGCTTGGGGAAAACGAAAAGAAAATGTGGATACAGTGGAGAATGATGTACCCAGCAGAATATGATGAGATTACAAACATTGCTGATGATCCACAGAACGTCTTGTCCCAGGTAAGACGCATGATATTATTAGAAGATCCTACAACAGGCTCTACGGACGAGCAAAATAGAGCCTATGAGGATGGACAGCTTCATGGCAGATCTACTACAACCCCTGAACTTTCACATCAAGAATCTTGAAACCTGTCACAAGATGATCTGTAGTAGCGCCAACAGCAACTCGTACTGCCCCGTCCGTTTCATGAACATTTAGGCGTCAATAATACAAGCCTTTATGAGCTGGAAGATGCTACCAGTACAATAATAGAGAACTTTATGAGCTGGTTAGATAAGACTGAAGGACCAAGTACAGTACATAGTGTGTATAATGCGTGTAAAGCAAGATTCTCACTGTGAAAAGCTAGTAAGAGAGTGACCGATGGGGCCCACAGTGCACCCGCACTCATTACAAAGTTCAGGGCCCACAATGCACCGGGTAGTAAGCGTACCCGGTGTAGTTTTATGTAGGTCCCTCCATCGTGATCGCCATGCTCCTTCCAAGTCTTTAATGTATCCTTTTATGTACTTGGGAATCACTTCGGTAACTACTAATTTGGAAGTTAGTCTAGATAAAGCATCTGCCAAAACATTAAGCTTACCGTCGATGTGCTCAAAATGCACATTAATTCCGGTCCCTGAGATGTAGTCCACGAAGTTTAGCCATCGTACTCTTGACGGCTTATTTTGATTTGACTTGTTATGAAAGCTAATAATAGCTTGGCAATCCGTTCTTAATATAATCTCCTTCTTGTCCATATAGTGGATTTTTAAGGCGCTCATGGTCTCCATGCACGCGTGAATTTCAGCATCAATGGTGGATTTGACCACCGAGAATTTGCCACTAGCATATGCACAAACTTTCTCCGATTGCCTCCTATCATTCTTTAATAGCTTCCATTTGCAAACACCTCCCCATCCATCCATACATCCGTCTGTCTCAAGTATTATATTGATTGAGGACTAGCCTTGTCTTTGGCTAGCTTGAGCTGTTTAATTTCTACAGCTAATTCGTCTACTTGCTCCTTGATTTTACAAGTGAGTTGTACAAGTGTGTTTAATTGTTTTATAATATATTCAGAGGATTTGCCCTGAACTAAGGTTGGCTTTACGAATCCCTCAGCTGGATTGCTAAGAGCTTCGGTGGCCTGGAGTGCTTCTTTATAGACGGTACTTGTTGTTGTGAGGTTCCAATCACTCATAGGTCATTCATATGATAATCTTACTTACTCGTTGGCTAATTTATACCAAGATTACGAAAGTGTGGGAAATCTTCGCCTTAAAGCAGGGTACTGTTATCCCCTTTATCGCCTATCTTAGTGTAGTTTAACCTTGAGCACTTAAGAAATCGTATGAACGGATATAAGAAAATAGGAACAAAGATGACTGAAGCGAGTACCTTTAAATTTAGGCTCTGATACCAGAGGTAAATTGTGGATGCGCGTGGTGCTGCGGAAGTGGAATGGATCGAACACGGCTTATACGTTCACGGGTTATTAAAAACACTGGAACAGTATGAGACTTTTGACATATGGAATAGTAACACTCTGAAAGATTGGATTAAACTGAAAGCTTACACACTTAGGGATTACAAGGGAGAAGTAGAGCTCGTAGTTTTCGTGATGCTCTGCAACTCCATACTATCTCTTCTTATATAGGCAGAAGAGTGAGAAGCAGAAGTCTCTCGAAAAAGTCTTAGTAATGAGTGCGGGTGCACTGTGGGCCCCATCGGCCACTCTCTTACTAGCTTTTCACAGTGAGAATCTTGCTTTACACGCATTATACACACTATGTACTGTACATGGTCCTTCAGTCTTATCTAACTAGCTCATAAAGTTCTCTATTATTGTACTGGTAGCATCTTCCAGCTCATAAAGGCTTGTATTATTGGCGCCTAAATGTTCATGAAACGGACGGGGCAGTACGAGTTGCTGTTGGCGCTACTACAGATCATCTTGTGACAGGTTTCAAGATTCTTGATGTGAAAGTTCAGGGGCTGTAGTAGATCTGCCATGAAGCTGTCCATTACTGCTGACTGTTCAATTCGGGCCTTTTGCAAATAGGCCATTGCCAGTAATTGCCTAAGTTCAGATAGGGTCTTTTGGGTTTGGCCTGAGTGAATCGCATGTATTTTTGCGGCCCATTCATCCACTTCGTCCAGGGATTGGATTTCGCTGTACAGCATGTTACCCGTGAGCCTTTCTAGTTCCACCAGTCCGGTTGTGCGTTCGGTTCCACCTCCGAGGACCGCCCAATGTTGGGCTGTCATGATTGCCCTCTTTGTGGTCGCGTATGTTGCTCTGTTGGCGTCAGCCAATTGCTTTAGACTGTCAAGGATCATCTGCAAAATTTAACAAACTATTAACATATAAAAATTGCGAACTTTGTTTCAGGGGTTCTCGCCTCCCCTATAGTGTACTTCTTAATCGTCTTCATCTTCAGCGGGGAATTTCCCCTTTCTTAAGGTTTCAGCATCTCTTTGTGGTTGTTCTTTGATGTGACTCTGTTGTCGGAGTTCTTCTAAAAGTTCAAAATTAATATAAGCTTCTGGGACCTTTTCTTCATAAAATGATTTGGTCTTGAGGTAGAGTTCCGTCATGGCCTTCCTATACAGTGCTTCTTCTTCATTTACCATTTCGATGTAGTTAGTCTCCGGGCTTTTCCCTTTATATGAACACTCTGGTCGATCAACTTCTTTTGATTTTGAGGATTCTGGAATGTCGGGGTCTGTGGGTAATAATCTCATTTATGTTATGGCATCTCTTACCCTTGCTATCCTTAGCAAAATACCATCCTCAAATTCGTATTCGTCATGAAAAGTGTCGTCCGCCCAGTAGCCTTGATACTGCGGAGGCTCATATTCATATAGGTATGCTAAGCCATCTTCTATTAACGTGTCAATTGCAGAATTATTTTCTTCCACTATTTCTTGTATCTCGTCGTCCCAAGAATATAGTGCGTAGACTGATTCTTCTTCCTTCATCATTAGATTACTTATAGAGTCAACGGTTATGCTCAGGGTCTTGATTACTTCTGCAGGTGCATTCTTTATCTCTTCCAATGCTCCTTCCAAGTCTTTAATGTATCCTTTTATGTACTTGGGAATCTCTTCGGTAACTGCTAATTTGGAAGTTAGTCTAGATAAAGCATCTGCCAAAACATTAAGCTTACCGTCGATGTGCTCAAAATGCACATTAATTCCGGTCCCTGAGATGTAGTCCACGAAGTTTAGCCATCGTACTCTTGACGGCTTATTTTGATTTGACTTGTTATGAAAGCTAATAATAGCTTGGCAATCCGTTCTTAATATAATCTCCTTCTTGTCCATATAGTGGATTTTTAAGGCGCTCATGGTCTCCATGCACGCGTGAATTTCAGCATCAATGGTGGATTTGACCACCGAGAATTTGCCACTAGCATATGCACAAACTTTCTCCGATTGCCTCCTATCATTCTTTAATAGCTTCCATTTGCAAACACCTCCCCATCCATCCATACATCCGTCTGTCTCAAGTATTATATATGCATTGGGAGGGGGTAACTCTAAATCCGGTAGGTTTTGCACCAAATCTTTTACCTTGTTTATTAGTTCCCGATCTGAGGATTTGATTCGCTTGTCTCCATGGGATCCTGTTTTAGAATAAAGAGGCCCCAATAGTGTTCCCATGTTCGGGATGTAGCTTCTGGCATAATTGAGAATTCCTAGCCATTTTCTCAGTCCTGTTTTTATCTTCAGATCTTCCTCATTGAATGTCACAATCTTCTTTATTATGTGGGGTTGAAGTCTGATTTTATTTCTTCCAATAACAGCTCCTAGGAATTCTATCTTTTCTACTGCAATCTTCATTTTGGTGGGGGACAGTATTAATCCCCATTTTTCACAAATTTCCAACATTTTTCTGAGATGTAGGGCATGTTCTCCTTCATTCTCCGAGAATACTAGAATGTCATCTATATAGATAGCTATGAATTTTTCTGTGCCTTCAAAGCACTTATCCATCTTTCGTTGAAAAATTGACGGTGCGTTTTTAAGCCCGAATGGCATCACGAGTCATTCATATAATCCACTTGGGCTAATAAATGCTGTCCATGGGACTGATTCTGGGCTCATAGCAACTTGATGAAACCCGCTCTTAAGGTCAAATTTGGAAAATACCTTACTATTCCCTATCCTTTTGAGAATAGTGTTGATGCCAGGTAGGCTATACTGGTCTTTATAGGTGTTATCATTCAAGGTTCTGTAGTTAAAGACTAACCTCTCCTTGCCTTTAGTCTCCTTCTTTGTTACCGGGTCGATTTCCGTGCCAGAGTGGACTATCATGGCCATAGTCCTATGCCTGCTCGTGCTTGGTCTTATAGCTCCAAGCTGTAATAAACTCTTGATGTGGTTATCAAACTGGTCTTTCATCATCGGTGTTACATGCTTTAGGGGCTTATCCTGAATTGTTAGATCAGGGTTTATAATGTCAATCTTGCATGTTATCTGATTCTTGCTCCAGTGAGCAATGGGATTATCACCGATAAATCCTTGCTCCTTTAATCTTTGCAGCAGTGATTTGAATTTCTGTTTAAATACCTCTGATTCTTTGACATTGTAGGCTGATGCACTTGATATTTCAATGTATTCTTCTTCAGTAAGAAATTCATCAGTTGTTGCCACTGCAGATACTTCTGTGTCATTTCTAGTTAGAATTGTCGTTACCTTCTTGTAAAAGGTAATGGATTGATCCTCAATTCTTACCCATCCTTTCATTGATCTGATGAAATTACATCCGATCAGCATCTGAATCCCATCTTTCTTTCCCATGGGGAAGGAGTAAGTGAATGGTATTGGGAACTTGTTTTCTTCAATAGACATGCTTCCCCTTTAAGCCGCTTACTGGCTAACTGTTGCGAGTTAACCTCATTTATTAGTATGGGGTAAGCACTAGGTTCTAGTGCTTCTTCCGGAATTGAATCTTGGTCGATGCAACAGACTGTAGCACCTGTGTCCAATATTGCTTGCACTCGGAAAGTTTTGACCTGGGGAATTTCTATAATAATCACCATGTTGTAGAGTCTGTTGAGTACTCTCCTATTTCTGGGGTGATTTGTTTGATCTGTACTTAAGACCATCTCTTCTTGGGAGTCTTCTTGGAGCATATCTGTCATAGATAATTTATTTGCTTCTTCTACTTCTGTAAAGACTATGCCCTTACCTTTTCTATTCTGCTCCAAACTGAGGTTGTGGAATTCCTCCTCTAGGTCTTCCATTTCTGCCATGGTTTTCAGCTTCTCGATTTCACCTTTTAACTTCGTATTCTCTTCTTTGACGAAGTCATTCTCAGCTAGGAGGTACTTGGTGTAATCAAGTAGTTCTCTTATCAAAATATCCTTATCCTGGTATGCCGGAAAATTTGATCTGACTATATTGAGTTTTCTTCCAAGGCTGAAACGTGAACACATCGGACATACCGTTAAGAGACAGCTCCTGCAGTGAGCTCGCATCTTTGGATTTGTAAATTCTTTACAGCAGGTGCAACGTTCACATCCTGCTGTTATCTCTGGATTATTATCCTCCCACCTATGAACGCAGTTAGTCATAGCGTCAGGAAGGGTAACTGTAGTCCTCCAGCTAGTTGATGGATCAACATCTTTGTGTGTTATAACTAGGACCATTTCTTCTGTCGGGTCTTCGGGGTTTTCGTCTGTCAAAATAATAAAAGCCGTTTCATAAGGTAAGTCTTCAAGTGTGAGGGTTTGAGCATTGCCACTTTCTCCTTCTGAGAAAGAGCATATGGCATCACTGTCCGGCTCATTTAAATCAACTGATAATACGTCCCAATCTTCTGGGAGTTCTAAATTCTCAATTATTGCAGCTCTGGCAATATTCCCCTGTTTTCTTCTGCAATCTCTTGCATAGTGACCCTCTTCACCACATATGAAGCATTTACATTTCTTCATACGGTCTGAATGCTTCTTTTTGAATATGCGGACATGTGTATCATGTGGTTTTCCTTTATAGTTCTTTGCCTTCCGTAGGTTATACCTTTTTCCTTTGGTGTAGTATCCGGGGATAGGAATTTTACTGCAAATGGAGAGATCCTTTAGGCTTCGTTGAAGCGCTGCGCGCTTACATTGCTCTTCTAAGTACTGGTAGGCAAAATGAATTCTGGGTAGAACTCCGATCTGGTTCCCTGGATGTTTTCGTTTGAAAGCCTCCTCCAATTCTTTGCCAATTAGGGGGGGCATTTTGCGGAATATTTTCTCTGATAATTCCGTTGAAACATACATCCGTCCTGATTTGGATGCCAGTACTCTGTAGTCATTCAAATAATCCAATATATCTTTGACATTTGCACAGGTGAGTCTCTCCAGATCCTCATAGGCTCTATTTTGCTCGTCCGTAGAGCCTGTTGTAGGATCTTCTAATAATATCATGCGTCTTACCTGGGACAAGACGTTCTGTGGATCATCAGCAATGTTTGTAATCTCATCATATTCTGCTGGGTACATCATTCTCCACTGTATCCACATTTTCTTTTCGTTTTCCCCAAGCAGATTTTCAATAAAGCACATCTTTGCTTTATTGTCTGTCCATGTTCGTTCATTAACTAAGTTCAGCGTAATAGATTCCCAACGGGAAATCACATCGCTAAATTGTCCAATATTTTCTGGTAAGACTAAAATAGCTCCTGTATTAGACTGAGCTGAAGGTAATGTGTACCTTCCATCATAATTTTTTGCGTACCCGCCTCTTAGGCTATTGAATTTTGCATTTGCAAAGCTTGATTCTCCTTGAGAAAATGGTCTTGCAGTGTTCTGCCCTGGTGGGTACATAGCAGGTCACATTATTGGTTCTTTAGGGATCTGCGTAACTGATGAAGATTCGGCTGTTGCAAAGGCTGTTTCAGAAGAATTGTTTCTCACAGCGTCCTTTAGCTTCCTAAAAACTGGGTAGTCTAGTTCTGCTGTGTATGCCGTTTCTTCTGGAGTGATGATGAATTGACTGAATCTTGCTTCAAAATCGTCCTCATCATCGTCTTCATCAAAAATGGGGTGATTAACTTCCTCCTCATCGTCTTCATCAAAAATGGGGTGATTAACTTCCTCCTCCTCCCCATCAGATAAGATTAGGTTCCACCTAATCTTAGTAGACGATTCTGCATTGGAGTCTTCATAAGTATCCCATTTAGGGGGTTGATCGTTCTCAATGGTCATGAACTGGTAGAATGCGTTCATGTCTTCCTCTTCATAGTCGCTACTCCAGTCAGGCTCGGTGGTATAAGCCATAGCGACGAATTCACTGTCCAAGTCATCATCATTAGCAGTCGTTGATAGTTGTGTTGAATAGTCTGCGAATTGTACTGCGAGGGCGCCATCAGTTCTGGTTCTGATGCTTGAAGTATTTGGATTTCTTACAACTGCAATTGATGGCGGTCGAATGATCCATTGCTGGCCTTGGAGACTTTTTGTAGTTCGTATTTGGCCTGGGATGGCCCTGATGCCTCGGCTGGCAAGATGATCGGCCACATGCTGGACATTATATCTGAAATTGGTGTGGCTTGTATTCGATAGGCGTCCCAAGAGGGACCTAGATAGCAGGAGATTACTTTCTCCTCCTTGCCATCCACCATAACCATGAGTTTGTACTACTAATTGTATATGTTCACGAAAATCGTGAATACTAATAGTAATATCTGGGGCCGTATAGGCCAGCTGTGTACCTGAAGTTAAGTCAACTTCCATCGAGCTTATGACCGAACGGTCATCAGCCCATCTTGTATCTCGCAATAAAATGAGTGCATTTACTCTTGCACTTCTGCGATGAAGGGTATGCAGGCGTACCATTATCATTCCCAGATGTAAGTGCTGCAGTCCCTCCTGTACTAAGACTGCATAGCTTTGATCAGTTATAAACGGTAACTCAAGTTGAGATCCTTCCGTTACCAGTATTCTCTCGTCAGAATAGTGTTGATATACTCTGTGACTTCGTTCTACCCAACCAGCTTGGTAGAACGTTTCTGCTGGAATTTGTTGGGCCCTTTGATATTGAGATATTGTGAGTTCTGCATTAGGATCTATCTGGGATTCTAGACTCCTTCTGAATCCCGATCTTCTGTTGCTTGTAGGCATGCGTCTCTGAACTTCATGACGCAGTCGGTTTGTCAGCTTGTAGTTGCGAATCTGGTCGTCAATAGTCGGCTGCCTGTTGTCAGTATTGGAAATTGAAGGTCTCGGGGCCAGGACTTCGGTTCTGGTAGATGTTCTGGAAGTCATTGTCGTCTTGCTTTGGCTTTTTCTTCCTCAAAGATAAGTCTGGGGTCCTTAAAGACGTAAAGTTTCCCCGGTGGCTTAGGAGTCTTTTTCTCGGGGGTGTCTCCTATCTTCAGTTTCTGTAAATCTTTTGCAAGGGCGTCAATAGAATCTGATATTGATTGAGGACTAGCCTTGTCTTTGGCTAGCTTGAGCTGTTTAATTTCTACAGCTAATTCGTCTACTTGTACTGGTAGCATCTTCCAGCTCATAAAGGCTTGTATTATTGACGCCTAAATGTTCATGAAACGGACGGGGCAGTACGAGTTGCTGTTGGCGCTACTACAGATCATCTTGTGACAGGTTTCAAGATTCTTGATGTGAAAGTTCAGGGGTTGTAGTAGATCTGCCATGAAGCTGTCCATTACTGCTGACTGTTCAATTCGGGCCTTTTGCAAATAGGCCATTGCCAGTAATTGCCTAAGTTCAGATAGGGTCTTTTGGGTTTGGCCTGAGTGAATCACATGTATTTTTGCGGCCCATTCATCTACTTCGTCCAGGGATTGGATTTCGCTGTACAGCATGTTACCCGTGAGCCTTTCTAGTTCCACCAGTCCGGTTGTGCGTTCGGTTCCACCTCCGAGGACCGCCCAATGTTGGGCTGTCATGATTGCCCTCTTTGTGGTCGCGTATGTTGCTCTGTTGGCGTCAGCCAATTGCTTTAGACTGTCAAAGATCATCTGCAAAATTTAACAAACTATTAACATATAAAAATTGCGAACTTTGTTTCAGGGGTTCTCGCCTCCCCTATAGTGTACTTCTTAATCGTCTTCATCTTCAGCGGGGAATTTCCCCTTTCTTAAGGTTTCAGCATCTCTTTGTGGTTGTTCTTTGATGTGACTCTGTTGTCGGAGTTCTTCTAAAAGTTCAAAATTAATAAAGACTAATCTCTCCTTGCCTTTAGTCTCCTTCTTTGTTACCGGGTTGATTTACATGCATTGTCTTCGCCTCGGAGATATATAAAACAAGTAAACAACAAATTATAAGTACAATTATTTGTTTGGAGACGAAATTAGTAGACCTGCACGCAACATTTAATTATTTTACTTACGCATTGGGCATCTTTAATATATATATATATATAAGCTAAATGGCCCACAAAGTGACAAAACGCTTTTACCGACACATACATGTTAAAAGAACATATTCTACTTTAATGAATTAATAATTTGACACAAAAAAATTAAAAAAATCTTATTTGACTTAGTACATTTTTATAAAAGATATGAACAAAACTACTATTTAGTATATATTAATTTGTTCATATATTTTTAAAGATTTTGCTGATGACTTAAAATTTCAACATATTTAAAAATTTCTTTGTATGGGAGGACAATTGGCTCCTGATTTTAGTCATAACAAACCAATAATGCAAGTATTTTTCTTAATTATATATAATCTTTGCCGATATCAAACTATTAGAAGAATATATTTCCAAATTACAAGCACCGAGTGCCAAATTTTCGCCCTATTTATACATGAATTAGTTCTCGTCATCATCCCCATCACTAATCTAAAATTAAACCCAATAGGTGTTCAGGGTCATTAAAATTTAAGCCCCAAAACAGCCTGCCAAGTGAGGAAAGTGGTGATGGCTCTGCTGCCCATGCTGATGGTGGTGGTTGCGGTGGTGGAGCAGACCGCCGACGGCGCCGGAGCCTCGCTCACGGTCGATGACGTCCTGGACGTGGCGAAAGTGCTGGACGCCGCAGGGAATCGCGATGGCCCCCCGCTGGCTGAACCCGTACTCCTCCGCCGCCTCCTCCAAGAGCTCGGCGAAGAGCGGGTGGCTGAGGTACGCCACCGGCACCACGAACCGCCGCTGCTCCTCCCCTTCCTGCCCCACCCTGACCGCCATGCACCCCTTTGGCGGCGGCGTCGCGGCGTCAGCCTCCTTCTCCTTCCTCTCGTGGTGTTGCCGGAGATGCGGCATCTTCTCCTTTCAAGTTTCAACAAGAGGGAGCTTAATTAATTTTGAAGGTCGATCTGCAACTTTAAAAAGGAGAGGAAGGGCGCAGGGATTTATATAGACTGAAGAAATTCTAGCATGCTTGGAAGAAATCTAGAGAGGTGTTGAGTGCCTTCACAAGGTCCACCTTCGCCATGGGATCTAAGAACTGGAGATGCCACCGATTTCAGATGTTGCCGCGCGTCCCCTCCCCCGCGCCGAATTCAACGCTGTTTTCTTCTCCGCGTTTCCTCCTTCAACGTGACATGGTTAACCTACTTATTTAGTCTACCCGAGAGATTATTGGAGACAAAGTGGGTCCCAAGCGTGCATCAGAAATTAGTTCCGCGCCCCACGTGTGCGGTGGGAAAGCGCGTAGAAGTCCATCAAGTTTGGTTTAGTAAGGCAGAAGAATAGCTTATCCTAATCTCCATCATGTGACGCGACGAATGGAATTAGTATAATTTATTCCCATAGACTAAATTTATTAACAATTTGAACGAGATATTTTGGTCCTCAAATCATAGAGAAATCGAGAAAGTCAACTCATTGACCAATTCTTCTTTGCCTCTAGTTAATGATAAGCTTAATTACCGACACGCATTAACAAATGACCGCAAATGACGAGTTTATCTACGTGCACGCACGTGTACTATGTGATTGAAAGAAAGAATTCACAAGGTAAGCGAGTCCACCGTCCACGACGAAAGTTATCCACGTCATCGATGACGAGAGCCGCATGATTGGCGCACGTGGCACGCGACCAAGGATGTAGGGTCGCATCGGTGTGCAACACGTGCACAACTCAATATGCGACAAATAACATCCATTCCATGCTGCATGCGAATGGATTAATTTTAAACATGTCACATGATGAATCGTAACTCAAATCAAACACGTCTAAGAAATTACCAGCTCCGTTTGAGACAAGACAACAGTTCCTTGTCAAAAGAAATGTTCGATTATCTGTTTTTGACCTGCTGAGGGCGAGGTCATTTTTAGGCAACAGAATCATATTCCAATCTGGCAATCTCCAGGCCAGGCTATCATAAACTCACATTTGATCCCTGTTCTTTACAGAATAACAAGAAGCAGGGGGGAAAGCCAAAATTCCTATACCTATTTGACATGATCACAACATGATTAATCATGATATCTATAGTATGAATATGATCACAACAACATGATTATTGACATGATCACAACAACATGATCTAAGGTTGTTGTCTCACATGAGAGTTCCGAATTGTCACGCCATGCAAAATTTTGGTGTAGCCAAGAAAGTTCAGTTTGCCATCGCTTAATCTGGTCCAGTCGCGAACCATATGATAGGCCATCGGGGTAAGGTTCATCTCCTGCACCCAAAGTGGTGCTGTCGGTCAATCTTCTATGTATCATTCTAATTTTATTCATCGGGTGTATCTCAAAAGGAAACTCAACCATACATACCTGTGCTAATTCCTCAGTAGAGATCACCCGGTTGCCCTTCTCCTCAAAGTATTGGAAAGCTTGGTTGGACATCTGCTCCCAGTTTTCCAAAGCCTCCAACTGGTAAGGGCTGATGGCTGCAGCGCAGAACTCTTCAAAGTCCATCGCTCGGTGCGACAGAGGCTCCAACTGTACATGTATAAGAAACTGAACTTAAACAAGTGTTTTTTCTATGCACAAAACTTTTGCAGATTAATATGCATGCACATAAAAGCTGCACAAGAATTTAACAACTCATACTGCAAGCAGGATGTCAAGAACTTTGGAGTTGTTCATAGCATCAGTTGCATTTCGCAGAAGTGCCTGCAGAATTAAACACATCAGCTTTTGTTATCCGACCAAAAAAAAAACGGCTATTTATACCACCATCAGCCAGAGTACTTAAAAATAACAATACAACTGACCGTCCTAAAATTTGCAAATGATATAAAACCATCCCTATCTGGCTCCAATAAATTAAACTGTGACCTAATATATACGAGCTCCTTCTCTGTCAGAGTTTTGGATAGAGCCTGTAAAGGAGGAAAGCACAAAATGATATATTTACCTAGAAGCTGTGTCAAGTCCATTGCAATAGGAAATAAACTCATGCAAAACAATTCAAAAGAAGTTATATATATCCGTTATAACTCTATTAATTAACTTTGATTCACTACAACACAACCAGCCTATAGAGACATCCAATTAGAAACAAATTATAATTTTATCTCTAAATCTTCACATTTAGAAACTAATAGGCGCATAATTTGTTCCAAATTAATCTGTAAAGATCTATAGAAACAACAACAATAGAGTCACTTAATTGATTTGACTCTAACCTATAGAACAACAGCAATATAGTCACTTAATTGATCTGACTCTAAAGTTGTTTCTATAAATTTTTAAAGACTAATTTGGAACAAATTTTGTGTATATTAGTTTCTAAATGTGAAGATATAGAAACAAAAATTTAATGTCTTTAATTTTGCGTCTCTATAGGTTGATTTTGTTGCAGTGATTCCTTACTTTACGACTCTACAAGCATGAATGAGTTTATATAAAGTTAATGCGTGTTCTTTAGTTAAGTTGAATTTGAATAGGGAAAGGAGGAACCTTCAGTGCTGCTCGTTTGAAAGGACTCGCATGAAGGTAGGACTTCACTAACTTGAAGATGAATATATCTAGCGGAAGTTGTCGACGTCCGTCACGCAACCAAGGGTGAGCTGTCATCACCAAAGAAAGTCACTTAGTTTTGAGAAATACACCAAACTTTGAACATCTCACTACAGGAATCAGTTTAGCTAAATTAAGTATCATATAGCTTTGCTTACTGAAGTGCAGAATGTACTAAAATCTACATACTCAGAGCTTGTGCAGCAGTCATTCTTTTTCTGTAATCCTTGTCCAGAAGCCTTCGTATAAAATCTTTGGCTTCCAGAGATACAGAAGCCCAAGGTGAATCGTCAAAACTGGGAGCAGCCGTTAGCACCGAGCGGAAGATTCCTGACTCTGTTTGTCCCCAAAAGGGCCTGCTACCGCACAACAAGATATATGTGATAACACCTACGCTCCATATGTCAGCTTCCGTGCTGTATGACCTGTGAAGGACTTCGGGAGCGACATAGTATGCACTGCCAACAATGTCGTTCAGCTTCTCATCTACGAAGAAAGCAACCGTAACAAAAGATGTTATTTGTCGCAAACATGGAGACAACAATCCTCTATGAAAGACTCATGACAATTTGAAGGAAAAGAAATCATAATTGAGACATAAAGTATCTTTTGTTCTTTATAAGTAATTTTTTTGTCCTTGGATCATGGATGTGTGTACACCACACAATATGTGCATACTTAACACAAGAACTACTCATTGAACATATCAAGTTGATGAGAGTAATGAGATATAAAACACACTTGCATAGTTGGCACACTATATTTTCCATTGCCTAATCATATGGATGTAGGTAATTCCACTATCACTTAAGAAAGAAATCATACTTATAACACACCATAGAAGAATAAGAGTTTGCTAAAGACCTTAAAAACATGATCTACAGATCGATATTATACACAGCTTCTTAAGCTAAGATTATGAGCCAAAAAGTATTGCAGATAACAGGTCCAAGTGTAAAAATTTTAACAAGGACATGAAGTGGCCAGAAACTACCAGGTCTGATAAAGTCGGAGAGGCCAAAGTCAATGATCTTCAAAGGAGCAGTTTCATCTCTGGTTGTGAATAGAAAATTCTGCAAGTTCAGATGCAGTTTTAAATGGTTTTTGACTTGTGGATAAAAGTTTTGGATTCAATTAGTTTGACCAATAAGTACAAACAAGGAGACATTTGTTAAGAAAATAACCTCTGGCTTTAGATCACGGTGAACAACACCTTGAAGGTGACAGAAGGCAACTGCATTCAGTATTTGTAGAACAACTCCTTTAGCATCCTCCTCTGTGTAACTCCCACCTCTTCAAAAAAGGATGTGATAACACAATTAACTAAGAATTGAACATTTATGGTGTATCAAGATTATGAATTTGATTAGTTCAGATAAATAGTACACACCTGGATAACATTCTTTCTAATAATTCTCCACCTTCACACAATCTGATAAACAGGACAACAATGAATCTAAGAACTTATTTGATTAATCTGTTACAGAAGGAATGTTTATTCATATGAAAATAATATTCAAAAATTCAACATTGAGTCAGCTATATATACAATTTCTACTGAAGCATTTAGATGCCCCGCGTACACCACCCTGACTGACTCCTCTTCCTACTTCAAGGGCATGTTTGTTTCATCAGATAAAGGAGGATAGGATAATAGATGAGTTCTAATTCCTTATTTGTTTGGTGTATGGATTAGAAGAAGATACGATTAGAGGAAGATAAAATTGGTAGTGTTCACCGGATAAAAAATCCAACTCTCTTATTTGTTATTCTATGCTATGATATCCTATGATATCCTATCCTATGAAAAAAGGACCACAAAGGAACGTTTACTTTTAAGAAAATTAAGGAGGGAGAAAGTGAAGCGGAGGAGGGAAAGGAGACTAAAGATTAATTTTTGTTTCCTTTGTTTATTTAGAAGGAAAAGAGGAAAGGAGAAAAAAAAATTATTTTTCTTTCCTCCCAAAACTTCCGCCCAAAAGTGCGTGAAAATGGAAGGAAAATCGAACGTGAGTCAGTTGTATATATAGCTCATTTTCTTTTCTTTCCTTTCCATATTTCCTCTCAAGTAAACAAATCATAATTATTTTCTTCTTTTTTGCGATATGTACCATCTGCATGGAAACCATGTAGTATAGTTAACATTTGCCAATAGGCTAAAAGAAAGTATCAACGAACAACGAACAACGAAGTAGTGCATTTTCATTTCTTTCCTCCTTTTGTACGTTCTCTTCTCTATTTTCCACTTTTCTCATTTTCTACCACGTAAACCACCTATATGACAAAAGTGAAAAACAATTTTATATTCTTCTATTCACATTTTCTTCTAATCCATGCACTAAACAAACAATAGATAATGGATATTAATCCATCTCTTATCCTATCCTCCCTTATTTTATGAAGCAAACATGCTCTAAGTAAACGAGTCATAATTATTTTCCACTTTTATCATTTTCCGCCACGTAAACCACCTATATGGAAACCATGTATTATAGTTAACCTTTTCTAGTTCGCTAAAAGAAAGCATCAAAGAACAACGAAGTAGCGCATTTTCCTTTCTTTCCTTCTTTCCTCTCTTAAACAACTCATAATTATTTCCCTCTTCTCTCCTTATCCACAACCTAAACCACCCACATGGAAACCATGTGGTATATAGCTAACATTTCCCAACGATGTAGCACGCCGCATTTTGCTTTCTTTCCTTGCTTCCTCTTAAGTAAACAAGTCATAAACATTTTCCTCTTTTCTCCTTTTCCGAAACATATAAACCATCCCATACGAAACCTTATAGTATAGTTAATGTTTGCCAATTAGCTAAAACAAAGTATCAAAGAACTAGCTAGGAAGCAATTCAACAAGAAAAAAGAACAAAATGAACGTACTCCATGACGATGTAGACGTTAAGGGCATCCTCGCACACATCGTAAAATCTGACCAGATTTTCATGATGAGATAAACCTTTCAAGATCTTAACTTCACGACGAACATCGTCAATTGAAACCGCAGTTGTCATCTGAACAAACAATTCTCAATTAGCAAAACACATATATAGGTGTTGCAACTAATTGCTAAAGTCACAAGTAAACAGTTACTAAAGTTTCAATCTTGAATCATCAAAAAAACAATCAAATGTGTAAATTGTCTACAAGAATTAAACTAGAGGGCACATTTACTACAAGATATTTGAAGAGAATTCTAATGGCATAATCAAAACAACCTATGTGCTATATATACAATCAAAAGTAGACTCAATTTAGTTAGATGATACAAGAACATCAAGTGTCATTCCATTATAACTTCAATCTGATAATGTTAATAAGATGAAGGAATTGGATCAAACTTATCATAAACTCATACCAATTAGTATTCAGAATCTATTTCTAATCCAAATATATTCGATCAACTGGAAGTCCATTGCAATTGCTAAAGTTGCATCAGTGTGTATACTCTACTTTGTAAGATGACCACAAGATGAACCCTAATTATTAGTCAATCGCTCAGGTGCAAAAGAAAATCGACACTAAACGAATTGAAACACTCAAAGAAATGATGGGGAAATGCGGCACCTTAGCTTTGTGGATGACCTTGACGGCCACCATGCTGCCCCTCGTCCTCTTTATCCTCGCCGAGCACACTTGCCCAAAATGCCCCCTCCCGACCTCCTTGTCGAGCTCGTACTTGGCCGCGAAGCTCCGGTCGTATCCGAAGTTCTTATCCAGCGGCTGCTTCGCCTCCGGCGCCCCGCCTCCGGAGACTTCATCCTGAGCGACGCCACTGCCGCAGACAGGCGCGGCCGGTCGGCGCAGGCGCCTGGCGATGGCGGACTTGATGTGCTTCGCCGGCGACGGCGGGCTGAAGAGGAGGCGTGAGAGCCTCCGAGGCGTGGACGTCCTCGCGGGCGAGGGGGTGACTTCGGGCGGGGCGGGGCTGCCGGGGAGGGTGTCCGGGCAGCGAGCGCTGGGCCAGATGTTATCGGAGGAGGAGAGAGCGGAGTGAGCGCCCGCAGCGGCAGTGGCGGCGACGTCGCTGTCGTCATGCTCATTCTCCGCGGCGCTGCTTTTGAAGTAGCACTGACCCATCTCCTCTCTCTCTTTCTCTCCACTGTATTTTCTCCCCTCCAACGTCGTCGTCGTTCTTCTTCTTCTTCTTCTTCTCTTCTCTTATATATTATTATTGTGCATGCAAAGATAAGAAAGGAGTAAAAATGGAATTATTTTTGGAAGGAGAGAAAGTGCAGGAGGGCAAAGGCAAGAAAAATGTGAGATTTCCCTGAATTCAATTTAAATTTCAATTCTTTCCTTCCACACATTTTCTTTTTTCAAAAACTAAAAATTATAAATTATCTTCTTTAAAAATATTAAAATTACGATTTGGAAGAGTGGAATAGTTAGTAATTAATATTTTTCCTGGCATTTCATTATAATTTATTTAATTCTTAATTATATATTAGCTTTTAATGCCAATGCAATATGGGAAATTCCGGATTGAGCAACGGAAATTTCCTTAAATAGGCAATCACTCTCTTCGTGACTTTTGACTCGTACGATGATGCCCCACGTTTTGTGTCGTATATAGATTTCTTATATATATTAGAGAAAAGTTGTGATAAAAATATAATAATATTCTCATTTTGGTATCATTTAAGAACCACTAAAATTAACATTTCAAAATAAAATTCAGAAAAACATTGTTAGATAAAGAAATTAAAGTAATTAATTGAAAAGCTTACTTTCGATTTCCTCAATCTTGAGTCTAAAATTATAAAATTTACTAAATCTATGACAATTAATAAAAGTAACAATTTTTTTATAGAAAGGTATACTAATTAAATTCCTTTGATATTACTTTTTAGGGAAAATCCTGGATAATTATTAAATATAGATTAGAATATTTGTATTTTTAGTTTTCTAATTTTGCACTCTTGGTACGAAGTGTATTTGGTTACTTCCGAGTCGAAATGTTAATTATAAATAGCATTTACATGCAATTTTATCATTTGGTTGCATGTGAAATGAGCTTATAAAAGAAGTCAGAATAAGTAGGGATCTTGAAGTATTTCATTTGAAATTTGCAGATGACTTTATGGTATTCACAAACGGGAGGGAAATGATCTTTTAAACCTGACACTACTAGAAAAATGGGCATCAGCAACGGCCGCGCCGTTGCAATAGCGCCGTGACAGAAAGTCGCGTTGCTGATAACTTAGCAACGGATCAGCGACGGCCGCTCGGGCCGTCGCTCAAAACATTATCAGCAACGGCCGCTCGGGCCGTCGCTAAAAATATTATCAGCAACGGTTTTGCCACAGACCCAGAGCCGTTGCTGATAACATTAATAGCAACGGCCGCTGAGTCCGTAGCAACACCGTTAGTAAAACTCCGTCGCTAAGCCGTTGCTGATGACGTTTACCTGCAAACAGAAAATTTGAAAATTTCAAATTTCCATTGATACATTGATACATTTATCTGATACATAACTCACACACCCATACCCTCATACACACATTCATTCACACATCACAAACACCTCATACACATTCATTCACACATCACAAACACGCCAAGATATACATCAAAACAATTATATTTATATTGATAATTATCCACGATAGTATAAAAATAATTCAAATGCAAAATTGAAGTATCAATATCCAAACAAAATAAGTTAAACAAGCTCAATATCCAAACAAAAAATCTCACGATCACGATGGAGGATGGTCTGGATTATATGGCGAGGTCTGGAGCGCTTGAGTGTACACCGGCGTGGACTGACTCGAGGACGAGGGATTAGATGATGCCGAAGAGATGTCTGCTTCGGGATGACCTGACAAGTTGCGTAGCATAGCTTCTATATTCGCCATCGTCTGACTCTGGCGCTCCATCATCTCAGTCTGACGCGCGACCGTCTCCTCTAGTGTCCTTATCTTATTACTATGATCATAACTGGATCTGGAGGTGGACGGCCGCTCACCAGCGACCGGAGGGGTCGGTGCCCCAAGTGGCCCTAGTACGGCTCGCGCATGACCACTATCTGCGAAGCCATATACGCGGCCATGGTCCCAGCCACCTGCGGCCTCGACCCACGATGCTGCGTCAAAGTCCTCGGGGGTACCCCCGCGCTGCACCACCGTCTGGCTGTAGGTCTCCTACTCGAGTTTGATTTTTTGTTTAATATTTATCATAAAACTTAAATTATAAATATATAATGAATAATTTAAACAAATATATAATTACCATAATGTATGCAGCGCGGTTGTGGATGTACTCCCCCGTCCCATGTGCTCGACGGTGAGTCCGCTCAAACACCGCCATCGGGGAGGGTCGCTGGACACTCCCGTCATCCGACACCGTCGTCTACATTTACAAAACAAATATATTAATTAGTACACATAACAACAAATAAAATATATAATTAAAAGATATACTTACCATACGGTTTGCGTGCACTGCAAATGCAACAGAGCCGCCGATGTGACGCGCTGCTCCCCCCGACATGCGATTTCTAGCCGCATTCCGAGAAACCTCCTGCCATCGATCCGTCGACCATATCCCCACAAGCTGGTCCCATATATCCGGAGTAATCCAACCGGGGCCGTATCCCCGAGTCTCCGCGATGTTAGTGGTCCCAGCTCGGCCCATCGCTTGGGACCGAGCCTGCCCCAGCTGCCCGTTGTACCTTGCCCGAGAAATAGCCTCCCAGGCAGCGTAAATGAAGGGCCTCCGGTCCTCGGCCCATGTATAGCGAGCCTGCAAAATAATAATATCAGTACCAATATTAATATATCATCATGCATGTAAAAAATAATAATAATACGTGCCTCAAACTCGCGCCATAACATGTCGACGTGCTCGCTAGGCACGTGAGACCACGTAGGCCATGCCCCGTGCATGTATCGTCGAATAGTAGAAGAAATGCTCCTCGGCACTTCTTCTTGCTCGAACCTGCACAACAAAAATAAATTTTAATATTATATTATGATATAATGAATTTGTAATGATTCATAATTCATGATATATTACCGCTCATCAATCACGCTAATCAATCTACGTGACTCTGTAGCTGGTGGAGGCTGCCACCTGTTCGGCCCGCGTGGCCGCCTACGTCTGGATGTACTAGCCTCGGCAGTATCATCCTCATGAGGATCAGCAACAGGAGGATCAGCAGCATGAGTAAGTGCTGGAGTCTCACCGATCGGAGACTCCGAAACTCTCCTGCGTCGATAACCACGACCAGACATATCTGTCGAACAGACATATAATCAGATTATTGTATAAATAGTAGAGATATATTTAATAAAATATATACTTTACAATTATTCTTCATCATCTGAATAATAGTCTTCGAATTCTTCTTCTTCTTCCTCTTCTTCCTCTTCTTCATCTTCTTCATCTCCAGCTTCCTCAATTTCATGATCGTCATCATCAGCATATTCAACTTCTAATTGAATTGACGTTGTGTCTGCATCCTCGAGTATTGGAATAATACGATCCACAGCAGGAAGATCATCTTCTTGATAGAAACCAGGAGGATCATTTTCTCCTACTATCGGATCAATTTTTCCTCTACCTTTTGTCTTACAGACTACACGCCAATCTGCTCTATCTTTATTTCGAGCCGGATACTTCGCGTAATATACTTGTTCGGCTTGTGATGCCAATATAAAAGGCTCATTTGCTGCCAATTTCGATTTGTAATTAACCTCAACAAGTTTGTATTTTGGATGAACTTTTATGCCCTTTTCTGTTGTATCGAACCAATGACATCTAAATACGATCACTGATTTCAAGCCGAAGTAGTGCAACTCTATCACTTCTTCCACCAGTCCATAAAAATCCATATCACATTCAACATAGGTTGTCCCTTTCACGCAGACCCCAACATTCATCGTCTTCTTTGCAAATGAATATTCAACCGTGTGAAATTTATACCCGTTAACAAAATATCCGCTATAGCACGACACAAGTCGCGACGGTCCACTAACAAACTCAAATATTTTTTCATCTATTTCAGCTCTGTGATCTTTGCTGTAAGTCTGAATCCAAGTAGGGAAATCACGATTCCGTAATCTCTCCAATTCTTGATCGTTGTGAATAGAGTATTTTTGCACCATCTCAATGTCAAATATTTCAATGAATTGTTCAATCTCTGGACAATTGAGTAATACATACAAGTGTGCCAAATGATACTCTTCATCGCTTAAGTGTCGAGATGGACGAGAACCAAAAGCACGACCAGAGTGACAAAATATATTTAAACGCCCATCTGAATGTCGAACACCCCCGTCGTCGTTACGTGGAAGACGATCAAATCTTGTCTGTACTGTCGATTCAAAGTAAAATGAGCAGAATGTTGAAATTTCTTGGATGTTATACGATTCAGATATTGATCCTTCAACAACTGCGGTGTTCTTTACTTTTTTCTTCAGACGATTCATGTATCTTTCAAATAAGTACATCCAACGATATTGAACGGGGCCACCAACTCGTGCCTCGTATGCCAAGTGTATCGGTAGATGCTCCATCGAGTCAAAAAATGCAGGAGGGAAAAACTGCTCCAGCTTGCATATGATTTCAACAATATTATTTTCAAGTGTTGACATATCTTCGACTCGAAGGACATTTGCACAGATGCTTCTAAAATACATACTTAATTCAGTCAACGGACCCCAAATATTATCAAGTAGAAGATCTCGAAATGCGATCGGAAGTAATCTCTGCATGAATACATGACAATCATGGCTCTTCATCCCTGATATTTTGCAATCATCGACGTTCACACATCGAGATAAGTTTGAAGCATATCCATCGGGTAATCTGAGTTCTTTTACCCATTGACAAACATCTTTGATCTGTTATTTATTTAAGACATATAGGGCCTTCGGTTTCAGATATCGTCCGTTGACCTCTTGTAACTCCAACTCTGGTCTTTTACAAAGTATTTTCAGATCATGTCGGGCTTTGACATTATCTTTAGTTTTTCCAGAAATATCCATCACAGTGTTGAAAATATTATCAAACACATTTTTTTCAATGTGCATGACATCTAAATTATGTCGAATCAATAATGAACTCCAATAGGGCAATTCCCAAAAGATACTTTTTTTCACCCAGTTGTGTGTTTGGCCAAAACCTGACACTCTTTCATTGCGACCAAATACTATATCTGGAAGTGCTGAAACACGTGCTAACATTTGTTCACCAGACAACATCGGTGGTGGCCCATCTCTTTCGACTCTGCCCTTAGTAAATTTATTACGATTCCTTCGATACTGGTGATGAACCGGTAGGAATCGACGATGACAATCAAAGAATGAGATTTTTCGTCCGTTCTGAAGACTGATTGATTTAGAGTGTTCCATACAATACGGGCAAGAGAGTCGGCCGTGAGTGCTCCAACCCAACAACATGCCGTACGCGGGGAAATCATTGATTGTCCATAAGACTGCGGCCTTTAAATTAAAGTTTTGCTTCCGATGACAATCATAAGTGACAGCTCCCTCAGTCCACAATGTTTTCAATTCATCTATCAAGGGACTGAGAAATATGTCAATTTCTTTTCGCGGACCCTTAGGACCCAGAATAATCATCGAAAGATAAATAAATTCATCTTTCATGCACATTGACGGTGGCAAATTATAAACTGTCAGCAGCACTAGCCAAACTGAATAAGGAGTTGCAGAATGTCCAAACGGATTAAAACCATCTGTGCACAATCCCAATCTGATATTTCTAGTATCCATAGCAAATGAAGGATAACATGTATCCAAATATTTCTATGCTTCACTGTCAGATGGATGAGTCATTACTGTATCATCACGACTTCTTGCATGCCAACTCATGTAGGGGGCTGTCTTTTCCGACATGAATAATCTTTGAAGCCTCGGTGTTAGTGGAAAATACCGAAGCACCTTAAACGGGATATTTTTCTGTCGGACCGATTTCTTCTCCTTGTAACGAGCGTGTTGACATACAGGGCATTTATCCAACTGCACATTTCTTTATAATATAAAATGCAGTTATTTTGGCACGCGTGTATTTTTTCGTACCCAAGCCCCAATTTTCTCATTAGTTTTTTAGTCTTATAAAAAGTAGGCTCAAACTTGTTATCAGTAGGCAGCATTCCATTAATCAATCCAGCAATCCGATCATACGCAACTCCGCTGATATTACAATCGGCCTTGATGTTTAAGAGTTGTGTCATTGCTGAAAACCTAGTGTATTTAGGACAATTCTCATACAAAGGTTCATCGGTAGCTTTCAACATCTCGTAAAATTCTGCAGCTTCTTTATTCGGTAATTCAATCTCTACCGCAGCTCCTACTTCTGTGATATCAACCACTGTAGTATCTGGTGGGACTGATGTCTGAAGAACTGGCCGATCAACATTATCATTCAGGCGGAATTGACCCCCAAGACTATCAAGTATCATAGTTCTATAGGGATTACATTGACCGGATGAAGAAGCACCAGCAGAGGAAGATTCACCATATGTCTGAAAGACAGGATTGCTCGACGTCCCGACTTCGCGTGACTCCCCGTGACAAGTCCATAGAAAATATCTTGGTGCAAATCCTTTGCTATATAGATGCAGAGTGACAGTCTTCCGATCCAAAAATCGTCCATTTGAACAAATGCGGCACGGACATCGGATTTGATCACCCATGCTAACGAAATTCCGATTCGAATAGGCGAAATTTAGGAAGTACGTTACGCCTAATCGAAACTCATTCGTTAAAGCTCCACGATCAAGACGTCGGTACATCCAACTTCGATCAGCCGACATGATTCTGTCAATCAATGACAATTTCTTTGGTTAATGTCTTTAGGTGAGATTGTCCTATTCCATTCGGGATTTATGTTATTCGTACTGCACTTACGTTTTTATTTTAACTGTTAACTAATTATTCTAAATTTCGACAGCATCTCCCTACAGATCTCCGAATACGCATATCATCTGGGCGCGTATCGGAGAACAAGAGAGATATTGCCGAATTTTAGAATAATTAGTTAACAGTTAAAATAAAAACGTAAGTGCAGTACAAATAACTATATTCCCAAATTGTCCAATCTGGGACAATTCAAGAATTGTACGTCGTATAAAAGATCATCTACTTCTTTTACACGAACATATAATTCCCGAACGGATCTAAGGTTTTGCTAAATCATATCCGATTCGTCGATGCGTACGTGAAACATATCAACTCGTCGGATGGATGATTATTTTCTAAATGTTTCGAGACAGTTCGAGTCCATATTGGACGATTTCGGCGCGCGTCCGAAGTGGACGATTCCGGCGCGAGTCCGAAGTGGACGATTCCGGCGCGAGTCCGAATTGGACGATTCCGGCGCGCGTCCGAAGTGGACGATTCCGGCGCGAGTCCGAATTGCAAAATTCTGGTGCGCGTCCGAAGTGGACGATTCCGGCGCGAGTCCAAATTGGATGATTCCGGCGCGCGTCCGAAGTGGACGATTCCGGCGCGCGTCCGAAGGGACAAACCGGCGCGCGTCCGAAGTGGACGATTCCGGCGCGCGTCCGAAATTAATCTAAACCCTAATAATTAATCTAACAAATTAAACAATTAATCTAAACAATTTATTAACAATTATAAAACAATTAATTAACAATTATAAAACAATATAAAAAATATATATAATTATAAATTCCGACGCCGGAGTCCACCCTCCGGCGCCGGCGTACAGTGGCCAGACACACTGTCTGGCCACTATAGAAGGTCTGGCGGCGGCCATAGGCCGACCGCCGCCGGCCGAAACCCTAGAAATAGGGTTTCGGTCGGATTGATTCCCACCGGCCGAAACCTAGTGAAGAACCGACCGGCCGATCAACATACTTGAACAAGACGGCAGCAGCAGCGGCAAGAGGCGTCGGCGTCGGCAACAGCGGCAAGAGGCGTCGGCGTCGGCAGCAGCGGCAACAGCGGCAGCGGCGGCGAGAGGCGAGAGCAGCGGCGGCAGCAGCAGCGGGAGGAAGAAGGGTCGGGCGCGCGACTGGTGCCCTATATAAACTTATCAGCAACGGCTCGCTCGCCCGTTAGAAAGCCGTTGCTGATAAGTTATCATCAGCAACGGCTCACTTATCCGTTAGCAAGCCGTTGCTGACAATTAAAAAAGCAGCAACGGCTCGCCTTTCCGTCAAAAAGCCGTTGCTGATAATTAAAATAATCAGCAACGGCTCAGTTTTCCGTTAGAACGCCATTGCAGATACAGATATCTGCAATGGCTCGGGCGGCCGTAAGAATGCCGTTGCAAATAGCAACGGCTTGAGCGGCCGTTGCTGATAGCCGTTGCTGAAGATCAAGTTTCTAGTAGTGTGAAGCTTCTTCTATCTAGTTTTGAATTGATGACAGATTTGAGAGCAAACTTATCTAAGACAGAAGCGGTTCATGTGGGCGAAAACGAGGAAAAGAGTGTAGGTGTTGCGACCATCTTGGGATGTAAAGTTGGTGTCTTCCCGATTATGTATCTTGGTCTTCCTCTGAGAGGTGGACATCCACTCAGAGCGGATTGGAACCAAATCATCGAAAGGGTGGATAGGAGGTTAAGTTCTTAGATGTGTAGGTTCCTATCGAGAGGTGGGCGACTAGTGCTAATCAATAGTGTGTCGACCTCTATTTCGGGATACTGTATGTCCATCTTTAAAGCGCCAAAATGGATTATTCAGACAATCGATAAAAGACGTAGGCACTTCTTCTGGAAAGAAGGAACTGACAGTAGGGGTGGGGCCTTGATTAATTGGGATGATGTGACTAGTCCTACGAATCATGGGGGTTTGGGTATTTTAAACCTAGAATTTCACAATCTCGTGCGTCTAGGCCGTTGGTGGTGGGAGTTAGAAAATGACAGAAATCTCATATGGGTGGACATTGTGAAAGCCAACTACTTTAGCAGAAGGAGATGGTTTGATGAGTGCAGTACGGGTAGACGGTCACACACTTGGAAAGGCATACTTAAGGCAAGAGAATTGTTCGATCTTGGAACATGAAAGAGAATTGGTAATGGTAAGTATATGAGCTTTTGGAAGGAACGATGATGTAGGAACTCAAAACTTGCTCTTAAATATCTAGATCTATATAGGGCCCAAAGATTTAAAAATGCGACTCTCGAACAGTGTTTCAATCATTCTTCGGGGTCCTGGAACTTCTATTGGACCGCACAAGTTGATATCTCTTCCGTAAATAGACTGCTTGATTTTATTGGGGATCCTATTTTCTCATATGAATCGGACTCTATCGATAGGCGATGGAAAGCAAATGGTGTCTTTTCTACTTCTTATATATATATACTATCGCTTTATGAACTCTGGGGTGATTTGGGATGCTGCAAGAAACATTTGGAAGTGCAACATCCTGCTAAAGTTCAAATTCACTCTTGGATTGTCCTAAAGAAAAGACTACCTGCAAAAAAAAAATTATACACCATGGATCTCAACTCACAGACGACTTGTGTGTCCTCTGCAAAAGAACGGTGAAGGACATCGAACACCTTTTGCTTCACTGCTCTTTCACCTCCGACGGTTGAAAATCTTTGTTGGATAAAGCGGGGATGTGTTGGATGGAGTTCCCATTGGGGATTGATCAGAGCTTTAGAGAAGGTGATACCAAAGTTAAGAGCCTAGCAATAATTTGGAGCAAAAATATTTGATTCTCAAGAAACATAATCATTTTTAAGGATAAAAAAATTGAGTTAAATGATCTGGTCTCTTCTTCTCTTGCAATCTGAGGAAGGCAAAGAGATTGTAGCAGGTTAAGGTCCTTAAATTGACTGTTTGGTTTGTACCCATGTGTCTTTGCTTTTTGTTGGATTTTAGCTTTTTGTTTTTATCTTTTATCAGGGTCATGTTTTTGTTTTCTTGCCAACCACTAGATGGTTTAGTTAAATTAGATTATTTACTTTCTTTGTTAGGGTCTCGACGCTATAGCATGATCTCTGATCATGCTTGTAAGTGATTAGCTGTATACTTGTAATACTTTTCTTTTATCTATTGAGGCGTGTGGCTCTTTTGAGTCTCACTTTAATAATAATAAAAAAAATTGGTTGCACGTAAATATATTTGTATGATCTCGAAATTATAAATATTTTATTGATCGCAAGAAAAGTAAGTGACAAGTCGACAAGAGATTATGCTATGTTTATGGAATTTACTTTTCACGTGCGGGGTTTTAAGTTGCAGTTATGTAACATTTGAACTTAATTGTAAATAAAAATGCGAGAAATAAAATAATTAAAAATAATCAGATATAGGGTTTAATCGGATTGTTGTAATTAAATGTAGCAAGATTATTTGCGAGTAATTGAATGCCGCCCTTAATACATGTGAGCATATGAATCATGTTTTGAGCATTTAAAGAATTTAGTTAGCAGACTTGCATGAAGACGGTATTGGTAGTGGGACAAGATTGGACAAAATTCTGCTTAAATTTGTTGATCAAGCTCTAGGTCTTCTAATTTGATTAATCCATTTGTTATTTGTACTCTTTCGTAACATAATATCAAAAATAGACTTTTGGTGTAGAAAAAATAAAATATATGATGCTATAGTACAATAAGTTAAAAAAATACTAACGTCAATTGTATTTAAAATACCGACGTCAATAGGCGTTTAAATGCACAAATCGGTAGAGGTGAGCGGTTCGGGTACCCTGTGTTTTTCATGATACTTGGATCCTATCGTATATAGGACCAGTTCCTAAGTTTTAAAACTAGATCTATCTTGTTGGAACCTAGAATCAGATCCTATCCGGAACCACAAGTTTCGATTTCGGGTACCCCAAGTTCCAATAGGTTCCAGAATAGGCTTCAATAGGTTCAAGATCCAAAATAGGTCCCAACAGGGTACAGGTTCCAGGTACCTATTTCGATTCCGGGTACTCGATGTTTTGGACCCAGAACCATAATTCGAGTCCTTAATTTTAACCGATTCCTTAATTTTTGTCCCGGATCCTACTCGAAAATAATTCGAGTTTACCCGGAACCTACCTGATCGGATAGGTTCCAACCAATTTCGAGTCTACCCAGTACCCATACACACCCCTACAAATCGGCATTAGAAGAGATGCTTGTATCTTCGTCGCAAGGGGAGAGGGAATAAATTTATATACTAACGCCAAAATGGGTGCCGATATGTAAATTTGTCGGCACCATATATATATATATATATATATATTGATGGGTTGATGGGGGCATGCGAATGCCGAGCAAAGACACAAATACCGGCAGGTAGCGGCAGCACCAACGACTCGCGCTCATTGCCTCTCCTCTACTCCTCACTCCACCGCCCTCCACCTCATCTTCCACTACTAGAAATATGTTCGTCAGTAACGGCTATTAGCAACGGCCGCTCAAGTCATTGCTATTTGCAACAGTATTCGTACAAACGCTCAAGGCGTTGTAGATGTGCTGTATCTGCAACGGTTTTGTTACGGCCGCTCGAGCCATTGCAGATATATAATCACATCAGCAACGGCTTAGTTACGGCTACAGGATCCGTCACTCTTGAGCCGATCGCGTGCTCGCGGCGCAAAAATAAAATACTTATCAACAACTGTGTGCTAACGGACGAGTGAGCCGTTACTGATGATTACTTATCAGCAATGACTTTCTAACAGCTGGGTGAGCCGTTGCTGATAAGTTTATATAGGTCGAGCGATCGTGCTCATCCCCTTTCTTCTTCTTCCTCTTCCTGTTGTTGTCGCCGCCGATCTCCATCGTTGTCGCCCGCCGTCCTCGACCGCCGAAGTCCCTCGCCGCCACCACCCGCCGTCGTCGCTTGCTCGGACTCCGGCGTCGAAAATGCAAGAATGATGATTTTTTAATTTTTTAATTTTTAATTAATTATTTAGATTAATTATTTAATTTGTTAGATTGATTTTTAGGATTTAGATTAATTGTTATTATTTAGATTAATTTAGTTAGATTAATATTATATTTTAAATTAATAATGGTAGGTTAATTATTTAAATTAGTTAAAATATTGTAGATTAATATTAATTAATTAGTTAAAATGTTAATTAGTCTGGAGTAGTCCTCAGTGGACTCGCGCGAGAATCGTCTACTTCGGACTTGCGCCGGAATTGTCCACTTCGGACTCGCGCCGGAATCGTCCATTTCGGACTCCCGCCGGAATCGTCCAATTCGGACTCGTGTCGGAATTGTCCGCTATGGACTCAAACTGACTCAAAATATTTAGAAAATAATCATCCATCTGACGAGTTGATACGTTTCACATACGCATCGAAGAGTCTGATATGATTTAGCAAAACCTCTGATCCGTTCGGGGATTGTATGTTCGTGTAAAAGAAGTAGATGATCTTTTATATGATGTACAACCCTTGAATTGTCCCTGATTGAACAATTTGGGAATATAGTTATTTGTATTGCACTTACGTTTTTCTTTTAACCGTTAACTTATTCTAAATTTCAGCAGCATCTCTCTTGTTCTCCGATACGCGCCCATATGATATGCGTATTCGGAGAACTGTAGGGAGATGTTGTAGAAATTTAGAATGAAGTTAGCAGTTAAAAGAAATATTTAGTGCTATATGAATAACATAAATCCCGAATGGAATAGGACCATCTCACCTAAAGGCATTAACGAAAGAAATTGTCATTGATTGACAAAATCATGTCGGCTGATCGAAGTTGGATGTACCGACGTCTTAATCGTGGAGCTTTAATGAATGAGTTTCAATTAGGCGTAATTTACTTCCTAAATTTCGCCTATTCGAATCAGAAATTCATTAGTGTCAATGATAAAATCCGATGTCCGTGACGCATTTGCTTGAATGGACGATTTTTGGATCGAGAAACTATCACTCTGCATCTATATAGCAAAGGATTTGCACCAAGATATTTTCTGTGGACTTGTCACGGGGAGTCACGTGAAGTCGAGCCATCGAGCAATCCTGTCGTTCAGACACATGGTGAATCTTCCTCTGCTAGTGTTTCTTCATCCAGTCAATCTAATCCCTATAGAACTATGATACTTGATAGTCTTAAGGGTCAATTCCACCTGAATGATAATATTGATCGGCCAGTTACTGAGACGTTAGTGCCACTAGATACTACAGGTGTTGATATCACAAAAGTACAAACTGCGGTAGAGATTGAATTATCGAATAAAAAGATGCAAAATTTTACGAGATGTTGAAAGCTGACGATGAACCTTTGTATGAGAACTGTCCTAAATACACTAGGTTTTCAGCAATGACACAGCTCCTAAACATCAAGGCCGATTGTAATATCAGCGGGGTTGCGTATGATCGGATTGTAGAATTGATTAATGGAATGCTGCCTACTGATAACAAGTTTGAGCCAACTTTTTATAAGACTAAAAAGTTCATGAGAAAATTAGGGCTTGGGTACGAAAAAATACACGCGTGCCAAAATAATTGTATTTTATATTATAAAGAAAATATGCAGTTGGGTAAATGCCCTGTATGTCAATATCCTCGTTACAAGGAGAAGAAATCGATCTGATAGAAAAATATCTCGTTTAAGGTGCTTCGGTATTTTCCACTAACACCGAGGCTTCAAAGATTATTCATGTCGGAAAAGATGGTCCTCTACATGAGTTGACATGCAAGAAGTCGTGATGATACAGTAATGACTCATCCATCCAACAGTGAAGCATGGAAACATTTGGATACATGTTATCCTTCATTTGCTAGGGATACTAGAAATATCAGATTGGGATTGTGCACAGATGGGTTTTAATCTGTTTGGACATTCTGCAACTTCTTATTCAGTTTGGCCAGTGTTGCTGACAGTTTATAATTTGTCATCGTAAATGTGTATGAAAGATGAATTTATTTATCTTTCGATGATTATTCCAGGTCCTAAGGGTCCGCGAAAAGAAACTGACGTATTTCTCAAACCCTTGATAGATGAATTGAAAATATTGTGGACTGAGGGAGTTTTCACTTATGATTGTCATCGGAAGCAAAACTTTAATTTAAAGGCCGCAATCTTGTGGACAATCAATGATTTCCCAACGTACAGCATGTTGTCTGGTTCGAGCACTCACGACCGACTTTCTTGTCCGTATTGTATGGAACACTCTAAATCAATCAGTCTTCAGAACAGACGAAAAATCTCATTCTTTGATTGTCATCGTCGATTCCTACCGGCTAACCATCAGTATCGAATAAATCGTAATAAATTTACTAAGGGCGGAGTCGAAAGAGATGAGCCACCACCGATGTTGTTTGGTGAACAAATGTTAGCTTGTGTTTCAGCACTTCCAGAGATAGTATTTTATCGGAATGAAAGAGTGTCAGGCTTTGGTTAAACACATAACTGGGTGAAAAAAAGTACCTTTTGGGAATTGCCCTATTGGAGTTCATTACTGATTCGACATAATTTGGATGCCATGCACATTGAAAAAAATATGTTTGATAATATTTTTAACACTTTGATGGATGTTTCTGGAAAAACTAAAGATAATGTCAAAGCCCGACATGATCTAAAAATACTTTGTAAGAGATCGGAGTTGGAGTTACAAGAGGTCAACGGACAATATCTGAAGCCGAAGGCCCCGTATGTGTTAAATAAACAACAGATCAGAGATGTTTGTCAATTGATAAAAGAACTCAGATTATCCGATGGATATGCTTCAAACTTATCTCGATGTGTGAACGTCAATGATTGCAAAATATCATGGATGAAGAGCCATGATTGTCATGTATTCATGCAGAGATTGCTTCCGATCGCATTCCGAGATCTTCTACCTGATAATATTTGGGGTCTGTTGACTGAATTAAATATGTTTTTTAAAAACATTTGTGCAAATGTCCTTCGAGTCGAAGATATGTCAACACTTGAAAGTAATATTGTTGAAATTATATGCAAGCTAGAGCAATTTTTCCCTCCTGCCTTTTTTGACTCGATGGAGCATCTACCGATACCCTTGGCATACGAGGCACGAGTTGGTGGCTCCGTTCAATACCGGTGGATGTACTTATTTGTCGTCTGAAGAAAAAAGTAAAGAACACCGCAGCTGTTGAATTATCAATATATAAAAATCGTATATCATCCAAGAAATTTTAACTTTTTGCTCATTTTACTTTGAATTGACGGCACAGACAAGATTTGATCGTCTTCCACATAATGACGACGGGGGAGTTCGACATTCAGATGGACGTTTAAATATATTTTGTCACTTTGGTCGTGCTTTTGGTTCTCGTCCATCTCAACACTTAAGCAACGAAGAGTATCATTTGGCACACTTGTACGTATTACTCAATTGTCCAGAGATTGAACAATTCATTGAAATATTTGACATTGAGATGGTGCAAAAATACTCTATTCACAACGATCAAGAATTGGAGAGATTATGGTATCGTAATTTCCCTACTTTGATTCAGGCTTACAGCAAAGATCACAGAGTTGAATGTGATGAAATAATATTTGAGTTTGTTAGTGGACCGTCGCGATTAGTGTCGTGTTATAGCGGATATTTTGTTAATTGGTACAAATTTTACACGATTGAATATGCATTTACAAAGAAGACGATGAATGCCGGGGTCTGCGTGAAAGTGACAACCTATCTTGAATGTGATATGGATTTTTATGTACTGGTGGAAGAAGTGATAGAGTTGCACTACTTCGGCTTGAAATCAGTTACTCTTTTTAGATGTCATTGGTTCGATACAACAGAAAGGGGCATGAAAGTTCATCTAAAATACAAACTTGTTGAGGTTAATTACAAATCCAAATTGGTAGCAAATGAGCCTTTTATTTTGGCATCACAAGCCGAACAAGTATATTACGCGAAGTATCCGGCTCGAAATAAAGATAGAGCATACTGGCGTGTAGTCTGTAAGACTAAAGGTAGAGAAAAAATTGATCCGATAGTAAGAGAAAATGAGCCGATACCTGATGTGACAGATTGTTTCTATCAAGAAAATGATCCTCTTGCTGTAGATCGTATTATTCCAATACTTGAGAATGTAGACACAGCGTCAATTCAATTAGAAGTTGAATATGCTGATGATGATGATCATGAAATTGAGGAAGCTGGAGATGAAGAAGATGAAGAAGAGGAAGAATTCGAAGACTATTACTCAAATGATGAGAAATAATTGTAAAGTATATCTTATATTAAATATATCTCTAATATATATTTAAGAACCTAATTATATGTCTATTCGACAGATATGTTTGGTCGTGATTATCGTCGCAGGAGAGATTCGGAGTCTTCGATTGGTGAGACTCCAGCACTTACGACTCATGCTGCTGATCCTCCTACTGTTGATCCTCCTGCCGATGATACTGCTGAGGCTAGTACATCCAGACGCAGACGGCCACGCGGGCCGAACAGGTGGCATCCTCCACCAGCCACAGAGTCACGTAGATTCATTAGCGTGATTGGGGAGCAGTAATATATCATGAATTATGAATCATTACAAATTCATTATATCATAATATAATATTAAATTTTATTTTTTTTGTGCAGGTTCGAGCAAGAAGAAGTGTCAAGGAGCATTTCTTCTACTATTCGACGATACATGCACGGGGCATGGCCCACGTGGTCTCACGTGCCCAGTGTTATGGCGCGAGTTTGAGGCACGTATTAATTTTTTTTTATACATGCATGATGATTAATATTGGTACTGATATTATTATTTTGCAGGCTCGCTTTACATGGGCCGAGACCAGAGACCCTTTATTTACGCTGCCTGGAAGGCTATTTCTCGGAAGAGGTACAACGGGCAGCTGGGGCATGCTCGGTCCCAAGCGATGGCCCGAGCTGGGACCACTAACATCGCGGAGACTCGGGGATACGGCCCCGATTGGATTACTCCGGATATATGGGACCAGCTCATGGCATTATGGTCGACGGATCGATGGTAGGAGGTTTCTAGGACTGCGGCTAGAAACCGCATGTCGGGGGGGAGGAGCGTGTCACACTGGCGGCTCTATTGCATTTGCGGTGCACGCGAACTGTATGGCAAGTATACCTTACTTTTAATTATATATTTTATTTGTTACTCGGTGTACTAATTAATGTATTTGTTTTATAAATATAGACGACAGTGTTAGACGACGGGACTGTTCAGCGACCCTCCCTGATGGATGTGTTTGAGCGAACTCACCGTCGAGGACATGGGACTGAAGAGTACGTTGACAATTGCGTTGCAATCATTATGGTAAATATATTTGTTTAAATTATTCATTATTTATTTATAATTTAAGTTTTAGGAAAAATATAAAACAAAAAGTAAAATTTGAGTAGGAGACCTAATCTCAGACAGTGGTGCAGCGCGGGGGCACCCCCGAGGACTTTGACACAGGAGCGTGGATAGAGGCTGCAGGTGGCTGGGACCACGGTCGCGTATATGGTTTTGCAAATAGTGGTCATGCGCGAGCCGTGCTAGGGCCACTTGGGGCACCAACCCCTCCGATCGCTGATGAGCGGTCGTCCACCTCCAGGTCCAGTTATGATCATAGTAGCATGATAAGGACATTGGAGGAGATGGTCGCGCGTCAAAATGAGATGATGGAGCGTCAGAGTCAGATGATGGCGGAGATGCATGCTATGCTACGCAACATGTCAGGTTATCCTTCGGCATCATCTGATCCATCATCCTCGAGTTAGTCCACGCCGGTGTACACCCAAGCACTCCAGAACCCGCCATATGATCCAGATCATCATCCATCGTCATTGCGAGATTTATTATTATTTTTATATTGACTTTGTTACTTAGGTTTAATTTGTTTTGTTTGTATATTGATACTTCAATTTTGCATTTGAATAGTTTTTATACGATTGTGGATACAAATAAACATCTATATAATTGTTTTGATATATATCTGGGTGTATTTGTGATGTGTGAATGGATGTATGTATGGGTGTATAGGTGTGTGAGTTATGTATTAGATAATGTATCAATGTATTAATGAAAATTTGGAATTTTAAATTTTTTTCTATTGTAGGTTTTGGTCATCAGCAACGGCTTTCCCACGGCCGCATGGGAAAGCCGTTACTAAAAGTGTATCGTAAGTCATTGCTGATGTTATACAGCAACGGCTTAGTCACGGTCTTTCACTAACGGCCTTACCACGGCCTCATGGGCCGTTGCTAATAATGTTATCAACAATGGCCCTGTGTCCGTGGCAAAGCCGTTGCTAATAATATTATTAGCAACGACCCAAGCGGTTGTTGCTGAGTCGTTGCTAAATTATCATCAACGCGTTTTTCTGCCACGGCTCCGTTGCAACGGGTCAGGCTGTTGCAAGCCATTGCTGATGCCCATTTTTCCAGTAGTGTTCGTTGTTGTTGCTTCTGTAGCATATAGAATCGAAGACATTGACCGTTGCCATAACTTTCTCCTATACCCTCACCTAGGCCATGGGGACCTACTCGAGGTTGGTCTGTACGTACGAAAACCCTCAACGCCATAGATTAATTAAGCCGTAGAGCTTCTCCAAAGCTTGGCACATGCACTCCTTCATTCTTGCCAGATGATGAAGTTTTGCAAGCGAGGGTCTTACCACAAGACGATGAAGAAGTGGTAGAGTTGGCTTCATTCGTGGTCGTCGAGGAAGGTGGGCAACTTTGAGGACGACATGAACATTAGTGAAGCGATCCCAAGGATGCGTGAGGAGAGAACGACGATGTCGTTGCTCCCACCTTCACTTTGCTATTGATCGAGTTCATGATGCGACTATATCACTTGGTGGAAGTGATGAATGCGCCTCCTAAGTATGCCTAGTTTAAGCAGAAAAATAGAAGAAAAAAAAAGGAGAATAGGAAGGAAAAAGCTACTAGAAAAGAAGAAATAATATAGGATAACATTAAATGAGAGGAACGTGTGAGAAGAGAGAAAGGAGTTTGATTTAAATACAAACTAACACTAACTAAAGAAGCCTGTTTTTATCCCATGAAAATTCAATGGTCTATTGTAGTGGTACCCTCTTATGATCTATTTTTTTTCCTGATCATTCGATAAAAAAATTTGTTCTCTTAGTAGAAAATAGGAGGTTGAACCAATAAAGATTTATTTTTCAATTCATCTCTAGAGTTGAATACCTCATTCAAATTTTTTTATCCAACATATACAGATCAATAGAAAAGGCGCTAAATCCCCTATGATACACCCGATCCGGCTTAATTATTGAAGTGAATAGATTTGTCATTTTCGAATCAAATCGCTTTAGAAAAAAAATCTTTCGTCTCATGGTAGCCTACTCCAGTCCCCTATATGAAACGTTCGCTATTGGGCTAGTCATACACTTCACGTGTTTCTAGCGATTCACATGACATCATTAAATGATACAAGTAGCGTATTAATTGCAACTTCATAATTTTTTTGATTAGTGTACTTGTTGTATTTGCTTCTTCTGATGGTTGGTCAAGTAATAAAAATATTATATTTTTTGGTACATCCTTATGGATTGGATTAGTCTTTTCGGTAGCTATCCTTAATTCTTTCATCTATTGAACTTAATTTTGATTTCCCTAGTCCAAAAATTCCACTCCTAGATCCAAACTGATTTTTTTTATGGTCCTTCGATAAAAAGATTCATTCTCTTCATAACAAGAGGCCGGATGTAGAACCAACAAAGATATATTTTTTGTTTTATCTCCCGAGTTGAATATCTCATTCAAGAATTTTTTTTGATACACCCAATAAAAATCAATAGAAAAGGCAAATCTAGTATGATACACCAAATCTAGCTCAATTATTGATAGAGTGAATATAATTTTCATTTCTTGAAATCTCTCTTCTAATTCAAAATCAAAATCATGGTGTAATTAATGTGTATCCCCATTTGTTCCGATCATGGAATAGTGAAATAAATTAAATAATAAATTTTTATTCAAGAATGAAATCTTATTGGAATTATCCATATCTGGCTCATCCTTCGGAACGATATCACATCTCGGATCCAATGAAATAGGTTAGAATTGAGACAATATTTTTTAAATACATAATTAACATATCAACCATTTCCTCCTTATTTCTGATCGCTTGGAAGGGACAAAAGAAATTTATTATTATTATTTTCAAAAATCTTTGATCTCTAGTGGACCTTTCGATAAATTTGAAAGGAATTATTCGTACGAAACTATTTATTAGTCGTACTTGTACTCTAATAATATGAATGACTCACTATTCACTTGGTTTTTGGTCAGTAATAAGATTATGTACAAGAGATGGTCAAGGGGTTTAAGGTACAATATTAGAACTTTTACATAATCTTTTGTTTACCGAGGGTTCAAATCCCTCTCTTTTTACTTCTCTTAATTAACCAACATTACCGAACACAATATATTAAATCAAATAACAATCGATATCATCATCCTAACAAGAGGTCCTTAATGTCTATTCCTCATTACATTAATTAGTACGTAAAATATTGAAAATGGCATAGCAAAAGATCTTTTGACTAAGAGATGCCCTAATAACCAACAAAGGGCAAATCCTTTTTCATACCACTGAAAATATTTTTACAAGAAAGTTATTGTATTTAAATTATTTTTATGTTCCCTATCTTATAAATCATACGAGTAACGAAGAAATCCACACCAAAGGAAAATGAATGAGCGTATAAGTTAAGTAACATGTCTCTTGTTAATTAAATCAAAATGAGTCGAAATTTTAAAGTAGAAAATAGAATCCAACAGAATTGATTTTTTTGTATCAATTTATTTAAATTAAAAGCAATAATCCATTGCATCAATAATTCAATATAAATAAATATATATATATATATATATATATATATATATATATATATATTTGCGCGTGTAGAAAGCAATATATATAGCTTACATGATATGTGGAATATATTGTGGATTACTACATGATATTTATTCAATTAATTTCATGTTTTTATTTGATCATAGAGACATAGAGTATATATATATATATATATATATATATATATATATATATATATATATATATATATATATATATGAATCAATTATATTTCAAGCATCAATCTTCTCTCCTTCAACCTTCTCCTTCTCTTCGTCAAAGGCCGAGACGGGGAACGACCTCCCGATCCCCACTGCCGACTTGAAGTATATCTTCGCCTCGTCCGGCTCATTGAGGCCCATCTCAACGATCGGCACCCACAGCAGCACCTGCTTGCTCCTCAGTCCGGTCATCTTCTTCATCCTCTTCTTCTCCACGAACAATGTCACCTCCTTCTCGAACCGCACTCGAGTGTTAGTACCCTTGAAGAAGTGCTCATATGGCTCCTTCTGCTTCATCCACATGAATCCCGTCTCCTTCACCCACCCGCACTCTTCAAGGTTCTTCAGCGGAAGGACTCCTTTCGAGAAGCCGAGCTCTTGGAGCATCATCAGGGAGCGACGGTAGCACTCGTCGGCGCCGTGGATGATCTCGGCGCCTTCCCTGCTCTCGTTGGCGGCCACAAGGGAGCCCATGGTTGATGGTTTGAATTCTGAATGCAGTTTAAGGTGGGTCTTTGTATGTGTTTGAGAGCTGTGGGAGAAGATGGGGAGTTCTTGTGATGAGTTTTAAAGGGAAGTTGAACTAGAAAAAGTTAGGTCAGCAAGAAATGCCAAACTATGCATTTATGTATTTAAGGTGAAGAAAATTATTATGGAGTCTGGCTCCATAGAAAATCTTTACCGAGCCCTGCTCCGATGGTGAAATACGAATTTCAAAATAGCTTTAATTTTATTTTAAAATTCATATTTCATTATTGGAGCCCGGCTCCATAATAATTTTTTTTGTATAAGGCGGGCAAAGGATGTTGAGATTAAAGTGCCGGTGCCAAACTATATATATATATATATATATATATATATATATATATATATATATATAGACGCATTTATGTGTATAAGGTGGGCAAAAGATGATGAGATTGAAGCACCTAATTTGTTAATCTACCAAATGTATTTATGATTTGTTAAAAGCAAGGAACAGACTCAAATCGACATCTACATGTGATCAACAATATTTAGAAGCTAACATGGCTTCACCCATTGGGTTAAGAGAGAATGCCTAGTCGAGAACGGACTTTTAAATCGACTAGAAAGAGAACCATGTATATCCAAGTAAAAGTATTTCTAGAAGCTATATACTAACTTAAGTCAACCAATTAATACGGTCCATAACATTCGGTGACCTAAGTTTTCTACTAAAGTTTATGGTATTTTAATGGGTTGATCAGAGGATATATCTCAAACTTTAAAAGTTTTCCTAATTATGTTATAATTTTTTATTTGTATCAATTGTATACTTAAATTTTTGTTTTGTATCAATTATAATTTTGTTGTTAGAGTGCTTATCGATGTGGCGTTGCTGACATGTATCAATAAAAATAAAAAAATTATTAATGTCACGTCATCAATTTGGTTAATTACACAATATGTTCTAAACTTTGAAGATTTTTTCAATTGTATTTCAACTTTTTATTTATATCAATTTTATCTTCAATTTTTATTTTGTATCAATTATATCTCGACGTCAATAAATAATTATTTGTTATCAATTAATGGGTTTTTCCAATAATTTATAAATTTTTCTCTTTAGAAATATTAAAATTACGATTTGGAAGAGTGGAATAGTTAGTAATTTTTTTCCTAGCATTTTATTATTCTTAATTATATATTAGCTTTTATTGCCAATGCAATGCGGGAAATTCCGGATTAAGCAACGGAAATTTCTTTAATGGGCAATGACTCCCTTCGTGACCTTTTTCTCATATACGTTTGGTGCTGTCATAGAAGATTTCTTAATTATATATTAGAAAAAAGTTGATAAAAATATAATATTCTCATTTTGGTATCATTTAAGAACCACCAAAATTAACATTTCAAAAAAAAATTCAGAAAAACATTTTTAGATAAAGAAAAGTAAATGAAAAGCTTACTTTCGGTTTCCTCAATCTTGAGTCTAAAATTATAAAATTTACTAAATCTATGACAATTAATAAAAGTAACATTTTTTTTATAGAAAAGTATACTAATTAAACTCCTTTGATATTACTTTTTAGGGGGAAATCCTAGACAATTATTAAATAGTGATTAGAATATTTGCACTTTTAGTTTTCTAATTTTGCACTCTTTTACTAAGTGTATTTGGTTTCTTCCGAGTCTAAATATTTATAAATAATATTTGCATGCAATTTTATCATTTCATCTCGTAATTATAAATATCTTATTGACTGCAAAAGAAGTTGACGAGAGATTATGCTATGTTTATAGAATCTACTTTTCACGCGCGGGTTATTTAGTTGTGGTTTCATTTTGTAACATTTGGACTTAACTGTAAATAAAAATGTTAGAAATAAAATAATTATGGATAATTAGATATAGGATTTAATCCGTGTTTGTTGTAATTAAATTTAGCAAGACTAATTGCGAGTAATTGAATGCCCCCCTTGATACACGTTGGCATATGAATCATGTTACGAGCATTTAAAGGATTTAGTTAGGAGACTTGCATGAAGACGATATTGGTAGTGGGACATGATTAGCCGAAATCCTATTTAAATTTATTGATCAAGCTCTAGGTCTTTTGATTTGATTAATCCATTTGTTATTTGTACTCTTTCATAACATAAATATCAAAAATAGACTTTTGGTGTATAAGAAAAAAATGTGATGTGGAATACACTACGATAATTTATAAAAATATTGACGTATATTGTATTTAAAATAACGACGTAAGTAGGCGTTTAAATGTACAAATCAACGCTAGAAGAGATGCCTGTATCCTCGCCGCGAGGAGAGAGGTAATAAATTTACATATCGATGCCAAAATGGGTGCCAATATTTAAATTTACCGGCACTATGATTGACTTTGGTATATATAGTAAAAATTTATATATATATTGCATAATTGTTGATGGGGCATGCAAATGTCAAGCAAAGACAAATGCCGGCGGGTAGCCATAGCACCAACGGATCACGCTCATTACCTCTCCTCCAATCCCCACTTCGTTGCCATCCACCTCCTCTGTGTCGTCGTTGTCTCTGCAGCAGTTAGATTCGACGACGTTGAACATTGCCATAGCGTTCTCCTCTTCCCTCACCAAGGCCATGAGGATCTACTCGAGGTTGGTCCACACGAAAACCCTCGGCGCCATAGATTAAGCAAGAGAGCCTAAACGATGAAGTTTTTCAAGCGAGGGTCTTACCACAAGACGATGAAGAAGCGATAGAGTTGGTTCATTCGTGATCGTCGAGGCAGGTGGGAGACTTTGAGGACAATATGAACATCATGAAGCGATCCCAAGGATGCACACAGAGAGAACGGTGATGTCGTTGATCCCACCTTCACTTCGCTACTAATCAAGTTCATGACGCGACTATATCACTTAGTTGAAGCGGTGAATGGACTTGCTAAGTATGCCAAGTTTAAGATGAAAAAACAGAAGAAAACGGAGGAGAATAGAGGAAGGAAGAAACTACGTGCAAGAGAAAAAGAAAGAATTTAGCCGAACACTAAAGGAGAGAAACATAAAGTGAGAAGAGAGAAAGGAACTTTGATTTAAATACAAACTAACACCAAGTAAACGAGTCCATTTTTATCTGACAAAAATCCAATGGTTTGTTGTAGTGATACCCTCGACACAATCATTTTTTTTCGTCATCTTTCGATAAAAAGATTTGTTCTCTTCATATAAAAGAGGAGGTTGAACTAATAAAAATTTCTTTTTCGATTCATTTCTAGAGTTGAATACCTCTTTCTTTCTTTTTATCGAGCCCGTAGGAATCAACAGAAAAGGCACCACATCCCCTATGGTACACCCGATCCAACTCGATTATTGATGAAGTGAATAGATTTGTCATTTCTAAATCGAATCTCTTTAGAAAAAAAATCTTTCGTCTCATGGTAGCCTACTCTGGTCCCCTATGCGAAATGTTCATTATTGGGTTAGTCATACACTTCACATATTTCTAACTATCCAAATGACATCATTAAATGATACAAATAGCATATTAATTGCAACTTCATAGATCTTTTGATTAGTGTACATGTTGTATTTGCTTTTAATGACAGTTGGTCAATTAATAAAAATATTATATTTTCCGCTACATCCTTATGGATCATTGGATTGTATTAGTCTTTTTGGTAACTATCTCTCATCTCTTGAATTTAATTTTGACTCTCCTGGTCCAAAAATTCCACTCTTAGATCCAAACTGATTGTTTATGATCCTCGATAAAAAGATTCATTCTCTTCATAACAAAGAGGATGTAGAACCAACAAATGGCCCGTTTGGTTGACAAATTGCCCATCATAAGACACCAAACAAGGACAAGGACAGAACACCAGGTGTCTTGGGATAATAATTATACTGTGTTTGGTTCGTCAAGAATAAGACACGATATCCAATCCCGTCTCGTTTTAGTTCGCTAAAATAGAGTCCTGTACAAGATAATATGATTAAAATACCATTGCAAATTTTTAATACTCAAATTTAATTTTAAATATAAAAATCTTCATAGTAGTCTTAAAATTCTGGCAATTAAAAAGAACTAAATGCCTGTGTACTGAATTCTGGCAATTAAACTGTAGTAATGTTTTGAAAGATACCCAAATAAGAACTAAATGATGAGTTGCCTATGATTGTTTCAAGGATGAATCTGAAGGTGATACTCTTTATCACTAGGAAAGTTCTTTTCTTGTTAATTTCCAGCATTAGGAACAACTAATTCACAATTCAAAGTTTCAAATAAGATCATGTTTGACTCTCTAGGGACAATTACCCATGTGGTTCCCAAATACATCATATGTTCCAAGAATATGTCAAATTTGTTATCGAGGGAGTGCATTATTCAGCTATTAATTTATTTCAACAGTGTTGTGTTAACTTTCAGGATGTGTAGGACAAATAATCCTTCTAGTCAAACATTTATATGCCCATTAACATTCATGTTAGAAAGTTATAGTGGATAATAGTTAAAATAAGAATATTTTTAAATAGTTAAGGACCAAACAAGTAAATTAATAAATAAAAAAATAAAATTAAACCATTCATCAAACCGTGCAAATAGAGCTTGTAACATCGCAAACAGAGCTCGTAACCTCTGGAAGAATTGATAGCAAAGAAAAAAAATGGGAGATTTTGAAGGAAGTCTTAATCATTTTCTTTTACTTGTGTATAAGATTTTTAAAAAAATTCTTTCTACCAGTAACAAAGTTTAATATTCATATGGTAAAATATAAAAAAAAATTTACCAAAGGTTAAAATAAGGAACAGCAAAGAATGGATTAAATGATAAAGAATGGCTGGTCTGGAATAAGAAGCAGGCGAGCGAGCTGACATGGGGAGTAGCAAGATTAGGTGGAAGTTCTCTTTCCGCCGCTCGACCCTCGCCTCCATATCGCCTTTGCCCTCTTTTACAGCGGAGATGTCGGTGGAGTTCCTCTGCCCCATCTCCCTCTCCATCATGGTTGACCCCGTCATCACCTCCTCCGGCCACACCTTTGGGCGCAGCTACATCCAGGCCTGCCTTGACCTTGCCTTTGCCTTTGCCCCGCCGGACCTCTCCCTCGACCTCCAGCCCTCAAATCCACCATCTTCTCCTGGTGCTCCCGCTGCGGTCTCCCTCCTGCCCGAAGCTGTCGTCGCCCTTGTCCGCCGCCTCATGCCACAGGATTTTGAAAAGCACTCTATGGGGTTCCTACACGGAGCGAGAGAGGGAGGGCAAGAGAGGTAGAGAGGGATGAAGGAAGAGAGGCGAGTGAACCCTTACCTGGAGACGCGAGAGGTGATGAGCAGATGAAAGGAGACGCGAGAGACCCCTCGGATTAGGCTTTCGAGTAGGGGGTATTTTGGTATATTACCGCGCCCGTCCTCGGCCTAGTTTTGGTGTACCGAAAAATTTCTCGGTACACAAAAATGGGTAGAAATCCTGTCCCGAACTCAAAAATTATCCAGTCCCAGAGTCATTTTAGCAAACCAAACGGGGAACAAGAGCCGGTGTCCTGTCCAATCCCCTATTTTATAGCGAATCAAACAAGCCCAAAGATCTATTTTCCGCTTCATCTCTACAATTGAATGCCTCATTCATGAATTTTTTTTATCAAACCAATAAAAATCAATAGAAAAGGCAAATCTCCTATGATACACCGTATCCACCTCAATTATTAATAGAGTGCATAGATTTGCTATTTCTTGAAATCTCTCTCTTGATTCAAAATCATTGTGTAATGTGTATCCTCATTTGTTCCGAACATGAAATAGATGAAATAAATTAAAAAGTAGTTTTTTATTCAAGAATAAAATCTTATTGGAGTTGTCCATATATGGTTCATCCTTCGGAACCATATCACATTTCATATATGATGAAATAGGATGAATTGAGATGATATTTTGTAAATACATAATTATCTTGAGCATATCAACCATTTTCTTATTCCTGATCAACTGAAAGGGACAAAAGAAACATATTATTTTTTCTTCAAAAACCTTTGATCTCAGTTGGACCTATCAATAGATTTGAAAGGAATTATTCACGAAACTATTTATCGATTGTACTTGTACTCTAATAATATGAATGAGTCACTATTCACTTGGTTTCTGGTCAATAATAAAATTATGCAAAAGAGATGGTCGAGAGGTTTAAGGTACAATATTGGAACTTCTATGTAAGCTTTTGTTTACCGACGATTCAAATCCCTCTCTTTTCGCTTCTCTTAATTAAGTAAAGTTACCAAACACAATATATTAAATTAAATAATATTCCATTCCATCATCCTAACGAGAGGACCTTTATTTGATAAAAAAAATGTTTATTCCTAATTACATTACTATGGTACGTAAAATTATACAAATATCGAAAAAAGACAGCAGAAGATGTTACTATTGCTCCTATATTTTTTTTAATAATTATATACTTAATAATTTTACTTTATAAATATAAAATATATAAATTCAAAATTATTCAACATTTTGAATTCAAAGAAAATAAAACAAAGAAAAACTAAAACATGTTGATTATTTTAAAATTAGGAGGCACCAATTATTATAATTTGTCGTGGGTAGAGACGCTATCTCCAATATTATAACTTATATAAGAAATGCTTACCTGGATAAAAAGGAATGGTTATTACCTTTTCTTCGTTGTTTTGCTTTCTTTCATTTTTGGGTCTGAACCGAATCCAACAAGTCTAATCGAAGTTCATTTGATTAAGTTATAGTTGAATCAAACTTGTGTTGTTAGGCTGAACCAATTCAGCCTACTATTCATGTCCATACATTCTCTGTCTCAATGGGCTATTGAAAGCCAATAGGGTAGCTAGTCATATATAGGAAGTTTTTCATAAAGAACTTGGCCTACATGCAGGCTGAACCTTCTCCATTGGGCCTGTCAGGCGGACTGAGCCCGCTACACCAAGGGTCGGCGGGCTGAGCCTGCCCTTATGGGTCTGGCAAGTGGGTCGAGCCTGCTACACCAGAGCAGAGGGTAGGAACGCCTGCGGTGTGGCTTGCTGCACCCATCGGCTTGCACTCGTTACTTAATTGAGCGAAAATTACAGCATGCGCCACAGAGATTTAAAATTTAATTTTGATTGAGATTCTTGGTCAAAATTAACTATTCTTGCTGAGATTATTTGACATTCTCTCCATGTGCAGAAGCCAAAAATTTTTAGCAATCACGAAATTTCGACCTCATCCCATTTTTCTCTCTCCGAACCGACTCAATCAATTCATCCCCCTCAAGTATAAATAGAGGCACTTCATTCCGAACAACAAAAGAAATAAGAGGAAATACTGAGAGAATTAAAAATTCAAAAAATTAAGAGTGTTGTTATCGCCCTTATTCAAGGAGTGTCTCTTACCAAGTTTCGGCATACGACAAAGGAGTTCAGTTTCAAGGCACAGACTGTAGAGACAGTGCCTCTACTCCATAACGATTTCAAGTTCAGTTTATTTGATGTAGTGTGCTTTATTTTGAAGAGAATTTAGTTTTAGTATCACTCATATTGTAGTTTTTTCTGGAATTAATAAAGAAGTTTCCTCTTCTCCTCTTCATGGAGGCCTCTTGTGCAGATTTTGAGAAAGTAGAGGTATTGATCGTGACAGATGACACATGCTCTGTTAAGACACGCCGTGGGTGACGGTGGTCTCGTTGGCGACAATACACCACATGTCAAAATTCCTCTTCCTCTTATTAGATATGTTTGATCATGCAAAATGCAATCTAGGTCTGCAGGCGAACATGTCAACCACCGGTAGCATCAATGAGTGATTTTTGAATTTTGGGTGTTCCTATCAGATAACTCCACACAGGGCGACCTTTATGGATTATCGACACACTAGTGGTGGGGTAGTTCATGTCAGCAATAATCTACCATGCAAAGTTGTCAAATTTGGAATGGTAAAATTAAAGTTGCTTGATGGCTCGACAAAGATCCTAACAAATGTTCGTCATGTCCCAAAGCCATGAAGGAATTTAGTGTCTCTTGGAGTTATCAGCACTAGGGGATACACGACATCCTTTACATAAGAAGTCTTAAAAGTACACAATGGAGCCACGACGATATTGAAGGATCTAAGGACATCGAATAATTTATACAAGGTGGACGGATCTATACACAGCAAAATCAGACATCATGTGTTCTACATGTATAAATTTTGCTTTGAGGATAAACCCTTTCTTAGAGATGCATAATGAAGGAGAATACTCAGAGGACTGTGTAGGTTCCTATGTCCAAGCAGGGAGCTGATTTGGCCCACTTGAGCATTGATTCAACGTATGTTCCGTGCGGGCCTTATGGAGAGGAGGACGACTTATGAGGAATACATCAGCCCCAATTTTCATCAAAGGATTAATTGTTGAGTTTTGACTCAAATTAATTGGGTCTGAACCGAATCAAACGAGTCTGACCGAACCCAAATAGAAGTTCATTTGATCAAGTTATAGTTGAACCAAACTTATGTTGTTGGGCTGAACCAATTCATCCTACTATTCATATCCAGACCTTGTTTGTCTCAATGGAGACCTTTGTCTCAGTGGACTATTGAAGTCTAATATGATTGCTAGACTTAGGAAGCTTTTCATGAAGTACTTAGGTCAACATGTGGGTTGAACCTGCTCGTTGTGGCATGTTGAGCAGGCCGAGCCCGCTGCAGTAGGGGTTGGCGGGCTAAGCCTGCCCTTCTGAGTCTAGCGAGTGGGCCGAGCCCGCTGCACCATAGTAGAGGGCACAAACGCCCACGTGGCTTGCTGCATCCGCTGCTTAATTTTGACTCGAAAATTGCAGCATGCGCTGCGGAGATTTTAAATTTGATTTTGATCGAGATTCAAAACTATCTATTCTTGTAGAGAATTTTGAGCATTCTCTCCACGTGCAGAAGCCCATATTTTTTAGTAATCACGAAATTTTGACTTCATCCCATTTTTCTCTCTCCGGACCGACTCAATCAATTTCATCTCCCTCGAGTATAAATAGAGGTAGTTCATTCCAAACAACAAGAGAAATGAGAGGAAATACTAAGAGAATTAGATATTCGAAAAATTAAGAATATCGCTATCAACCTTTTTCAATGAGTGCAGTGATTGCAAAGACAATGTTGTTCTGGCATACGACAGAGGAGTTCAGTTTCAAGGCAGTGATTGCAAAGACAATGTCTCTTCTCCATGACGATTTCATGTTCAGTTTATTTGAGACAATGTGTTGTATTTTGAAGAGAAATTAGTTTTATTATATCTCTTATTGTAGTTTTTTTCTGCAATTAATAAAAAAATCTCATCTTCTCCCCGTAGACATAGGACCAGCACCCGCCGAGTCAGAACCACGTTAACTTCTCGTGTCTCTTATTTTTTAATAATCTTGCGTACCTCTAATAACCAACAAGTGGCAAGTGTTTTTTCATACCACTTAAAATATTATGAAAATACTTCTCCAAAGAAGGTTATTGTAATTAAATCATGATTAATGAAGAAACCAAGTCAAAGAAATTTAATGACTCGTACGAGTTAAGTAAAATGTCTCTTGTTAAATCAAAATTTTAAAGTAGGAAATAGAATCCAACGGAATTGAATTTTTTGTTTTCAATTTATTTAAATTAAAAGCAATAATCCATTGCATCAATAATTAATTCAACATATATGCGTGTAGAAAGCAATATAACTTACATAATATGTGGAATTGAGGATATATATATATATATATATATCCAATAATTTCATGTTTTTATTTGATCATAGAGACAAAGAGTTTATTTATATATATATATGTGAATCAATTATATTTCAAGCATCAATCTTGCTCTTCTTCAATCTTCTCCTCTTCGTCAAAGGCCGAGACGAGGAAGTTGACCTAGACAAAGTTTGGTCAGCAAGAAATGCCAAACTATGCATTTATGTATATAAGGTGGGCAAAGGATGTTGAGATTGAAGCACCTAATTTGTTAATCTACCAAATGTATCTATGATTTGTTAAAAGCAAGGAACAGACTCAAATCGACATCGACATGTGATCATCAATATTTAGAAGCTAACATGGCTTCACCCATTGGGTTAAGAGAATGCCTAGTCAAGAACGGGCTTTTAAATCGACTAGAAAGAGAACCGTGTATACCCAGTAAAAGTATTTCTAGAAGCTATATACTAACTTAGGTCAACCAATACCACAGCATCCAGTAACCTAAGTTTTCAACTAAAGTTTATGGTATTTTAATTGATATATACATGTATAAAATTAAAAAATGAAGAATCTTCACATTCAAAATAAATGGTAAAAGGGAATAAGTTCAAAGGAAATGATCAAAGTTCTGACGGAAAGAATGAGTAAATAATCAAATATGCAGTCAAAGAAGCAGAGGAAAAATGTATATATAATGGGAAGTTTATGCACTCCTAGCAAGAGTGATGCAGCAGTCATAATCTGGTGATAGAGAAATTTAAATAGATCATCATCACCCTTGCAGATTTTCTAGGTATAAGAAAAATACATTCCGAACAAAAGTATTATTTCATTAGAGTTCAAATGCTTGCAGGTCTTTCACTCAACCAATATTGCAAAGCTTGCAAAGGACTACGACTCACAACAGCAAAACCAAGCTTAATCTACTTTGGTGTACATTCGGACAGCAAAGGCTAAGCCCAATATCATTATAGGCACAAGAAACTGCAATATTTTGATCACAAACTCTGAAGTTTTATCTGGATTATAGGGTGCTTGCTGAGGTTGTACATAAGTGCGATTTTTTGTAACTGTTGAGGAATCTATCTTCCCGATGTAGTACTTCGCCATCATATCCCTTGCAGAATCACTATGACCGATATCTTCGAAATCGTTTGTGGCATCTTTCCCTGCAGAGAGATTTAGTGGAGAATTATACTTAACATAATAGATATCAGAAAAAAAAAACTTCTGCCTTTCAACTTGTCTGATCATTTATTCTTTAGAGGAAACATCAAAGAAAAGGCGTGAGCAAATTGCAACGTAAAGGGAAAAGAAAAAGTTGAATGCTCACCAGTAACTGCTAGCAAAACTTCATCACCACCGGGATGCTCATCCATAAATGAGGTGACATCATAAACCTAGGTGGTACAATTACTCACATAGCATGAGAGAGCAGTATAAAAGGACGCGGTTAATATCTTCAGTTCCAGCAACATGTATTAATCATAAGCACTCTGGATTTACTCATAAAATCTCAATAAATATTAGTAATACCCCGGTTATTACATCAGTCAATTAACACCCACAATGTTCAGCTAATTTCATAAATCTTAGAATTAGCTGCAACTGAGTGACCAGTCAAATCAGAATTTAATATGTTTGGTGGATGTGTTTGAATTCATAATTTTCAACTAGAACTGCTAATAACAAGTGCAAGTTGCATGACATAGCCATAGAAAAGTTACATGATCTACTAGCTATATAGAACATTGATTGAGTATGGCTATGTTACAGGCACTACTAACACAAAATACCCAGGATAATTACAAACTCCAAAGGAATCTAGGTTCAAAATATTTGGCCAGAGACTCATAACAAGCAATCTAATCCAGGTCTTTCAGAAACAGTTTCATGCTTATACAAATGTATATCTACCTTTTTGCTTCTTACGTATTAAATATCAAAATACTCATTATCCAAAAGCTATACTATTCTGTCCATTCTTAAAATCCTAATCATCACAGTGTCCAACATCCAATAAGGATATAGTGCTGCTAGTGTTCCTAAAAATTAGCATCACAATCCAAATACAACCAATAAGTAAAAACTTCTACCAAGCATCTTATCTCGAAAAATAAGTTGGAATGCAAACAAAGGTAAAATTTAAGAATGAAGTGTGCATATTTCCAAAGACGATCATGCTTCACATTAAAATCAAAATTCTCCCAACTGGCGCAATTTGATACTTGTGAAGCATCATTAACATCTGGAGAGTGGCAACTACTGAACTCGGGACCATCATGTTTGCTCCCTCAATCTGCAGCACATAAAGACTTCTCTCTTGCTACCAGAATCACTCACGAGCTACAGTAAAGAACCCTGGATTACATTAATTGAACGAAGAAGACGATGACGAAAAGATAGAACAAGGTGAAGTATTCATGGAAGCATTGTGATAATACAAGCCCCAGATGGGTATCCCCAGTAATTTAGCAGTTATTTGTGTTAATAAACAACTCGTGTTTCTTCGACCGCCAAATTCTTTAAAATCGCAACACAAGTCCAAAATAAACACTCCGAATCGCATGAATCCAGGAGATAAGAACGGATACTATCGAAAAAATTACGTTCTTCGCATCAAAATTTCCCCTTTCTCACATATTTTTCGAGGGAACCCCTTCCTCACAGATATGAAGTGAAAAACATCAACCTATGAGTATTTGCTAAACCTCGCCAGAAATTTTGTATATCTAATAAATCCAGAGAAATGAAGTAATCAAACGGGTGCACAACACAAGAGTGAAAAGGATTAGGAAAAATCAAACAGGATTAGGACCTTTCCGTCGATGATAATCCAGCAATCTTTGGTGATGTTATGCTTGCAGACCTCATCGAAGTGATAGATCTTGGAATCGGCCATTTCACGATCCAAATGTTCGATGCCAATCTGCAAACCAGTCAGCGATATGTAGCACGAAACAGGAAAAATCTAAAACAGGAAGCGTTATTTCAAGAGAGAGAAAGAGAGAGAGTGTGTGTGTTTAGCGAGTGCTGCACACGTGGCACGCCTCACCTACTCCCACTTCTCAACGCCGTGACGCTTCCGGAGTTGCGGTGAGCACTTGAGTCAAATCCCCCACTCTGCTTTCGGAGTCGCTCATGGCATGCCCTCGCTTTCTCTTGGAAATATCGCAGCAGATTAGACAAGGAAGTATGTTTTCTCGTAAATTAATTGCCCGCTCGTGTACCTGTCTTTTGATTCGAAGGTAGCCTGAGTTGTCCATGTTGGATCGGCAAGGTATTTCCACCAGGCGGGTAACTTAGGCCTCGTGGATTGAATTTTAAACTTTAATTCATTATTTGCTACGGATATGAATTGGGCCGGATATTATGTAGATTTATTTTGGCCCAAATTCATTGCTGGTGTGATTTAAAAATTCTAGGGAGGGAGTGAGTTTAGAGCCCAAATCCGATAGGATATAAATTCATTCATATCCATGCTTCTTATCCTATGCTAAAACAAATATAGGATAGGATTTCAAAAAAAAAAATTAGATTTCTATCTCATTCAAATCATTTTCTACAAAGCAAACATGACCTTAGTGGATAGGCGCTGCTCTTGTCATCTTTATATTATTTAGTCAAATTCGGAGGGCGCCAGCTGCCCAGGCCCCGAATCAAAACTCGCGATAGGTGCAGCTCTCGCTCATCCGACGACACGTCAAAACACAAATCACGAAGTCATATTTTAATTTCTTTTTATGACAAAAAAAAAGTAAAACTTTTATAGCAAGAGAATCGTTTCTAGTGCAGAAGAGGGATCTATGGGCCGTTTGTTTCGTTAGAAGACGGAGAAACGAAGATTGGACTGGGTTTTAACTCTTGTTTATTTATTTATTTTGCATTATAAAAATGAGAAGGACAAGATTTTAATTTCTGGGAAAAAATCGCTAGAGGCTTGTAAAGGGAACCAGATTTCGACAAATTAGCCTCCATCCGAACATTTTTTTTCCCAATTGGTTATCCATATATTTCCATTCGGTTTGGTATTAACTTAGATTGGTTTGCCAAGAAAAGGTTCGTGGGGAGGCTGTTGGAAAGACTGGAAGTGTTCTCTTTCTCTTATCAATTTGTTACTTTAATAGTTTTAACCCAAATCAAATCCAAAATCCCTCTCTTCAATCTTTTACATAATATTTTTCAATTCAAACTGATTAACCAACATGCTTGACAAACGACTCAAGATTAACCAAAGATTGCAATTAAAAATCAATTATATTAGATACTGCATTTATCACAAACGTAGAGCTGCACAACCAAGGAGATAAATTCTAACTTTATTAAGAATTATGAATACATATCCACAAGAATTCAATGCATAGATATACTGGAGTGTAGAACTACCGATTCAATCATTTGTATTTGCTCAAAGAATACCTGCACAAAATAATACAGTCTACATTCCTCTTCCAATTCAATCACTTGTATTTGCTCAAAGAATACCTGCACAAAATAATACAGTCTACATTCCTCTTCCATAGTTCAATATCTTCTTCACATCCGAATGCGCTTGGCAGTGGTGCAGGCGGCCTCAAGGTCCCCAAGAAAGAACAGAATTTTATCAGAAATGACTGATTTACTGTCCGTGCTGGATGGAGGTGCAGTTCCATCATCGGTTCCATTTTGGGGTTTACCTGTGCCCAGGTACCTCTGGATTTCACCTTGATGAACGAGGTAGTAATCATTTCCTTCCCTTATGATCTTTAGGCCCCTGCGATGCAACATGAACTCATCTTGTTATTAGCCTAGAAAATGGTTGAGGTAGAGATACCTCTCAAATATACAAAATGTTGTTATAAAAGGTTAGTAATACTATCATCAAGCTAGAAGCTGTAATGATCCATGAAGTCAGAATTGAACTCTCCATGTTGATATTTCTGAAATTTTTAGCTTGAATGCTTAATAGGATAAGGAAATATAGTGCTACAAGATACAACTTGGCAGGACCTAGTTAAAAACAGTGACTATCTTAATTATCTCAAAAGTAAAATGTCTTCCTAAAACAAGATAACCTGATCAGAAATGTCTTTTCTTTTATATGTAGATTTACTGGAAAAGGGTACCATTAATGTGCCAGAAGGGAACTACTAGAGGAGGGGCAATCTATTTCGGGTGCCAGCAATAAAATTTATTATATAACCTACTACTAAGAGTGATTCGGTAACAAGGGGTAGTGTTAATTGTTAATCTGGTCTGAAGTTATTGATGTCCATGCCAACATAACTGACATGCTAGCTAGGTTGCACTCACAAGTTAAATATAATGACTCGTTAGATAGGTAGGCATCTTCATTTGCTTGTTACCTTTTTGCATGAGATACTGGTTGCAAGAAAGAAACCTTGGTTCTAGATAGCTTTTTGCATATTGATCAAGATTAATATGGATAACTGTACGAATTAATAAACTAACAGTCATACTGAAGAAATCAGATGAGACTTCACTTCATTAAGATTAAGTATATATATGAGATTAGAGAGTCAGGACTGAAAATTATGTCCTTGGGATTCTTATGAAGTTCCTGGTGCAGTTAGACAATGCATGTCTACTTGCAAGAAAAGGAGGGAGTAGAGAAATTAAAAACTCTCTCATCCTTCGTATACTTAGAAGAAAAAAGATAAAGGGGCGGGGAAAAAGATTAAATTTCCTTTCCTCCAAAAATTTTCCGCCCAAAAGTGGGCAAAAATGAAAGGAAAGCCAAAATTGAGATGTTTTAATTAGGTCTCCTGGGTTGACATGGGAAAGACATGGGAACTAACTTTCTGCAGAAAGTTGTAATTCCCATGAATCCACGTATATTTCTCGGAAAGTACCAAAAATGTGTTTGATTAACAAGAAATTAATGGGTAGGAAGTGTAACTTCTGAGTTGGAACGTGTTTGGTTGACATGGGTACTTCCTAGGAAGTATACATCAAATGACCAATATACTATTCTTTTTATAAATTAATATTTTAATTTATATATTAGTATATATGGAAAAATTAATTTTTGTTTGTAAATTAATATTTTAACATATATATGTAAAATATAGTATATTTTTTTCATATATGAATAATAAAATATATAATTTATTATATAGGAAAAATTAGTTTTTATTACATATTTTGCTCAAAAATAAATTAAAATAAAATAAATAAGTCAAGAATTCATGAATTATCTAAATTTAGCATTAAATGCAAATGTGAGGATAAAATTGTCTTTTTCTTTCAAACACAATGCAGGAAGTGCAACTTGCCTAGGCCCCCCTAGGTAAGTTACTTCCTATATTTTGCAAAAAGTTGCACTTCCCAAGAAAGTTGCACTTCTTGAGAAAGTTGTACTTCCTATAGAATGCAAAAAGTGTGTCAACCAAACAAGACCAAAAAACACAACTTCGTGGGAAATACAAGTTGTGCCAACCAAACAACACCTTAGCTTCTATTCCTTTCTTTCCTTCTTTTTCTTAATTAAACAACTTATTTTTTCTTCCTATTTTACTTTGGGAAAATACCTAAATATAGTATGTACTTTGACATTTGTCTCAATTATGGCATTTGTGTACTTTCATTTGTCTCATTTGTGTATATGTACTAAGACATTTGTTTCAATTGTGGTCTGCCGTTTAATTTCCGTCGGGCGCCCCGTTAAGTTGATGACGTGGCATGCTGACATGTATAAAAAACTATTCTTTTATTTTATTACTTACACCCGGGTTATTAAAACTGGGCCCCACCTTTTAAAATATTAAAAAGTGGGTCCCATCTCTCTCGCGCTCTCTCTCTCTCTAAACCCACCATCGTCGACCTCCCGCTCCTCAACTGCTACAAGAACGACACGCTGCTGCGATGGACTCGTCCAAGTCCAAATCCTACGCCATGGCGACATTGCAGGTTAGTCGCACTCGCAAATGGTCCAAAGGGTGTCCTTATGCGGCAGTACTGCAGCACGGCCTCGCGCTTGGCGAAGAGGGCGACAAGGTAGTCGCAAGCAAGGTGGGAGGTGAGGAGGACTCGACGGAAGGGCTCGGGGACGGTGGGAAGCCAAATGCGAGCCTGGAGAAGATGTTCCAAAGGAGGAGCTTGGCGTTGGGGGGCTCGATGGCGGATGCGAGCTTGGGAGAAGATGATCAATCGAATCAGATTCCCCTTCAACTCAACTTTGGTCTACTCTACTCAGTAAAGAATGTAGCAGTCGTCGTGGTACGCACGTTGTGCTGAGGATGTCGGGATGCGAGTTGTACTCCTTGGAGAACACGAAAGGGACGATGCCCTGGGGAAGTGCTGCTTGCACAATGGCGACGCGCAGGAGGTCGCTGCGGAGCCCGATGGCGATGGAAGCGACGACCATCACAATTGGGCCGGTTAGGAATCTCACCACCATGGCAAAGGTTGTGACCGAGTTGCCACACGAGATGATCCTTGGCTACAGCCCCATGAACACACCTGCGGCGGATTGAAAAAAAGCTCATCATTGGCGCTATGTTGTAGGTGTACATTCTTGTTCTCCTGCTACTCACCGAAGCTGAACATGGCCATTCCAAGGCCTACGTCCGACAAGATAGAGATGGATTGCATTACTATTGCAAGCATGTGGAAGTTCCACCGCGTGCAGCAGATCAAATTAATTACCTATACATGAAGATATCTTTCCTGATCGCCGCTGATGGTGATGAAGCACAACAAGAAGCACCGACTGCAACCCGAAAACCTCCCTGCAAGCTCTTGGATAGACGATAGCAATCGACACCGTCGAATGGAGCAGCTCTTTCGCCACTAGCCCCCCCCCCCCGACGTGACCTTCCAGCGGGCAATGGAGGCCAGGGTCGTGGCACAGGCGGAGGCGACAACGACGACGGTGAGGACATGCAAGGGCCACAAGGCGATGAGGAGGAGGCCGTCGGGTGAGGGGAGGACTGGAGGAGACAGCGAGAGAGCGTGAGGAAGACGCAACTGCTCGAGAGAGAGAAAGAGAGTGTGAGTGAGAGAATGATGGGATCCACTTTTTAATATTTTAAAAGGTGGGGTCCAGCTTTAATAACCGGGAAGTAAATAATAGAATAAAAAATAGTTTTTATACATGTCAACATGCCACATCGTCAACTTAACGGGGTGCCCGATGGAAATTAAATGGCATGCCACAATTGAAACAAATTTCTTAGTACATGTATACAAATGAGACGAATGAAAGTACAGGCTACAATTGGGACAAAGGTCAAAGTACAAGTTATACTTAAGTATTTTCCCTTTTACTTTTCCCTCTCTTCATATTTTTCCTCGTCTTCATTTCCTTCCAACTTTTCATCCTTCCAAATAAACAACGTATTGTTACGAAGATCTTTTAGGGAAAGAAATAATATGAAGGTAAAAACACAAAAAGAACTTAGAAAATATATCAATATTTTTTGCAATCACAACATGAATATGCACGGTTTTGAATGAGAGAAGGAACTGAGGAATCCTCTTTTCGACTCTAGGCTTTAGCTCTCCCACTCCAATTATTGCTTTTCTTTCGGTTACTTCCAAAGTAGCTGCTTCAACTTTAGCCACACGAATTTTCGACGTTTCTTTTTTATTTCTCATCAAATGAATGACATCTTCTTTTGGAAATCGTAAATATTCTTAGCATAGTAGTGGGGAATCTCATCTTACTCTACGAATTCTTTTTCAATATTGTTTACTCCCATTTTTAACAACTGCCTCTTCCTATTTTGAATCAGAGCAGTTTAATTCGAAGAAACGCATATCAATGAAATTATAACGTAGTCATTCTTGAGGTGATTTCTTTAATCAACTTTTTGTTTTCAAATTCTAATCAGATAAAGGAAGACCAATAAAAGATGAGCTATAAACTTACAGCCCAAACCGGTCACATCTATCTTGCACAATATAGACATCTTTCCAGGATTTGGAATCACCAGGGGCATAGAATGCTGCAGAGTCTCCACCCCATCTCTCCTTAAATAGGTTGGACCATAGTGCATCATTAGATGCCAATACGCACCACTTTCTGCAAACTGGTTATCAGTACCAGCAAGAGTGTCAAAAAATTTATCAACCAGAAGTATATGAACAAAACATGAACACGCAGCAGTTTTAATTATAAATTAGAGTTCAAACGTGTTGCGGAATTGAATGAGATAAAGATTCAATCCAATCTTGAGATCATCTATTGAATCAAGAACACCATCTTTATTTCAAGAACTAGGTATACAATGAGAAATGAAACTGGAGGAAGAAAGAGTCGAGAGAGAGAGCTGCTTTCCAACGCACAGGCTCTCTGTTTTATACATCCCCTTTTTCACAGTAAAGGGAGAAAATGGAAAAGACTTAAAGGTCCTTACTCACTGTCACTTTAGTGTTTATTTACAAAGCCTAATATTGTAACTTCAGCTTTCAACTATAATACCTATCACTCTTTCACTTCCTTCTCCCTTATTCTAATTTGCGGGAAACATTGTCTTCTCCTCAATCTACCTGATGAACTGCAGCTTGCACTTCATCACTCCTCCCGCAAGTTGGTAGAATGGAGAACCTCCATTCCCAACTTGGAAACCAGAAATTGATGTTGAGCTGCAGGTAATGCCTTTGTTAATATGTCAGCTGGCTGTTCTCGACTGGGAATATATACAGGTTCAATCATCTTATCTTGATACCTTTCACGAACGAAGTAGCAATCAATCTCTAGGTGCTTGGTTCGTTCGTGAAAAACTGGGTTCTTTGTGATGTGAATTGCACTTTGTGAATCACAGTGTAAAGTCATTGCTCCTTTGAGATCAAAACCCACTTCAGTCAAAATATTTTTTACCCATACCAGTTCTGCTGTGGCACTGGATAAAGCCCTGAGCTCGCTTTCTGCGCTTGACCTGCTCACGGTTTGCTGCTTCTTGCATTTCCATGTCACTGTGGAACTGCCAAGTTTGATTAAGAAACCTGAAATCGACCTTCTAGATAAAGGACAAGTTCCCCAGTCAGCATCTGAGTACCCTGATACTGATATGTGAGCCTTTGAGGAATAGAACAGTCCTAGGTTAACTGTCCCCTTCAGGTACTTAAGCACTCGAACTGCTGCCTTGTAATCTGAATGCCTTGGATCTTGCACATGTTGGCTCAATTGATGAACACTGTACATGATGTCAGGTCTTGTGACAGTCATGTACAGTAGCTTACCTACTAATGTTCTGTAGGATGAATGATCATTGAATTGTTCCTTTTCCTTCATTACCTCTCGGTTACTATTTTGCATCATTGGAGTTGCCTTTGGCTTACAGTCAAGGAGCTTCATATCTTTTAACAAATCAATGATATATTTTCGTTGACTGATATGCAAGCCATCTCTTGTTTTTTGTACCTCCAGACCTAAGAAATATGCTAGTTGACCCAAATCCTTCACCTTGAATTGATCATCTAAGTATTTCTTCAAGTCTTCAATGCCATACACTAATGCCACCACCAATTTGTCTCCATTCCTCTTGATGAATAAGCAAGGATCATAGTAACTCTGAACATATCCTTGTTTTTTTATACTGTTGGACAATTTTGAAAACCACTGTCGGCCGGCCTGTTTCAATCCATACAATGATTTAATAAGTTTACATACTTTTCCTTCATGGTTGCTACTATATCCTGGTGGCAATTCCATGTATACTTCCTCCTCGAGATCCCCATGTAGATAGGCATTATTCACGTCAAGCTGATGTAAATTCCATTTGGAAGCTGCTGCTGCTGCCAATATCAGTCTCACTGTCGCAAGTTTGGACACTGGTGCAAAGGTGTCCTGGTAGTCTATGCCTTCTACTTGTGTGTATCCTTTGGCTACCAGCCTAGATTTGTATCTATCTACACATCCATCAGGTTTATACTTCACTTTGTACACCCATTTACACCCTATTGGATGCTTTCCCGAAGGCAAACTACAAATCACCCATGTATTGTTTCTTTCCAGTGCATCTAATTCTTCTTGCATTGATTTTCTCCATATTGGGTTGACAGCTGCTTCTGAATAGTTCCCAGGTTCCTTGTGGACATCCACTGAAGCCAAGAATCTTTGGTAACCTGTGTCCATTCCTTGAAAGTCCATGAATTTATGTAAGGGATATGGTGAACTGTTCTTTTCGTCACCATCAATGCATTCTTTCATTAATGAGTTACAAATATAGTCCTGATATTTTACTGGCCTCCTCACCTTCCTTCTTTCTCTGCCCTTAGAGACTTCTTCTTCTTGATCATTTTCACTGGTTTCTTCAGCTATATCAGGTATACTGATGTCACAATTTCCTTCTTGTCTTTCTACTGACTTAGATTTCTGTTCAATTTCAGCTGAGGATGCAATATCAGTATTGAGCACCTGCTCACTTCTTCCATTCATCAACTCTTTTATGGTCTTACTTTTCAGATTATTCTCACTATCCGCATGCCCTAACACATCTTGTGTTATTGGTAATGGGAAGATTGCTTCATGTAAGCCCTTGTTCTTAAAAGGAAACACTTGTTCTACAAAACGTACATCCCTTGAGATGAATATTTGTTTGGTTTCCATCTCATACAACTTGTATCCCTTCTTTCCATAAGGATACCCAATAAAAATTGCTTCTTTACCTCTGGCATCAAATTTGATCTATTTTGTTTCAAGGTACTTGCAAAACATAAACATCTGAATGCTCTTAAGTGCCTCAAATCCGGTGGTCTCTTGTACAGCAACTCAAATGGACTTTTATTATCTAGTCTACTGCTAGGCATTCTATTTATTAAGTATGTAGCAGTTTGTATGCACTCTCCCCATAATTCAGGAGGAAGATGAGCTTGATGTTTGAGGCATCTTGCAATCTCTAGAAGGTGTCTATGCTTCCTCTCTACCACAGCATTTTGCTGTGGTGTTTCAACACAGGAACTGTGATGAATTATACCATGTTCTGAGAGAAAATTCTTCACTTCATGGTTGAAGAATTCTGTGCCATTGTCTGTCCTGATTATTTTGACCACACTGTTGTGCTGATTTTTCAACATCTTAAGGAAGTTAATCAAGATATTTGGCACCTGGCTCTTGTGTGAGAATAAAACAGTCCATGTGGCTCTTGAATAATCATCCACTATTGTTAGGAAATATGCACAATTATCATGTGTCCTAACCTTGTGAGGACCCCAAACATCACAATGGATTAGCTCAAAACAACATTCTGCTTTATTAATGCTGAGTTTGAATGGTGCCCTAGTAGTTTTTGCAATTGGGCAAATACTACAAAACAATTCAGATGTACATTTCAGTTCAGGTAAACTGTTCGACAACAAATTCATTCTATCAAAAGGTATGTGGCCTAGTCTTAAATGCCACAATGCTTTCTCATCTAACACAGTATTCACTATTTTGCTTGTTGTATCTCTGTTGATGCTGCAGCTCTTGGTGTCCTCCTTCAATATGTAAAGTCCATTTTCCACATCACCACTCCCTACCACCTTCTTCGAGACTAAGTCCTGGATGTAGAAGTTAGAGGGATTAAAAGTGATGCTACAGTTAAGCTGCTTTGTTAATCTGCTCACTGATAGTAAATTGAAATGGAAATCAGATATTGATAAGGTGTTTGTGAGGTAAATGTAGTCATTAATGTGAGCTGTTCCAATGCTTTTGACTGGGATTGTAGCTCCATTTGGTAAGGATATCTTATCATTACCATCAGGCTTCATTTCATTCTTCAAATTCACATTGCTTGAAGCAATGTGATCTGTCGAACCACTATCCAAGACCCATCTTTTGTCAGTCACATTAATCGAGTTGCATATACACTTACCAGCCATGTTTACCACTGATGTATTCATCCTTTTGTTGAACAGGTTAATCAGGGTATTGTACTGCTTCTCTGTAAAGCCATGATCTTCCTCATTCAGCTGCACATTCGAAGTTCCACCCTTTTCATTTTCCTTTTCAGCTACAGCATTATTTATTTGTCTATCATAGTGCTATCCAGTTTGCTTCTGTTTACCCTTATAATTTGGATTCCCTGGAGGATAACCATGAAGTTTGTAGCAATTCTCTCTTGTGTGACCAACCCTTTTACAGTGATCACAATATTTCCTGGTTTGCTGCTCATTGTTTTTCCGGACAGTGTTAAGAGCTTGCTGCTCATTGTTTTTCCGGACAGTGTTAAGAGCTACACTCTCCACACCATTACCAGCTTGTACTCCAATTTTCCTCTGAGACTCTTCTTGCTCAAGAAAGGAGTAGGCTTGCTTCACATTGGGTAAGGGTTTCATGAGCAATATCTGTCCTCTCACTGTAACATAGCAATCATTGAGTCCCATAAGAAATTGTGTCATGCGATCCCTAGTTATGCTCTCTCGGCCAGCACCACATGTGCATTTTGAACATTCCACTGCATCAAGCTCATCCCATAAGGATTTCAGCTTGGTATAATAAGCAGCAATTGAGAGATTTCCTTGTCGAGTGTTGCTAATTTGCATCTTCAGATCAAAAATTTTGGGTTCACAGCTTTTGCCAAAACGATCTTCTAAGTCTGCCCACATTTCGGTAGCAGTCTTTGAATACAAAACACTGGATGACAGCTCCGGTGCAATGGAGTGAACTATCCATGATCTCACAAGATCATTGCATCTTCTCCACACCCGTGCTTTAGTTCCGTTTCCTTCTGGGAGTTCGATGGTACCATCAATGAAGCCCACTTTGTTCTTTGCCGATAGTGATATCAGCATCGACTCACGCCACGGGAGGTAATTTTCGTGTCCCTTTAATTTTTCAGAAACAAGAACAATACCTGGCGCGTCACTGCCATGAATGATGAATGGATCATCCTCGTATTCCATTTCTTCATTGGCTGAGTTGACTTCGATGCTGTTCCCCGAATCGGCGGCGACAGATCTAGCAGAATTTGATCTGCGATTCCTCGCCATGATGGAATTGGGCGTTTTTTTTTAAAGAAGACGATCGGATCTTTAATCTCCCTGCTCTGATACCATGTTGCGGAATTGAATGAGATAAAGATTCAATCCAATCTTGAGATCATCTATTGAATCAAGAACACCATCTTTATTTCAAGAACTAGGTATACAATGAGAAATGAAACTGGAGGAAGAAAGAGTCGAGAGAGAGAGCTGCTTTCCAACGCACAGGCTCTCTGTTTTATACATCCCCTTTTTCACAGTAAAGGGAGAAAATGGAAAAGACTTAAAGGTCCTTACTCACTGTCACTTTAGTGTTTATTTACAAAGCCTAATATTGTAACTTCAGCTTTCAACTATAATACCTATCACTCTTTCACTTCCTTCTCCCTTATTCTAATTTGCGGGAAACATTGTCTTCTCCTCAATCTACCTGATGAACTGCAGCTTGCACTTCATCAAAACGAATGAAATATAACAACGGTTTGATTTTAAAAGAGAGAATTACTGGTATAACAAAGGTTGTTTTTTCGGCTAAGACTCTCTAATTTTTAGCAACATGAACAAATAAACTGGAGTATACCTTAACAATTGCAGGTCAAAATATAAATGAGAGTACAACAGGAATAAAGTATGCAGAAATTACGATCAAGATGAAGAGTTGAGAAGATCTCAAACATAAACATGCATAAGTCCTTCCTAGAGTGGCAGAAAACTAGAATAGGAAGCCAATTTCACAGAAGCTGTCATCAAGATGAAGAATTCACCAAAGAACTAAAAGGTAATTAAATTCTACAGCTGATGAAGGACGAGAAAGCTTGTAAGGAAGAAAAGTGATGACAGACCTTGGACAGATGCGGCGAGAGATCGATGATCCAGTAGGTGGAAGATCTTGAGGCACAGCTCCCGCGGCAATCTCTCCATGACTAAATTCACTCCCTCGCTGCCACCACCAACTCCTGCTTCAATTTCCAACACAAAGGAGATGAAGAAAAGGTGACAGCGTGATCCAAATGCAACAAGATCAGATCCGCTCCTTCCATGCTACCCAAGCCACCGCTTTTCTTTTCATATACCTGTCGTCTGTTGACGACTTACCTACCTTGTGATTGGATGCGGAGCTGTGGGATCCAAAAGGCCACCAGATAGCATGTTTTCATTGGCTTTCCTTCGTCGTCTTGTATATTATCATCATGACATCATCTCCAAAGCCTGTGCCATGTGCATGAACTTTTACTTCTTCTATCTGTAGATTTCTTCGATATATTTGGTAACGATTAAATTATTCCTGGTAAATTCAATTATCAAATAAGTATTCCTTCAATTAATATTAGCCTCATAATTCTTTCTTATTCACCTTTTACATACCCAATAGATTGTCTTAAGCAGTTAAGCTTCATCTTTCATAGTCATAATGGGCTTAACATAAGCCTTTGCTAAGAAGAAAGCATGAGATAAAATTAAACCAGCCGGCTGTTTCATCAAATTGCAGCATTCTACTTTACATTTTACAAATAAATTAAGTAAATTGAGCAATTGAGCAATTCAAAAGGTAAAAAAGAGGGTCAAGTTTGTAGTTTGTACACAGCTGACCCGATCAACCCACGCATTTCTTTCTTTTTTCCTGGTGGTTGTTCTGTTCACCAAATTAAACCATTTGACAATTCTTTAATCCAGGAAAGAGATGCAACGGATTAAAGAGTGTCTTCTGATCCAATTATCTAAAAGTCCAAATCAGAGGTTGCGTACATAAGAACGTGGTGATGCACCGAGTTAATCGACACAGACTATTGAATAATAATCCATTATTATATATAAAAATTATATAATTATATTATTGCAGGGAAAAAATTGGGGAGGGGGGGGGGGGGGGGGGGGAGAGGGGAAACAATCAAGAACACAATGAGTGGAGGTCTCATCACCAGTAGAAGAATCCGGCCTGCTGCTCCGATTCATCGGTCTCGTACCCATAATCATCGAGCAGTTTCGATCCCTCGTGCTCGAATCTGTCAATGCGTGATGTCAATCTCACGACCTCGTCGTCGGCTTGAAAACCGAGGCAATCCTTTACGGTCAACCTCTCCAGGTTTCTGCAGCCATTGATGATGACCAGCAGCTCGTCCTTGGTCAAGTAGGACTTGCTCAGCTCCAAGTGCTTCAGCTCCGGTAGCCACCTCGTGATGGCCTTCGCGTCCTCCCGGTCGATCAATCCGCGCACCTTCAGCCCGATGAATTTCGCACAGTTGCGCCCGATCTCGGCGATGACGTCCTGGAAGGAGGATAGCTTTGTCTCCATCTCCAGCTGCTCCAGATCCCTCCATCTCCCGACGAACTCCGGGATGCGGAGATCGTCTTCGAGCATGAGGTTATCGGGCAGAGCGAGCGACCTCAGCGCAGGGCATCTGGAGGAGGAAGACGGGGAGACGATGAACATTTCGTCGAACAGATTGTGGACAACAGGAAGGGGGGAAGAAGGAAGGCCGTACTTGCACTCACTTGATCGAGACGTAGGACAGGTCCTGGATGGACGGCGCGGCGAAGATCAAAGGAAAGGCGAGCTCCTCCGCGGCGCCGCGGCTACGGTCGACGGCGAATCGCATGAATCGGGAGAAGGAGAGGGTCTTGAGGTGGTACCGGGAGGTGAAGCTCCGGCAGAAGTGGCTCCAGGGCATGAAGTCGAGGGACCGGAAGTCGAGTCGCCGCCAGCAGCCGGGATCGAGAGAGGCGCGCCACCAGTACTTGCAGACGAAGGGGACAGCCACGGAGAGGTCGTCGAGGCCGAGGCGGCGGAAGATGTTGATGAGGCAATCAGCCTGCATCTCGTCCCAGGGCCGCGCGTCCGCCGTGTCCGGAGAGTCGTCTTGCCTCAACATGTTCGGCGTTTGTCCGCAGAGACGGCGGAAGGGCGTGGGCTTGAGCCACAAGAGCTAGTTATTGTGTAGCGTTGAAGGCGATTTGGTTGTGAGAGGGGGCGGAAAATTAGATGTGGACTCATGAATTGGTCCCGCCAACCGACCCGGAGTCGGAGGAGCCATATTGGGGACCTCAACACGGACAACTTAGCCACCGAATTTTAAACCAAGTTTTAATTTAATATATGAAAGCTAGAAGACTTAATTATATTTTTGATCTCACAAATTTTTTTTTTTTTTTTATTGATCTATTTTATAATAAAAAATTAGTTTAGTCCCTCAAAAACCTTTTTTATTTTTATTTGATCTCTCTGTTAATTTTTTATTAACTTTGTTGTTAAATGTCAAGATGGCAATATTAATATGGATTAAAGATAAAATGATGGGTTAAATCAAAAAAAATAATATTTTAAAAAACTAAATGAAAAAAAAAATATTTTAATAACGTAACAAATCGTCTAATAATGCATCTTTACCGGATAACATAGTTATATTTGAATAGGTAAACAAAGAGAATAATTTTTGCAATTTTTAAAGTATGTCAATTTATTAAGAATAGAAAAATATAATCATACGAACACTCTTGATCCATAATAAAGATTGGTAAACACAGCGCATTTATAATATTTTGATAGAAAAAGAGAGATTTGGACACAATGTAAATATTATTTTTGAATTGCATGAGATCGTTAGTGTCATTCGTAAATTTATTATAGATATGTGGAGTGGAGATTTTGAAATAAGAAAAAATAAATCGATGAAATTTTATATTAACGAATAAAATGAAAAAACTTATATATATAATTATACTTTAGATAATTAAAATGTATATATTTTTCATCTAATCCCAGATTAACTGCTGAGGTAACCTTTATAATTCTTAATTTAGATTCAGTTTTTGTGCTGCCAAGTGGCTATATTTGTTCCCACTATTGAATATATTCGCTGACTTTCCATCTTAATATTTCTGTTCTTGTAGCTTTGCCTTAACTAATAAAAACAAGTGTGACTATTTTTTCTCATCTAATTGCTCTTTTTTCTATCTTTATTGTGAACTGTTAGTCTGTTATGTATAAATTTGTGATCTTCATTGGTGTTGCTGCTAGTTGGTTTTGACAATGTGTTAGATCTTTTTGAACTTTGTGATGTTTTAGTATACTGGCTAAAGTTTTCTTTGAAACAGATTTTACTGTGGTACTTTGTTATTCTGGGTTGTACTTTGTTGCGCTCTAGCCTGAGGTCCCAGCTTGATGGCATGGGTTCCCTTGGACAGCCTGAGATTGCTCCTGACCAGAGGGAGAAATTTTAATGATCACTCCCACAAGTGCAGCAACAAGGCCACAGTAATCTCCTCAATGTACACCTAGTTATTGCACACAATGAAATAAACATGTGAGGGTCTCTAAATCGCGAGCGAATTCTTCCTCAATAATCAGTAGGTTCAACACAACAATTTGAGCTTATCGCTTCACTACGTCAATGATTTATTCTCCTCGTTACGAGCCTTACGTATACCTATCAGCCTCTGCGTTCCTGTTCCAAATCAGCTAAGCCTTCCACAAGTCAAGCACATTCCCATGGAATTTTAATGGGGGGAGTAAATTTAGTCTTCGAGCGGCAACCACGCCACGCAACGTGATTGGGAAATGGTGAGGTGGGTCGTGCGGGCCCCGCTATTGCGGCGAATATTTTGAATCTTTAACTCATTCTGCACGCAGTTTGGAAAGATTAGGGCCCCACAAGGGACCCGGTGTAGCCACCGGGTTATCCGTATCGTGTAATTTGAGCTAGATAAGATAAACGAGGAGTGGAAACGATTTCCCTCTCTGATGACCTGTCGCTTTCGTCGACGTCATAGTGCCACGTCAAACAGACATAGGGTGAGCTTCTTGGTAGGATCACCCCTCTGATTATTCATTCATCATTTTACTTCAAAGCTAAAGTAGCCATTTTCTGAGAGTGAGAGAGAGAGAGAGAGAGAGAGAGAGAGAGAGAGAGAGAGAAGTTGGAAAAAAAATAACAGTTTAGGGCCACAAGTTGTCTCCCTAACCGTCTCCTTTCTCTCTGAAGAAGGAGAAAGCAGAGAGAGAGAGAGAGAGAGAGAGAGAGAGTTCAAAGCTGCCAAAGAAGTAAAGAAGAAAGCAGAGAGAGAGAGAGAGAGAGAGAGAGATATGGAAGGCAACGCCGTGGAGATTTCGATCAGTGAGACGACGGATACGAGGGAGAATGGCAGGCTTACTTCGATCACGCGAATCAATCAGATAGCACCGACGCAGGTAAGGAACACCAAGAATTTTCTTCTCGCCTTCCTTTTCTTTTTCCAACATTTTCCCCCCTTTTTTGCGGCAAATGTTTGCTGATTACTCTGTATCCTGTTTTGTGGTTTTGATCTGTACTTGTTTGATATATCTGTTCTTGCTTCTTCGACTCCTTTTCCGATCCCTACTTGACCTCTCGGACTGATTAATTGAAGGATTCCTCTACTGCTTCTACAAATGATCGCGGTCGAGCAGTTCATCTACTCCTGCATTATATTTTCTATGCCTCTTAGACCTTATCAATGTCATCTCAATCTCCATTCCTTTTTTTAACTAAAGAATGAAAGTTGTAACCTAAGTAAGATTAGAATTGTTGATGCTAAATAGAATGAAAGTTGTAAAAGATACTGTTGTTTACCCAGTTTTCTACTTAGGTTGACGCAGCTCAATTGAACTACAGAAGACCGGCGGCCACCCGCTACACTAGTAAGCTCGCTATCATCCTCTTCTTCGTCCACCTCGTCACCGCCTCCATCTTCATCCTCTTCCTCTCCGTCCGTGGTTTCCTCTCCCGGAGCCCGTCATTCCACCCCGCCCGCTGGTTTACGTCCCTCCTGACTTCCGCAGTCGCCTCCATCCTCGTGGCCATACTTTGGCTGCTCCTCGTCCTCCACTACCCGGCTAAAGCTCTCAGGGCCGCCCTCTTGCTCGCCCCCTTCCTAGCTGTTGGCGTCGCTGTGCTCCTCCTCGCCGACGATGGCGGCGGTAGCCTGGCCTCCGCGGTGCTGTTCCTGGTCCTTGCTCTCGTGCTGTCATTATACTGCTGCTGGATCACTCGCCGCCTTCGCCACGCCGAGGAGATCCTCTCCGCCGCAGGCGCCTCTGTCCTACCTACCCTCGTGCTGGCAAAGTACCTTGGACTAGCGCTCCTTGCCGGCCTCGTCTACTTCTCCTTCTGGACGCTGGGCGCCGGCGGCATCGCGGCCGGCGGCGCCTCGCGGCTTGCTCCGCTGTACGTGCTGCTACTGCTTCTGAGCCTGGGTTGGACGATGCAGGCTATCCGATACGTGGTTCACGTGGCCGTGGCGCAGTTGGCCTATGCGAGGCTCGCGCAGGGGACGGAGGTGGCCGTGCCGACGGCCTTCAACACCGCCGCCAAGCGTGTGCTCGGTCAGGTCTGTTTCGGCTCGGCCGCGGTTCCGGTCGTGGTGACGGCCCGGGTGGCGGCGCAGGCGATGGGTACAGTCGCCGGCGAGTCCGACGAATTCCTTTTCTCGTGCTCCAGTTGCTTCATGGGCGTCGCCGACCGCCTGGTTACGCTCGTTAACCGGTGGGGCTTCGTCTACGTCGGAGTGCACGGCAAGGGGCTCGGAGGCGCGTCGGCAGAGATATGGGAGCTGTTCGTGAAGCAGGGAATGGATAAGTTGATCGACCTGGACCTCACAGGGCCGTTCTGCTTCCTTTGCGGGGTGGTTGGAGGCGGCGTCTCCGCCATGGTTGCAGGACCCTGGGTGCTGGAGGCCGGCGAGGGCCATGTAGCGGAAGCCACAGTGTACGCCTTCACCGTCGGCTACTTCATGGTAAGTTTCTTAGATTGCATCTGATGTTACCATGTCGGATTGAATTGAATCTAATCGTGGCTGGGACTTGGGAGAGCAGACGATGATCGCCATGGCTTGGCCTCAGGCGTGCGTGGCGGCATATCATGTGGTCTTTGCGGAGAACCCGCAGAACAACGAGATGGGCTCCTGCATACGTGAACAAATGAGGCAGCTGCAAACTTCTCCAGATTGAGATCCGACTTCCATTAATCAAATTAGTTGAGCTAAAAGGTTAAAATCTCAAGGCTCGTTCCTACTCACTGCAACTTGTTGGACAATGTTACTTCTGTTTTGTTTCAATGCATTCAAAGCCATAAAGGATTGAAACGGCTGAAGCATTCTCGCACATCTGAAAATGACAATTATAAGAAAAGAAACTAATTCCTCCAAATATGGTTATTCACTATTTGGAGAGGAAAATTATGGTTTTAGCAGGACAACAGTTGCTTCAACTATTCCTCCAAATCTTTCTTGGAGCTAGCCATTGAAGGTTATTCACTATTGTATAATTTTCTTGTTTTGATTTTTTTAAAAAAACTTTCCCAGTACTTTATCACTTGTATTTCAAAAAGCTTATGATAAATACAACTCCCTTTCTAAAAAAAAAAAGAAGAAAGAAACTAATACAAAAATAACCTCCTTAAGCAGATCTTATGAAACAAATGAATATTAAGCAATGAATATAAACAGTGAGTAAACATAGTCATTCATTATATAAGTTATTCACTATCTCCCTATGTCAGAGTATATCCATAGTAATTTTTTCCAACTACATTAAGGTCGGCTGAAGTGCGAGTAATAAGAGTCTCGGCTGCTTTTACAATTTTGTTAGGAATACACCAAGGGCCTATTTGGTATCATGTATAATATTAGGATAATACTATACAATGTTTGAGAAGAATATTAACTAATACATGTACTGAAAATAGTAACACATAAATTGTCATAAGGTGTATTAGTAATACACTCTCAAAGTTCTTCATTAGCTTGCACTATAACTTTCAATATTTTTTATACTCATTTTACCTCCGGTCAAAAATTAAAAAATATTTAAAAAATAATTTTAATTTATGAAATATTTTTAATGATAAAATATATTATATAATTTTTTATATTATATTATATTATTATAATATATTACATATAATATAATATTATAATGTATATTATATATTATATTACTTTATATAATATAATATATTATATTATATTATATTATATTATATTATATTATATTATATTATATTATATTATATTATATTATTGTAATATATTACATATAATATAATATTATAGTGTATATTATATTATATTATATTATATTATATTATATTATACACGTTAATCAATACATATTAGTACTATACAAGTTAGTCAATACAAATTAATACTATACAGGCTAATACTATACGATGTACCAAACGAGTCCTAACTAACTGCTATAAGTAATTGAACACTCTTTTCGATTACGAGGGTAAATGCAAGAGTTTCACTTCCAAAGTGATATAAATGTTTACTAAGCAACTTTAAATCGTCTCCACATGCAGAGGTGAAATTTTTTATCATGCTATTGTTGTGCTTGATCATTAACTGACTTTTTTTTAGAAAGTTGCAAATGAAACCATTCTGCAACTCAGAGACGTTCCTTTCAACAAGCTTCAACTAGACATCAACTATTCAATGACCACGTAAAACCAAGTTACAAAAATTAGATGAGTCTCATTTTAGGAGGAAATATCAAAATGCATCTAGTTAAGCTACTTTGCAGTTGATTACATTCCCAAGCAAACTTCTTCCCTGTTATATGATAGGCCGGTAGCACCGTAGCAGCCTTATTTCCATACAAATATAATAGAGCAAAAGTTGAAGATGGCAACAAATCTACTCAATTCCTATGTGACCTCGCCCTCCACATCTCGAGCACATGATGTTGCCGGTACCTCCACAACCTACATTAACAGAAAGGATATATATGTATCACGTAGGTGAACAAAACTAGAAGATTTAACCCACATTTTTAGGGGAAGAGTTAGGCAGGTAAGGGATAAAAAGTATCTAAGCAACTTATGTGACGGTATTCCAGCAACTTGAATGGTTACATACTTACATACTATCTATCTGTTGCACATTGAATCAATGTTGTTTGTAAGGAGCCATATCTATAGACCCCAATTGAAAAAAAAATCAACACTACATGTAGAGAACTCTGTGAAGACTGTGCAAAGTTGTACTGATCAGCAATGATGCTTCCAAAACTAAGTATACACAACGTAAACACTAATTCAGTCCATTAAGACAAAATACCAGCACATGGTCTAAGTTTTTAATCTAGATGAGCTATAATGGCGATCCACCACAAAGGACAACTACACAGTAGTAACCAACTTTTTTATTTTTTGTACACATAACGTAAATGATATAGTGATATTCAAGGAACTTTTTCATTAAGACGTGACCAAGTGTTAGCAGTAAAGCAAAACATATTAAAAGGGAATTATGTAAACTACAACTGCCAAATATCCAATGGTGACAGTTAAGTGCTTAACTCAATTGTTCCACAAGACTATTCTAATGGAATAAGGGCAGTGTGAGACTACGAGTCATGAAAAAGAGTAGAGAAAAAGTAATTTTACCTAGGCACCTAACTTTCACAATGATTCCTTGGCTCTCCAGGATTGAGTCAACGTATAAACCTGAACCTTCACATGTAGCACATAACACTGCACCCTTGACTTCACAAGCAGTGCAAGGTGGATTATTCCCTATTTCCTTTATATCCATCGACAAACCAATTGGCGGCTCGATATCCTCCTCTGGAAAAGACTTGTCATAACAGAACAGAGACTCCAGATTGCTTCTGAACCTCCGCAAATCATGTATTGAACTAGAATTGATCTGCAATATAATCAAAACACATGGTTGAGAATCATATATTATGTGGACATCCGAAATCACATCAAAAAGCGATAACATACTAAATGCTGCTCACTCACTGTTGCTGTGTTTATTGAACTAGCAAGCAGGATCCTTTTCTTCCTTACAAACACACCAACTATGTCCAAAATTTACTCATATGAAGTATACAAATGAATCTTCTTATAAATTAGAATGGGAAAGTTGAACTTAACCAGCATATCATGCAAACTTGAGTTATTTATCTAAATTGCTGGTTTTACTTTGGGGGTAAAAGAAGTTGAAATGAAATTAGCACATTAGCATTTTCAAATTTGGCATGCAAAGCAAGGTTTGAAATAAATATAGCCATATAACAGTGTGGTTTTCTTAAAATGGATCTTTTTTTTTTTTGACAAAACTAGCAGGCGTATAATGTATCACAAAGATTAAATCTAATGTTACAAATATGTACATATAAATGAAACCTGAATCGGCAGACATAGTTAATGTAGAAAACTCAAATGTTAGCCCACAGTTGTTAAACTTGCACCAGTTTGTTAGCATTCAAATAACATATCCACACTCTAAAATAACAACTGTAGTTCCAAAAACTGAGAAGGTGTTAGTCAAATGATAAGGCCAAATGAATCACACCAAATGGTGTTAAATAAAAGTAGTTGAACCATTTGGTTCTGGAAATGTTATTGCTTACAGCGAAAAAAGATGAAACTCTTAGCAATTACACATACAATTATAATGAACCTTGTGTTGCATAAATAACAACATATAGAAACAGAAACTAATTGATCTGAACCTAACCAAGTAGCTCCCAATTATTCAGTATTACCCTGCAAACTCTCCTTAACCATTAGTTATACAAGTACCTCTACAGAGTTTTTGCGGACGCCTGCTCTAATTCTCATCTAATTATGACCACTCCTCAAACACTCAATTCTGTGTTCATAAATTACTAATATTCAGGAGGGATGTTCATTCTTCATTCTGAACCCCTAAAATGGAAGCAGATTATTATTAATATTTTTGCTGCTTTTCTCGCAGAGAAGCAATCTTATAAGCTCAAGTTTAAATTTTTCATCATATACATGCGATTCTGTGAAATTAGCAAAGTAGTATCTCATGATTACTCTTTTTATTAAAATAACACTAGCTGAGCTAAATATCGACTAACCAAGATCATAAATTTCCAAACAATCTCGCTGCACAATAGGCCAAATCACCGGGCAAAAAAAGATTAATAATAGAGTGTAGAAGCCCTAACCCGAGTGAAACTGCATCGCAGGGCATACGGATACGGATTGACAAAAAAGGGGTGAAATTTCCCAGCGAACTCGTTCCCCTTGATCTGAAATCGCAAGACGCGTGCACCGCAGCTTGGCATCGAGGGGTAGCACGGCGATGATACCGACGAGGGCTTCACCGAGATCTCCATCGAAGTCAAATCTGCTAGGCGTTCTCTCCACACTTATTTGCAACCGAAGGTATTATGGTTTAAACCCAAATTAAAAGGAAATGGAAGTAAAATAGAAGAATGCAAGCATTGGGCGTATCGGGCGGACCCAATATTTCCCGAAAATGACACAGCTATCCTCTTTCGCATAGCATAATTATACCTAAACCTGAGATCTGAGTATATCCGTCAGAAACATTGGTCGTTACTGATGATGGCCCAGCGGATAAATCATAAAATATTGGAGAAGTTTCCAAAATGTTGGCACCTGCTGCAAGTTTCACTTCATAATTTAGTTTAAATTAATTTCATTTTGATTTGATAGTATTTAGTTTAAATTAATTTCAATTTTGATTTTATAGTATTTAATAGGGCTGTCCATTTTTCGGATCGAACTGAACCGAACTCTAACTAAAAATTTTTAGGTCCAATTTGGTTTAGCCCCTCACATGTTCAATTTTTGAACTGAACTGAAACTAATTATTAATAATCGGTTCGACTTCGGTTCCTAAAATTTGGGAATCGAATCGAACCAAAAATTAAATTAAATTAAATTTTCTTTTTTATTAGCCGATTAGGCCATTAGGATTTAGGGCCGAAACTCAAAATTTATAAGAGAGAATTGATAAATTATGTCAAACAAAAGGATGTCAAATTAACTTTCTTTTAAGTCACTAACTATAATTTATTTTAAAATTAACAATCACTTTACACCACCTTTACACATCAAACATACTAAAACAAGTTAAAAACATGAAATGAAAATACATATTCTTTTTATTTTTTCGAATACAAAATCGAAAATAGTTGGTTCGGTCTGGTTCAGTTTATGCCATATTCGGTTCGATTTCGAGTTGGATTTTCATTGACAAAAAATATATGGTTCAGTTTGATTTATGTCGGTTCGGTTCGATTTAAACCGAATGGAAACACTTAGTATTTAGGATAGCAACAGTTCGATTTAAACCATATTTTTGCGATTAATCGAAATCGAAACTGTTTAAGAATCCACTATGTGTAATTGAAATTAAAATTGAAACAGTTTGATTTAAAAAACTAATATTTGAAATTGAAACTCATTCATTATAGTTATCCGCCGAATAATTAAAACTAATTAGTTTGGTTCAAATAGATATAGTTATTCGATTAGTTATAACAAGTTAATAAATGGATAACTAATTTAATAAATAAATATTTTATTTTTTTTATTAATGTCATAATAAAAATTAACATGGTATATCTAATAAAGATTTAAGTTTTCAACTTGTTATTGGATAAATGGGTATTGGGTGACAAGTATATGTTCAAAACTTAACATATTAAAGGGAAAATGTCTAAAATGGTTCCTAAACTATTTCAAATTTTTACATTAGTCCCACAATTTTTTTTCAACTCAATTGGGTTCTTAAAAATTTGTAATTGTCTCTTTGGTCCCTAATCGTGACCCTGCCGTTAAAAAAAACTCTACGTGGCTAACGTTCTGACAACATGGAATTTGGTATAGTTGACTCTGCTTACGCGTATTAATAGGTACCTATATGACTTATTTTATCATTTATAAATTAAAATGGATCTCATTTTTCTCTCTCTCCCTCTCATCATTGTCGTCTTCTTCTTTCATCATCCTCCTTCTCTTCCTCCTCTCTGCCTCCGCCCCCCGACAACCCGAGCTTGGTCAGCACCGCCTGCAGCTCCGTCGCCGAGATGAACCCATCCTCGTCCTTGTCCAACACCCGAAATGCCTCTCTCATGTCCTCATCCACCTCGTCCCCCGCATCCGCATCCACCTCGTCGGATCCGCCGAAGAGGGCGTCCCCCAAGGCTACGGAAGTGGAGAAAGTAGTAGTCACCCAAATCCAAAATGGCGCCCCTCTAGATGCTGAGGCGGTTGTCGTAGCCCTCGTAGGTCTTGGGCGAGTTCACGCAGCACTGCTTCTCCTCCATGGGCAGGTGGAAGAAGCCACGCCACACCTTGCGCACGCGTGCCTCATGAGTGTCGGGCTCACCCCGTGGTTGACCGCTTACTCGTGAAGCGGTAACCAAAATTGAATCAAATTTAATTGGTTTTTCAAATTCACTAATCGAAAATCGGAATCAGAGTGCAAATTTATTATTTGAAACAGAATTTTGCGATTAGATTAACCGATTTTAATTGTCATCCCTAATAGTATTCGAAGTGTAAGCCTAAATTAGTAAAAGAAATGCCACGCTAATAAATAAATGTAAACTGGTTTTAATTGCCACTCTAATAAAATATTCATGTACTAATAAAATAAGCGGCACGTGCAAAAAAGAGATGATTACCTTTAGTCTTCAACTTTTGATTTGGGACCGCAACTGTGCAATCTCTTCCTAATAATCATCCCTCTATGTAGGGGTGTAATCGAGCCGAGCCGAGCCGAGCTCGGCTCGTTTGGAAAATAACGAGCTCGAGCTCGATCGAGCTTTGGTCTATCGGCTCAAGCTTGGCTCGGCTCGGCTCGGGAAAAAAATCAAGCCGCATGAGTCGAGCCGCACGAGCCGAGCTCATTCGCGAGCTCGAGCTCGACTAAGCTCGGGTTCTTTTTAGAGGGTAACAGATTCATAAAATTTAAAAATCAAACCCGGTATATAATATATAGAGAATGCTCGATTAGGCTCGCGAACTGCTCGAGCCGAGTATAGGTTAGCTCGAACTCGGCTCGCTCGCATGTCTGGCTCGGCTCGGCTCAGCTCGGCTTGAGCTCGATAAGTTCGAGTCGAGTTCGAGTTTTTACCGAATCGATCTCGAGTAGCTTCGCGAGCGGCTTGGCTCGCTTACACCCCTACCTCTATGTCGTAATAAGCAATTTTCCCCCTTGTTGAATGATTACTCGACGAAAGTGTACCCTAATCACACTGTTTGGCTATGAAGAGCAGCAGATATATATAAGATTAGGGCGTTTTCGCATTGCATCCCCAAATTGAAGACGATTAGGAAAATTACAAATTTTCCTATCACCGATTAACATACATGATCGGGTGGCGACGAGCAAAATGATAATTCGGCTTGAGAAACTCACTCAACCGGTGGGTTCGATGCTAGCTATGACGAATGTTTGACACGTCGTCGTTGTTAACGTGACACATCAACTTTTTTTGTGAAAATTGACGGGATATAACAAACGTAATAAGAGATCCAAAGTTCATGTATTCCATGCTAATAAAAATATTCATGCTAAAAATAAGAAAATTATCAAAGTTCATATTTTTTTAAATATTTACTCTTTCTTTTATCATGAAGTCAGCAACTATGTACTACCAAAAATAAATAAATAAATAAATAAATAAAATAAATAAAAAAATGACGATAAGATACTAAAAACATTATTATTTTTAACAATTAGGACAAGAAAATGATGGGAAAATATTGAATAAAACAATATAATTTTGTAATTAATAATATATTTTTGTGTAAAATTGAAGAAAATTATCTATGAAGTTTATTATTTTGTCAAAATGTTACAAGTATTTGAATTAAATTTAAACGAATAATTCAAACGAAGGGCGTGAAACCGGGTCGCCCAAAAAAATACACCGCGAAGCACCAGAAACTTCCACAACCCGTCCATAAAAGGGCGAGGGAACCGACGGTTCCAATAGACCCGATTAGGGTTCTTGCTTCTCACTTTGTTCTGCGGAGTTTTCGGCTGCCTTTCTTCCGCTCATTGTTTCCGCTAGGTTTGTCGTGCTCGTTCTGTATTTTAATCTCCATGAGCTCGATATCGAATTCCCAATTCTTCCTCTTTGATTTCCGTATAGTTAGGGATTTCTTCTTGATTCATTATAAAGGCCTAATATTGCAATTGTTTGCTGCTGTATTTGAGTGCGGCGAGGAATCTATCGTTAGGCCAGATTCACTTCTTCCTTTAGCTCCGACGATCCTTGACTATTTATTGTCCTTTCTGTAGGATTCTTCGGTGACAAGGTTGATACATTCTCTTACTTGACACAACGAGATGTGTCTAGATTGGTAGATCTCTGATAAAGATTTCATTTGTAACCGAGATTATCGTTAAATTTGATATTTTGATGTGTAGTATGCATGATGATGAATGATGAAATAAATCAGACGGATTCCCATTGATTTCCAAAAGATGAGATCAGAAACCAGCTACTTCTGACACATCATGCCTTAAAAGAGCGATGATTTGTTTCTTGTGTCTTGCAATGTTAATTTCTTCTACTTTCTTGTGAATGATTCTGTTTTTAGATTTATTCAAAGAATGCTTTGATCTTTGATTGCCGGTGATGAGGTAATAATATTTGCTACTCTTGATGGGAATACCCATCTGATGATTTTTATCCACCAAGATCTCTGAGGCTTTCACATCTGTTACCTATGCTGATCTTTCGTTGCCTTTAGTATACTAGTTGTTGAACATGAAATTGATTGATCACATGAAATGAAACATTGTCTTGAAGGAGCAAAAATCATGTTGAAGAGTAGATATTTGTGTTTACCCTCCGTCGTTCCTTTGTGCAATTGAACTGGCAAATGTTGGGTTTTGATTGAAGTTTGAGCTATTCTTTTCTTTTTTTAATCGGATTTTTATATAAAATTTTAGTTTCATTCCAATAATAAGAATTTTTAGTAATAAAAATTACTAGAAAAAAATCATTTGACTATAAGAATGTATTCTAAATTTTTTTAAATATAAAATTTTAAAAATATAATTTTTTTTTTTGAGCATTTACCCAATGTCAAAATATGGATTCAATTTTTTGAATGCATAACCTTGTACCTAAAAATACTAGTTTGATCTCTGAATAATTGGGTCAAAATTAGTATGTTTATGATAATAGATTTTGAAGAAGTTGCATGTTTATGTAATTGCATAATTTTTTTTGTAAAATTTAACTTGCAAAATTTAACTTTTATAAAATTCATAATAGAAAAAATCAACACTCATTTAATCTTATATTAAATACTTTTTTCTTAGTAATCAAACAATTATTTAATCTTTCATCTCTTGTAATTGCATAATTTAATTTGCATAATTTAATTTTTATAAAATTCATAATAGAAAAAAAATTAACACTGATTGACTGTCCTTCAAAAAAAATTAAATAATCATTCATATATCTACTAGCTAAAAAAATATATCTAACTAGCTATTTATTTGATAAAATTGCTTTAAAAAATTATCTAGTACATATTGTCTTAATTAAAAGATAAACCTCGACCATGAGAAAATGAAGAAACCAAGTTTAAAACAACAAATAACAACTAAGCTTTAAATCTCATACTAGATGAGGTTGGCAAGAAACAGTTTAAAAGGGGAAACAAATTTGTTTTATCTCTAGTGAGAAAAAGAATTGTACTCGGTATGTTGTATAAAATAATACTTATTTTTTTCTTAATATATCTTTTATAAAATTATATTCAGGAATTTTATAAAATCAGATTTTGGAATAGAAAAATTTCTAAATTTGGATTTTGGGGTCAAAATTTTCAAATCCGAAATCCTAGTGTTTGATATTTTTTACCTCTTCAAAGTCTTTTGTTCAAAAATTCAATATATATATATATAATTTTAAAAATAATATTAATTTAAAAAATATATTTTCAAATTATACATAGATTTTTGCACAAAATTTATATTTTTTTAATCACAATACTTCTTTTGTATTTTTTTAAAATATTTCATTAATTAAAATTATTTTTTTAAATTATAAAATTATTATAGACTTTTGACAAAAAAAATTTAATGCATTAAAATTTTTTGCTCAAAATTTATAAAATTTAATTTAAAATTAAAATATTAAAATATTTTTTGTCCAAAATATTTTTTATAGACTTTATCAAATCTTTATATCATATATATATATATATATATTATAAATTAAATAATTTTTTATAATTATGAAATTATTATAAATAAAAGTTTCTGATTCATTTTTTGCAAAGTCTATAAAAATTTTATAAGTTTTAAAAAATATATTTTAATCAATGAAGTAAGTTTTTAATGATACAAAAAATGTACTATGATAAAAAAAAATATTTTTTACGTTAAAATATTTTATAATTTATAATTTAAATTTAAATTTATAAATTTTGTGCAAAAGTCTTTAATACATTATGGAGTTTGAAAATATATATATTTAGACTATAATATCTTATTTTTATCATAAAAAAATTTCAAAAATTTATTTTCTTTTAAAAAATTATATATATATATATATATATATATATATATATATATATATATATATATATAATATTTTGACCAGTGTCTCTAACTTTGGCTGATGCTAAAACATGAATCTTGAATTTTAGGTTCTGAATTTAGGAATTTTGGATCTTCAAATTCAAATTTCAGAATTTTCTTCTCTAAAAATTTTCAAAATTTGAATTTGAGAAATTGCTGATTTACATTTATATTTTTTTAATTTCCAGTGGGGGCAATGCTCTCATTGTAAATTTGCCACTGGATAAGAGCCTAAGAAATTATGGAAATTATACTATAAGAAGTTTCGGGCATAAACTTAAGACTTAATGCACGGTGTCTCTCAATAAAGGAGAATCTTATGCAACTATATTAGCTTATATAAAATCCAATATTAGAAATCACAACGAGAATAATGGTGCTTTTGTTTAGAGCATCAATGACTATTTTCGAGTCTTATTCAATATAAACTATTGGGAATTGTATATCATATGTGTACTTGACTGTGTGCAAAATAGCACATTTTCACTAGTAAGAAGAGTACTAGCATTTAGGGGTTAGCATCAGTCGGGTCAAAATTTGACCCAGTCCGAATAACTCGAACCTGAAGAAGAAGACTCCAAAACCACTCGATCCTATCCAAATAAGAATCAATGGCTCAACCCAATTAACTCGAATAAGATCAACTTTTAACATTTTTAAATATTATCAACCTGAATTATAAGATATCCACTATTCTAATCTATTATAAACATACTCATTTTGAATATTATCATCTAAAATATTCACGATTAGAGTGCTATATCTAGGTTTCTTTTAATTTTCACTCTTATAATCATATCAAATATTCACTATTTAACTTTTTTTTTTAATTTCCGAATCTAATTGGGTATATCAAAATTTTTATCCGACTTAAATTTTTGAATTGTTTTTTATTCAAATTATTCAAATCAATTTAGATTTTGCTCACTCCTACTAGTATTTACAATTTTAAATCCTACAAACACACAAGCACCGTCAGGAAGCTTATTATGGCTAAAAGATTGTTTATGCTTTTTAATCTTTATAAAAAAATATTTAGCATGCAAAATAGAATGAAAATTAGAACTTTATTCACCACTCTGTGAACATATTAATTTTTAGAAAACCAAATAAACCATATAATACTAGCAATAAAATCCATGAAAGAACCAACTCAATTGGGTTTATTCAGCACAGCACAATACTACCCGAGTAGACAAAATTTATGACTGAAAAATCAAGGTTTAAGGGGATTCCCAAATTGTCATTCATTCCCAACACAAGGATGAGATGGTAAGATGAAAAAAGAGAGCTTATTTGTTGTCTAATGCTAAGGATATCAATTTGGATTTGGATTAAAGGGGACGGAGGAGTAGGCAAGGAGTAAATTTATCTTAATTATCTCTTCATTCCTTCTCTCTATCTTACTAATATCTTTTCAAATAAATCCTAAATTCATTGGGGATGACATTATTTAACTGAGTTAAATAGTCAAAGCACTTCATATATTTTTTCAAGAAAATAAATTATATCATTATTAAAGACAAATCTATATATATATTACACCATGATCGTCCAATATTCAATTTAAAATAAATTAGCTATTTTTTTGAAAATTCAAAATTGAATTGAATCATAATCATTTTCAAAATACTTTTCAAAATTGATTTTATTTAGGTTTGATTTAAAGTGAAATTAACATAAAATTATTTACAGTATTAACTATCATAATAATATTAGTACATTATCAATTAAAATTATTAATAATAATAATCATCATTTTGGAAAATAATAATAATAATAATCATTGTTTTTATTCATATTTAAATAGTGGAAATTAAGCTATTAACAACGTGCCTTATATTTATGTCCTCGTCATCTAATTAGCTACCAATGGATGTTTTATTATTTGAAACAATATTATTATTATTTTACAAATTTGATTTAAATATTTTACTTATAAGTCTTTGATTTGAACCCTAATTTTAATATTTTGCACCCACTGGTTCATTTCTTGTAATATAAAATACTTTTTAAAAAACAAAAAATTAATTGATTTAATTAATGGAAGTGACTTACCTACTAATAATAATTTTTTTATAATTTTATTGTGAATTTAGGATGTTTTTTTCGAACATGTTTAAAATTAGTCGAATCAGTTGAAAATAGTAAGAAAAAAATATTTTGTTGATGCAAGTTATGAAAGTGATTTACCTATAATAATAGTTTTTTTATGATTTTATTATGAATTTAGGATGAATTTTTTGAATCTGTTTAAAATTGATCGAATCAACCGAAAAGGGTCTGCGGAGAGTAATATGGGTATATGGATATTACTTTTTAATTTTTATCATTGAAATAAAATCTAATTTTAAATGCATATATTGGTTTATAAATTGAGCTAAACAAAATAAATAAATAAATTATAAGTTAAATCGAATCAAATAATTAGGGATGAAAACCACTCGAGCAATATCTATATCTAAAATATTTACCTAATTTTCTACGAATCCAAAACTAAGCCCTCGAGTCCATTATATGCGAAAGCATGTAAAGGTGCCAATATGAACTCTCACTCTCCGAACTCCCAACTCCTCCGTGATTCCACCGCGAATGCCAAATCTTCCCGGTAGTAGCTCGGATAACCGGCAGTCGAACTCATGCAGTTTAAATCTCATCGAGACTTTTGCCCGCGGATTCGTCACCACTTATTCTCCCTCTTCCATTCCCCTCAACCTCGCTCCTCTCAAAAGGTAGAATCTTCCAGGTGAACCCGTCGCCAGTTACTCTTTCAATTTTTTGCTGTATTCCTCCGTCTATATATTTTAGTTTGTGACGCCGTACTTGTTGCAAAATTGCAGCTTTTTGTTGGAAAAGCCAGAGTCAGTTTTGTTCGATACAGCCGCTATGCTGTCTGCCACGCGCTTGATGAATCCGTTGATGAAGAAATTGAAGGTCATACAGCCGAGGCATTACCTAAAGGAGATGTCTTTTCTGTTCTTAACGTGGCGGGATCCGGTGTTCGTGCTGGCTGTAGTCCGCGTATTGTGCTGCTTGATGGAATTCCGAGTTCCGGTTCTTTGTTAGAGGCTAGAAGGATCCATGTGAGGACCCTGAAGGTGGCATTCCGTGGATTAGACCCGTTGATCCATCGTCTGATTGATTTGTATCTGGCCTTCACTGGAATACCAGATGCACTTAAGCTGTTTGATGATATGCCTCATAAAAGTATGTCTTTATGGAACCACATGATTGCGCAGTTTCTTCAGAGGAAGGAGCACCAAAAAGTTTTAGTTTTTTTCATGAGAATGGTGAGAGAGTGTGGGAATCCTGACCCGGTCGCTATTTCTAGCTCCCTGAGAGCGTGCAGTGGAAATAATAAGTATTGGAATTTTGTGCAACAGATTCATGCGAAGATAATAAGGTATGGTTTGGTTGGTGATTCCATTGTCGGTAATCCTTTGATTGATCTATACTCGAAAAATGGGTGTATTGATTCAGCTAGGATGGTGTTTAAAGACCTATGGTGGAAGGACAATGTTTCATGGGTTGCTATGGTATCTGGTTTTTCACAAAATGGTTTTGGAGGTGAAGCTCTTCAACTTTTTAAGGAGATGCACTGTGCTGGAGTTCTGCCTACTCCTTATGTTCTTTCCAGTGTCCTTAGTGCTTGCACAAAGACTGATCACTTTGTACATGGAGAGCTGATCCATGCCCATGTGATTAAGCAAGGATTCTCCTCTGAAACTTTTGTAGGCAACGCCCTTGTCACCTTGTATTCCCGGTGTGGAAGCCTGACATTGGCAGAGCGCATATTTAGTGAGATGCCTTGTCATGATAGTGTTACTTATAACACTCTTATTTCTGGACATGCACAAAATGGAAATAGCAAAAATGCTATACAAGTTTTTGAATGGATGCAACACGTAGGCTTCAGACCTGATGCTGTCACAATTGCAGCTCTTCTCACAGCTTGTGGCTCTATTGGAGACATTCAAAGGGGAAAGCAGCTCCACTCTTATGTGTTTAAAGCTGGATTATCTTCAGATTATATAATTGAGGGTTCTGTGCTTGATCTATATGTGAAATGTGCTGACATAGAAACTGCCCATGAGTTTTTAAATACAACTGATAGAGAGAATGTAGTCTTGTGGAATGTAATGCTTGTGGCTTATGGTCAGATGGGCGATTTAAGAAAATCTTTTGATCTGTTCTACCAGATGCAACTCGAGGGTATGCAACCTAACCAATATACATATCCTAGTATACTTAGAACTTGTACTTATGTTGGTGCTCTTGGTCTTGGAGAGCAAATTCATACCTTAACTATAAAGACAGGATTCGAGCTTAATGTTTATGTTAGTAGTGTACTTATTGATATGTATTCCAAATGTGGTGAATTTACAATGGCTAGGGATATTCTTGAAAGACTTACAGAGAAAGATGTTGTCTCTTGGACTGCCCTGATTGCTGGTTATGCACAACATGACTATTGCATGGAAGCTCTCCAGACTTTTGAGGAAATGCAAAATTGTGGTATACAAGCTGATAATATAGGATTTGCTAGTGCTATTAGTGCAAGTGCTGGGATCAGAGCAATCAAACAAGGGATGCAGATCCATGCTCAGGTTTGCGTCAGTGGTTATGCAACAGATATTTCAATTGGAAATTCGCTCATCAACTTATATGCCCGATGTGGTAGGATGAATGACGCATATTCTGCATTCGACAATGTTGAGATTAAAGATGATATATCATGGAATGGATTGATATCTGGGTTTGCACAGAGTGGCAACTGTGAGGAGGCTTTAAAGATGTTTAAGATGATGAACAAATCTGACACTAAAGCAAATTTATTTACTTTTGGATCTGTACTAAGTGCTTCTGCTAACATGGCTGATATTAAACAAGGTAAGCAGATTCATGCAATGATTATAAAGACTGGTTACGATACTGAGATAGAAGCTGGTAATGCATTAGTTTCACTTTATGCTAAATGTGGTTGCATTGAAGATGCAAAGGTTGCATTCTTCAAAATGCCTGAAAGGAATGAGGTGTCATGGAATGCAATAATTACAGGCTATTCGCAACATGGACATGGCCGAGATGCACTGAAGCTTTTTGAGCAGATGAAGCAAGAAAAACTTAAACCAAATCATGTTACATTTATAGGTGTTTTAGCTGCTTGTAGTCATGTAGGTTTAGTAGATGAAGGTCTTAATTACTTCAGATCTATGAAGGAAGAGCACAGTCTCCTTCCTAGGCCAGATCACTATGCTTGTGTTGTGGATATTCTTGGACGGAGAGGACAGTTGGATCGTGCTAAAGAGTTCATTCAGGAAATGCCCATTGCCCCAGATGCTATGGTTTGGAGAACCCTACTTAGTGCTTGTACAGTTCACAAGAACATAGAAACTGGAGAACTTGCAGCTAAGCATCTTTTGAAGTTGGAGCCAGATGACTCAGCTAGTTATGTTCTCCTGTCAAACCTATATGCAGTGACCAAAAAATGGGATTATAGGGATGAGGTGAGGCAGATGATGAAAGATAAAGGGGTTAAAAAGGAGCCTGGACGAAGTTGGATTGAAGTGAAGAATGTGTTTCATGCATTCTTTGTTGGTGATAGGTTGCATGATCAAGCAGATGTAATCTATAAGTTCTTGGAAGACTTGAACAATAGGGCAGTTGAAATAGGGTACAAGCAAGATAAGTATTATTTGTTACATGACACAGAGCAAGAGCAGAAAGACCCCAGTTCATACATCCACAGTGAGAAGTTAGCTGTTGCTTTTGGTCTTATGAATTTGTCTTCTGAGATACCCCTTCGTGTGATAAAGAACCTTCGTGTTTGTAATGACTGTCATATCTGGATGAAGTTTGTTTCAAGGATTACTGGCCGAGAAATTGTATTACGTGATCCCTATCGGTTTCATCATTTTGAAGGAGGCACGTGCTCGTGTGGTGACTATTGGTAAAGTTTCAGGATCCGATTGTACAATTAATGCACCAGTGAGAGGCTTGCTGTTGCCTTTCTGTTTATGAGTTTGTCTCATGAGGTACCCCTTTGTGTGATTAAGAGCCTTGTGTATGTAATTATTGTCATAACTGGGTGAAGTTTGTTTCAAGGGCTGCCGGCTGAGAAATTGTATTACGCAAACCCTACTGGTTTCATCATTCTGATTCTCTGAAGGAGGCACTTGCTATCTGGTGACTATTGGTACAGTTTCAGGATATGTTTGTACAAGTAATGCACCATTGTGGTAGCATCCAACTGTGCATATGCTATAACTTACCATGTAAGGATACATGTGGCATCAAAATACACTTGCTGTCTACTTAGTCTCATAGGTTTATGGACCCGGAGTTAATGGACTTTTAGACAGTGGATAAATGGTTGAAGATTACTTGCTGAAAATTATTATAAGATAAACCAACCAATAATCTCTTACACTCGAGAAATGAGAGAGAAAGTGTGATAGGTCAGTTAATGATGTGAAGTATTACTCTGAATAGAATTCGTATTTGATTAATTAAATTTCTGAAAAGATGCAGGCTTTTGGATATTTATAAGTTCGCCAATTTTATTATCAGGGTTGCTTGGGTGATTGGTTGGGCTTTAATTCTGGAATATACAATTGGCAGGTCAGCTGTTGCACATGGAATATTTCCAAATTTGGTAATTTAATCTTCATTATTCAAGCCTTTTACATGAGTTGATGATTGCTTATTAGTATTTGCTTTTCTTACACATCTATGAATTTTTTGTTCAAATATGGTTAGGCAATACAAGTACTGATCATCTAGAGTTAAATAAGCAAATGTAGTTAAATCACTCCACACTCCACATTATAATTCTCATTGTTATTTGCCTCCTTTTTTCTTTATTGTTTAGTTGTTACTTATGATTTATTGCACACTCTGTTCTTCGAAAATCAGCTTAGACATGCTAAACCACAGTAAAGTGCAGTTCTGTGTGTTATCCGCAGCAAGTCACAACAAATGCACTGAATAATTTTTGGACATCTTAATGTTTACAATTGCCCATACAGAATTCTTTATTGAGCTGGGATTAGATAACATCATATGACTTCTCTTATTACTGTTAATAATGCAGGAATGGAAATTTTGTTTGGTTTTGTGAGCCTCTGTGTAATCTTCATTCTTAACCTATCTTGCTCTCAAGATAACATCACATGATTTCTCCTATTACTGCTAATAATGCAGGAATGACAATTTTGTTTGATTTTGTGAGTCTGCGTGTCATCTTCGTCCTTAACCTATCTTGCTCTCTAGATAACATCAATGATTTCTCTTATTACTGCTAATATTGCAAGAATGGAAATTTTTGTTTGATTTTGTGAGTCTGCATCTTATCTTTTGTTTTATTAAATTAGCTTTTTTTTATTAGTCCACTTTTATTCTAAGCAAATTATTTGTTGCAGGTTAAGAATCCTCAAAGAGATTTGCCATCCGGAATAGCAACTGCTCTGTCTATATGTTGCTTACTCTATATGATGGTTTCTGTTGTTGTTGGTTTGGTTCCATATTTTGCCATGGACCCTGACACCCCAATCTCAACTGCCTTTGCAAGGAATGATGTTAAGTGGGCAGTGTAAGTAGCTCTTTTTTACTTTGCTTCTTGCTTGTTGTTTGTGTGTAGTCATTTTGGACATGCATATTTGTGTCTTCTCTTAGCTCTTTATTTTGCTTGCATAATAACAGGTATATAATCACATCTGGTGCCGTTCTTGCTCTATGTTCAGATTCAATGGGCTTCCTTCTCCCACAGGTACAGAATAAGCGGATGAATTTTAAACCTATTTTTCTTTTTGCACTTTGCTCATTTTTTATCTTGATTTTGTATTTGTACCTAATGCAAATGGAACTTTAGAATTTAATGCAGCCTCCTTTCTAGAATCTGTCCAGGTTGTTAGAAAGGAGGGATTTATGATTTATCCAACACAATACTTGACAAACATGAAATGGACATTTTCAAACAAGCATAGGAGTTCTAAAACCATGTCAATTATAAGTCTTAACTTACAAGATAAGCAGTATTGCTCTTGAAGAATGTATCCATTGTGGAATCTTCTAAGCTGTAGAAAGAAAGGAATTTATCAAATGCATGCTCTGGACCAACATGGAAATGAGTGTTGTACTAAAATCATGTCAACAAAGGTCATCAACTTACATGATAAGCAGGCCCCCCTAATCACAATAGGAAAAGAACTGACCTTGAGCTGCCTATATGTATCCTTAATGTGAAATAGTTTGCAAGTACGTTGCTAATGCTACCTGCTAACATTCTTTAAGTAGTTAATGGTGTGGTAATTCTTAAAAAACTGCATTCATTTCGTTTTGACATTGATGTATCTAAAATAAAAGGGAAAGAGCCAGATTACACAAGAGAATGACTGTTAAAAAATCAATTAAAAAATGGTGTAATCAAGATAAGAAAAACCATTCTTTGAATTCTTCTTTCTGCTTTCTGACGTTCTGGTTATAATTGTTTGATACTTTAAGCTAGATTTTACCTGGGTCATGTTGTAAGATAGAAAAGTTTCAGTTTTGTTGTTGTCTCTTACCTGGGTCCTGTTTGATATTAGCATCAATCTAGAATCACCAATGCTGAGTGGATCATCAGACTATCTTTTTTCTGCACGTGCTAATATATCTGCATCAGTCCAGAATCACCAATGCCATGAACTTGACAATATGCCATTGATTGCCATGGAAATGATTTGGAATATAATTGATGCAGCACTAGCACATGGTTCCGAGTTTCTCTATGGCTATTGGTTGGTGTTTTTGTGTACTTATTTTACAGCCGAACACACAGCTCTACGCAGTATATGTTCCTGCAGCGCATGTGGATGAAACATACAGAACTTCCTCAGAATATTTAGCTTAAAACACATCTCATCCTTTTACAATCTATTTATTGATATTTACCATGCCAGTTATTAGCATTCCATTTGAAAATTAAGGATTCATTTCATCCTTGCATGTTTGTGTAAAAGGATATTCTTAGACACAAATGCTTCCACCTCCTACAGGAGTGTAAATAGTTTTAAGGAATCGTTGTGTGGTTTAGTAATAATACTTTCATTTTGCGTGATAAGAATGGAAAAGTCTACCTTGTTTTTAGTTCATTGGTTGCTTTGCCTTCTTCTTGGGTGCTTCATAATTGCATCCTTGTGATTGTGCAGAACTTCCTTTCCTTTGGTTTAGGTTCAATTGACTCTACGTTTCATGCTTTTTGAAGCTTTGCCATGGATTTGCTTCCACAATTAAAACATGTTTTGGAGAAAGAAAAAGGGTTCTGAAGAGCATCATTGTTCTTGCAGCAATGTGTCATGGTGTCCGAATCTGTTGAAATAAAGATATAGCTTTGCATCAGCAAGAGGAGAATGATTCACATGCCTTGATGAGGGTTTTGTACCAATCAAATTGCTCATTCATGTGTGTGCCAATCAGCTACGTACATACGCATATTCCTGAACATTCACCTATAGTTCCATTCACTTAAAAATATTAGCTATTTCAAATTTAATTATGTAGATAAACAATGTTTCTTTTCTTTTAAATATATTTTTCAAACAAAGGCTATTGCTTGCATTTGAAGCTTTGAAATGAACCATCACACTTGCTTGGAGCCGGGGTGATGCGGTCCTACGCACCTCCTGGTCCGGTGGGGGGAGGGGGGACTTGCAAAGGCACTTCGATGCCCAAGTAAGAAAGAATTATTGATGATAGATATGAAATTAAAATTCTTTCTTACTTGAGCGTCAGAGTGGAGTGACTATATATAGTGCAAGATAAGAGATATTTTGGGTGATGTCGTCTCTTTGAATCTTGCGGGGATGTGTTGGTCGAGGCTAATCCAGATATGTTAGGTTTATTATTTACGAATTTTTGGTAATTAATAAGGACGTGAGTGTTCAGGTATGATCAGGTGGAACCTTTGGCTAAATAATATTTTACTCGATTTGAGTATGGTTCATGAGAGTGAGTGCTTTTGGATTTGATCCGGTCAAACCGAGAGTACTAGTCCAATCCAACATAACTTTGCAAATGAGTATATATAACTTTATAAAATTCAAGGCACACGTAACAAAGCTTATTTTTGCTTAATGGTATTTATATCATTTCAAAAATATTAATTGTCATTCTCTCTAAATTTTTTTTTTTAATTACCAATAGTTCGACAATTAAAGGATCATTCAAAATTTTAAAATTATCAAATATGTTACTGTAATTTATCTCTATCACGCAAATATAAGTTAAGATTTTCTTTTTTAAAAAAAGCTAAGATTTGGCTTTCAGAATTAATGAAACCATTTTAAGTGCTTGTTAAAATTTTAAATTATTGTTAACCGTAATTAACATTAATTAGATTGATTTTATTAGATGATGATATAAAATATTTTTAAAAATGTATATACACAATTTTACTCTTTGAAACTTTTTTTTTTGCAAAAAGCACTTGAATGCAATTTTTTTTGTTTCGTCGAATTTGAAGAGCATTAGATTTCAAAAAGAATATATCATTAATTTTAATTTCTGGAAGAGTGGGATATAGATCCTGAAAAGGGATGTAGGAATTAAAAATTAAAATCCTAAGTTTTGCTAGAAATTTAAAAACATTTTTAAAGAAAAAAAAATCGAAATTTAATTTTTATTTTGAAATAAAGGCTATCTTATATTGAAATAAATTCAAAATTATTTTTTTTAATGAAAAATAACTTTATTGTAGAAAATTTTAATTCAATTTTAAAAAAAATTGTCAAATTTTTTATATTATTATCTTAAACTTAAGATTTGGCAAGGTATTCAAATTGTATATATCCTCTAATGTACTATCTAAAATAGAGAGCACATTACATCTTATATATCCTGAATTCAAGTTAGCCTTGGACGATTCAAATTTCAAAGTTAAAGGCAATCCTAGTGGTTAATATAAGTGGTCTTATTCTTTTTATTATTATTATTATTATTATTATTATTATTATTATTATTATTATTTAATAAAAATAAAAAATTATAATAAATGATCATATTAAAATTTGAATCCAATATTTTTAGACAATATATAATATATTATCACTAATTATGCTATTCATAATTGGCTTACGTGGTCTTACCCTTATATAGCATCAAAGGTGACAGGTCATTTCAATGACTCGGCTACTTTATCATTATACCAAATAAAATCTCCATAGCTCAAAGCAAATAAAATAATCGTTGAGCTTCCAAAAGTAAACTTTTTTTTTTGTGATCTCTATTTTCTGAATGCAACCAAATTAATGGGTGATGAGTTATGTTTTCATTTTTCATTTTTTTTGGTAAATTCATCTAATTACATTTTTTCTGCGTATTGCTCAATTTATATATTAGATTCTTTTTCTAATGGAGTGACTAATTACTTTTTTAATGTTAGGATGAAATTCCCAGGATGTGCCAAAGTGTTCAAAGGGAAAACTTCCTATCATTGACATGATATATTCTTTTATTAAAAAAAAACTAATTTCTTAATATTACATCATCTGCCACATAGATATTATGATTTTTTATTTGATTCGATTAAACTTATTAATCCATTGATAAATTCATCAACTTAGTACAGATTTTCATTAATAGATGAGTTTGTTAATGGTTAACAAGTTCATCCAAAATAAAGAAAAAATTAATACTATCTATATGGTAAATGATATGGTATAAAAAATATTTTTTTAACCAACAAATATTTGTAGCTAGAGGGTAGTGCAAGTATCTTTCCCTTTAATATAACTAGCCTTTTACCATACAAGACACTAACATCAAATACACCCAACTTAGGCAAAAGCATTGACCAAAGTAGCAAATAGTGAGAAGATGCCAAATGCAGTGTGATTACATATACTGATTGAAGCAGATTATGTGGGCATCATCTATACCACCAATTTCCAAAAGAAAAAAAAAACAGAATAAAGAAAACTTATAATTAAAAGGGGGAAAAAGGTTAAATGATGGTATATATTTACTGAATACTCAACAAAATTGGTATAAAATCAGAAGAAAAAAAATGTATTTGAATTAGCAAATCTGAAAAAAAGTTAATAATCAAAAACAGCCCAGCTAGACTGCCAATAGTCACATAAATATTATGGATCATCCTTTTTGATAGACACTCCAAACAGACCAAATATCACAGTAAGTTTAAATTCTCTATTGCTACAAACAATCCAAGTAAATATAATTCCTTTGTCAATGTGCAGAAGGAAGGTGCTTGCTACATGACCATCGAGAAAATATAGCAAATGACAAAATGCAAAAACGAAGGTAGTACTGTTCAAGGTTTAAAATCTCGGTACCGGTACCGGTTTCGGTCACCGGCCGGTACCAGTACATACCGGTACCGTACCGACACACGGTACGGACCGGTACGGGAATAGCATACCGGTTTTTTTTTTGTTTTTTTGTTTTTTTTTAAGAGTTAGATATAACTCTAAACAATACGTAATTGATGAATAAATGTTTAAAATCAATATTCCAATGTCAAATACAGCTCGAAGGGTCTAAATTTTTTTCGGGAGGGGGCTCCGCCCCCACACCCCCGCAGGGGGCGCTGCCCCCTTGACCCCCGCCCGCTAACCGGACCGCCGAAGACTCTGCGTAGCGCAACATAATTCGGCTATTAGATATGTTGCACTACGTCTTATGTTGCGCTACGCAGAGTCTTCGGCGGTCCGGTTAGCGGGCGGGGGTCAAGGGGGCAGCGCCCCCTGCGGGGGTGTGGGGGCGGAGCCCCCTCCCGAAAAAATTTTAGACCCTTTGAGCTGTATTTGACATTGGAATATTGATTTTAAACATTTATTCATCAATTACGTATTGTTTAGAGTTATATCTAACTCTTAAAAAAAAAAAAAAAATCAATATTCCCCGATATCGCATCATACCGCTCATACCGGGCGGTATATGGCGAAATACCGCCATATACCGCCCGATATACATGATATACCCGGTATTTTCAAATACCGGGTATATCGAATACCGGAATCCCCAAAAACCGGTATATACCGGCCGGTATATACCGTTTCGGGCGGTTTTTAAAACCTTAGTACTGTTACATGCTCAAATGAGTAAAAGTATATTTGAAAGTGTATAAACAAGCACATCGTAAAACAAGTTTCCATCCCTATTACTAGGAGGGAGTTGTATGCCCACATGAGAAATTTGTCATTGAAACAACTAATTGAAGATGATATTTCAAAATCACTCAAGACAACTAATTCTTAGGTGTCCATCCCTTCACAAATAATAGGAAATACCACAAATCAGGATTGCAGGAGCCCCATTAGATTGCACTGGAAAAAATAAATTAGCAGGCAGCATTTTGGAAGACATGGATCCACTGCACTTGCTACTTGCACATAGAATATATCAATTCAGACCAACAGAGACCAAAGATATTGTGAGCCAGATCATTTTCAGTTTTAACTAATTATTAGGAATACAATAAACAAGGATACATAGAATGTGCATAGACAGGGCTTCCATAAGACAGACTATGTGAGTATAGTCTTCAGAGCATATTACTGTTGGACTAAGTTGAATAACTCTTATCCATCAGTTTTTTTCCAGTCTTCACCAGCTTATAACAGACATTAAGTATATCCCCATTAAGGATATTCAAACATAACACCATTTGAAGTTTTACTAATATCATACATAGACAAATAGCATAAGCCAAAAGAAATGTCTAAAAGAAAAACGGTAAAACCAAGCAAAGGAACATCATATTGAGCTAATTATTAACACCTGGCAATTTCTATGACCATCCACCTAGATCAAAATCATTTTTTCATTTTATCCTATGTGCACAATATACTTCTTCCCGCTTACCTTTCATGTTGATTAGTTGATTACATCATTATAATAACTTTCTTGGCGCTTACTGTGTGATTGTGATTTATGACATAATTCATGAGAAAATGATACAGAAAATTGGAAACAACTGTTGAGAGAGGTAACAAAGACCATGATAGAGGATCTAACAAATACCACAATTATCTAGCGATGTTAGAAATTCTAGTAACTTCTGGATTTTTCCTCATAAATAGACTGACGCAAAAAAATCTAGAGAATAAACTATAAGTTGCTGTTGACAATTCCACAAAAAAAAACTATCAACAAATAGTAAGTTCAAGTGAACAAGAAATTAGTGCCACAGATCTTAGAAGACATTCATTGTGTCTCAGGGAACTTCATAGAAGTAATGTTGTAATAGAACCAAACTTGCAATTTAGCAGAAACTAGGAAGATTCTTCATGACATATTACATCAGCAATGTGAATCTAGTCACTTCTAACTACAAAATTGGCATGGCACTGAAAAGAAAAAAGTACATGTAGTTAAGTTAATATTTCCACCATCTACACATACAAAATCTAACACAACATAATCTAGAATAAGTGAGCAAACCAGTTCACACAATTTCTAATGGAGAACAAACTAACATCTTGTAGGTCCTAAACTAAGTAAATTGCATTGGTCCTTCCTAGAATTTTGACAAGCTTACTTGATAGAATTGTCATCTATGTACCCTGTGTACCTCCGAGCCAAAATTTTTTGGTCTTCACAATAAGTCAATAACATATATAATATCAAAAAAGTATCAAGAACCAGACTTAGATGGAGAAATGGTAACTAACCACATTTCAAGTATATCACTAAAGGAAATAATTTTGATAAGAAATAAATTTGAAAGAAGAATATTAGAAGAATCCTGATTTACATACAAAATCAAAACAGTAAGTCTTCCAATTGTATTCCATAGTAAACAAATGGCAAAAAAAAATTCCTCACAAATTCCTGAGTCATACATGCAAAATCCAAACAACATAACTTACACAAGCAGTTAACAATTCTTCCATCTCATATATTAACTCAATTGTTTCTGTAACATTATTGCAACAAATGTTTTGACCCTCCGGTCATTCCACCATGTTACGGTCAAAAATTGATATATCAATAGCATCGAATCATACATAATTCAGAGTTCAAAAGTAAAGGGCAAAAGAGAGGAATAGATCGAACCCTAGATGGGCACGTATCTCTTCATAACCTGCTTCCCCGCAACAGCAGCACCAACTAGCAACCCTCCAATGGCACCGGCTACTGCCGCCGACCGAGGTCCATTTGCGGCCTTGAACAGCGCCCCAGTGCCGAGCCCAGCGACAACGCTGTTGACCCAGTCGTCCGTATCCCTCGCAGCGACCATCCCGCTCTCGAGCCCGGCGTACATGAGGCTGACGATGCCGACGCGGTTGCTAATCCGGCGGCCGTCTTGGCCGCAAGAGTTAAGGACTCGGTTGACGCGGATCTTCATGGTGTCTCCGGGCTCGGCGGAGAGCACGGCGCGGCGGAGGCCGACGGAGGCGCCGGCCGCGGCCCCGGCGAGGTAACTGATGCCGGTGTAGTAGGTGAGGTTCTCGCCCCAGGAGCGGCGCTGAGCGAGGGACTCCTCTTGGAAGAGGAACTCTGGCGAGGTGGGGAGATCGTAGAGGGTGCGGTAGGGGATCTGCACGTCGTGGTAGGGGTTGTAGAGCCGCCGCTCACCCGAATCTTGTGGGCGATCAGCATCATGTCCACCGAATGCCCTTGGACTGGCCATCTCAGCTTCTGTTATTTCTAGGGTTCCGGCGGATCACGAGGTGGAGGAGGAGCTTCAAGCCACGCCGCCGCGGCTAGGTAAATGGGGGACGCGAGGGCGGTGATTGAGGAGGGCTTTCGGTACGTGTGGGGGCTGGGGTTCTTTAATATATAATTACAAAAAAGACCTCGTAGTTTCTCCTTTTAGTACTCGGGAATATGTAGTTTGAATAGACCTCCCTGGAAAAATCTGGCCTTTTGGCGATTCCTTTAGAAATTAGAATCGTAGAAGGAATCTACCATACGCAGCTGGCACGCGTTCGCTAGATGTCTTCAATAAATATACATAGATTCTATGACACTTCAACGAAGTCACGTGATATAATTTCAAATATCTTAAGTCGATATAATATTTCATAAAAAAATTGATAAAAATTAAAATTAATTTGTAAGAAATTAATACTCATTAATCAGGATCGTTTGGTAGATGATAATCTATCTGGAATAGTGCAATTTTTAAATTCTCATGCTCCATGTATTATTATGTTTGGTTTGTACACTATCAATAATTCAAATTACTTCGATAATCAACATTATCATTAAATGGGCAATATGAATAGCTCTAATGAAAGATGAATAAATTGATTACCACCTCAGTTAATCCTAAATTTTAATATTATTCTTCGATTATGTATATTTTTCTCTATGCAATGCATTATTAAATTTTGACAACAACTTTTTAATATTTTTTATGAAATCAAAAAATACACAATTATATTATCATCTATGTTTATCAAACATACTAAATATGGTAATGTTATATTATCGTTAAATTAAATATGACATTCTATCTTAGGGGACGTTTGATATAATGTAATCTATTCAGATTATCGAAAACTTTACTTTAAATTACCTGGGCTCACTACATTGACATGTTTGGTTGGGCCAGATTACCAACAAATCACATTATCAGTAATGCGACTTTTTAAATTCCCAAGATCCTACATTACAATGTTTGGTTCGTACACTTTATCAATAATCTAGATTATCTCGATAATCCAAATTATCACTAAATTGGTAATGTGGATAACCCCATCAAAGATGAGTATATCGGTTATCACCCTATTGTAATTCTAAATTTTAACTTTACTCTTCTATTCAATATATTCTTCTTCATGCAAAAGCACCATCAAATTTTGACAAGGATTTTTTTAGTATTTTTTTTCTGAAATAAAAAAAAATACAAAATTAGATTGTCATCCATGTTGACCAACAAGATAATGTTACATTATCGATAAATTAAAGGTGGCTATCTATCTTAGGGGACGTTTGGTATAAGGTAATATATTCAAATTATCGAAAATCCTACTTTAAATTACCTGGGCCAAATACATTGACATGTTTGGTTGGGTGAGATTACCGGCAAACCACATTGCATTGGTAATCTAGATTATCACCAAACTAGCAATATAGATAGCCCCAATAAAAGGTGTCTGAGTAGGTCGGGTAACAGAGGGGCGTCACCGCTGGGGTGTTGCATGCGTGCGGCGGTGTTTGCTTGACTTCGGGTACCAACCATTGTGAGACAAATAATTAAGATTTAGTCGGCCCCACTGTGAGCGCCAAATGTTCTTGCCTAAAGTCGGAGCGGTGCGGCCCGGTCCAATGCGTCTTTTGGTCAAGTGCAACGAACTCTGGTGAGGGAGGGGGCTACAAAAGATATTTCAACGCTCAAATAAGAATGTGTTCGATGTGGTGTTAATAAAAAGGAGAATCTCTCTACCTGAGGCTTATCGTGTCTGTATATATTGGCAAGATGAGGGATTTGTCAATTATGCCACCCAATAATCTTGTAGGGATGATGCTCAGAATGTCTTAAGGTTGATACCGGAGATGTCGGTCTCGTAATAATGAATCTCTTGCTTTTAATGAGAACGCGAATATCCTTGTATGATCGGGTGGAGCTCGTCGGGCTAAAGTCGTCTCGCTTGTCTTGAGTCTGGTTCATGTATGTGGGCGCTTATAGGCCTAATCCGGTCGGGCCCAAAGGTACTATTACAATCCACCTTTAGCTATCATCTGGGATGCAATCTCTCGAAGTACCTCGTTTGACATACTAATTAGGTACAAAATTGCAATCGTCTTCTGCTCACTGTATTCTTTCTCCTCCTTAATGCCCTGCATATTGTCCGGGTGTCTTGTATCCTCTTCATAGTTAGGATCATTTTCATTTTCATTGACCAGAGTGCATAGTTGACATTACGATCTAACTTCTCAATATCGAATTTGATGCTCGCCATGGTTGGGAAGTAGGATACCAATTGTTGGGAAATTATGCAAATTTCTTGCAGGATCGATAAAACCTAAATCCAATGAGAGAAATAGAAAACCAAATACGAAACCAAGATTACGAAAATTAATAAGAGACACAAGAGGTTAACGTAGTTTGAACTCGGCGAGGGTGTCGTTCCTACGTGCACTAGGAGAAGATGAGACTTTTTTATTAATTCCAAAAAGAATTACAATAAGAGTGCAATAAAATCGAATCCCCTTCAAAATACAACACACTGTGTCAAATAAATTGAACATGAAACTATTATGTAGTAAATGCACTATATCTGCCTTGAAATTGAACTCCTCTATCATATGCCAAAACTTGGGAAGATGCACTCTTTGAAAAACGGGTGATATTAATACTCTTAATTTTCTAAGTCTCGCATATTTTCTCTCCTTTTCGTGCTTCTTAATCTTATGTTTGGAAGGAACTGCCTCTATTTATACTCGAGAGGGATGAAATTGATTGAATCAGTTCAGAGAGAGAGAGAGAGAGAGAGAGAGAGAGAGAAAAGTGGAATGAGTCAAAAAAAATTTGTGGTCGCTGAAAAAATCTATCAAAATTCTCGACAAAAATAGCTAATTTTGAACCAGAATCTCAGTCAAAATCAAATTTAAAAATTGTGATGCATGCTACCATTTTCGCCATTTTTTGAGTAGCATGTGCTGCGTTGCTTACCACGCGCGCAGACAAACATGCCCCCCCTGCTCTAGTGCTGCGAGCTCTTCCCGCTTTCCAAACCCAGAGCTGGCATTTTCAACCAACCAGATCTGGTGCAATGGGCTCGGCTCGCTCGCTAAACCCATAATGGAAGGTTCAATTCGCCAACCCTTGGTGCAGCGGGCTCGGCCCGTATGCCAGACTCAAAGAAGTAGACTTAGCCTATCTACAGGCCCACTTCTTCATGAAAACTTCCCAAGCCTAGCAATCATACTGGGCTTCAATAGCCCATTCAGAAAAAAAGAGTCTTTGACATGAATAGTAAGCTGAATTGCTTCAGTCTAAGTTTGGCTTCAACCACACAAGTTTGGTTCGACAATAATTTGATCAAATCAACTTCCATTTGGGTCCGATCACATTAATTCTCAGACCTCTTGCGAAGGCTTCACTGAATCTGATTCTTCATCCCGAGGAACTACAGATGACATTGAAGAAGAAGAAGAAGAAGACTTTTTGTGATCGCGTGCAGTCTCGAAGCTTGCAAGTTTGGCTAACGCGGCCACAGCTTCGACGACTTCTTCGACCCTCTCCGACACTTGCATCAGCAGCGACGCAACCGCCATGAGCGGCATTGCCTCAAATACCGACACCGTCGCCGTTGCTGATGGAGCGCCCTGCTTCTTGTCTCCATCGATTTCATCTGCTGCTTCCCGTGTTAAATATCTGGGGAGCGATCTCAAAGCAACTCCGAGCTCCTTCACTCCATCGTTCATCTCCCCAACCAACAACCCAATGCTCGGAGACTCCTTCATCGACTCGAACGAGCTCGACAACTGCTTCAATACCTTGGACGAGTCCCGGCTCAGTCTCAAGCAAACATCGCGAAGATGGCTCTTCACTGCCGGTGACTGATCCCGATCAGAACCGATGCAAGCGTCGAGGGCTTCCACGCAGTACGCGCAGCGCCGGATGGCTGCTCCGAGTTTGAGGTATTGACCCCACGGATGCCGAAATCTGAACCTGCCATGGCCGGGCTCCCATCTCGCGAGATTGGCCTGCGAATCCTCGGAACCTTTGGAGTTCAGCACGCATTTGTATCCCTTCGATCTCAGAGCGGGCGATCCCTTGCCTTCGTTGTCCTTGGCGTTGGTGAAGTAATCATCGGTTAGACTCTCCAAGGAGTCGGCGAGTTTTGCCATGTTGCGAGAAAGGAGGAGATGGAGCTCTTGTCCGGCCCAAACCGGGCGGACGAGGATGCAGACGAGGAGGGACATGGAGAAGCCGATGAAAATGGTGTAAACGCGCTGCTGCGCCATTTGAAGCAGCTGATCGACGCGGTATCCGGAGACCGCCACCAAGCTGAAGGTGAGGATAAAAATGGTGATGCCGTAATCGAAGCGGGCCTTTATGTTCGGAATGAACCGGGAGAATGTTGCAGCAGAAGCTGCACGTAGAATTAATTACAGATATATTAATCATCAATGAGCGAATTAAGCAAGGAGAAATTAGTTAAATTCAAATTAATTAGGTTCCATTTTAAATTAATTCAAATTAATTAATCATCAATAGATGCAATTCAAATTAATTCAAATTTAAAAGTTAAATTCAAATTAATTAGGTTACATACCAAGAACAAAGACTGAGCCGCTGAGAATAATAGGTTCCATTTTTTCTCCAGATTTGCTCGCAATCCAGTGGACGCCGACCGCAAGTGCGCCGGCGGTCGTTGTCGCAAGAGCTCTGTTTAATCCTTTATACAAGCACCCACCGACTGTGTACTCAAAGACCACCACCACTGTCATCACCGCCCACATCGCGCAGCCTCCGACTCCGTCGTACAATGGCCTGGTATAATAGAAGAGTGACACTAAAGCTAGTGCTATTCCCACTTTGACGCCATGGATGACTTTCCGGGGGTCGTCGGCGCCCATCTTCCATGCATTCTTCCCAAAGTTGGTCGGCTTCGACATCATCTCCGTCGCAAGACTCACTAACCAAGTCCGAGCTCTGGAAATCCAGCTGCAGCTGGGTTCCAATTGCATCTTTGCCGTTGAGCCTTCAGGGATACTCACGCGCCACTCGGCGCCACCCACGGCTTCTCTTCCGGTGGCCATTGCGGAAGGTAGACTGAGTACTAATGAAGGTGCAATGGATGAGCTGTGAATTGGGAGGTGATCAAGGAGATCTATATATATAGGGTTAAGAAAAGAGAAGGGGGTACGTAGCCTTGTTTGTCTTGATGTATGTATGTGGTAATGGAGATATTTATATATAACAGGAGCACTTGTAGAATGATGATGTTGATAATGGGGAGTACGCAATGGAGCAATGGAGCAATGGAGCAAAAGAGTTGTCTTGGACAGTGGAAGTACCAAACTAAGCATACGCAAGCTTGGTGCTTTAGCTTTCTTTTAAGGACGTCATTCATTTTAGTTGTTGTATTATCCAATCCTATCTTTAGCCATTAATTTTGTCATGGATAAGAGGTTTTTATGCCCTCAACTTTAGCAAAAAATATTAAAATACTCTTAAAAATTCTTTTCCGCCCAATATGCTATGAAACCATCAAAATTAGTATGAAAATACTCTTTTATGAAATGGTAAAATGACATGACAAACGATGCTAACGGTAACAATTGAGAGCATGACACGTCATCAATGAGTTGTCATAGAAAAATAAGATAATAGGTGTTTTTGCCCCTGAACTTTAGTAAAAGGTGCGAAAATACTCATAGAATTTTTTTAGCCCAATATGCCTCCAAATCACCAAAAGTAGTGGGGAAATGTCGTTTCTTGTGACGATAAAGTGATGTGACAAACAGTGCTAACGACAACCAACGATAGCACGACATGTCATCAATGAGCGGTCAAAAATGAGCACGACATGACACGACAAACGGTGCTAACACCAAGCCTCCATCCCACAATCGCAATAACTTCTCCTTCGATCTAAAACATACTTCGTGTTAGCACCATTTGCCGTTTGTCGTTTACCGTGTTGTCACCGTTTGTAGTGTCGTCACTATTTGTCATTTGTCGTGTCGTCACCGGTGCTAACTACAATGTCTTCTTCTCACGCGAAGTATGTCTTAGATCAGATTTGTCATTTGTAGGATGGAGGCTTTACCATGTTGTGTTTTGCTCAATTTTGACATCTCATTGATGATGTGTCGTGCTCTCATTGGTTGTTGTTAGCACCATTTACCGCGTCACTTTATCATCCCAAAAAGGGCATTTCTAGACTAGTTTTGGTGGTTTGACGACATATTGAGCTCAAATTTTTCTAGAAACATTTTCAAACATTTTACTAAAGTTCAGGGGCAAAAATACTTTTTATCTTATTTTTCTTTGACAACTCATTGATGATATGTCATGCTCTCAATTGTTACTGTTAGCACAGTTTATCGCGCCATTTTACCGTTCCAAAAAGAATATTTTTACACTAATTTTGATGATTTATGGATATTATTGGGTACAAAAAAATTTCTAATGACATTTTCACATTTTTTGCTAAAGTTCATGAGAAAAAAACTCATTATCATAATATAGCAGCTACTTATATATATATTACAAACTTGGCACTAAAAAAATTCATATGCGCTGTGAACAGACAGAAAAACATATTATCAGTTACTTATTATTAATAAATTAATTTTAGGATGAAAAGATGTATGATTTTTTTGAATTTTTAACAAATTTTCTTCAATGAAAAATAATCCACTAATTCCATGACTGATTAGAGAATGGAGAAATTAATATAACATTGTGTGTAATACATATAGCTTATAAAGGAGCACTATACTACTATCATAATATAGCAGTACCTAACAATCTTTTGAACAAAGCAAACCTAATTCTTAACTAGCTAGTGTGATCTTATAACTGGACCTTCAATGATCGAGATCTTTCCATGTATTTTGGCACGCAACAAATGACACCCAGCTTGCGGCAAGATATATATATGTAATAGAAAAATTAATCAAGCAGACCGAATTAAAGGGTCGATCGATGACTTATCACGTCGATCTTACTTTTTTCTCCTCACCTTGTTTATTTATACACTCGATATATTCTTTCTCAATCCAGAATTAGGTCAGCGCTTTCTTTTCATTTGGTTATGCATGGAAAATTAATACATGCATGATAAGAACAACATCACTCATCTTTAATTAGGTTCGGTAAATGCTTTCGCTTTTTGTCTGAGAACCCAACTCACCTATCAGCATATATAATATATAATCAAGTGCTGTTTTAGCTAGCAAATCACTTTGCAAGAATTATATCTACAGCGCGCTATATATATGTATTAACAATTCCCTGCAGCAGCTAAAAATTAGGCACTGTTCTATTTAGTCAGAAGGCCATGTGTACGTTTTGGAGCTTTCGGTTCTCTTCCATGCATGCACGAATGCATGCACGCATCAAATGGCAAAGTGCAGGATAAGGGAATTAATTGCCATATCAATGATCGAGATGTACTCTCTAATTAAATAAAAGATTAAAGTATTATATCTTTTAAAACAGTCATATGAGATAACAATGACATTATCTCTGTTGATATGTCATGCAGTACGTTGTTGCGGCCTCCACTGAGACAGCAAATTAATTAAGCTTTTAACTTTATGAAACACCAGGAAAATCTAGCTTGTATATATTGCAGCGCTTTCCTGTTATTAATTTGCTGGCCAGTGTAGGACACACTCACTTAGCAAGTAGCTCGGTGACACGTCAGCAGGCTCGAAGCATGCAGGTAATGGGGTATATCCACAGACAAGGCCTGTCGGATGATGTGTCAAGCGCTTGTTTAATGGAGCGCGCATTTATAACGCAACGATCATGGGTTAATTTGCACTTATATATCGTACGTAAATTAAATACTCGATGCCGCATATAGGTCAAATCGGGCTCAAGGCTTAGTATGCAATCGTTTCGAATAGCTCACGAGCTTAATCAAGCTTAATATCTTTCAAATATATGTTTAAAAATGAAGCTAATCAATCAATTATCAAATTTGCAATATATATTATACTTTGTTTCTTTTTGAATATTTACATGTTAATGAGCTGAAACTCAAGTCCCAATTAGAGCTTGATTTTAGCTCGAAAATAATTGATGATCGAGTCGGGCTCGAGTAGTTTGAATAATTATTCGAGTTCAACTTAAGCTCAAAAATTAGAGCTCCATCGGGTTTAAACTTCAAGCGTTTGAGTCAAGTTGATTTTGAGTATTGCACTGATCAATCCAATTTTACTCGATTACACTTGTACACTTTAATTGGGCACACGGAATGGTGTAAAGTAGGGGTGTGCATGGGTATCGGATAGATTCGAAATCGATTAAAATTGGTTTAAACATGGGTGATCGAGTAGGTTCTGAGTAGACCCTAATTATATTCAGGTAGGGTCCAGAATAAAAATTAAGTAACTGGTTAAAATTGGTTTCGATTCTGAGTCCAACACTCGGGTATCCGGAACTGAAATCTGTTTTGGAACCTATTGAAACTTGTACTGGAACTGTTTTGAAATCTGTTGGAACATGCACTGAAATATGTTTTGAAACATGTTGGAACATGAACAGGTTCCAACAGTGTACCCAAAATCGGAACTGAACCGGTGGTTCTGGATAGGGTGTGGTTTCAGATCCCAACATGATAAGGATCAATTCCAAAACCTAGGAATCGATCCTATACAAAATAGGATCTAGGTATCATGAAAAATATATGTTACCCAGATCCACTCACCCCTAGTGTAAAGAATTAACATCAAAATAATAAAATAAGTGAGATAGTTAAAAATAGTGATTAAAAAGAAAGAGATACTAAATTAAATTTCAATAACACTTGTAAATCCATAAATAAATTAGTGCATAAAAAGAAATTGAGATACGAGTAAAAGAAAGCGGGATCCTGCAAAATAATTATTAAGAAAAAAACCATTTGTGAGGCAAATTTAAAAGACAATATTACCGCTTGTCAAGTTGGAATAACTCATGATTCATTATCCATTTTAGCAATTTAGTGTTAAATAAAAAACATATATGAAACCTTAATTCTGCAATTATATATCCATCAATAGGCACTTAAATAACCATTCCAAAACTTCACTACAAAAAACAATTAAAACTAGTATAAATTTTGGTGCCCATGTGATTCGAAAAATTATTCAAGCGGAATTTGACATATTGGCGCTTGATCAACGCCAAAATGTTTAAAATACTAACACATCTGATAGGCGGTGGTATGTCTGATTAAAAAAAAAACTAACATAGCATGTAAGAGATGTTGGTATGCATGTTTTTTTAAGAAAAAAACCAATTTCGAATTTCGCACCTATTGCAAAAAAATTTGATTAATATATATTTTTATATAAACTTATTTATTTATTTATTTAATAGTTTATTAATATTATTATATGTGTAATTTTTTATTTAATTAACACATATATTAATTAATTAATTATCTAACTATAAAAAATTCATTTTAAAGTTAATTTAAATGTAACATAAATAAATTGTACTTTAAGCTTTAATTTTAATTTTTGCAACTTGGCGATCTTGAATTCTTGATGACTTCTGCAATTTCAATGACTTGAATTTTTTTAAATAAATAATTATAAAAAGTATAGAAAAATTTAGTGTACAAAATAAAAAAATCACCTTACACCATGAAAATAAAATAAAAAAACAAACACAACAAATAAGGAGAGAAGAAATAATAAAGGAATAGAGAAGAAGAAACAATACACTACAACAAATCGGTTGTATTTCGACGGTAAATTATGAATAAATTTCGACGTCTACTAAAGTCGATTTTTACATACTGACGTCTGTAAATCCGACGAAAATACGTGTAAAATAACGATAGCCGAATTCCACATATTGACGCCTTTGATTAGGCGTCGTCTACGGTAGAAAATTGCATATTGACGCTAGTCGAGTCGTCAATACGCAAACATATTGACGCCTCTATCAAACGTCACGTGGAGTCGAAAATAATATATTGTCGCCAACATATTGACGTCTTCACATGAAATATTGACGCCTCGCACAAGCGTCAATATGGCCATCATATTGACGTCTTCATAGGCGTCGTTATGTTTATTTTTTATAAAAATAAAAATAAAATTATGTGTCAATAGTGTGTTCAACCGCTATACGAGCATGTATATATAAAAATAATTAATTAACCGTGAAATCAAATAAGTTTCTAATTACAGATAATTAATTTAAAGATAATCAATCAAATTTTCTAATTACACGTTAATCAAATTATACATAACATTAAATTAATAATTTCATTACACGTAATATTAAATGTATTAATTTATATTAATTTTATAAATAAAATTAAATAATCTAATCTTCATCATCCATCTCCTCCTCCTCCTCATCTTCTTGTTCTTCCTCATCGTCTTCTGAATTGACATCTCTATCTATACATCAATATCAATTATAAACATATAAGTTTGAATATTATCAATTAAAATATTCAGTATTATAATATATAAATTTACTTACAGTTTAAAAATAAATCTTTACTTGTACCTTCTCCAATATTAGCCGACAACATTTCATGAGGAAGACTTTTAGGAACATACAATTGACTCTGTTAGAAAAGCATATTTAATTAATTACAATGCTAAAAAGATCAACTAGAAATAAATTAAATAAATACTTACATAATCAATTGGTGAAGAAAACATATTAGCTTGATTAATAATTGGGTTTAGCCCCTGTGATGATGAACTATCAAATTGATGTTGAAGCCACATCTGCTCCATTCTGATGAGTCTTTGTTGAACCTCCCTCATCTCAGTATCATGCTTTTGTTGCATTTCTTTCATTGCAGCCTCTTGTTGTCGTCGAAGCTCGTCATATATTGCATCGTGGGAAGGTGCAACATAAGGTTGTCGTTGATGTTCATAAAATTGGCTTGGTGTGACTCCAATCCCCTATAGGCGAACTCGAGAATGATGTTCGGGACCAGATATTTCTCGATACACTTGGTTCCCGAGTTGCACTCGCTCTGTTGTTGGAGTAATCTCAAGTTGCTCGTTCAGTGTTCGTTCAACAGTGGCCTACATTTCAAACAATAGATTATAAATTTAAAAAATATTAGTTTAAGTCATTCGTAGATGTGTTATACCATAAATTGAGCTTCTTCATCGCATACATATCCTACTACACTTCTACGAAGATGTGTTGTTCTATACACTTCAAGTTCACTGGGCTCTCTATTATGTGCACGCCGCTTCACACAATGTAAATAATAATTAATTATTTAAATGATATTAAAAATATAAACAAATAAATTATAAATTGTTTACTAAACTACTTACAAAATCAACACGTCTTTGAATGTAAGAGGTCACACAGCTAGTATGTATGCAATCTTGAGTTGCACTTCTTGCCCTTCGACCCCGTTCAGATGCAGCCTGTCATATTTAATTATAATTATAAAACAAATTTTGCGAGGATCAAAATATAAATTCTTATCTGACTAGCTGAAGAATGCCAATAGTCGATCATTCTTATCAATGATTCCCTACTAACATTTCGTGGTCGACGTGTAAGATTTTCCTCATTTGACTCTTCAATTTTAAAATATTTTCTTTTCAATAGAAGTTTATAATTTTTAAATTTTCTATCAAAGGCCGTCATAGTAGTGCGAAAAATACGATCCTTGTTCTCAATAGGGATCAAAAAATATCTCTGCATTTACAAATGATATCAGTTTGACCCCAAAATATATATTTAATATATAGTTTCACACAACCAAATAATGCAATTAATCTAACATAAATTCATAACATACCAATAATTGCTCTCATAATCCATTCTTATATATGGAAGAAAATTGATTCCAAGGGTCAGGCGTCAGCGGTAAGAATGTAGAATCACGAACTAGTAACCCCATAAAACGTGAGTATAATTTGTGGCCGCCATCATGACTTTGACCCCAATCAAAAAAGTTGATAATAACTAACTGGTCGGGATTAAGTGTATACACAGAAATAGCTGTGAAATATGAAGACTCTTCGTGTCGCATTTGTGTTGTAGTGTCTGTTTTTAAATTACAACAGAAAATATTAATATTAATTTGATTAAATAAATTATGTTCACATGTATCATGACATAAAAACTAACTCCAAATGTAGAAAGGTCTATGAATTCGTCCTTGTGACGATCCAGGATGATCACTCTCGGGACTAATTTCACCCTCCTCGTAGGTCTCAGCATCTGAATCTACTATTCTTGATCTTGACATCCTGTATAATAACATAATATTATATATTGATAAATACATAAAGATTAACCAATCATACAAATAATATTGATAAATAATAAGTTTTTTACCGATGTCATATAAATATCTAGGATATACATTTATGACATGCGACCACTCATTATTCTTCGGATCTGACATGTAAAATATTTATTTTGCTTGTGATGAAAACACATATGAGTCATTTTTAGAAATGCACCGGTATGAAATAATCGAGAAAGGTTAACTAATGTGAATCCATTATCATCAACTCGTAAATCCGTGAATTCCTTATATCAACCCATTCAGCACGAAAAAAAACTACCTTGAATACTCCACGGTAGTCCAATTCAATTACATGCGTTAAAACTCCGTAATATAGAGGTAGAAGAAAAAAGAGAAAATAGACTAGAAATTGGAGAAGAGTGAAAAATAAATGAGAATGATTGGAGAATGAAAAGAAGAGGAGTATATATAAAAGTTAAAAATTAAAAAAAAAACATTAATATATTTAAAAAATGATGCAGGAGGTGGGCCGAATAGGTGGGCTCGCGCTCGCCCGCGTACCTGCTCGGGTGCACGTTGGCGCAGGCTTTTCCCGCATGCATACCTGCGCCAGCGTGAATACCGGCGTCAAATGTGTGCCGGTATGCTGACGCTGGTAATTTTCAACGCCAATAATTTCCGGCTGGAAGTAGCTAGCGTCAGTATTTTAGTTCCTATAATTTTTCCTTTTTATGTTCCGATGCCAAGCCAAAATTTTCCGTCGGTATAAATTTTTTTTGTTACAGTGATGATTATATTTCTGGTGGCTGAAATAACACAAAACAAAATAAATTCTACAGACTATGATGTCACACGTACACTTCATATGACATGACATGTGCAACTAATTAAGCTTATCTAATACTGCCTCTGGTGGATATAAAAACTCATGAATATTGAAGTTACTTTTAATGCTTGTAAATCTTTCTACTTCAGTACTTTTGTTAGAGTTTGTTAAATTAACATATATCACCTTATTTCTTTCAACTTCTAAAAACTTCTTCACGTGCTTCTAGAAAATATATCACATAATAAATTAATTATTTTTCGAATCTAGTTCTTTTTAAAAAATATCTAAAACTTTCTTAGATTATAAAAAAATAACTTTCTTAGCATCCTTCCTCCACCCTCTAGAATAAATTCTTAGGGATTACTTTTATGTCGGGTGCGAGTCCATGCATGTATCATGATGTGTCTATCTCTCTCTAATTGTTTCTCTTCATTTATTGAAATGATAGAAAAAAATAGACACATATTGGGGTGTGAGTCCAACAGACTCGAGTTTAGCATAAAATAAGTCGTTCTTAGGATATCATGCAAGCAACATAAATGAAGCAAGTAAAAGTGTTCCATTAAATTAAAGAAAAATTATACATAACCCCCCTCAATTATATATAGACTATGTGTGCAAGACTTTTCTAAACTACTAAGTGTGCATATATAATCCTCATTCATTACCTTAGTTGTTCGAATAATTCCCCTCTATTACACTACTAGAAATTAGGTCTTCAGCAACGGCTATCAGCAACGGCCGCTCAAGCCGTTGCTATTTGCAACGACGTTCTTACGATCGCTCGAGCCGTTGCAGGTATTTGTATCTGCAACGGCGTTCTAACGGATACGCGAGCCGTTGCGGATTATTTTAATTATCAGCAACGGCTTTCTGACGGAAAGACGAGTCGTTGCTAATATTTTAATTATCAACAACGGCGTGCTAACGGACAAGTGAGCCGTTGCTGATGATAACTTATTAGCAACGACTTTCTAACGGGCGAGTGAGCCGTTGCTGATAAGTTTATATAGGGCACCAGTCGCGCCCGACCCTTCTTCCTCCCGCTGCTGTCGCCGCCGCTCCTGCTCTCGCCTCCCCCGCTGCTGCCGACTTGTTCAGGTATGCCTCGCCGGCCGGCCGTCTCTTCCCGTGGCGCCCGGCGGGAATTAATCCAACCGAAACCCTATTTCTAGGGTTTCGACCAGCGGCGGTCGACCGATGGCCGCCGCCGGATCTTGTACAGTGGCCGGACAGTGTGTCCGGCCACTGTACGCCGGCGCCGGAGTCCACCTGACTCCGGCGCCGGAATTTATAAATTTATATATAATATTTTATTGTTTTATAATTGTTAATTAATTGTTTTATAATTGTTAATTAATTATTTAGATTAATTGTTTAATTTGTTAGATTAATTATTAGGGTTTAGATTAATTTCGGACGCGCGCCGGTATCGTCCACTTTGGACGCGCGCCGGAATCGTCCACTTCGGACGCGCGCCGGTATCGTCCACTTCGGACGCGCGCCGGAATCGTCCAATATGGACTCGAACGGTCTCGAAACATTTAGAAAATAATCATCCATCCGACGAGTTCATATGTTTCACGTACGCATCGACGAGTCGGATATGATTTAGCAAAACCTTAGATCCGTTCGGGGATTGTATGTTCGTGTAAAAGAAGTAGATGATCTTTTATACGATGTACAATTCTTGAATTGTCCCTGATTGGACAATTTGGGAATATAGTTATTTGTACTGCACTTACGTTTTTATTTTAACTATTAACTAATTATTCTAAATTTCGGCAATATCTCTCTTGTTCTCCGATACACGCCCAGATGATATGCGTATTCGGAGAACTATAGGGAGATGCTGCCGAAATTTAGAATAATTAGTTAACAGTTAAAATAAAAACGTAAGTGCAGTTCAAATAACATAAATCCCGAATAGAATAGGACAATCTCACCTAAAGACATTAACCAAAGAAATTGTCATTGATTGACAGAATCATGTCGGCTGATCGAAGTTGGATGTACCGACGTCTTGATCGTGGAGCTTTAACGAATGAGTTTCGATTAGGCGTAACGTACTTCCTAAATTTCGCCTATTCGAATCGAAATTTCGTTAGCATGGGTGATCAAATCCGATGTCCGTGCCGCATTTGTTCAAATGGACGATTTTTGGATCGGGAGACTGTCACTCTGCATCTATATACCAAAGGATTTACACCAAGATATTTTCTATGGACTTGTCACGGGGAGTCACGCGAAGTCGGGACGTCGAGCAATCCTGTCGTTCAGACATATGGTGAATCTTCCTCTGCTGGTGCTTCTTCATCCAGTCAATGTAATCCCTATAGAACTATGATACTTGATAGTCTTGGGGGTCAATTCCACCTGAATGATAATGTTGATCGGCCAGTTCTACAGACATCAGTCCCACCAGATACTACAGCGGTTGATATCACAGAAGTAGGGGCTGCGGTAGAGATTGAATTACTGAATAAAGAAGCTGCAGAAGTAGGGTCGTGGTTATCGACGCAGGAGAGCTTCGGAGTCTCCGATCGATGAGACTCCAGCACTTACTCATGCTGCTGATCCTCCTGTTGCTGATCCTCATGAGGATGATACTGCCGAGGCTAGTACATCTAGACGCAGGCGGCCACGCGGGCCAAACAGGTGGCAGCCTCCACCAGCCACAGAGTCACGTAGATTGATTAGCGTGATTGGGGAGCGGTAATATATCATGAATTATGAATCATTACAAATTCATTATATCATAATATAATATTAAAATTTATTTTTGTTGTGCAGGTTCGAGCAAGAAGAAGTGTCGAGGAGCATTTCTTCTACTATTCGACGATACATGCACGGGGCATGGCCTACGTGGTCTCACGTGCCTAGCGAGCACGTCGACATGTTATGGCGCGAGTTTGAGGCACGTATTATTATGTTTTTTACATGCATGATGATATATTAATATTGGTACTGATATTATTATTTTGCGGGCTCGCTATACATGAGCCGAGGACCAGAGGCCCTTCATTTACGCTGCCTGGGAGGCTATTTCCCGGGCAAGGTACAACGGGCAGCTGGGGCAGGCTCGGTCCCAGGCGATGGCCCGAGCTGGGACCACTAACATCGCGGAGACTCGGGGATACAGCCCCGGTTGGATTACTCCGGATATATGGGACCAGCTCGTGGGAATATGGTCGACGGATCGATGGCAGGAGGTTTCTCGGAATGCGGCTAGAAATCGCATGTCGGGGGGAGCAGCGCGTCACACCGGCGGCTCTGTTGCATTTGCAGTGCACGCGAACCGTATGGTAAGTATATCTTTTAATTATATATTTTATTTGTTGTTATGTGTACTAATTAATATATTTGTTTTGTAAATGTAGACGACGGTGTCGGATGACGGGAGTGTCCAGCGACCCTCCCCGATGGCGGTGTTTGAGCGGACTCACCGTCGAGCACATGGGACGGGGGAGTACATCCACAACCGCGCTGCATACATTATGGTAATTATATATTTGTTTAAATTATTCATTATATATTTATAATTTAAGTTTTATGATAAATATTAAACAAAAAATCAAACTCGAGTAGGAGACCTACAGCCAGACGGTGGTGCAGCGCGGGGGTACCCCCGAGGACTTTGACGCAGCATCGTGGGTCGAGGCCGCAGGTGGCTGGGACCATGGCCGCGTATATGGCTTCGCAGATAGTGGTCATGCGCGAGTCGTACTAGGGCCACTTGGGGCATCGACCCCTCCGGTCGCTGGTGAGCGGCCGTCCACCTCTAGATCCAGTTATGATCACAGTAGCAGAATAATGACTCTAGAGGACACGGTCGCGCATCAGACTGAGATGATGGAGCGCCAGAGTCAGATGATGGCGGATATACAATTTATGATACGCAACATGTCAGGTCATCCCGAAGCAGACATCTCTTCGGCATCATCTAATCCATCGTTCTCGAGTCAGTCCACGCCGGTGTACACTCAAGCACTCCAGACCCCGCCATATGATCCAGACCATTCTCCATCGTGATCGTGAGATTTTTTGTTTGGATATTGAACTTGTTACTGAGATATTGAACTTGTTTAACTTATTTTGTTTGGATATTGATACTTCAATTTTGCATTTGAATTGTTTTTATGCTATCGTGGATAATTATCAATATAAATATAATTATTTTGATGTATATCTTGGTGTGTTTGTGATGTGTGAATGAATGTGTGTATGAGGGTATGGGTGTGTGAGTTATGTATCAGATAATGTATCAATGAAAATTTTCAATTTTTTTGTTTCCAGGTACACATCATCAGCAACGGCTTTCCCACGGCCGTCCGTGGGAAAGCCGTTGCTAAAAGTGTATCGAAAGCCGTTGTTGATGACCTACAGCAACGGCTTAGCGACGGGCTTTTACTAACGGCGTTGCTACGGACTCAGCGGCCGTTGTTATTAATGTTATCAGCAACGGCTCCGGGTCTGTGGCAAAACCGTTGCTGATAATATTTTTAGCGATGGCCCGAGCGGCAGTTGCTGATAATGTTTTGAGCGACGGCCCGAGCGGCCGTTGCTGATCCGTTGCTAAGTTATCAGCAACGCGACTTTCTGTCACGGCTCTATTGCAACGGCGCGGCCGTTGCTGCTGCTCTTCAGCAACGGCATCAGCCGTTGCTGATGCCCATTTTTCTAGTAGTGTTAGCTCTCCCATTAATAAATTAATATTTAAAGTCATCTGTGTGCAGAACTCCCCTTCGACACCTGAATAACTGAGTCAACATTTTCTTCCTCTTTCCCCTTCTTGGGAGGATGATAATTAATTTGGGAAACATCTTTCGAATGCATTAATTTAGAAAAAGCAAGAATACATTGATATATGGAAAGAACATGCCAATTTAATTAATCTGTGAAATATCTTCACTACAACACATCGTTGGAATTTTGACGGCAAATTATAAAGAAATTTTGACGTCGGATGAAGTAAATATTTACATACTGACGGCAGTGAATTCGTCGAAAACGCGTGTCAAATAACCTCCGCTTAATTTTAACATATTGACGTCTATGCAGGCGTCAATATTTAAAATTCGACGTCTCCTACCGTAAAAAAAAAGAGGCGTCAATATTTAAATTTCGACGACGTTTACGGTCGAAACGAGACGTCAATATGTTTAGCATATTGACGCCTCCACAGGCGTCGATATGCACAAAAAAAAAAAAAATTGAGCCGCCGCTGCGCGCCGCATCACCAGCGCGGCCTTGATGGCGTGAGCATCTCCCAGCACTCCCCGCTCGCGCCGTCCCCTCCCGTCGTTGCCCAGCGCGGCCTTGGTGGCGTACGTGCTGACGCCGCGCCGCACCTGCTACATCCTGTTCATCACTGAGCACTCCGCGGCGACGGGAGGCGGCGCGGCGCCCTCGAACGTCTTCCTCACAAGGAGGCCTTCAATGTCTCGCTGCCGACGTCGGGCACCCAGAAGTCCCCTTCCGGCACGCGATCGCCCTCCGGCGTCGAGGACTGCCTCAAGCTGCTGCACAAGATGGTCGCGGACAAGATCGAGGAGGACGTCGTCGTTGCCGCATGGGGAAGCGCCGTCGGCAACTGAAAGCTGCTGTCGGTCGACGGTGGGTTCCCCGAGTGGCTGTCGGCGGGAGACCGGAGGCTCGAGCCTGGACGGCAGCGGGACGACAGCGGTGGTGGCCTCGCCATAGGAGATTCATGCCGACGGCGGTGATGGCGCAGGACGGCAGCGGGACGCACTCCACTATATTCGCGAGTCGATCGCCTTTGTCTCCTTGGCGTCGAACGGCGGCGGCACGAAGAAGAAGAAGAAGAAGAAGGCATCGAACGGCAGCGGGAGCACTCCACGTCAGCCTGCTTGAAATCTCCAGTGATTTTTTTTTTTTTTTTAAAAAAAAAGCAGAGGCGGGAAATCTCCCGCCTCTTGCCTAGGCGGGCAAGCGTGCCACACGCGCTCACCCGCTCACTCCGGTACTCCACGTCTGCTGTGGCATTTCGACGTTTGAGAGCAGACGTCGAAATTTTTTGACGTCTACTCTCAGGCGTCAAAATGCGCTCACCCGCTCACTCCAGTACTCCACGTCTGCTGTGGCATTTCGACGTCTGAGAGCAGACGTCGAAATTTTTTGACGTCTACTCTCAGGCGTCAAAATGCGCTCACCCGCTCACTCCAGTACTCCACGTCTGCTGTGGCATTTCGACGTCTGAGAGCAGACGTCGAAATTTTTTGACGTCTACTCTCAGGCGTCAAAATATATAATATTAAAATAGACGTTGACGTCAGAATCGTCGTTGAAAGATTTCGACGTCTATTCTCAGACGTCGAAATGCTCCAACAGACGAAAAAAATTTCAACGTCTTTGAGTTAACGTCAAAATAGACGTCGAAAAATTTCGACGCCTGTGAGAGACGTCGAAATTTATCATATTAAAATATTTTAATTATTTTACATTTCGACGCTTATAATAAGCGTCAAAAATTTAACGTTGATATATAAGGATTTTGTTGTAGTGCTTTTAGAATATGGGAGGAGGATGAGGTGGTTGCCTGAGCAAATATGTACATTACTTAGGCTAATAGAGAGAAAGATCTATTTTTTTTGCTCCAATCGGGAAGAAGAAGAAAGTGATGGAGGAGGGAAGATAGATGAGAAATGAGTAGTAGAAGAAGTGACGATGGAGGGATAACGGAGGTGGAGTGTTCGATTGTATTTTCGTCTGAAAATATGTGAATTAAAGACAGTCATGGAGATTTCAAAATATGATCTAAACAAATGTACGTGTGTCAGGAAAAATCTTAATTTTTGAGCGTAAACAAAAACTATTACTAAATACAAGGAATTAAAGATGGGTGCGTAGACAACACTTTAGCTCACATTCCCAGGGAATGTTGATGGTGTCCCCTTTCTCGAGAAGAGTGCCGAGTGCATGCAGTAGGCAGAAAAGTTGCAGTACTCCGCCTATTAATTAACAATCCTCGTAGTGGATTTAAGAATCAGTAGCCCAGAAAACTTTTCGCAAGCTTCGCCGAAGAACCATTTCCCAGCATATATATATTTTCTTCCTCCACTATGATATCATGCATGAATATATATATGCCTGCTTTTGTTTCTCAAGAGGAAGAAGAAAGAGTAGAAATTGTTGAAAGGAAGCACCCTTAATTACCTGTACTTCTTCCTTTAAGGGCTCCAGGATCAAACCCATTTGGGAGATGATGAGACATGGCTCTCATTCTCATACCTGCTAGAGAAAAAGGGAAACTTATAATGGAAGACTAAAGAAATAACCAATTAATTAATATTACACCCAATAATTCAATTCCCTTCTGAGAAATGTTCTATATTAATCAAACACAATAAATTACAGTTTTTTTTCTTCTTTTAATTAATTACTCCTTACAAATTACAGTTCATACAATCAATTACCTCCCCCATAATCCAACACAAAACAAAGCTTAATTCACATATCCACAGTGAAGAGAATTATATCGATCAGAGAAACTAGCTATAGCTAAAACCAAAAGAATTGTAAACAAACAAAATTAAGAAGCCGAGAAAGTGAGAATTAAGGAACAACATATAAAATGCACAAGCAAACACGTACATGTTAATTAATTAATTAGACTCTTAATTAGAAAGCTCTACCATGAGCCTCCACCTCCTCCGATATTTATGCCATTCCAAAACCCAGGTGGAGGATGACCACCTTCTCCCCTAATCTGCTCAAACTGACCGCCTGTGAAATCATTTGAAGTCGGTGCCACTGGCTTCATGTCCTCAAGAGGAAACTGCACTCCTCCCTGCAGCAGACTCCCATATCCTCCAATGCTTCCATCCAAAGCAAAATTAAGAGTAGGCGGTGGTCTGAATTCTTGCATTAACCCGAATCGCCCCACAGCCCACTCCGGCGCCGACATCGGCGGAAAAGGCCCAATTAGGCCTCTTGCTGCAGTGGCACTCATCCCAGTCTTGAGCAGCTCCATGGCAGAGAGAGGAGTGCCGGCCGCTGTACTGCTTTCCAGGTTGGGGAAGTGATCGCTGTACTCGTGGAAGTTTGGGGCTTGAGAGATGGACGGTAGGGTGAGGTCAGTAGGGAGCTTCTTCGTAGGAGCTGCAATGGAGGAGGAGGTGGAAGAGGGCCGCTTGTTCTTCCTTGAGCCGCCGCCGACGGGGACATTTCTAAGGGAGCCGCCTTCGGTCCAGTACCTTCTGCAGGCTTTGCAGAAGTAGCGGGGCTGGGTGAGACTGTAGTTGTTGTAGTAGCAGAACTTGGTGTTGGTGGAGTTGCACCGGGGACAGTTGAGCGCCTTCTCCTTGTTCGGCCTCGATTTCCTCTCCACCGCCGGTGGCTTGGCGCTGCTGCTTGCTGTGGCCATGGAGGATGCAAACTCCTCCATGGGCTTCACCAGCCCTATTCCCTGCAGACCACCAAATCCCCATCTCTATGAACAGTTGCTATTTCCCCAAGAATTTAGTTCAAGAAGATGTAAGGAGATGGGAGAGAAATCACAAAGCTTGAACAATAAATTAAGAAGCAAAGCGCGCGAGACTTTTCATGTCATTGCTTTTTACTGCATGCGATAAAGAGAAATCAGAAGACAGAGAGAGAGAGAGAGAGAGATAAAGGAGAAGAAAAAGGCAGCAAAAAAAAGAAAGAAAGTGGTTCGCTGCTTTCTAGAGTACAAGGATTGGAGGAGACGCAGATTAAAAGCTCTCCAGCCCAAGCTAAAGGATGAGAGAGAGCGAGAGAGAGATGCAGATCTACGAGAGAACAATTAATTGAAGCTAAATAATCCAGAAAAAGGGAATCGAATTAAAGCAAAATTAACTTCAAGAAGATCTAGGTTTATTAAGCTTATTACCTGAGTCCACTGTGTGGCATCCATGAACATGACAATTAGGTTCAGATAGTTGAGATCGACCCAAAACTTGCACCGGAGAAGAAGAGGAGGAGGAGGAAGAAGAAGAGCAGGAAATGATGGGGCAAGAGGACAAGGAACATGATGGTATTTGATGTGGCCGCGGTGCAGCACTCGTATTAGATGAATCCGGCCGTTCTTAAACATTAAACTAATCCATATTTTGTCGATTAGCTGTCGCTGATGCAGTGGGGGAGTCAAACTAGAGAGAGAGAGAGAGGGGGGGAGAGAGAAGGAAATGTGTTTGCGTTGTGTGTGTACATGTGAGCAAGGGCAAATGAGGTGCGCCGCACGTGTGGGGAGGGCCCTGGCACGTGCGCGAGACAGTGCAATGTTAGAAGACGCGCAGCTGGGTTTGGGCCCCACCTTCTTTGCGCGTGAAGAGAGCAGAGATGGTGGCATATGAGATTATGAGATATAATATTATTATATTATGTAAGTGTATGTCATAAGGAATATCATTGCTTTTAATTAAGTATATATATATATATGGTTGAACAAATTCCTTTTACATTTGGAGGTATTTACGTTACATTAGACCGGTTTGTTTGACTGAGATATGTGGTTGACTTGGCTTGGAAGACATGGGATGGAATTTCGTGTTCTGATTGATTATTATAAGGCCATAAGTAAAGAATAAGTTCTCAGCCTAAATATGAATGTTTAACGTGCAGTGCACACGTGTAATGATTTGGTTCGAACTTGACTTGGACCCTGTAACACATGCAGACCGGCAAGAGAAGATGAGCTCCAAGCCTCTAATTAAGTTGGGTAATTTGGCAACTCGCCATCGCAAACTTCTTTCGGCGTGGATTTGGATTCGTCTTCATTTCTTATTGTACTGCGGTACACCATTCAAGCATCATTCTCTTTACTCGACACGTGTATATATTATATGCTTTAAATAAAATGATGAAATTTCATCTGAGTGGACAATTCTTCGGTGCAGCCTCGACTGCCCGTGCTGCCCCAATCACAAGGCGATGTTATCGTGCCAAGACCCTCGAGGGGGCCAACAATAAGTTTTTTCCAATTCGATCCGTCCTCCTAATTCTAAAACTATACGTCCAAGACGTGATAATTTCATTTCTTTAAGATTGTGTTGATAATACTATAATAATAGTCCATGTTACTATAAAATAAATTGTTGCATTTAATTTTTTAATAATATAAAATTATCTTATTTGATATATTTGCTCAACATAATTAATAATTTAATTTTATATTTTTTCGACTTCACAGGAAATTATCAAAATCCCTTATTAAAATTTTGTGGTGTCTTACGCAAAGAAGAATGCGTAAAAAAAAAATAATATTAAAATTTAAAATTATCATGAAGTGATAATCCATAAATCGAACTCCTATGAGAACTATCAAACATTATAATAGTAGGAGTCTTTGGAAATTTTTTTCTTAATTAATTTTAATAATAAATAAAATTGAACCTGGTATTTAAATGAATCTAAATTCAATATAATGAGATGTTTTTGTCGATTGTCAATTAATTTAGGCTTAATTTTTATCTATTTTTTATATCAATTTTTTTTTCTCTAAAATTTGCTTTATATTCGGCCATTACAAGCAAGAAAAAGATACGAGCAAAGAAACAACAACGGGTAAAGTTAGAAATTGAACTCAAGAAAAAGTAATTAAGATGTTTAGATTTCTAATCATCGAATTACATATGAGCTTGTTTGAAGGATGATGAATTAAGTAAAGGCTCATCTGAGTTTATATAGATGTTCCATTAATTTATATATATATATATATATAAGAAAATACTCTAACATTTTTATCATGCCAATTATGATGATAAAAATTATGTCAAGTATCAATTTATACTCTTCATACTTAACAATACAAAAGTATTAAATAGTGTATTAGTAACAAGCTCATATATATTTTTAAGATAGAGATGATGATATTTAATTAAATCATATTTATTAGAGGAGAGAGAAAATAAAGTATTTAATTAAAAAGGGAGAAATGATTTTTTTTAAAAAAAAATAAAAATAAATCTGAAAATAGTAGCATACTTGATTAAGAGTACATCGATTAAAAATTAAATATAAAAATAGAGATTAAAATTTAAGAAACAACTGTATGGCATAATTAATAAAGCTCATAAAAATATTATTTTATCTTGATACGATTACATATAGTAACATTTAGTTCGATAAATTACGTATATATAGTAATTTTTTAATAAATTATGATAAAAATATTATTTTATCAAAATATGATTACATATGATTATAAATATTTAAAAAATATATTAATCATAAAAATAAATTCTCAGCTATGCATATAACAACTAGTATAAAAAATTAGATTTATTATAAAATTAAATTTATAATATTATTTATGTTGTATTTTTTATAACAAAATTAAATTTGATTTAAAAATATATTATTTTATAAAAATAAGAATGATTTAATTACGAAAAATTTATTGGTATACACCATCAAACCTAAATATATTTTAGCTTCTCCTTATTCATAATATATCTAATGATGACATGATTAAATTATTTTAGAAATATATTATTTTATAAAAATACAAATAATTTAATCATGTTTCTCTTTATTAGATTTATTAAAATGTATAAATATTTTATTTTATTATTTTTAGTACCTACACAATATATCTTAAAAAATACTAATAAATTACCGAATAAATCTATTTTAAAACATTATTATTAAAATATCATAAAAATATTATTTCATCAAAATACGAATTGTAAAAAATACGACTATGTCTCGATCAATATATATATATAATGACAAACATAGAAAGTCACAATATGTGATCATACTAGAGGTTAAATCCTATACATCTAGGAAACATACAAGATGTTGCCTATATATATCATAGTTAATATATATCTTATGAAAATATTATTAAACTGTCATAAAATTATTATTTTATAAAAATAGGAAATAATTAATGATTTATCTATTTATCGTATTGCTTAATTTGTTTTAAATTTTAGTTACATGTTTATTAATATATACACATTATATAGGTGTAGATGTAGTAGATCAAATTCTAATATCCCGTCTCTTTAACTCTATATTTATCTCCATATATCTCGTTTCTTTAAATTCCCCAATAAAAATTTTAAATAACATTGAAAGTGGAGAGGTAGCATATCAAGGACGGTCTTAGAAGAATCTGGAGAAGAAAAAAAAAAAACTTAAAAACCACCCAAATGGTCAGTGATTGTCTCCTCGAAATCGATTGATCTTCATTATTATGAATCGATCATGAATTTAATGATGCATGGCCCGTGTGGTGCTGCAAAAAAAATTCTCATTGCATGCAAGATGATAGATGTATACGATATTTTCCAAATAAATTTGTATATAGATATCCTCAAGGATGGATATCCAATTTATAGAAGAAGAGATAATTATTGAACAATTAAAAATGGAAAGATTTATTTGGACAACTGTTTTGTTGTCCCTCATAATAGATACATGTTGTTGAGATATAGTGCACATATTAATGTCGAATGCTACAACAAATCGAGACCAATTAAATATCTTTTCAAATATATGAATAAAGATCATGATCGTGTCAATGCCACATTTATTGACTCTACATCACAATTTAAAATACAAGCTCATGTAGATGAGATCAAAATATTTTATGATTGTAGGTATATCTCACTGTGTGAAGTGATCTAGATAATTTTCAATTTCGACATTCATTACAAATATCCATCTGTGCAACGATTGTCGTTCATTTTCTAAATAAACGCATTATAATTTTTAATGATGGCGACCAACAATTAATGAGTCTCAATTTTTAGCTTGGTTCGAAGCTAACAAATATTCCTCAAAGGCAATAAGCTTAACATGTGTTGAATTTCCTTTGTTGTTTGCATGAAAGCAAATCATTAGACGTTGGACTCGAAAAGAGAGAAGAGAATTTTCGATTGAAAGAATATTCTTAATTTGTTCCATCAGGAATGAGTGAGTTATACTATTTGAGAATTTTACTGAACATGGTCAAGGGTCCACATCTTTCGAGGATATTAGAACTATCGATGGTAAAATTTACCCAACTTTCACATATACATGTTATATTTTAGGGTTGATTGACGATGACAAAAGTTATGTAGATGCAATTAAAGAAGCAAGTGCACGAGTATCATATTTTTCTCTTATAAAAGTGTTTGTTGCATTATTATTATCAAACTCGATGTCTAGACTAAAATTCTTTTGGGATGATACTTGAAAATTATTAACTAAAGACATACCTTATTTGATAAAGCAAGTGTTACAACGAAAGGTATAAAGTTATATCTATGTTATATATATTTATTATGATTAGTATGTTTCATAAAGTATTATTTTTTCTTACTAATTAATATATTAAATTTATATATTTTTGAATTTTAGATGTTGTCATTACTGATAATGAACTCAAAGATGATTGTTTGGAGAAAATTAATTTAATTCTACAAGCATGAGCAAGAGTTTAGATGACTTTCCTACAATATCAAAATCATATTCTATGAGCATTTACAAATATTAACAATCGCTTAATTGCTCAGGAGTCGCGCTACAATCAGAGGACATTAACAGAGGAAAATCAAGAAAAAATTCAACACCTAACTTCGAAACATAGACAAGTTTATGATAAAATATTGGATGGTGTTAAAAGAAAAAAGAGAGGTATTTTTTTGTCTACGGTTATGGTGGAACGGGAAAGACATTTATTTGGTAACTCTTGCATATTTACTTCGGTCCGAAGGGGAAATTATTTTAACAGTTGTGTCCAGTGGGATAACATATTTACTATTATATGGTGGAAGAACAACACATTCTCGATTTGCAATCCCTCTTAATCTAGATGATGATTATACGTACTTGCAATATTAAACAAGGTTCTCCGCTGACTGATTTTTTGGTCAGAACAAATTTTATTATTTGGGATGAAGCTCTGTATTATGCAGTTATCTGTTTAATTTATATATTTGTTAAATTTCATTAAATATAAATCTAACAGAACATTGTGTGATGTTATGTGTTTTATCCAAACAACAATGATAATTCTTTTAGAGGTAAGATTGTAGTATTTAGAGGAGACTTCAGATAAATTTTATCTGTCATTCCTAAGGAAAGCAGATAAAATATTATCAATGCTATATTTTATTCCTCTTACTTATGGAACGACTGTGAAATTTTGAAGCTAACGAAAAATATGTGTCCCATTGTAAACAAATCCGATGATAATAAAGTTGATTTGAAAAGTTTTTCGGATTGGATATTATTGATTGGTGATGAAAAGATAGGTGATCTTGGTGATAGTTATGGGGTAGTCCGAATTTCAAATGGTAACTTAGTTTTGGATCCAAGCATGACCATATTGCTGCGATTGTTGATGTAATTTATCTTGAACTTATAACAAATGACAATATTTGAAACAAATAGCTATATTAGCTTACACTCTGAATATGATTGAAATGATTAATAACTACATTGTTTCTCTAAATAAAAAAGAGAACAATATTTTTGAGCTCAAATAGCACATGCTTATTAAATTATAGAGGAAGTTTGTTGGATCAGATTCATATACCAGACTTTGATTTGTAATTTAGAAAATCATATTGAAAAAGAAATTACAAATGTTATATACTAAAAAGTTTTTCGTAATTTTTTAAAAAAATATTTTTAGAAATTACGTTTTAATTTTATATAATATTATTTTTCAAATATTAATATATATAACAAAATTATTAAATTTAATATGAACTAAAATCTCGGCGCGATTAATTAAACTAGTATATATATAGTGGGACCGTGAGACATGATGTTACACCTTTTGTCGTGCCTTACTTATATATTACAGTGCAAACTCATCCCAATTATTGCTATTATACTACAATTAGATATCAAATTAAATAAAATTTAAAATAAATTTGTAACATAAAATTTAAAAATGAGTAGACAAATCTAGCTTTACTTTTCTAATGGAATTGGATTGAATTTTGAATCAAATACTTAATTAATTGGATCATTTAGTTTTTTTTTATGTAATTTAAATTTAAAACAAATTAATATGTAAAATAAAAATAATAAGTATAGAAATCTACCTTTAATTTGTCAAGCTTATTCCAAATTTTGGTTCGGTTCAGGTCAAAGAACTGAACCTACAACGGTTGAAATCGAACCGAACCGAAAAATTCGGTTCGGTTTTTCGGTTCGGTTCGGATGAAGCCGAATACTGGACAACCCTAATGCACACTGAGGAAATTACAATTTACATCATTCTCCACGGGAAACTCACTAATTACAAATTTATCTTGATTACAAAACTTGAAGAAAGAAAAATTCAATGTTCACTATATCCGACATATCAAACTTTATATAATTAACATTATTGTCTAAAGCTGTCCTTGCCAAGATGTTTGCTTCCTCATTCCTTCTTCTCTTCACAAAAGCTCATTCGCAGATATCCAGAATTGAAGCCAATTCCTTAATCTCCTTGACCAACCCCTCCAAGTTCCAAGGAACCTGCAGTTCATCTCTCAACATTTTTATAGCCGAATAGCAATCTGATACAACCACTATATTTTCTTCTTTCTTTTTTCTAACATTATCTAATCCAAACCATATTGCTTTTAGCTCCGCACAAAGTCGATTTTTCGCAGCTAAAACACTCATACCTTCCATCTTTAAAATCCCTTTCTCAATCATGATGAACCCACAATCAGCAGAATATTCATTCTTCCAAGCTGCATCAACACATAAAAATTTCCAGATTCCACCTTTTCTTCTCATATTTTATTAGGTTTCTATTTTTTCATGACAACCAAAAGGAATTTGCAATAAGAGCTTTCAATCTACTAGACTTCCTCGTATTGTTCAGCCTCCTTAAACTAATCTCCCTTATTCCATTCTGATTTATATCTAAACCGGATGTTCAATTTATCCTCCACCATCTTCTAAAAGTCTTGAACAAAATCACAAGAGAGGAAAATGTGATACTGATTGTTGCATATCAAACAGTTCTCCATTTTTGCACCAGTAAATTTGCTAAACCAAGCTGAGGTAGAAAGTCTGTCCCAAAACATTTTATTCCTTTAATGTTATTTCTTTAATGTTATTCTTCCATACTCATCTATCTACACTTTGAAGTAACATTGCCAAAAACCTCTTTGAATTTTCTCCTCTAGCACCCTCAAGGAGCAATTCACATACATTCTCAAAGCATTCTAACTTCTTAGGATCAATGAAGGTCAGCCAATGGCTTAAAGGAATAGTGTCAATCCAGGTCCCTTCAAATATTAGTGTTCAAGCTATTATTAGATAACTTCATAAACAATCCTTCTCTCACATTTTTCATGTAGTCAAAATATTACATTAGCTTGTTCAGATTTATGCTTTCACTACAAGATAAATTGTTATATTCAATTTATTGGTAATGTAATATTACCCAATTTGACATATTTGATCAACATAAATGATAAATTTAATTTTGTATTTTTTTTTACTTCAAAAAAATTGTCAAAATTTTGTGGCGTCTTGCACGAAGAAAAATATATGAAAGAGAAATACAATATTAATATTTAGGATTATAATTAGGTGGTAATTTATCATGATACAATCTGGATTACCGGTAAAATGTTTGAAGCAAATATAATAATATGTAAGTCCTAGGAAAAGCCATATTATCGATAATGTAATTAATTGTTACGTACCAAACACCTCCTAAGAAACTATGCTTATATTATCAATGCTAATTAGATTAGAATGCTTGACCTACTACAATATTTAAACTATATATTAGAGGTTGACATCTTTGTCCATGAAAAAGTATTCATGGATTAGATATTCTTTAGAATATACTCATATGAAAAGTTATATTGTGCTAATTCAATTTTTACTAAACTTTGTTCTTGCATCTAAATCTACACGTGTCAATGATGAGCTTGGTGGGCATTGCATTTTGATACATAAATCAATTTGCAACACGTACTAATTGAAATCATTTGAAAGTGATTTATTTGCAAAAGAGATTTGGAAGCTACTCATGGCTTGCCATCTTTCTTTAATTGTTGGATAGACATTTAATGCATTACCTACGTGATAGACTAAAATTCGATAACTTGTCGTGCGGAGTCAGAAGATATGAGTTATGCATTTAATACATTATCTAGCATTACAACTAAAGTGAGGATTATATCAAAATAATATAAGTTATCATTTTGACAACCTCACATAAACCAACACTTGAAATTAAACATCCAAGAGCATCATTGTTACCATCCCATTCCTAGATGAAAGAAACTACCATGAAGCTTTTTCACGAAGCCCGCACAAAAGTGAATCTAACATTATTAGAAGTAGATATTATTAAAACCGAACTTAAGTTTAAAAATGTTAATTAGGCTTATTGCTTCATAACACAGATTTGTTTTTATTTTAGATTTAATTAGTTTTAATACTGCTAAGTTCGATCTTAATAATATTAAATTTATTTATGTGTATAATTTTGTAAATAAAAAAATGATGAAGCCCGAATCCGTAATAATTGTGGTCTTCCTAGATATATATATATATATATATATATATATTAGGCCAGTTGCAACTTGGACTGGAGTGACGATATTAAGCTGTTTTGCATACCCTATCCTGTTAGGTCAAGAATGGCATGGTGATATATTCCCTTTCCTTTTTAAGGGTTTGGTGTCACCAAAAGAGCTGCCACGTACAATTGCTTCATCAATTAATGCAGGATATATAGTTAGGAAAAGAGCACATGCCTGCACTACCAATTCGAATTGTGGTGTCAACTATTGAGTAGTGCAACACCACATGCATGCATGATCTGGGTTTCTTCTTTTAACTCCAAGTGGTCAGTGAAGCAGGCATGGAGACTTGTATATCTTTAAATAATTACAATATATTATATAGCATGCCTTATTTACTCTTAATAGTTATAATTAAGATGTTTAATTGAAACATGACCAATCCAATTTGACAAACCATTTGTTTTTTTTTCGTTTTTTTTTGTTGTTGTTATTTTTGTGATAACCAAGAACAAGTGGTCTAAGTAGTGTTCATAATCCGACCTAAATTTTAAAGCATTTGCTTTCACGAGTGTTTACTTAGATCATGTTAATTAGAAACAGAAACAGAGAGCCCAGGTAGACACAACACAACTAGACCCTAATGGACAAATCTAGTCAAGCAGAAATTTAAAGACGCATCAAATTTTCAAACCAGTGACATTGATAGTCAACAGGAGTTGACCTCCGATCCATCTGTTTTACTCTCTTCTTCCCCACCACCACTTCAATCTGCTCCCTCTTGTCTTGTCCACTAAGAATGAATTCCAATCCACATCTCACCTAACTTGAATTGCCTTGAACTGTAGAGAAATAAAAACTAAGATTAATTAGCTTAATTGTAAAATTGGCATTTAAGACATAAACACTAATCAACATGGTAGGTGGAGTCAGGACTATCTTCTTCTCCTCTCCACTTTAAACCCGAATCAGACAAGAATATATAAATTAACAGATAAAGAGATGTAAATTAAAAAGCTAACCTGCTACTTACTTTGTACTTGCCCTTCACTCAGAAGCATATTAAGTGGGGAGAGATGTTTGACTTTTAGGAAAGGAGAGGACTCACAAGTCAAACATTTGTTTCTCTGAGAATATATTCACAGAACGAAATTATTAATTAACTACATCATATTCTCTTTGCGGATGCACTGAAACTTTTCCACCTTGGCTTCAACTGATGCTGGATTGCGAGATTATATATTGGTATAAGTCATAGTTTATTTGTATTTGAAAAAAGAAAAGGGATAGCACACAACAATTCAGATCGCATGCAGTTGGACTTCCAGTGGAGCAGCTCTGAGGGAGAAAAAAAAAATGAAATTTAGAATGCATGGTTGTCCAAATCAAGTTGCGGATACAGTCCAGTTTGTGAAACTTGCAATGCAGCATTTTTATTTTTTCTCCTGAAAATAGAGATAGATATGTCATACAAATAAAGCTGTATACTCAAAGAAAGGATTATGTTCATCAGTGCTAGCAGCCTCAAATTCGGTTATGCAAATTTAAATCGGAACAACTCAAATACTCATTAATAATTAAGGACAAATTAAAGCTCGAGCTGATTTATTTCAGAATGAACTTGAGGTTAAGCAAATGCTATCTAACAAGCATAAAACTGAACTCGTAGAAGATTTTAAGGAAATAACAGAGAGAAATGTTCAAAAATTATGGATGAGAATTTTTATTTAAGCAAAATTTTGAATTATAATAGGTTCATCGAGGAGTTTGATTAAAAAAGGATTAAATGCAAAGAGTATAGGAGGACAAAATCACTTCCGTAGTATCATCTGATTTGACAAACAATGAGAAAGGATAAACCAATGTCACAGAAGCACCTTTATATTTGTGAACATTACATACAGTAATGAATGCTAGATACAGTAAGATTTTGAAACAAATTGGCACTTGTATTGAAGCTATAGGGTAACTGGTGTAATCCCTGTCAAAGTATGACATAAATTTGCTGCAAAAACAAATTATTCTCATGTTTGCTGTTGTGCTGAAGCCTCCTCGATATTACGAAGTACATGCTCCAAAATTCTTGAAATTCATCTCCGAAAGATAATTTGGCAGCTTTCTGCCTTACCTCAAAATGAATTCTCCTTTGTCAAAATTGTTAGTCTTATTGCTAATTGTCTTGAAGTCCGATCAATGATCGCTTCAAGGTTGCATAAATGCTAATTGCTAAGGATATTATGGATGTAATGATATCCACTTCGAGTTCTGCAAACAACCTCCGGATTTGAACTTCTATTTACTGATTGTGCTTCGTGTGCTTAGGAAGGAGGCGTTGAATCAATTGAGGGGAACAACTTTCAAGCTCTGCAAATATACTTAGATGATGTGAATAACCCCTTATGACTCAAAGAAAGGTAAGAGGGATCATACCTTGAGGGGTGAAGTTAAATAAAGGAGGAAGAGGGGTTCCATCCAGCAAACATGTGTTAGGGTCTCTCAACTCATCAAAGAATGGATGGGCACACGCTTCCATCTGTATCATTGAGAACAAAAACTTAATGATATAGAAAATTGGCTGCCTCATACTATGGCAAACTACATCATACATCATTGACTAAAAAGATACAAACTCTAGGCTTTCTCAAAGACAAGAGACATGCTATGACTTAAATCTGATCCAGAACAAAAATAAGGAAACTAAATACGATATGAAGAAAAAGTAACTATTTATCTCCAATAAAAATGTTCAAAGTAATGACTGCCAAAGCGACTAGCAAATTAAAGACATTATTAATAGAAGATTAACCAAAGACATACTTTCTTTAATACCACTAATATAATCGCATACAGAACAACAATATATCTAACCAAAACAGAATGCATACTTACAGCTGTAAAACGCAAATTAGGTGAGTACTGAAGCAGCCTAGACACAAGATCAACTGCCTCAGCAGGTATCCACTTCTGAAAAAGCTGCATATAATAGGCACTGGGATTTAATAATTTCTATCTACTTAAATAGTTGGAGGACTTTCATTATCACATGAAATCAACGAACCTTGTGCCAAGGATGAGCTTTGATGTGAGGAAATTTGAATTCTGTGTAATTAGGATTCATACATTTGATTTCTTCACGTGTCGGGGTACCTAAAATCTGCAGAGCAACAAGAATCATGCGAAATGAGATAAAATAGTGCATAAATCTTTAAATAATCAAAAACATTATCAACAGATATAAAACCTTGATGATCTCCACTAGCTGATCAACACCACTATCCCCTGGAAATAAAGGCTGCAAGACAAATTTATCCATGAAATAATATGATGCTTCAGTACTTAGGAGATCCAAACAAGCTTTGCATAGGATAATATGAACAAAAGGTTGCATGAATTCTTGCACCACATGTGATCTGCCTAGTAGGACAAAAATTACCTATTGCAATGGAGATACCCAAAACAAAAATAAAATAAAATAAAATAAAGCAGGATCTTTATATACACAAAATCTTTTTAATGAGTTATGTTCATTTTCACTCATTAACTTTATTTATGCCTTTGTAATTAGCTTTTTCCTCATTGCAACTAGGGTTGTTCATGGGTCAAACCCGACCCAATGAACCCGAAAAACTGACCCGACCCGACCCGAACCAATCGGGTCGGGTCGGGTTCAAATATTTGAAACCCGATTATAATCGGGTCGGGTTCGGGTTTCAATATTTAAAACCCGATGACCCGACCCGATTATCCAAATTTTTTATATTTTTTAATTATTTTTAAAATATTTATATTTAAAAAATATTTATTTTTAATTATTTTTTAAAAAAATATTGTTAAAAACTCACTTTTTTCCTAAATGGGTAAACCCGACTACCCGACCCAACCTAGGTCGGGTTGGGTCGGGTCGGGTTTGAGAGGTGAAAAATTTTCAACCCGACCCCGATTATACTTGGTCGGGCCGGATCGATTTTTTTCCCTAAACCCGACCCGACCCGTGAACACCCCTAATTGCAACTTGCCATTCCCAAATACTGTACCCATTCTATTAATTTAATTTTACAAGAAACTGATTGTTTCAGATTTTGGTTGTATATGTATATAAGTAGTGAACCTTGTAACAAAATTTATTGCTTCCAAAGCAACATGAAAAACTAGGTCTTGCTTTGTCACAGTTGCAATACATTTTATATTGTAGTAATGGTCTTATGCATTCAACAGCTTAGTGTGCATACTTGTCCTATGAAGTTTACTCTCTGAAGAGGTGAGATACAAGGATGCATAATTATGAACAAGAACAATCATAAAATCAAATTTATTCCATACCATATGATATGACATGACATCTAAGTCAAGGAAATAATTAACTATGATTGCCTTAATAAATCACGCAAGCTTAATAATCACCATATGATTACCTTTCCTATGAGAAGCTCAGCAAACACACAACCAACAGACCACATGTCAATAGCTGTGGTGTATTCTGTAGATCCAAATATAAGCTCAGGTGCCCTATAGTACCGTGAACAGATGTAGGATATATTAGGTTCCCCAGGGACCTGATATGGTTATACATGTCAAAAATGAACAAAGTAATACTGTAGCAGTGTAGTACATTAAGTAAGCACATATTAGCTGACTTACCAACTTCTTGGCACTACCAAAATCGCAAAGTTTTAGTTGATGAGTGTGAGGATTGACCTGCACAATGTGCAAACAAATCAAACTAATACCGGAGGGAACTTTACATTGACAACAGGATTTATCCAAAGTGATTATTCTCAGAGTTCTGCAAAGCATGAGGATGCAATCATAAGATGCCAGTTTGACACACACCACTAACGCAGGGCTACAAAGCATGCCAAGGAGTTGGCACACCATTAGAACTACGCTATCACACATATATCAACACATGCCCACTGGCTGAGCAAGCTGGTAGATGTCCCTATGAGTACAATTCAGTAGAGCCACTATTATATGCTAACACTAAACTTTCATGCTATATTTTGGTCACATAAGAATTTGCATGCCACTTGCACAGGATGATGCACAATTCTCTGCCACCTATGTGGATTACGGATGCTTTGATTAACCATTAGAGCTCCATGAGAATCTTACCAGCAAATTTTGCGGCTTAATGTCCCGATGGCACACGCCTAAAACATTGTGTATGTAACCAAGTGCACGACAAAGCTACATCAACAAACAAAGAATAAATAGTGAAAAAGTATATTAGAAGAAGTATTTAAACAAAAAAAATGTTAAAAAGAAGCATCAATATTCACCTGATATGTATATAATTTAACATAAATAAGAGGTATATGCTGGTTCATCCTATTATAGTACTTCAGAACACGATAAAGAGTTTCAGAAACATATTCAAGAACAAGGTTGAGGTAGAGTTCATCTTTTTCAGTGGTTGAGAAAAAATAATTCTTTAGCTGGACTACATTTGAATGGTCAAGCAACCGCATAATCTGAAGTTCCCTGTTCTTGTATCTCTTGTCCTGTAAAACCTTCTTGATGGCAACTGGTTCCCCTGTTTCTAAACAATTAGCCTGCACATAGAAAAGCAATATAAGATACCACAATCCATTAAGCTAAGTGAATATATTGAAGTTTCTACTGACAAGTCAACAGAAGTACCTGAAAGACTACACCAAATGATCCAGTGCCAACAATCCGTTCTGCCATATATGAGATCATCTGACATCCAATTAGTAATGAAGTTAATTAAGTCATCCAAATTCGGATTCTGATTTACTATAAGAAAGCACAAGAGAGATTGCACAGCCCAGGAGCATTCAAGAACAGATAATAAAACCATTCAAAGTTTGTAGATGTTCCCAGTTGAACCATTTAAGAGTTCAACTAAATGCGTCCAAATAATTATTCACCTAAAATAAGAAGCCACAGACACAAACCTTGTAGATCAATTAGAACTGCCAACTTGAAGTGTTAGGTCATGACCACACTTCAGAAAGTTTAAATTGAAGAAAAATATTAGCATAATTTTAGGATCAACAGAGTAGTAATAAGTATTAAGAGTCAATTCGAGTTGCCAATTGATTAAACTGAGTGAATAGAGAAAATAACTCCCTCGATCCAATAATAAAGCCATAGAAAAGGAATTATGATTAACATTCCACTAAGCTAAGAAAGTAACAACATTACATAAGATCAAGAAACAATGTGTGAGTTGTACGCAGCAGCTAAATTTAAATTCAGACATATAATGGTACCTGTTTTGGCTTGCCATCCCGGCCACCTACTGTTGTTGCAATTACTTGTCCAGCCATAGTTCCATTGCCGTTTATCAATGTGCCATCCAGTTCCTGCAAGAACCACCTTGAATTACTTCTAGAGGAACAAAACTGGTGAAAAGAGAACATTCTAACGAAAAGCACAAAAAGGTACAAACATTCTCGTTGTGGTCTTCAGATTTATCATCTCCGATTGTCATCCCATCCATTTCCTTTGGTAGCTGACTAACCTCTGCTACTTCAGATGTGGAAAGGTCTGTTGTTGATGCGCTTGCATCAGCATGCAAATGAGAGGAAGCTATGTGATTATCCACTTTGGAAGCTCTGTCTTCAACAAGACATTGTTCTGTAAGAGCTTCCCCTTGTTCCTCCTGATCAAACTTTACTCCTTTCATTCCCAAGTCCCCACCCTTATGTGAAGATGAAGAATTTCAGAATAATAGAACACAATAAAATGAGAAACGAGATGTAAAATAGAAAAGTGTATGTGCAAATCTGTTATTCTTTTTTGCATTTCCTTTGGTGTATTTTCATGCTTTCTTCATGAAGTACCTAATTTGAAGGATATGCTAAAGGAAGTGAACTAACTCCTATTTGTTTCCCTTTTGCAATAAATGAGGATAAAAAGGTTCATTTATATTGTTTACATGTTGATGCATCTGTCGAAAAAGGTCAGTTTCTGTGGATGCAGTCGCCCAGTTGACAAAATCAAGACATATCTTTACCTAAAATATCCAGTCGTGGAGGCTCTATCAAGGAATAATGATAAAAAAAAATCACTGAAATACAAATGTAGTTGGTCTATTCTTGCTGAATTATTCCATCATCTTGGATGTAACACCCATTTAGATTATATGCCTAGGCCTTAAAGTCATTTTAAAACTGCAACCCAAGAAAATATTTTCTGAATGTTTCAACCAAGAAAGGTGAAAAATGATGCCCAATGATGAAAGTTCCATTAAATTGTGGTGGCAACTTCCAAAGAATGCAGCCTTACCCCCACAAGTGGAGAGGTTGAAAAAGAAAAGACAGCATGGCCTAAGGAATCTAAGCTAGTCTCCCAAGTGCAAATGTTTGGCCCAACCTACTAAGGCCCAAGATCAGAAATCAAATGAGCTTCTCAGCTAAACTAACCTGTCAAGCAAATATTTTGAAATAGTGAATTAAAAAGCATGGATAACCAATTGGTGAATGCAGCATAAGAAACACATTATGATAATAAAAAATGGCTAGGTTGTCATACTATTAAACCAGGCTACCCCAAATACTTCTGAAATTAAGCATGTTTTATCTCAAATTCTTATAACTTCAATCTGCCTAGATAAGACTGACCTGTTTGTAATAAAGCATTACATCAAGTGCCAAAGGGATTGCACATCATTCCATAGATGTGCATCATTTGAATAAGATATGAAAAATTGCAAACTCAATCAGAATAGTAAAACGTGGCAGGTTGCAAATTCATGACTTGAACTCTCTCAATCTAGATATTTGTGAAAGTTGACCGGTGATTCTCAATTATTTTACCACAAAACCTTATTAGGTTTCTCTTTATTGATTAACTTAAGTGTGTATGCATTTCAATATATTAGCATGACCAAGCTTGTCCAATCATCGTTATGAAGCCATGATCTCCCAACTGCATTCAGAATCTTTCTTGCCAATGATCAGATAAATTATAGCATTAGTTTTCCTAAAAGATAATAAAAATAAATCATTTCATATAGGAAAGCTGCTGCCGTTCAAGACAATATTAATAGCTTATAGCTTTATTTACTTCAATCTGCGCAAGTCCCAGTCTCGATCAAGAAACGTGGCAATTAATTACAATGTTGAGGATTTGAAAATGCTAGAGCAATTAGTGAATCTCCGACCAAAAAATAAATAATATTCGCATCTCAACAGTAAATGCAGAAGAAAAGAAGAAGCACAGTGGTCCATCGATATCGTACCAACACACAAAGATCGGAATCAAACCAAAACTCGGCGACCAATGAAGCAGGAAATCCAGAAGAGCAGATAAGGAATCCAAAAAAAATAAGGGGGTGAAGAAAAGAAAATCGCATAAGAGCTGGGTGGCTCACCAGATCGGAGACGGAAGACCGCCCCGAGGCCATGGTCTTCAATCGCCGCATCATATGCATGTTTCGCCTCCTCGAATAATTCAAAACCTAATCCGTCGCTTCCTCCCTTCCCTCCTCCTCCCACCCCGCAATGGATTTGGAAGAAGAGAAGAGGAGAGGAGAGGAGAGAAGACGAGAGGGATTGCTTCTGCTCCATCTCCTCCCTCTCTTTGTATCTTTGCTTTTGTTTTTGTTTTGTGCTTTTTCGTCATACGTTTTGCGTTTTCGAATCTGTTTTCTCGGTCAAAGGCTCCGAGGCAGAACCCAGCAGCCCACCGCAGGTAACCCGACCAGGCGCAAACCCATCTCGTCCGTCCGTCGTGCTGGATCGGGCGGCGCACATGTCGAGTGCGGTCTGCGTCTCCGCTTTCCCCTTACAATCCGGCTTGATTTGAAGCGCGCGTCAAGAGCGGTGCGCCACTCGTTTCCGTTTTTATAAATAAAAGCAGTTGATTCCGCAACAAGTTGTTCCTAATAAAAACGTGCTTGCGATTAAACAGGCAAATTTATTTGAATGTGACGTGTAACTGTGTAAGAGGATTGAATCAACATTTAAACACCATTTACTATTCTTTATACATTCGATATAAATATTTAAGGCATTTTTCACAGTGAATTTGAAGTTGTAAAATTAATAATATATGTCTTTGGAAGTTACACATGAAGTGGGAGAAATTTTGTAAAGCATCACATGGCGTGTATTAATTAATGATATCTGCAGACCTACTTTGAAGAGGTTGAGCAATAATAATGAAAATAAAATAAAAAAAGAGGTTGAGAAATTTCTGGGTGGCATTGCATTAATTGATTTCATTAGCTACCTTTGACATTTGCCCAAAAAACAGGGCAAATAATGCGGTGAGCGAGCAAGTCGTATACTTTGATTCCGCCGAAAGAAGGAATTTATCATTTCGGTTTTTGCTAAATTGATTTTTAATTATTTTTTATAAACTAAAATAATTATTTATTAGGAATTTATCATTTCTGCACGTGCAGAGATATCTCAATCTATAAGTTTATATTGTTACATTAACGTAATAATGTACTACGGAGTAGTATTGAAATCTCATTCACCTCTATGCAGGGATTTCTCTACCATGACCTGATAATTAGAGGTGGCAAAATAGATCGGTCTGTTAATTCTGTGGGCCGAAAATTCTCGGCCCGCAATATTACGAGCCGCCTGGCAGGGCTCGCGAGCCCGTTTATAAACTAAATTTTTTTAAAAAATTAATTTAAAATATTTGAAAGATTAAATAAGCACCAAATATAATATTTCACATAGAAAACTCCATGGATTAATTTTACCTTCGATTTTAAATCACTAAACTATACTTGAAATTAATTTTTTTAATACTCAGCGGGCCAAACGGATCAGCTCGGCCCGATAAGAGTCGGGCCGCGTCGGCCCACAATGTTATCGTGTCGGATCAATCTCGATCCGACTTGCAGTTATCGTATCGTGCCCATTTTTATTGTTCCTACTGATAATTTAGTTATTTTTATCGACGGGGTTGATGAAAAAGTATAAATTTATTGTAAAAATTGAAGTTTGAGTATCTAAGAGTTAAATTTTGTAGGTGTAGGATGAATTTGTTAAACGATATTAAGTTTAGTCGCCAATAAAATTCTATCCCTAATAAATATTATTTATCTTGGGATAAGTGTTAGAAAAAAAGAAGATAAATGATGTTATAATATTTCACTTACCTTTCTATTTTCTATTGATATTATAATTTATATTAAATAAAAAATAGAAATAAAATGATAAAAATAATAAATAACATTATAATTTATTATAATTCATTATAATATAATAAAAATATAAGTTTTATAGTCTCAAGGAAACAAAATATTAAATTAAAATATACCAAATATAATTTTTAATTAATTAAATTGTTTATTATATAATGTAAAAATATAATAAATAAGTATAATATTATAACAATTGTGTAATTAAGAATAATTACAATAAGTTTAATATTATAACAATGGTGTACCCTAAATCTTTCCTTTGATTATACTCATTAAAATAGTGCAATTTTACAAATTAATTGGTGAATGGGAAGACAACTCATTGATCTCTTCCCAAATGCAGAATGAATTAAACAAAAGAAATTAATAAAAATAGTTTTGTGATTAAAAACCAGGCACTTGGAATACATATTTGTTTGACATGGTCCATAATATCTAGAAACTAAAGCCTCAATTATTTCCAATTGAACACACCTTGTCATACTCTAGCCGAGATACCCCTTCTGTGATTTGTCCGAGCAAGGGTATTAGTGGGCTCTAGAGGGGTGCAGAATTGGGTGTACGGCTCTAGAAGGATTCCTTTTGTTTTTGCATAAAGTGTTTATATCATCATTATCAAATACAGTGATCAGCCGAGCGGCTTTCAGTGAACTGCCACGAACTGCAGAGGTCGATTCGAGAGAGCGATTGGGAAACTTCTTTGGAGGTAAATCCTCCTTCCTGGTAGATTGCCCGTTTTCTCCCAAAATTTGAGGGCTTGCTTTGATTCTAGTTAGATTTCTTGCTGTAAACCCATTTTGTGCGAGGTTAATCGTTTGTTAGGACGCTAGATTGGGAGAATTCCATTACAAGTTCTGATTTTGAGCTCCCGAGACGCATTTATTCTGTATGGTTCTTTTTTTAACTCTGTGGGATGGATCTTTTTCTCTGATGACCAAAATTTAGGAATACATTTGGGGGAAAAGGAGGGATCTTTGGGTGTTCGATATATTGTAGGTTTTTGCTGAATTTTGGGGATACTTCTCGCGGAACTTAAAAAGAATTTTACTCTTCCATGTCTTTCTGCAGATGTTATGCATAGATGAATTCTATTATAACCCTGTTACACTCTTCACATTTATCTTTGGCCAACCATGTTTGTTGTTATGCCCTTACTTTGGTATTTCTTTATTTATACCTAACCTATAATCTTAGTTACTTCTCTTTCAATCTGTTAAATGTGTCTTAAATTTGTAATATCGGATCGGAGCTGATGGCCGATAGGCCTGAAGCCGGCCCCACACCGGGCCACATCCGTCCCCGTGGTACAGATTATCCAACCCGTTATATTGTAACCCGATCCGTTTAGGGTTATTATGTATTTATAGGTTTGGAGAGCAGTTCGCTGATGTGCAGTTGTGAGACTTTTTGTATTTGGGGGGCTAGGGTTTTTTCTCTCTCTCTGTACTTGTGTTCTTAGCGAATAGTGAAGATCTCCTCCTCCTTTGCCCGTGGATGTACGGACGGCACATCGCTATCCCGACTCACGTAAATCTTGTGTGTTATATTTTATGTTCTTTCTGTTCTTCGTTGTTTTATTTGTCGATCTATCCCTACATAATCTATAGATCATGACCAGAGAAATGTCATTCTTCATCAATTATGCATCTGAACAAAAAAAATTCATTCTATACATAGGCAAGATAAATTATTTTTTGTATTCTGAGATATGTTTTGACTTTTGAACTTAACATGCGCTCCTCGACTTCTGGGTTTACCAATTTATGGTTTTAGATGCATCGGTTATAAGTGATCTTGAAATTTATTTTATCAAAACTATAATGGCAATACTGAACTTTTCATATTGGCATGATGGGTAGGAAACAAATCACATGCCTCTGTAAGTTAGATAATTGCATAATGTCCTCATTTTAGCAACACAAGGGTGCTTTTTCTTATACAATTGAACATTTGCAATTGAATAACTCTGCTCTGTCTATGTTTCTCCCAAGAAACATTAAAAAAATTCAAACATTATACTTCTGAAAGTTGTTTCTGTTTAATCCATCCAAGCTCCATTTTCTGCAGCTGGAGTGTAATCTGTGCTTAATTTCATGCTAAACATTTTCATGGCATTTTGGTTATAAGCAATTCAACTTTGTGTAGTCTTTGCAAGTGAAAACTGCTTACGAGATGCTAAAACTCTTTGCTTCAGCTGCATATATTATTGAGCTAATGTAGTGTAATGCTATCTTTTTTGCATTAAACACTTAGAAAATTCAAATTACGATGAATTATTTGAATAGCAGTATAGATAGACCAGCTTGTAATGGTACATTGTTTTAATCATTCAAATATTACATTTTTATAGTTCGTAGGTACCCAACTACCATAATGGGGACGGTGTTTGAAACAAAGGGAACCAAGCAAGGGAATGTTCATTATGTGGATGCTCTTGTGCCTTATGTGGTGGAAGAGAATTTTGGAGGTTATTTTCTCGACCATGATGATTATGCACTAGCTGAGGAACTCCAGAATCAGGTAGGTATTCCAATATCAATTTATTTCTATGAAAATCAAACAGGTTATGTAGTAGAATCTTGTGACAAAATGGATCCAACATGATAATGATGTCTTTCTGGCAAACCATCTTGCATGTAATGATGCACGTGATTGGTGTCACAACCAGAATTATATTCATATATTATCACTCTAGCTAGGGTTAGAAAGTGCTCAAAAATCACAATGCAAGTGAAATGATCTCCATTCACATAATTATGTTGTGTGATTATTTCATTTTGTTGCAATGAACTTTCAGCTTCTTCAAAGGGTACTTCGTAGGGTTTCAAATGACCTATCTAGCCAATACCAATTACTTAACTCTTTCACCTTACTGCTCACAAGTGTCAACTGGACACTAAGGCAATCTTTTCAAAATTATATTTCTGAACTAATACAATTTCATTTTCTTATCTTTTTTGCAGAGGAATGATTTGATGTATTGTGGTTATTCTTTGTATTTATTCTTATATGTTCTGTGTATGTGTGTCCTTGTAGAAGATCTGAATTATCAACTTAAGTTTTGAAATAATTGCATGATCTTTGTTGAAAAACATGTCATTATTTGTTGTGACCATTACTTTCAGGAAAGTATGTACTTATCTTTACAAGGAAATGTTCATGGTAACATTTCAAGAGGTTCTTCAAGTACTGGAACTAGGTTGAATAATGGCTATGATAAAAGCATCGGGGAAAGAAGTTCTTCAAAAACAGCTAAGCTTGAGTCACAACTAGCACTTGATGAAGCTATGGCCAGAGAAATGCAGGAGTTGGAGAATCAGTTGGCTGATACTTCATTTGGTGAATTTTCGAGAACAGAAGCCAGTAAAGATTGTCTCCAAGCAACTTCTGAACCTATTCAGATTGATATTTTTCCTGAGATTAATTTCTTACCCCCTTTACTTATAAGAATATTAAACTAGCATTGTGTTTTCGAGTTCATCCATCACTTGTCTTTACATTGATTTATTCTATATTATTCAGTTGGATAATCCAGTCATTGAAGATATTTTTATCAATTAAACATCACCAAGAAATTATGCCTTTATTAATTTTGGAGGATAACATTTATCTGTTATGGTGTTCACCCAATCTTTCAACAGTGGAGCATCTCTAGAAGAACTCATGTTCTTGTTACTATATAATTTTTAAGGGGGATGCCTCTAGTGATTGTTTTGTCCAATCTTGCTAAATAATTTTTTGGAACTGTGAAGAATTACCAAAAGAATAATTTTGGTACATCAAGCTTTATAACAGACCTTGATGACAGGAAAATGTCCATGTAACCGACATCATATAGCTGAGACCTTATGGATTACTCTGTTGTTTGTGCCTATCTATCTTTGTTGATGAAGATGTGGTGATTGCACTTCTAATTCTTGTAATTAATATTTGTATTTATGATACAGCTCCTGCACAATCTTCCACTGCAAATACTGACTGCAATTCGGCTATCACGTCTTCTCAGGTAATATCTATTGATACTTCACGTTACTGTTGAGCATGTGATTTGTGTAATGAGACTAATTCTTACAATTGGTGATGCATAGGTTGCGAGGGAAGATGATATTGACCCAGACAACATGACTTATGAGGTTTGTTCCCCTGAGTATAACTTTTTTCTTAAATCAGTGCAAACTTAGATGTGTTAAGTAGAAAATTGCACCATGTTATTAGAAGGAATCATCTAGTTTTGATAAATTTAGTAGTATCTTAATTTTAATAAATACTTATCTAGAATAAAGAACAAACAACAATTTGTCAATACAGCAAAACTCTCTAATGCTGATGATCAAACGTCTCCTGATCAGATGTAGTATATCATGTGGTGGCTATCTATTGAACTTTGTCTTCGGCTCGTGTTAACAATTAATTTATCAAATCTGTCACATTGTATCTATTCTTGGCAGTATGTACTTGTAGATTAGTCTTGCAATAATGCTCAGATATCAGTGTGCAACTTTTTGTCACATCTTTATTACTTGCTTCCATTCAGATTTTGTTTTCATGACTCGTGAGTCTAAACAGGTATCTAATGAACTTCAGAAATGTCAACACAGTATTTCTTTACTCTTATTATTAATTACTTGTCAGTCAATAGTTATTTATAGTCTAACAATTGTGAGTTTTGTAATTTTCCTTGATATAGTATTAGATATTTGTGTACCATAATTTTTCATGTGTATTGTCCTTGAGGCTAAATGACATTTCTTGCTTTGGTGAGAAGTGCTATTAATTTTTTCTCAGATTGAAATGAAATTTGTTGCTGAGTTGTTGTACCTCTGTGTGTGTTTGTTTGTCAAAGCTGAACTCCTTTTTGAATTCTAGGAGTTGCAACAATTGGGTGAAACGATTGGTACTGAAAGCAGAGGATTATCAGATGAGCTGATTTGGCTATTGCCATCTTTAACATACAAGAAAGGCTTATTTTCAAAAAGGGACAAACATGAAGAGTATGTATTGATCTGATCTATTTGCTCATTATGTACATTTTTATCATATTCAGAAAGGCCTATAAATTTTCTAGATCATAGGATGCACAGATTTTCTAGATTTTGATGTGAATCTATGAAATTTCACATTTGTTTCAAGGCATTAGCAAAACTAATGCTTTTAGGCTTTGTCTATCTTGTTTATGAGAAACATATCCAAAGAGCAACCAAGCATCAACATCAACCACCAAGAACCTGTTTCTGATGTTTTTTCAATAAGATGTTTTAACATAGGTTGTTGGAGCTTATCACTTTTTGTTAGTATTAAAGCTGCAGAATGAAGTCTTTTGTACTGTCTTTGCTCTTGTCGGTATTAAACTGTGGCCTATTTAATATGAAAAGGCCAACCAAAATACAAATCAGATGAAGCAGAAAGTAGATCACAACTTCTGACTTGCTCAAATAAAAGGCCGATGAAAATGAAACTCAGATAAACATTCTGAATTTTTACATAATAAAAGAGCGAGGAAGCAGCTACTTTCTACTTCTAAAGCAATAAACTTTAAATATCAATTTCCTTGTTAAATTGTGGTATCTGGTTTCAGATTTTCTTTCCCCGAACAGTACTGATGATAGTTGTTGCATGCAGATGTGTAATCTGTCGCATGGCTTACAAGAACCGAGATAAGTTGATTAAGTTACCATGCCAGCATCAATATCATAAAGATTGTATCACAAGATGGCTAAAGATCAATAAGGTAACTTTTTTTTTCATTACCATGTTCAAAGTATTCATTCTTTTTCTAGTTAAATTTAGACTGTCATATCATTGATTTTGGGTAAATTACACTTTACCTACATGTAACTTAGGCCATTCTAAACCTCTGTATTGTAATCTTTCTAAGGTAAATTATTGTATGCATCCAAAACTATCAACAAAATAAGGGACATATCCAAAAAAGTTTTTCAAACAAATCTAACAATGAACTATTAGTTCTCTAACAATATATTCAACTGCCATGTGGATGTTGCTTTCACTGTTATCTTGATGACATGGAATACACGTCAATGTACACTCTTTTTCATGTGGCACATCTTATCTAAATTTTTTACTTTATTTATATAATTAAGTTATAAAGGGAAATATAAGAGGGGGGAATTATAAACCTACACTGCAGTTACTACACACATATCTTTATTATTTTATTTATTTTGCTTGCGTTGTAGATATAGATGCATATATATTCTTCGTTGGGGTTTCAATTGTATGAAATATCTTGCTCATCTTTTATACCTCTATATCAGGCATGTCCAGTATGCAACGAGGAGGTCTTTGGATAAAATGGATCACTTCATATCTCCAGTTGTTGGATATTCTGGTGCGAAGTTAAGTTTTCCCGTCTTTCGGCACTTATGTAGTATTCTGTGGGTGTGCCAGTAATACAACAAGTTTCTTTTGCATGATCGGATGGTTAGTAAGCCTTAGGCAAATATAGTTTTCTATGCCAAGTAATTCTGCCATTTTGTTAGTGCCTGTATATCTGCATTACCAATCTCTGCTATCTGCTATCTGCTATTTTGCCTACATCATGAATTTTATCTTCTACCGTTTGGAATTCATGCATCTGTAGCTTGACACAGATTGAGTAAAAATAGCTTGTGTTGTGTCCTCCAGTTTTTGGGCTGACAGCTTTATTCCCATTTAAAGTTGAAGTTTTCTTGTAGAAAAGCTGAGATATTTCTTTATTAGTGTTCTTCAGATTTGGGTTGGCAATCAGCAAAAGATAAGCTAGAGCACAATGTAGCCTTCATCAGTAGGGCCACATTAAGACAAATAACAGTGACTTACAAGAGAACTCACCAGAGGATAACGATGAAATAACATAAAGATATAATTTGAAATGCTAGCATTCTTGAACAATTGGGTGCTGCACCGTAGCTTCTAGGGTTGTCCGTTTTGTTAGGGACCTTCGGGTTTGTCAAGTCTTGTATGTGTCATGACGGTCCCTAACATGCATTATAAATATTGCATCATAAGCATTCATGTAAATATGCATTGTAAAACGCGTCCGCCCACCGCTCTAGCTCACGCCTAGGCAAACGGCCTCGTTTGCCTAGGCGTGGCATGGACGGTGGGGGTGTGCGAACATAGGAATTTTGTCATGCTCCTCGTGCTTTTGGGAACCTTGGGGGTGGCACTTGGGGGTTAGGCTCCACAAGTATAGTACCCAGGTATAGCCTGGGCACACTCTAGTCTTTCGTCCTTGCTTTCGTTCAAGCATTTTCCAGCATTTTCATGCATTTGGCCATTTGTCCCAACAACGTTTTTGCGTCCAAGCACACGGAGGTTCCGACCCACGCGAAGTGGGAGCTCGCGACTTTTCGACATTGGCTAAGCAGATTGGCTTAAGGCTGATTCCTCGCACGGGAAGCTAGGAAGCCGCACGGATATTTTTCGCCCAAACAGTTAGTCCGTGACAGTTGGTATCAAAGCGAGGCAAGCTCGCAAAGCTTTGGTGCAAGCAATCGACGCAAACCGTCAACAGACTCGTGCCTTCGTCGTTGTAGACAAACGACGTTGGGGCACTCAACAATCTCGCAGGAGAGATTTTCGTAATCAATCATGGGTCGCAAGACAATCGGTGAATCGAGTGGCGTCGTCGATGCGATGACGACCATTCCAGAGGAAGCGTTGGTGGAAGAGCCAACGCAAACACAACCAGTCGGGCAGACCAGAACGACTGTCCAACGACTTGGGGAATTGGAGAGGATTTGTGACGCTCATGCGGCTGGCATGGCCCTAGTCGGCAAGATAGCCGACGCGCAAGAAATCTTGGAGTCAAGACTAGAGGGACTCCATGATGACACTCAAGATGTAGTCAAGCATCTGCAAGATGAGATTGCAGAGCTAAAGGCTACAGTCAAATTTCTTATCCGAGAGATACACTCGGGTGGTGGCAGTTCACGGCAGAACGAAGCGCCACAACACCATCTCAGAGCACCCGAACCAAAGCCTTACAATGGGGCCCGGGATGCCAAAGCGGTGGAAAACTTCCTCTTCGACTTGGAGCAATACTTCAAGGTCACGAGGACAGTTGATGAAGATATGAAAGTGTCTGTTGCAACCATGTATCTGTCTGAAGATGCAAAATTTTGGTGGCGGACCAAGTATGATGAAATTCAGAAGGGGCAAGCCAAGATTGACACTTGGGATGAACTCAAGCGTGAACTGAAAGCGCAATTCTTCCCCGAGAATGTAGAGTTTATCGCCCGACGGAAGTTACGTCAACTCCGTCAAGACAATTCGGTTCGGGAGTATGTGAAAAAGTTCTCGACTATCATGTTGGACATTTCAGACATGGTCCGAGACTGATCAATTGTTTACCTTCCTGGAAGGACTGCAGCCGTGGGCACAACAGGAACTCTCCAGGAGAAACATTCAGAGTTTGTCGGAAACAAAGATCGCAGTAGAATGACTCTCCGACTATAGCCCAAAGGAGAATACGGCTAAGGTGGCACCTTACTAGCCGAAATTTTAGGGACCCAACAACTCCAATGGCTACAACTCAGAGGTAAATACGACTAAAGCGACGCCCTTCAAACCGAAATATTGGGGGCCGACAACTCTCAAGGCAAAGGATTCGTAGACGATACAAGGTGGAGGAATCATACCCACAGACCATATATCCCGAGAGAACAACCTCAAAGGGGGTCTTCTCCGAGAGGGAATCATTCGACAGTTTCACCTACTTGTGCATTGTGTAAAAGGCCTCACTCAGCCCAAGGATGTCCAGAACGACAAGCCTTGAGCGCCCTGATAGCAGAGACTGTGGTGGAGACAATGTCCAACGTCTCAGCGAAGAAAGATAAGGGCAAAGGAAAAGCAGTTGCCTCAACGAGCCACGGTGGGGGGTCATCGAGCGACCACTCCAGCGAAGATGAGTACAGTGGGAGATCTAACATGGGAGCAGTACGAATGCTCAATGCTCTCAAGACTCAAGTGGGGGAGCGAAAACCCACGACAAAGCGTCCAGAAGCGATGAATGAGCTGATGTTCATCGACATCAAGCTGAACGGTAGAACCACCCGAGCGATGGTAGACTCGGGAGCAACTCATAATTTTATTGCCAAAGAGGAGGCAAGGCAAATATGACTCAAACTAGGAAGAAGTTCGAGTCATGTCAAGACAGTGAATTCCGAAACACGAAAGATTGACGGCATCGCAAGAGACGTTCCGTTGAAAGTTGGAGGATGGAAAGGGCATATCCACCTGATGGTCGTGCCCCTTGATGACTACCAAGTCATTCTAGGGATAGAGTTCCTCAAATCAGCAAAGGCGGTACCCATGCCCTTCCTCGACACGATATGTTTGATGGGGGAGGACAATCCTAGTATCGTTCCAACAGTGCGTTCAGCACTAGGAAGCCAGAACAAACTCATTTCTGCCATACAAGTGAAGGAAGGAGCCCGACAATTATGCGCAGAGCAGATGGCTCATAAGACGCAAGAGTGTGTATGGCAGGTGGCCTCTAAGTCACAATATTTGTGCGCAGAGCAAAGGGCTCATAAGATGCAAGGCTTGTGCGCATGGCAGATGGCCTCTAAGTCGCAATATTTGTGCGCAGAGCAGATGGCTCATAAGACGCAAGGCTTGTGCGCATGGCAGATGGCCTCTAAGTCGCAATATTTGTGCGCAGAGCATATGACTCGTAAGGCACCCGCGCAGGGCAGATGGCTCGTAAGACGCAGCGCACAGCGCAAACCCACAGCATGGACCGGGGAGCAAGCCCCATATCGACCTCCTTGCAGAAGGGCCCAGCAGAGTTGGTGGACTTCGTAGTTAGAGGCATTTGCAAGCAGGAAGGACATTCCATCGCTTACGAGAGTCGAATGCCGAACGACATGAAGCGACGGTACCCAGTCCGCATGACGAAGAAATGGAAGATCAAGAACCAAGAGCTCTCCAGCGTCTTCAAGAAACGAGTCGACAAGGGCATCGACCTCGTAAGTGGGGGAGAATGTTAGGGGCCTTCGGGTTTATCAAGTCCTGTATGTGTCATGACTGTCCCTAACGTGCATTGTAAATATTGCATCATGAGCATCCATGTAAATATGCATTGTAAAACACGTCCGTGCACCGCCCACCGCTCTTGCTCATACCTAGGCAAACGGCCTCGTTTGCCTAGGCGTGGCATGGATGGTGGGGGTGTGCGAACATAGGAATTTTGTCATGCTCCTCGTGCTTTTGGGAACCTTGGGGGTGGCACTTGGGGGTTAGGCTCCACAAGTATAGTACCCAGGTATAGCCTGGGCACACTCTAGTCTTTCGTTCTTGCTTTCGTTCAAGCATTTTTCAGCATTTTCATGCATTTGGTCATTTGGCCCAACAACGTTTTTGCGTCCAAGCATACGGAGGTTCCGACCCACGCGAAGTGGGAGCTCGCGACTTTTCGACATTGGCCAAGCAGATTGGCTTAAGGTTGATTCCTCGCACGGGAAGCGAAGAAGCCGCACGGATATTTTTTGCCCAAACAGTTAGTCCATGATAGTTTGGTTCGAACCGATTTAGGCCAAATCGATTTTTTTTTTTACTCAAACTTAAATTCGAACCCGAACCGAATAATTCCTAACCTGATTTAACCCGAACCGAAATTGTTCGGTTCGGTTTGGTTTCAACTCGAAAAAAATTGAAATTGAGGGATTGAGGGAGAAATCCAAATATTAAACCTAGCAGGCTTAACCCAATCCCCGACCCGAAGATCTCATAATTAATATTTTTCGATTATTCGGTTTTCGGTTCGGGTCGGTTCCCGAATTTCGGGAACCGGATCCGAACCGAAATAATTGATCGGGTTCGGTTCGGGTCAAGAATCGAACCCCGCGGTGTTGAAATCGAACCGAATCAAAAAATTTGGTTCGATTTTTTTGTTCGGTTCGGTGTAACCCAAATAATGGACACCCCTAGTAGCTTCACCAGAGATAACGATGAAGTAAAATAGACTAAAATGATTTGAATATGATTGAAGGAAATAAGTAAATTAATTATGATTTTTGTTTGTGGTGGGCAACATAAAACGTGATCTTTTAAACTTTTCCTATCAATGCATAGTGCCTCTTATCACTCTTATCATTCTTTGAATTTTGTGGTAGTCTATAAAGCTAAAAACATGTTTTGGGTTTGAATTATTTTGGCAGACAAATTTTTGCTGAGCTGGACACATAAAACGTTCATCACGAGCTCCAAATGTAAGATGGATTTCTCTGATTGTATTCACCCGTCAGATCCTAAGTCATTGTTTACTTCACAGGATTAAGAAAAAATAGAATATGATATAATTTTAAATCCATTATTTATTTATTTAGTGTATTTATTTTAAAAAATAATATAAAATTAATATGATATTCGATGCGCATCGCATTTAAAAGATTCATATATAATTATTTTTTATTTATTATCCAACGAAATAAACATACAATAAGAGTTTTGGGATTTATATATTATCATAACATCTAACCGAATTATTAATTAAATTATTATTGCCTACCTGAATATCAATATGGCATTTAAATTTTTAGATTTTGTTTCAATTTAGCCCTCAGTTCTTTTTAATTTTTGTTTCAGTTTCATCAATTTATCTCACAAAAGGCTAATGACATCTAAAATTTTAATCTCAATTATATTCAAAAGAGAAATTTGAAAAAACCAAAAAAAGTTTTCTTGGATTTGTTAAAACCATAAATAGATATAAGAAATTAAATATATATATATATATATATATATATATATATATATATATATATATATATTTGATGAAGTTCCTAAATTATCTCTCAAATTTTATATGCCAATCGGTTCATTAAGAAATTGATTTTATTTTTTTTTCATTTTCGATTCAATTTTAAATCAATTAATTTTTTCATTTTGGTCCAGTCTCAAATATGTTTTATTTTTTTATTTCCAATTCAATCTCAAATTGGTTTTACTTAATTTGAACTCGATTTTTATATGAGTTATATAGGTTATGTGTTCGTGACGTTTGAAATGCCTTGAATGAACCGGATATGAAAAAAATTAAAATCAGTTTGAGATTGAATCAAAAATTTTTAAAAAAAAATTGACTTCTCAATGAACTGGTTCATTGGGTGAAACGATTAGCTTATGAAATTTGAGAGGTAATTTAAAAATTTCATATTCTAATTTCTCTAATATATTATGATTTTACTAATTTGAAAAAAAAATTCATTATTTTTTCAAATTTCACTATTCAAAATATTTGTTATTTAAGTACGAGAACGAGCACACTGTTATATCCTTCAACAAATGCTAACATTCGAATAGAAGAAAAAAATGTAAAATGACAAATAAAATAGATTGATTAGACAATTAGCAGTTCTAAAAAGAATTAAATATTTATATCTAAACAAATAACAGAACTCTACGTCACGGCAAAAGGATTAAATTGAAACGAAACTAAAAATTCAAAGGAGAAATTAACTTTTTTCTAATGTTAAATTGATAAAATTTTAAGCTTTTAAGACCAAACTGAAATTAAAGACCGCCAATCAAAATCATAAATAGCACGTGCTACACAAGGTTTAAAAAAAAATACGTGTTTTAGAGGAAGAAGATTTTGTTCCCTCCTCATTCCCCCAGATAAGTAGCTGGTCTCCAACCATCTCTTTCAAGCAAATGACCGATATACGAATCCGCCGACGAGAATACCGCGGCGAAGACGACTCTCCAGAGCTCGTCCAAAAGTGAACCTTCTTCTTCTCCAGCAGGCCACTCTCTTTCATCACCACCTTGATGTGGACGACGAACCAGCAATCGAACTCTCTGAGGGTTCAAAGGGAACACCCACACTGACACACCTCTCACTTTCGTTCTCCGTTTTTGCCAGTTAATATTAGCACTTAAACAGCGAGACTCTTCTTTAATTCCTACAGCTCTGAAGCGAGTCATCCCACAACTACTCCACCCGTTTGACTCGTTCTTCTTCTCTAACTCGTGCGTCAGCGTCATCAGCTTCAACAACTTTGGCTTCGTTCAACAAGCTTCGAAAAATCTGAGCTCAAAAATCAAATCAGTCGATCTCACATACTTACCGAGTTACCGAAGCTAGTATCCGGCCGCAGTCAACACGCTCAATAATGGCTTTGACTTGCAGTCATGAATGTTCAACCCACATTCCACGGTCCGAATCAGCCACAGATGCTCCGAGGGTGCTCAGTGGTGGGACTTCGGTAAACTCCACTCCTGGTCATTTTCATGGCATTCAGTACTAGTCAAACCATGCAGATTCTGAACTGATACCAGTAATACTAATATAGAAATGATAAAATAAAAAAAATAAAAAAGATTATGGATACTAGGGTTCTTGCTTGGATTGGTAAATACCGGCTGGTACAAGTGGTACAATCCGTATCTCAAATCATGGTAAAATATAGGGATGATGCATATAATTGCATGCTGAACCAATCAACTCTGTTCTTTGGGGACATTTTGAGGTTCTGGAGGTTGGAGTGTCCGTCCTTGCTGGAATTCTGTCGTCACCTCTCTTTACAAAGTCTGGGCAAATTTAGCGTCAATCACTGGTACAGTACCTCCCTAGCAACCGAGCTCCTATATGTGGCACAGGCTGATGAAGGACTTCTTTAGCACTTATTATGGCAACTCACTACTAGTACCATAATGTGCCCACCTTTATAATTCAAACAACAAATCCACATCACGTCTTCCAGCTTCATTACAGAGATATTTTTTCTTCCATTTATCCGAAATCGAAACGAAGCATATAAGACAGTGCTAATTTGTACCTGAAACAAACCTGGATTAAGTCATGTCTATCCATGTGTCCTGGATTCAAAGCTGTGTGCCAAGCTCAACCACACAATTGTGAGCAAGATCTGTGGTCCTTGAAGTGAGAATAATGTCCTTCGTATATATGCCTGCAGGAATATGTTTAGGTACTCTCTGAGTCTGGACCAATGAAAATGAGAGTGTAGAAACATGGATGAAGTGTATGTGTGCACGGAGTTGTAATTTACTTTCTTGTTTTGTCATCGAGCTTCTTTTAGATGCATGGATGAAGTCTTCAGCTGCAGGGATCTTAATTAATTCATCACTGCCAGGGTTGAAGGTTTCATGCTTTTTCATCCGGCCAGAAGGTAGGTTGTTGATGGGTAGCTTTGGATCTGTCTTGAGTTGGCTGCTGGGTTGAATCAAGAAGTGGTTGAAATGAAGAATCTGTGATCCTCCTTTGAAGCTGAAACATTATGCTGTAGCCAACTTTGTCTTCTGCTGTAGTTCAAGTGACACATTTGACACTGCTAACAGAGATGTTAATTTCTTCTCGACATAAAGAGGATCTTGTTGTTTGAATGTTGAAACTGGACAAATGCAAGTGTTCTTCGCTCTTCAGACATGAATAAAAAAGAGAGAGTTAATAATCTGATTATGTAACCATTTATAATGATTTAACTTATACTTCTAACCTCTGCCATCTCTGTCGAGCAGAGCTACAGGATATATTAAACTTCCGAGTTCTTAGGAGAACTCTAAATCTGCAGCCATGTCTTCCTCCTGCTTTTGGCAATCGGGATATTGAATGACAATTTTCCAAACTCTCCCCCACTAACCTCCTGCTATTGGTATTCTATTTGGCTTGGCTAACGCACGCAATCTGTTCCTGGCTTCCTGCTGCATGTTCTCAGATGATGTTCAATGCAAATGAGGCGAGTGAGATACTAGAAAAACATTACAAATGAGATCAGAATATGCTCAATGTGACGGGCAGACAAATCAAAGTTGCCGCCACGCTTAGTCGGCTAGACAAATCAACAAACAGTTGACGGGCAGCAAATATCACATCAATAGTGGAGAGGGGGCGAGGGAGGAAGAAGAAACTTTTGACTGTGTCAACTCTGTCGACGGAGGGAGTAGCGCGATTAACTCTACGTTGACTGCAGCACTACTCTTGAATCCGCGTCGTTCCATTCTGTTCACACAAGTACAACATCAACTGGATAACTGGGGAAGAGGAAGAAGAAGAAGAAGAGGAGAAAAGGTCAAAGCACCCGAAATCTCCGAGCTAAAAGTGAAAACCTTTTTTATATGGATCTCCTCGGTGACAAGCATATGAGTTGCGATAAATACAAGAAGACATCCTCTCGTGCTATATAAACCCCTCGAACCTCGTCGATCCCTTTATATCTCACGATCATTGGCTTGATCTGCTGCAGCAAATTTAATCCTCTCGAGAGCCAAGCATCTTGCTCGCAGCTCATTCACTGTCATTGCTGCTCCCTGGCAATTCCCTCTCCTTTGTCGCCCTCCTCGTGATATTACAAACATTACCCTTCTTCTTCTTCACCTTTTCTACTGCGGTAGTATTTAGCAATCGAAGAAGGACTTATAGTTCGACTCCCTTCTCTTCTCTGCTCGCTTTCGCTGCAGCATCGAACTCGACTTAGGAGAAGACCATGTGTAAGCCTGACATCGAAGCTTCGCCACGGCAATGCGACCACCACCAGGACCCCCATGCCCTCTTCACATTCCCCTTCATCGTCAACGACGTCGAGAAGACGCCGCTGATGACGCCGGAGGTGGCCACGCCACCGCCGCCGTCGCCGGTCTTAAAGCCGAAGCCGCCGAATTCGATTTCTTTGGGTCTTAAAGAAGCTAAGTCCATTATGAGCTTGGCCTTGCCCATGGTGCTCACCGGCCTGCTCCTCTATTCCCGGTCCATGATCTCCATGCTCTTCCTTGGCCGCCTCGGAGATTTGCCGCTCGCCGGAGGCGCCCTCGCCATCGGCTTCGCCAATATCACCGGCTACTCCGTCCTTTCCGGGCTCGCCATGGGGATGGAACCGATATGTGGGCAGGCCTTCGGGGCGCGGCGCTACCACCTACTTGGCCTTGCGCTCCACCGCACTGTGCTGCTCCTCGTCTGCGCGGCCGTCCCTATTGCGCTCCTCTGGTACTATATCCGCCCCATCCTTGTCCTCCTCGGCCAAGACCCAGCGCTTGCCGCCGCCGCCGGCAGTTACCTCCACGCCTGTCTCCCCGACCTCCTGCTGCAGTCCCTCCTCCATCCTCTTCGCATCTACCTCCGCACGCAATCTATCACGCTCCCTCTCACGGCATGCGCGGCGCTCTCCGCCGCCCTGCATCTGCCCATCAACTACCTCTTGGTCTCCGTCCTCCGCCTCGGCATCGGCGGCGTCGCGCTCGCCTCTGTTTGGACCAACCTCAATCTCGTTCTCTTCCTAGTGGCATACATCTACTTCTCCGGCCTCCACCGGAGCACAGGCGGGCTCTCCTTCTCCGCGGAGTGCTTCCGCGGCTGGAGGCAGCTCCTCGACCTGGCCGTCCCCAGCTGCTTCTCGGTGTGCTTAGAGTGGTGGTGGTACGAGATCATGATCATCCTCTGCGGCCTCCTCCTCAACCCGCAGGCCACCGTCGCCTCCATGGGCATTCTCATCCAGACCACCTCCCTCATCTACATTTTCCCGTCCTCGCTCAGCTTCGGCGTGTCCACTCGCGTCGGCAACGAGCTCGGTGCAAACCGCCCCGACTGCGCACGGCGCGCCGCCTCGGTCGGGCTGTCGTGCAGCGTCGCGCTGGGAATGCTAGCCCTCTTCTTCGCCGTCTCCGTGCGCCACGTGTGGGCGACCATGTTCACCGCTGACGCGGCCATCCTGGGGCTGACCGCCTCCGTGCTGCCCATCCTCGGTCTCTGCGAGCTGGGGAACTGCCCGCAGACCACCGGGTGCGGGGTGCTGCGCGGCAGCGCGCGGCCGAGGGCGGGCGCCAACGTCAACCTGGGCTCCTTCTACGCGGTGGGGACGCCGGTGGCTATCGGGCTCGCATTTTTCACCGGGCTCGACTTCAAGGGGCTCTGGCTGGGGCTGCTCGCCGCGCAGGCGACCTGCATGGCGCTGATGCTCGTAGTCATCCAGAGGACGGATTGGAGCAAGCAGGCCGAGCGGGCGCAGCAGCTGACAGCATGCGACGACGAAAAAGACGGCGCGTCGCCGTCACCGCCAACGAAGGACGACATGGCTGACGTCGACGAAGATACCTTGATCATAAAGATTTAGCAACAATTTTTTGTAACATAAAGTATACATTGGGTCAAATTTTTTTATTCTTAATTAATCTGACTATTTTTGTTCACAGAATCGGAACAAAAAGAAGCAAAATTCCGCAGCAATGCAATGATCACTGATCAGTAATATTATACCATAAAATGTAATGTTTAAAAGAAGGAAGGAGAAGAACGCATGGCGTTTATTCTCCTTTTAATAATGGGGTGGGTGGTAATGGTAAAGAGGAAAGGACAAATCTTTGGATAAAGTTTCCATTTCAATGTTTTGTCATATGTGCATGCATGGGTTGTGGACTGCTTGCTCGATCTTGTTCTCCATTTACGGCTGTGTGAAGTGAATTGGCAATTGGCATGCATAAAAATAATGCTGCGTGTGCGTCAGTGGTCCTCCAAATGCCCACTCCTATTTTTGGCCCACGGATTCACCACAATTACACATTTTAAGGGAAAATATATTTTAAGTAAATATCATATTTGTTTCAATTTTTGGAAGAGTACTAGGATTAATTTGTACTTCTGATAGGATAGATTCTCTTGCGCAAAGCACAAAAAGATTCTAGATGCCATATGAGAAACAGAGAAAGGTCTATCTATACACATTTTTTTTGCAAGCTTTCTGGATGGAAATATATTTTTTTGTAATTTAATTTCTTCATTCCGAAAACGATTTTCTGTGTATTGATGATTAATTATCATACTTGACCTTGATGATAATTACGGTCATATTGTCTGATTTTGATGATAATTTTTTTAAAGACTGAATTAATGGTTAAAAAATGATCAAATAATGATACGTTATATTGATAACTGAATGAATAGTTAAAAATTGAAACAAAAATGAGTCCTTCACTAAACCGCCGCTCTCTATAATTTATATACATCAATTTGTAACAATATGTCTGGACTAGATTAGTACTCTGAGCTCAGCCGAATTAGGCCTATAAGCGCCCACATTCGTGAACGAGACTCAAGTCTGACCATACACTGGTTAGCCTATAGGCTCCGTCCGGTCATACAATTGATATTTACGTCCTCATTAATTATAAGGGATTCGTCAATTATGAATCTGACATCTCCGGAATTCGCCTCGATCCATTCTGAACACATCCCCCACAAGATTTTCGGAAGCATTATCGATCATCGAACATCCCTTAATCATGCATTATATACAGACACAACACACATCAGGTACATCTAGATTCCAATTTCTATTCCCTCACCGAGAATCCCTTATTATTTGAGCATCAAAGTGTCTCTTACAAGTCCCCTGCTAGAATCGCACCTAATAGGGATCGAGAACAATGTCCAATATCATATTTAAAAAACAACAATATCTCATTAACAAAACATGTTTTTAGCTAATAAAACGCCCTAAGAAAGCATCTCAAATTAAAATCTAATGTCTACATTTTCTTGGGAAAAATTTAAATGTTAACATGCATGCAGTTGTATGTATCTTTCATGCATTAATTGAAAAATTGCTGAAATCGAGGTTGATATATAGTCGATAGTCGATACAGCTGTTTAATTAATTGAAGTCAATGTTTTGGTTTCTAGATGCTCAACAGAAAATGAAGTCAAGCTTGATTATTATATAATTAAATTTTCTTAAACTGTATCACAATGATCTCTCCAAGTCTTCTGTTAAAACAACTCATAAAACACTGTCGAAACAAATTGTGGAGGCAGATTTCTCAGCATGCTCATGCATTCTATAATTATGCTTGATTTATTCACTTCATCTGCTGTTGATTATTAATGTTTATTTAATGTGAAGTGCATTGAATCTCTATTGATGGGCAAGTCAACTAATTCCCAACACATGTATGGAGCCATTAACGATTCGCGGCGTCTTCATTTATTTATATACTTAGCAGTACATACATACAATGTTGATGGCGTAATGAATGACATTTAATTAATTTATTCATCCTGAAGAAGAAAAGAAGGATTCACCTAATGTTAACTTTGATTCTAACTATTGGTAGAGGAGAATACAAGTTTAAGCAGTAATCACTTTCTTAATTAATGCGTGAGGCGGAATTCGCTAGAAGCAGTTCAGAGCTAGCTGTTCATCTAATTATATAATTAATAATTAATCTAAGCTGACTTTTTATGAATAATTAAGTTGTGATGAAACAGTTGAAAATTTAAATGCTTACAGTAGAGATGTTGTAGACGTGACAGCCGGCCTCCGTTAACTTTTGGTGCTGAGCGCTGACTTATATGATAATCGAGAGCTTCCAATGTCAACGCAGCCTTTGCATGGGAATGATAGGCAACAATACTGCTTGTGACTGAACCTGTTTCTGATGCAGGCTGATAAGTAAGGTATGAAAAAAGGGTCAGCATATGTTTCGCCTATTTGGCATTTAATTTTAGTCATTCCACTTGTGTACCAGTTGGAAGTTGTTAGCAGATTCAATTGTCTTTCAATCACAGTTGAGTTTTAGTAATTCCACTATATCTTGTAAGAAGAAGAAAGCACATATGAAGAATATACATCAATGCATATTAGTACTCATCTATAGTTGACGATGAGTTATTGGAATAAAATATAAAGCTGACAATTGATGTTCATATACCTGATTCCTTTGCAAGCTCAAATCTAATATGCTGGTGTTGACTTTCATTTTTTCTTGGACTATAATATGGGGTTGACTTCTGGTGATCGACCTTACATGCCAGAACAGGATTGTTTCAATTTTTTAAACTCGTTTACAGTAATATATAAAAATCAAAATCCTAATTCCTACTCAAACAACAGATCCTGATAGCACTTGTTGGAGGGATTTGGTTAAGGGAGACGCACCAAACTGGGATATTAGTGTCAGCTTTAGAAAAAAAAGCTAACATTTCTGGCTCATATTATTTTAATTTGGTTGTCAACAATAAGTTAACCATTCTCTAGGTGTCATGCCATTCCTTCAAACCCATCACCCATAGCTTACAGAATGAGGAAGCCCACCCCAGTAGATACACTGGGCCATAAACTTAATGAGCCAACTTTTCCCCTCCTCCTCATCATCACAAAAGGAAGAAAAACAACACAGTATACTTATTCTCTTCACTATAACTCATTCCCCATCCAGAGGAAAATGAAAGGTTGGTAGAACATAGGAAATGCAGATATAATAAGCAGGCTTCCCGGGTGAACCTTAAACCAGGTTCATAAGGAAAATGTGTCTAGCAAAGTTGGATGCACAAATGTAAGGACAAGGTGAACAATGGAAGAATTTTATACTAGCTGGAAAAGCAATTGAGCATCAAAATCTTTCTATTGGCAAGCCAAGAATTCTTTGCAAGTAAATCATTCATGTGATAGACATAACAAAATTGAATTTAAAATTTCCAATTGTCACTGCTGCTGTACATTAAATGTAAGTCATTCTCATAAGCTGTCATCAGAAAAATGGTCTGCGGATTGGGCTAATATAATCTCTAATTTAACAGAGAGTGATACCTTACAATATTTCATGTCATTGCAGTTATTTGCCTGGTTATTATCCTAGCAGCTACCAGAAGTCCTTGCATGAGCAAATGCCCCCTTTGAAATGGTGAAAACGGCTTCGATCCCTTGCAATAATCTCTCTACTAAAAACATCTGAAACAGCCTTTAGGAAAGAGTGGCAATCACTACATACACGAAGATTCTTGGTGATTCGGATAGGCAAGCCAGGAACACTACTTATCAAGCCAAATGCAACAGCCAACTTTTCGCTGTGTAAAAATAGAGAGTGTTCTTTCTCTTCCTCTTCTATGTTAAATAGGACTTCAGTTGTACTGGATACATAGCCTGCTGCTCTAACTCTGTGGCACATCTCTTCCACCATAACATAGATTTGCTCTGTTCGGTGGTGAGATTTATCACCTGCAACAAATTCATGGACCGTGCCATTCAGCTCAATCCAGCTTATTCCTGGAGCTTTTTCAATTCCTTTGGCTTTCATCAGGTTCCTGACATTCAATGCTTCATCCCACCTTTGTGAGCCTGCATAAATATTTGATAGCATCACGTATCGGTCATAAGTGTCAGGTTCTAACTCGATGACGCGTTTACCGAGTCTCTCCGCGAGCTTAATGTCTCCAACAGCCCTACATGCACCAACGAGAGCTGCCCACATAACCACATTTGGTCTAATTGGCATCCTCTCTATAAATTCCAGAGCATCTTGTAGTAGTCTTGCTCTACAGAGCATGTCAACCACACATCCATAGTGCTCCATCCGCGGCTCAATTTGGTAGACATCATTCATCAACCTGAACAGCTCAAGGCCCTCGTCAACCAGGCCTGCATGGCTGCATGCTGATAGCAGTCCTATGAAGGTCACATCATCAGGCATGATCCTCTCATTCTTCATTCTCTCAAAGAGCTGCAATGAGTATGGACCATGACCATGCAGCGCTAGTCCTCCAATCACCGCATTCCAAGTAAAAACATTCCTTTCCCTCATCTCTTCAAACACCTGCAGAGCAAAATCTACAGCCCCACACTTTGCATACATGTCCACTAGAGCAGTCTCGAGCGCAACATCCCGGTTCACCCTGTACCGGTCAATTAACAGGTGAATGTATTTGCCTTGATCCAGAGCTCCTATATGAGCGCAAACTGACAGCATTGTCACAAGTATGACCTCGTCAGGCTTTACTTTCTCAAACTGCTGCACGCGTCCAAACAATCCCAAGGCCTCCTGATAAAGACCAGATTTTGCTAGACCTGATATCATGGTAGTCCATGTCAGTAGATCTTTTTCATCCATCTCCATGAAAATACTCTGTGCTGACTGCAAATCTCCACACTTGCAGTACATGTCGAGGATGGCATTCCCCAAATTGAGGCTCTTCTTCACCAAACCGCGTTCATTGGCATATGAGTGGAGCCACTGCCCTCTATTCAAGTCACCCGATTGAGAGCAAGCGGAAACCAAACTTATTAACGTGACATCATCCGGATTGACATCCATTTCCTTCATCTCCTGTAAAAGATGGAGTGCATCTTCGAAAAAGCCTGCAAGGAGGTACCCTCTCATCATAACATTCCACGACACAACATCTCTGTGGGAATTTCCATCGAACAGCTTATGGGCCGCTCCGAAGCAGCCGCAACGCGTGTACATCTGAAGCAGCGCATTGAGCACATAGACATCCGAGTCGAGTCCGACCTTCATGGTCTCCCCATGAAACCTCATGCCCTGCTCGAGCGCACGGGAGCGTGCGCAGGCCGCGAGCACGAACGGGTAAGTGTGGTGGTCGGGCGCGAGGCCAGCGCGGAGCATGAGGCGGAAGCAGGATAGGGCAGCAGAGAGATCGGGGCCGCGGGCGTGGCCGCGGATCATGGTGTTCCATAGGAAGAGGTCGGGCGGGCGGCGGAGGTGGGCGAAGAGCCTGCTGGCGTAGCGGAGATCGCCAGAAGGGGCGACGGCGAGAAAGGAGAGGAGCTTGCTGGCGCAGTGGAGGTCGTCGAGAAGGGCGGTTCGGAGAAGGAAGGCGTGTGCTTGCTTGCATTTGGCGACCGAGGTGCAGTGCCTGGAGAGGTGTTCGATGAATTCCGAGTATGGGATCATAACACCATGAGCATCGACTCTTCGGTTAAGGTTTGGAAGGAGGGAATTCAATTTGGACCTGCGCGCGACCCAATCGACTCCATAAAGAGTATAAATTAACGTGTCGACTTCAATAAACGGACCCAACTTGATCTAAAACATTAGAGATTTTCTAATAAGTTTTTGGTTTTTTTTTTGTTACGTTGAAACAAGTATAAAACTAAGTGATCATCACAACACAGCCTGATATAGCATTTGGAGAGGCATCCATTCTTTTTTTGTTCAAAGAAGTGAGATTGAGCCGCACGATTTATTTCATTTCATGAGATTCGAAATGATACAACGTGAAAAAAAAAAAAGCCAACAAAATGAAAATATTCTCAAATAATTATAACCCGCACACCAACACTACCAAACCGCCTCAAAATGTATCACGCTCCTCACATTTGAACAACCTTTGAGTCGTGCTCAGAACGACATTGCCAAATGTACCGCTCGTGCAACAGAGCTGTTGCACGAGCGGTACCTAAAAATACCCTTATTCCTACAAGTCCACAAACACCGACACTAGATCTTTGTGACTAACAATTTCTTTCTCGGCCAGAATTCCAACCCCTCGGTAGCCCTTAGGATTGGGATCGACTCACCTAGTCCACATTCCCTAAAAGAACTCGTCCCAACCCGCCACCATAATAGTACACAAACCAAACAGGTGTGTCATGGATTCCATCTCCCGTCAGAAGTTACGCAGTGGGTCCTCCACCTGAATCCCGTGTGGAGAGGCATCAATTTTGTGAAGCATTTCTTCTCGATTGGTATGGAGTCAACTTTGGGTATGGGAACAACACTCTTGTCCGGAAGGATCGTTGGCTGCTTAACAAACGCCTCGCAGATATTTTCCCTGATCTATTCTCTGGGAGACGATCCAAAATGTGGCGGTGAAGGATCTCTTTGATGCTAACACTCAATAATGGATTATTTGATCGTGAGGCTCGGTGGACCAAAACAATCTGGAGGCATTTCTATATTTTATCGGACACCCGAGTCTCAATGACACAGAGGATAGGATCCTCTGGCGATGGCACAACTCGAGCTCCTTCACGATGGCCTCCATGTATAAATGGCTAGTGGAGCGCAGTGTCACGGGCCAATTGTTTTGGAGCGGAAGAACCCGTGCGGCACCCTTGCATCCCGTGCAAGGGATAAGCCTAAATTCCGAATCCGTCCCGAATTGGGCTTCCCGACTTAACATCGCGGGGCATACGTTGGACCACGTGCCAACCTCGCACTCCATGTCCGTGCCCCCAAAAGACCATGTTGGCCGAATGGTTTTTGAAGGCATAAAGCAAAAACAACATTACAGGACTATGGACGCAAGAAAACATAAAACCGGGTGTAGGACGAGCTCCGCAATTGTCTTGGGCGAAGAACGACATGTCGCATGCCCATATGGGCCACTCATTCGTCTCCGCCCAAGGCAACCGCTTTGTTTGCCAACGCTCGCCTACACTATACATGAGGCCTCTAACCCCCAAGTGCCACCCCCAAGGTTCCTCGAAGCACGAGGAGCATGACAAAATCGTGGCCATCCGACATTGGGATTTTCCATGGCCACGGCCATGACGAATTCACACAAAGTGCTCCGCTAAGCCGTAACACACGCACCAAGTGTCGAATGGACTCGAAATGCATCCAACTCATACCGTGGGTCCCCCGGGGATTGCACAAGAGGTTTTACAAGTACGAACTAGAAATAAAGGCAAAATTACATGGACGTGAAAATATATTTACAAATATGTAGGGAACATTCCGTCATGATTCATCGTCGCTCGGGCGCATCGAAAAGTCCCTAACATCCTCCCCCACTTCAAGCTTCGACGTCCTCGTCGAACTCGCCTCGGCCGCACCGCCTTTCTGGCATAGGCTGCAATTGCTGAAGTGAATTCTTCACAAGTAGTCGAAGGGAACACCGCCTGAGTAACGACATTCCGCAGTGGGTCCGCAACATGTCAAGTTTCACCGTGTGAAGTCCGCCACCAGGAAATGACTACTTGGAACATCTTTGAGTTTCATCATCTCCTGTTGTTGCGAGAAAGGGCTTTGAGATTCCCAAACTCGTTGTTGGGCAATGGAAGTCCCAGACTTGTGGAGCAACCGAGTGATGTTGAACAACTTTCGCTTGAAGGGGCACCAGCGTCGTTGAGCAACGCTCGCTTGAATGGACACCGAGAAGTAGCTACTGTGTTCACCAAGTCTCGATGTTGCTGGGCTATGAGGGTCCCAGACTTTGTGGGGCACACGAGCGTCGTTGAGCAACGCCCGCGTGAAGGAACCCGAGAGATGGTTACTCAATTCACCAAGTCCCGTTTTTGTTGGACAATGAAAAGTCTCAGACTTAAGGAGCATACGAGCAACGCTCGTCTCAGATAACATCTGGGTGCCGTTGCGCAACACCCAAGTGATGAGTAGTTTCGTGGCTGCACCACACTAGAGCCTTGCCTCCACCGCCGCTTTGAGCCGATCTCTGCTTGCTCACTCGCCCCCCGCAGGAGTCATGGTGCCCTCCTCCGAGCCCATCTCAACGAGCTTCAAGTCTTACGGATCACTGCTTGCTCACTCGCCCCCCGCAGAGGTCATGGCGCCCTCCACCGAGCCCATCTCAACGAGCTTCAAGTCTTACGCTGCTCCTCGATCATGACTTGAGGGATTTTCTCCAACCGGGTCACAACGTCCGCGAACTCTCCGCACTAAGAGCATTGCTGCCACACCACAGCTGTTCTTCATTTGTGCTTGGTTCGGACGTTTCAATCTTGCGACTTAAGAGCCATCTGCTCTGCGCACAAATCTTGCGTCTTAGAGGCCATCTGGCCATGCGCACCAACCTTGCGTCTTAAAGGACATCTTGCCATGCGCACAAATCTTGCGTCTTAGAGGCCATCGGCCATGCGCACCAACCTTGCGTCTTAAAGGACATCTTGCCATGCGCACAAATCTTGCGTCTTAGAGGCCATCGGCCATGCGCACCAAACTTGCGTCTTAAAGGACATCTTGCCATGCGCACAAATCTTGCGTCTTAGAGGCCATCGGCCATGCGCACCAAACTTGCGTCTTAAAGGACATCTTGCCATGCGCACAAATCTTGCGTCTTAGAGGCCATCGGCCATGCACACCAACCTTGCGACTCATGAGCCATCGGCTCTGCGCGGCGACTTAGGGGCCAACGCCCTGCGCACAAACTTGGCGACTCACGAGCCATCGGCTCTGCGCTGCGACTTAGGGGACAACGCCCTGCGCACAAACTTGGCGACTCACGAGCCATCGGCTCTGCGCTGCGTCTTAGGGGACAACGCCCTGCGCACCATACTTGGCGACTCACGAGCCATCGGCTCTGCGCTGCGTCTTAGGGGACAACGCCCTGCGCACCATCTTCGGCGACTCACAAGCCATCGGCTCTGCGCTGCGACTTAGGGGACAACGCCCTGCGCACAAACTTGGCGACTCACAAGCCATCGGCTCTGCGCTGCGTCTTAGGGGACAACGCCCTGCGCACCATCCTTGGCGACTCACGAGCCATCGGCTCTGCGCTGCGTCTTAGGGGACAACGCCCTGCGCACCATCTTCGGCGACTCACAAGCCATCGGCTCTGCGCTGCGACTTAGGGGACAACGCCCTGCGCACCATACTTGGCGACTCACGAGCCATCGGCTCTGCGCTGCGTCTTAGCGGACAATGCCCTGCGCACCATCTTCGGCGACTCACAAGCCATCGGCTCTGCGCTGCGACTTAGGGGACAACGCCCTGCGCACAAACTTGGCGACTCACAAGCCATCGGCTCTGCGCTGCGTCTTAGGGGACAACGCCCTGCGCACCATACTTGGCGACTCACGAGCCATCGGCTCTGCGCTGCGACGTAGGGGCCAACTCCCTGCGCACCATCTTCGCGTCTTATGAAATAGTCTGCTATGCGCACAATGTGCGTCTTACTAGAGATCTGCTCTGATACCAACTGTCACGGGCCAATTGTTTTGGAGCGGAAGAACCCGTGCGGCACCCTTGCATCCCGTGCAAGGGATAAGCCTAAATCCCGAATTCGTCCCAAATTGGGCTTCCCGACTTAACATCGCGGGGCATACGTTGGACCACGTGCCAACCTCACACTCCATGTCCGCGCCCCCAAAAGACCATGTTGGCCGAATGGTTTTTGAAGGCATAAAGCAAAAACAACATTACAGACTATGGACGCAAGAAAACATAAAACCGGGTGTAGGACGAGCTCCGCAATTGTCTTGGGCGAAGAACGACATATCGCATGCCCATATGGGCCACTCGTTCGTCTCCGCCCAAGGCAACCGCTTTGTTTGCCAACGCTCTCCTACACTATACATGAGGCCTCTAACCCCCAAGTGCCACCCCCAAGGTTCCTTGAAGCACGAGGAGCATGACAAAATCGTGGCCATCCGACATTGGGATTTTCCATGGCCACGGCCATGACGAATTCACACAAAGTGCTCCGCTAAGCCGTAACACACGCACCAAGTGTCGAATGGACTCGAAATGCATCCAACTCATACCGTGGGTCCCCCGGGGATTGCACAAGAGGTTTTACAAGTACGAACTAGAAATAAAGGCAAAATTACATGGACGCGAAAATATATTTACAAATATGTAGGGAACATTCCGTCATGATTCATCGTCGCTCGGGCGCATCGAAAAGTCCCTAACAGCAGGGTTAGAGACGATCAATGCTGCAAAATATGGAACGGAAAAGGACCCACAAAAATGAAGGTTTGCTATGGCTTATCCTAAAAAATCGCCTCCAAACGAAAGAGCACCTAATCAAGCATGGCTAGGGATGTCACGGGTCTGGTCGGGTTGGGTTTAGAAAAAAAATCGACCCGACCCAACCAAGTATAATCGGGTCGGGTCGGGTCGGGTTCAAAAGTTTTCACCTCTCAAACCCGACCTAGTTTAGGTCGGGTCGGTAGTCGCGTTTACCCGATTAGGAAAAAATGAGTTTTCAAAACTATTTTTTTTTTAAAAAAAAAATTAAAATAGTTAAAATAAATAAATTTTTAATATAATATTCTAAAAATAATTAAAATAATATAAATAATCGGGTCATCGGGTCGGATCTCGGGTCACCGAGTTTCAAATTCTAAATCCGAGACTCGACCCGATTATAATCGAGTTTGGTCAAATTGTACCCGACCCGACCCGACCCAACCCAAATAGGTCGGGTCGGGTTCTCGGATTCATTGGATCAGGTCGACCCAATGAACGGCCCTAAGCATGGCACCCAATTGGAGGACCCGAATTGTATTTTTTGTAATCGTCATCGGAATCACTACAACACCTCCCCGGGGAATGCCCTTAGACCTCAAATGGTTGGTTGATTTTCCTCGACAGGATTGGCAAACAACATTTTCACTAGATTCCTTTTATAGATCGCGACCATTCTGTCTGTACGACTACGCGCATGACACTCTCAATGATTTGGTGCTGATGTCTTTGGGCCGTGTGTAATGACCTCGCCTTTAATGGCCAGGTTTTGGATTCGATGGTTGTTGTGCAGACGGGAGTCCATTTTCTAGACCCGTTTGAGCTCTCTTTAAGGATTGTTCCTGGTCCTGGTTGTCTTGTTTACTTCTGTTTTTCAATTTTTTGGTTCCTCTTTATATCATTTCAATTCTTTTGAAATGAAGTGTGTGGTCGGCGCCTCATTTTTACCCTAAAAAATATAAGACTTTATGCTTAGAAGGTTTTTTTTTCCTTCTAATTTTAAGAATAAAATGAAAATCAAAGTAAGATTAATCAATACATGTAATTTATGTTAAAAGAAAAATTAATGATGCAATATACGAGCATCCAACCATTAAAGAGAAAAAGTTGAGTTCATATTTTTAAGAGATAAGGGTTTTTTTTTGCCCTTAAACTTTAGCAAAATGTGTGAAAATATTTAAAAATTCTTTTGAGCTCAATATGCCCATAAACCACCAAAACTAGTATGAAAATGCTTTTTTTGGAACGATAAAATGACGTGGCAAATGGTAACAATTGAGAGTATAACACGTCATCAATGAGTAGTCAAAGAAAAATAGGATCATGAATGTTTTTGCCCCTTAACTTTAGTAAAAGGTGCGAAAATGCCTAAGATTTTTTTTTGAGCCCAATGTGTCTCCAAACCATCAAAATTAGTCTAGAAATGCCCTTTTTGGAACGATAAAGTGACATGGTAAACGATGCTAACGACAACCAATGAGAGTACGACACGTCATCAATGAGCTGTAAAAAATGTGCATGACACGACACAATAAAAACTCCATCCCACAACCATGATATCTTCTCATTTGATCTAAGACATACTTTGCGTTAGCACCGTTGTCGTGTGTCTTAGATCAGATGAGAAGATATTACAGTTGGCTCCGATGACGACACGACAAACGACAAACAGTGACAACACAACAAACGACAAATAACATACGGTGCTAATACGAAGTGTATCTTAGACCATAGGAGAAGTTATGGTGGTTATAGGATGGAGGCTTAGCGTTAGCACCGTTTGTCTTGTTGTGTCGTGGTTATATTTTACAACTCATTGATGACGTGTTGTGCTAGCATTGATTGTCATTAGCATCGGTTACCACATCACTTTATCGTCCCAAGAAGGATATTTCCACATTAGTTTTGATGGTTTGAGAGCATGTTGGGCTCAAAAAATTTCTAAATGTATTTTCACAATTTGTACTAAAGTTCATAAGCAAAAACACTTTTATCCTATCTATCTTTGACAACTCATTGATAATATATCTTGATCTCAATTATTACGATTAGCCTTGTTTGTCATATTATTTTATAATTTAAAGAAATGATATTTCTATACTAATTTTGATAATTTGAGAGCATATTAGGTTAAAAAAAACATTTAGAAGCATTTTCACTTCATTCGCTAGAGTTGAGGAAAAAATAATCCTTTATCCCTGGTTGTAATTGTAATCGTCGACCTGTTACATAATTAAATACCAATAATTTCAGATTAATCGCTATTCCTTATATAAGCGGAAATAAACGGTGCGGTATGGCTTGTTGCCACCCGATTCGATTTCAATCCCATGGCGGCGACGAACGTGAAGAGCCGCGCCGAGCGGAAGCCCCGCTCCGTCTTCGATCTGCCGCACGACTTCTTCGATTCCTGCCGCCTCCTCCAAGGCTGCCGCCCCCACCAATCGGAAGCCCTACGTCCTGCTCCATCTCCTACTCCGGCGACGGCGGAGGCCGCCAGCGACAGCCAGAGAGCGGGGGCCAACTCGTCTTCTCGGTGGACGTGTAACACCTGCAAGGCGGAGTTCGACTCGCTCCAGGACCAGCGGTCTCACTTCAAATCCGACCTTCACCGTCTCAACGTTAGTACCCAATTTCTCTCCCTTCTCTGTTGTCAAATCTTCGATTGGGACTATGGAAAATGAGACGCATTGGTTCCATCTCCCTTCACCGTGTCCCCTTTTCCCCTCCCTCTCCCTAAAATTCCTCACCCAATCCCTTTCTTTTATTGCTTTCTACCGGATTCTATCCCCCCGTAGCTTCGATCGAACAACTACTCCCTCCCAACTTCCGAACTAATATCTCTGCACACCGTACAGAAAGCTGTCTTTTCTCCCTCGCACGAGCGTACTTATTGTTTAAAGTTTGAAGGAACCTAGAAGATGGATCTTTTTTTACTTGTCATAAGTTGTGCAGTTCACTAGAGAGTGGTTTGTGGATTGGCTGAAGTAATTCTTCTATGTAGTTCTTGAGTATATTTTTGCTAGAAAAATCGCTTAAAAGAAGTTACTTTGCCACATTGTTTGGAGAGAAGGAAACCCTATACGACATATGCTTTATAAATTCTGTTTTTGTAAATAACTACGGATTATATGCATTGTGTGAGAAGATATTTTTGAAGGCGCAACAAATTGATTTCTTGAAATCAACTTCAATTATATAAGGTTTCTTGGTAGTTAAAAATGTCAGTGTCTTTTTAAAAATCTGTTTAATATAGTTATCCCTTTTCATGAAGAGTTCAGTCAACCATACAATATGTCATATCTGATCCAGGAAAGATCTTTGGCATGTTATAGGAGTTGTTGCTTGCAATGTGAATTTCTGTAGGTCTTAAAAACTAATTATGTTGAGAAAAATGCATAATCAAACTATATTTACGCAATTTTGAAATTTTATTCTGTAATGAACAACTAGGAGTTCATAAGACATATCATCGTTGAGGCTTTTTTCTAAGTTAAGGGAGTCTTTTGGATGTTGATTCTCAATGGTATGAATTTGCCATGTGATTGTTAAATTAGGTCCTAATCCTGTTTGTTTCATTTCTTTTGCATATTTACCATGTATGATTCTTATATCCTTTGAATTGGTAGCTTACACAAAGTGTATATTGTGTAATACATGCGATATTGCCAATTGTATAGGTATTTGAGACTTGATTAGGGATTAAGTTCACCCAACCATCAGAGACTTATCCCACACTTCTATGTCTTGCCATGGGCATTGTATAAAACTACATAAGAAACTGTCAAACTGATGTGCTCTTTCTTGCTGAAGATAAATTGTGGCAGTTGCTAGTAAATATAAGGAATCAACTAACCTTTGAAATTAACTTTCAATTAAAAGTCTAAGGTGCTGTTTGGTTAGCGAAAATTATTTTCTGGTTTGGTTTCAGTGAAACTGAAAATTTGGTTTCGAAAACTTGATTTTGGTTTCTAGTTTTCAGTTTTCTGAAAACGCGTTTGGTTAATAAAAACAACATCAGTTTTAGTTAGTTGAAACCAGTAAATATTTATTTGATTATAAAAAATAATATTAATTTTCCTTGAACATTTTTAGTAGTAATTAAATGTTTAGTTAGTTTACAAAATTAAATATTTGTTAATATGGTTACAAAATATTTAAGTGATTTAATTAATAAAGTTATTGGTAATTTAAGATTTTTTTGTTCAATTAGATATAAAAATTAATTAATAGTTATTATAAAATTTCAAAAAAAAAACAAGTCCAATGATCTAAAATTAGGTTTCATTAAATTATAAATAGACCAACTTTAAGAAAATTGAGTTATTTAAAATTTGGGTTTGAATCAATTAGATATAAATTGGTTTAATTATTTTATAAATTTAAGATAAAAGTTTGAGTTAAAAATGATTATTTTTATTTTTATTTTTAAAAATTCGATATAGTTTGATTTATTTTTAAATTAATTAATTTTATAAAAAAATATTTATAATTATAAAGTTGTCACAGCATTTTGATAACGAAACCGACAGTCTCGAAACCACAGAAAACAACATTCTGTTGTTTTCATTTTTATTAAGAAAACTGGTTTCGTTTTCATTCTGGTTTCGATTCAGTTTCACGAAAACACTAAACCAAACACGTTTTCGTAAGCAGTTTTGGTTTCAGTGAAACTGAAACCATGAAAACAGACTTGGTTTCGCTAACCAAACAGGCCCTAAGGTTTTGCATAAAAGGAGTAATTTTCAAAGTGGCCTTTAGACATGGAAAGAATTTCAAAGCAAGCTAAATACAAGCTTTGGGGATATTTTTGTTAATACAGGAATAAAAAAATATTTATCGATACCAAATCTTAGATATAATTTTAATTGAAGTCATAGAAGCGTGGATTTTTTCGAGGATGAAATTTCATACCTAGAAAAGAATGGCATTAATAAGAAATCAATCTAGGGGTTGAGAAACCTAGCTTTCCCCTGACATACTTAGATCTTTGAGTCTACTTACTTTATCCCTCAATCCTGTCCCTGCTGCAGCGTGGCAGGAGGTGTAAGGGAGATCATATTAATGAGAATGTTTTCCAAATTATTTTATAAATCAACCCTAAAAATATCTACTTTATTATTTCATTAAATATGTCATTTCAATTTTACCTGAACTAATTGGTTTAATTTAATTAGTAATAATATTAAATATTGTTATTATAGTAATTAGTTATTACTTATCTCTGATAACATGTTTACACAAAGCTTAGTTGATTATAGTCACATAGCATATTGTAGAAAAAGTGGATGCTGAGATTAACAGGCTCGAGCTCGACGGTTTTTATTTCTCTTGATTATCCATAAACTAATATAGATTTTTGGTGCAAATATAACAAAAAAGATAAATTAGTATGTATTCTTTAATCTTTATTTTCATGAGTCTAGTTTATCGAGAACGTAATGGAAATTTCATAATTTCTCAGAAAATTTTTATCATGTGCACCTGAACTTGTTTTTGTCATGAGGGTGGGTGATCCATCCAGGTTATTCTTGTTTACAAAGAAATTTGTGCATTATTTTGCTCAATGGATATATGGTTCTTACTCTTCTTTCATTAATTTGAATTCATTCTTCCCAGTTCACTGTTTTCATCTTCTTTTCTTAATTCTAGAATCTTTCCTTTTTTGAATACCAACATGCATCAAGCTTGCAACTTTCTGGCCAATTTCATAAGTCGTGAATTGTCTAACTCCTGTTTAGGTCAAGCTGAGGATTGCAGGAAAGAACATTATCAAGGAAGATGACTTCGACAATGTGGGTGGTGATCCTCTTTTTGAAGATTTGGATATATCCAGTATCTCAGGTTCAGAAGATGAGTTGGAAAATGATCCTATCCATCAGAGCAGCCTCTTAAGGAAAGGAGATAAACAAAAAATATGTTTCCATCTTCAATCAGGTGATATTGTTTCTCTATGGAGATGTTTACTTATGGACGAAAATGAAGATATATCTTTTGAGAATAGTAAGTCAAGCCAGATGATCAATGGAGATACGTACTTAGAAGAGAGTGAATTGATTAACAGATTGAAAAGTTTGGTCTGTGAGCCTCGAGATAAGTCACATTTGAGGATTATTTTGCTTGCAAGTGGGGGCCATTTTGCTGGTTGTGTTTTTGATGGAAACACTGTCATAGCTCATAAGACATTTCACAGGTTAGTGCATTTCAGTCTTTCTGAACTCTCATCCTCGCAATACTATTATAGACAGCTCATGTGGTGTTTCAACAATATGTCAATATGTAATGGCAATTTTTCTCTTCAGCTAGAAATAACTTTGGTGTAAAGTGACAATATTACCTTGAGCAGACTAAGATCTTGCTTAATGAATACACAATGAGTCAATGACTATATTAAAACAGTAATGCTATACACAGGGTCTTCCTGTTGGTATGACTTATATGACAATTACACATCACAGGCACACCCCACAGTTATTCTTTTTGTTAATCATGGCCAAGCTTGGATGATTTTTCATTAAAAGAGCAAACACCAAAATGACTACAAAAACTATAATGCAATACACAGGGGCCTATTTTTGGATATTGCTTATACACATCACTGACACAACTGCAGAGATTCTTTTGTTCATCACGGGAGGCAGTCTGTAAGTGAGTGGGGCCACAATGATGGTGTTTTCCAAAATATCATTGCAGCTGGTGCTAATTATCATCCAATGTTTCCAAAAAAATAATGTCATTGCTGTAGTATTAAACAATTTGGTTAGCTTTAATATTGGCAATGGTTTGATCTCTCTCTTTTTCTTTGTATTTGCGTGAGGATAGGAAAAGGAATGAAAGACAAACTTGATCCTCACAGTTACATATTCTAACTAGATCAAGTTAATTCTCACTTTGAATTGGGAGACTTATTTTAGACACGCAGCCTGCTTGTCTCTTTAAGGTGTTACTTCTGATTTGTTTTCTTTTAGCTGGAATTCACTTCCTTATATCCATATGTAGGTATGTGGTTCGAGCAAAGGCAGGCAAGAGTCAGTCTGCTAAAGATGCAACTGGGAAAGTAGCACATTCTGCAGGTTCAGCTCTTCGTAGATATAATGAAGCAGCACTGAAGAAGGTTTATACGATGATGCATTTTTCTAAATCATTCATCATTAATGCATACAACGGACAATATCTCTTGGAGCTTGAGTTTAGGATGATCCAATACTTTGATAGTCTTTTCATTATTTTCTACTATTTAACATCACATTGTGCATCATTGTGACTGAAAAAGCTAATATCCTAAGTTACTTTGCCCATGTATTACAACTTACAAATTTGTCTATTAATCTCATTGGTACAGGAAGTTCAGGAATTGCTTGTCTCTTGGAAACCGTTCATTGATTCTTCCTCATGTATATTTATATATGCTCCATCCAGGAATTATCAGATTATTTTTGATGGGGAAAAGCCTCTATTAAACTCTCAAGATTGTATAATTAGGCATGTTCCTTTGACTGTCCGTAGGCCAACATTCAAGGAAGCCAAACGTATATATGGACATTTGACAAACATGGCCTATGTAGATGAGAATGCGATCCAAGAGGACAAGCCTTCATATGTAGTTTGCGAGGAAAATAGCTTTTTTCAATACGATGATGCTACTTTCTGTGGGCACTTGGATACCAAGGAATGCTCTTCGGAATCTGTTTCCAGAGAACTACAAGGTTTATCAATTACCAGTGAAGCGATTAATATATCATCTAGTAGGGATGAAACAACACCTCTACATGAGGCAGCAAAATCTGGTGATGTTCAAAGGACCCTTGAGCTTCTTGAACAAGGTTTGGATCCATGTGTTAAAGATGATAGAGGTCGAACCCCATATATGTTGGCATCAGAGAAAGAAGTCAGAAACACTTTTAGGAGATTTATGGCTTCAAATCCTGATAAGTGGGACTGGCATGCTGCTAATGTTCCCAGTGCATTGACAAAGGAAATGGAAGAGGCACAAACAGCAAAGCAGGTAGCTGATCTTTGTTTCCTTTCTAAAATAATGTCTGCTGCATCATTTATCTTGCAAAACATATTCCCCGACAACATTAATAAACTTATAAAAAAATATTTTTCCTTGTTTTTGTTCCTAGTAACATCCCTAAATTCCATATATAATAAACAGACCAATTACTGGTTCATCTGCTCTGCTAATGCTAATTAATTTAGCTAATGGTGATTCCAGTGCACTTGCTTATACTGGCATCTTGAAAGACTTATCTAATCAATAGAGATTTTGATGTTGGTGTTTATTTTCATGCTATTTCTATCTGTTCTAAATTTCTGGAGGAAAATTTGCCATAAAAACTAGTCTGCTAACTTCTTTTGGTTGGTTACATAGGCTGAGAAGGATGCCAAGAGGAAGGCAAAGGCTAAAGAGTTGAAGAAGTTGCGGAAAGCAAAAGAAAGGGCAAAGGTCTTTTTCAACTCATCAACTGCAATTATTAGTAGTCATTCAAATTAAGTAGACCATGCTCCGTGTCGTTTGCTTCTTTTTCTTATTCACATGAGCTACAGTCATGTAAATCTCAATGATAGTAGAGGCTAACGGCAAACAATTAATTGAATTTCTGTCTCATTAGGATGAAAAATCTCATAAGTGCTCACTAGACTATTTACTGCTATTATCATAACTGCAGACCCAAGCTGCCCTATCTGAAAGCACTTCAGCAGTTGTTTCACAAAGTCAAGGAGCATCAGCTTCGGTCCATAAACAGCAGCCACAGAGCAAAGAACCAATTCTGTCTAGAGAGGTTAGTCAATGGAAACTACATTGTCTCTACAACAGTCATCTAACTCAAAAGGTTATCCAACTGGTTGCACATGTCTTAATCAGGAGGAACAGAAAAGAACGCTGGCAGCAGAGCGAGAAAAGAGAGCAGCTGCAGCAGAGAGGAGAATATCCACACTTAATGCTCGACTAGCAAGCACCTCTGTCGAACCACCAAGCAGCCCGGAGCTTAAGAGCGGAGCAACTGGTCCCATTTGCTCATGCTGTCATGCTTCCTTGGAAGGCAAAGTTCCTTTCCATAGGTATGATTACAAGTACTGCAGCACCTCTTGTATGCATGTCCATAGAGAGATGCTCGAGGATGGTTAGACCACGTTTTTCCTTTCCAAAACTGCTAATTCCATCATATTTTGGCAATTTTCAGAATATCATTATACATGTAGTTAAATTAAGTACGTGGAGACATTAAAACAATAGCAAGAGAGAATGAGAAATGATAATATATTTTTTTCTAATTTTTTTATCATAGCAGTTAAAGATTTATGTCTTGTTTGGATGACATGAAAAGTAACTTCAGGCTAGAAATTGCATTTCTCAATCAATTTTCTACACGTATTTCCTAGAAAGTACAGACAAATGTGTTTGACATAATACTTCATTCTCACGAAAGTACAAGTGATCAATATACCATTCATTAATAAATTTTTCAAGATTTAGATTTTGAGAAGTAGAAATTCTCAAAATTGGAATTGAGTGGATCGGATACTCATTTTACCTCCGGACCAAAGTCTCTAACCAATTAGAGATTTTGGTTAAAAATTTAAAAAAAATATAAAAAAATAATTTTAGTTTATAAAAAAATATTTATAATAAAAATGAGGTGTTAGAGTCTAATTTTTTTTTTCAAACTCTCTAAATCGTTAGAGAGTTTTGCACAAAGTCTATAAATCTAAGTTTAAATTAAAAATTATGAAATATTTTTGATGAAAAATATTTTTTTGAACCACACCACATCTTTTATATTTAAAAAAATATTTTATTAATTAATTTTTTTGAATTATAAAATTATTATAGACTTTGGGCAAAAGTCTCTTTTGTCCAAAGTCTATAAAATTAAGTTTTAATTAAAAATATTAAAATATTTTGATAGATTCTAGCACATCTTTTATATCACATATATTTTTTTGTAAATTAAATTTTATTTTTTATAATTATAAAATTATTATAAACAAAAGTCTCTAACTCATCAGAGGCTTTTGTACAAAGTCTATAATAGCTTCATAATTTTTTTTTAAAAAAATATTTGAATTCATAATATAATTTTTTAACGATACGAAAGAGATATTATTATCTAAAAAAATATTTTACATCAAAATATTTTATAATTTTTAATTTAAATTTAAATTTATAGACTTTGTACAAAAGTTTTAAATATATATTTTTTATTCTCTAGTATCTTTTTTTATCATAAAAAATATTTTATAAATTTAAATTATTTTTAAATATTTTTTATATATATTTTAATTTTTGAGACTTTACCAAAGTCTCTAAGTAGACTTTGGCCAGAGGTAAAATGGGTATCCGATTCACTCAATTTTGATTTTGAGAATTTTTTATTCTCAAATTCAGTTTTGAAATTTTTTCTTTCTCAAAATTCTGATATGAGAAATTGCAGTAAATTTTTAATTCTTTGTATAAAATTAGTTTTTATTTATAAACTAATACTTTTAACATAGTATCTAAAAGTCAGTATAATTTTTTAAACTATTATCAATCAAACAAGAGGAAGAAATTTTACTTTCTAATAAGGTAGACATCCGACATCACTTTCCGTCGACCGAACAAAGGCCAAATCTGCAATGGAATAGATTTCATGGAAGTTGGTTGAAGCCATTCTGATGGGGACTCGATTTGGTATTCATTTATTCGGATAATTAGGCAGTGTATATCGTCTCCAGCCTGCCACCGCACATGGAACTGTGGATTGTGTGGTCATGTGATGGTCACATCGTCATCAATTTGTTGTATCAAAATATCAAATCATACAAAAAATCATTTTCCAATTTATTATTTATAATTTGCGGTTCTTCATTTTCCAAATAATCTTATTATATTCCTCTAATAATCAATCTAATAATTCTCCTAATCACTCATCACAGCCACACGAGTGATAATTTCATCGATGATTCCTTTTATTATATGTGAATATTAGAATAATTATTAAGCACATGAGTGAAAAGAATTTAATATTTCTCTTTTTCAAATATTTTAAATTTAAGAAGTTGCGTGTCAATTTAATTGTCCAAACTATATTGTTAATTATTAGATAAGTTATACCTTTTCAATGCCCAATCAAAACGTATAATTCTCCCTAATTAAAATTTTCAATTTAATCTCTCAAGTCTTAAATTTTATTTTAATCTAATCTTCAAACTAAACGTTGTCACTTTTCTTACTTAGAACCTAGATGTGAATTATAGGTTTCACAGTCAATTTTGATTTTTAAATAAAATAAAAAGCTTTTTTTTCAGTTTATTTAATTGGGTTTAGTTTCAGTTTAGTCCATTGATGCAAGCTTTAATTTAATCCCAGGTAGTTTTTCAAATTGAGGGACTACATTGTAATTAAACCTGTTAAAGGAATAAAATGTGACATGAACGTTTTGTACTTTATTCTTTCATTGGTCCAGTAAAATGTAAAAATAGTGAAAAAAAATCTTAATTTTTAGTGGAATGCTGATCAAGCTTTCCTTTTAAAAATAACAGCATAAGATTATTTGGGAAAAAGAAATAAAAAAATCTGAAATTTTCCAAAATCTAAACAGTTTTATTAGAATTTCCTTGAATCGAAACCAAGTTCGTGCTCTAGGAATATTAGGTTAGATAGTCTGAATAGAATTTTAGCTTTTACAACTAGTTATATGAAGCATGATCTATCTAAAGGCATCCCAAATCATAGAAATACCTCCTTCGAATGGATTCCATCAATGCATTACAACTTCAAAATTAAATGCATGTGGTATTGGTATGATTATTTGAAATAATATTGGCGATTACATTCTTGCCGTTGCTTACTTCACTCCGACGAGTATTGTTTTTCAAGTTGAAACTCTTGTCATCAAGAATGCATTAGAAGTTGCCATTGAAAATCAGATTCATTCTTTCACGCTAGAATTAGATAATACAACCCTGATTGATATCCTAGAGAACAAACAACTTACTCCTTGTTGAATCAATTCTATTGTCTTTGATATATATATTTTTAAAGCAAAACTATAATTACATAGGTTTTCGGTTCTATTTTCGAGAGGTTAATCGGGATGCTAATTGGGCAGCGAACCACACTCGTATTTTTAAAGAATCTTATATATGGACGTTAATTCAACCTCTGAAATTGGATTCAATCTTGGACCTTGATTTTCATGGTACTGGCATTTGCCGTTTGTAAACAGTATGTTAATTTTGTTTTGGTAAAAAAATCGAAATAAGTTTTGATAATACACGTGATGCCCCTGTGCAAAAAGTATTAGAGAGTTTTATATATACATTCCGGTTCGATTTTGGAAAATTGCTAATAAAAAATTATATTGAAAATTTAATTTCTTAAAAATAGGAGCTAAATTAAAGAATAAATTGACCGTGTTGCGTCGATCTGATCCGGAATCAATGTCTCTCGATGGATTCAAAGTCGAGTCCGCATTGGACGCATCTCCCCTTCAACATACGCGCCGCAATTAATTATTATTATTATTATTATTCACTCCCAAGTCCCCAACGAATCAATTAAACTCGATACAAACAAAATTAGAATTCATATAAATTGGAAGAATGTATCGAGAAAGAGGGCGAATGAGAGCAAACGAGCGAGGCCGCCATCGACGTCAAGCTGAAGCTTCCGCCCCATCCAAATAAGAGAAGCATCAAAATAATCCGCTCTTTGTCGATGACCCCAAACCCCTCCAAGGAATCGCCTTCCGAGGAGAAGACCTCCCCCGCCGCCGCCTCGCCTTTCCCCCGCCCATCCGCCGCCAGCCTCGACGGCGGCCCGGCCATGCGCCTCATCGTGCCCCTCCAGGGCGTCGTCCAGGGCCGCGGCGGGTACGTCCTCGGCTCCCTCATCCCCTGTGCCCTCTTCTACTTCCTCCAGCTCTACCTCAAGCGGAACCGCTCCCGCGCCCTCCCCTCCCCGCCCTCTCCCGCGGACGCGCCTGACCTCCATCCGGGCATCCACCGGTCCCTCTCCCGCGGCTTCCTCGGTTCCTCCGGCCCCGTCTCCGTCTCCTCCCGCGCTTCCTCGATTGTCAAATCGGACGACGCGCCGTACTTTGTCGGGGCCAGGAAGTGCTCGGAGGACCCCTACCACCCCGTCGATAACCCCGATGGTGTCATGCAGCTCGGGCTGGCCGAGAACCATGTAGGGCTCCACTTATTCGAGTGAGAATGTTTTTTCCCCATTTATTTTGACGAGTTATATGATTCTTCTGTTGGATTGATGTAGTTGTCGTTGGATCTGATTGGGGATTGGCTTTCGAACAATATGAAGGATTCGTTGTTCGATGAGCGGAATGGTGGGTTGAGCATCGGCGGATTGGCCACGTACCAGCCCTTTGATGGGTTAATGGGATTAAAGATGGTGAGAAGATATCCATCTTTCACTTGTGACATTAATTGTATAAATCTAATTAGCCTTCTTCCGGCCTATCACTGGTTGACATCCTCCTTCACTAGTCTTGTAAGCTACTTGATGTTAAACAAAATCTTCTTCTTCTTTCTCTCTCCACCATCTATATGTTTCCGCAGATGCCAGCGTCACTCTGATTCTAGACGTTCTCCATTATTAGTCAGTGTGAAATCTCACTGTTTCTTTTTCACTTTTAAGATTATTATAGGAATTTTTTTTGCTGAAGACAAAATAGAATTCGTTCTAATTTGCAATATTTTCTGAAACTAAGAGGGGGTTTACACCAGATGAGAAGTATTCTCTGCTGGATAATAGAGTTGAAAAGAAAATTAAACTAACCTAATTTTCCACCATGCTAAGGTGACAATGTTTGTTAGAAATAAAAAATAAAAATGGCAATATAAACATTAGCATGTTTTATTTGAATTATGAGAATGAAAAGTAAAATACTTTGCTCTAACAGAAAAAATATTGGAAATAGAAGTAAATGGAAAGAAAAACCATTCACATCCCTTATTGAACTAATATTATTTACTATGCTACTCGTAGCAGCAATTGCATTGACATCTAGAGAAAATCACTTGTATTTTCACAGATGATTTGCATGTGTATTTAGCACGACAAGTGCAAATATTTTTACAATCTTTTACTTTTTTGAAAGGTGGGTTGATATTCATGAAATTACCTTAATCTTAGTTGGAAATTGGAATTAAAGAGTCAAGATCTGGTCACTTTCAGGAGTTCGTTGTGCATGCCAATTGATAAAGAAACTTACATTAGGTGAATCTTATTCCATATATGAAACTGTGTAAATAGATTTCCAACTTTCCTCTTAATCAAGCAGTTTTCTTGAATTTGAGGAGTATCTACTTTATTTATATAATAAATTTCTGTTTATGGATGTTGTCATTATTTTGTCCATACTGTGAATTTAATTCCAATCTGAGCTTGTCTTTAGAAAGATGACATAACTTTCCAATTTGAGTTCATTTCGTTGCGGTTGGGTGGTGTTTATTTGGATGGTCAGTTCAGGTTCTTGATTGCAACAATAGCTAATATAATTTGGTATCCAATATATACTTCTATCTTAATGGAGCTTTTGCCCATCCATTTGTCCTCGTGGCGGAGTTTGCATTCTTCTCTTTTCACATTTCATATAGTGGGGTTTTCTTGTCCTATGCTGATCTAAAGGTGACTGAATGATTTGGAAGTATGAGCATGCAAATTGAGAACAGAGGGTTCCAATATAGTGCTTGTGTCTTTTTAGTTTAATTAGGTGCAGGTTCCTCAGTTCTTTTTCTATTCAGCTTCTCAAATATTGTTGTCATTTTTCCTTTTACCAGGCTGTGGCTGGATTCATGGGGCAAGTCATGCAAGGGTCAGTCTTATTTGATCCTTCACAAATTATATTAACATCAGGTGCAATTTCAGCCATTGAGATTCTTAGCTTCTGCCTGGCAGACCATGGAAATGCTTTTCTTGTTCCTTCTCCATATTATCCAGGGTGTGTTATTGTCGTGTTCCGCTGAAAAACTTATCTTTATATCTAAAACTGAGACAAAATCTTATACTGAATATTTTGACCTGCAGGTATGACAGGAATATAAAGTGGAGAGCTGGCATAGAGATAATACCTGTTCCATGCCGAAGTACTGACAACTTTAATTTAAGCATTGATGCTCTTGAAAGAGCCTACAATCAGGCAAAAAAAAGAGGTGTTAAAGTGCGTGCCATCCTTTTCTCAAACCCCTCCAACCCTGTTGGAAATGTGCTGCAAAGCAAAACGCTACATAACCTCCTTGACTTTGCTACGGACAAGAACATTCATATCATTGCTGATGAAGTATTTGCAGGGTCAACCCATGGTAATGAGAAGTTTGTGAGCATGGCAGAGGTTGTAAATGCAGACGAATATGATAGAAGTAGGGTTCACATAGTATACAGCTTGTCCAAGGACCTCTCCATCCCAGGCTTTAGAACTGGTCTCATCTACTCCTTTAATGAGCATGTTCTTATAGCTGCCTCAAAGCTGGCAAGGTTCTCCTCTGTTTCTGTCCCAACCCAGCGCTTGCTGATCTCAATGCTTAGTGATTCTAAGTTCACCAAAGAATATATCAAGGTGAACAAAACAAGGCTTCAAGTAATGTATGCATTGTTTGTGGATGGCCTTAATCAGTTAGGAATTAAGTGCATTAAAAGCAATAGTGGCTTTTATTGTTGGGCAGATATGAGCAAATTTTTGAAATCATACAGTGAGAAAGGGGAGTATGAGCTTTGGAAGGAGATGCTTAATTTGGCTAAGATCAATTTAACGCCTGGAACAGCATGCCATTGCATCGAACCTGGGTGGTTTCGTTTATGTTTTACAACATTGACTGAGAAGGATGTACCTGTAGTGATGGAACGCATCAAGAGAGTTATCGTTAGTCATTGAATTTATTATAGCTGAAAGAAAATCTTTATTACTACATGTTTGGAAAGTACAAATTAGAGGTACAGCAATGTTCATTAAGCTTGGAAAGCAAGTAAATGTCTCTATAAAATGCCTCTATGAAGGTTTCCAACAGTTTTGATAGTGTAGTGACTGCTTCATGCTTCTGTAGTCTTAGCTTGACTGAACTGTATGGAAGGTGCACTACTTTTCTTCCAATGACCACTTGATGATGCGTTTATTTTCACTCACTAGCTGCTAATATAAGCACCGATCTTATTACCTTTAGTAATGAATGGAAAGCATGTGAGCAGACCCTCGGTTAGGCTTTCCTGTAATATTCAAATTGGTCATTCATTAGTGAGAAATTGTGAGCACAGTTACTAGTGTCCATTGTTGAATTCTAGTTGTACATATACGCCAATAGTGTAGAAAATGATCTAAAAGTAGGATTGCTATTTCTAAGCAGGCTTTTGAGCCTGATGGATTCAATCATTTAATCATCTTATCAAATTGATTAAGCCAGTATATTAGTGTTACCGAATGGACCCAGGTTGAGAGAAAAAATTTGCGGCTTAAGCGTTACCTTTGGATTGTTTCTTCTGTTGATATCAACTCGTTTGGTTCTGCAGCTTAATTGGCGGCTCAGCAGTATCAGTTCCCCGAGGGTTAAAGTTCTCTTTGCCAGAGGAGTGTGCTTACGGATATTATTGTCTGTCAGCAGCAAGTCTGCACAAGCCTCCTTCCCATGTGGTTCTTTGTTGGTCTCACGGTTGTTGTTGGTAGTTCTTGTATCAGATGGAGATACTGGGAAGAGGAACCTGACAACTGCAGTATCTGCTCCCACATTTTCTTCTCCTGAACTGCTTGAGCTGCGGTGACTCTGTGTTTCTGATGCAGAGTGCCAGTTTTCATTCCAGTATGAACCATCCTCAGTAAAACTCTCTTGAGCAGCTGAAACTGTGAAAGATTGGTCTGTCGTCGGCAGGAAGATGTTGTCATTCGTCTTGAAAGAATTCAGATGATGAACCTCTTCATCAACAAAAGGGTTTAGGTAGAAACTTGATGCATCAAGAGCATCCACCCATGGGAAGCTACTGGGAGTCAACAAATCTGGCACTCTTTCAGTAAGCTGGATTGGTTTCCCTGGCTTCTCTTCCCATTCAAATGGAACTGAAACTATCTGCCTCACTGGGGACGGGAGAGGGTTCACGGGGATTGCTGGGCAGCTCCACCCTTGCTTCCGTATGCCTGGTTTCTCTTCCCAATGATATGGAACTGATATTTGCTGCTTCTCGCGTGGCTGAGGACGGGGCTCGGCTAACTCTCTCTCCATTTCCATTGTTGGGGGACTTGGTTTGAGATTTTGGCTATAGCTAGTTTGTGTTACTGCAGAGTCCTACATATATGAAAGTTTTTGGTGGATTTGATAAGGTGTGTTTCTTCTATGATGATCTTGTTCAACTAAACCAAAAAACCAAGTGATAGAATTGATGACTCCCAGGCACCTAATCCTCTTTACTACCTTTCTCACATCATATAGCATTAAATCAAAATTTGTCGCACAATCTCAAATAAAGATTAACCCTGGACAATTCAGATAGTGCAAATATTACATGATCCTCTTCAATAACATGACTAATGCAAACTTGCTTACTCCATCAACAAAAGATATAGTAGTGGAGTTGGAACTTGACAGTGCTTTCTTAATTTAGATGGGCATTTGTTTCATTAGGCAAACATTTTTCTTTTTGACCAACCTAGTTGGAGAAATTAATCATGCTTGGTTTTTCAATCTAAATAATGTTTTGAGCAAGAAGAAAATTTCATCTAATACTTGCAGTAACTTTCGGCAAGAGCCCTTCCCCCACAGCGAACTTCCAGCACACAATATTAAGCTAGTTGCTTGAGGTTACCAGCTACAACAAGTTGGAGCTTATCTACCAAACTTGTGTGAAGATTATCACCCTAGTTAATTTATTGAATGAGTAAACATAATATATCATGTGGCTAGGTATACTCTTATATGACATAATTTTTACCCACTATATGATTAGATATACTCTTTACGTGGCCAACTATACTTACTGTATCACGAAGAAAATTTCATCTAATACTTGCAGTAACTTTCGGCAAGAGCCCTTCCCCCACAGCGAACTTCCAGCACACAATATTAAGCTAGTTGCTTGAGGTTACCAGCTACAACAAGTTGGAGCTTATCTACCAAACTTGTGTGAAGATTATCACCCTAGTTAATTTATTGAATGAGTAAACATAATATATCATGTGGCTAGGTATACTCTTATATGACATAATTTTTACCCACTATATGATTAGATATACTCTTTACGTGGCCAACTATACTTACTGTATCACGAAGAAAATATACTTAATTTTTACTCTTATATGACATAATTTTTACCCACTATATGATTAGATATACTCTTTATGTGGCCAACTATATTTACTGTATCACGAAGAAAATATACTTAATTTTTACTCTTATATGACATAATTTTTACTCACGATTAGATATACTCGTTATGTGGTCAACTATATTTACTATATTACAAAGAAAATATACTTAGTCATATAGTGAGTATATTTGATCATATTGTGAATATATGTGAACCCATGAAGTGCGGGACTTCAAAACGAACAAAAAGAACTAATGAAAAAACTTGAAAATCAAATCAAATTAGGACAATTTAAAATTCCTAACATATAATAAATAATAAAATTTAAAAGGTATATTAATTTTCGGTTTCCATGAAAAATTCAAAACCCGCGTAGAATAAGAAATTAATCAAAAAATAAAAATAGAATCATATTAGAAAAAAATAAAATAAATAACCAATGTATTTAATTGTATATTTTTTTAGCAAAAATAGTGTATACTGAGATTTGAACATCAAATCTGTAGGAAACATCCAAGATGTTGTCACCAACTATAATACTCATAATTGGTAATTATATATATTTGCCAACTGTGAGTAGCACAATTGGTGGCAACATCTTGAGTGTTTCCTAAAAATTTGAGGTTCAAATCCCAGTATATATTATCTTTGCGGAAAAAAAAGTTTAATTGTATAGTTACTTGCTTATTTATGAATAATTGTATATTATGTATCAATATATACAATGGTTTCAATTTGTGATTTTTCTCAGAAAAGATAAGATAGAAATATAAATTGAATAAAATAAATTATTTTAAAAAAACTCATAAGCTAAACTAAATTGTGGAGAGAAAAAATAAGAACCCAAGAAAAAAATTCAAATTGAAGAAAAAAATTAATTAAAAAACTTGAAAATCAAAACATTCCAATTCAACAGAGATACATTAAATCGAAGGGTCATGGTTACTTTCATAAGCATCATTCGATAGCACCGAAGTAAAAGAACAATTAGTACCATATGGGGATCCAGGATGTCGTTGCTTGGAGCCGGGGTGACCCTTCATGGAGCAAGAGCTAGGAGACGGTTTAGGTGGCCGCAGACACTTCTTAAAGAGTGTCAGGAGGGCATCGATGAATTAGAGGAAGAGTGTGAGTTTTGGAAAACTAGACTTACCTAACCAACAAGCTACTCGAAGGATCGAGAGAGGTGGAATGAAGGAACATGCCACACATGGGAAGAGGCTGGCAAGGATAAGGAGCTAGTAACTGAAGAGAAAGGTGGCAGACGGGTGGATTAGGGGTTGGAGGTCGGCAAGAGTGGTAGAGTTATTAGGGTTAGAGTTGGCTGGGGAGGATTTAAGGTAGCTAGGGAAATTAGTATGGGACTTGGGTAGGGTGGTGGGGATCCACATTGGAAAGAGGGGAAGTAGTTTCAGACTTACAAGAGGTAGTGGCAGATTCAAGTGAGCAGAATGCGAGTGGGGATTAATGGGCGAAAATGGGCTTCAGAGCCCAATGGCCCATGGGCGCTGTCGCAGCGTACGTGCAAACATGAGAAAACAGACCCAAGGGGACGTAGTAGGAAGCCGAAGGGCGTGAGACCACTGGGCATCGGGGAAATGGGGTGCAATTGGCAAAACTTCGTTCTCCTCTCAATTAGAGGGGACGTAGGGGCCATGAGAGGTTGACTGCTGCAACTTAGACACGCGACCATAATTGGAAGCCTATCTAGAACAGGTCGACTGGTGCCAGTAAGGACATACATTTGCACTAAACCTTAATCCAACACCCACAGGCAAATTTCGGGAGGGACTCAAGAGAAGAAATGGTGTTAGGAGGATATGAAGAAGCTGAAGATGGACAAGGGGCTCCTTGAGCCAAAAGAGTGGGGGCCGTCGAAGAAGAAACCACGCTAGAATCAAGTTTTGGGCAAGCAAATTCGTGATACCCAATTAGACCACATCAATAACAAACTTCGGACAAATTCTCATAAACGATTGGTTGAAAGAACTTAGAATCACAAAAGGAGATCAAATACCTTGTTTCGATGGAGTAGATAAATCAACTTCAATGCAATCTCGAACATAATGACCATAAACTAAGGAAAACGAGCGATCACAGAGTTTTAGAACTCGACGAAGAGAAGCTGTGATGAGAGTAACATACTCGTGATTCCAGAACTCCAAAGGCAATGAGTGAATCTGAATCCATAGATGGGATATAGAGAACGATTCATTCCATTGTTGAAACAAATAATTTCCTTGAAAAAACCAGGGACCATCGATCAAAACATCAATAGTATTTTGCAAAGATTCAAATCGAAACACCAAGCACCAGGAAATTATCTTCTAAACCGAGTAAGGATTCAAAATCATAAGACGACCATACTTTTTCAGTCCATTGAGAAACATATTTGAGGATACTGTGCAGATATCGCATTATCTGTATCTGTATCCGTACCGCACCCTATATCCGCACTGTATCCGCTATGGATGTGAATATGGATATTCATATTCGCACCGCTTCAAATGAGGATATCCGCACCGTATTTAATAAAAAAATATATTAAAAAAATATATTTAATTAAAAAATCAATAAATTATCAATTCGTTGATCCAAAACAAATATATAATATACTTCAAAATTCATCTTGATATGAAATTATCATAGAGCTCTTATATATATATATATATATATATATATATATATATATATATATATATATATATATATATATATATATATATATATATATATATATCTTATATGAGCAAAATAGTAATTCAAAGACGCGGATAAGCGGTGCGGATACGGTGCAGATCCACAATCATATCCATATCCGTATTGTATCCGCGCGGATATAAATTTTCTAAATTTATATCCGTATTCATATCCGTTTTTACTTGCGGATATAGATCGAATACGGTGCAGATGCGGTTTTAGTTGACGAATGCAGATAAAATTGCCACCCCTAGGGGGAAAGCTTTGTGAAGAAACTTACCAATGAGGTAGTTAGCTTAGGGTTTTTGCCAGCTTGGACTTGGGTGTTGTAAAAGACGACACGATCCACAAGTTTAGCCTGAATTGATTGGTGGGTTGGGAAGTCCACCGTCGAAGGATTGGAGGGATTTAAACCCCTTAAAATTTGGGACTATGAGGGGCAATTTGGGGCGGAGCTCGATGTTGACGAAGTAGGTGTAACCTTGCTAGAAGCATGCTGATCGATATCAAGAGGGAGATTATACTTGTCTAGAGGATATGCGGTGGTGGAGATTATGTTAGAAGCATGGTTGGATCAAGTAGAACACTAACCATTTAAAAATATTTGAAATGGAAAAAAGGAAATGAGTTGTGATTACATATTATTATTAGAATTTTTTCAATAAAAAGATGACACATGTTATACATCTTAAATAGTCAAATATAATATGAGTCATCTACATGACAACAAAAACTTACTTTTGTTTGAACACGAGCCATTCAATATGAAACTACTTGAAATTAGTTGTGCCCCATAAAATCACGATTATTTTTTAATCAATGCACATCTTTTATATTTGGAGAATTTAGAAGATCATACAACTTCATCTTCGCAAACTAAACACTAACAACAAAAGTCCAACATGCTTCCAAATGCATTTGAAGATTCATTCATCTTGACAAGAGAAAAAAAGTCAACTTCATTTCACAAATGTTTGTAGTAGGCCTATGAGATAAGATTATATTTTGACCCAGATAACATATTATTTTACAACTTTGCATATATTAATAAGGATAAATTACACTTACACATTTTCCAGCTACCTACAAAAACTTGTTTGTTTTTCTTGGGTATATCAGTTGATGACACTTGCAGCTTCTGTCAGTGCTCTTCTGAAGTTGTTAAGCACATTTTTTTAAAGTGTAATTTCGCTTGTGATTTATGGAATTTTTTTGGTGCTCACCTTAAATTGGATTTTACTCGTAGAAATAGGTGGCATTCAAGTAGCTGGTTTTTATTGAACTCAAGCTTAAATTTAAGCATTGAATCAAAAATCATTGTTGTCAATGCTATCTGGTTCATTTGGTTCTTTAGAAATTCTATTATGCATGGTGAGTTGAAGCCTTCCATTCGCAAGGCTATGATGAAAATATTGACTTTCTCTAGCCATTTACAGATACTTACACTCATGAGGACAATCTGTTCTTGATAACAAATGCTTGTGATTAGTCTCCTTCTTCTACTCATTGGCTAACATTCAACTATGATGGTTCTTACGCAAATAATGAGAGTGGTGTAGGCCTCATTCTTCGAAATTTCAAAGGCGAGTGTATCTTTGCCTCCAGCTCTTACTTTTATTCCTCTTCTACTTTTTATTCAGAAACTACTATAATTTATCTGGCTCTTTCTTATGCATTTGACAAGAATATTGATCATATCATCATCAAGTCAGACTTCCAGCAGCTTGTGGATATCATCAATTGCAATGCTATAAATCCTCATAGTTTAGGAAATTGGTTCTTAGATTTCAAATCTTTGCTATCTAAATTCTTCTATGTAAGTAGAGATGTAAACAAAGCTGCCCACTGGGCAGCAAACTCAGCTCGGGGTCGTAAACAGTCCATTTCTTGGACTTCAAATTGGCTCAATGAGCTCGAGACAATTTTGTATCATGACGTGCTTGCGATTGGCTGATAGCCTAATATAATTCATTTTTCTTAAAAAAACACACACTTTTTCCCATTTTATCTTTACTATATTCTTTTTATTTTAGAAGATAAGAATGTCTCCCATCAATCCTAAATTATCAAAATTATTTTAATTAATAACAGATCTCACAACGTCATCGTAAGTCAACGATATAGATTAATGTCGGTCTCTCCAATTACGAGATCCAAAACCAAATATTTTAATATTTTCGATATACCCCCGCCTAACATTTAATACAGCAGGGACATTTAATGCCGCCAACTGTAAATCAATAACAACCAAATTGAAATTGGGTCTGATTTATTATGAACATAAAAAAATTGATGAACACAAAATAAAAGAGAAAGTATGTTGTTTTATCAAAAAAATTATGTTCATTATGTTGTTTTACCAAAACAACATATTGAATATTATACTGTTTTGGTAAAATAACATAAGAATTTTTTTTTTTTGAAATAACATGTTTCTTCTATTTTATGTTAACTATTTTTTTATGTGTGTTTAATATGCTATTTTACTAAAAAAAATATGTTCAATATGCTGTTTTGATTGAACCGAACTCAATTTTCGATTTGACTGCTACTGATTTTCAACCGTCTGCATTAAATGACCCTACTCTGCATCGAAAGCTGGGCAGATAATCTAAAGATCAGAACATTTGGTTTCAGGTATTATAATATCTGAAACTAAGTTTTGGATCTCGTAATTATCGGAGCCAAAGTTTTAGTTCCAATAAATCCCTGAAGTAAGTACAGGGAGTTTGCCTAATTTACTTAATTAATAAATATTCAAAGTAAAAAGAGTAGATATTGTAGGGATATAATAACATGGCATGCAATTATAACAAATAATTGACAAGTCATGTATAGCATACCATCAACAAAAAACAACCCCTTAAGTCGGAGTAGGGGTGGCAACGAATTAAATACGGTACGAATATTACATTATTCGTATCTGCACCGCACCCCATATCTGCATATTCGTATTCGCACTGTATCCGCTACGGATATGAATATGAATATCCATATCCACACGGCTTCAAATACGGACAATGGATATTCGCACCGCATCCGTATCCGTATCGTATTTAATAAAAGAATATTAAAAGAATATATTTAATTAAAAAATTAAAAAATTATCAATTCACCGATTCATATTTTAATATATACTTGACATAAAATTATCATAGAGTCCTTATATATGTTAATAATTTATATGAGCAAAATAGTAATTTAAAGACGCGGATAGACATGTGGATACGGTGCGAATCCACAGTCATATTCTTATCTGCATCGTATCCACGTGGTCCACGTGGATATAATTTTTTAAAATTTGTATATGTATTCATATCATTTTTTACTTACGAATATGAATTGAATAAGACGTGGATACAATTTTTAATTAACGGATGCGAATAAAATTGTGATCCCTACACTGCAGGGCATGCCTGAACTAACGGGCCAGACCCGTTTTATTCTCTTGGGGCCCGTTTGTTTCGTTAAAAAATGGGGGACTGGACTGGATTTTGGCTCTTGTCCCCCGTTTGTTTTGCAAAAAGTAGGAGGGACTGGATTTTAATTCCAGTTCGGGACAGGATTTTGAGCCAAATTGGTGTACCGAGAAAATTCTCGGTACACCAAATCTGGGCGGAGGACAACGAGGGAAAAAGACCTTGTTGCCCTCACTTGTCACGGGGTCTCTCTCCAACCCTAGCCGACGCGACTCTCTCGCCCGACGATCTGCTCTCTCGCGACTCTCTCGCTCTCGCGACTCTCTCGCCCGACGATCTGCTCTCTCGCGACTCTCTCGCTCTCGCGACTCTCTCGCCCGACGCATCTGCTCTCGCCCGACGCATCTGCTCTCGCGACTCTCTCGCGACTCTCTCGCCCGACGCTGCTCTCACCTCTCGCTCGACACCCGACGCTGCTCTCTCGTCCGACGCTCGACGCCCTTTGCACTCGCCTATCGCCTCTCTCTTTCCTCAGGTATGTCTCTCTCGAATACAGAAACTCCCTTAAAAACATTTAGATGGTTCTGTCAGTCTATGAAACTCTTGATTACATACATTGTACAGTTGATTCTCTGCTTTTTTGTCCATGTATACTTCGATATAAAAATAATGTCAATAGTTGTGGTTTGTCGATCAGTATCATAAAAGCTTCAACTCCGAGTAGGATCTTAAATTATCAATGCATCTCTGCTATTGATGTTTCTATATAATCTGAGTTAATTAGAAGATGATACCACTGACTTGTGGTTTTATTGAACAGTGTCATCAATGCATCAACTTCTCTTAACCAGCTCAATGTTTCTCTGCCTTGTGTCCACTTATTACACAACCAAGTTAGAAAACAACTTTGTTGACCAGTTTCTTTATTTTGTTGCCATTGGAAAATAGATAACAAACCATTTTGTGCTTTGGTAATCACTTCTCTACTCACTATCAAGCTCCTGATTTAATAAGTAAATATCCCCGTCTGAGCATTGTGTTCATCTCTTGGAACCATACTACTTGCATGTTCTCCACTATTCATCCCTATCCCTACATGTACTCTTATCTCTATAATGCCAAAGTATATCTGCTGAACTACACGGTGACAATAGATGCATGTATCCATATGTGTAAAGAATGGAACATGGCACACTTTATCAGCATATTGGCAGGGTGTGAACAAGGCAACGCCCCTTCTTTTGTGCTGATTACAACTCCACTTCCTTGGTAATTATTGCATACTATTCCCAAGAGCATCTGGCATACTCCCAAAACCAAACCAACCTCTTCAAACAAGCAATGGATAACCAGAGGAGGAAGGAAAGCAGGGAACCAAATCCACCACCTTAATCCTGCAGACCACCACTTCTTTATTCCACTTAACCAATACTGATTTAAGCATGCTCAGACTTTCCATTATGCTTCTCTTATCACCATTGTGTCTTGTCCATAATTCATTTATCGTTTCCTTCAATTCCGAATATTCCAACCAAAATTGCTCAAACTCAGAGTTCTATTTCCAGCCAAGTTTTTTCCATTCTAATTAATCATGTTCAGATGTTCAACCTTCACACTTTGATTCCAATCTATCCAACCTACATTATAGTAAGCTCTACTCAGTCTTGCCAAAATTCTTCTAACTCCCTCCCTTTTATTTGACCAGATGTGTACATGTCCACTAAACTCAGCTTCAAACAATCCAGAATTATGAATGAAATATTTAAATTCCCTTGTTGATATGTTGTCCACGAATGGAATTCCTCCTTTCTTTTGTTTGAATAAGTGACACAATTCAAATCTCTTACCAATAAGCAAGATACATTTGGGACATCCAACTTTTTCATACATCCTCGTACCAGTACTTGCATACACCTATGTCAATAAGAAGCACTTTCCATATTTTTTATATAACACTATATATAAGTTCTAACAGCCTCTATTCAACATGCTTCTGTTGCCTCTATTTGACAAGTTGCCAGTATAAGTTCTAACAGCCAGATGTATCTATTCTGCATAATACATGTATCATTATTCTCAGTTGACACCTGCATGGTTGTATTAATTTCTTTTTTTTCTAATTTTTTGTTTATTGTTTTTAGTGAATAATGGATGAGTTGTCATTCATGTTATACGCTGCTACACGAAGAATGTATATCCATTTGCTTGCTATGTCTGCGGTTGGATATTTTTTTGTAAAATTTATAATGCGTGATGAGTATGAGAGGAGAGCGGTAGATGATAGAACTCTTGTTAGAAATATGACTCGCATGGATGTTTTGGATTCCATTATCAGGGAAAGCGATAATAATTGTATTTGGGAGTTGAGAATGTCTAGAAATGCTTTTGCAAGACTTTGTGAGCTATTGATTGTTCGGGGTGGGTTAACGAGTGATGGGAGGGTGCCCGTAGAGGAGCAAGTTGTTATTTTTGTAAACATTCTAGCCCATCACACAAAAAATAGAACAATTCGAGTTAGGTTCAAAAGGTCGGGAGAAACCATTAGTAGATATTGCCATCATGTGTTACATGCTGTTGTTAGATTGCATGATGTCTTATTAGCAAAGCCAGAACCTGTGCCACAAGATTGCACCGATGAGAGATGGAAGTGGTTCAAGGTAAGCTATATACCATTGATATCATAGTTGTTATTGTATTTAGAACGTCAATTAATATTCGGTTTAAATTTTGTGTAGGGGTGTTTAGGAGCATTAGATGGTACATATATAGCTGTTACACCACCTGCTACAGACAGACCTAGATACAGGACAAGGAAAGGAGGTCTTGCAACAAATGTGTTAGGAGTATGTACACCAGAAATGAATTTCATATATGTGTTATCAGGCTGGGAGGGGTCAGCTTCTGATTCTAGAGTGCTGCGTGATGCAGTTACGAGACCCAATGGATTGAAAGTCCCAGTTGGTATGTCATACATAAACTTTATTATAATAATTGACTTACCATAATAAGAACTAAAATTCGTATAATAATTTTGTCGATAGGTAACTACTATCTTGTGGATGGTGGATACACAAATGGGGATGGATTCCTTGCACCATATCGCGGTAGACGATATCATATTCAAGAGTGGGGCAATAGTCGAAGAACAACCCAAAATCGTGAGGAACTATTTAACTACAGACATGCACGAGCAAGAAATGTAATCGAGAGATGTTTTGGTCTTTTAAAGAAAAGATGGGCTATTCTTCGATCACCATCCTTTTATCCGATAAAAACCCAATGTCGTATTATTCTTGCTTGTGGTTTACTTCATAACTTTATTCGGATGAACATGGAAATTGATCCGTTGGAGTTTGCTACCATCATAGATGATGAACTACCAATAGGAGAAGAACCTATCAACATAATCAGCACCGTTGAGCCTAGTAATGAATGGACTCAATCGAGAGACAACTTAGCACAACAAATGTGGGACGAATGGAGAGCAAAAAATTGAATAAATGTACTTGTGTACTTTTATTATGGTTTGGTTATGTAATTCAATGTAATTTTATATTGAATCAGTTATGATTATGTACTTTTTAATGATTTGGATTTTAATGAAATCAATGTACTTTTTAATGATCTGCCATCACATGCAAGTATTGAACTATGAGCTTACTGTTAGTATTGAAGCTACTTGTATTAGGGACTGAATTAGCATTCCTACTACTAGTGCTAACAAATGGATTAATGTTCATACTTTCTTTTGTTGCAATGAACTTTATACATGCTAGGTGAAATGTAGTATTGCTAACTGTTATAGTTGTAGTATTGCTAACTGTTAAGTAGCAATGTAGTATTGCTAACTGTTAAGTAGCAATGGTATAAGAACTAGCTAGAATAAATAATGGCTCATTGATTCGAGATTCAAAAGTACCTCATGCTTTGGAAGTGTTATGGCTGAGCCATTGATGTATAGCAGTTCTAAAATTCTCAAAAAGGGTAATCAATGTTCCTTTTTCATGTTGGGTTTTTCTAATCTAAGGGCATGTATAAATTTAAGAAATAATCAATGTTTCTTTTCATTTTAGTTTTTTTCTAACCTGTGAGAGCACTCAGAGCACAAGTTAAGGAGAAATCATTATGAATAAATTTTTTAAAATAATTAGTTTAATATTTTTTCCAACCCCCTACTGAGTGTGTTTTAGTCTCTACCCCACCATGTTGTGGTCTTTAACATTCTACAAACCAATAAGAGACTATATATTTTCTTTTCCTAGTAAGTGTAGTTAGCTGAAAAATCCCAGCTCAAAAGTATGAAACATTCTTCCATTTTCATGACTATTTTTAGTTGTTAATGGTTTGGTTATGTCTTATTTGTAGTCATGGAAGTTCAAAAAAGAGGTAGACGCTCATGGACACAAGAGGAAGATGAAATTTTGTTGACTATTTTAGAAGAATTGGTTGTGGAGGGACATAGGGGGGAGAATGACACTTTTAAAGCAGGAACTCATGAGGAAGCTTTGAAAAGAATGTTGATACGAGTTCCTGGCATTAACTTAACAGTGCAACAGATAGTTAACAAAATGAAAAGATGGTCACTTAAACTATCCGAAGCACTTGATATGATGAACACAAGCGGATTTGGATGGGACGATGTGCGTAAGTGTGTGGTGGTTGACAATCCACAAGTGTTGGAGGAATATTTGAAGGTAATTATTTAATATTAATTTTTTATTGTCAATAGAAGCATGTATTATTTAATATTATTGCATCATTGATAATACTTGTATTTTTTCCTTGTGTAACAGAAGCATCCAAAATCCGCAAACCATGCGAATAAAGAATTTAAAGAGTTTGAAAGACTGCATGTCATCTTTGGAAAGGATCGTGCCACTGGCCACGGTGCAGAGACACCAGCTGATGTGATAGAAACACAATCCTTACAACCTGAATGGGAAAATATGATGGAAACACAATCCTCACAACAACCTGAATCTCCAATGTCAAGAAGGCAAGAATCTCCAATCTCGAACATTGGTAGTCAATCCGAAGGAAGTGAGCCAAAAAAAAAGCGAGGCCGCATGAATGAAGTGGCAGATAAATTCATTGAGGTGTGGGAAACTCAAATGAGTTCGGCTGCTCGTGATATGCACACAGTGGCTATTGAGATGACAAAAATGAGAGAGCATATGGAGATGTCAACGTTGGTTGATGAAGTGCATAAATTGGGAATAACAGAGATGGAGGAAATGAATGTACTGAAAAAATTTGCAGAAAATACTCACTACGCGACAATTTTCATGAGGATGGATGAAAGTAGAAGGTTGACTTTTGTGAAGTCAATTATGGGGATGTAGTTGAACACTTTGTTATTTTGTTATGGGGTGTCTGAACTTTATTTTGGAATTGTGGTAGATAAATATTTTATCATTTTGTAGTTGGAGGTGTTCCAAATTTTATTTTTGAATTGTGTTTACGGTAGTTTTGATTGAATATTGTACCATTAAATATACACCAGCTACAATTGTCAGTATGATGTCCGAGAATTTATAATTAATCTCAAGATTCTGCTCAACTTCTGTTTTTTTTGTCTTCACAAAATATTGTGAGATTCTTGTGTTCTGTTATGGAAAGTTTTTAAATTCAGCCAAATTTGAACTTTAAAAGATCTTGTTCTTTACTGTCATGCCTCTGGATGTGCAAACCCATTTATATGTGAAGTTATCTTTACAAGGAGTATCAATGAAGGTCCAGATAATGTGGTTCTTTAAAATATGTTTACTGTAGTATATGTAATATAATGCTTGTCAATATTATTTGAATTTTGATGAGTACAACCTCTTTTTATAGGTAGTTGGGACTCCCAATATTATTTGAATTTTGATGAGTACAACCTCTTTTAAAGCTTTTGTAAGTATTTCATATATTCAGCTAACATAATTGATGTAAAATCATGCAATTAAAGAAATAACCACCTGCTAGTAGGTTGCTCTTTGTTAACAGTCTAATGCCTTTGGCAATCCTGATTAATTCTGCCTAATTATTTTTTAAAATTTAAGACTAAGTAGGAAGATTAAAAATTAAATTTGAGCATTAAAAATTTATAAGGGTATTTTGGTCATATTGTCTTGTACATGACTCTATTTTAACGAACCAAACGCAAGACGGGACTGGATATCGTGTCCTGTTCTTAGCGAACCAAACACGGTATAACTACTATCCCAGGACACCTGATGTCCTGTCCTTGTTCCTGTCTGGTGTCCTGTGATGAGCAGTTTGCGAACCAAACGGGCCCTTGATAGCGTAAGAGAATCCACGAACAGCAGCATAACCTCACTTGAAAGCCGAGGATAAGAAAGAGGACAAGATGTCATTTCTTCCCAATAGTAGTTTATTAATATTTAACACAAAATAAAAATATAGGCTAATAACGAAGGATACTATCCGAATATTCTTTCTGGGCAAGGTTTTAATCAAACAATTCCAAAGTTACAAATTAAATGCGTTTTTACGGTAATTCAACTTATTATTTCATCAAATTGAAGAACCAAATTAATTATAACTTGAATATATTGATTGTTTTAATTTTCTTTGTTAAACTTTAATTTAAATATAAATATAAATATAAATATTTTTACTAAAATGGAATCAAATATTGTTAGTATGATTTCATTGTGGTTAAATATTTAAATATTTTGGGTATAGAACTTGGGTTGGGGTCAATTTTTAGTATGTGCTCATTGTTTTAGTATTTATTAATTTTAATATTATTTTCGTGACATTTACATGCATTAATAAATTAGGAAGGAAGTAAAATTGATAAAAAAAATAAAAAAAATGGTGTCAAAATTGGTAAAATTAAAATGCTAAGGTCAAATTTGAAAACAATGTAAACATTGAATCAGATTTGTATAAAAGTTTATTTTTTGAGTTAAAAAAAATAAAATTTTTATTTACGATATGAATTAAGGAAAATAAAAAGACGGCTCAGTGACTCACACACACACAACAAGTCTTGAGAGGAGACGAGAACCTCCACATAAAGGGAATCGTCGAGTCGTCGACTCAGAGGTTAACTCAACCCCGTCCTCTCTCTCTCTCTCTCTCTCTCTCTCTCTCTACACGCCAATAAAACACCCGCTAGCTTCGCCCCTCTCTCTCTCTCTCTCTCCCCGCCGCCGACCGCCGCGGTTGCGAATCTCTCTACCGCGTCGGCCTATCCGGGTCTCCGCAATCCTCCTCAGGTAAACCGTTCACCGCCCTCTAGTCGTCGTCTTCGTAACGGTAGGTCTCCTACTTCTTTGTCCTCCGAGAAGCAGATATTGATTCGGGCTCCTCCTCGATCCCGAACTTCCCCTCCCTTCCTCCAGGGTGATTCATCGGCTTCTGATGGGTGCGTGAGTTCTGGACGGTTTGGCTTCTTGCTCCGAGGAACAGTGGGAAAACAGAGGGATTTTGATGATGAATGGGTCGGCTCGGGAGAGCCAGTATTGATGCAGTGGGGGAAAGGGGTCTGATGTTTCCGCGGGTTGTTGTGGATTGGTTGAGTCGGGGCATTCGGAACCTAGGTCAGCGAGCTTGAAGATGGATAGGAAGGGGCTCAAGAGGAAATCGCTGCCCTCGCCCGGGGCAGGCGGTGGTGGGTTGGATGAGGATGAGCAGCCGATTGGTTCCCTGTTCAAGATCAAGAAGACCAGGGCTGGGAACAAGGGTAAGCCCCCTTCCTCTGGAACTAGGGCAAAAAACCCTAGGGATGATAAGATGGGGGATTCGGGCGAGATGGACGATACATTGGCCAGTTTTAGGATGAAGCTGAAGGGTCCGAGGAAGGGCAAAGGTGCCAGTCGTGCTGTGTCTGGAGGTGAAAAGAATTCCCTCCCTTTGGACGGGGTGGGGATGCCGGGCAAGATGGAGGACGCGGCGGTTGATGGTGCGCTCTCAGGACCTTTGGCAAGTCCTAGACGCAGAAGATCCAAGAAGGATGGAGCTAAAGGAGTTTCCGTGGTTCATGATAGTTCAGACAATTCTTCGGATGTGAGTTTGGGAGATTCACTATCCTCTTTTTTCAAGAGGGTCAATCCAGCTAAGAAGACTAAGGTGACGGAGAAAATTCCAAGCACTGATGATGGCCTGAATTGCAGAAATGACATGGTCTCCAATGATATACTTCTGAGATCTCCATCTTTGAGCAGTGGTTTTCCCTTAACTTCTGATGTAGTGAAACAAGAACTTATAACTAGAAAGAGGAGCCCAAAGCTCTGTGGTGGTACTATTCCAGAGTTGAAGTTTGATGGTTCAGCAGAGGAGCATTTGTGTGAGAAATCTGATGATGGAATGTCAGGCAAAAGACAGACTTCTTCAGTGATAAAACCCCCCTCTACTTCATGTGTCCTTCAGGAAGGCATGGTGCCTACTCCAAAATCGACCGAGGTCTCACGACCTGGCTCAGTGGACACTTCCAAACAACCGCTTTGTTGTTTGACTCAGGAAGTTTCATCTGGTTCTGATCTTGAGGTTGTGGAAAGTTCCAAGCTAGACCGTTTGAGCTTTGATGAGTCTTTAGATGACTCAGTACCTTCTTTACTTCAGGCCTTCAGTTCTGATCCTGTTCCAGAGAAAAATGAGACACCACCTGAACAACCTTCACAAAGATTTATGGGAAGTGACAGTATAGTGAATCAAACTCATTATCACACTTCAGATGAGAAACTACCTGACCCGATAAATGGTAAGGTTTCCATGCAAGAGGTTAATTTCAAGCACTCAGTCATTATATCAACTTCAGATCATGTTTCGACGCTGATATGCAATGGGGCTAGGATTAGACAATGTTCCCAGGAATCAAATGGATTTCCATCTAAGGATGGAAGTAAACCTTCTGATGGTTCTTTGTTAGTTAAAGGTCCAAGATCTGTGCAAGAAGTGAAGGTGCCAGAAAATTACAAGCAAGAATACCAAGCACTAAATAAAGTCATTGGGGATTCTAGAGCAATTTGTTCTCTTCAAAGGCAAAAGAGAGAACTAATGGAGACTCTACATGATGGTAGATCATCATTTGAGTCGCGCAATGAAAACATGAGCCAGGATAACTTACTGATGTTACCTTCTGAGGAAGAATTTGAAAGACCTTGTTATAATAGTGAGAATAAGTCATCTGAAATAGAAAGACCACGTGCAGTGGAATCTGGAGGTCACAATGAACTATTGCAGCCTTCCTCTCAGATTTCAGCGGACAGTCAACATCAACAGCCTCTGTTGCAGAATAATGATAGGCTTGATCACAGTGGTGGTAGCAGTGGAGAATATGATGAACCTATGCCTTGTTTACGTTTCTCAAACTGTGTTGAGAAGGTAGCAGAAATTGATGCTAATGCTGTCTATCCAAACCAATTAACTGCAGATGATATGAAATCATTTCCTTCACAACTCTTGCTTGCCACCAATACCTCAGCTGCTGAGAATCCTCAACCTAAGGATGTTATACCTCAATCTTTGAGTGCAAATATTGATGGAGTCTCATTGGAAAACTATATGATAGATGATGCCTCCAAAGAGCTATCTTCCACTAAGAGTGGAGATTTCCAAACAACTGATGTTCCTGATGCTAGGCTTAATCAGGAAGAAACTCATCAAACCCAACTATCTGTAGTATCTGAACATGACACTGTAGATAGCCAATCAACAATTTGCCGTATTCGGAACACAAAAATGCATAGGCATGGTGACATGGCATATGATGGAGATGTTGACTGGGAAGGTCTAATGCGCGAGCAAGGTTTTTTTGCAAACGCATCTACCACTAACGAAGACCGGTCTTCTAGACCAAAAGATAAGTCATGTTTACATTCATCGGATGAAGTTTCTAATGATGGTTCGGTAGCTGTAGCAGCTGGGCTGAAAGCTCATGCTGTTAGTCCTATTGAGAAGATCAAATTCAGGGATGTTTTAAAGCGTAGAGGTGGTCTTCAGGAATATTTGGATTGCAGGTAACTTACCTTTCTGAATATCTGGAGACATTAAGTTCATGATCTTTAGATGATAGACCACTGACCACCATACTAAAAATCAAGGTTAAAATCTCGGTACCGGTACTGATTTTGGTCACCGGCCGAAACCGGTACCGTACCGTACCGAAACACGGTGCGGTACGGAAAATAGCATATCGTTTTTTTTAAAGAGTTAGATATAACTCTAATAATACATAATTGATGAATAAATGCTTAAAATTAATATTCAAATAAATACATGAATACAATGTTTAAAAGCTATTTGGTACTGGATTAGGATTTTTCACAGATACAAGAGAATTACATTAGAATTAATATAGGGCGACACATGGTATTCATCATCTTAGTTGATGTTGCACTACATAGAGTCTTCGGCGGTCCCACTAGCCGGTTAGCGGGCGGGGGTCAAGGGGGCAGCGCCCCCTGCCAGGGGTGTGGGGGGCGGAGCCCCCGGAATTTTTTTAGATCATTTGGGTTGTGGGATTGTGTCGCCCTATATTAATTCTGATGAAATTCTCTTGTATATGTGAAAAATCCTAATACAGTACCAAATAACTTTTAAACATTGTATTCATGTATTTGACATTTGAATATTGATTTTAAGCATTTATTAATCAATTATGTATTATTAGAGTTATATCTAACTCTAAAAAAAAACAACCCGATATCGCGTCATACCGGGCGGTATATGGTGAAATACCGCCATATACCGCCCGGTATACCATATATACCCGTATTTTCAAATACCGGGTATATCGAATACCGGAATCCCCAAAAAACCGGTAAATACCGGGCTTACCGTACCGTTTCGGCCGATTTTTTAAACCATGCTAAAAATAGTTAAAATCTCCTTACTTCTTTAGTTGTTTGCACCATAGGTGTTTTTGATGTCTTCTTTTTATCTTAATTTTGTTGAATGCCTATAATATCTTCTTTTGGTTGATGTCTTTCCTTCCCTATCCATCTCCAAAGTGTTTAAATGTTTTGATTTTTCCCTAACTAGATCATGGTTATTTCTCTTGGCCACACAATCTTCCCAGCAAATGCATGGAGTTATTTCTGTATTGGTTACTATTTTGTAAACTTTTACCTGAAAGTCTTTATTGCTTCATTTGCTAGGAATTTCATTTTAGGTTGCTGGAGTAAAGATGTGAAGCATATACTTCCTCTTTTGAATTGTGGCACAAGTGATTCTCCTTCAAAGAATGAACCGGCCCGTCAATCACTCATTCGTGAAATATACATGTTTCTTGACCGCAATGTAAGTTTCTATACAACAAGAATGTTTTCTCTTTTATTAATGTTGACAGGTAACTAGCCTTATGCCTATCTTTCTCAGTTCCTAACTGTGCAACTTGTAAATTTCAGTCTTGCTTGCTATATAGATATCTTAGGTATAGATATTGAGCTTCTAACAAGTTTCCTGCAGGGTTACATTAATGCAGGAATTGCCTCAGAGAGAGACATAGCAAAGCTTTCCAGTCTATCTCATTCTGGAGTTGCACAAGGTTCAAAAGATAAGGGAATTTCTGTGGTAAAGATGGACAGCATGGACAAAGTTGCTCATGATTTATACCAGGTTAAGCTTCCAGAGAATAAATTGGAGAATGGAAAGAAGTTGGCTACAGAAAGTGGTCAAAGCAAGACTCTCCTGGATCCTTGTATAAGCGTTCAGGGTAATGAGCACACTAACATAGAACTAGATTTGCCATCAACAGTTCCAATGTATGAAACCGAACCATCCAAAATTTCCATGGCTGACAATGTTTACTTGGATTCAGAATGCAACACAAGGAGTGGCCATGACAAGTTTTCTTCATATGGTCAGGGGGTTAGGTGTAATGATTCTCAGAAAGAAGATGCTGCAGAAGCCTGTAGTGGTCCAACACTTTGTTCTAATACGCAGAGCATGGCAAAAATTGAGAGAGAAAATGCTAAGGTTCATTCAACTTCTCAACAATCTTTGGAATTGAGTGGTAGTATTGAATCTGATCTAACTGGAAAGAAAAGGATAATTATAATTGGAGCTGGTCCTGCTGGCTTGACTGCAGCACGACATTTGCACCGCCAAGGTTTTTCTGTGACTGTGCTTGAGGCTCGTGATAGAGTTGGGGGTCGTGTACACACAGATCGCTCATCACTTTCAGTTCCTGTTGATCTTGGTGCTAGTATCATCACAGGTGTAGAAGCTGATGTTGCAACTGAAAGAAGGCCAGATCCGTCATCATTAATATGTAACCAGTTGGGCCTTGAGTTAACTGTTTTGAACAGTGATTGCCCTCTCTATGATATAGTCACAGGTCAGAAAGTTCCAGCTGACTTAGATGAATCTCTAGAAGCTGAATATAATAGTCTTCTTGATGGTATGGTACTTCTCGTGGCACAGCATGGTGAGGGTGCAATGAAGATGTCTCTTGAGGATGGATTGGAATATGCCATTAGGAAGCGACGTATGTCTAAGCCAAAATCAGATGCTATAGACATTGATGAACTGAATATGGTTTATGATTCAGCGAGGGCAGATGCTGTTGTAAATTCCTTAACTACTAGGTTGACAGATGGCTCTGACAATGATCTTAAAACTAACATCTTGAATCCCCTAGAACGAAGAGTGATGGATTGGCACTTTGCACATTTAGAGTATGGCTGTGCTGCATCACTTCAGGAGGTATCTCTTCCTCATTGGAATCAAGATGATATTTATGGAGGATTTGGTGGGGCCCACTGTATGATTAAAGGGGGTTACAGCACAGTTATAGAAAGTCTATGCAGGGGACTTGATATTCAGTTGAACCAAAATGTTACTGAAATTGTCTACAAAAGTAATGAAATAAGTAGGGCTTCCCAAGGTGAAAAAAAAGTGAAGGTGATTACATCAAATGGTAAGGAATTTGTAGGTGATGCAGCTTTGATTACTGTTCCACTTGGCTGCCTAAAGGCAGAGACCATTAAGTTTTCCCCTGCCTTACCAGATTGGAAGCAGGCTTCTATTCGAAGGCTTGGCTTTGGTGTGCTGAACAAAGTTGTATTGGAGTTCCCTAAAGTTTTTTGGGATGATAAAGTTGACTACTTTGGTGCTACCGCAGAAGAAACTAGTCGAAGGGGTCATTGTTTTATGTTTTGGAATGTGAAGAAGACAGTTGGCGCACCCGTTCTTATTGCACTTGTCGTTGGAAAGGCAGCTAGAGATGGACAAGCTACCAGCAAATCTGATCATGTGAACCATGCTTTGATGGTTCTACGCAAGCTCTTTGGTGAAACTTCTGTACCAGATCCCATTGCATCCGTTGTGACAAATTGGGGTATGGATCCATTCAGTAGGGGTGCTTATTCATATGTTGCTGTTGGAGCAACTGGCGAGGACTATGATATTTTAGGAAGACCGGCGGCAAACTGTTTATTCTTTGCTGGTGAAGCTACTTGCAAAGAGCACCCTGATACTGTTGGTGGTGCAATGATGAGTGGCCTTCGAGAAGCAGTACGCATTATGGACATCCTGTCTACTGGCAAGGATTACCTAGCAGAGGTAGAGGCAATGGAAGCTGTACAAAGACAGTCTGATAGTGAACGAAATGAAGTTAGAGACATGTCTAAACAACTTGATGCATGCAAGCTTTCTAGTGTGCTTTGCAAAAGCTCAGATGGAAAACATACATTGTCCACCAAGGAATCTTTGTTGAAGGACATTTTCTTTAGTGCAAGTACTACATCTGGACGATTACATCTTGCCAAAGAATTGTTGCGTCTTCCTGTTGAGTCTCTAAAATCTTTCACTGGGACCAAAGAAGGACTCAGCACACTCAACACTTGGATTCTTGTGAGATAATTTCAAATTTTCGTTATTTATTAGCATGCTAATATTTTCAAGTTAGTTCTTTAAGAACTGATATTCTTTTTGCCTCTTTTTTTCAAAACAGGACTCCTTGGGAAAAAATTCCACTCAGCTCTTGCGACATTGTGTTCGATTGCTCGTCCTTGTATCAACTGATTTGATTGCAGTGCGATTGTCTGGTATATAATTCTCTAGCTGATGCTTTATGTATATTAAACTGTTTGACCCACATTATTATCTCTTTCTGATTCTTATTAAATTGAAGTGCAACTGCTATTATGTTTATGTTGAACCTAGGAGACTTGCTAAATTGCCTTAGTAATGCTCTTGACTGTTTTTTCCCATTCATAAAAGTTAGAAATATTACAAGTGGCTTAATAGATAATAGAATTGTCTTTAGTCTTCAATTTTTTGTTTTTTCCCCACTATGCCGAATATATATTGAAATAGATTCAGTCTTCAGATAATGCAACATATAACTTCTTTGATGGTATGGGTCATGTAAATGATTTCTATGATGTGTAATTGATACTTGATAGAAAGTGGGTTGTTTTATTTACAAAATTTATGTGCAGTACTATGTTTCTGCTACAGATATCATAGTTTAAGTGGTTAGGACATTCTTTTTTCAATATTTCTTGTAGTTGTGCATGATTTTGAAATTGCATTTTCAAGTAGTCTCAAATTTGATCAAGCTCTTGCATATTTTACTCTTTATATGATAGGTTGGGACCTTAGATAAAAGGACACTGTCTGAGTAAATTTATTATTATGTGCAAGATTTTTACTAGATGTGAACTGTCAAGGCTGTGCAAAAATGAAAATTTCTTCATGCATAAGCACCAGCTATCACATTTTATATTGGAACTCTACAAAACATATTGCCTTTTTTTCCTGCGAATGATATGACATATTCATTTTGCACTATTCTCCATTTTGTTATTCTAATTTCAAAGATTATATTATCAAATTTCTAGATATCTCCATGTCATATTTTGCATCACTCTTTTATTGCACACTTGGATGTGCATCCAAATATTGTTTCTAAGGAGTTGCAACATTGGATACGATAATTTTGCAGAACTCGTTATTCTAATTGAAAATTTACTCACTAATTTTAAAAGGTGTTTTTTTTATAATCCTACATATTCTCTTGGATGTTGTATCTTTTGTTTCTTGATCTGGCTGAAAGACATAAGTGATTAATCAAAGTTGAATTTTATAAGTGGGGAAAAATGCTAGTTAAGCTGCACCTTTTACCAAGTGCACACTCAAGGCGTAAAGGTCCCATATCGCCTGAGTCACAAGGCACAAAAAAAAGCATGTGCCTGATCAAGCAAGGTGCATCTTTTTAAAAATATTACCTATAGGTCCTATACTATTCTCAAGCAATAAAAAATATTTTATGCAATGTAAGAATTAGATTATATGCACCATTGCACCTATAACATCAACAATTTCAATGGAGAATTAAAACATCCCATATCATGAATCTAATTAAAGAGTCAAACAATAAAATCTTTTAAAGAGTAACAGTTTTTCACAATCCATCAAACTAGGTAATTCAAATCAAACATGAAAAGCATCAAAGTTTGTGACCCTCCTCGTCCCTTTCCCTAGACATCATCTCCGGAGTCCCCATTACTAAAATTACTATTCCCCACCTTGTATCCTTCAACATCTTCTTATGTTTCATATGAATCCGCCTCACTCTCTTCAAAGTCACGCGAGTGGAAGAGAAGGAAAAGAGGGGGTGGTAGTGAAAGGGAAGGAGGAATAGAAGGGCACGAGTGAAAGGGGGCGGCTGAAGTCCTAGATGTTTTTTTTTAAATTTTTTTAATATTAAGTGGTGGTCTCTTCCACTTAAAACAAAACTAGGTTTCAGATTTTCAAGTGCATAAGGCGTGCGCCTGTGGCTTCAAAAAAAAGTCCCCAGGCACAGCCAAGGCACGCGCCTGGGTGAAGTCGTTGCGCCTTGGCCGGGATTGAAATGGCGTCTCGCCTGGCGCACCTAGGCTCCCAGGCGAGCGCCTTTGACAACCATGCATTTTACAGCTCAGTCTCTGGTATTATTGAGATATGTTGGAAGAGGTGCGATGCAGTGTTATCATCTCGTCGCTATCTCGTCGAGATAGCGACGAGATATCGTTGTCTCGGTGAGAAATCTCATCCCGTCTGGACGAGACAGGCGGTGTCGAGATTTCTCACATCTCGTCGGGATCTCGTCCAAGCTTGGACGAGATCCCGATGAGATGGTCGCTGTATGAAAAAAAAACACCGCCGGTCTTCGAACCCTGGCCCTTATGGTGGATCAAAAAGGGGTCCACCAATGGGCCATGGTAACTTTTTTTGAATTTTTTAATCTAACTTATAGATAAAAGATATATAGTATAGTACTTTAAGAAAAAAACCTAACTTAAACCTGGTAAAGCTCGACGCTCCACATTCCCCCTTCTTCCTCACATCCCGTGGCGCCTGAGTTTCCTCAGTCCTCACTTCTCCCGGCGAGTCCGTGCGGCGTGCAGGTATATTTCCGGAAATTTCTTTGTTTTCTCCGTGCTTGCTTCCGCCTTCCAGAACAGGTTCTGGAATCAAGCTTTGATTGCTAGAATCAATCTTTTTTTTCTTCTGGTCTACTGGTCTTCTTTTCTTTTCTTTTTCTTCTTCATTTTAAACTGTGCGCAGTGGTCTTCTCTTCATTAGGTTTTAATGTAAATCTTAAATTGGTTGCTCATCTACATTTTAATTGATTGCCGATTGCTGTTGTGCTAGTGCGTTGTAGTGTCTATATGTGAATTTAATTGGATTTATGTTTGATATTTTATATATATATATATTGTCGATATGTCACGAAATGAACGATATATCGTTATCAAGGTTCGCTACCGCGATTTTTTTGGTCGCGATAATAAGCTTGGACTGCGATGGCGAGATGAAGTGAATATATCCAAAACATACACATTCAGAATGGTACTCCTCTGACATAGATGAGAGGAAGTAGAATTTGCAGCTGATCTTTGTAGATAAGGGGGGACCATATCAGCTTCAACACGAGCAATTACGGAAAATACATGTTGAGATTGGTAATCCTTCTCTAACAGAATTTTTGAACACAGCCATTCCAAGACTTCAATCACTAATGGGTTGTTTGGTTCGACGGAATAGATGGGGAATGGAATAGTAGTCCTAATCCATAGTTATTCGTTTGTTTAGTTGCAAAATATTGACAAGTTATATGTGGGTCTCGCAGGGAACATTATTCCTGATGGATGGGGAATACTATTCCCCGCCTCAACATCAGGAATAGTACTATTGATCTATTTCAGATGTATTTTTACCATGCTACCTATCGAGGTTCACAATAACTGTAGCAAATAGTATTTTGAAATTATTAATAACCCAGCAAATTATTCTTAATTAAGTGAATTTGTATTTTATAATCCAACAACTAGTATGTTATAATAAAATTAATTTATATAATATTTATAGTACTTTACATAATCCAACAAATATTTTATAGTATTTTATAATTTATATAAGTTATATTTTCAAAAATAATATTTCTTTTTTTAAAAAAATATTTTACAGTAATTCATATTTTTTATTATGTTGTTATTAATTAGAACAAATTATAGTGCAAAATATTCAATATTGTTAAGAAGGATATTTTGGTCGTTTTACTTTTTATTCCTTGTCTATTCCTTATGCTAATCGAAAAAGGTAGTCCTATTCTTAGTCATTCTTAATGTCAACCAAATAAGGTAATACTTTATCTTATCTATTCTTATTCCTTATCCTTCATCCAACCAAACACACCCCCAGAGATACGAATGATTCATTGAATTGTTTGGTTGGCGACTTGGTCTTAAAATTACTCACACTTATAGTGGAGAGAGGGAGTGAGGGACAGTCAATTGGTTGGCCATTTTTGCCATAACAATGTTTTTTTCTTTAGCTTATGAAATGGGGACTGGTATGCTTATTGTTTGTAATCTCTTTCAATACTATGATGCATGGGATCATTTTTTTTCACTTGCTTTATGGAGTTATGTTTACAATTTAGGCCAATTGAAATCCTAATTGCACTAGAATTTCAACTAGACTTTTAGCATCCATTGAACTCTTTTCGTAAATATTTGAAAAAGATCTGATGGCCCAATAACCTTTATGGCAAGTAATCAAAGCCTTCCTTAAGTCAAAATTACCAGTGGTAGGCCATGTCCAATTTTTAGTTATATTGAAATTTGTATCTCACTCTTTCCTATGTGGAGATATACTATTATATTCATAAATATCACTTTTGCTGCACCATATTGACACATATGTATGCTAGATGAGAAAGTTTGACATTTGTTTCTGGTGTTTTTAGTCATATTGATGGAAAATATTAAGTATCGAACATAGCATCCTAAACCATTCATCCTAAAGGAAGTTATTTTTGTGGCAGAATGCTTCAACAATGTAGACAAGTTAGTAAGATATATTAATAATGATAAAGGTTCCTTTATATTTCTTTAATGTAATAATGCTCATCAAGTAACATACAACAATCCTCAGTGTTGGAACTTCTCATGGTAATTCAGAAGGACTTGAAATGATAAATCTTATTTTCTCATTGATTATTGAAATTAGTATCCACATGAAATCAGACTTAAGAAATATCAGGAAATTTTCTTTTCCTAAAAAATCTGATTCTTTTAACTATAGAAAATCAAATAATTTGGGGAAGTATTCTAGCTGTATGCTCAGTATCTTGTAAGTTATGACATGAAACACTCAACTGTTTTTTCAAAAAAAAATCTTCACACTGGGAAGCATAATCAATTCCTTGATTTACATATTTTATAACTGTTTTTTCTGTTGTCCTATTTTATAAGCTGTGCAATTTCTGTCCACTGGGAGAGGAGGTTATTTTTATTAATTTAATTATCATGATCTGTGCTCTTAGCCACAAGCATCAAGCTTCTTTGTATTTTATTGTCCATTCATTTCGTGACTATTCATATGCTAATAGCAAATAGGCCACTATTTTTCTACCTAAATTCTCTGGTATCACTTTATGATTTTTTATTCTATTTAGTGCTCATTCAACTATGTTATTATCAAGTTCAATGCTCAATAATTGACATTAATTTCATATTTGGGCTTTTCTTTTCCTATTTTAGGGATAGGGAAAACCATAAAAGAAAAGGTCTGTGTGCATACTAGTCGAGACATCCGTTCTATTGCAAGCCAGCTGGTCAGCATGTGGATAGAAGTTTTCCGCAAGGAAAAGGCTACAAATGGATTGAAACTACTGAAACAAGCAACTGGATCAGAGCCATCAAAAGTCAGATCTAAGGATCTCTCATTGGGAAAATCACATCTTCGTGTGACTTCTGAAATGTCAGAAACTAAATGCATTATTCAAGTTCCTTCATCTTCTGGAAGTCATTCACCATCTAAAGCAAACACTAAAAAAGCTGAGATAGCTGCCACCAAATTAGAATCCTCAGTAGGTGTAAAATCTGATGTAAAATCATTGCGTTCCCATAGAATAGTCCAGACAGAACCAGAGATAAAAGATAATTTGGCTTTATCAGAAGAAGAAGCTGCAGCCTTTGCTGCTGCAGAAGCTGCTCGTGCTGCTGCTCTTAAAGCTGCAGAGGTTTTTAACCAGATCTTCACTAACTTCATTATTTGGATATTTGTTTTTGAGTATTAATACTTCTGTCTGATGATCAAGTGCACTTAAGTTCAGTTTTTGATTGATTTTTGCAGGCATATGCAACTTCAGAGGTAGAGATCACTGCATTGCGCGAACTTCCAAAGATACCGTCTTTCCATAAATTTGCGAGGCGTGAACATTTTGTGCAATTGGATGAATTGGATGTAAGAAAGAAGTGGTCTGATGGCATTTTTGGACGGCAAGATTGTCTATCAGAAATAGATTCAAGAAACTGTAGGGTTAGAAATTGGTCTGTTGATTTTAGTGTTGCTTGCGGTAATTTTGACAACTCAAAAATGTCTGGTGATAATTATACTCACTCTAGCTATTCAAATGAAATAGCATATGCTTCGAGTCTAAAGGAACATTCTGGAGAAAGTGGAGCAATAGATAGTAGAGTGACTAAAGCATGGGTTGATACAGATACAGCTGGTAGTGGAGGTGTGAAGGATTCTCTTGCCATTGAGAGGTGGCAGTCACAGGCAATGGATGCAGATGCTGATTTTTATAACAGTATTCATATAAGGGATGAGGAAGACTCAAATAAGGTAGTGCTACCAGCTTTGGATAGTGAATGTCAAACTGGGAGAGGTGCTACCTTACAAGTTGCAGAAAACAAATCTTTGTTAGGACATCAACAAAGAGGAGCCAACCATATTAAACAAGGTGTTGTGGATTTTGTGGCTTCTCTATTGATGCCTTTATACAGAACTAGGAAGATTGACAGAGAAGGGTATAAATCGATAATGAAGAAAGCTGCAACCAAGGTAAACCCTTGATCTCTAAGTGTAAGCCATGAGTATTGTATGTAAGTATTGTATATTTGTATGTAATAGCTTTTTAATTAATTTTTTGCTTTGCTTGATATAAAATCAAGAAGTTTTTGTTTTTTATTGGTATTTACGTCTAGAGTTTATCTATTCCAGGAGGATATCTTCTGTGGCATTTTTTTAGTATTATCATTTTTGTTATTCTTGACTGCTAGATATGAAATTCTGATTGCGTTTGATATGACCATGAAGGTATTCATAGCTTCATAATGATATTTATAACAAACAAACTGTGTTGCATTTATGAAATTCAATTTGTAGAGATTTATTCTTACGTTCCTTTCCCTTGATTTTGTCAGGTGATGGAACAATGTTCAGAAAGAGAAAAAATGATGGCTGTTTATGACTTTCTTGATTTTAGACGGAAGAACAAGGTCTGCACGATTTCTCATATAATAACTATCTCAATCAATTCATGCAAAAAGTTTTTGTCTTGCTGAAATGTTCTGACCTACATGTCAGCAATTTTCTTTCGGTTTTTTGACCAATTTCCTATCAGCTATCCCTTTTATTATCTTGTTCTTCATTCATTATATGCACAAATTTGGTTGCACACATAGTATTAAACACTGTACCATATTGGCGGTACAGTTGGTATTTATTGGTTTTTGTGGTACCTAAGTGCACCTAATATACCGCCTGGTTCAGGCCTTGTACCGAGCGTACTAGGTCAGTACTACCGGGCGGTACATGCTCAACGACTTGTTTTCCTGCCGTTGAGCATGTTCTGTATGGATCAGTTTTTATGGTTTGCGGGCCTATATAAAGCCCAAAAACCTCTCATTTATCCCCTCACTCACTCATAGTCTCTCATACTCTCTCAATTCTCATGTTTACATGGTAATTTCTAACTTGAAGAATAAAATCATCTTTTTAACGTATTGGACCATGGTTGGAAGTTTGTGTTTTTCATCATCTATTAGTGGGTTGTGTGTTATATTATCATTTCAAAGATAAAATAATGTGTTTAGAGCTTAAAATTATGTTTTGGAGCTTACTTTTGTTTTTTTTTAAAAAATCCATTATAGGTCGGTCAGTACAGGCCTGTTTGTACCAGATTGTAGTGTCGGTACAGTACGGTCTGGTATGTACCGGTATCGATCATTCAACGAGATCGGTACTGGTACAAAATTTTAAACCTTGGTTGCATATATTAAATAATATTGCAAATGTACTAGTAGAGTTTCTCACTTTCTCCTTCAGAGGAAGATTGTTTGACTCCTTAGTGTTTTTGTTGTTGCAGATTAGATCTTTTGTTGACAAGTTGATTGAAAGGCACATGGCTATGAATCAGAGTTTAAAGTTGTAATGCTTCCAAGGGATATCTCAGAAGCTGGACATATTCAAAGGGCATATAGTTTACCAATTGCAAAATGAAAGGAAATTCCATATTGTTTATGGTCTTTTCCTCCATTGTAGCTGGAAAAAGAAATGGCTGAAACTTCATTGCCACCAAACCATGCAGATGCCTGTTGATAGTCAATGATCGAAATAGATGCAGTATAGTGATTGATGTTGTCAGCATCCTGTGTGAAATGCTTGCTTTTCAAGGCCCCTCGTCGAGGACTTGATCATGGCTCCTTCCAAGTGCTTGGCTTCTCAGAAGGAAATGTGAGAAAAATGAAATAGAGACTAAATCATATATGGACATAAGGGTAAACAGTGGTATTTGTGCAGGATGTGAGGCAACTGACTGAGTTCTGACAGATCAATGGTGGATTACATCAATATGATGTAGTTTTGACTGCTGTTGTCCACTTGTCCCATTCGACATGTTTGGAGCTTAGAATCTCAAGTTACAGTTTCCGTATTCTTTGGATTATGGATTCATAGATGAGCGCAGACCTTTTTTCTTCTCTTTCTTCTTGATGTACAGTCATGGATTATTTCTCACTGATACCCTCTGTAACCATTTCATCCCTCTAAGAAAATTGACACTCTAGTTTCACAACAGTAGTTCTGAGTTTCATTGATGAAATTTGCATGTTAACTTGTTAGGAAACCTCATTTCCCAATTTTATGGGTGTTCTATTAAATGTTTGTTATTTAAGAATATTTTCTGTTTCTCATGTTCTGTGAGCTTGAAAAATAGCGACAGATTTTTTTAAATTTAAACACAATGGATTGTTTTATTATTCATTTTCATTATTGGCCAGTAACATTCAGTATGATGCAAACTTTATTAGCAGTCCGTTGTAATTCATGCTGTTTGGCATTATGATTGCAGGTAGAAGGTTAGGTTTTAGCCGATTGTGTGCAGGTTGGGAATGACTGATAATGGAGTATCTATGCATAAAGTTGAATAGTTGAGAGAACTTGGATCATGCATCTAAATTACATGCAATACTATATTTAACCAGTAAAACTTTGTGACAGTAAAATAATAGTTTCCTCACATATGCTTGGTCTAATATTGCTTACCTTTGATTTAGAGTGCATCACTTTATCCCACTTGTGTCATACTCCAGAAATAGAACTTAGCCAGTTAGCCTTTACTATCAATTGAACCTCCGCCGCTTGCTAATTTTATAATAGTGCATAAATTATATTGTGCTGATTATGTAGTGCATAAGTTACATTCATCTGATGATGTGATGACTGCTTAACCATTTTATTTTCAATTATACATATTTTGCTGATGTGACGCTGATAATTTTGTGTCTTGTGCTTTCTTGAACCAAACATAGGTCATGAGTATTCCAGCTGCATAAGGTGCAGACATGGAGCACTTGAATGCCCTTTTTCATTCTGTAGATGCTGTGCAGCACCACGTGAAAATTCTGTGGTATCATGGGGGTGCCAATACATAATTTGATGTACCCATCCCTACTCCTGGTCTTTTGATATCATTTTTTATTTTTTAAAAACTATCGATATGATATGAAATTGGATAACTGAGGATATCATAATAAAGTTATATTATTCTTTTTGTTTAAATCATTTCTAACCATGGTGCTTAACTTCTTAAAGTGTTGGTTTTGAATTTCGATATCTTAATATCTTACAGGACTGCTACCAATTCCATTTTACTTTCTTAATTTTTTCATGATGTTTATCATCTTCAATGTACTTTGCTGACAGAAATTTTTTTTGTTCTTCAGACTGTGGTGTTTCCTAGAATAACTTATGCAACACATGAATTTCTGTTTCATTTCTTGGATATCTCGACTCCTGAGTAATAATTTTTCTTTCTTTTGACATTTTCCGTTATCACAATGTTATTTCACATTTAAGTTTCTCTAACCTTAGATCATTTGGATTTTGCTCTTCTTTTCTCGTTTCCTTGGTTTCTTGCTTTTTGGCATTTTCTTCTCCTATGAAAAAATGGCACTTAAAGTCATCATAAATTCATAACAAATCACCATCAGTGTATGGTAATACAGATATTTTAGCTACTGATGTAGGACATGGTACTGCTTCCTCTTTTAGCAGTTGTGTCACGTGTGAAGAGGTTTGGACCTCTTTTAGTTTCTTGCATTTGGTTTCTGCTAATCATTCATTCAGTTTGTTAGTTAATTGTCTTTGATGGCAATGTGGTTTCACACTTTCACCTTTTACCTTTTTCTTTGGCCTCATTTACCATCCAGGAAGGTTATTTAGCATTCAGTTGGTTAGTTAATTGTCTTATAAGTTTTTAATCCTAGGATTACGAATCCAGGAAGGTTATTTAGGATAAATTATCCTGTGATTTTTAAAAAAAACATGTTTAATATCAAGTATCAACTAGGAAAGTGTAGAAAAATTTGTGGAAAGATACTATAATAGCCTTCTCACACTTTTAAGTTAAATAACTGTATTGATTACGGTAATATTTAGATGATAAACTTTTATTAATAATGTAATTTTTGTTATTATATTATTGTAATATAATAATATTAATACATTTGTTATTGCTACTATTATATTTATTATATATGGTATATTATATATCAGAAGTCTTCGTACTTTTTATATAATATTGACTGTTTTGTATAAATATGTATAATAATATGCATAATGTCATGTAATTGTATTATATTATATATATTTTTATTGCATAGACTTTCTTAATTTAATTCCATAATACATAACTTTTGATAGCATAATAGCATTTGGAGCATGGGAAAGTTGAAAATTCGGTTTTCTTGGCGGATTTTGTAACAGCACATGCATGGGTAAGGGCAACCAAACATGTGTTACGTGAAAAAAAGAATTCATACCAAATGAGGCCTTCATTTTAAGTTTTTAACCTGACGCCAATACTTCTATACATCTACAAGAGTGATTCTATGTCTTAGACTAACTGTCCAACTTACATTCTTTGGCATTGGCAGTTACGTTCTGTTCCCAGGTTTTTCTATGTAAGCATTTTTTATTCATTTGTTACACAGGTTGACCAGTACTTTTGATAGCACATTGGCATTGTATACTTGCATGAAGGCAAGATAAAACTGTAAAAGAACATGGCAATGCCCATGACTAATTTGAAGTTGGTCTACTGCTAACATCTCTGTATTGGTTTTTGTTATAGGAATCCAGGGTGATGAGTTGATGGGCTGTTGTAGTTCAACCACAATTTCAATTGAGACACTACTACAAGATCCAGGTTAGTCAACTTTCATGTTGATTACATGGTGACATGCGATGCTACTTTCCTCTCCTCAATGGTTCTGTTTTTTAACTATGTGGCATATCTGTTAACTATTTCATATACAGTGCAGCACTTTTTAAAAAATTGCTTCCTTTTGGTATATGTAAACTTGTCCGAGGATAAATGTCACAGACCTTCCTCCTGCAACCTACCTATGCCAATGAAGCACTTATTCTATTCTTCTGTACATGACAGCTCAATGATTCCTGTGGCCTGCCTCTGTTCAGTGTTCAGTGAATGTGAGACTGGTGATAGTGAATGATGTGATCATCTAGATACTCTGTAGATAAGAACTTTTAATGTGTCATGGCTTGCTTATATTTTATTAAAAATGGAAATAAGTTTGAGATTGATGATGAGCAATTCTGGTCATCCAATAAATTGAAACTGGCTTCATCCTCTCCAGGATGGAATGCCAACACTGGTTAATGTGCCTCATGTGATCCATGCTCAACCTCCTAGAACTTGCTAACATGGTTTGAAATATCATACCGTACCTAGTGGTGTGGTTGGTATTTATCGGTCTTCAAGAAATCTGCATTGCTACTGGCCCAATACAATACTGATTCCTGTGGCACCCCCCAATTTTCCAAAGTACTTTAGCTGTGATTTTGACAATTTGGAGTTGTTTTGATTGCTATATAAACCTTCAATTTTTTCATTCTTCTATACTTCCATCTAAACTTTAAAGAGTCCTCAAACACTCTTTGACTCTTTCAACTCTCTTAATCTCTCTCAATCTCTTTCAATCAACTATCTAACATGTTGCCAAATCATAATGATCCTACTTGGCAGCATGCTCAATGAATTATGAGTCAGAGCCTCCCTTGTATTTGACTTCAATATGGAACTATGAACTTTTAGAAGTACCAAATTGTAACTCTTGGATGTAAGCTAGTTTTTATTAGTTAGTTCTTAGTTTTAAGTTTTCTGTTTTAATTGCTTATAAACGTAAGCATCTTTAAACATGTTATTGCAGGTAAAACATGTTTATGGGTGAAAATTTAGGTGGGAAAACAGCTGAAAATCACTTGGTACCGTACCAGTTCTCTACCATACTGTTCTAATCAGTTACCTGTATCAGTACTAACACCAGATTTTGAACTTTGCCTCCAAGCAAGTGAGCTCTAAATCCAATAAAGAAGGTCTGAGGTGTTTCCCAAGGACACTCAAGTCGTGGATGAGTTGGTCACCACCAAGTCCCTTGGACAGTAGTTTGCCATGCCACCATTCAGTGAGTTCAATGAGCGACCTTATTTCAGGGTTGGTGGTGGGTGCGCTGAGGCATTCAATAACTGCTATCTCCGTGCATGTCTTAGATGATCTAGAACTATCATGTGTATTAGTACCTTGAGTTTTTTTTGACAAGTAATCCTATTATTAGTTCTGCAGCAGCCAGAAGTTTATGATTATTTCAATTTTCCTACTGGTGGCCTTATTTTTAGGATGATGGCAAGTGTTGATGTATTGGTAAGGTTTCTCCTCTTCAACCTAGCAAATGAGGTTCTTCTACGTTCTAGTCTTGAAAGCTGTGAGCATTGATTGGGTGGTTCCTATTCCTATGTAGGATGATAGGATGATAATAAGTCGACGCATCACCCATTGCCCAGACAAGAAAAGACTTGGTCCATCATTGTATTTGTGAACAAAATGTTTTTGATCTACGATCAAACAATCGATACCCAATCAGTGTGCGTTTGGTGATTTCAAACTGTTAAAAACTGTTATACTCTTTGAATTTTTGAAACACTAGAAAAGCCCCTCCAAACCCTGTGTCTGATCACCGCTGAGATTCCTAAGCATTCTTTGAGTAATCTTTTGTTCTCAAACACTCTAAAGTTATCTTAACTTATCTTTGAAGTCCTAGACTCCCAACTTCTCAACTCTAGTAATTGTTCAACCTTTAGAGGACAAACTTAGTATTCTAGGAAACAACAGGTATTATATAAATTGGCTAAGATTTATTCTTTCTTGTTCTTGTATTTTGTCTAATTATTCACTTGTTTATTGTGAGAAGTGTTGGTGAAACATCTTGGTATTTGGTTATATTTTAGTGATTCCTTGTACTTGAGATGTATGGCACCCTTTAGGGTTGAGGGAGTAAACCTAGGTTTGTAAGTGCTTTTGGAATTTGGAGTAAAACTAAATAGTGGATTAGTGAAAGAAAATACCTTGATGAGCCAAGAGAGTGGTTTGGTTAGAAGTGGAACCACTATAAATTTTTGTGTTTGCATTATTTCTTGAATTTGTTAATGTGGGCATCAAATGCCATATGTAGGGAGATTCTTGTTGAGTGGCACCAACAATTGTTTCTGTTAACATTTTGTACATGAGCGCCTATCAGTCAGCTTTGGTACACAAATTCCCATGTGAACTCAGTTTCTCCACTTTACCCTTGTTCATCCTTGAAGTTAGACTGGATGCAGCATATCAGGTTTTTTCCATACTGATGGCTAATAATAATTGTTAAATTTGATTGGATGACCAACTTTTCCAAAAGCTTAAGCTATTAGGAAAACAACCAATCTTGTGCATTTATATCCTTAACAATAATAATTTGTTAGGACAACCAGGAGCTACAGCCAATCTTCTTAACTCCTCTTTGCAAAATTGAAAATCTTTGGGCCACATGGATAGGCATTCAATCCAATTATGTCAAATAATAATGCATACTTGTAACTGCATTTATTTCTATTTATTGCCAAGGATGCACATGAAAAATCTCTTTTGCCATAATAATAACCTAAAATAATAATAATAATAACCTCATATTTTCAATTTGTAATATGTTTGGCATTGGACTCTAGTCTATAGTATGTTATGTTTACAATCGTTACTAGTCTAGTGGTATTTCAGTAATTGTGATAAATTGGCTGGTGTTTCAAGCTGGTTAGTTTGACACATTAGGTTGTTGATCACTTCTAAATTTTTGATCAGCGTAGAAAAATACTATATTTTTACCACAAATCACTATTTTTTTATGTTTGTATCAGTACTTATAAGGTTATTAACATTTTAAATAGTCTGTCTAGCAAATGAAAATGAAAATAGTCATCTGAAATAAATACATGGAAGCCTGATCATAATCACCGTGAAGCTTACAACTGTGTAATGATAGATAAACACAAATGGATCTCTTAGAATAAGATAAATGGTTGTAAGGGGTTTGATGCTTTGGGTTTTTGCTTTATTGCGACTCTAGATAAAAAAATATATTTGCTTTGCCAAATGCCAATATATCTGTCTGGCTTACTGATGAGTGATTGTAACTTGGTAAGCATATGATGAATCAAGCGCTTTGAACCTCCTCACTTTCAACTTGTCACCTTCAAAAAGTCTTGTTTTTTGTCTTATCATTTTCTTCTGCCTTATCGTTTTTTGTTTGCTCACTATTTCGCTGTGAAAGTAATGCATCAGTTATGGGGCCTGGGCTGATTCTTATTGGTTCTTGAAGATGGCCTTTCTTTGTTAAGTCTGAACATTGAAGGTAAGATACATGTCTTGATTGAAATGAAATTTCAGGAACTAAAATGAAATTGGCCTAAAATGGCTTGATCCCTGCCCTAAGTATTGAAGATTTTTATTGTGCAAATAAATATGTTTACTGTTGTATGTTGAAATTTTTTATGGTAATGTTGCATCTCGTTCTTGTGTTCTTGCCTTTTTCATATTGTTTGCAGTTGCCAAGGAGGAAGATGCATTGGCTGATGGCTCATTTATCATTTATCCTTGGTTTGTTTTCTACTTTCTTGATGCATCAGATTACATGGTTGTTTTTAGTGAAGAGCTTTGCCACATCTGTTCTGTCTGTCTTCACTCAAAATTGATGATTCTGCATCTCATTGACTGTGATATAATTAGGTACAAATTCTGAACGACTTCATAGTTTTAGAAAGGAAATAAAGGCGCTACTGGTTGATGCACTTAGACAACAAGCCACACATCACTTTACTTCTGCTTCGTAAAAGAAAGAAGCTGATCCTGAAGTGTTTAACATGATTTATAAACAAACATTGTAACATTAGAAGCCTATTGGCTGATCAAGACACAGCTTTGTTGTATGGTGAACGGTGCCCAATATGATGTTGAAGTCTCAGGTCTCTACATCAGAATAAAAGATTAAAAGCCATGAGCAATCCTGTTCAGGTCATTCTTTCAAGCTCCGATCTTCTTGATTTCCCTCTCCCTCTCCGCCATATGGCTGACAAACACCCCAAAGTCCTAAGTTCTCCATCCCTGAAAAGGAGCAAGGAGACAAGCTATGAATAGATCTAGCTATTCAAAAGATGTAATCAGGTGATTCTCAAGATATATTGATCTCTACTCATTTTCTTGAATATCTTTTTCTAGCTATACACATTCGCCCTTGACTCTTTACTTCTTCATTGAAAAGTTGCTGAGCAGCGCAAGAAAATGATAGTATTAATCTACTAAAAGGCATTTGTAGAGTGACTGTTTTCTCCCCCTTTTTTACCCCTAAAAAAGAGAGAAAGTTGTCCATTAAATGATTCGTAAAAATTAATTTTATAGCTTACTAGTGCATTGATGGAGAAGCGTACTTGGTTATTTTATGAAATTATTTAGGTAAATAATTGTTTTTGCCAACCGACTAGAATTCTTTGAAATTTCAAATTTCTTATACCTTATCTTTCACTCATTTATTTGGTAAAGAAAATTGACATTTTTAAAAAGTGTATATACAATCTCAATAGGACATTCCTAATCAACTCCCCATGATATTTTTGGGGCATCAAATTAAATTTCTCCATCTACCATCCCCTCAACAAGCTAACTCAGAGTTGTGAGCATGTAAGTTTATACCTCCAGTTTAAGTTTTCTTTTACTCTCAATCTAACAAATTGAAATTTGATTATTGGCTTCTGATATATCCATAATGTTGCCATGTCAAGTTCTTTTGCTTGCACAATGTGCATCATTGAACTAGTAAATAGTCATAATATCTATGGCCATTGTACCCATTGACAAACATTTCTAGAGAAAAATTAACAAAAGAGAACTGATGGAGAAAACAGCTTTCAGTAGCACATGGTCTCTATCTCACCTCTTGTTGCAGTCTATCACTAAAGACGCAGGCCGACGGCTTGACCTCGGAGTGGTTAGGCTTCGAGACAGGGAAGCGGGCATGTAGAAGTTCAGCAGCACACCATCACCGCTGCTGCTGCTACCAAAACTACTTCTGCTGGTTCTCTTCTTTCTCTCCTTGATCACTATGGTCTTCTGTAGCTCTCCTTCATGCAAACATGTATTTTTGTTTGTGGCCTGATTACTTGCAGCTGAGCCTTTCTCAACAAGATCGGTAAGGGAGAGCTCGTACTCAGACTCTGGGAGATCATGTAAGAGCTCAAATAGATCTTCTCTGCTCTTGGCAATATCTAATGCTCTTGCCGATAAAGGAGCCACTACTAAACCTTCCATTTTTTTACCTGGAAACCAAAGAGCTCCAGAGATTGAATCAGCTGCTGTCCTGGCCTGGATCATAGTTTTCAAGAAGAGGTTCTAGGTAGCTGTGTGTGCTCTCTCTATATATGTGTTTCTAGGTCCGGGATTTGATTGTTGAATAGGTTAATAGCTTTGGATGGCTACTGATAGTTTACGCAAAATACGGATACTGGTAGATAAGTTTGTCGAGTTGTAGTCTCAATCAGAAATGATCTAGAAGGTCTACTTTTATGTGGGCTCTATTAGGAGAAGAATATTATATCTTCATCATGATCACTTTGGTTAATAATATATACAAGGTACAAACTATTCATGGATCACTTTGTTTACCAGCACTTTTGATGTTGACTACTTGACTCATCTTTCTTCTGGTGGGGTTTGTTCAGCTCTTAATTGGTCTCCATGTGTCCTTAAAAAGCAAAGCTAAAGCCAAGTGGGCCACTATCTTATAAGGGGCTCTAAAAACAAAGGACTTGGTAAAATGGTCATATTAATGCTAATCCTCCTATTTATCTGTTCTTTTATACATGTGTATTGCTGGGGTAAATGCTTGTAGATTGAATACGTAAGCATCTGCTTTTGCTTCTCAATCCAAGATCGTCTTTTCTCTGTGTAGTGTGTACCATGGAGATTTTTAAATGCCAAATAGATGCATTGGGAGGTGAAAGATTCGGGGTAAAGCTTAACTTGGTGATCAAAGGCAAAGATCTTGCACCACAAAGCAAACGGCAAACCAAATCGATAAAGGTAGTGCGTTCGCTTTGTAAGTCTCACTGGCTTCTAAAGGGACATATCATAACATACATAGTGTGTTCAGTTCAGGCATATATTCTAATTTAAAGCTCATGCGTGTTTTTGCGTTTCGTAAGCTGCACGGAAATCTTGGTAAATTGTTTGGAAATACTTTTCTTGCATGACCAAACTACCTCTCAAAATTCAGCATCACCTTTCACCTAAGTGGTAGATACTAGATATATTTTCTGCAACCTGGAAAATAGGGTGCTGACTGAATTTGCAATAAGTATTCCCTCTAAATCAAACCTTTGTAGGTATAAGTGCAATCTTACCGTTTTTTTTTTTAAAGTAACAAAAGGACAATGACGATAAACAAGCGTTAACTGGAATGGGAGGTGAGTCTCCCACCTCGTAAGCGAATAACCTGAATGTGTCCTTTGCTGGGGCCGGCCGGCTTGGTTTCTTCCAGATTCTATGCAGACGTTGATGGAAAACGTCAATCGTACGAGACACCTGTACAATATTGTTGGCAAAATTAATTGGTGGAGACAACAACAATATTCCTACAAGGGCTTAGTTGTATGCTGATATATATATATAATGCTATCATTAATTAATAATGCTCACCTTTGTCCTACACCATTTGGTGCTTGGCTTGTCCCTGTTATCATCACACTACAGCACATGCCATTTTATTTGACATCATGATGTCGATCTGGTGACAAGTTGAATAGCTAAAATGTATCATGTAATAGGTATGTACTATGGCTTGTTTTTCAACTTAAATGTAAGGCATCTACTACCTACGATATTCACTTATTTTTATGACACTGTATTTACTTCACGCTTAAATTCAGGCTATAGATATTCCTGGTGAACTCCAATAGGCAATTAACTTATTTTATTTTATTTCAGATTTGCAACTCCTGCAATTGCTATTGTGAATGTTTTTTTTCAAACGCCCATACACAAAAATACATGTTTCGGTTGTGATGATTGCAACAGTATGAATATTTGCAGGAGCTACGCGAGAATGATGGTTGGCTGAAACTCCAAGTTTCTCCTCCGATAAGCCTGTCTTCTTTGCTTCCCATCATAAAAGAGAGCCAAATAAAGCTAAAAAAAGTTCTTTGCTTCCCCAGTCCACTGCAAATCACCCCCCTTGAAAATATCCATCAATCTTAGTTCTTCCTTGTTGAACAAGTCTGTCTCAAATCTTTGTTTCCTATGAGTCTGACTAGATCTTGAGATCCAAGCAGTAGTATATGCTAAGCAGCTTGCAGGCTCTAGAATATTCTGTTGATATAATGTAACCTACAAATCAAAAGAACGGATCAACAAAAGTTGCAAAATAAGGAAGTCCATGCCCCGATCACTATGAACATAATAGCAAATTTTCAGATCTCTAACCCTAAAATGTAGAAATGGACTCATCAGCCATCATAGACCTTGGACCTGTGACTTTCCACATATAACATATATGATGCTAATCCGGCTCATTTTGCTACTCCGGTGCGGCAAAATATACATGGAAAGAGCTGAGTGTTCCACTTTCTTGCTCAAGCATATATGCCATGAGCTAGGAAAGAATGTCATAATTAAATAGTACACTAGGCATAAACAATATTTTAACTTTTGACACAAAAGGGATACTCCACAAACTAAAACCTCATTTTCATTTAACTACATACCATACAATTCCTTTTAAAAAATAAGTGATGATCCAACTATTTTACAGAGACACTTTCCTTTTATGAATGTATAAATGCACACATTTATACAAATGCACACATTTATTAGTTACATCAACGAACAAAAAACTACAATTTGGGTATCCGATTGTAATTTCATCATATTGCTTGTGCTGATGAACTTCAGCTATGCTTGCATGAGCAATCAAACATTACTCTCTCCATTTTTCTCAAGCTTCTCATATGATCTTCTTGAAACCTGTTAAAACAATATATTAATGTATATTGTCCAGAATCAACAATTTACCTAACAGTTGAAAACAAGCCATTATAATCAACTAAAGGCGAGATAATGACTCAATGCAAAGGCCTTCGTCAATAAGACTAAAGAAAAACTCCAACCCTCTAAAAGCTGTAAATAATTATATATTTACACTGAGATTTTCTTAAAATAAATTACCAATAAGCAAACTAACAAGATCTTCAAGGTTTGTATTAAAATATTGAATTTATGTATTATCAATTCTAGTCGAGTACCTTTCCAACAGCAGCATATAAACATAATTAGTAGACTTAGAAGTACGTGGTGCTACATAAAATTGTGATCCATATTGCATATTGTTTTGATCACACAACAATAATAGTAGGAAAGAGAATGAAGGCACATGGGCCGTACAGCTTTTACAAAATTGAATAAAGAAATCTCGTTGAGATTTGGAAAATTTTCAAATAGGTACCAATTTGAGAAAAAAAAATATCATGGAAAGAAGATGGTCAAAGATCACATGATCAAATTATTTAATAAGGTCATATGAAACAGACCATAGTACAAATTACAAAAAGGCTGGTAGAGCAAATAGGTTATGACCCACATTCAATCATCATCTGTTGATTTTATAGGAATTGGGTGCTAATAAGCGCTCCTTACAAGGGCAAGGGTGCATACACTGAACCCTGTCAAGATCCCACATTGACGGAGCCTTATTTACAATTTAGCTCCAAACTAACTATAGCAGAAAAAAAGAAGGTTCTAATCTCCTAGTTTACAAAGGGGGTGAATACATAATCATTGAAAAAAACACCTATTTGAATGATGAAGAAATCATACTACAAATAATCTTTGCAAAGAACATACAGCATTAGATTGGACCTGTGTGCTATACTTCTAAAGGACCAACATGCAAGAGCTCCATTAATTTAGATGAATAGAATATTACACTTACTCGATTTGGAGATGGTGAGTTCTGCCCATACCCTGTATGACGAGCAGGTGAACTTGGTAATGACTTTCCAGGAGAACCCAAAATGGTTGGTGTGGGACCAGAAACTTGAGCATGCTGAGAAACTGGTGAACGGAATACAGAAGCATCATGACAGGGAGATAGTGGAGAGGTTGTTGGAGTTCGACGGGCAAACTGCGAGATAGATACGATTCCAGATGATCTTGGTGATGACCTTCTTGTAGGTAACATGTTTATCTTGATCCTACAAAAGAGATAATCCATTAAATCTTCTTAAGACAACCTGAAAAGTAAAAGAATGGAGAATAAATAGACTTCACATACTTGTTGTGCACATCAACGTACTCATCGGTCTCATCCAATATTTCTTCCTACAAAAAAGTAATTAGAACTCAGAAGCAGTTGTTAGCTCTGCTGAGTTGCTGACTGACAAGTGAAAATTTGGATATGTACCAAAACAGTAAAATTATCACAAGTACAAACTAATATGCTAACTCAGAATACTTGTGGGGATACGACTAATGAACTTCGTACATTTTCAAACATGTATGACACAATATGAAATTACACAACCATATCAGTTATGGGGAATTCTCCCTAACAGCAGCAAGTAGATATAATTAAATTTATGCTTGGTCTAATACAGTAGTCAGTTCTCTTCACATCTAGTAGAAGAGGACATGATTAGTGTTTTTTCTTTATGTAGTTTGCAACAATGTTTTATATGCCAAGTTATAATCATTATTCAGTAGTCTAGAACTCAAATCGCAAACTATGAAACTTGCTTTTGGATTCCCCCGAGTAAACTACAAGATTACATAAATTTTAGCTAAAGTTCACTCTCATAAGTTGCAAACTGCCCATAAAACCCATACTAATCATTGTGAATCAATTACAACATAATTGTCAGGTTGTGTTGATTATAGATAGTTTGTTTTAGACTGTAGATTGACAGCTTAGGTCTATGATAGTATAAAACACTAATTGGGTGCAATAAAACATTCTATGATATTTCCATAAAAGATACATATGAAAAACAAATGGGAAAAGCATAGTTAAGAATGACTAGAATGGGAATTTATGCACTCAATTTATTCAGGTAGGTAGCAAAGCAGAAAAAATAATGCATGAGAATTATTCACTTCAGTAACTGGAAAATTAATCAAAGAAAATACTAATGAGGGTTAGTTTTGTGAACTGTTGGAAAAATATTTCCTCTAAAAATTTAACCACCTGTAGCAATTCCTCCATAACATCTTCCATTGTTATAATTCCAACTACTTCTTCATCTAATGAATAGCTTGGAAGTGATTCTGCATTAACATCAAGGATGTTGTCATGCCTCCCTCGTTCTGATTTCTTGGCCTGTGCGCGCGCATCTCCATGTTTCTCAATGTTGCTTCTCTTCAGAGGACTACGAAAACCCTGAATATTATTACTCAAAGGGGATCCGTTGGTAATGCTACTCAATTGCTCAGCCATGACTGACTGAGATCCATCACCTGGAAAATCAGGAATCACTACTTCGAAATACACAAATTGCAAGTTTCCTTTATATCCATGTGCTTACCACATATTAAGCAATATAATGCTTAGTCCTTACTGATAGAGATTGAATTGAATAATAAGGTGATGACATAGTTTGAGATATACCATTCGTTTCGTTGTGGTTTCTACCATGGTCCGTTATGTTGTCTAACATAGTGGTCTTGTTCTTCTCTGTTGGCATGTCATTGTCTTTTACGTGTTTAACAACCACAGCCATGTGACTGTGACCTTTCTGGAACTCATTCAATATGTCATAGAGAGGAAGATCATCATGGACCCTGGCAAAACCCAAGTAGTGTTACAAATCCTATTAAAGCAAGAGTCGAGAAATAACCCAGAAGCAAAAAAGAGTCTATTGAGAAGCAAAAAAGAGTTTATTGTGAAACAGCACACAGAAACTAGAACTTTCTCCACAGGCAAATATGAATACCTCATTAACGGAAAATAAACATGAATACCTCATTAACGGAAAATAAACATGAATACCATTTCTGGAATATACATCCTCAAGACATAAAGAGTGGTTATACCTAGGAATTCTTCTTATAGTAACATTTCTTATAGGAACTTCATCTTCAGGACGGCAAGTGATCAAATTCTTAACCTGAAAATAATTGTGTATATGTAAATAAAAGGATATTGAGAAGGTCAATGAAGAATAGAGATAGACGTCACTGATTTTGACAATCTCTTTCAAACTTGCAGTAGTAAGGAAATGAAATATAGCTCTCTTCTGTTTCCTCCACATATATGTACTATAAATTGAAAGATATGAATTTTCCATATTCCTTTTACATAAATGTCTGACACAATGGTTTTCAACTTTTCATAGTGATTATTTTGCCCCATATAGATCTAATTCCATTTAAAATCACTATGATGATTATCTTTTTTCTTGAATAATCGACTATTTTCTTGCACATCATGAGAAACAAGAACAAAATGATCTCTTTGTTTCTTATTGCTATACATGTAAGATACCTTGTTACTATAAATTATAAGTTTTTTTTAACCAAACGCATTGAAAGATTATAAAAAATCATCGATGTTACTAACCAAAATAAGGCCGATAATGTTTGTTGGGCTGCCGGAGTAGATTGGTACACGACTATGTCCTTTGCTCATAATTAGGCCCAAAGTGTGCCTGATGAAGATTAAAAGCATCAGGAAGAATAAAGGCATGTTAATTAACAAAATTACATACATGTCAAGTTTAGAATTTATGTCAAGTGAAAAGGTCTCTGATATTGTTGTCATTGAATCCTTTGCAGTCTTTTGAGTCAACTCCAGGGCTCCTGTGATAATAGTAGTTTCATCATGAGTCAATTCGCCACCCTTCCCTGCCTAAGAACCAAGAGGAAATTATTATGTCTTAAGTATTAACACAAGAGGTTGCTTTGTGGAATCGTCAGCTCAGAATTTAGATCAATTTAAATGATGCATCTACTGATCCACCCAAATAACTATAACCTCAAGTTACAAGAAAGTTAGACACCAAAAGATTTCACAGTAAAAAAAATTCTGTATGAACCTTCCATTTCACAAACTGATCTTGTTTATGATACTTGTAGATGAAATGATGGTGAAATTGGCACCAAATATAACTGTTAAAATCTCATATTGCTTGAGGTTGTAGTCTAGATAGCCTTTAAATAGATTGGACAATCCTCCCCACATGAGTTAGATTTTGGGGTGGAGTTAGGTCCAAGGCTGATTTTCTAACCTGGTATCAGAGCCAAACATGTGGTTTTCACTCTCCAGATGTGTATCACACATCTTGGGCGCGAGGAGAGTGTGTTAAAGTCTCACTTTGCTTGAGGTTGTAGTCTAGACAGCCTTTAAATAGATTGGTTAATCCTTTCCCCATGAGCTAGTTTTTGAGGTGGAGTTAGGTCCAAGACTGATTTTCTAACAATAACAAATAAATGTTCTCCATTAAATTTCTTCCTACTCGGCTGTATTTTCTTGTCACCATTTTATGATTACCAATTTAAATGGTGATCCAATGCATCATATAAATCTTTGAAACCAAAAAGTTGGAGAAGTTGTTTCATCGTGTAGGGTTACTATCCAAAAAGCACTGATATCATGCAAAAACCACATGATTTGAGAATGTTATCACATTAGTAATTTGAATCAAAGCGCTTTTTGAACAGGGATGATTATCACAATTCAAAGCATACCTCATTTCCATGCATATCGACAAGTGTCTTCAATTCAGCCCTTCTCATAAGTGCAAAATGCCCCTTACCCAGTATCCAGTCTAGCAACTATACGAAACACAAGGTACAAGAAAATAAACCAATCAGATAAAAGATAATGCAGAAGAAAGTATTCAAAAATTGAACAGGGAATATAACAAGGAGATAAAAACAGAAGAAACTTTTAGAAAGAGACATGAAACATAACGACCATTTGCACTTCAATGTACTAGATTTCTATTACTGAGCCACTATATTATGTCATATGAGTTGCAATGATTGGTTCTGTTTACAAGATACAAATTCATTCTTTTTTCATTTTTTTCCTGAACCAAATTGTTTTTCATTATGATCCCCTTAGCCTTCAAAGACTATTTGCACTTCATTGTACTAGATTCCTATTACTGAGCCACTATATTATGTCGTATGAGTTGCAATGATCGGTTCTGTTTACGACATACAAACTCTTTCTTTTTTCATTTTTTTCCTTAACCAAGTTGTTTTTTATTATGATCCCCTTGGCCTTCTCGTTTCAATAAAATGGCGAAGTTGGGCCAAGGTATAATGTCAAAGGGATGATATATATGCTGAATGTTTGCTATCAGTTTTAGCCTTTCTAAAGAGGTAATAAACAAAAAAGGAAATGTTTCCCCAGGGTACAGAAATATTTACAATATATTTTCTCCACTTTCTCTTTGCAGATTAATCCTATCCTGTATATCAAATTACACTATCGTCACCCCTATTTTCACTGCATTGAACCTAAGTCCAATGTGGAAAAGATTTTCTATTATCTTGGCAACAGAATTCCAAGCCATGACAAGCTTGAAGTTATAACCTTAAAAAGAAAATACTCACATGCATACTTCAAAAGGCATAACAAATTATATCCTTAGTATCATAAGACCTTCAAAATAATATACTCAGATGCATACTTCAAAAGACATAAGATATTGTGTTCTTAGCATCACAAGACCTTGAAACAAAAATACACACATGCATACTTCAAAAGACAGCATATTGTGTTCTTACTGTCATCACATTATCCGCAATCATTCTAATAATTGTAATGTCTAAAATAACAACATACCACAGCCAAGAAAGCGGTGCAAAAGTGAGACGAATTTAGTTTTAACATACATGCATTGTATATATTAAACGATGTTTTTTTCTGGTAAACAAGTGAAAAGGCATGAAACGATTACCTTGCTGATGGGGTAAGCCACCGGAAAGAAGATCAAAAGAAGCACCCGGACCACTCCCGCAGTTTTAGCTCCCACGCTCAGCCCATATCGCGAACATACAGCTTGAGGAATTATCTAAAAAAAAACCAACAGGCGCAAGCCAGAATCAATTTCATATCGCCAATAATCTGGTCACTAAATCAATTTTAAAAAATATATATAATCTAATAAATCCGCTTTACTAGGAGGGGAAAAGAAAGAAGCGGCTACCTCGCCAAATGTCAGGATAAGGGTCACTGATATCAATATGGCTCCCCACGCCGGAACGAGCGCATCAAGAAATATAGGCAGCGCCTAAACAAAGAAAGCTTATCAGCAACACCCCTCCAAAAAAAAAAGGAATCCAACTCTCAACACATAAAAAGTGAGAGTGGGATATCAGCAGAGACCTCCATGGCGAGAGAGTTGCCGATGAGCAGCGTGCAAAGCAGGAGGTGCTGATTCTTGACAACCGGAAGAATCTTAGCTGCGGACCGGGAGTAAAAGCGGGTAAGAAAGATCACAAAGGAAAGAGAGGAGGTGAGGGGAGCATACCGGCGTAAGCTCTGTCCTTGGGCTGGCCGGCCTTGACGAGGACCTCGAGGTCGACGAGGCTGAGGGACATGAGGCCGAGCGTGAGGCCGGACATGAGACCCGCGAACAGCACCAGCCCCACACAGATCATTAGGTACACCCAGAACATCGGTTGGCAGCAGCGCTCATCACTCCCCCCCGACATCCTCGCCGCTTTACTCTTCTCCCGCCGGCCGCGCGTCCCTCAATTACCTCGCCGCTCTCTTTCTCCGCTCCCCGCGCCCTCAGTCTCTATATCTGCCTTCTCTCGCTCTTAGAAGCAAGCGATCGATCGAGGGGAAGCTCGAGGCAAAGAAAGAGGAAGACGATGCGGTTGACGGTGGGTCGGGATTTACTTTGGGTGGTTTGGTGCGATCGGATTCGGGTTGGGGTGTTTACTTTGGGGGAGATCGAGGGAGGAGGAAAGAAAACGAGGGGAATTGGAAAGGTAGCTTTAAAAGCGGCTTTGCACTGCGTTTGGCTTCTGATATATAGACGATGATGGCATGTCACTGAGACATTCGCGTACAACTATCTTATTGCGGGTCGGACCCACTGCCTTGTAATTATTATTGCCTACGTAGTAGTAAGGTCTAATCACTGTGTGGGTAAAAATTGTGTAAATAGTTAACTCTATTTTGACCTAACGGCGTAATTTTTCTTCAAAAATCTTTCTAAACCGCAATATAAATTTACGGAATTCAAATTTAAAATATTTTAAAAATTTTAAATGATTATTGAAAGTAATTATTTTGATCGTAAAAATATATTCTAAAATCCTAAGAAATTATTAAAAAAATTAAAATAATAGATAATTTTTTTATGATTTTCTAAAAAATTTAAAATATATTTTGATGATCAAATAGTCACTTTTCAGAGTTTCAGTAGTTATTTGATCATGAAAATATATTATAAAATCTTTAAAAATTATTAAAAAGAATCTAAATTAGTGAATATATATTTTTTTGTGATTTTTAAAATTTTATGATATTTTTTCATAGTCAAATAACTACTTTCAATAATTTCAATTAAATATTTTAAGATTTTTAGTACAATAGTATATTGATTTTTTTTTGAATTTGATTCTGATTTCAAAAATTTTAGAAGTCATATTCAATTTTGAAATATTTTTGGGATTCATATTCAGATTTAATAAATTTGTTATATTTTTTTATTGTTTAAAATAAATTTAAAAAAAAATCAAGCAGTTTGCTAAACTATTATAATATATCTAATAATTAAAATATCTACGTTGTATATCACCTCATATTATAAATCAAATTTTAAGATAAAATTTTAAATTATATTATTATTTTTTCTAGCATTTAATTTTTTCATAGAGTTATTCTAATATTACATTGGGAAAATGAAAGTGAGTTATTCTAATATTACATTCTGAAAATGAAAGTTTGCATGGATGTTTTAATCATTAAATATATCTTTTTAGAAAAATTGTTTAAGAGGTTGGTGTAATTAATTCTAAAGAGAAAAGAAGTCAATGCAATTGCTCAATAAAAATATGAAAAATTATACATCTATTTAATATTGAAAATTTAAATGATTTTCATTAAAAATAACAAACATTTGTCAAAATTATCAATTTCATGCCCCTTTTTAAAATTATTATGGTCTTCTCTTTTAAATTTATATTGAATTAATTAATTGAATTAGGGAGTATGAGTATGATGCCAATGTCATAAAATAATATTCTACTAGTGGAAATATGTCCGTGCTGGTTTTTTTTCTTTCATTTTTTGTTTAAAATGTTAATATAATAATAGTAATAATTATATAAGATTATATAGGGAGGGATACCTAATAGACCCACAAATCATGAGAGCTACACTAATTGACAACGATATGCAACATGCCACAAACTCCAATTGAGCTTAATTGCTTATTATATATTATCCATCTCAAGCCAATTATTTGAGTTTACTTTGGATAGCATAGTTGATAACAACATGTTATAAGTTGTCTAGAGATTTAAAATTCGATCCATAGTATGATCATCTATTATGACTTTTTATCTTTGTTATAAAAAAAAAGTCAATTATTTGAGTTTGATGGTTGAAAATAATTATAATAATTTACATGCTCCAAACATTAATTCAAAATAATTGTTATTTTTATGATAATAAAGTCATGTATAATATTTAGTTAAAAAATAACATTTTTAAATAGACATCTACACATATAGTCGATTGATTTTGAGTTTAATCTTTTAGCGTTCTCTACGTATAATATTTTTCTTATGGACGAGATTGGCTCTTTGAGCCCGATTGGACTGGTCTCGGAAGCACCCAACTCATGGATCAGACCCAAAACAAATTAGCCACAACTAAGCATGAGGGCTCCATTCGATCAAACAAGAATATTAACATCCTGCATATATTAATTATCACCAGAGATTCGACAGTAATAAATCTACAATTTAGGGGATAGAAATCGACTTATTCAAGGCATATCCCCACAGAATTCTAATAGACATCCTCGTCGAGTACCCATACATGCACTGACGCACAACAAGGTACGTATACTCTCTATTCCAATTTTATACACACCATCTAGAATTCTCTCACACTTTAGCGTTAGAGTGTCTTTGCATGTCACCACTGGAGTCGCGCTGAACCAAGAGACGCAGAGACTTAATTGCAACACCCCCAATTTCAAGCAAGAACATCTTAATTTCTTGTAACATATGAATATAAAATTATTTTTTGGAAAGAAAAAAAGAGAGAGGATAACATAACAAACATTAGTGATTTGATGAATCAATCAAATAAACAATTAAACAAACATGACTATGCCCTTTTGAGGAGTGTAACAAGTAGGTAGAAAGTGCAGATGTCACCACCTCCACTTACAAGCCTTGTTCTCTTCTCTCTGTCATTAATCTAAATCAAGATTATTCCCCTGAATTAGTTGACACCCCACCCCCATGACGTAATTTTTAGTGCATTATTGAATTAATTAATTTACAGTCTCATGTGCTGAGAGCAGGTGAATAAATAGTTAAGGATTTTAGGTAAGTGATGGAAGTGAGAAGCCATTTTTTTCCAATATGGATTGGTAATCAAGGATTGTTACGTTTGATGTGTGAGTTTGAAGTCATGCCAAAAGATGTTGCGGAATACCTGCATGATGATGATGCTTATAAGTTGGAGCATTCAACTGAAGGAAAGAAAATGATCACATAAATATAAAGAAGGGAGTCATTGCAACGGTGATGCCATCATGATGATGGTGTTGCTAGAGACTCTAGAGTAGATAATTTGACTCTGTATGGAAATTAGGTGCAACTACTATCGAGTTAGGCTCGTGTGGAGTCTCGTACAAGAGTGAATCTAGTACTATTAAGAATTAAATTTTCATTTATTAAGACGGAAACTAAAGCAAAAGCACTTGTATTTTGAATTAATGATCGCAAACTTAACATCAAAATAGGAATGACAATTAAAACCAGTTTCATATTGGATTAAAATGAAGTAATGAAAAAGAACTCTACCGTGCGCTATATTATGTGCTACTCTATAAGTGAGAATGAGAATACGTGATTTAAATAGTCACTTTGATTTACTTGTTACTTTATTTTGTTTTTATATTTCTATAGTTGACGGTATATACATCAAGTGTTTACTAATTTCATCATTATTTAGATAAATTTAAACAAAATTTAATAGTCGAATCTTATTTGAGTGATTGTCCTCCTACCAAAAGTTCATGATTTAATGAGTCGTGCACTTACTACACTTACAACAAATCTTGATTAATTTCAATAACATTAAAGATACCTAACTTGTAGTTATGCTCTATTTATTCCCATATACCATACACAGGTTAAACAGGCCAATTGAGTGATAATATCAACGACAACAAAAACCATCAATTGTTATTATTATTTTCCTTTGACAAGTTTTGATAATAGAATTAAGCAATATTCAAATAAAACATAGATCATCTTTATCAACATGAATTTGAGAGTAGGGGTGAGCAGGTCGAGTCGGGTCAAAATTCGAATAATTCGAACCCGAATAAAAAGACTCCAACTCTCCAAGACCCCTCGACCCTATCCAAATAAGAAGGGATTCGTCCCGATTAGCTCGAATAAGATCGAGCCCGACCCTAATATATAATTCGAATTTCTTTAAAAAATAAATATTCATCATTTGTAACTCTGTTGATTTGTTCCATAAGCTAATCATTTTGTCAAATAGTTCAAATCACAATATTAATTAATATTTTCAATAGAATAAACGATAATAAAATCAATTTAATTATACACAAATTAAATGTTATTACTTAATATATATATATATATATATATATGGAATTCGAATCGGATCGGGTGTTTACCCGTCCCAAATTAGGGGTATAAACCTAGGGGTGAGTATAGACCGGTTAATCGATCCATTAACTTTGATTTTCAAAATCATTAATCGTAAATTGGTCTTTTAACTTCGGTTAATCGTCACTTTGGTTTCGACTTTTTCGATTTAGTTAACCGATAATTTATGGTTAATCAATAAAAAATTTTAACTTATAAATTAACATAGTAACATTATACAAATCACATACGGATAAAAATTCAAACAAATATCAAATCCCCATTGGAAAAAAACCATTTGAGCCAAGATAATGTAATGCAAAAATTAATTTTTTATTTTTTATTTTTATTTTATTTTATTTTATTTTATTTTATTTTTAAAATAATTTTTATACTTTTTTATATTTCTTTATATTCTTTATATACTTTATAGTTTTTATATTTTTTTATAATTTATAAATCATTTGGTTAATATTTTATAATTTTTGAATCATTAACTTTTATATATTTCTTTATATACTTTATAGTTTTTATATTTTTTTATATTTTATAAATCATTATATATATATAAATATATTAAAAATTAATAAATTATATTGAACCGGTCGGTTAATCGAAACCGGCAAAGTTTTTACATTATGGACTGAATCCGAAATCGAAAACCAATTTTTTCAAAAATATAAATCGAAACCGAAAAATCCTGTTCGATTTCGGATCGATTTTCCAGTCGGTTATATATATTAAAAATTAATAAATTATATTGAACCGGTCGATTAACCGAAATCAGCAAATTTATTACATTATGGACCGAATCCGAAATCGAAAACTGATTTTTTCAAAAATATAAACTGGAATCGAAAAAACATATTCGATTTCGAACCAGTTTTCTAGTTAATTGAAAAACCAAATTTTTTTTTCTCACCCCTATATAAACCCCTCTAAAAATCTGATCCGAGCCAACCCGAATTACCCAAATAACTTGACTCGGATTAAATTTTAGAGTCGATTCAAATTTTGCTCACCCCCGTTTGGGAGGAGTAAAACATCAATGAGGAGAGAGAAAATCATTATTATTGATATATGCTGTCGCTGCTATGGGCAACATCTAGCATATGCCTCTGCTTTGACAAGTGAAACTTGTCAAAGAAATAATAAATACGTTTCAGAAAGAGTGAAAATTTAAAATTTAGAAATGAAAAATCAATGGACATGGCGTGAGAAAATAAACAATATAAATAGGGTAAGTTGGATATTCACACTTCTAATTTGTCTTAATTGCATATTTATTTTCTTCAAATTTCAAAATTATACATTCACCCTTCTGTCTCCATGTGACCTATTTATCACACTCTTTTTTGTCCCCTACAGACTAGCCCTGTGGAATATATATATAAGTATTAATGTCCAAATCAGATACCATAATATTCTTCTGGCACTGATGAGCCAACTATTAACTAGTAGCAGAAAGATTCAAATTAGATAGACCAGTTGGCTCAAAGAGGCCTTATTCAGTGAAGTGTTTACTTAGTTGGATCTTTCTTTAGTCGACTTATTATTTATTTCCCCAGTCAAAAATAATGTCCAACCAAACACATTTAATTAATCAACTTAATATTGCGTGTTATATATTTATATTATAAATACTATAACAGGTGTTAATTTGCATGAGGTTTTGCAGCGTCCACGTGCATGTGATTGGAATAAATGCGTATGCCAGTTGAGGAGTTCGCATCTGACGACAGATTTGATTCCGCGTCCGTGTCATTGTGTCAATGTGTCATGTGCGTTGGATTGAATCCATTCCTGGACTGAGGACTCCTCTTAAATTACCATAAATTAGAGGGCCTGCGGTTCAACATGTGTCTCGGGATTTGCTAGTTATTTATAAATATGCACGAGGGTTCATTGCAATTTGCAAGTGGAATTTACAGAAGGGCACCTTTCATATGCGTAATTGCATCAGTAGGCTTCCGGGGGGGTTCTTTGGAAATGTTCTTATAGGCCCAATTAATTTAAGACCCAAATAATGCCGTGTGCGCGTGAAATTGTGGTCCTTGTGGTGTCTTCGAGCTTGAAATATTTGACAAGCTAGCTTTAGTATCAATAGAAAAGATGAGATTAAATTTAAAAGTCGGATCAAAGTTGGGATCAACTTTTTTTATATAATTATCCACGAGCGAGGAATATTATACATTTATAAGATGACTTACATGATCAAGCTTTGTTCTAAAAATAAACACATATTTTGCTTTCTTCAACTAATTACTTATCAAAAAGTTTTGTAATTAACTTGTAAATGTTCATTTTTATGACTTATTTATTTTATTGAATACGACAAAATAATATAACGAATGAAAAGAAAAAAGAGTTGGTTAATTTAGTGCATAGGATACAATAACATGACGAGGTAATAATCACAAATAAACAAAATATATTGCATCAGAAGGTAAAGCTCGAAACTATATCATCAATCAGAGTTCATGCTTTAAGAAATTAAGGTAAGTAGTGCCCGTTCAAAAGGAAGTCCAAGTGTTATTTTTATGTGCAAAAACGTTCAAACGATCGACAAGTATAAGTTTGAGAATATTGAACATCAATGTAACTAGCAAAATGGATTGACGGGAATCGATATCGGTAATGCTACTTTACACGTGAATTTGAGGCAAAGAGAAAAAAGATTAACGAAAGACTAGTAGAATTCAACGTCAAGATGACAAACACAAAGATAATAACTAAAGATGCCATGAATACTAGTATATGCAAAGTATAACTCTTTAATTAGCTTTAATAATTAACTCTATTGTGTATCATTGAAATCTGGCCTACATATTTAATGTTAATAAGCTACAAGTGCATGTACAAGAGCTACGTGGGTCTTTACCTATATTCTCACATCCAAGAGTGGCCCTCTCCGTCCCCTCGTATAGGGATACAATTATTTGAAAATAGTTCGCGGTCACTACACAATGATCTCACTTCATAGCGTATCTATTAAATATCGATGTATTTATCCGTCGAATTACAGTATGTCCCACTAAACCATGAGACATGCTACTAACACAACAAATAATAACACTAAATGTGGTATACATGGAATATAATTATGCATATAATCAAAACTACCATAGCACATGTCCAATAGCACTAAATTCTCATGAGTGCGTGAAATAGTACACGACATTATCAATGTAATTGTGTAACGTAATACTAGCACACGTTTAATAATTTATGATCATTACATGTTATGTATCAATAAAATCATGTATGAATAATCTAATAATTACGGCATATGCAAATTAAAAGCTTAAAGAACAAGAGCACAATAATTACAACATCGCTTACGGTAGAATACACAAAAATCTAGGTGATCGGGGATTTGAGCTTTTTGCTTAAAAGCCCCTCAAGAATTTATAATTGTGAAAATATCCCTAAAGTTTGTAAATTTATAAATAATTAAATTAAATGGGAAAAATATAAATTCGAGTGTAACATACGTAGATCCAATGTAATATTGATTTGATGTTCTTTTAATTCAAACATTAATACATAAGGGATTAAAATTTATTATTTATCGTATTTTTTTGAGTGATTTCTCAAATTCATACTAAGGAAACCTAAAATCCCTATACCCATAACATATTTATGAAATATTAAGAATGCTATCAAAATTACATTTTCCTCTATTTTTATTTATGGTTTCTTCCATTTTACCATTTAAAGGCTATTGAAAAAGTCTTTAAGTGACTTAAATAAAACACTTTTATTATAAATAATATAAAAATAGTTTTAGCAATCAATATCAGCACGCATTCTAGTATATTTTTAGTGGGTAAATAATTAAAATTATTATTTTTCTTGGTCTTTTAGCCACTAGAGACTTTTGAGGGCATAAATTGTGTTATGTTTTGGTTAAACATGCCACGAAGTTTTTCGACAATTCACGTAATATTTTTTAATGATTAAATATTTTTAGCGGCTAAATCTATTATTTTCTTGGTTTTAAAAGTCTTTAAGTACCTAAAAATTATTTATTGGGTTAAATATAACATAAATTTATTTTTTACCATGCATGACTAAAATTACTATTTTTCTTGATTTTTTAGTTACTATAGGAATTGACAAAAATAAATGAATGACATACACAAAAAGAATACAATTCAGTCTTCTTCTGTGACTAAAAAAAGAAAAAGATAATTTTAACCATTAAAAATATTAAAATTACTGGTATTAATTGCTAAAAATAAACTCACGTTGTGTATAATAAAAATATTTTATTTTGAGAAAGTCTCTAAGTTATAAATGGGAGAAAAACAATTAATTTTGAGAGTATTTTATGCATTAAAAAATATATATATTATGAATCTGGAAAATTTTAGAATATTTATTTTGAATTTGAGTTTCGATTCTTATTATAGATTTATGAAATTTCTCTATTTTATTTATCCTACCAAACAAAAACGCTATTAAATAATTATCCTATTTTCTTCAACAACATTACAACAGTTTATGCACAAACTATTTTCAACAGGGGAGGGGTTTAGTAGAGTAGCGTTCGTCCGCACTCCGCAGTACTGGCCGTGAAGAGAAAGGGGCAGCGAAGAGCGGATTGGAGAGGAGAACCCCAGAAGACGAACATGGGTTCTCTGCTCGGCGATTGGCCTTCTTACGATCCTCACAACTTTAGCCAACTACGGCCCGCCGATCTCTCCTCCCAATCTTCCGTATGCCTCCTCTCTCTCTTTATTGTAGCTTTTGTTTTGTGTTGTCATCAATGTTCAAGCAATCCTTTTTACGGTTTCTGACGACGAACCTCATCAATTGGGTTGAATAATGCCCCCAACTTATTCATGTTTCGCATTCCTTCCTTTCCCCCTATTAATCGATTTGTGCTGTTCAGCTAAAAGGACTGTAAAATGTGGTCGCTTCACATAACGATTCTCGATGCATGATCCCTTTTATTCCTTAGGTTAGAAGCATGATTCAATGTTGTAATACTAATCTTTTCTTCTTTTGTGTCCTTTCAGAAAGTTACTCCTGTCACATATCAACCTACTCATAGCAGGACTCTCCCACCACCAGATCAAGGTAATCATGCTGCTGCTTACTGATTCTTTTTATTTCCCCACACCCACAGTTAATTTCCACAAAGCCGCTGGTTTTTGTTGATAGTGTACTTAGACATGCTTATTTACAGCTGACATGGGAAAACTAAAACCTGAACAATCTAGCAATATCATTTAACAAAGTTGAAGAATATGATTCTCATGGCAAAGATTTAATAGCTATGATTGAAAGTTGAAGAATCTTGCTTTCTCAAGTATTCATCATATATCTTTTGCTTGATGTTTTCAATTAAATTGCAGGAGCAATACATTGGAAGAGTATGATACTTATGTTTGAGGGTGCATGTTTGTTAGTCTTTTATGTGTACTATAGATCAATGGTGACTTGCACATTTAAAAGAGAGTTCTTTTTCTTTGTTTTATATATTAAAGAAAATCAACTTCTATGTCTGTCATTTAATAAGCTTACCATGGAATTCAAAAACCACAATGAAACTAGATTCTCAACCTACAGGTTGTCTGAAGACTAAAGACTCTGAATTTACTATTCAAGTCTTGCATTTAATAAGTTATAGCAATTCCTTAAAATGTACTTATGTAGAACAGGAAACATAGATACTAAAATTAGATTGGGCTGACGTGTCCAACTCAAAAACCAAGGAATGAGAACCTTGGTGGTCTCATTCACTTTGATTGGAAATGCAAATGCACAGACTCTTGCATGACAGGGACACAGATATGGACATTTAAAATATAGTGGTATGGGCAATGTAAATATAGCAATGCAGCAAACAGTCTCAGGATGACTTGGGGACGATACTAGGCATGACAATCCTTGGTTCAATAAACACATGTGAATTTAATTTCTTCTGTTAACATCTTTTAATTCACACTCAATGACATCAGCATGCGAGCACATGATATGGGCTATACATGCCATGCTCAGAAGTTAGAACCATATACTAGTTATGTTTATTAAGCTTATGTATGAGCATCCATGTTTTGTTCACTATCATAATTTAGTCATTATAATTATGGGGCACTGTATTTTGCTATGTCAAACCCTTAGATTGTTATATCATAAGAACATGTCCAAATGAGATGTTCATCAGAACACTCCAAGGAAAAAGTAATGATCGCAACTCCATATGCAGTTCATATTACACAACCATAAGGCATTAGACGATTATGTTACAATGCCAGTTATATTGAATTCAATCTCACTTACCTACATCCAATAATCTTTCCTAGCTCCAAGAATTAAAACAATAGAAACTACTCATCGCCACCACTGTCACTATTTGCAATATAAAACAATTATAAAGGTATCCTTTGATGTAGTCTTTATTGACATACAACATGAATTCAGGAGAGTATAAGTTCATCTGTTATATGTTAACAATTAACTAATTTTAGTTCTTATGCCAGTAATATCAACTGAAACCAGAAATATCCTTCTGAGGCGCTTCTATCAGAAGTCAGAAGAGAAGGTGCAAGTTCAACATTTTGCTCTTCCTTTTATAATATTTACTGCTGCTGTTCTTTGCTCTTATTTCTTCTGCCTCGACTACATGCAGTTGTGCCGTAAAAGAGCCGCTTCTGATCATCTAACACCAGAACACAGATGCAAGCAACCCAGAGGCACCCTTGCCGAAGAAGAAGGCTATTAACAAAGTCAAGTATTATGTTGTGCAAATCTGGCATTAGCTATCTTGCATCTCCTTGGGCTGGATGCTTATATCTCCATGTGTGATTGCCCCCACTCTCATCATTCTTGCTGCATGTTTTGTATGAAAATATTGCACTTTGATTGTTGTGATATGATATCCATATAAGTAATTAATTCGTATTTGTAGTATTTTGTAGAAGCTTGCAATATGATTATATATGTGGTTTATTTTCTCCGGCTCAGGATTACGTGTTCATCCTAAACCATTAAAGAGAAGCCCACAGGACGGCCCATTTGCGTTCTTATCCTCCAACCAATTCAAAAGAGCCGAAGCGAAGGACTTTAAACAAACACCTTGTTTGCAGTCTGAGCCTGTCTCCAATCCGTCCCTCATCCCCATGTAGTTCCATGCTTCGCTCGGCAAATGCCAAATGAGCGCACTGCTTCCCATCTCTCCTTCCCTCTCCTCCTCTCCTCCTCCGTCGTCCCACCCAGAGAAACTCTTCTTCGACTCTGCCACCTCTGTCCGCCTCCTCAGTTTATCCGCAGCACAAAGAAACCTCGGCTCCGTTGCCTCTGCCCACGCCGGCCTTCTTAAATCCGGCCTCCACTCCAACCTCTTCGTGGCCAATTCCCTCCTCGACGCCTATTCAAAATGTGGTCGCTTGGACAGTGCCGTGAAGATTTTCGACAGAATGCCCCTAAGAGATGTCATATCCTGGACCACCATGATCTCCGGCCAATGCCACAACGGAGCGGCCATCGCCGCCGTCCTCTTGTTCATAGACATGTTGTTAGCGGAAGCAACACCTCCTCCCAATGAATTCACTGCCGCGGCGGTCTTGCGGGCTTGTGGGATGTTGGGGGACGAGAAGACGGGGAGGATGTTCCATGGGCACCTCGTGGTCACTGGCTTCGCCCAGGATGCGTTCGTCTCCAACTCGTTGGTCGATACGTATGCGAAGGTTGGGTCAATTCCGGACGCTGAGAATCTCCTTGGTAGCTTGAGTTGTAAGGATGTGGTTTCTTGGAGTTCCATCATATCAGGCTCTGTCCTCAATGGAGCGTTGGAGAAAGCATTGCTACTGTTTGTAGAAATGTTAGAAGAAGGAACTCTGCCGAACACAGCAACGATGTTGAGCGTCATCCAGGCTTGCTCACTGAGGGGTGAACCGAGCTTGTTTCCATGCGTTCATGCTTGGCTTGTCAAGTTGGAGCTGCATGACATTGTTCCAATTGCGAAGTCTCTCACTGTGATGTATGCAAAGAATGGCTCATTTGAAGAGGGGATGAAGGTTTTCTTCAATATCCTGGTGCCGAATGAGAGTGATCGTCTAGATCCTGATGTTATCTCCGCGCTTATCCACGGCTGCACCCGATCAGGATCATTGGAGCATGGCAAGGTGATTCATGGCTTCTTGTTCAAAACGGGCTTCTTTCCATGCACCATAGTAGAGAATTCCCTCGTTGATTTGTATGCAAAATACGAGCACATTGAGTCTGCATATCTTATCTTCGAAAGAATGGAGGAGAGAGATATTGTCTCTTGGAACACAATGATATCATGCTATGTGAAGAACGACCGAGCTGACGAAGCCTTGCAGCTTCTCGGTCAAGTTCACACTGCAAGCGGCGGTAAGCTGGCGCCCGACTTTGTCACAATGCTCAGCTCGATACAAGCCTGCTCTATGATGTCCTCACTGGAACAAGGACAGATATTGCATGGTTTTGTGATCAAATCAGGCTTTGATTTGGATGTTTCCATTGGAAATTCTCTCATAGATATGTATGGAAAGGCAGGAAGGGCCAGATTTGCTGAGCAAATTTTCCAGGAGATGGATTCAAGAGACATTGGCTCATGGAATTCCATGATTGCAACCTACGGAATCAATGGTGACGGCGATTCGGCTTTAAGAGCTTTCGACGAACTGAGGTATGCACATAAGCATAAACCGAATGCTGTAACATTCATTAATGTCATTTCAGCATGCAATCATTCGGGTATGACATTGGAAGGCTACGAGTGTTTCAAGTGCATGAAAAGGAATTATGATATAGAGCCTAACATGGAGCACTACGCTGCAATTGTGGATCTTTTGGGGAGGTCTGGGAAACTTAGTGAGGCAGAGGAGTTCATTGCAAAGATGCCTATCAAACCGGGTTCATCTGTTTGGGGGTCTTTACTGGGTGCTTGTGTGCTTCATCAGAACGTCAAGATTGCGAAAAGAGCAGCCGAAGAGCTGTCTGTTATGGAACCAGACAGCAATGCCTGGAGAGCGACATTGTCTAATGTATATGCATCTGCTGGATTATGGGATGAAGCTGCAAAGGTGAGAGCTGAGATGAAGAGGAAAGGATTAGGAAAGGAGGCTGGCTGGAGCTATGTTGAGTCGAGGGGCATGGATAAGTTTAAGTTCACAGTGGGGGACACAAGGCATCCTGAAACCGATAGGATATATCATGTATGGAGGAGTATCAGGGAGCATAGTGCAGATGCTTTTGTTGAGACATTGTGATGGAGTTTGTCAAGACTAGGGTATGTTTAATCAAACGAGTGAGAAAATAGTGATGCTTGCATCTTTTATGGTCTTATTGTAATTATTTGTACTTTTGAACCACCCGGGAAACTTAGTTAGAAAAAGTTGGAGTTGTATTTGCATTGTAAAGTAGCAGGACAGAGTACACTTGTAGAACCATTCTTGTAAGATTGTTACAACACCAAGCATGCCTAATTGGTAAGTGTATTCTATGACTCATAAGCTCTACTTCCTACAAAAAGAAAATGGGTAAATTACACTGACCTTGAGGCATGTTTGGTACCCTGTATAAGTATCCTGTATAGTATTAGAATAATACTATACAATGTTTGGGAAGAATATTAACTAATACCTGCACTAAAAATAGTATTAAAAGCTGTCATAAGGTGTATTAGTAATACACTCTCAAAGCTCTTCATTAGCCTGCACGAGAATTTTCAATATTTTGGATACTTATTTTACCTCCGGCCAAAAGTTTAAAAATATATAAAAAATATTATAAAAATAATTTTAATTTATGAAATATTTTTAATGATAAAATATATTATATAATTTTTATATTATATTATATTATATTATATTATACAGGTTAGTCAATACATACTAGTACTATACAGGCTAGTACATGTGTGCACCAAACACTATATAATAATAGTACAATACAGACTAGTACTATACATGCTAGTCAATACAGACTAATACTATACATGTTAGTACTATACGGTGTACCAAATGAGCTCCTGATGTTTAATGAAATTACATTGACCTTCCCTCTATTTGTCCAGGTGACACTCATCTCCCCTGTAACTAACGGTGTTAAATGCAATCTAAGATTTCTCTCTTATGCCAATCGCTGAAAAATCATTAAAATGCATGCATAAAATAATTGAATAAATATTTTTAAAATAAAAAATTTAAGAAATTATTTTATTATTTAATATTTTTTACGAAATTAATGCTAGTTGAATGTGAAAATTAAATATTAAGCACCCGTGAGGGGAAAATATGAGAGAATGTGCAGTGCATATGACACACACTCCACTAGTAATTTTCGTTAGTAGGGGAGATTTGTGTAATCTTTTATAAAATTCAAAGGGTCACAAAACAAAATTACAAATAGAGGAGATGTCAGTGTAATTTCACTAAATCTCAGGAAAGGTCAATATAATTTACCCAAAGAAAATTTGAATGCGCTGCTATCCATTTATTTTCTCCAGGATTACCTATCCTCTCATCAGTCTCCTGTGTCTTTGCTTTCATGTTTACCAAGATGGGTGTGCTCCAAGAAGATGACATAAATTGGCAGTTGCAGAATCAAAGTGGCAATCCAGGCTTCATAACCACCTTCAAAGCTTCAATGCATCAGCCTCACCATGACATGAACAAGTATGCAATCTTTACCAACCATATCTAAGCAATATATACTCCAAATTTGGTTGGGCATGAAGGTGGAATAATAAATATTAATAAAACAACAATGACCACGTAGATAGTTGCAAACATTCTACTGAACTTTTGCTCTTTTCAATCTGGGAATCAAGAGCAACACTATTTTTTTCTCTCTGCAAACTAAAGTCACATTATTTAAATACAGAAACAAACATTAGAAGCTATTCTTTACATCAAAATCCGTTCAAACAAGACTAGAAATTTGCATAACTAGTGGATCCAAGTTTCAAACTCGAAGACATACATGCTCTTCACCATCTCATATTTTCTAGGCTGCAGAATGAGCTCTTGTTCACCAAGGATGGCTGATAATAAGGCGGCTGCGGTGGATGGCTCTGCAGAGCACCCACACAATGGAATGGACTGCAGAAGTGGCTATCCGAAACTTGATCTGCCCTCGCTTGGGAATGAGCCTTCTACTAGCACCACCAGCAGTAGCAGCCGCCATCTTGATCATCTGCGCGCAGTTGCAATTAGGAAGAAGAAGAAGAAGATGATGATGAGAATTGAAGGAGGAAAGAAGAAGAAGAAGCTGCTTTCTGAAGCTGGAAATGCGACAGTGGACTTATCTGGTTTGTTTGTCTCTACCTTGGACTTATATTTATAGGGGATTCGAGATCTTGCTGATCATTGAAAGCTAGCTTCAATTCCTCTGTGATTGACTTGGGAAACTGGATTTCTGGTGGCATAGTAGGGGACAGCAATTGAAACCAGCTGGAATTTGTCTGTTTCTAAATTGACTCTTAGATTCCACAGTTTTGAGATGAATTAAGTAGGATTCCTGCTGAAGTAGTTGGGCCTACTTTTGACCCATAGGAACATAAATCCTGGGGTTTGCTGGATTTAGTTCAAGAGAGCAGCACTAATCTTGAGCCATTGTCACTTAATTGCAGTTCTTGAAGCACAATATGCAGCTCGACAGCTTCTTGTGAGGAAGGATATTAATTAAGTATATTATGTCTGGAAACATGAAATATTAAAGTCAACAGGGAGAGAAAGAGAGAGAAGATTTGATTATCTATAAGCATTAGTTGGTACACTAGGTTTGCCGCAGGTGGAAATGTAAAGTGGAATGGTCGATTGCTGCTACTTGAGGTTTCTAGATTCAACATTAGAGTAGGCAGTCACTGTTTGGATAAGTATATTTCAATTACTCAATTTTAATAAAAATATCTTTTTCTAGAAATGCAATGCAATTAGTCAGGGTAAGATAAGTAGAAGAACATCTTCATGCTTACTGAGCTACATAATGCCTCAAGAAAATGTTAAAAGGGGGATGATTAAGTAATTATCTACTAATCAACCTCATCCGTGGCTGTATATTATTTCTTTTCTAAGGAGGTCTTTACTCCTCACATTATTTATAGCTTGTAAAGTGTGGATTATTACTGCTAGATATTATATGTCAGGTTAGATTCCTTGCAATCTAGACAAGATCTTTATTTGTTGTTACATATGATACTTTTGTTAGGATATTTGACCAATGAGTTACAAGTTTTTGAACATTTTGACCTGAATGTGTCTTCAATTATTGATTTCTTTGACAAAATAAGTGTCGGCTCCATTAAAACAATTCAATATAAAGAAGTTGGTCAAACTCAGTCAGTCTGGTCAAAAAATTCTAATATCATGATACCATCAATATGTTGGACCAAGACTACCAAGTTAGGCTTTTCAAACAACTGGTTGAAGGAACCCAACCGAAGCCCAAAACTGAGCAGGCTGGGCCATGTTATCTAATGTTGTTAATAAAAGTATATAATCATTTGTTAATCAAGGTCTGGGTCATATTTGTGCATGTTTAAGGAATATTTGGTACACAGCACAAGGTGAGACAGATGATCATATCAATGGATTAAGTGGTAATGCAGCCACCTATTTAGCACATTGGTCTATTACTTATCAAGTGGAACATGTCTCACAAAGATGAGTTATATGAGGAGATTCCTTCAACATGATGCCAAAGTCTAGAGCTTGTGTGATCTGTCTTGAAATTTTCATATGCAACTCTTGTTAGCTCCATGAGTGACACTGACAGCCTATATCGAGGCACTGAAGAATGCAAAGGCCACCTTTTGATTCCCTAATGGAAGGCACCCTCACTTTAAAGGAAAGCTAAAGAAGATTAGCCAACTCTGCTACATTGTTCTTAAATAGAAATGGGGTCCTGAAGTGGAAAGATACTTTACTATATGATAAGTAGCAAAATCATAACAATTATTTTATTAGTTTGTTACATCACCTGAAAAAGTCATGATATAAAAAAGAAAAGATGTAAAATTAATAATTGTTTTTTTTAAAAAAAAATGTTCAGTCAATATGGCAACTTTGGCTAAATTTACTTAGAATTGGAGTTTACCAAATTCTATTGATTCTTGACAGACCTTCAATGAAACTGAGTTCAAAACCAGTTATCTGATCCAGTATTCAAAGGATTGATAGGATGACAAATTGACAATGGAGGTATATATGCCTCAACTGAGAAACAAAGTGAACAAAGGAGTAAGGAGTAAGTAGAGACAGGGAAGACATCTTTTCCCTGTCTTCCTGCTTGCACCTTCTCATGCGAGCAACTTGACCCACTCCATCAAAGTCTCTGTGGTTTGAGGTATTCTCATCCTCTTTGGAAGAGACAATGCATTGCCTGGCAAAACTTTTCTCTGTCTTCTTCTTCTTACCAGTTTCACTTTTAGATTGTTTATAGTCTTCAAATGTAGTGAGTGTTTCATGGAGGATTCAGAGCAGGAGACACTTGTCATTAACTGTGCTTTACAAGTCAACAACATTGAAATGTCCCAGCCTCCCAGGCGCCTGATTGCATATCCCCTGCAAGCCTGACATGGATTTGTCTTTGCTTATTAGCAAAAGATTAAGCCATGCTTGAAGAGATTGGGATGGAAATATTTATGGTTTGTTTTAGATTGCCCATCAGTAACCAGATAACATGCAAAGCTAATGATAGGGTAGAAAAGTTCACTCCTGTTTTGGTATCAATAGACTGCCATTGATTGGTTTCTTTACATAGTTTGTCAAAGAGTACTTATTTAAGGTTATGTGTGCTGCCTATTTGATATATATACTAATATACAGACACATCAATTGAATCAATCCCCTTGATATTTGAAGAGAGAAGTATTACATTGAACATTATCAAATTAATTAAAATTGACAAGACTCTGGCAACGATTTTGCATGCCTAGAAGCTTTTAGACATTAAGACAAGAAGGAAAACAAAAGTGCTAAATAGATTTCACAATTTGAAAGGATCCTCCATTTAGAATTCATCCATCATTAGCCATTCATGTTCTTCCAGAATCCTTGACTACTTACCCTGCAAATCAGGAAGAACTAATATCAGAAAGAAGAAAGATGAAGCATTTTCTAGAGCATGCAGATTAACTTTTAGAACCAAAATCTTACATATGATTTCTTGCAGTGAAGAATCGCATCATTGATGGAAATATCAGCATTGCTGCGGCACCACTCTATGCTTGAAGAATCCGTGCATCTCTTCGTTGTCTTGGATGAAGTCAACCTCAAATCTCTTATCTTCTTACACAAGGTCTTCAGGAGGCACAAGCGCTTCCAAAGAATCCTCTTCGAAGCAGCCGGTGACTTTGGATTTGCATTTCTTGTGTTTTCTGCTGAACTGAAGCGAGCTGATGAATTCAGTGAACTCGATGGAGCAGTAGCTTGATGAAACACTGAAGACTCTTCTGTTCTTTGGCAATCCAAGTGGAATCCACTGACATCGATCTTCCAACCACGCATGGAGGTGCTGTCGTCGGCTGAGCGGCGGCCGATCGAGCACCTGGAAGAGAAGCTGTCCTTCAAGACCTGTGCTGAGGACTCCATGGAAGCTGCAAGATGTGGTGGTGTAGAGTTTGTGGGAGGAGAAGAGGAGGCGATTTGAAGAAATAGAGTTTTGAGTCATGGAAACTAATTATATATATATATATAAACTAATTTTAAGCATCATCATCAATCAAATCATCATTCTACACTAATTTTAAAGTTGATAAATAACTTTAAAAAATAAGAGGAAAGATATCCTCATCCACTTAAATATAATATATTGAAAATAAATACATAATGATCTTGGATCATGTTACAGTTTTGGATTAAACTCATAATTTGATCTCTTGAGTGTAATACATACTTTTCAGTCAGCCAATGTGAGAAGACCATCAAAATGCTGCAAGCATTATTTTACAGTTTAAACCACATCTCGACTCTTCCCCTCCAACTTGGATGACTTGTACCACTTCGCGCAGACGACAAACACTAGAAAGTCAACGCTGGTCAGCGCCGCCAACATGAAGTAAAATCTATCCAAATGCCCGCGGTTGAGGTCCTCCGGAATCCATCCCTCCCGGCCGCCACTCGTCGTCGCGTCCAGCACAGCCGTCACGATCACGTCGCTGAAGAAGTTCCCGAACGAGATCGACGCCATGCAGAGCGCGCTCGCGAAGCTCTTCATCCCGTCCGGCGCCTGCCGGTTGAAGAACTCCAGCTGCCCGACGTACATGAACACCTCCGACGCCCCAATCAGCGCGTACTGCGGCACCTGCCACATTATGTGCAGCGACGACGCCGGCGGTGAGGAGCCCACGACTGCCCGCTTCAGCCGGAAGTTCTCCACCGCGCCCGCCGCGATCATGGCGGCAACGGCGATGACGAGGCCGACGCCCATCCGCTGGAGCTCGGTGAGCCCCCCGGCCACGGGGTTTTTCTTGAGGAGGCGGACGAGCGGGTCTAGGAGGCGGCGGGAGAGGAAGATGAATGCGGCGACGCTGAGGATGTCGAAGGCGGACATGCTCGAGGGCGGGATGGAGAAGGCGCCGACGACGGTGCGCATGGCGGCGCCCTGGACGACGAAGAGGGAGGCCATCTGGGTGAAGACGACGGAGTAGAGGATGGTGCAGAGCCAGATGGGGAGGAGGCGCAGCACGCACTTGACTTCTTCCACCTGCGCAATGGGGCAGAGCCGCCATGGGTCGCGGAGGACCGCCTGCTCCCGGAGGGTGAAATCGTCGGAGTTGACGACGGCGGCTCGGTCCAAAAACCTATATATGCAATATAATTAATGTAATTAATATAATTAATCAAATTATTTAGACCAATCATCATCTAATGTAATTAATTAAAGCCAAATTAGCGATGAGCGGGTCGTAGTACTCTATATTTTTTATAATATTATAAAGACCTGTTCCTAGATTTTGATTCATGGAATTTAGAGTCGGATTCTATCCGAAAATTATGATATAGAATAGGTTTCTAGTACCTTGTTAGTACATGTTAATGAACAAATTTCAGTATAAGTTTTGAGTATCATGTTAGAATTTGTTCATCTATAGATTTTAAGTATCCTGGTGAAATTTGTAAATGAACATGTTCATGATATCCCGTTGGGACATGTCCATTTACAAATTCTGAGGTACAAGTTCTAGGTGTCGATTCTAATTTCGATTTTGGATACTTGATGTGTTGGACTCGAAATCGAAATCGATTTTAACCAATTTCTTAATTTTTATCTCGGATCCTATCCAAATTTAATTTGCGTCTTATCAAAATCTATCCGATATTCATGCACACCTTAATTAAAGCCAAATGCAAACTTACTTGAAGCCCTCGGTATGAAGCATCTTCCTGCACCCGTTGCTTTCTTTGATCTCCTCATCAACCTCGTACAGATCTTCGCCACCTGGCGGCACCTCAACCCTCCATTTTCTCAACGCGGCAACGGCAACCTGGCAGATCCTGGAGAGCGGATTGCCACCTGGCCTGAAGTGCCTGTACCTAACGGTCCCACACAAGAAGAGGACGAGTGCCACGATGGCGGATGACGTGGAGGCCCAAAAGCCCAACGCCCACATGCCATGGTCTTCGAGGTAGCTCAAGAAGGTGTTCGAGAAAAGCGAGCCCAAGTTGAGGGCGAGGTAGAAGTAGCTGAAGAAGGAGATCTTCGAGTGGGCCTCTCTCGGGTCCTCCTCGTCGAACTGGTCCGCCCCGAAGCTGGCGATGTTGGGTTGGTAGCCTCCGTTCCCGAGGGCGACCATGTAAATGGCCAAGTAGAACATGCCAAGCTCGAAGTTGGAGTGAGCTCTACAAGGGTTTTGGTGATCGCCGCACCCTGATGGGTTTACCAAGAACAGATGCGAGGAGAGTGATAACATCACCAAGCCCTGTTAGCGAAAGGAAGAGTTAGAGCCTATGAGGCACGGAAACTTTCCGTGGGTTAATGTTTCCGTGTCGGAAATATTTCGGAAACCTAAACTCTTAAAAACCTCGAGGAAACATGTCGGAAACTTTTGAGGGAGTTTCCAATCAAGTCATGGAAATTGATGAGTTTATACACTATGATATAATGCAAAAATTAATAGGAATGCATTGTAATAAAGTGCAGAATACGATGGAAAAAAAGTAGTAGTAGAAAATAGTTGATAAAGTGAAAAAATTGATGTAGAAGAAAAGATATATGGTGAAACTTATAAACATATTATGAATATTTTAAAATATTTTTATGAATACTTATATTTTAAAATTATTATATAATATTAATTATAGAAAAATATATTTATTTAGCGTTTCTTTAACGTTTCCGTGTCCTATATTTTTGAAGATCAACGTTTCTTTGTTTCGTTTCGTTTCGTTTCGATCGTGTCAACGTTTTCCGTTTCCGTTTTTATGCTGCATAGGTTAGAGCAGCAGTCAATGGAGAAGATGCATATACGTATTGTTTCTAGGATACTTACGAGAACAAAGATTACTTGGAAGATGGCACAAGTCTTGTATCTTCCCCAGTAGGAGTCGCTGAGGAATGCACCGACGAGGGAGAAGATGTAGACGGTGCCAGTCCATTTGCTGACGTTGTTGGCGGCGTCGGCGTTGTTCTGCTGCAGCACCCGCGTCAGGAAGAGGACGAGGTTGACGTTAACCCCGAAGAAAGCCAGTGTTGCCAGGCCTTGATTCACTGCAATGGATCCAAAGTATTAGTTTCCATCACCACTTCTTACTATGAGTAGAGCACTTATTGTAGCATATTATGAAGAAATAATTACCAAGCAAAACGGACCCAGCCAACCATCCACCGGACTTCTCTTTGGTAGCTAGGTTTCCTCTGAAGTCCACAGAGCCATCCAAGGTATATTCATAGTGTGTCACTCTTGCTCCATCACCTTCCACTGTCAGTGCTCCTTTATTCGTCTGAACATCTTTTGCTTCTAGGTATTCCTTCTTCTGCAGTTACAGCACAACAAAGCTTAGTTAATCTCCTCAGATGTCTTCTAATTAATGCATAGGTTCAGGGTATTTGTTACATGCCTATGCTCATTAGTTACTATCTATACTGATCAGGATATAAGTATCCCTGTCTAGAGAATCCTTGACTATTAGATCAAAAGGATATGCTTGGTTGAGTTCATAGAATTGATTACAACAACAATAACATGTAAATCCTAAGCATTTGACAATAAGTCTTTTTATGGAGCATCATACATTCCTATATTGTTTGATGTGGTGCTTTTAGTAACTTGTCAAACACCTTTGTGATGCTAATCATTTGATAAGGCCAAAATTTCTTCCCAACACATTTCCACTCTTTGATGTAGTAACATCCCTTTTTACCACAATATCCAAGCAATTAAATTTAAAGAAAGAGCATTAGTACTATCACCTAATTCTTTGTTAAGTTTGTTGATACTTTGAAGTTTGAACAGGATTTGACTAAATCAATTCTCTACTCATGTAAACTAAAACTTATTGCAGAGAAAGAACCGAGAATAATGATCTTTGTTTGTGAACATAAGTAAGAATTATGAGATACTGAAAGTTTTAGATACCTTAGGCTCAGCCATGCCCACCATGGAAATGTATGGTACAAAGGAATACAGAAGATGAAGCAGGAGAGGTATGAAGGTGAGTTGGTTCTTAGAGGATGGAACCATTGGACTTATATAGGCCACAGAGTTTGAAGTGGATGGTTACAAAATCAGGGAGCATCATGGATGATGCCATAAGCATTTAAAAAAAGATATGCAACATATGTCCCTATCACTAGTGATTTTTTTTTCTTTTTTTCTTTCTCACAATTTACTGGATGCAGAAAAAGGATTTGTTGGAGTTCCTCATTAGACAGCAAATAGAGATATATTAACAGTCACCCTTCTGAAATTTGGAATTCCACCAACCATATATAGCACAGCAAGGTACTTTTATGTTAGAAGAGAATTTCATGCTAACATCATTGCTCATCCAAGCTTAGCATGCCCAATATACGTCAGTAAAGACTCACCCAGTGCATATTTCTGGTAAGAAAACAGTAACTGTTTTTTTCTCTGGGGCAAGAGTTTAGTCTGCTTCTTGAAGCCAAAAGGAATGTGTTACATGCCAATAAGGACTGATGTTATCACTTATTTTCGCTGTTTTGGTTGCTGGAAATTTTGAAAATAGTTGACTGGTGGGGAGAGAGATATATGGAGAGTTGTATTTGAAAAACCCAGATATGCATTTTTCCTTCTCATTCACTCATATTTATAGACTACATTATGACATGATTTTTCACAAAAATGGAAACCTTTTAAAAGCAAAATTAAGTGGAAATAAAACCTATTAAAAGCAAAATAAAAATGGAGATAACCTATTAAAGCATAATTAGTGGAGATAATGTCATTGAATGAAGATTCTATTATTTCAATTTATTTTCAAGATCCTCGGCCTCAGAGCCCTTAATGACCCCGAGCGTGGCCTTGCCTTATACTCCTCGACGAGTTCGGCTTGACCCCAAGCGCGGTCCTCGACCTCAGCGCTACTACTTCCAGTCTTAGAGTCCTTAATAACCCCGAGCGCGGTCCTGCCTTACGCTCCTCGGCGAGCTCGGTTGACCCCAATTGCAGTCCTCGATCTCAGCGCCACTACTTCTATTCTCAGAGCCCTTGAAGACTCAAGCTCCTACGCCCTCAACGATCCAAAGTGCGCTCCTCGCGAGACCAGATTTCTCTGAGTCTGGTCCTCGGCCTCGGCACCTCACCATCGGCCTCAGCGCCCCCCCACTTTCACGATTCAAACATCTTCGAAGGTAGCACACAACTACCGAACAGATTATCTTAGCCGTAACTTCATTTTTGGGCAAGAACATACAATCGACATCAGTCGACAAACACGATGTCGACGTCGTTCGACATATTGGCCGGAAAATGGCCAGACAACTCAGCGGAAACTAAAGAACAGCCAAAGAAAGACAGAAAAACATTTTCTTTATTCATGAAGCCCCACAAAGGGGAGATTTACATTTACAATCCCGAGAAGGGCGATCTACAAGCCTAAATACAAGTGCGGAAATATACAAAGATGTTGATTTACATAATTACTAGAGGAAAAAACATTTCATCGATGCAACTGTGGAGGAGCCACCATCGGGAAAAGGAAGCCCAACGATGAGCACACACCACAAAACAAGAAGTCTCCACCACCAAATCTGCCAGCAGAACTTCCTACAATGCAGGAGGATGGTGGAAGAAGAGAGCCGACGACAAGGTGGAAGAAGAAGACACAAGGAGGCATATGCCCAGCAGTGTGAACCCACCTTAGTCCAACTACAGGAGATGCCCACGGTTGTACAACAATGTATGTTGCATCTCACCGTATGCTCTCCCCTTAAGCCCAGCGGTGCAAACCCACGACAATCTATTATCTACTCACCATTAGCCCAAGGCTGGCTCCCGAAGGAACGGTAATCTTCGATACTTCTCACTCCTTGGCAAACTCAAACATTCAGATTGCAAAATACATGGGGCTATTTATAGGCCCGAGAAGATCCGTCACCCTAACGGTCGTTCGCCACCTACCCACTAACGGGGCCACGTTCGTCAATCAACAGTCGACATTTAAGGAACCTTGGAAACGGTCGATCAGATCTTTGGTAATAATTACTCCTTGTTAGAATTAATGATTATACAAGTGGCGGCATATGAAAAGACACTCTTTCTCCCGCTCAATCGTCACATTTGCCCCAAAAACACTAATCTGCGCCGAGATCTCCTAATCAGCACATTGATCCAACCGATGCCTTTCTATCATACTGAAATCAGAGGTCGGCACACTACTTAGAGGTCGGCACGAAGTCCTCGGACTCCGGCTAAGCTCGGGGGCTGTGGACTGGACTACTACCTTTAGGCCCGGTCGGATTAGGCCCAGAAACGCTCACATACATGAACCAAACTCAAGTCAAGCCCAGATGGCTTATCCTGGGGGTTCCACCCGGCCATACAAGGATACTTCTATCCGCATTAATTACGAGGGATTCCACAATTACGAGCCCGACATCTCCGGGATAAGTCTCGACTCATTCTAAGCAACATTCCTACAAGATTACTAGAGAACATCACCGCCAATCATCCCTCATACAAACACGACGCACCTCATGTACCCTAGATTCCAATTTCTATTACCTCCATCTTGACCACATCGTTACTTGAGCGTGAAAGTGTCTTTTGCAGGTCCCCCTGAAGTTACACCTGACTAGGAGGTGCACCAGACCGCATCGCTCCAACTTCAGGCAAGAACAATATATGAGTTAATGAGAAGGGGAAAGACATATCTGGGTTTTCCAAATACAACTCTTCACATCTCTCTCTCTCCACCAGCCAACTATCTTCTTCATCTTCAAAATTTCCAGCAATCAAAATAACGAAAATAGGTAATAACATCAGTCCTTATTGGCCCAAACTCGTGCTTGTACTCATATTCCATGGGTTCTTCGTGGGCAGATGCATCAATTAGCCATACAGTTATCATCGATGATAACTATCTGAGTGAAATTTGCTTAATTTCATTAGATATCTAGATTGAGAGTGGGAATCTGGAACATAATTGATAGGACTATATTCTGAAAGACATATATTGGTAAATTTTGTTTATGCTTAAACCCCTCAATGCTCTGAATCGTAATAATCTGGAAGACCAGATCAAAATCTTTGTCCTGATGCACATACATAGGCATTTTTTCGTTATGATGCATTGCGCTTCTAGCAATTATCAAGAAAATAAATAAAAAATCTCATCTTAAGGGATGCCTGAGGGAATTGGTTCCAAATTATTCTCAACTACTTCTTTTTTTTTGAAATAGAAACCTGCTTCTTTTCAAGAGTAATGAAAAGTTACGGGTATTGAGAGAGGATAGAGGAAAACATGAAACAAATAAAATACGCTAGACATGCCATCACCACAGAGATAAAATTACATGATATCACATCCCATTGGACATCTGGAAAATTGGGTATCTTCTTATGAATGCATCAGCGGCAATAGCAGCAAGAATTAAGGTGGAGTGCGAGTTATTATTCTCAACTACTTGATGGATGTGGCACCCTTAACCTATCTGCTTTTCATAGTTTCTGTACCTGTTATATTCTTCTTTTCAATTATATAAGTGCCTTTCATTGTACTTGTTTTGAACCAAGTCTTTGTAATTGTTATTTGTTTAGCACATTATTGGGGCTTTAGAGAAATTGACGTGAAGGTTTATATGAACTCTCTTTAATTTAATTAAGTGGATAGCCAATTTGCCTGCTTCAGAACACTGCATTTTATTGATAGAGATCATTTCCCTGTCAGTTATGTGATTTCACAGACATGTGTCAGAACTTAAATATAATGAGTTAATGACAATGCTTAACAATGACATTTATAATTGTGTGCACTGACAATTAGTTGCTTGAAATAGAGGTAAGAATCCTTTGACACCAATTATTTGAGGCCAATACTTAATCTCAAATATCCTCTATTCAAGGGACTCTTTCTGGAGAAGTACACCTTTTAACACCAAGGTGCATTAATTAGAGAACCATCTCAGTCTAAATTACTTGGTTTATTAACTGTCTGGATAAGGCATTGGGGTCTGTAGCATAAGTACATAATCACAAAGGCTTTGTTCTTAAAAACACACAAATTTGTTTCCCTATGGCCTTGATTATGCTTAGATTTCTCATACTGTCCAAAACACTGGAATCTTAATGGCAAAATATATGTTTTGATTTCATGTATTTGGTCAAATTTTTGTTTGTTTATGTTCATGCACTGTGACTGTGCTTAAATCTATCAAATGCTATTAAAATTATGAGAATTGTATTATAAGGGAGGCCATTTGTTAGAGGAAAGTGGTTCGAAAGTGGTCTCAGATACCTCATAGGTGTGGTATCCTTTTATTATCTGTTTTTTGTGATTTCTGCACCTATCTTATATTCTTCTTTCAATATCCTTATTTCGAATTAAGTCTTTGTAATGGTCCTTGAGGCAGGAGACTGTTTGGCTTTAAAAAATTTAGCATAAGCATGTAGTTGAACAATCTTTCAAGTGAAGTGGTTGGCCTATTTCAGACCACAACATTTGACTCAAATGATCATTTTCATGCTATATATGTTATATTTTCTAGTAATATATGTCAAAAACTGATTTAGATATAGTGGCCAAGTTTAACTTCCTGCACTTCCAATTAGTTGCTTGAGATAGAGGTAAGAATTATTAAACACCAGTTCTTGTGGTCAGTACTTAGGCAAAATCAAGCATCCTCTGTTTGAGGACTCTTTATGGCAAGATGCATCATCAAAACAGGAGTGTCATTAAATGAGCAAGTTGCCTGGATTGTTAGTTTTCTGGAATTCTGGATCAACCATAATTGCAGAGACTTTTCTGAAACACACATATTTGGTCAGTTTTATTTCCCTATATTTCGGCATTGTGTTAAATACCTTAGCTCTGAACCACAGGAATTAGAAACATAATAGCGAAATCTTTGTTTTTTATGTGAATTTACTCATATGATGGAGAGAAACAACGTTTCTTGATCACTACGCTGTTCAGTTCACTTGGACAGATAAGAGAACCTGGAAGAGTATTCTCCAACAATTCCATCTTAAATTTTGTGCACTTTCAACTGTTGCTTCGAGTAGAGGTAACAATCCATCCACTCCGGTTCTTCAAGGTCACACTACTTGGTCACCATCATTGTTCAAATTTCCCAAGGCATTGGGTGCAGATGAAACACATGTATGCAACCAGGATTGTTGTTACTGCCATTATATAGGAACAAGATAGATTCTTTCTGATCCAACCCTACAACTCAAATGTGCAGGTCAGTGAGAAGCAAGAGCTCATATTGGCATTGGTATTGTGAATGCCATCTATTGCAGTCAACTAAAATATTCTATGTTTGTTTACATCACTAAACAGTTCATATAAGTGGAGAAGAAGATCACTGATTCCCACTGATGGCCGGCTTATCACTGATAGGTGTACATCCTCCATTCAGCTCCACTTGCTCCATGAACTGTCAGTGTCAAATCCATCAAGCTTCAGAATGCCCTAGACAGCCATTGCTGACACTGATTACAATCAGATAGCATCCAGGTGCACAGAACACCGCTAATTCGACTGTTGGGTCGCTCTTCTCATTTTCTTCTCTTCACCAGTATTGATGTGTTCTATCTGGTATTCGACAAAGACACAGGGAGATCTTCAAAACCATATCTTGCATGAAGGATAAAACAGCCAGGTCAGTGCATAGCTAAAGGAAGCTCTTATAAGCTTTTAAAGGTTGGATGTTTTTTTCTCCAGTAGAATTCCTTTGTCATGGATACCAGCTAGAACGTTGTTCCTTATCCCTGCATGGTAATAAGATTGAATTTAGAACTTTTTGGTCATTCCCATCCATCTGTATCTGGTTTGAGAGTCAGTGATTTTTGGCTTGTTGGATTGAAGAAGAAGACGTCAAGAATAGGCAACATTTAGCAGCCGGTCCGCATGGCTCTAAGCAAAACACATTATTTGAGGCACTAAATGGATCGAAATTTGTCGGCATGCAGAAATTCTTCAACAATGATCTGCATGCCGTACATGAATATCACACTCTACTTTGACATCCAATCCATGAACATCACACTCCTCTTTGTGAGTGCAAAATACACAACATCACATGATGTTGAACTGAAATTCTAGAACTATTTTTTTAATATAATTAGTGCAAATATTAAATGCCATCATCTTGCAATGGAACTAGGCTTAGCTTAATCATGCTAGTGCTAATCATAGAGAGACCTAATTGTTTTGTTCACTTTACTGTCATCAGGTTCAAATCTCATCAGAAAGGAAGGTGAAGGTTTCTATCAATGCACCAGCTTTTGCTTGCCAAATTATTTATGCCTAACACCACGTCACCACCAGTGCCTCTCTCAAGAAGCCACAAGCAAAGCTTGCATCAAACAACAACATCCAGAGATGGACTTTTGCACCAAGTCAGTATCATGCAGTGATTTAATTACCTGATGAGTCATTATTCTCGTAGAAGATCAAGGATAAGCTGAGGACATGATGGTAACCGATGCTCTCAAACCTGAATTGTATCTCAAATCAGTTATTGGTTCGACTCATTTAGCTCAGGTAAAAATCTAATTTGACCGGTGTAATCCGCGGGTCGTCATCATGGATTATTGATCAACTTGATTCAAGTGCACAATTTACTGATGTTAACAAGCAAATGCCCGAGTGCATGGTGATCAAAATGCTTGCCTCACATGCCAGTGATATGTGGCTGCTTTTGTAGTGCCCGACATGCAATTATTTGGATGCATGACATGATGTATAAATCGTAAGCCTGTATGGATGATATGTCATTCTAGGTTCGATCATTTTCTCCTTTTTTCCACATTCATCCGTTCTTGAAAATAGCTTGAGTAATTCCTAGATTCAGAATTGAGTGGATTCAATACTCGTTTTGCTCCTGACCAAATCTCTAATTTAATTTTGTTCAAAATTTTAAAAAAATAAATTTTAATTTATAAAATATTTTTAATGATAAAAATAAGATATTAGAAAATAAAAAATATATTTTTTAAACTGTTTAATGTAATAAAGATTTTTGTATGTCTATAAATTTAAATTAAAAATTATGAAATATTTTGATGTAAAATACTTTTTTAGATCATAATATTTTTTTTGTATTATTAAAAGATTATTTTATGAATTCAAATATTTTTTAGGAAAAAATATATTTTTGGTCCTCAGAGTTTGTTTCAATTTTAGTTTTAGTTTTTATAATTTTATAATTTTGGTTTTAGTCTCACATTTTACTTTCGTTTAGGATTTGGTCCCTACCGTCAAATAATATTTAAACGGTGCTGATGTGGATAACATATGCTGACTGGATAATGCTGACGTGGAGCATATATGGACTAATTTGGTAAATTATAAAGACTAAAATTAAAATTTTATAAACTATGAGGACTAAAATTAAAATTTTATAAATTATAAGGATTAAAATCAAAATTTAAGTAATTATTTTTCCTAATAAATATAAAAAATTATATGATATTATTTGGCACGGCTCAGTCTGGCCTGAAAAAATTCGTGCCCAACTCGGTCCGAAAAAAAATTATTTTCTGCCCGGTTCGAAAAAATTCGTGATTCGCTCGGTTCGAAAAAATTCATGTCCGGCCCGGCCCAAAAAAATTTGTGCCCGGTTCGACCCGAAAAAAATTATGTCCAGCTCGGCCCGAAAAAATTTGTGCCCGGCTAGACCTAAAAAATTCATGCTCAACCCGGCCCCAAAAATAAATGATGCATGGCCCGGCCCGACCCGAAAAAATTCGTACCCGGCCCGACCCAAGAAAAATTCGTGCCTAGCCCGACCTCATAGAATTCAAGCCCAACCCAGCCATGTCCGGAAACATTCGTGCATCGCTTGGACCAGCCGAGAAATTTTTTTTTGGATGTTTCCGGACATGGCTGGGTCGGGCCTGAATTTTTTCGGGTCGGGTACGAATTTTTTTTGGTCGGGTCGGGCCATGCACGAATTTTTTTTGGGGCTAGGTCGAGCATGAATTTTTTAGGTTGGACCGGGCACGAATTTTTTCGAGCCGAGCTGGACATAATTTTTTTTGGCCGAACCGGGCACAATTTTTTTTGGGCCTGGATGGACATTAATTTTTTTGGGCCGAGCGAAACACGAATTTTTTCGAGTCGGGCAGGGAATGAATTTTTTCGGGCCGGGTCAGACATGAATTTTTTCGGGCCGGGTCAGACATGAATTTTTTCGTGCCGAGTCGGGCACGAATTTTTTCGAGCCAGGCTGAGCCGGGCCAGGTAATATCATATAATTTTTTTATATTTATTAGAAAAAATAATTACTTAAATTTTGGTTTAGTTCCTATAGTTTATAAAATTTTAGTTTTAATCCTCATAGTTTATAAACTTTTAATTTTAGTCCATATAGTTTACGAAGTTGATCCCTACAGGCTCCACGTTAGCATTGTCCAGTCAACACATATTATCCACGTCAGCATCGTGTAAATCTTATTTGACGGTAGGGACCAAATCCTAAACAAAAGTAAAGTGTGGGGACTAAAACCAAAATTTTGAAACTATAGGGATTAAAATCAAAATTGACGAAAACTATGGGGACTAAAAGTATAGTTTTCTCTTTTAAAAAAAAATATGAAACTATTATAGACTTGCACAAAAGTCTCTAATGAGTTAGAGACTTTTGTTTATAGTAATTTTATAATCATAAAAAATAAAATTTAATTCACAAAAAATATATATGTGATATAAAAGATGTGCTAGAATCTATCAAAATATTTTGGACAAAAAATATTTTACTAACATCATAATTAAAAATTAGTTTTATAGACTTTAGACAAAAGTCTCTAATGCATTAGAGACTTTTGCCCAAAGTCTATAATATCAAAAATATTTTATAATTTTTAATTTAAATTTAAATTTATAGACTTTGTGCAAATTTTTTTAATGATTTAGAGAATTTTAAAATATAATTTTTAGACTCTAACACCTCATTTCTATATCATTAGATAGTTTGAAAATATATTTTTTAGAATTTAACCTTATTTTTATAAATTAAAATTATTTTTTTATATTTTATATATATATTTTTTTAAATTTTAACCAAAGTTTTTTATTAGAAATTTTGATCAAGGATAAAATAAGTATTTATTTTATTGAATTCCGATTTTAAAAATTATCTATCTTTAAATTAGAATTTGAAAATTTCTCGTTCTCAAAATCTGAATCTTGGAAAGGTCGTTTTCTCAGGATTTACTTTTTGGAAAAATGTTGCTCATCATTAACTCTGTACAATGTTAGGTCAATTTTTAACCTTTTCTAAAATGGTTTTTGCTGAACAAGCTCTTAATTTGGGAGGAATGAGAAATTTAATCTATTTATTGTATTGTTTAACGAAGATTACAATGCAATATAAATAATTAGGGCATTTATTACAGTACAATATGTATCATCATTTTTTTATTATGATGTGTTTGATACGCAATAATCTATTTGCATTATCAGTAATATAATTTTTAAATTCTTAAGATATGCACATTATCATATTTGATTTAAATATTTTATCGATAATTCAAATTGTTCCCGTTGATAATAATGTGGATAGGTAGTGGATATGTGGATTATCATCCAATGATAATTCTAAATTTTAATATTATTATTCTCTTTCATATTTTTTTCATGATGAAAGCAAAAAAAAAATGAAATTAGATTATCATTTATGTTAACCAAATATGCCAAACGAGATATATTATATTATTAGTAAAAATATATCTTGGGGTAAATGTAGATTACCATTCTAATATTATCAACTAATGTACTAAACACAACTTAATTATTGCATAATATTCTTTAGATCTATAACTTCAATATTAGCTACTTTTTATGTAGCAAGTTTTAATTAAAGTAGCAATTTATCTCAATTAATAATCACTGTTATAACTTGTGTCATGATTTTGTAATTCATATCCAAAAAATAAAATAAAAGGATTCCATTTTAAAGATTGAAAAAAAGTCAATCTCAGTGTAGAAGCCCATATTTAAGAGACTGTTAAATCCTAAATAATCAAAGTAATGGATCTACTACTCTAGAGTTTATTTTCATAAAAGATTGGCTCATTTTGGGCTTAATCAGTTGACTTTTTTTCTTAATTGCTAATTAAATTGATCAAAAAATAAAATTAAAATGTCATTTCTTAACTAGTTTGTAATTTTGACTGTAATACTTTTTTTAAATAATAATTAGAATGATTATTAGGAATATTTTGTTTCAACTAAACTGAACCAAATCACATTCTTCAGCCAATTTTAAAAAAAATCCAGAAAAATCATTTTAATAAGTTAGGACAATTTAAATATATATTACAATCTAATACATGTCATGGGCTTTTTACTCATCAAGCCCACAAAAAGTATTTGGGCTAATTAATCCAACTAAGAGACCCAAACTTGTGGCCCATCTCAGCACCAACCAAACCGAACCCGAAAATTTCGATTAAATTAGTTTCAACTTACAACTTAAATTGATTTATTTTATATTTTTTAAAAAAAGAATGAAAGAAAAAAAAATATATTTTTCTACTGTTGGATTTTCTACTAAATTTCAGATAGACTTTTTCTTTCTCATTTTAAGAAAATATTGGGAGGAAATTCTTTACTCCCAATCCAACAATTGCTTGAAATGAAAATTTGTGCAAAAGTATCTAAATCTAAAATCTTCTCAAGTTGAATAATAGAATCAAACACAAGATATGTCCTGTTAATTTAGTCAACGGATGAATCCTAAAGTGTAATTAGTACTAGAGAATGTAGGTCAAACACATTGAATTAGTTCAAGCTACCATTTTCCAAGAAATTTCCCATCAATTATTCCTTTTATGAAATTGCTTCAAATCTTGAACTAAGAAAGTATTAGGAAGTTGCCACTTTGGATTATTAACCATAATTAACATTGACTTGTCCATTAGTCAAAGTTGAGGAAGGAATACTAATTGAGGAAAAGTTATCCAATATACACACACAGTCTCATATCAAGTCTTCCAAGCATTTATTAGGTTTTTTAAATGAAAATATATTGGAATCCAAGCAACCTCTGTATGATAAACTTAACTTCAAGGCTATGTTAACATATTAGGTTAATATTGACAAAGACATATCCCAAATTACAATAGTATTGGCCATCATAGAAACCAAAATTAAACTAATTAAGCATAAAAAATGTATAATACAAAGGTTGTGAATTATAATAGAAATAATTAAGCATAAAAAAGATTGTGAATTTCAGGGCTAAAATAATTAAGCTAAAAGGTTTCATTGTGTCTAGGAGGTTGATCTTTAAGTGGGCTTACAATTTTGATATCATCTTTGAAAAGCAACTAGAAATTTATTTTATTGTTATTAAGTGATTTAAAAAATATTGTGGTGGCTGACATGGCATAAATAATATTTTACTCCCATATCATACACATATAATCATGTAACATTAATATGGTAAAATAAATTATTGGTGCACAAATGCGAAACAATTACAATATGAGATATAAAAAAATATGTAATTCGATAAGAACTTGTCTCTCTTAATGGCATATTCTTTTTTTTTATTTGTAATAGAGAAAATAAAGATAAGTAGGTCAAAAACACGTACATATATACATGATCTCGTTTGGTTGACATAAAAAATAAATTCTTATATAAATTATGCATATCATAAGTTAACTCATGTTTAATTGACACGAGTACATCATAGAAAGTATACATCAAATGACGAATATATCATTCTTTTGTAAATTAATATTTTAACACGTATATGTAAATATATATTACAATTTTTCATATATAACTAATAATAATAATATATATTAGTATATATATATAATTATTTGTAATTAATCTAAAAAAATTACTTATTTTGTCTCGTAAATCTATTGAAATTAAAACAAATAGATCAAAACTCATGAATTTTCTAATATTAAAATATCGACAATATAAATTATACATTCAACATTGTGTGCAAATATGATAATAAAATTATTCTTTTAAAAAATACAATGCATGAAATGCAACATATCTAGATCCATCTTAATAAGTTACTTCATGTTTTGTAGAAAGTGTCTGTGTTAACCCAACAATGACTATTTTATTTAGTTAATGTGATGTGTAACTTTTTATTGGAAGTTGTGTCAACAAATGAGGCTAAGGTACTTTCAAATAGTGGCGGTGGATAATATTATTTCGTTAAATAATCAATGTCTTAAGGACCAAGGTAGCGAGCAATTGCTCCAAGTCTCCAATGACCAATTGGCGAATGGTGAGCACAAGAGCACGCTAAGCATGAGCAACTGCAAGCCGCCACAAGAGGAGTGGACTAGGGTTGGCATCGGTTGAGCACCAGAGCATGTTGAAACTCGAGAGGATAGTGGACTCTGGACTGGCGCTCGTGCAGGCAATCATCGTACTTGAATTGAGGCTGAGTAGGAGTAGGCAAGCAGGGAGGTCGTGAGCGCCAGGGTGATCGCTCACCACTCATGGCTCATGTCGAGCAGCATGCTGTCTGCAATTAGGTTTTGGTTGAGGACACGGGTCGCAAATCAAACATGATTAGAGGGCTGGGGCGCCTGGGATGGTTGGAGGATCGAGATGTGATAGGGAGATGGGGATGGATTCGACAATGAGATACTATTGGATGTGTGAATGAGGGTTTAGGGATCTTTGGTAGTGGTTGTGGTGTGTGTGGTGTTGGGGTAAATCTTTATTTTAAGAGGGCAAAGTTGACTTTTTTTATAAGGGGAGCAATTCACAAGATAAGATAAAAAAGAAATAAGGTAATATAGAGTGTACATTTGAAAAAAGTATTATATCCAACTTTTTGTTCTCATTTGATATCCTATTCTTTTCCATCGTATCCTGTGATACAAACGGATCAAAAGATAGGTGAGATTTTTCTATCCGATGTAACAATGCATAATTTTACTTTTATACATCTTTAATTCGATCATCTTCTAATGTGAGCTAAGAGCAAACAACAAATGTAATCAACTTCTTATTGTGTCTTTATTATCATGTGAAATAAACAAACTATTAGTGTATAATTTAACTATTAATTTAGATAACAAACTCATGTGGATCAAAGGTGACCAATTTTATGGAAGATTCTAGCTTCTAAAGTATAAAATTTTCGCTAAGGTTCATAATAAGTTGCTGAGTCATTCTCAGTTATTTCACTTTATTTCAAATTTACAAAACTAGGTTTGTTGTGATGCTTCTCCTAGAAATATTCAACACTTATTTTTTTAGAATAAATTCTATTCACTGAATTGAAATTTTTTTGGTCAAAATTTTAATTTTGTATTCTCTCCCTTAGAGTCCTGGTATTTGGGTAGCTGGCTCTGCAGTCAAGACTCCACTAAGACCAAGTAGTTCTGGGCCATTGTCGTTAGTACCATATGATTTTTCAGCATGCTAGGAATGTTACGCCCCGCCTAGGTTTATCCCTATATAAGGGACCCCACCTAGGGGAAACGTAACTAGCAACAGAACAACCAATAATTTATGGACATAATTTAAATTTACAATCAGGTTCCAATCGAATGTCCAACCAGATAATAATAAAAGTTCAACAGTCCATAAGTGAACAATGAATTCTAGAGTCCAGCTAAAAATGCATAGTTCAACTAATAAATAAGAAAACTAAATACTGTGCGGAAGACGTCTCCTCCTCCAAAACTCTAGCTACCCCATAAGATAATGTCGTCATACCTGAGAAGCTGAGGCAAAAACAACAAACATCAGCAGAAGACTGAGTAGGATTTCAACAACATGCTATGATGCTATGTGTACAACGGAAGATATGATTCAACCATCTACTCGATGCACCTATACCAATCAACTATGTCAACTATGTCAACTATCATCTATATGAGTATATGTCATAAACCCAATCAAGAGCGTAGTGGACATTGTGTTTCCCCCGCACTCCCGCACCCCGAGAGTGGCACCTCAAGCCCGCTCCAGCTAGAGATGCGACTATCCAAGAATGGTAGCCCGCCGACGTCTAACACCTCGACGTCGTACACACAACCCGTGTGATAAATAGGTGATCACCGGTGTCACTTGCCCTACACCTTGGGCAATATATCAATAGTGTCCAGGGCTATCGCCCAAAAGTAGATCAACTATGCATTATGTCAACAACTCCTCTACTACAACTCAACTAATATAATGCTAGTAATCATGTCATCATGTATGCATTAAATACATAAACAACAGCAGGAGACATGCAACATCTATACTAGCATTCTCAACTAATATGCATATAAAAATATCGTGCTGGCAACATGTATCAACAAATATGCATAAGGAGTTTCAACAACAGTAGATATCAATTTTCAACGGAATAGAACAACAAGATATATTTCGACATAGGGTAACAACCGATCTAGGATGAGATTCACCTTGAAAACAACTACCACAAAAGAATAACTCGGGTAGAAACCATGAAAACCAATAAAATAATACTTTTCGGCCCGACACGCAAAACGAGGCAATAATGCATACTGTTTTCAACATCCGAAAGCCAAACGACAAAACTGACCTCACCAATGAATTCGGGGCGTCGAGTAGGTCCAAATTCATATATGATATGATTATTTTGACCCACTATAAAGCCTCAAAATAATCTTTTAAATATCAACAATTATCTGAAAATATCAACTTAAATAGGTTCCTAATGTAATGATCGTAACAGTGCTAAGATCCATAAGTCACCGTTACGTTGCAGTGATACTAATTAATATATATATAACCAACTTATTATATATATAACAGTGATATAAATATCTATCACAGCTACCAACTCAAGCAACAACACTTAAATAATATAACATTGCTATAAAGAAGATAACACTGATATAAAGTATATAACACCGATATATATATTTATAATTACGATATAAAGTTATAACCTTTCATCTACCCAACCTGCCGCCTCCAACCCAATGCCGCCGCCTCAACCCGATGCCGCTGCCCCATCCCGATCCTCCGGTCGATTGGGTCGCCGGGGAGCTCGCCGCCGACGCCGACGACTCGCCGACGCCCTACTACCAGGCGGCGACAAGGAATAGGGGCGGCGTCCCTAGCCTGGGGCGTCCCTGTCCCTCGCGTCGGGCGACGCTGCGCAGGCCGACGTCGCGCAGGGCGATTTCGTGCGCGTGGTGACGACGCTGTCGCCCGACGCGCCCGACAGCAACGCGTCCGGCAGCGATGACGCTCCTGACGACGAGTTCGCACACAGACAGGCCGACATCTCGACAAACCACGACGAGAAGATCTGATCCAAAACTCAAACGAAAATGACGACGAAAGCAACGAGATTCAACGAATGCATTTCATATTCGAAAATTCCAGTCGGCAAGAACACATGACGAGCGAACAACAAAAACTTCAGATCTACAAATCGACAACTATCTACACCAATCTCATCCCAAATCGAGTTTACCCTAAGTGAAAGGAAAGAAGTGGGTTAAGAATCTTACCGGAAATCTCCTCCGAACTCCGATTCACCGGAGTCTTCTCGCCGCCGACGCCTCAAGATCTTCCGCCAACTGCCGCTGCTACAGGGTTCGAGAGACAGAGAGAGGATTAGAGAGGGGTTAGGGTTTAATTAAATAGGATTAGTATTTTTACAAAAAAGGCTACTCTAAGAAAAATATTTACAATTAGGTCCAAAAATTTCAAGGTATAACATCCTCCCCACCTAAAAAAAAATTTGGTCCTCCAAATTTGAATACCTGACTCAAAGAGATGAGGGTAGAGCGCTCGAATATCCTCCTCTCGCTCCCAAGTGGCCTCCGAATCAGAATGATGCTGCCACCCAACCTTGACGAGCGATATTACCTTGTTACGAAGCTGATGCTCTTTCCTGTCAAGAATCCGAACAGGCTGCTCCTCAAAGCTAGAGTCAGGCTGAAGCTGAACTGATTAATGCTCCAAAATGTGAGTAGGATCAGGCACGTACTTCCTCAACATAGAAACATGGAAGACATCGTGCACATCAGCTAATGAAGGAGGCAATGCTAGACGATACGCTACCGCACCCACTCTCTCCAAAATCTCGAATGGGCCAATATAACGCGGTGCGAGCTTTCCTTTCTTGCCAAACCGCATAACACCTCTGGTAGGAGACACTTTAAGGAAAACATGATCCCCAACTAAGAATTCCAAGTCTCTCCTACGCCTATCAGCATAACTCTTCTGACGACTCTGGGCTGTCAGTTATCTCTATCTGATCATCTGCACCAGCTCTATATCCCGCTGAATCATCTCTGGTCCCAAAAGCCGACGCTCACCAACCTCATCCCAATGCATTGGTGATCTGCATCTCCGGCCAAAAGAGCCTCAAATGGTACCATCTGAATAGCTGAGTGGTAGCTATTATTATATGAGAACTCCACCAGATGAAGGTGGTCCTCCCAGCTACCTCCGAAGTCCAACACACAAGCACGCAAAAGATCCTCAAGAGTCTGAATCGTGCGCTCTGACTGGCCATCAGTCTGCGGATGATAGGCGGTACTGAATCGGAGCTGCGTACCCAAAGCCTGCTGCAAACTCTCCCAAAAATGCGAAGTAAATCGCGGATCTCTATCCGAGATGATGCTGGCTGGCACACCATGAAGCCGAACAATCTCTCTGCAATATAAGGCTGCCAATCGACTAAGAGGAAAAGTCTTCTTCATCGGCAAAAAGTGGGCAGACTTGGTAAGATGATCAACAATAACCCAAATCGAGTCATGCCCTCTCTGCGATCTCGAAAGTCCAGTAACAAAATCCATCGTAATATGCTCCCATTTCCACTCCGGAATATGAATGTTCTGAAGCTTCCCTGCAGGTCGTTGATGTTCTATCTTGATCTGCTGACAAATCAAGCATTTAGCCACAAACTCTGTCACATCCTTTTTCATCCCTCGCCACCAATATGACCGTTTGAGTTCCTGATACATCCGAGAACTCCCCAGATGCACCGCAAATCGAGATCTATGAGCTTCGGCCAACAATTCTTCCTTTACCGGATGCTCCTCAGACACACATAACATGCCTCTAAATCTGATGATACCATCTGCATCTCTGGAGAAGTCGGGCTTTCGCCCTTGCTCTATCTCCTCAATCATAGCCTGAAGATGACGATCCTCGATCTGGCTCTCCTGAATCCGCTGAACAATCGGCGAATGAGCAATGAGCTGGGCTAGAACTCCTCTCTCAGTAGGACGAAGCACATCCAAACTCAACTCTGAAAACTGCCGAATTAGTTCAGACGCTACAACTCTGAGGTAAGCCAACATTCCAACTGATTTTCTGCTTAAGGCATCTGCAACAACATTAGCCTTACCAGGATGATAGTTAATGGAGTAATCATAATCCTTCAGGAAATCCATCCATCTGCGTTGCCTCATGTTCAACTCCTTCTGAGTGAACAGATACTTCAGGCTCTTATGATCTGTGAAGATCTCAAAAGTCGCTCCATACAGGTAGTGCCGCCAAATCTTTAGCGCAAAAATGATCGCTGCTAACTCCAGGTCATGCACTGGGTAGTTCTTCTCATGCTCCTTCAACTGACGAGAAGCATAAGCAACCACTCTCTCATGATGCATCAACACAGCTCCAAGTCCCTGAATGGAGGCGTCTGTAAACAACACAAACCCATCACATCCAGATGGAACTACCAAAACAGGTGCACTAGTGAGCCGCCTCTTGAGCTCATGGAAGCTCGCCTCGCACCGGTCATCCCAAATAAATTTCACCCCTTTCTTTGTCAATCTAGACAAGGGTGATGCGATCTTTGAGAAACTTTCAACAAATCGCCGATAATAGCTTGCTAGTCCCAAGAAACTCCGAATCTCATGGACTGTCCTAGGCCTTTGCCACTCGGACACTGCATTAATCTTCTGAGAATCCACTGCAATGCCGTCTCCAGAAATCACATGACCAAGGAAGCTAACTTCCTTCAACCAAAAAGCACACTTGCTGAATTTAGCATACAACTGCTCTTTTCTCACCACACCAAGCACCATCCTCAAATCCTCTTCATGCTCTTCCTCACTGCGAGAGTACACCAAAATATCATCAATGAACACCACGATGAATCGATCAAGAAAGCCCATGAAAATGCGGTTCATCAAGTCCATAAATGCCGCAGGTGCATTGGTCAACCCAAACGGCATAACCAAGAACTCGTAGTGCCCATAGCGAGTCCTGAATGCAGTCTTCTGAACATCCTCATCTCTAACTCTGAGCTGATGATAGCCTGATCTCAAATCAATCTTGGAGTACACACTCGACCCCTGCAACTGATCAAACAAGTCATCGATCCTGGGAAGAGGGTATCTGTTCTTTATAGTCACCGAGTTCAGCTGCCTATAATCAATACAAAGCCTCATTGAGCCATCCTTTTTCTTTACAAACAACACTGGAGCTCCCCAGGGTGAGACACTGGGTCGGATGAACCCTTTATCCAACAGCTCCTGCAGCTGCTCTTTCAACTCCTCTAACTCCCTAGGCGCCATTCTGTACGGTGCCTTCGAGATAGGAGCAGTACCAGGATGCAAATCAATGGTGAAGTCCGACTGACGCACCGGGGGTAATCCTGGTAACTCATCCGGGAACACATCCGGAAAATCACAGACCACAGGTAGATCCTCAAGCCGACTTTGACTGCTTTCGGAAGTGCCCACCAATGATGCAATAAAGCCAAGGCACCCCTGAGCTAGCAATCGTCGGGCCTGTAGTGCTGAGATTAAGGGAGTCATAGATTCTCTCACTCCCAAGAACTCAAATGAAGGCAATCCTGGAGGTGATATTGTCACAGCCTTCCCATGGCAGTCAACTTTAGCATGGTTGACAGAAAGTCAATCCATACCCAAAATAATATCAAACTCAGAGAATTCCAGCACCAATAAATCAGCTAAACAAACATGGCCACCAAAATCGAGTCTACACCCACTCAACTGCAACTCTGACACTAGCACATCCCCAGATGGTGTATGCACGGCCAGACTCGTCGCACTAGGTGTAGGCTCCATATTCAACTTTTCAAGCATATGAGGAGCAATGAAAGAATGCGTAGAGCCAGTATCAAACAATAATGATGCAGGAATACTAAAAATCTGAATCATACATCTCACAACTGTACCGGAAGCCTCCTGGGCCTGCTGCTGAGTCAGTGCGAACACTCTAGCAGACTGCTGGGTGCTCTGCTGCGGGCCTCTCTGTCGCTGCTGCTGAGAGCTCTGGCCTCCTGCCTGCTGTCTGGTCGGGAACTCTCTACTGATGTGGCCTGGCTGCTTACAGCTAAAGCACAAACTCTGCGACTGAGGATAATCCCTGACAGAGTGGGAAGCATCCCCACACTTAAAGCAATGGAACTGACCTCGGCTCGACTGACCTCCCGACTGATGAGTAGGTCGTGAAGATGCCTGAGACTGGGCCGGTGCTGATCTGGCCCTCTTGGCCTGCGGCTGACCAAACCCTCCGCCACCATCTCTGCACCCTCTGTGCTGCCTGAAATGAGACTGTCCCGACTGTCTCTGCCCTCTGCCACCCTGACTCTGCGTCTGAGCTGGCTGGCTGGCCTCCACCAGCTGACGGTTCGGGAACATCTCGGCATGAGTCGCCTCCGCCCGAAGCGCCTGCCTCAGAACTCTGTCATAGCTCCCGAGCTCGTCACTAGCCATCAGCCCCTTGATGGAGTTGTTCAATCCCCCGAAGAAGAACTCTGCCCTCCTGCTATTAGTAGACACCAAGTCTGGGACGAACCTCGTGAGTGCATCAAACTCGCTGGCATACTCTACCACTCGCCTCGTCCCCTGACGCAACTGAAGGAACTCCTGCATCTTCTGCCTCGCATAGGTAGCTGGGTAATATTTCTTGAAGAATATCTTCAAGAATCTCTTCCAAGAGATCGTCTTTCCTCTCAGAAGACTCTGCTGCATCTCCGACCAAACCAAAGCCTCCCCAGTAAAATAGTAAGTCGCCAAATCGACCCGCTCCTCCACAGGACAGCCCAAAACACCAAAGGCCCGCTCCACCTCGCTGACCCACGACTGAGCCACTGCAGGGTCGGTGGTCCCAGCAAAACTGTCGAATTTGCCTCTCCCTAGGCGTAGAAACTGATTCAGACGGTCCATCTTCCGCCTCTCGAGAGACTCAGGCTGCACTGGGTCATACCGAGCTACTGGCTTCGGCTGCACCGGTGAATCCTCTGAAGCATTTCCAGCAGACATCTCAGAAGGTGAATCCTTACTATAAGCTGAGTCAGAATCGGACTCCTGCTGAGGCTCCATCCGCTCAGTCTGTCCTCTCGCTCGGCCACCCCGAGCGCTACTCTAGTTGGGCCTACGGCTCGAGCGCGCCCGACGCTGAAACTGAGCCAAAGGGACATCATCTGTCAGGTCTGGCTCGACTCTGGCCGAAACTGGACTAACCCTCCGAGTCTATGCAGACTGCCTACCGCCACGGCCTCGGCCTCGACTATCCAAAAATGGTAGCCCGCCGACGTCTAACACCTGGACGCCGTACACACAACCCGTATGATAAATAGGTGATCACCGGTGTCACTTGCCCTACACCTTGGGCAATATATCAATAGTGTCCAGGGCTATCGCCCAAAAGTAGATCAACTATGCATTATGTCAACAACTCCTCTACTACAACTCAACTAATATAATGCTAGTAATCATGTCATCATGTATGCATTAAATACATAAACAACAGCAGGAGACATGCAACATCTATACTAGCATTCTCAACTAATATGCATATAAAAATATCGTGCTGGCAACATGTATCAACAAATATGCATAAGGAGTTTCAACAACAGTAGATATCAATTTTCAACGGAATAGAACAACAAGATATATTTCGACATAGGGTAACAACCGATCTAGGATGAGATTCACCTTGAAAACAACTACCACAAAAGAATAACTCGGGTAGAAACTATGAAAACCAATAAAATAATACTTTTCGGCCCGACACGCAAAACGAGGCAATAATGCATACTGTTTTCAACATCCGAAAGCCAAACGACAAAACTGACCTCACCAATGAATTCGGGGCGTCGAGTAGGTCCAAATTCATATATGATATGATTATTTTGACCCACTATAAAGCCTCAAAATAATCTTTTAAATATCAACAATTATCTGAAAATATAAACTTAAATAGGTTCCTGATATAATGATCGTAACAGTGCTAAGATCCATAAGTCACCGTTACGTTGCAGTGATACTAATTAATATATATATAACCAACTTATTATATATATAACAGTGATATAAATATCTATCACAGCTACCAACTCAAGCAACAACACTTAAATAATATAACATTGCTATAAAGAAGATAACACTGATATAAAGTATATAACACCGATATATATACTTATAATTATGATATAAAGTTATAACCTTTCATCTACCCAACCTGCCGCCTCCAACCCAATGCCACCGCCTCAACCCGATGCCGCCGCCCCATCCTGATCCTCCAGTCGATCGGGTCGCCGGGGAGCCCGCCGCCGACGCCGATGACTCGCCGCCGCCCTACTACCAGGCGGCGACAAGGAATAGGGGCGGCGTCCCTAGCCTGGGGCGTCCTTGTCCCTCGCGCCGGGTGACGCTGTACAGGCCAACATCGCGTCCCTTGCGTCGGGCGACGCTGCGCAGGCCGACGTCGCGCAGGGCGACTTCGTGCGCGTGGCGACGACGCGCCCGACAGCAACGCGTCCAGCAGCGACGACGCTCTTGACGACAAGTTCGCACACAAACAGGCCGACATCTCGACAAACCACGACGAGAAGATCTGATCCAAAACTCAAACGAAAACGACGACGAAAGCAACGAGATTCAACGAATGCATTTCATATTCGAAAATTCCAGTCGGCAAGAACACATGACGAGCGAACAACAAAAACTTCAGATCTACAAATCGACAACTATCTACACCAATCTCATCCCAAATCGAGTTTACCCTAAGCGAAAGGAAAGAAGTGGGTTAATAATCCTACCGAAAATCTCCTCCGAACTCCGATTCACTGGAGTCTTCTCGCCGCCGACGCCTCAAGATCTTCCGCCAACTGCCGCTGCTACAGGGTTCGAGAGACAGAGAGAGGATTAGAGAGGGGTTAGGGTTTAATTAAATAGGATTAGCATTTTTTGCAAAAAGACCCCTCTAAGAAAAATATTTACAATTAGGTTCAAAAATTTCAATGTATAACAAGGAACGATATTGCTCATGGGGTTAGGCAGCTTTCCTCATTTAGCCTTGTTACTAAAATCATCTCATTCTCCAATAATTGTCTTTTATTAAAAAACCTAAGGGAAATCCAAGAATTGCTCCTTCTATTTCTTATTGAACCGCCCTTCTCTCAATTGGATCAAAATTTTCTACAATGGGTCTTGATTAAACCATAGTACCTGAAGTCGGTGTTGTCATTTATGATTATCAAGGCTAATGTATTGAAACTCTTTCTATATTTTTTTCTCCAACATCTCAATTCTTCGTAGTGAAGCTATTGCCTTATATTTTGGTTTGCATTTTGCAGTTTCTAAACAATTGGAGCAAGTGAAAAATAGAATCAATGTGTTCAACATGAACCAATCGGCTCTTGGTAAATGAGTAAATTCATGCTTTGGTCTCTAAAATTAGATATCTTAATAATGTTCCTCGAGTAATTTCTTCTTTTGTTCCAAGAGCTTCTAATCAAATTATCTATTGGGTAGCAAATATAATTCAGGTTCAAAGATAATAATTCAACATTTGGTCTTCGACTCTTCGCTCAATCAAATCCTTGGGGATGACTCCATTAGTATCTTTTATCCATCAATAATAATTTGAGTATATATTTATTTTTTCATAGAAAAAGTGACTCATTATTAATTAAATAATATATATATTCATCTTTTAAAGATGGAGCCAAAATTATAACACGTGTAACTTGACTTATTAACTTAGTAAGATAGTTAGATCATGTTTACTTCATGGATGAATATTAATTCGTTATTTATTTGGTACTCGGATTAGAAAAAAATTGAATTAAAAAAATATAAAATTGATGTTAAAAATCCTATAAAATATTTTTCTTCGTTTGTTTTCCTGTCATATCGAACGAAGCAAACGAGTCATTAGGGTTTGATCAATTCAACCGGCCGAAAATTTATTTCGGGTATGAATATTTAAATAGTTTTGTGGCATGTAATAAGTGACAAAATATTATACGTCAATACATAAAATATAATATAAATTGTGAAAACAGAATGGAGGGATAGTGATGGCATGAGATGTGGATAAATATAACAAGGATTGTCTATTTGATTAATATATAATCATAGTCAATGGTTGAAAGTTGAAACCCCCAACCCTACTTTTATATTAATTAATTAACCCCCCCCCCCCCCCCTCCTTTTTTGTGTTTTAATAAGCACAAGTCCGGATACATAGAGTCAAGAGGGCTTATATTAAATCATTTTGGCTTCACCTGAACCCGCTTAATTATGGGTCGTCCAATAGCCAAATTTGAAATTTGAACATAAAATAATCTTTGGTTGCAATCTTTGACCTATTCGCATCACATAAACCAACACGAAGTAATTAACACGCCAACTTCCATACATTATTATTATTGTTACTGTACAGTTACCGAGATCAATTTTATTATACTGTACAGTTAAACATGTAATAAACCAGTGTACGGTGGGACCCATGGGACCACGTGGAAGAGCTTCATTGGAGGGTCAATATCGAGTCCGAATTGAATCGGTGCTGGGATTGAGCTCGACGATGAGTCGCAATCATATTGCCCCATGGCCAATTTACTGGGAGTCAATTCTCAAGCTCAACAGTATATGTTAAATTTAGGGTTAAGGGTTATTTTTCTTTTGAACTATTAAAAATGAAGTAAAAATATTAAACTCTTTTTAATTATTTTTTATCTTTAAATAAATAAAAATAGTTAAAAAATACTTTCAAATTATTAAAAATGAGTAAAGATATCCCTTAACTTATTTTTTGATAGATTTTTACCCTTAGACAAACGAAAATAGTTGAAAATATTAGTAGTTTTACTCCTCTCTAAGAAAAAAAAAATATTTCTACCTTTAGACATGAGTAAAAATATTAGTATTTTTCAACTACTTTCGTTTGTCTAAGGGTAAAAAATTTATTAGAAAAAATTTAAGAGTATTTTTATCCACTTTTAATAGTTCGAGAGTATTTTTCCACCGTTTTTATTTGTTTATGGATAAAAGTCAACCAAAGAATAGTTTAGATGTATTTTTACCATATTTTCAATAGTTTGAAGGCAAAAATCATCCTTAAGAGTAAATTGTACGAAATCCACATTGACTATAGGCGTTGTGCGCAAGATGCCATTTTTGTTAGTTTTCTCGGTAGTATATATGTGCGTTGAACCCTCGTTCGAGACTTTCCTTTCCCTTTTTTTTCCTACAATTCATTCTATTTTGGGGTTGCATACTAGTGGGTGTCCACAACTTGATCTTTTTCATCATTTTTCTAATTGTCAGCAGGATCGTTTAGTCAATCGACTGATCATGCATTAATACTATCATTGGTAACTGCTTCGAAAAGTCGCCCCATCGCGGGCTTATCATGGGTGTCTGGAACTCCAATACCTCCATTGGGAACATCTTGGGTTCAGTCATCGCCTCCTATGTGTTGGAGTTTGGATGAGGTGGTCCTTCCTCATGTCGAGGGTTCTTATAGGTGTTGGCGGGTTCTTTGTTTGAATGTTCTTGGTCCCTGATACATGAAATTTAGGATTTGAGTACGTTGCCATGGAGGTCAATTTGAACGGACCAGAGTCAGGGGCGGAGCTAGATGGATGGGAGAGGGGGATAATTGCACCCCTCTCATCCCAATTTATCTTATTTATATAGGGAGAAAGTCAACTTTGCCCCTATACATGATATTTCCCCCCCCCCTTATTTTGATTTCGGGCTCCGCCACTGCCCGGAGTTGATGTGGTGTTTGAACTAGACCAGACAAATGGGGAACAAACATGCCTGCTTGGATCAAAGGCAACGACTGAGGTTGATTCCACGATGGCAATTGGATTTTTTGAGGCATGGAAGTTGTTTGGCGTGGCCCTATTTGTAGAAGAGGACAGAAATAAAAGTCCCAAAAGGGAGTCCAACGCATAAAAGTATTTAGACGTTAACATACTAATGAAAAGGTTAACTAAAAGTGCTCTATGCGCACCACTGTTGAAGTGAAGGAGATTTTTAGAATATTTATAATCACAAATAGATCTTGCGCACAACGCCCATAGTCAATAAGATTTTATATAATTTATCCTAAATTTTTTAACAAAATGAATTTTATAACATAGTCGTTACAAGCGTACACGTGACAATACATGCACAAGACACATTACAAGACGTCGTCGTAGACATGAAAATAAACACATATAATGCTATAACTAAAAATTAAATCTAATACTTATAGGTAATATATCTGAATGTTACTGCCACTTGCCAATTTATACTAAATTTAAATATCAAGAATATACGTGCAATTTTATTAGATTCTTTGTGGATAATGGATTGCTCGGGTATTAAGACACGTAATTATATTTATCTTGAGATATTTTATTAAAGTAGTAAAGTGCAGGGAGGAGGGAGACCTACAAAAGTCCAAGATTCTCAAACCCACACTCTGCCTCCATTTATTTTATCTTAATTCGACTTCTTCTCCATACGTTTCCGCAGGCAACCGGACAAACCTGTTACTGTTTATTTATTTATTTATTTAGTTTTTTTATAAAAAAAAGCTGTGGTGGGCCATCTCCTACTCTGCCCGGTCAACTCCCCTTTGACTCCACTGCCAGCGCGGGCCCCACCGCCACCTTCCCTTTCCTTCCAACTACAAACCCGATTCTAAAATAATAGTTATTTCCTGTTGGTCCGGTTCGATCCAGAATCGATCTATGGTTCGGGTTGTCACTCTCTTTTTAGTCAAACCGGCTAATTTCTCACTGCTATTCTGCTACCTTTACTAAATACCAGTTTCAAGATTGAACCGGTTCGTCGTGCTATTTCGAGCGGATTTACTTTCCTCGTCTCTCCCAACCGCTTTTCCTCGTGCCCGGCATGTGCTTCTGTCGTGCGGAGGAAACATAATGTGTGCGCAATAAATATAACAAGTACAGGAGAGAAAGCCAGTCGCAGGCACAACCACAACTCTCCATTTGACTTGCAGGCTTTCCTAGAGCAAGTAGGAACCGGGGAACGCGTTTCCTCCCCGCCACCGTGATCGGTCTTGTTCTCCTCCCGTGACGCTTTTTTTTCGGGTTTTAATGCGAGAAATCCCCGTTTCCCTTTTCCGAGGAAGAAAAGGGGTCGCATATTTCATGGGAGGGGCGGGATGCTCCTCACGCGATTCTTCTAACCTGGAATCGTAGAATTCCCATCCGGACCGTCCACCGACTGGGCTCCTTCCATCCCAGCACGGAGTCAGTGAATCAATCCCGTGGGACTTTATCCGTACAATGAAGGTTGGACGGGATCCGGTACCGTAGACGGGATCGCTTGTTGAATGTGGTGGGTGCGGGACAGCGGGTCGTGGCCCTTTGACTCTGTGACGTCGACGTCACCAAGTCAGATCCAGGCCGTCTGATGTGACACGTGGTGTAAAATAGGACGCCCATTCGGGCACGATCACTCATCGGCGTAATTTGTAGCAAAGCCTGGGGGTGGAGTGGGGCGGGCGAAGTTGACTTGTGTCGAGCGAATGCCACGTCATTGAGCGTCGCACCACGTCAGCGCTGCCCCCAAGGCACAGGCGTGAACAGCGAGAGCAGCGCAGAGAACCCGCAGCCGGGGGCCCCTGCCTCTCATTTGTTCCTTTCGATACTTTCTGCATCCTTTCACAGTACCCACTTTTGTACCTGTCATATTATTGGAGGATCCTCTGGAAGCCGAAATAGAAAATGAGATACTTGCAGCAACTATAAAGTTGGTAGATAAGTGAGCACAAAATCTAAGTATTTTGACTAATAGTTGATTTTTTAAAAAAATTAAAATGGAGGTGGGGGGAAGAACTATTTATAAATGATTAAAATAAATAGTGAAAATAGACCAAAGAAAGACTCTTTCTTGAGTGAGTCAGTCTTTCTTCTTCGTAGAAGAGAGAGAGAGAGAGGTTCGATCGAGGATGGGTAGCGGTGCCTCCCGTCACCGCCTTCTGCACTGTCTCCGACCCTCAGGCGACGCAGCTAACTCTGGAGACGTTGAAGGGGGTCACCCGATCCTTGAGCTCGGTCCGCTGGACGAGGCCCTCGGCCATTCGTTCTGCTATGTCCGCTCCTCCTCTCCGGTCCACTCTCGTTCCTCCTCTTTCTCTTCGGACGGCGGAGAAGGAGGTGGCGGGGGAGGGGATACTGCCTTTAAGGCCATCTCCGGCGCGTCAGTCTCCGCCAACTCCACCGCCCCTCTCCCCCTCTACGATGTCGTCGGCCGCCCAAACCCCGCTGGATTTCGTAGTTCCTCGTCGTTTTCGGCCCTTCCGCTCCAGCTCTCATCTGCCGCTGCTGCCTCCGGCCCACTCGACCGGGGGTTCTTCCTCTCCGGCCCGATCGAGCGCGGGGTGCTGTCCGGGCCCCTCGAGCCTGTCCCCTTCTCCGGCCCCCTCGTGAAGAAGAAGAAGAAGAAGCGCCGCGGCATAGCCGATAGGTTCCGGAAGCCTCTTCTTCTGCGTCGGAGCATATCGGAAAAGAACCGACCCTGGGTCGTCCCACTCAGGAGCTTTCCGGCGCGACAAGACGATCAGGCAGATGACCCCGCGACGGCCGTCGCCGAGGGGAACGTGCAGTGGGCTCATGGGAAGGCTGGGGAGGACCGGGTCCACGTGGTCGTCTCTGAGGAGCAACGATGGCTCTTCGTCGGGATCTACGATGGGTTCAATGGGCCGGAAGCCCCTGAATTCCTTGTCGGAAATCTCTATCGTGCGGTGTTCAACGAGCTCCGGGGTCTGTTCTGGGAAGAAGTTGAGGAGGAGGGCGCAGCCGAGGACGCAGATTTAGAGGAGGGAAGCGAGAAAAGAGTCACCTTTCAAGAAGATTCCAAGGTTGCGAGGCAGCTGTGGGAGTTCCTCGCCGAGGGCGACGGCGATGGAGAATTGGACTTTTCCGAAGGTTCGGGTGGTTTCGCGTTCACGCTATCGAAGTTGAAGTATGGAATCGGGAGCTGGCGGAAGGATGGCCGGAGAATGTGGTTCCCCAAGTGGAGATACGATTCCGAGGAGAAAGTCAAAGAGACCAAGGAAGTCACCGGTAGAAGTCGACGGAGGAGGAGGAAAAAGGGTCCTGTGGCAGATCATAGACTGGTGCTGGCGGCTCTGGCTCGGGCATTGGAGATCACAGAGCTCGAGTACTTGGAGATGACGGACAGGGTGATGGATTGCAACCCAGAGCTCGCTCTAATGGGATCGTGCCTGTTGGTAGTGTTGATGAGGGATGAGGATGTGTATGTGATGAATGTAGGAGATAGCCGGGCAATTGTGGCACAGTATATTCCACTGGGAAATGCTAATGGGGAAAGCAATGGCAGCCAGTCGCATTTGAAGGCCACGGTGAATGGAACGAACAGAGTTGGGGGAAATGGAGAGAATGCTGAAATTGAAGGATTCAATCGAGGAATGATGGAATTGGGAGCATTGCAACTTTCGACAGATCATAGTACAAGCATTGAAGAAGTAAGTTTCATGTTAAAAGAAGAATACACATCTAGTAAAAAAATAAATTCTCCATCTTTTATTATCATGCTATTTGTGCATATCATCCTTAAAATTGAATATCTAATTATTCCCAAGATAACAAAAGTTAATGGAAAAATTGTCTGTCTGAACACACACTTTTGATCTCATATGTTGTAATTTAAAGGGTAAATTTGCTCAATTCTCTTTGCCGATAGTAGATTTTACTCCATAATATATTTTTAAGTTCCTACTAGATCTACTTTGTTTTGTAACATGTTCTACAGGTATTGTCCTTGTTCTCTTAAATGAACTTTTGTTTGCACAGGAAGTCCTTAGAATAAGACAAGAACACCCAGATGACAATAAATGCATAGTAAATGATAGAGTTAAGGGACGACTGAAAGTCACACGAGCTTTTGGGGCTGGTTATCTTAAGCAGGTACTGCTCTGCATATTATAATTGTAGATTGAGAATGAAACATGCCAAATTTGTTATCTGCACTTTGTACATTGAACTAATTAATCATGAAAGAAGAACAATCTTCAGATTCTATTTTTGCATCTTTGCAGCCCAAATGGAACAATTCACTGTTGGAAATGTTCCGACATGAGTACATAGGAACAGCACCATATATATCTTGTACGCCTTCACTTTGCCATCATAAATTGGGAGCAAATGATCATTTCCTGGTTCTCTCTTCTGATGGTCTTTACCAGTATCTGAGCAATGAGGAGGTTGTCTTACATGTGGAAAGTTTCATGGAGAGATTTCCAGATGGAGATCCTGCCCAAAGTTTAATAGAGGAGCTTCTCTTTCGTGCCGCCAAGGAAGCTGGTAAGATTTGCCATCATAATATTTGATTGATTTTTCGATTTAATTACATAATGGTTCCTTCTAAAGAAAAGTCGGTGACACCCTTTACTATGGTCACTTGCTGACACTTCTCATTTTTTGAACTAAGTGATATTGGATGTTCGTTAGCTAGATTTTTAAAAAATAAGATGCAACTAAAATTCAACACTTTCGAATGGTTCCTAAAATGACGCTAAAGGAATTCATAAATGTATTAGTATCTCTGAATACCAGGACTTCATAAAACATCAAATTGATCAGCTAAAACTTCTGCAAAAAATTGGTAAATACATTCAACAAAGGTAATGAAACCATGTTTGAAATGAGTTTCTTATTTCTTGCTCAAAATGTCTGATTCATATTGTGAAGGCAAACATCAAAAAGGGATTTCTTTTCAAGATTAAATTTTTAGGTTCTAGTAAGAAAAACATTAATAAGTAATTGTAAATGTAAAGGAGAAAGATGCAGGAGAAGAGGAATGATTATCATGTTTGTTTAGTGCAAATGCCAATCAAATTTCAATAATTGATTGTTTCAACAGTTAAATATTCTACAAAACCAATCAAGTTCTCTAGAATTTTTTTTAATGTTTTTCATTTCTGTTCATGTAAATTATGATTATAAAAAATATGAAAAGTCCAACTGTCATGTATAAGTTTAAGAACTATGACCCAAGCAACCAACACTTTAAGGCGGCAACACTCTTTTCAGTTAGAATTTGTTAGTAGTAATATCTATGAGGAAATATTTTCTTTCTTTCACAAGATCCTTTAATTGTCATATGCTCCTTTTTTTTATTTTTGTTTTGGCCCTTGGATCTAATAGCATGCTTAGTTGCTTAGCATGCTCGGGCATGGAACAATGACATAACGAAGCAGCATGTATTATTTATATGATTAACATTTTCTGTCTCCTGAGCCTAGGAAGTTTTGTTGAGGAGACAGAGAAAATTCAACCTTATAAAAAGTCATTCTGTCTCCCAAGATATATGTTTTCATAAATAATTTTGCTGGAGTTAGTGATTCTTACTGCAACATGGAGCTGTAACAATTCCAAGTGTGTTTGCATTTGCTGTATAACAAGTTTCAAAATCTCATTGACGCCTGATACAATCATCGGAGTTCTATTAACCCACTGGTATCCAATAAGTTATATGTTTTCTTTTCTCAATAACATTATGCAGTTTATGGTGTTCTCAAACTTGATGGTTGTATCCATGGATGCAAGTTAAAATGAGGTTTGATGCAGGTTTGGACTTCTATGAACTATTGGATATACCTCAAGGAGATCGTCGAAAATACCATGATGATGTCACAGTAATGGTTATATCACTTGAAGGTAGAATATGGAAGTCATCAGGAAAATGTGTGACAAGCTAGGAACCCAATGATGATGATTTCTTTCTTTTGGTAGCACAATACCTGTGTTTTTGCATATTGCTCAGTCATCTCTCGGGAGGGTAAAGGCCGAGAATGTTTCTGGCTATATAGCATGGTCTTTGGACGTGCCACTCAAAACGAGAAAATCAAATGTCTAAATCCGCATTGTCTTGTGGTGTTCGTTGATGCTTCTCATCAACTGGTTGACAGATTTGGTTTGGGCTGAGAAAACAAAAAATTCCTGGGTGAGGATAAGAATGCTTACTCTGATGGTTCAGTCGGCTCTCCTGCTTGGTCACTTCTTCCCCCCAAAATGGAACCCACATATATAGGAAGGCTCAGGTTTCCCACTTCAGCAAAATAACATGTAATGCAATATCTTGAAGTTGCTTTGGGCAAAGCAATTTTTATCAAGTCAAATTCATTTGGCAAATCCTGTCATTTTTGTAGCAAAAAGGTTTTCCAGACATGCTGGTGTTGTGTCCACTATGAAATCGAAATACATCATGCGACATGAGATTTCTATGGGCTTAAGCTTTTAGATGAGTGAGAAATACTAACATAAGAGTGAATAAACCATGTCTCGTTTCTTGATAATTCCAGTCTCATGAGATGAATCATGAGCCATTCATGTGAAGGAGGTATAGAATGAATATATCATGTCTTGGTATTTTGTCAAGATAATCTTATCTCAAAGTTACTACCATGAGCTTAATCCGTCCTTTTCACTTATTTGTATTATTCTTTTCCTTCATGAACACAGTGATATTGACAAGCATGATTGATGTAGTTGGTTGTCTTAGGATGAGAACATGACATTGCTGTCCTAATTCAGTATAAATATGAACCATCAGTATCAAATGACTGGTAATAGGGGAGTTGAGACCTTAAATGGTTGTGAGATGGAAAATTTGCAGGTCAAAAGTAAAACAATCATGTTGACATTCATGATGAAAATTCTTTTGATTAAAACATGGCTTAATTTAATGGCATATCATGATCTCACCTGGATGCTTGTATGACATTTTGGAAGGTCAAATATTCTTGCCATAGTTAGAAATTTTAAACCAATAAATACTACTGCTGACTTTGAGGTTGAGAAGATTCAAATATAGCAAGGTAGTAAGTCCAATAGAAGTACAAGGTACATTGCTAAGTATGTCATGGCCTACTATGAGATCAAGTTATTAATTAGTCAACCACTTGAAAGTAATTAATCCAAAGTTGAACAACTCAATTAATGCACGTAGTTTAAAGAGGCTGCATCTGTGACTCAATTTGTGTTTTCTTTTGCCAAAATGTATATTAGTTTTCCCATAGTTTCTAGTCACAGTAGAAGGATTAGATTCTCCAGTAAGTTCCAGAAGAGGCCAGCCACTGATTTCATGCCCCACAGCACTTAATGATTGCACAAATCTTGTGAAACCTTGAGTCCTTTCTAGTGAAGACTTCGGTTCATTAACAAGGATGAGGCTCTCCATAAATTATTAATGGAGAGGTGTGCCAGGTTTGTGCATATCCAATCCCTCTTGCATACGGTGTTTTTGAACTCCAGTCAAGCCTTCATTGAATCATCAATGTGATTAGTTCAATCACTTCAATTTAAGGTCTTTGAAACACATTCTTTCAACTCCTAAAAAAAAGTCTAAATTTACAGCAGAGAAGGAAAACCGGAACACTTAGATAGTGATTTGTGTACGAATTTCCAAATCGATGTACCATGAATATATATTTATATATATCCTTTTTTTTCTCCGTTTAGGAACAAATATTTACCTACTTCCGGGTCAAACTAAAACCCTTATATTTTTTTTTTGTTAACTTTCTTTTTTTCCGTAATTTTCATTATTATTTTTTTGCGAAGTTTTGACCCGCAATGAGTCGAACCGATCAAAATATCAAATGGGTGGAGTCAGAACCGCGGCTCAAAGCGCGGTCCGGTTCTAGAAACACCGGCCAGGTTGCAGAAGGAGAGGGTTAAGTATCGACTTCCATGATTACGTGGAGTTTGTGTGGCCCGCGGTTTTCTATAACAAACCTTGCTCTCATTAATCCCAGGATATAAAATCCAATCAATTCTCCATTGGACAAATACAAACACTCTCTCTCTCTCTCTCTCTCTCTCTCTCTGAGGTCAGGATTCAGGAATCAGAGCGCAATGGGGAAACCGCCGAAGCCGACCCCCCCGGGCGTCCTGGAGGCCGTGGAGGAGATCATGAGGATCTACAGGTCCCTGCCGCCGAGGCCTTCCCTGGAGGAGATGGAGGCGGCCATGGCTGTCATCAGGTCGGCAGACAGCGAGGAGGAGCTGAGGATTAAGGAAATCGACAAGATCCGTAAGCCGCTGGATGTCCCGGAGGAGCTCTTCTTCGTTCTCCAGGAGGTGAGGAAGAACCAGGTCCTGCTGCAGGGCCATGAGCAGAAGCGGGAGGCCGTGTACCTGGTGGAATTGGACAGGAGATTCCAGGTGCTTGATGAGCTGGTGCAGAGGGCCTCTAGGTTGGTGTCGGAGGAGGAGGACGGTGAGAAGGGTGCAGGTTTGGAGGTGGAGGAGTTCAAGGTAGGGTTTGATGTTGTGGTTCCCAGAATTGGTAGGAGTTTGAGTTTGGTGAAGGTGGACAGGGATGAGAAGAGGGGGGAAGTGGATGTTTCCAATGGACTGGTCTTCTCCTCCTTGAAAACTGAGGTCCCTCCACCAGGTTGGATTATACTACTCCTTTTCTTTGAATCATTTTGTTCTTTTTGTTTGAGTATGTTTTTTGGTTTTGCTTACTTGTTGAAGAGATTTTTATGGGTGCTCAGAGCACCCGAGATTTGATTAAGCATAGAGGTTAAACATGGGAGTAATAGAACGTTCATCTATTACTTGTCAATTTTATTTTGTCAATCGATCATATCGGTTTGATCACATGTTTTCTTTGTATGTGTGTGTCTGTGATATGACCATTTGAATTTATCTGTAGGTTGAACATCAATATGATAAGAACATGTGGAAGTGCCTAATTGAGTTCTTATCTCCCTGTATAAACGAAACATAGAATATTAGATATTGTAATTTTCTACTTGAAGAAGATGAAGAGTATAAAGATGCTTGGAGGGGTTTTTTTTTGTTTGGATTGGCCTTGACTCTTTCTGATCTTTGATGTGATCAAAGACATTGTTTTTCTTCCTCGTGGCAAATTCCTAAAACTTTGTTTGTCAGACTTAAAGTAGACAGTGACTCGTGCTTTTTTTTTTCAACATTATTCAAATTAGTTGCATAGCATAGGGAGGTGGTGTCTGGGGTGACCTATATCTGAGAAATACAATATTGATTAGTGTTTATCTTTCTTTAAACTGTTCCTTACTATGTTTCCGCTGATGGCATCTTCGAAGTCCCAATCTTAATCTATTCTTTGGTGCATGTAGTTAGTGGTGACACAGGAAAGTTGAGTCTCATCCAAGTAGCGAGCTTAATTGAGACTAAAGCAAAGAATGGAGATGAAGTTATTGACCTCCAGGGGAAGTTGATGGACCAGATTGAGTGGCTTCCAACATCACTTGGAAAGCTGGAAGAAATCACTGAGTTAAACTTATCAGAAAACCGAATTGCAGCACTTCCACCATCAATTTCCAGCATGAGATCCTTAACAAAGCTTGATATCCACTCAAACCAACTGATAAACATTCCTGACTCCATTGGAGAACTATCAAACTTGATCGATCTTGATCTGCATGCAAATAGGATTAAATCGTTGCCTTCGTCATTTGGGAACCTCACTAGCTTAATCAACCTTGATCTGAGTTCCAACCAGCTGTCTGTGCTTCCTGACACACTAGGTAATCTTAGAAACCTGAGAAGATTGAATGTTGAGACAAATGAGCTTGAAGAGCTTCCTTACACTATTGGAGGTTGCAATGCACTTGTTGAGCTCAGGTTAGACTTCAATCAGCTAAAAGCACTGCCTGAAGCAGTAGGAAAGCTTGAGAACTTAGAAGTTCTTACATTGCACTACAACAGAGTGAAATCTTTGCCAACTACAATGGCTTCACTTACTAAACTTAGAGAACTTGATGTCAGCTTCAATGAGCTCGAATCAATTCCTGAGAGTCTTTGCTTTGCCACGAGCCTAGTGAAGCTGGACGTTGGAAGGAACTTTGCGGACTTGACGGCATTGCCAAGATCAATTGGGAATTTAGAAATGTTAGAAGAGCTGGACATCAGCAGCAACCAGATAAGAGTTCTGCCTGACTCTTTCAGGCTATTGTCAAGGCTTCGAGTGTTTAATGCCGATGAGACTCCACTGGAGGTACCACCGAGGCACGTTGTAAAGTTGGGAGCTCAGGTATATACCTCAATCTTGGACTCTGATTTCTGTACATTATCTAAGCAATGATTGATATGCATACCATCTTCCATGGCAGGCTGTGGTGCAGTACATGGCCGATTTGGCTTCGGCAAAGGCGGCAGGGCTCGCGCAACAACCTGGAGCTGTCAGACCAAAAAGTGGCTTCTGGTTTTGTTTGTGCTCATTTTTCCGGCCTAGAAGGACAAATGAGAAACCAAGCATGGTGTCCATGAAAGAATGAAACTCTTACTCCTTATTTTTCATGTATATTGCATTCTGTTGTGATGTTTACCTTTTTATCGTCTGTAATTGTCAAAAACATTGTTATGCTTTGGTCCTGTGTATAGCCATAAAGGAAGAGACAGCTTTTTATTTGGTCTTTCAATCAATTATGCTCTCTTTAGCTTTCTTTTTGTGTAGTTGCATTCAATTGCACCTTCAAAAGTTTCTTGAGCTCACCAGCAATTTCTAGATGATCCACCATGTTGTTGATTTACAAAGTAGCTGTGCCCTCAAGTTCGGTGGCGAATAAGTAGGTAGCAGGTCACATTCACATGAGCAGATAAGCATTGGCAGCATGCACTCATTAGGGTTGGATAGTGATGTTTTGGCATGAGTCACTCAGGAAGATAGCATGTAGCCAGCTCAGCCATAACTGGGGATCCTTTCATGAAATCGAGCATCAGTATCCGGAATGAGAGAGAAAGAAAGAGCAAAAAGAAGAAAAAGAAAACGAAGTTAGGATTGTAGGGACCACAGCAGCAGAAGTCTCTAACAGTATAAAGAAAAGAGGCTACAGGAGCAGCAGTGATGGATTAGGACAAGAGATGACTGTTTGGCTTGCCTATTATTATAAGAACAATTACTTATAAACATAACATGGATATGGCATTTTTTTCAAATTTATAATATGAATTCAAATTTTTTCGAATTCATAGCTAATTATCCAGATTTTTTATTTTGCCCTTTGAAGTAGTCAGCTCCTTTGAACCCAAAACTCCGATTCAAATACTCAATGGTAAATCAATTGCACTAAGTAATAATTTTCCTGTTCGACAAACAAAGGAAATGCGACGACGACACACGGCAATTGGGCAACGAAACGATGACTAGTGCTCTCTCGGTCAGGTGATCGGGGTATGCGAAAGAGCCGTCAGGAAAAGGTAAAAAGGTATCAGCTGTGAGCGGGAAAATTATTACTCGGTTTAATTGATTTACCACCGAGTATTTTTTTTTTAATCGAAGCTTTGAGTTCAAATGAAATGACAAACTACTTTAAAGGGCAAAATCGGAAATATATGTTTCTGGGTAATTGCTCTTATAATCAACTATTTTTTAAAATCGGAATAATTTTATTAAAATTTCTCCAAATTGAAATGTATATATTAAAAAAATTTGATCCGGAATTAAATTTTGATAATAACCCATCGTACCTCCCTTCATTGTAGATTTTTGCAAATAAAATTTAAAAATATAAAAATAAAAATAGATTTTAAGAGTTTAAAAAGAAAACAATTTAACTAAAAGTATCGAAAATATTAGAGACGTCTATCCAAAATATATAATAATAAATTAAAATTAAAAAAATATTTTGAAAGAGCTTCCTAAAAATTTTAATTAAAAAAAAATCACATAAACGAAATCATTCACTAATTTAAAAAATTTCAAATGTATTTTTACTATCAAGTAATCATTTTTAAGAGTTTGACTGTTTAGCTTGCCTATTATTAGGACAAGATGACTGCTTGGCTTGCCTATTATAATATTATGCACCTACGATTCAGTTTTTTAATGTGCATGAGTCATGACAGGTCAGGTCATACTTTTATTTTAGGCTTGGGATCATGTGATGCGAGCCTATTTTTGTTTTCAAACCCGAACAAAGTCATTGATCGGATTATAGGGTTTCCATTTAACTGCATCCATTCAACCATCAGTTTGGATTCAACGAAAATGTTACCTACAAGTTCAAAAAGTTCATTTCTTGCTGAGTTTTGTCAGTTTTCATCTATTTTTGATCCTACTGATTGTTCCGATCGATATGCTGAGCCGGCTGATTCGTTTTTGGAAATACTGCTGATTATTGAGCTCACAACTGCTGTGTTGTAAGTTATCTACACAAATGACAATATAAATCAAAGCTTCTCTTGTCATATTGTGTGCATCTTTATTATTTGAAGCCAGGAGTGCATGGTATTTATTATAGTTCTTCAAACGTTCATCAGATTGATTAAACAGAATAATTGAAAAACTAAGAGCCTATTTGGTCGGAGAACTTTTTGAGTGGATCTTTAAACAGAAGCGGATAAAAATTAGAAAATAGATAAACATTTGTTCTCACTTTTCTTCCTAGTTTAAGAAAAAAATTGATTCTAGTTTCCTTTTTTTATTTTCATTTTATTCAAAAGAGTGAATTACTGAATTCTGAATTGTTTTCAGAAACTCCTCAATTTATGTGAAACAGAAATAAAACTATAAAAAAAGGACCAAACAGGCTCGATTCACTTGAAGAAAAAAAAGTCAAATGAGAAAAGAATTCAAGAACATTGCTACATAACAAGAATTCTGCTAGTTAGTTTTTTGAAAGAAAAAAAACAAAAATTAGGGTAGTAGTATCATATCAGAGTAATTTCATTATCATGTGAAAAAAAAGATCCACATTACGTTTAACATTATACATAATAAGGTTTAATGTACATAATCATTAGCAGATATCACCTAAAAAGAAATCGTTAGTCCATCAAAATTATGCGGCATATGTTTAGTCCCACTTCATAGCCATCACAATTTCCACCAGCAGCAACCACCATTCATCATCAATCACTACCAGGTCGAAAATCATATGTTCATAGCAGCTTACAAGTTGATATAGCTACACAGGATAGGACTAAAAAAATGTTGACATGCTAGGTAATCTCAGAAATACCTCATCTACTGATGATAAGCTAGGAGCAAGCACTATTCGCCAGTCAACTCATATCAGAGAGCACCATTAACGAATGGAGAATAATTAATAAGATCAAGTGAAAACATAAACAAAAATCAGTGATGAAGATAAGCATATAATTCAACACGAGCCTAGATTAGAACCGAAGTGTCTGTTAGATGCCGCACAATGTCACTGTCAGAACTCAGAAGCCTTCTCGTGCTTGATAGTAACAATTACGAACTAATAAAATTAGGGTGATTTGATTCTTGGTGCTAATTTCTATAGTGCTAACAACTAAAAAGAAGCAAAGTTTTAAAACACAATTTGTTAGTTGAGCATCATGTTCATGTCTTAGTCATTCCTGTTTTGGTTTGCTGCATGTGGCCAGCTGAAAGATTGATATGCAGATAGAAATTGCTGAACAGGGTTGCTGCAGGTGGCGTGGCTGTGATTTATGGGGCTGCCAGGATCACCAGAAGATTCACTTGATGTGCCTCCGGAGGGTGCGCTGGCTGCTGTAGCAGTCCCATATCCAGTCATCTGTGCAGGGGCTGTTGAGGAATCCCACCTTTCTGGTTTTGGCTTTTCTGCTTCTGCAACGAAGCTCCCAACCACAACCTGCAATTGAAGAAAAACTACACTCCGTCAGAAAGAAACATTTAAGTGGAACCTCAAGAGAAGTGAAAGGGTTTATTTTGACCTGCACAGGTGTTGCTGCCATAAGCATTCCAGCAACCACACCACCAAGAATACGACCATCACATCCTGCTACTGCTACACTCAACCCACCGCTTCTACTACGGGTATCACCGTCTTCTGTGAGTAGGAAAGAACCTGTCAGAGAGACTATCTCATAGCGTCCCTGAAAGAAATTTTCCATAAGTGCTGCATAAATCACTGTAGTAGATGAATAAGGCGCATGGGTAAGAGACTGAGAAATTAAGCTTTAAACCTTTGACTTGGCTACAAGTAAACACAACATATATCTCAACTTTTCATCAACTCCAGTTATTTTTAGTCTACCTCAAACAAGAATTGCAACTTCAACCAAACTAGACATTTTTCCAATTAATAGTATTGCACCACAAGGCAATATGAATATATGTTGTATTCTTGAACCTTGAAACAACAAATCAAAATCTCTTGGCTTTTTTCATTAAAAGATTTAGAGATAGATTGATTCTCCATGCAGTTTTGGGAATCAGTTGATCCTGATCCAATTAGAATCCGCTGACTCATACAACACAAAATAATTTGATCAATCCCAACAATTTGAATCATTACTAATCAATCAGGCCTGTTGCATCTTTATGTTGGTCAATGTATGAAACCTCAACTGATGAAGATCATAGACATGTCAATTGAAATCTGATTCCATATTTATTTGTTTACTGAATTTCAAAACCATGTTCAAGCCTAATCTGGATCCAAGACCTGCCAAAGGCACCATATAGTTGTTTTGAGACAGTGTGGATAAGGTACACTTCCTATGTAAAGTTGTAAACAAATGGGGCCTATGGCCCACAACACAATTGGTTACATGTGGGTAATCATGTAGACTGCTTTGGCACTCCCCACTGATGGAGAGGAACATCTTACTGTCTTCCTCGCCAGGATTGCACAGTCTATCTTAAAATACCATTTCTTATTCCAAGAGATATAACCTTAACCCAGTATACATGACTACATGAGTACCATTCTAAATCTCCTATCATCTTTTGAGATTAGTTTAGATTTCAAACTGGAATTTTTTTTTGACTTCTAATAGAACAACTATTAACAGCCCAACAGAACCTGTGTCTGGCACAAGGTAGAATCATTTGACTGAACTTCCATTTGTGAGAGTCAGACACTTCTAAAAAAGCAAATCTAAACTTCATAAGTAGTATAATTATAACTATGCTTAATGTAAGACAATAGAACTATACATCAACTGATTGTTCTAAGTTTATATTCATGAAGCAAGAAAGCAAAGGTCTAAATAAATGCAATTAGAAAACCAAGTTGTATAAGAAAACTGCAACACTATGAATACAGGTGTTAGATGGTGAGGATCCTGAGTTTGAATGGCACAATTTGTCAGAAAAGAAATGCCTAAAAATTGCACATCAAGATATTTCCTGAACTTCCAAAGACAAAATAGCAAAAAAAATCCCAATAGCCATATTGTTTTGGCTTAATGATTAATACTGAAAGTAAATTTGTAATTAGTTTATAGAGGCTTTCAAGAGACAGATTAAGTATTCAATTTCTAGCTCGCGTTCAAACCTCATAGGTTATTGTTCCACCAGAAATTGATGGCTGCTGAATCGTTATATCAGATATTGCGCCATTTGCAGACAAAATACAGACTGTTCGAGGTCCTTGCTGAGAAAAGGCCATGATTTTTGAAGCTATATCCTGCCAGTGGAAATTACAACCTTAGTCAAATGCTGTTTATTCATTTGCATCTATAATGTTTTCAGTAACCCATTGATTCTACTATACAAAACAGTTCAAATAATATTGAAAAAGTTAATGCGCCACCAGTTAATCATCATACAACAGATGCACATGGTGTTTCAGCAAAAACGTCTTGAAATGGCTCGGCAGCATGGCATGCTTGGCACTTTTTGCTTAGATTCTGTTTTGGCAAAGGCTTTTTCTATGTTTCATTTAACCAAATGCCATTTTAACTGTTTGGTAAAAACTTTTGAAAAAATAACTACCGAATAAGTTCCATTTAAAAAAGGTTACTTCTATCAACTTTTTGAAAAAGCTAATTATTTTAGAAATGACATCTACAAATGGCTATAAGTTGGTTCTACCAAAAAAGGTCTTAAGCATCTCATGACTCATGGTGATTCATTATATACAACATGCAATACATACGTGAATAACAACCTATAAAGAAGGGCAGTCCCAGTGCACAAGGCTGACACAAATATGGAGTATAAGAAGGATCAGTCGATGCACCTTGGATAGCACAGAGGTTTTTTACATTACTTGAACTGTGGTCTCCAAAATCATTTTGGAGCAACCATATTGTTATGTTAATAACGACCTATACCAATTACCTTGAAGTATCATCAGATATGCACACTAGTCTACATGACCTGAATGAACTAGTATGCTATACTTTAGTTTCTTGTGTATAATTTTTACATATAATTAATTAGGCCGCTACCCCTTAAATTTTGCTGAGCATAAACATAATTTTGTGGGAATCTACTTACGTTAGAAGTTCAATTAAGTACTACCTTACTTCGATCCCCAATTCCTCAGTTGCAGAAACCCATGCTTATTGTATAGTAGTAGTCAACTTGCCAACATTTTTCTTTTAGTGTGTGATAATATAAACCATCAGATCTACGACAACCTTATATAGAGCTCAATGGCTAACCCCAATTAGTTGGGACTTCACCATTGTTAGATCTAGGACACCACTAATGGATTACTGTTGTCTCCTTGTGAGAAAGCAAGAGAAACACGGAAGTGCAAATAACAATTCATTCAAAAAGGAAAAAAGTTTCTATACTTGAAAAGTTATAAATGTCGAAAAGAATACACAAGATACATCAAAATAAAGTACTTGCCTCTCCAACATTAACAGTAATAACATGAGGAGTAAAGCCAATCCCGGGAGTACCTGGTAGACCATGAATATTGATGTTAGAAACTTGTATGAAGAATTAAAAAGGAATGAAGTTAAACTAAGTAGTTTGTTTCATTGTAAGGCTTTGGCATTTGAAAATATCAGGAGACAAAAAGATGTACAGAAGAAAAAAGAATAGATATTTGGCACCCAAGAAAAAATCTTGTTTGCAGTTAAACTAAGTAATATTACAAAACTTCAAGTGATTTCTTGCTAGTGAGAAATTAAACTCAAACTGGAACTCAAACTTAAGTTCTGTGAATTATATGCGAAAGGTAGCAAATAATTTAAGTTACCACCTTAGAAAATCTGAACGAAAAGGCAAAAGAACAAGATAGTTTGTCTAAAAATGGTTATTATATAGACAGCAGATCACATATAAACTGACTAGTGAAGAATTAAAAAGACTGGTGGAAGGAGTCAAGAACTACCCAATGCATCAAGTTGTTGCTTCTTTCCAGACCCTGGAGGACGGCCTCGGCGCTTTGCTGTTGGATCAGATGCAGAACTATAAGAATGTCCCGAAGCTGATGATGAATTCAAAGCCAAAGATGTGCCATCAGGTCCATATTTTCTTGGTCTTCCTCTCTTCTTCCTCATCGGCTCACTCTCAGGCGTGTTAAAAATACCACTTTGCCTCGCTTCCGGAACACCATCACCGGGGAAGAAAGAGCCAGTCATATCCACCTGCTTTTGCACCGTAGAAGTCATAGGACCGAAAGGAAGCCCCAGGCCCTGCATCATTCCAGCAGAATTCGGCGTCACCATCGAATTGGTCATCGCTCCAATTCCAAACGAGCCTGGACCCACGACCATGTTCGGGGGTTGCGACGCGCTCACTCTCGGAGGCTCTCTGCCGTCCATTTTGCGGAACCCTAACACCAAATTCTAAATCTTTATTTCCTGCGCTTCGGCAAATTCTGCGATCACCGTATCAACAAAAATCCTATCGTCACTCGAGGCCTCTTCGGTTCTTATAGAAAACAAAGACAGAAAGGCAAGGGCCTCCAAATGCGTATACGTATACAGAAGTCTAATCCTCAAGGAAAAAAAGAAAACGACGCACCGGATCAATAAAAATAAAAAACAGGAAAAATCCTACATTTACGACGGTGAAAGAAGATGATCCATTCACACGGAAACGCGAGAAAAATGATCCCTTTTGCCCTAATTCCATCAAGAAACCGAACGTAAAACAATCGCAAAGAAGAGAACAGGCGGCAAACCTGGATCAGATCGATAGGGCGCGCGCGGACGGGCTAAAATGAGAAGATGAGCGAGGAGTTTGAAGGATTTAGGTAGACAATTGCCTTTAAACCCGAAAAGATCACCTTGTGTCCCCGCTGCCACCGAACCCTCGCCTCGGTGCACCACCCAACCGAACAAAGCGGAAGGTACGAAAAATGTGGGGAAATTGGAATTAGTATTCTCTCTGCTAACAAAGATGGAGTTTAAGCTCGGTAATTATCCATAAGCTTTGTTTAAGCATGCAGAAACGTATAAATACGTGCATGTATTACCTATGAAATAGCCATCTTAATTAATCATTACAATAAAACTATTTAATTATTAATCCATTTTTTATTCTTTTTATATTTACCAATTACTATTTATTATTTTTAATAAAATGTAATAATATCCAAAAATAATAAATTATTTCTGTCATGACATAATAATAATAATAATAATGATGATGACAAAAATATCAAATAATTTAAAAATAAATTTTATGATATTCCAGTTTGGTTCAAAATCCAAATTCTTTTGGAAAAAAATGAAAGTGAATTAATTCATTCTATTTGGTTCGATTCAATTTTTCTAGACCCCTCCTAATTTTATTCAAATATTAGATGTCCGCATAGTAGCAAACCGCATAACTTTTTTGCAACAACGCTAGGTCTGCGCACCGGCTTTGTAGTAATTAAATTATTTATTTTTTTAACAATTTATAACTTAGAAGCTATTATGTTAATCACTTAATGCGATAATAAAAATATGTATAATACTAATATTTATTTTTTATAAACATACTATATGTTTTGATCTCTGAAATCAACCAAAATTATTTCTATAGTATTTTTGAATACTATGTTAACTTTGGTTAATTTCAATTAATAAATAGTTGGATAGTTATGCCAATAGTAAAACGTCAATCTGAGAATTTACACAAGGGGTGGTGGCGCAGTTGGCTAGCGCGTAGGTCTCATAGCTTCTGAGTAATCCTGAGGTCGAGAGTTCGAGCCTCTCTCACCCCAAATTTTTTTCTTCGTATTTATATACGTAAACTAATCCATGGTGGCTTTGGAAAACTGGATTTATTAGTATCCTCTTGGAGCAACCTCAATGAGCGTATTTTATTATTGTCAAGTTGATCTTGAATTCTTGATGCAGGTCCTTCTTACAAGAAAGTAGCTGCCATTTGCTTTTTAATAATCTGATATATTAATCATATTAGTGGGAGAATGGTTGACTCCCTGCCTCAAGACTTGATATCAGTAGTAGTCTACACATGCACTACATCAATTTACTCACACAGTAGTCTCCCCTAAATAGGGACATAGTACTGATAAATTTACCCATATATAGTGATCATGATTCCATGCATGAACCTGCACAGTTGGTACAAACACACACCCTGTATTTTTCCCATCTGTATTTTCTTCCAAGTTCCAACTAAGAAGAAAACATCAAGCATGTGATCATGTGAATGCCATATTTAGAAATACATATACATGATTACATGCTATCAGTATGCCTCCCTCATGATGCATTTTAATTGGCCGCATTCCCTACATTGTTTGAAGCTAATGTACTGTAAGGCTAACATTTTAAAGATGTGAATGTCATGTTATATCTTTTTTTTTGTCAATTGCAAACCACCAACTTACTGAAAAGTTAAGACATGCACAATCACATTCCATTCAGATGTACACATTGATCAATATATTTTTGTAATAATTAATGTCAAAGATATTCCCTCACCTCATCAAAGTGTTATAACTTTTTTTAACATGCAATAGGCTTTATTTTTTGTTTGGTTGAAATAGGTTGCCCTATGACAAGGGTTGGAACTTTTATATTGTTTCTCAACCTTTAGAATCCTTTTCATGACACAAAGCAGCCAAAAAAGTCTCTCTCTTTTTGGACTTTTAATTCATCATAAGGTTTTCTCTTTTTCATTCATTTTGTGCCTTTTTTTTAATTAATTTCTCTAGTGAGGGAGATCAGTAGATCACCATCCTTAACTTATTCTGGAAGATGCATTAATGTCAACATGCAAGGACTGTGTTTGGACTAAAATGGAAATGTGAAATTATGACTTTATGAGGGATGCGTGTGCATATATTGAGCTTTTGGAGGACAAATATGACCAAAAAAAGAATAATTATACCATCAAATTCCTTTTTTGAATAATACAATTTTGAACAAGGCTACAGAAATTGTAGAGGATTGTCATTCCCCCCCTTATTCTAAAGGAAATTGTAGAATGTTGCGACAAGGGAGATGTTTTGTAAAAATAACAGAAATAGGAGGTGGTTTCTGTAATTTCAGCACTGAAACTACGTCATTATTACGCCACGCCGCATCTGAACCCCCAACGAGGAAATAAAAAAATCCACCGGCCTTTCACCTCGCCGAGGGCCGCGGCAGCGGCGCCGCCTCCGGTTCCGCCGCGGCCATCGCCTCCGCCACCGAGGCGAGCTTCTGGAGGTTGAGGCGGACGACGGTGTCGGCGAAGAGCCGGGTGTCCTCCTCCGTGTTCCCCTCCGGCACGTCCACCACGTACGACTCCAGGACCACCGCGCAGGGCTCGCCCCGCGCTCCGCGCAGCTCGTCGACGGTGGTTACGGAGCGGTAGTTACGGAGGCGGTGCTCTCCGCCGACGATGGAGAACCCGCTGACCCGCCCGGCCTCGTCGAGGATGTCGAGCCGCTCGGTGCTCGTGCTCGCCGGGAGGCCGGAGATGACGCTCACCTCACGGAGGCACCCCGGCCGGATCTCGCCGTCCCCGCCGCCATTCTTGATGGCGCAGCTGCGGATGAAGTGCTTGTATACCTGGGGGCGGTCGAAGCGGCGGACCACCGACCAGACAGTGGCGGCGGGGGCGCGGATCCGCTGCGCGAGGAGGGAGGAGCACTGCGCCGGGCCGACGTGGTAGCGGTGGTGGGATTCGACCCGGGGGCGCAGATCGGCGTACTCCTCGGCCGTGAGTCCCGCCGGGATCTCCTCCTCCTGCGCTGGCGCCGCCGCCGCGGAAGGGGATCGCAATGGACTCTCTTCGCCGCCTTCCATGGGAATTGTGGTGAGCGGGTGGTCTTCTTGAGCCTTCCTTATGAGGAAGTAAGCTGTGGAAGACGAAGTCTTTTATAAATATAGACGGCGGCGTAATAATAATAATAATTAAAAAAATCGGAACAGTCTGCATTATCCAATTCAATTATACTCAGATTTGATTTAAAGAAAATAGAAATACAATTCAAAATACTTAATACATTAAAAAGAAATAAAAAATCGAAATAAAATTTCTTCTCGAGCCGACTTAAATTAATTTTTTATGTGGAAATTTGTTTAATTCAAGTCTTAAAAGATGGTGGACGTGGATGTCACGTGCTTCAGACTCATGCGAACGCATATTGTTTTGATGTATTCCTCCCCTTTGACAAAAGTTTGAGCAGGAAAAAAAAAGGTTCTTATTGCACTTTCTTTTTTCCTTTTCTTCATGTTATCTTTTTCTCATTTTCTAATTTATGTGTTACTTTTAATTAATAAAAAAATGTAGGTCTGAATTTTTTAATTGATAATTTATATCTACTTGTGTGCACATAAAAGTTTCAACTATGTTTATTGATTAGTATATTATACAAATTAAAACTTATAAAGTAATTGCAACAATTATAATCTTTGTGGATTAATATATTGACATTATGTGAACCAAGAAAATTTATTCATACATGGACAAACAATCAAATATAAACTATTAACCATGTCTGTATTCCCCGCACGATCATTTTATTATCATTCAATTTTATTTCCTAATCTTAAAGTTAAATTAATGCCTTAAATATTAGGAGAAAAAATCATTCTGATCAACTTACGAGATGTGACACACGTTATAAACTAATTAATTAATTAAATCATTTAAAAATTAAAATGAATTTCCACGTAAATAGGTAAATTTGTTGCTTTAGGAATTAATGCACCTTCGCTGCACGAGTCATCCGTGACTCAGTTCTTTATACGGTTGTACGTGTCCATTAATTAGTTTCTATAGTTGGAAAGTTCAGAATATCATTAAATGCCTTATTTTAAGTTACAATATATTGACTGACACTTTGAATGAAATCATTATTGGTCTCTTGATTTACTTTGTTATGCTAAGAAAGTATAATTTTTCTTTTGACTAGTTAATTTGTTTTCTCCTTATGTAAAAAAAAAAATAGTTTAGCTCTTCCCCTTCTCTCAGTTTAATTGGATGCAATAATTGTATTAGTTCTAAGTAAATATATTAAATTCAAATTTTAATGAAGTTCATTTTTTTTTTAAAAAAAAACGAGGCTCTATTTGGCAAAAGCACAAACATTGCCCATGAGGGTGTGCTGGATAAAGTTGGGCAAACTGCTATTTGGAGATAAATTGAGATATTTGATCGATAGAAAGTTTTTTTTAGTATTTAATGAATATTCTTTTGTGTTAAACAAGTAGTTTTGATTTTACTCGTAAAGTTATTTTTTTAGAATAATTACTTAAATATATCTTAAACTTTGCACATTTTTACAAATCTATTCAATTTATTCATTTACTTAAATTACATCATCTATTTTAATATTTGTCTCAATTCGATCCCACCATCAAGTATCGACCGACATTCATGATAAAATCGAAGATGTGACTTGCTGACATAGATGATAACATATTTTCACATTAAAAAATTATTATCGCCATTAGGAGAAGCCCTTTTCCATTATCCTTGGTGACCTCCCCGACGACATCATCTTCAACATCGTCGACGACGAGCGGCGCTTCCAGCACAACACGACAAACCTCGCACTCAATAGCATCATGGTTCAATCCTATGCCTCCAGCATCACAGCCGGCAAGATCAACCGCCATTTTGCTTCACCTTTTCTCTACCGCAACCGCCGAATGAGGAGATGGTGACATTTTGGACCCCCATGACGTGTTTATGGCAAATTGTGTTCGATACCATATGCAGAATCTCGTTCAAGCTCAATCATGACTGTCTTCAAGATGTCGATGCTAATGACAAAGTTTGCAACAACATTCGACCCTATATAGGACCGGTTCCTAGGCTTTGGGACTAGATCCTACACATAACCTATGGTACGTAGTACAAGTTTCGAGTACCTCATTGGAATTTGTTCATTTACAAATTCCATAGTACATGTTAGTGCTCCGTTGGAACATGTAAATGAAACAGGTTCCAAGGTACAAATTCTATTTTCGATTTTAGGTACTCGATGTGTTGGACCTGGAATCAGAACCAATTTTAACCTGTTCCTTAAGTTTTGTTTCGAATTCTATCATAATTTAATTCAGGTCTATTTGATCGAGTAAGTTTCAACCGATTTTGGATCTTCTCAGTACCAATGCACACTCTTACATAACTTTTAAAAATTAATTTTAATTAATAAAATAATTTTTTCATGAGGCAAAAGATGTATTATGATCTAAAAAATTATTTTAATTAAAATATTTTATAATTTTTAATTTAAACGTAGTTTTATAGACCGTGCAAAAGTCGCTAATACATTAGATAATTTAAAAATATATTTTTTAGACTTCAATATCTCTTTTTTATAATAAAAAAATAAATTAAAAGTTATTTTAATTATTAAAAAAAATATATTCTGAATATTACGTATTGATTTCCACTTTCAGAAATCTGTATTTGAAAAATAGTTGATTAAAATTATAGCATGGATTTGAGAAATCATTGATTAATTTATAGTATGGAGTAAAATTATTATTTTTAAAATTTTGAAATTAAGATGAAACTAGTATAAGTGTGGGACTAAATTAAAATTAGTAAAAAAAATATGAAATTAAATGAAAACTAACCCAAACATAAATAACATACCCAAATTGGCCCAGTTATTAAAATGACAAAAAAAATCAATCATTTATAATTTGTCAATGGAGTTAATGCGGTTAATTCATTATAATTGTGATAATTGTGTTGATGCGGTTAATGAGACCTGATCGCATTATGATTTATGAGAAAATATTATAAGAATATTTTAAATTTTATTCGATTTTGAAAAATAATTCATTTGTTATTTTGTACGCCGGTCGTATTATGATTTATGAGAAAATATTATAAAAATATTTTGAATTTTATTTGATTTTAAAAAATAATTCATTTATTATTTTGTTTTTGAAAATAAGTTAAAAATTTATTCTGCTTTAAGAAAAATAGCTGATTAAAATTAGTACGAAAATATAAGATTAAATCGAAATGATCACTATTACATTATGGGATGCATCGATCGAGGAAGAGAGAGAACGACAATTAATTAACGCAAAACTTTTCAGCTTCTCGTCGTTTAATTTAACGAGGCCTTAATCAAGAGTTTTAAAAACGTATATAAATATCTGGTCTTCAATCTATTTCAAGTAGTCAACCATGGAAGAAGCAGTAGAAACAAAGCCCGTCATCACGGACCTTGTAATACGCGTGGCGAACGGAAGCTGTGACGACGACGAAGATGATGACTGCTGCGTGATCGACCCCGTCGATGTCGTCCGCACGCTGAATCTCGGCCGTCCGTCCGACGACGTCATCCTCGTTGCCGATAAAGGGCCAGTGAGTATTCCTTATCTTCTCTCGTATAGTCGTATATTTTGTTCGGTATATGCAGTAAATACGCATAGTTAATATATATAGGTGGCACTGAGGGACTTCCCGCATCCGAGGCATCTCTGCGCAAACTTCCCCTTGGACGCCACATGTCATGAGGAATACTGTAGCAAGGTTAGTTTTCTGCCCGTTTGATCATATAATTGATCGATCGGGTCCGTTAATTTCGTGTGTTTGATTTGGGCGCAGTGCTTCTGCTGTGTCTGCGAAGTACCTGCTCCCTGCTCGCAATGGACGGCGGATGATGGTGGCCACTGCATGCTTGTTTCAAATAAGTCTTGTAGAAGATCAACACATTAATACAAGCTTGATCAAATTGGATGATGCCCTAATTGAGCTAATTTTAAGCACTTAATTGGGAAGTACTTTGAAGAAGATTTGCGACATTGTTGTGTAGACCGATTGACCCCTCTTTTGTTCTTTTTTTTGCCGGGTGTCAAAAATGGTATTGCATTTCTAAATTTTGGGCTTGAGATCACATTGGATGTTAGATTATAAGTAAAATATGTCATCAATTATAATGGTTTAATTGATCCATCTAATTAATTGAGCCGGGGGTATACTTATTGATTTTGTAATTAATATTGGGTGTTTTTACCAACTCGTCGATCATTTGTAAAATGGAAGTTTACACTGTATTAATTATGAAAATTGTAAATGTATTGGATGGAGAAGAAGATGATGACAGCTTCGCGATCGATTTTGTTGATTTCGCCCGCACGCTTAATCTTGTTCGTCCGTTCGACGATGTCATCCTTGTTGCCGATAAAGGCCCAGTGAGTATTCATTATCTTCACTCACATATATTGTTCAATATATGCAGTAAATACGCATATTTAATAAATATATATATAGGTGGCATTGAACACTACTAAAAAAACTAGTTATCTACGATTGACACTATCGTTGCAAAATGGTCGCAATCTGGGACGGCAGGGTGTGATCGCAAAGTACGGTAACAAAAGTACTTGTCGAAGAAAATTTACGACCGCAACAGCAGCAGTCGCAAATAAAAATATTCTGCAACTATTATGCGACAGTAGCAAGCTGTCGCAGAATGTGGTCGCATAACATCTGTGACCTTTCGCTGTCGCAACTACTATTGTTGCGACGACATTGCGACTGTGATAAGTTATTATCTGCGACGGTCAGATATTAATCTATCGGCTCGGAGCCGTTGTTGATATTATTAGCAACCTTGATAACTTTTGCTGCCCAGGCCATCAATCAGTTACGATATGCTTTCAGCGACGACCTAGCGATGATCAACCGTTGCTAAGTCGTCGCTGACGTTATATCGTGTAACAGAAAAAAAATTAAAAATTCTCGTATATATCAACTTTCACACGATATAATATATACAAACAACCAATTTACAACCATAACACACAATATACAGAAAAAAAATAAAAAATTCATGTATATATCAACTTTCACACGATATAATATATACAAACAACCAATTTACAACCATAACACACAATATACAAGCAACAACACAATTTATGATTAATCTAAACCTCAAACGAAGACTATATATACAAATATCAAAATGTACGCTTCAAACATAGGCAAAATGTAACTAGTATTAAAATGTAAGCCTCAAACGAAGACTATATATACAAATATCAAAAATGTAAGTCTCAAACATAGGCAAAATATAACAAGTATCAAAATGTAAACCTCGAACAAAGAAATGTAACAAATATCAAAATGTAACCAAAATACACTAAACAAAAATCTCACAGCTGCGGCGGAGGCGATGGAGGATTACACTACGGAGTTTCAAATGTAAGGTTCCTAGAATGAAAAAAATTTAAGAAAAAAAAAAATTCAAAGAAGGAGGTTCCTGGATTGAAGGAGGAGGTTCCTGGAATGAACAAGTTATTATTAGAAGAAGAAGGTTCTTGGAATGAATGTGCCATGGTGACACGGGGAAATAATTGCTACTGAGCTCGCTTCATAAGATTTGCTATGAATCCGGGCTTCACAAATGACACACAAATCTCAAAGTAATTTAAAAGTTATTTTGAGATGTGTGTTTTAATTGTGGAGCCCGGCTCCATACAAATTGTATCCTGCTGAACTATATTTTAATTAAAATTTGACACTTGCTTACAAGTCTATTTTTCTTAAATTTTACCATGTAAGTTTTAAAAACTAACTTGTACTACAAGAAAAATAAGTGTAGATGACAAAAAAAAATTGACAACTAAAATTTGTATAAATTGAAATGAATATGTGAAATAATTTTTTTTTTCCAAGATAGTGATGACCATGCAACGAAAAATCTCACTCAAAAGATTTCATCACATATTGCTTCATAGAATTAATAAATAGCAACATCGATAGAATAATAATTAATTTTATTTTCGTCACTAATATTTTGTTTTGCCATTAAATTTTTTTGTCCATGTTTGTTACGGGTGCATTGTTGATTTGTCACATAATAGTGACAAATCAAAATCCGACACAAAATTAAACTAAATGAAAAAAATATTTTGGTCATATATAATTTTTTGAGAAATGATAAATCCTCCTAACTCGTGTGCCTAATAATTCTTCTAATATTCACATATAATAAAGTGCTCATGATTGTTGATGAAATTATCACTCATGCTATTGTGAGTGATTAGAAGGATTTTTAGGTTGATTTTTAAGGAAGATATAACACAACTCTAATTTTTTAAACCAAAAATAGAAATTAAATTACTGATAAGTAAGGCTTGGAGAATCCAGAAACAATTGAGGTCCAAACAATGGAATCCTTTAGACTATGAGTTCGATTTACAGCTCAATGGACCGCTTTATTACAATCACGATAATAAAAAGAAAAATCACAGTTGCGATATATTCGACTTAAGCATTGAATCTTTTTTACAATAGAAGCTAATCTAAGGGAACGTCGCATTGCTTCTGAATTGCTTAAAAGACCAACTTGGAGCCAGTTTCAATAACCACTTTTGGGTAGCTGTGGAGAGAGGCTAATTGCACAACATTCAAAATGGCAAATGCTTCTGATAGAGCAATAATTGCAAGCAACATATATATAGTAGCCCAGATTGTCCCGAACAATATAAACCCAGTTCTGCATCAAGATTACACCATGAGCCGTCACAATTAATTTTAATAGTATCTAACTCTGGAGAATCCATTTATTATGTGTTGCCTTGAGGGTGCTAGAGAAGTTTAGGTCCTCAGGTTCCTGGGTATTTGTAATTCTGCTTGAGAAATCAAGATTTTTCATCATAAGGCTATTGTGGGAATGATACTTGATGAGGTGAGCTTGTTCATTCCTAGCATGCCAAGTGAACTAAAAGGTGATAACTATAAGAGACTGAATAGTGAGAGACTCTGCCTGATCCTCAGGCAATTTTAACTAGCCACCATTAATCCAATAATTTCTATTCAAAAAATTGAGTCCAATTCTAGAATGAAGAAGGGTCTAGATATTGGAAATAAATGTGCATTCAAGGAATAAATGATTGACCGTCTTAGGGGTATCTGGAAGCATACATAAAGGGCGGCTAATAATACCAATGTGAAAGAGGTCGGCTCAGGCAAGTAACCTGCCATGTAAGAGTTTCCAATGGAAGATAAAAGATTTTATGTGAAAGTTTTAAGTGTCATAGGACAGACCAGGAGATAGTGGAGCTATTAACCTTAAGGTCACGACAATCTTAAGAAAGAACAGGCAGCACCAGTGGTAACAGACCTATTTGCCTCTAAATCCCATACCCAAGAATCATCATCGGGGGGAGGAAGACAATCAGATATTTTTAATGGATTCCCATATAGTAGAATTGAAGTAAATATTATCCAAAGAGTCATTCCAAGTATTATTTTAAATAAGAGAACTAACAATAGCATCATATAGATTAACATGCACGTTTATAAATGTGGATTTACAGCTAAGCTAAGGGGAATATCCATGCACCCAAAATCATTCATGATGCTAGTATTAGTACTCGAATTAATTAGCCTATTAAAACCAAATCTAACTTCCTAACATGCAGATACAAAAAGTTTTCAAGTTCCAGCATATTGTTTAGGCATTTCAACAGAAGTTTGAGAAATAAATGGGTATTTACTTTTCACCAAATTAACACAAATGAAATTTGTATTAGCCAGATAAAAATGTAATCTTTTCACGTGTAAGGCTTGATTTTTAATATGCTAGTCTTGTACACCAAGATCACCTAGAATTTTGGAGAGATAATAGTATCTAACTTAATTAAATGCATCCCTTTGTTATTGTCCTTGGAATACCAAATGAAATGTCTTAATTTGAAATTAATAACATCGATATATTTCTTGTTAATCCAAGAGACAGAAAAAAAAAGTGCACATGAATGAAATTCAAAACAGAATTAACAAGAACTATTGTACCAGCTTGAGAAATAAAAGTTGTTCTGTCAACTGTCAATTCTATTCACTAATAGACATTCACCAATAAAAATAAAGTTGTTCGGCCATATATAATTTTGAACTCGGGATCTTACACTACAAGAAAATAGACATTCACCAATAAATTAATTAGCAACTAATTAATTTTGTTGTTGTTGTCAATCATTTTTTTGTACTTTAGCCTACAAATTAATCAAGTCATTTTTTAAATTTCTCTCCTCATATGAAGGAATGAAACTTGTGCCCCAATCATGAGGCGTTGTGAGCTTGGACTTTCACCAACATTTACCCGCACAACATCTCGTGATTGAAGCAACATGGGCTTCTATGATCGTAACTAAATTTTGTTCCATAGGAACAGGCTGAACAACCAACAAAAATTATTTCGCCCATTCTTTTTCTTAACCCGCGACAAAATCCTTTTTCTCAACCTTTCCCAATGGTGTTGCTTGCTCGGCCGCTAGTCCCCTTCTCTCACTCTACGTTATGATTTTCTCTCTCAATGATATGATTTGTTGATAGCTCGCATATCACATTCCTCTTCTATATCATCAATACAGTGAAACTAGGTTTTTCAATATGAATAATATATTCGAAACCCAACTCATAAAATGCAAAGAAAAAAAAAAACTACATTGATAGTGTATGTAGTTAAAGCAACGTTTGATTGACATTCCATTTGGGCCTCGACGTATTCCTAACATTAAAATTAATTAGCCCAATTTAATTTATTGTTTCGAGTATATTTATTTATTTATTTTTGTAAAATTTGAGATTAAATTGGAACTAATATCAAATTGTGGGACTAAATTAAAATTACTATAAAAATGTGAGATTAAATTGGAATCAGTATTAAATTATGAGACTAATTAAAACTAGGATTATTCATTAGGTCAGTCCGACCCAACAAGAATTGATCCGAACTTTTTGGGCTAGGCCGGATCATGTAATTGGGTCGGGTATAATCCGTTCAAACCCGACCTCAATCGGGTATGGTCTCGGGTTTTAGAATTTGAAACTCGATGATCCGAGACCAGATCCAATAATCTGAAAAATTTTATTTTTAGTTATTTTAAAAATATTGTATTAGAAATGTTAATTTTATTTTTTATTTTTAAAAAAATATCTTTAAAAACTTATTTTTATCTAAACGGGTAAATCCAACTACCCGACCTGATCCAACCTGAATTTGGTCGGGTTGGATTGTGTCGGTTTGAGAGGTTAAATTTTTTGAATCCGACCCGATTACACGTGATTGAGTCGGATCGTTTTTTTCTAAACTAGCCCGTTCCATACGGGTGAACAATCCTAATTAAAATTAATCAAAAAATAAATTACATACCCAAATTGACCCCAATTATTAGTAATTTGTCAAATCGAGCCACCGAACTCCACTTTTCTAGATCTGTGCGAAGCACAGTCAAACCTTTTAAAGCTGTTGAGATGCATCGATCGAGGAAGAGAGAGACAGACAAAACTTTTCAGCTTCTCGTCGTTTATTTTAACGAGGCTTTCCATACAAAATTTTGAAAAAATCCCATTCAATTTTTTTTTTAACGAGGCCTTAATTAAGAGTCTAATTAAACCTATATAAATATCCGGACTTCAATCTATTTCAAGTAGTCAACCATGGAAGAAGCAGAAGAAACCAGACCCGTCATCACGGCCCTTGTAAATTGTAATACTCGCGGAGGACGGAAGCTGTGACGACGAAGAAGATGATGACTGCTACGTCATCGACCCCGTCGATCTCGTCCGCACGCTTAATCTCGGCCGTTCGTTCGACGACGTCAAACTCGTTGCCGATAAAGGCCCAGTGTGTAATCCTTATCTTCTCTCGTATAGTCGTATATTTTGTTCGGTATATGCAGTAAATACGCATAGTTAATATATATAGGTGGCAATGAGGGACTTCCCGCATCCGAGGCATCTCTGCGGAAACTTCCCCTTCGACGCCACCTGTCATGAGGAATTCTGCAGCAAGGTTAGTAATTTTCTGCCCGTTTGATCATATAATTGATCGATCGCGCGAGTCCGTTAATTGAGTGTGTTTTCTGCCATGTGTCAAAAATGGTAAAATATGTCATCAATTATAATGGTTTAATTGATCCATCTAATTAATTGAGCCGGGGGTATACTTGTTGATTTTGTAATCAATATTGGGTTTTTTTTTACCAACTCGTCGATCATTTGTTAAATGAAAGTTTACACTGTATTAATTATGAAAATTGTAAATGTATTGGATGACGAAGAAGATGATGACTGCTTCGTGATCGACTCCGTCCATTTCATCCGCACGCTCAATCCTGGCCGTCCTTCCGATGACGTTATACCTGTTGCTCGCAGGGGCCCACTTAGAGCACTAATCTATATGAGGAAGAAGATGAACGCAGTACAAGCTTTGGGAAGTTATTGTAGACGCAATTACTTTCACCATTAATTAGATCCAGTTTTGTTCTTCTATTTCTATGTTTTTTCTTTTCTTTTTCAAGTATAAGTCTAATTTCATAGTGGAAGTCACTGCTATTTATCTGAAGTACTTTTGAAGCATGTAGAGCATGCGGAACGCCATTCCTTCTTCTGATCTAATTTGCCCAATTTCTTGCCGTCCAAAGCGAGCATAATTACGTAATCTGAATGCAATTTAAACAATAATCTAATGGGAAGATATATATTATATAGCGTGACATTCAGCACTAAAATACATGGTGGCAGTTGGTGTTCTTGGTCAAAGGATTGAAACTACATTAGCAGGGACGACAATTTCGATCCACACAGGCATAGTTTTGACCGTCTTGTCTTGATTTTTTATGTAGTTTACTTTGTCCCCTTCCCAGCCTTCGTCCATGGCAGCTCTATGAGTCATTCCTCCGTCAGAGAGTAACGGGTACCATAAAAGTCAACTCTGTACTGTTCTTTAAGTGGACAGGAATCTAATTCTTTCAAGTAAACTGCCTCGTTTCGGTTTCTGCTAGTTGATGAAGGGTCAGGTACGCCAAACTTGAGAATATTCCTTACTTTGGACGAGTTGATGAAGGGTCTTGCATGATTTTTTAAGAGCAAGTTGGGCAAATTGAACAGTGAATTGCTCCCTCACCCATTAACAAATTAGGGTTCCAAGTTGGGCTTTGTTACTGGAAGAGCTCTTGTATACTGAAATCGCCTTTGGCAATAATTCGCTTCCCTCTGAGCATTTATATTTTTGTAGATAAAGTTGTAGATATAAATGTAAGAGACAAGTTGGGAACCCATCACATTTATGCACAGGAGAAAGAAGGCAATGGATACAAGCAATGTACAATGTACTAGTTGCCATGAAGTGATATCTTCGTTGCAAATGACATCTACGTCGTGTCGTCGTCATCAAGCAGTGGCCACTCTCGAGTGGGCGCAGCTCGAGCCTCGAGATGTCGGTTTCTGTATCATTGAAGAGATGAGATGGAAAGATGGAGCTGCACACCATGCGTTCAATGCTATCCTCGCTGAAGAAAATTACTGCCGACGTCGGAAGAGAACACTCACGCAGAGTTTAAAGTTTTCATCTTAATTTCGGACAAAAATAACGGCCATGGCGGACACCGCCATCGCGCAAACGATAAAAAGGACGCGCCACCCGATAACGCCGCAGCCGCCCGCGGTGGGGCCGCGGGCGACAAGGAGAGCCACCCTCCACGGTCCGCCCACCTGAATGGAAAGCGGAATGTCGCTGAATTACCACAAAGGTCAAGATTCAAGAACAGGCACATTGATGGAGCAGTAAAGCTTTGAGCTTGTGAAAAGGGAGAAGACTATGAGGAAAAGGAGCACTTTTTATTACTGCGAGTTGCCGAGTTCCATGGCTTTATAGACATCATGCTCTTCCTTCACCTTCAATATACAGTACAGTGAGTTATTGCAGTCTACGTTCTATTTATCTATCAGTAAACTCCATTACCAGCTGCTTAATTTAGCCAACTACATTATTGTGCCTACGACTACAAGCTTTCCATACCTAACAAGACAAACCAGCTGTATCTTATTACATAATATTACAAGTCTTCTCCATCTGTTCTGGCCTTTGTTGTAATGGAGTTCATCTTCTATGAACAATGGATTGGTGATTTGTAAGGGAGAGAGAGAGAGAGAGAGAGAGAGAGAGAGAGAGAGAGAATGGTGATGTGGGAATTGGACTAGAACGACTCCAGAATTAGGCTTCCAAAGGGAGCTCGGTGGGGAATGCCCTTTCTTCTCTTGACGCTGCGGAAGCTGGCGGCGGTCGGCGGCGGGGTCGACGGAGTGAAGCTCTGTGTCACATTGCTCCTATCGCTGGTACTCGTGTAGGACTCTTCTTCTGAGTCGGACCCCATGACGGGCTTCTTTTTCTTCTTCATCTGCAGCTTTTGGTGCTTCTTCTTGCTGTGGTAGTCGGAGGCGGTGCCAACGATCTGAAATGAGCATTTCGTCGAACGATTGGTTATCGAGTTGGGTTGAGGTTTTGGTTATCGAGTTGGGGTGCGGAAGGGACTGAATGGAATACGTACCTTGCAGCCGAGGGAGCAGAAGCGGAAGGAGTCGAGGAGGCTCCTCTCGCAGACCTCGCAGGTGTTGGTGACGCCCTTGCCGGGGCGCGGCTGCGGGCGCTCGTTGAGGAAGACCACGCGGGCGCTGTTAATGATGTACGTCTGCACGCCGCTGATGTCCAACACCTTTTGGATCTCCGAGACCCTGATCACGTCGTGGTAGGACGACCGCCGTATCTGCAATCAAGAACGACCGATCGATCGCCAGAGGTCAAGAAAGGAGCCACTTTTGCGGCGGAAAGGGAGGACTTGGCATCCGCCAGAGGCGAATTGGACGTTCGGAGAATTCGAACCTGGATTGCGCGGTGGTCGCGGTGGTGGGCGAGGCAGAGCGAGCAGAGGGCGCCGTTGGTGCAGTCGAGGCAGTACATGTTGCACTCGCTCTTGTGGGAGTCGGCGTGGACCTTGCATTGCACGAAGAAGCTCGTCGCCAGCAGCGGCCGCAGCCACGTCGGCCACTGCCCCTCCTCGCCTCCCTCCAGTCCTTCTCCGCCCTGTTCCATTACGCGGCAATTAAAACCCCGCCACGCCGACTTCAAAACACAGCGAGAAGCCCAGAAAGGCAGAAACCATATCCCACACAAAGAAAGCATGAAACAAGAAGAAGAACTCACCATGATCGGTCTGCTCTTGACGTCGAACGAAGATTCTCGATCAATTCGCCACTCCTGCGATGAGAAAAATCCCAGCTTTCTGCTCAAAGGTCGCTCTTTTACCGCGGAACCGATCAGCAGAAGAAGAGTTGAGTGAGGAGAAGAAGAAGAAGTGAGAGCAGGGAGAGGAGAGCTGAGGGAGAGAGAAGCGGTAGGATGAGGAGGAGGAAGGAAGGAAGAGGAAGAGTTGTGTTGATCTTATCCTGTCAAAATTCCAAAGCAGAGTTTTTAAGATGCGTTGATTGCAAGGAACCCTGCTTTTTCTTCTTTCTTTCTCCATTCATTTGTTTATTCCTAATGCATGTCTTTTCTCCTCTCTATTCCTTTGTTGACATTTCCATCGGTCACAAACTCACAATACATGGTCATGTTTACACTAATTATTTGGGGCTAACTACTCCATTGATGACTTATCGTCCTAATAATCCGCCTAATAATTTTCCTAATAACTTACAATAACATAAATGATAATTTCATCAACAATTTATTATACGTGAATATTAACCTAATAATCCGCCTAATAATTTTCCTAATAACTTACAATAACATAAATGATAATTTCATCAACAATTTATTATATGTGAATATTAAAAAAATTATTAGGCTAATGAGTTAGGAAAATTTAACATTTCTCTAATACAAAAAATGATATTTTTATATAATTTTTTTATAAGCGTTTTAAAAAATAATTATTCTTATAAATTTAACAAAATCTAGTAAAAATAATAATTTTTTGAACAAAATTATTATCATTGATACCCGTGAAAGATATGTATGTTTTAACAATCTATCTAGGTGTCGATAATTTGGGACAACCCGCACAATTCATTTATATGCCAACAAATAATAGACAAACAACACACCCTATCATGCATGTCAACAACTCGAGAACACCCCGTCCGTATGCCAACAATAAGGGACAAAGACAACACATCTCGTTCTGTATATCGACAACCCGAGACAATCTAGAATAACTCGTCTAGGATATTGACAACTTGGGACAACCCGGAGTCAACACCCCGAGACAAAGACAAAACACCACACATTGATATCTATGATACTTGTGTGATTTATGTTTGTGCTACAGATGACCTACAAGGAAGAGGATAATCTGGTTCATGCCAACGATGATTACAAAATGCCAAAGATGGGTCAAAGGAATTGTAACGCAAGGCTGCACGTTGACTGTAACTGCTGGCCATATAAGATTGGTTGGGTGGCGGCCTCTGGCTTGTGCATCAACAACGTGCTGCGACTCTAGCCGCTACGGTCCACTGTTGACTGTAGCGTTATTGCAGCCACTATGATCACGTTGGCCAATATTGCAGGGCGACAATCTCATCCCCAATAGGCCAGTGGTGGGCTCAAGTGGAGCCGACAGAGAGAGGAGGGGGTGGGAAGTAGCGAGGGGCGACCATCGATAGTGGATCATTCAAGGAGAGGAAGAACAAGGGAGAAAGATATATGAGCAAGTGATAAAAGAATGTGATGAGATAAGAATGAAGATTATTTTTATCCATTTATATAAAATTTGATCAAAAATTATATAGAATGTCAGTTATTAATATATAAATGAAAAAAAATATTGAGACAACCTTTTAAAATTAGTGATTTATTGGATAACAAAAATCAAGTAATGCTCAAATAACAATTCATTTTACTTATGTTGAGGTTTATAACTAGTTACCTTCATCCCAAAGGCATTAATGCCATTGGCCATGAAGTGCAACACTTGCAACGTTGTGTGAACTATTGCATTGCTCCACAAATAATTAAATTATAGACATGTTAGGCCACTTTAGTTCTTGAAGATTAAGGAATTCACGAGGAATCCCCATAAAAAATTTGGTGCTATTAACAATGCATCATCATGTTGTTGATTTCTTGGTGTGGAATTCCATGGCCAATTTCATGCATCATTTGGACAAATAGGTGGCTCAATGTGATAGGTCAGAATTGGGTGCTCCAAATGTTAGATTTTTCTCCTCAAGATGACAAGTATGTCACGGAAAGCATTTTGTTAATTTTTATATTTGGGTTAGCAATTAGGGAATTGGTATTCTTTAATTAAGATAATTAATTAATGGTGAGTAAGGCCAAACATGTGGGACATGGTGTTTCACTAATAAATGTAAACTAGGGATTAGTGGGGTTTAATCTCTTAGATTTTGCTTGCTTGTTGACGAATAATTTATATTATTGGGTTGTATTTTTGTGGAGACTTTTTGGTGGATTAATAGAGAAAAGGTTGCTCATCAAAATGGGTCCAAATAAATTACAGTGGTGTGGAATTATTAGCTTTTTTAGAGAAGTAATGTGAGATATGACATGTCTTTTTTGTTCAAGTCAATTTATAATCTAAGCCATTGGAGAAGGCCACAAGATGTCTAATCAATTCCTTATGTCTCACTAATTTGCTAATATGCTTCTTTCTAATTATAGCCTACTTATCAAATCATTTTGTAGCCTCTATAATAAAAGAAAATTAACTAATATATAAGATTACATTAAAATATTGCACATACTATAATTAGGATGTTATAACTTTTTTTGGTTACATTACATAGCTTCTAAACACACAAATAAGTAAGTTAATTTTTGTAAGGATTATTATATTAAAATACTCTATATATTTATATTTTCTATCAAGTATACACCTAAATTATCAAAATTAGAATAATTATATTCCATCGCTAGTTCAACGCCAATTATTACTGTTGACATGGCACGGCTAATATGGATATTTATGACAAAATATATAACAAAAAATATTTGTACTGCTTATTATTATGAGGCAATGTTGAATATTTAATATAATATTTTAAATAAAATATAAAATAGTGCCTTTTATTTGGCATTAGATAAAAATGAAAATATAAAAAAAGTGATATAATTTTTTAGTCATTTTACTGAAATATACGAGTATGCAACGTGAATCAATTGTATTTTGCAAGGGCGAAGACACGTAGACAAGAGGGAAACAATTACAAATTTTAAATTTCTTTATTATATATAATAATTAAGATTTTATCTTCCTAAAATTTGAAATTACCGATTTGAGAGTCTATCATCCCCAATTTGATTTTTTGGCTCCGCCCTAATATTTTATATTTTAATTATCTGCGTGCTATCACACTATTTTTTTTATAATATAGCACTGTTCTCCTTAAATTAATAGAGAAGAAATTACTCATTAACTTCATTACTTACATAAGGACAAAATAGATGAATTATTCGTAATTTAAATTTTATTAAATGCATCCAAAATTAAATGTTTATCAAATATGCAGTCGAAGTAATATTTTCTATTTTTTTTTTTTCAAAACCCGAAACTATAATGAAATTGCATTGAAAAATATTAAAGTTGGAATCGACTTTTTGCAGTGTACCCTAGTACCTTTATATATTATTTCAAAATAAAATAAAATATTGAATAATTTTTTTTTTGATTTTTTTAAAAATAAAAATTAACTTTATAACATTACATAGCGTAGATGTGGTAATATATATTTCAAGACGTACAAAAACGTGGAAAAGACGCACAAAGCACTACAACTAGATATTGAACCCAATACCTATATGCAACATACCTGAATACTACTATCACTTGAACACAAGTGAGTTCACAATAATATACTATTTTAGTAAAATAACGTACTTAATAATAAAAAAATGTTATTTTCATCTCTACTTTGCTTGTCGGACGATATTCACCGCTGGACATCTTCTCATTCCTCCTCTATGTCGATTTTTCGCCAATTCAAGACGAAATGAAACTCCAAAATTCTTCTTTAATATTTTCTAGGGGTGTCCATGAGTACCGGGTAGATCCGAAACCGATTGGAACCGACTTGATTGGGTAGGTTCCGAGTATACCCAAATTAAATTCGGGTAGGGTTTCAGGATAAAAATTTAGGAACCGATTAAAATCGATTTCGGATCCAACACATTAGGTATTCGAAATTGGAATCGGTACCCAAAACTTGTACTCTGGAACCTATTCATTTACAAGTTTCAGGATACAGGTTCCAACAAGGTACCCGAAACCAGAATTGGAACATGTGGTTCCGGGTAGGGTCTGGTTCCAGATTTCAACATGATAGGATTCGATTCCAAAACCTAAGAACCGGCCCTATACAGGATAGAGGCTGGGTATCAAAAAAAATATAGGGTACCCGGACCCGCTCACCCCTAATATTTTTCTCTTATCTTTTCTTCTCTCCTTTTTCGATCATTCTTCAAACTCTAGCCTCTATGGATTTCTATGACTGCATCTAGGATTTTATAAGGAGGAGAAAAAAAGTCCAAAGGTCCAAAGGTACTAGTAACAACGGAGAATATGAGAGGAGAGGTATGTATTTTTGTTTATCGAGGTTAATTAGTGGCAATAGTCCGCTTACAAAACACTTACAACGGTGAGGAAGAACGGAGGAGAGAAGAGAAAAGATATGTAATTTTTTTTTATGCGTCCAAAGTGCTATATCTAGACATTAAAGATGCACCGTCAAAATTGATTACGGTTGTAGTTATTTACAATTTCAGTTTTTATAAATTTAGAACTTATAGCTTTTTTTAGTTGGATATAGTTTTTTAAATATAGCTGTGATATAGTTAGGATTATAATTGAAATAAAATAATTATTCCAATATTAATTGGATACTGGATAGCACAATTTATATATCAATCCATATAGATTAATTATATGTATGGGTATATATGTAAATGTCTATTTGGAGATGATATATGCCAGTAAAGCTTCCCTTGAAAAGTGTGAATGTGTGATACTGTGAACAATGTTTTAATTATGTTATGAGACAATGTGACAGACACTGGTAGTTCAGTGTTCCAAATCAATCTGCCTACTTGCTATTTTCATTGTTTGGGGGGCTTTTTTTGGACATTCCAAGTGGCAGGAATCTTCTCAACTTTTTTTTTTTTTTTTCCATTTGTATAAAGTAGAGTGGAAAATTCCATGCCCACTTGAAGGTATCACAAACTCTTCATATATATACACTAATCTTAGTGTATATTTGGCATAGGAATCTGCAAATTTCTTTAAGTCCTGGGTTCTTTTGCATCAAGTAACTTTGTGAATGAATGAATGACAATGGCATAATGGTATGTAACTTTTGCATCAAGCAATTCAGATTTATTAAATTAATATATAGCTAATTATCCTATCAAATTAACTGAGGGCTCCTTTGGTTGACAACACTGATCTTAGTCAAACTTAAATTGAAAACCTGCTTCACCCTTATCCAAGGGTGGACTTTGATTGGGGTCAAAGTCAAAAGAAGAAGCTTCCTACCATATGAGATATGAAGGTAGGTGTCCTACACATTATTCTTGGTGCAACATTTCTAGGAGCAAGAGATTTAATATATGGATGAATGAAATGAGGAATTGACTTAATTTGCAACCCATGTACTCTTTTGTGTCCATTTGACTCCACACACAAAACTATTCAAATGTACTCTTTGTGTCCAATGCATCCAACAAGCAATCATTTTTTTTTTAAAAAAGAAAACCCTAAATCAGTGGGGAGAGAAGAAAAGCTTCCTAAGAAGTTATCTTCACCTCCACCTAAATTATTTTTATTCAAAAATTTCTCAAAGAGTCTATTACAATTAGATACAACCTCATCCTCATCATATCCACTGAACTCCTCCTTGCTTTGCCAAAATCTCTCAATATTACCCGAACATAAACCTAAACTTGCAACAGAATGTGTAATTACGTTACTAGTTCTACTCAATGTTGCACGGAAACCGAAACGGGAAACGCGACACGACACGATACGAAACGGGGAAACGTTAATTTTAAAATATATAAGACACGAAACGTTGGGGAAACATTAAATTAACTAATTTTTTAAATAATTAATATAACTTAAATAATGTATAAAAATATATTAAAAATATTTTTCTAATTTTAGTTAGCAATATTATGTAACAAAATAAAATACTAAACGTTGTTACTAAAATTTTAATTAGTTTAATTAGTGGATGTGACGTGTGGTAAAACAACACATTTGATTAGTTTAATTTTTTTAATTAGTTTAACTAAGATAAAATTAAAATAAATTGTTAGGATATGATGTACTGATGTGTGGGTAAAATAATACAAATCTCATCTTTAAGTCTTTAACCATTGGAGATATTTTTAACTGATGCAGTGATGCGGTGTAAAGTAACATACTGACATGTAGCAGCTTTAAGTTAAATATATATGCAGTGATGCGGTATAAAGTCTTTAACAGAAGAAAAGGTAGAAGAAATATATATACAGTGAAATCAAAATTTCACCTATCCTGCGGAAGAGAAGGGAAGAACTCCGCCAGTCCGCCGAGGCGCCGACCGCTCCACCGACGCTCAGGAAGGAAGAAGATGAATCGGCGCCCACCTAAGAATGTGAAGCAAGATAGGAAGAAGAAATGAAATATGATATTTATTTAATTTTAATCCGATTTTTTTCTTTGTTATCAGTTCTAAAATCATGGATTTATTTCCTTATCAAGAAGGCGAAAAAAGAAGAAGCATTTTATTTAATTTTTTTTATTATCGAAAACGTTGACAGTTTCCGACACGTACTAACAGCGTCTTATTTCGTCGCCGTGTCCGAAACGTTTCGGACACGGAAACGGAGGCCCCGCCGGCGTTTCCGTGCTTCAGAGGTTCTACTAAGAAAAATCCGACTACATCTTATCCAATCCTTCATATATTAGATTCTAGGGAATATCAACTTCCCTTCTCAACATCTTAATGGCATTATGACATTGTTGCAATCAGAAGCTACCCACATAGAATTAAAGCGTTTCTTTCTTACATTGTCAAGACTATATCATATTGCATTTAGTTATGCTTTCAGGTCTTGGTGATACCTGCACCAATTATATATCTTCTAAGAATTATGTTTACCATATACAAAATTTGCTCTTGCATCTGAACCATTCCTCCCGGCAGCATCACACAAAAGAAAGTTTTCTGATAAAGCTTGTTGTAATCCTTTATTTGTTCCTGATATCCACACAGAAACTTCATTGCTAAGGACTTTTTTTTTATTTTTCAATTTTGCAGCATAGTCATTGATCTCTTTCATAGCTTTTGCATACACGAAATACACATTCTCTTTCATTCCTTTATACTTTGCATTACATTTGTTCTTCCATAGCAACCAAAATGATATTGTTACAAAAGCTATCAAGTTCTCCCTAGCGACTTTATCCAGGTTATCAGATTCCTTAATTCATCCTCCTGAATTTCAATCCTCCCGGTGAACAAAATTCTTGTATCCTTGCAAACACAAGAATATGTTTCCCGGTGGAAAACCTCTGAATTTGTTTACCAGGATTTTTGCAAACACTTTGTATATCACATTGCACTTTGCAATGGGTCTGAAATCTTGTATCCTTGTTGGTTTTTCAATTTTAAGAATCATCACCCGATAACATGCAATCATTTAAAAAGGGAGAACAAAAGGAATAAATATATATCAACAACTTAACACCTTTTACCTAAATATACTTATTCCAACCCCGAATGTTAGAAGTCGTTACTGCTCTAATAGGGCCTTCCATGTTAATTGGTATGCCATATTAATATAATTAAGAGGGGGATAAATTTGAAAACATAATCTAAGTCTATATATCTTACTTATAAAGTTAGTTAACTTTTAATTTTTGTATAATGATTGGACGATGGAGGAGCTAGGTTCTTCGGTGGGAGAAAGAGGATGTCGATGTGCAGGTGCTAGAGGATGAGGTCGGATGAAAGTTCTCGAAACACCTGTCATAATCTTGGTGCGGCACGTGTCCCGTATGCCTTCGCGAGCGCCTTCTTCACCTCTGCTCGAGCTCTGCCAATGTTCGTCCATCCGAGCTATTATACATCTTCATCATCCTTCTCGTCCTTCTCCTCCCTCTTATTGACTGACTCCGCCAGATTTGACAACGCAAGAACAAGAAGTGACACCGCAAGGATCAGAGTGGTGGGGCCCGTTGCTCAGCTCATCAAGGGTGAGTTGGCCTTCCGTCGGTCCCAATTAGTCATATTTGAGCTCCTTAGATTTAGATTGACGACCTCCAACGTTGATTACAATACATCATCGTCGATGTGGATATCGACGACGTCTTAGGGTTTTAAAAAATATTTTTTTATTACATATATACGCTGATGTGGCACACACGATAATAGAAATTATTATTATTTTGCGCGCTAACTCAGATATCACGTACGTTAACACATAACAATTGTATTGACGGACATACGACGGAGGCATACAATTATTATTAATCTCATGAATAGATTAGAAATAAATTAATGGTTAAGATAAATTTATTATAAGGACTAAAATTTGAGATAAATACGTGACTAAGTACGATGAAAAGCTTTCATCGTTTTCAAGATTAGTTTTGAGCTAGAGCGGCTGTTCATTCTGTGCTTGAGCTTAGCTCTACTATTTCATTGTGAAGTTAACCTTCGATTTGTTGCCTCGTCTGAGGAGTAGAACTTTTACGGTTGGAATGGATTTGCAAGATGAGCTTTATGCATTGCTATTGCATGGGATGGGCACATGGCGAAGACGCGAAGAAGATTTGGGACGTCCGTTTCATTGGGGGCCTAAAATGCTTGTGGGCTGGCCCACCTCGAGCCCTAAGATTGGAAGCTTGAGCCGACCTGATAAAATGACGATTGTATATTGGTGATGCCATGATGGTGATTATAGCACAGAGTGCGACACGTGTAATTAATGTTGATTGCAAAATCATGGTGAAAGTGAAAATTCGTAAACTTGACGGACCAAAATCAAAATGTTGGGCGGAGGGGGCAAACTGAAATTATCCCTGACTATATATATAAACAAGGAAAGCCGCTCCTTCACGCGTTATTGCCGCTGCCCGTCTCCTTGAAGGCTTGGACCGGGGAAAATAGGATTATTCTTCGATAGCTCTTCGCTCATTCGTCTCGTTTCCTCGGATCCAACCCTCCGATGGGGAAGAAATCGAAGGGTTCGGATGTTCAATCCCTCTTCTCGGTGGACAACCCCTTCCGCCGCAAGCCGCAGGAGGAGTCCCCCGCCGCGCCGCCGAATCTAGGGTTAGTGATCCCGGACAAATCGTTAAACAGCGTCGATCTGGCAGAGGAGAGGAAGAGGAAGCGTGACAAGACGAATGGAACGCCTACCTCTGTCTCGACGCCTGCCTCTATTCCTAAGAAAAGGAAGAAGCTCGAGAATGACGGCGAGGGAGAGCTTTCGAAAGAGAAGCGAAAGAAGAGAAAGAGGGACGAGATAGAGGAGGAGTACGAGAAGAGGATGTATGGTGCCGCGGAGATTGACGCTGAGAATGGAAGGAGGACTATCGCAGTTGGAGAAAAGAGGAAACAGGATGATGTGATCGCATTGGACATGACGGTTCCGAAGGAGTCGTTTGATGATGAAAGCAAACTTATGAGGACGGTTTTTGTGGGAAATTTGCCATTGAAGACCAAGCGCAAGGCTCTCTTGAAGGTGTTTGCAAACTTTGGGGAGATTGACTCTGTGAGGATAAGATCTGTACCAATCGTTGATGTGAGTGTTTTGACCCTGCAATCCTTGGTACTTTTTTTTGTTTCATGAAACTCATTTGTATTGTGCTGTTTTCTTTTGTTGTTCAGAGCAAAACACCCAGAAAAGGGGCGATAATAAAGGGCAAAATAAATGAAGCTGTTGATAGGTTTGTGACTATTTCATTATTTTTTTTACTATGGCAATAGTTCTGACATTGCTACTTAATTACTTATCATTTCATTTTGCCTTCTCCCAAATAAGACTCCGTCGTGTTTTTTTAATCTTTTATACACTTTCTTATCTATTCGTATCTGAACTGATTACTGATGCTTTGCATTCTGATAATTCTGATATGAACATCACCCAACAACAATATGTCTACAATCATACCACTGTTATGCTGCTTGTTCCTTGATGTTTTCAACTAGGAACATAGGATTTATACAATCCAGAAACACATATGTGAAAACCATGTACTTTGAATAGTATGATCTCTTCAAATTGTTTTATAAGTTTATTATATAATGCTCATTTGCTAAATATCTTTAATGGTTAATGGAAGTATGCTTTGCTGAGATACTTTCTCTTGCATTGCTAATTTTTTTAGATATTTTCACTGAAAATGGTACCTCTGAAGTATATGTTCTGCTATCAAGTTCCTATTTGTTTTCTTCTTTTGCTTCCAACATTTTAATAATTTTCATATTAAGGTTATAATGCTAAAGAACAATTAATATTGTTAATATTAGGTAGGACTGACTATTTGATATTGTATGATTCTTTATATTATAATTTCTTTGTTGTGGATCTCTATTTTATGCTTCTGTGGCATAATCATATAAATTTCTAATCCTTTGACCTATTTAAATTGCAGTGTACATGCATACATTGTTTTCAAAGATGAGCAATCAGCTAAGGCTGCATTATCACAGAATATGTCAGAGGTAATTTAAATTTTATTTTACTGATGACAATCATAAACTGCACTTATCTCTATAGATTGTTTTGTCACGTGTATTACGATGTTGGTTTGCAATGATTTTAAGATATACTTTTGCTTGCTCATGTAGTTTGGAGGAAATCACATTCGTGTCGACATTGCATGCCCACCTTGTAAAAAGTTGAGAGGAGAGGGCGCACTTTATGACAGAAAGAGGACTGTTTTTGTGGGAAACCTTCCCTTTGATGTTAAGGTAATACCTGTTTTAGTGTCTTATCATGTATATAATTTATGGTTCTCAGAAGGGGCTATGAAGTTTGGAGGTTACACTATGATCACTTTTGGTTTCAGGATGAAGAACTTTACCAGTTGTTTTGTGGGGAGGCTGAATATGGACCTGATGTTGAAGCTGTGCGAGTTATAAGAGATCCTCATACGAGCTTGGGGAAGGGTATTGCATACGTCTTGTTTAAGACACGGGTATGATTGACTAGACTTTCTGTTAACAGTAATTGACATAATGCATCTATAGATTAACAGGAATAGTTCTTTCCTCTTGGCCACTAATTTTTAAGAATTGTATTTACTGTTACTGCAGAGATGATGTAAGCACTGTTAGAAGGTAGAAAGTCATGGATGTGCTTTTACTTCTTAAGTTTGAGATCAGCAATCATGTCTTAATATAGTGACTATAATTTGTTTGGTGCATCTTATTGTACATCTTAATATGTTATGTCTAGACAAGTCTCTAAGTAAGCCACCGGAATCACTTTATATATGTTTATTTCAAGTTTCTGTGTGCAGCCTGTCACCCTTTGCACATCTGCTAGTTCTGCCTATAACCTAAATTAATTTGGCATAAAGCTAAAAACGCTTAGTGATTTATTGGTCTCCAACTTAATTGATATATATAATTATTTGCCTGGAACCCTTTGCACATCTGAAGTTATTATGAAATAAGAATCCTAGTTTCTTTCTATTGTATCCATTCAGATATTGATAGTTATAGGGGAAGCATATGCGGAAAATATGGCTACGTGTACACCAATTGGATTATGTGTGGATGGTTCATGACTCATTTGGCCAAAAGGAGAAAAGGCTTAACTTAATTTTTTACTGAACCTCAAACATATATTTTGTCCATTGTTGCTAGATCAGCAGTAATTCAAAGCCCAGGATGCATGTCTTAACTGAATGAAAGGATCACGAGATCGAGAGTTGGGCTATTATCATAGTATCCTCTCAGCTTATTTGTTGATACCTTACCTAATATCTTTGATTAAAACTTCAGGTCGTTAAATATTGGCTATAAGTATTTTGTATGTCCCATTTCCCAAATATCTGACTGATTATGCATATATGTATATATGTATATGTGATTGAAGGCCATTTATAAAACATGTGCCTCTTGCCTAGATGAACTAATCAAATCAACTGCAGATCTTGTATAGCATCTTATTCTGGCCTCACACGTACCTTTAGGTGACTGTAAAATACTTTAGAGTAATTTTTTTTCATCTAAATGAATGTCCTTATTGTTAATTTTTTTCATCTTGTGGGACTTGATAGAGATGCATGAACAAGAAGCAATTTATGAAAGTACATGCAGTTGTTCGGGGCGATTTTTTAGCTGGAGTTAAAAAGTTTTAACACATCTTGAGACTGTTGTTTGCATATGCAACTAGCAACATCTCAGAATTATGTTTATCCCTTAATTTGATTTGAAAATCAACTTATCTAAATTTGAATCAGGATCAGTCCCTGGTCTGGAAATCTTGAGTTCTCAGAATGGTATCAATGCAAACCTTAAGTTTTTTAGAACTTGTTAAAACAAAGGAAGATAAAAGGGATGAGACAAAGAATGAGCAGAGAGAGGGAGGACTAGCCATTTAGGGTTTATCGTGCATAATTTGTCAGTGTCCAACTTTTCAACGTGATATTTTTAAACATTGAGTTTAGGTAGTATTTCCGAACCATTCATTTGTAAGTGGATTGAAAAGTTCATGATTCTTTAATATGCATTCTGAAGCCATTTACCTTGCAAATTTCATCACCTGTATGCATCAAACATCAGGAGATAACTAAGTTCAATTGTTTGTTTGCTTGTTTATGTTGTTTTGTTAGATGACTTCCATGCAAGGAAGTGTTGGAATGGTACAAATATTTTACATTTTTTGTTGATCGTTTATCAGGACAGCAAATGCGTCTTAAAACACCTGCTGACCCTCTTTATTAATTGTGGATAGTAAGAGAAGGTTGTGTTATTTTTTAAAGAAAACAAGGTGATAATATTGCTTGTTCACACTTTTTGATTGCAGGATGCTGCAAATGCAGTGGTTAGGAAAAGGAACTTGAAAGTCAGGGACCGCATTATTAGAGTTTGTCATGCGAAGTCTACAGATGCTACACCATCAAAAAGGAAGAACATTGGACCAAAGAGGGAATCACCACAAAAGAAGCTTGCTGGGACAAATGGTGGCATTCCCTTGGGTAAAAATGACCAACCTAAAGCAAAGGCAGCAACTTTGTCATACCAAGGCTTGAGGTCTAGTAAATCTGGTGTGGTAAAGAAGTCAAACTTACAGCGAAAATCTATTAGTCAAAGGAACCAAAAGATCAAGAGGGATGGAGGGTCAGACGAGAAGGCTCATAAAGGAAAGCGACCTGCAGTTGCTGCCAGGAAAGCAAAGCAACTTATGAAGAAACGCAAACAGGAAAATGGCACTCCAGAGAATGCTCGCATGAAAAAGAAAGCAAGAAAACAGTGAGTTTGAATCTGAATCACCCAGATCACATTGTTCTAACAGTTAGCTACTAGTTCCAGAATTCTAGGTCTATTTTATTTAGCTGCTGATAGCTGGAGTTGTATAAGTTATCTCATTGTCCACAGAGTTCAGCAATGGTTTACTTATTTCACCGATCCAGGCACCATAAACAAATTGTGTGAACTGGCATCTGAGGTGCTTTTCATTGTCTTTTCTTCAAATGCATGCGAAAATCCAGTTCAACTATTGGCCGAGGACTTTGGTCTGTGATTGATGGATCTATTTATAAGTTTGAAGAACATTTTCAGATCTCAATTGTGGAAAAACTTCTTGAACTCTTCCTGTGTTTTAAGACCCGATTGGTCAGACTGGAAAACTAGACCCTGACCACTGGCTGGATCAGAAATGCAATTTGACCTGTCGGGTTTAACCATCCTTATTTTGCAATGGACTTTTACAATTACTACAAGTAAATTTTCTGTTGTATTTGATAGCTCATTTATTAAGGGGCACAAATAAGAATTATAAAATAAAAAAATCTTAAAACATCAACACTTATCTCACAACATGTGGATTATGCAATATTTAGCTAGTGCTATATGTTTTAGAAAAATTGCTTTTAGAAAAACATTGTTCGTTTGCTTTTTAATTTTAAACTTTCGTTTTCGACAATATATTACCCAACGGAGCAGCTTGTTGAGATGTGATGTCTCGATAGCATTTATAATCTTTCATATAGTTCCAAGGCATAAAAATTCGTTAATAGTTGTATCTGAAAGATTCGTATGCTTGGTTGTCTGAAAATTAGTTTGCTTCAAATGCCAACCCTTTGATAACTTGAGTTCTACGATGGACCAAAAGATTCATAGTTGGTTCGAGGAAATTGGCATCTATCTCTCGACTCCGAAGTCAAAAGAGCCGACAGATACACTTAATTTATTTTAAATTTTGTCTATGCTTAAATATTTATTTTATGTTAAAGAACATTAAATTATGATAATTAAAATTTATTTTGAAAATTAAATTAATGATTAAATTACGGAAACAAAATAAATATTATGCGACATATTTAGGCTGAGCCGCGGCTTTACACGACTGTAATATCTAGCGAGTCGCGACAGAAAAGCCGGTCTATCGGCCCTCGCCCTAATTCCTCGCGCTGCTGTAGTGCTGTGGTCCTTTCCTCGCTTCTCCAGCCGACGACGCCAGGAGCTCCAATTTCCAGCTTCTGTCCCGTCCTCCCCCGACTCTTCCCTCTCCTAGCTATCCTCTTCCGCCTCTTCGAGGTCCGCTCTCGCTACTACCTAGAGTCCCACTCTCTTCAGCCTACCCGGAGCTGCCTCCTCTGCGTCGTGCCGTTTGTGTGAAGGTGCTTCTTTTGTCCTTCTCAAGTTGGATTTGGTGATTTATGCATCTTTTTTTGTACGTGTGGCTTGATTTCCTTTCCGGATTAGAGAATTGAAGCGTTATAGTTCATCGATTACGATTGCCACTCCTAAGACAGTAAGACGGCGTAACCTTAGTTCCTAGTGAGATAGTAATAAGAGTCTCCACGGGTAATGAAGGATTTTCTTTTACTTGTGGCGTCCATGTGCATGCATTATTAGCACGCCCGCTCCATATGGATAGTTTATTTTTCTATGCTGTAGAAGTGCGCGCGCGCGCACACACTCAGTTCAAGTTATAAAGGGAGATGTAGATACTTCTTGTTATTATCAACTTTTTGGAAGACACCGAGTTATAGAGGGAGAGGTTTACATAGTCAAGAAATGGCAATGATATAAGACTTAGAAAAAAGATGTTAACATCTTGGAAGTGCCAAATGCTAATTGATACATATGGTACACCAATCCAAACAACTCAAGTTTTGTAGTGCCACAAAAAAAGGTAACATATTGTGGTCACAATTAAAGATCATGTGCTAGAAATGCCTCATCCTGAATGGGTGAACTTCCAATACTTTTTATGACATCCACAGTTACAAGTTTGGATAAGCTTTCCTCTTTAAATAGAGGCATTTATGAAAATAAGGAGATGTAGATTTTATACCTAATGCCCCATTTTCATATGTCAATAGGATTAGAATGATGACTATTCTGCTTCTTAGTGCATGATCAAATAATTATTTTGCAGGACAAGCAAAAAATTGTAAAACTAAGTCAAAAAGTTTGAGAGTTCTGAATATTTAAGAGGATTTCCAGGCCATGATCTCTGCTCAAGCATTGCCAGGTGTCGATGAAGTAAAACCTGATGTAGCTGTGCAATCTGAGAACAGAGATTCTGTGGATACAGAAGATACACCTGGAATCTTTTGTGCAAACAATGGTGATGCAACATTGTGTGTTGGATCCTCAAGCAACCCAATGAAGGTTGAAGTTATTCCGAATGAAGGAAAACTTTATAATATTCTGAAATCTGAGAACAGAGAGACGGTGGATTCAGATAATATGTCGGAATTATTTTGCAGAAACAATCTTGAAGATAGTGTGTTCTGTGCTGGGTCTTCTACTGGTCTGAAGAAGGTTAGTGATATCATGGACGTGGAAGTTGACATCATTAATTGCACCGACAGCATTGATGTCAAGACAGTAAAAGATGAGGACCCTGATGCAACTGAGTATTCAAGCTCATTCGGAAACACCTACTCAGGGTCAGAGAGTGAGTTGAAGCAGGATAATGGAGATATGGAAGTAGATTCACCATTTATTCATTCAAATGCTGATCCTACTGTTCTGGATGATCTGAGCACACTTTTTAAGTAAGTTTCTTTTTGCACAGAATTTACAGCTGCATTAAATTGACTAACAGAGATCAGTGTTGTCAAATAGCGGCCATGGCGGCGCCATGGCGTGGCGGATTTTGCTAAGTCCGCCACACAGAAACCGTAATGTTGCGGTTTCTGTGTGGCGCCCGCCATCCGCCATGGCGGAAATGGCGCTACTTCACCTTTTTTTTTTATTTTTTTTTAAAAGTAAGGGTGTTTGTGTAATTTTTTTAGAAGGGTTAAAATTAAAACCCTAAACTTCTTCATATGGCTGGCGGCTGCTCCCACTTAAAAATTTTCCACCAGCGGCTGCTCCATTCCGGCGACAAAATCCGGCGATGAGCTCCGGCAAGGAGTTCCGGTGGCAAAATAACAGTTTTTTATGTTTTTTTAAGGTATTTCTCCCCCATTCACTTCTCTTCTTCATATCATTAATTTTTTCTTGTTTTTTAGATTATTTCCTCTCTCTTTTATCTCCCATACATATGTGCAGATTTTTTTTTCCTGTTTCTTTCGATTTTACTTCTGCTTTCTTTTCTTTTTTCTTGTTTCTGTTTTCTTTTTTTTCTTGTTTTTTTTTTCCTCTTTCTCTTCTGTTTTCTACTTTTCTTTTTTACTTATGTTTTTTTTTACTTCTGTTCAATTCTTTTTTTTTTCACGTCTGTTTTTTTTTCTTTCTGTTTCTTTCTTTCATACTTTGGTTTTTTTCCTGTTTCTCTTCTATTTTTTAGTTCTATACTTCTGTTTTTGTTTCTTTCTTTCATTTTATTCATTTATTCATTTCTGTTTTTTTTACTTCTGCAGTTTTGTTCATTCTTTTTTTACTTCAGTGGGTATATTTTTTTCTCCCGTTTTTTTTCTTTCATTTGATCATTTGATCATTTCAATTTCATTTTTCTACTTATGTTTTTTATTCTGTTTCTTTCATTTCAGTTTTCATTTGATCATTTGAATGAGAGCTTCTCATTCAACTTTTTTTAAAAAAATTTCTGAAAATGTTGATGTTCTTATTAGTGCTTACTGCTTGGTTGTAGTTATATGTATATATATATATATACACAGTCGCCATGCTTCCGCCATTGGCTGCAACGCCATCCGCCATATCTGTCTGGCGGATTTTTGGCTTTCCGCCATGAGCCGCCATCCGCCATTAATAACACTGACAGAGATTTAGTTTTCCTTTACATTGTAGCTTTTTTATGTTGTCTGATTGAATTATAATTTTTTGACACTATATACTGAATCTATTACCACCCAAATGATGAAGATAATTATAAATCACATAGATGCTTGGCAGATGAATGACCTTTAGTTGTTTATGATATATCTGAAATGGTGATTAAATTTGTCTTCTAATGATTGCATGCACATAATATGGTCTTTAATTTGGCAAGCATGAAGAGAATGGGAATAACCTAAATCATTTTCTTTGATGCCTTTTGGCGCCATTGAAGGCAATATCAATAACCGCTTGCAAACGTCAGCTAGGCTTTGAACTGTTTCCATATTTACTTCCAGATAAGTCATTCTTTTGCAGTATTGAGAGGTACAAATTGGCTTAGGTTGAACTTAATGGTCAACTGTGTGGTGTTACTGAAGACAAAAATTAATTAGTTAGAAAATAGCCGATCAAACTAATTAGGCATGGCTGTTATTCATATCTTGCATGACCATTGGGTTAATTGTGGAAGAAAGAACTGGAAATGGTCAATACCATCAGAAAACTTCCTTTTTGGCTGGTATGCGTTCTGCTACTCCTTGATATGTTTAATAGATATTTTCTTTTATGGTTCATATTCTAGGATGTATCTTATCTCTCTTGTAATTGCATGGACTGGATTGTAGACATGAAACATTATGTGAGGGTTTAAAAGTTTTTACAACAGTTGAACTGACTATACTAAAATGTTGATACTTGATAATAATGTTGACAACTTATAATTAGGATCTATTGACAGGAAACACAAATAATGCAAGACAATTAGGATCTAAAATGTTAATTATTTCTTCTTGCTATTGTTTTTTCCCTTCTACTATATTGTCTATATGTTATTACTCATTTTCGCGAACTATTGGATCTATGATCAATCCTTTTGTTGGTCTATTACTCTATTTTTGGAAGAGAAAATAGCTTCTAAAGGATGACAAATCCTTCTTCATTCTAAAGTCTAGATCGATAAATCGGGTTTCTACTCGGTTAATTTCAGTAGTTGAATGTCAAACAATGTATTTTGATTATAGGCGTGGTCGATATTTAGACTAGAAAATTTAACGTGCAACTTTCCAGGAAGAAGAAAGTAAGTGCTCGTTGGAGAAAATTTATCAATCCTCTTATGTGGAGAAGCCAGTGGTTGGAATTGCGCATGAAAGAACTTCTCGCACAAGCATCAGTGTATGATAAAGAGCTTGCTGCCTACAAGTATGAAAAGGAGCTGCAGTCAAAGATAATCGAGATAGATAGTTCTGTTTCTAGATCAGTGCCTTTTGCATCTCGATGTAATTGGAAAAGGTCCATGAAAAGGAGGAGAAGAAGAAGAAATGAAGATAAAGTTGACATATCATATATGTCAAATCATGTTGTGTTCTCTTATTATGGTAGCTGTTGCTTTCATCTACTAGTCTTCTTTATACCATTTAAATGTGATACTTAGTAATTTCTGTTGGTGTTGTTCAGAGAACAAGAGAGCAGATACAGATTGCCACTCAATTGATGATGATTCTGGTGATTTAGGTATGGATTTGTCTGCTAATTTGCTAAATGCTCATAGCTCGGTTGTTATAGTGAAAAGTTATTATTATTATAGTAACTTGTTTGGCTGTAAATGTTTAGTATTCATGAGAGAGATGCTGCTGTATACTTTTGCTAGATCAATAATACTAATACAAGATAAATACTGACAAAGTTACTTCATTGATTTATAAGCATTCTATTTGGGCTAATGTACTTGTATTACCTCATGGTCTTTCTCCCCTGCATCCCCTCATGATATTACCTCTCTGTAGGAGAATTATGCTTTTGTAGATATTGATGACTCTTTGCATATGATAAATATTTTCATTATATATGGTTTTTTATGTTATCTATTATGCATCAAAGTTGAATTGATGATGCCAACTAGTCTTTATAAATCACTTTCTTACTATTTTATTGGCATTCTTGAAGGTCATATATCATGAAAAGTATCTCTTCCAAGGTGAATAGGTTCCTTTTCTATTAATGGTGTATTGGTACATATTTTAGTGCAAGAAGTAGATGTCAAAATTTGTCATATATTGTTATATTATCAAAGTTGTTGTACCCTTGTGGTATCTTCTATTATTTAGAATGGCATATCAATATTCCTTTATTATGCTATATTAGTAGGACCTTGTCTGTTATTTGAGGATTTTATGGGAATCAAAAGAATATAAACTTCATGTTGTACGATTTTTTCTCCATATGGCTGAGGAATATAAAACCCATCAAGATTTTCAACTTTTCCATGATTGTGATTCACAAAAATATAATATTTTAAAATCTCCATCAATGGAAAAAGGATCTTTTAAACACCTTCTTACTTGCTGGATATCAAACTTGCTTTTTGAAAAATTCTTGGAATATTTTGTGCAAGAACATTTTAGGATTTTAAACCTGAATGCTAAATGAAGCCTAAATTTCAATCTTTGTCATATGTTTTATATTATGAAAATTATTGTATACTTGTATCCTTGTGGTATCATGTCATATTATAAACCTTTTCTATATTGATAAATTCCTTCGCATGGCATACCACTATCCTGGATGTATATTAGTGCTTCAGAGGTGTTTTGCATGCTGCTTATCCCGACTTTCTCTAATTGTCCAATATACCTCAAGTAGTGTCCAACAAGAGACAGCAAGCATTTTGAAGCGTGCATCTCCATAGGACTGTCCAATCGGTTCAACCGAACTGAACCAAATTCCTAATCAACAAACCAAAATTAATGAAGAAATGATGGTGAAACCTTTGATCATTGAGAAATTTATTTGAAAGTTGCTAGGGCAGATGCAAATTTACAAATTTAGGCATATTCCACAGTTGATATTGCTTGTTTCTTTTGTGGTATTCTGTTTATAGCGCTAGCAAATTCTAATGTTTAGTTGTTAATGACTGCAGCAGAGGATAATAACAAAGGCAATGATGATAATGATTGGTTGCTTAGCTTGAAAGGCAGTGATAGTTCCTATGAACATATTCTTTTGAACATCGAAGCTGTTCAATCTAGAATTATAAAGTTGAAGTCTCATCTCGACAATGTCATTTGCAGCAATGCAAGAGATGTTTCTTCTGGAAATTTATTTCTGGGAGATCCACCAGCCAGTTGTGCTCAAAATGCTAGTGGTTCTCCTAGAAATAATCGAGATACAATGCCAACTGGATTGCTGGGTACTCCGCCCCATGCTGTATCCGAGTATGAGATGGAGGATATGGTTATGCCCGAAAGTGCAGCTTCAAGCTATGGTGATGCTGCTGATATTGATATAATTGAAAGCACAGTTGGCCTGTTGTCTGCTGCTGATGTAACACTCGGTCAGCATCATATTAGAGACTTGTTCAAAGATGTGAGGACTTCTTTTCTTTACTGTCTACTTTATGAAAACTTGTGATTAATTGTACACTTTTCAGAACAGATTTAATACCAGCTTCACTAATGTCATCAGTTGATTTATTTACATTTATTGACAAATGCAAATGGAGGGGATTTTTATAATCATATCATAATCCTGCTATTTAAAAGGTCATATTTTGTCCACTAATTGAGATTTACTCTTAATTGCCTTGATAATCTTTCTTGAGTTGCAGAGCGCAGAAGATGTGTTGATAGACAACCAAGCAGCTGAGGAAGAGTATCAGAACTTTGAGAAAGTCAACCATGCAACAGAGATACTTCAAGTGGCAGTAAAGAGTCAAAGTCAGACCCACTCTGGGGATGAGAGCATTGCTCCTGAGGTGTCAATGCCAGAACAAAGTCCAGCAGGAGAAGATGATGATATGCCAAAGCAAGCACTTCTTAGGCCTTGCTACACAGGAAAAAAGAGAGGGCGAAAGCCCAAGAAAAAGCGACTGGGTGGTTGGGTTGCCGGTTCCGGTCCTGCGAAGAGCAAGAGGCTTCATGATTCTGGCTCTTCGAGGAAAGAGAAGCTTCATGATTCTGGTCCTTCAAGGAGCAAGAGGCTTCATGATTCTGGCACATCCAAAAGTGTGAAGCTTCACGGTTCTGGTTCTTCCAAGACTGAGAGATTGCAGGTTTGGGTTCCTTTGAGGAGTGAGAGGATTAAGAAGCGAAGATTGTTAGCAAGCAAAAAGTCCTAAGTTTTGGTTGGACGGTTGGTCCTATCAACTATGGAATTTTTGCTTTTTCTGCTCTCCTGACACGTTAACTAGTTAAGTTTGCGTCGGATTTATTGTAGAGTATTTTAAACATGGTTGATTTAGTGAGATTCCAAGTCCTAATCAATTCTTGAGACTAATAGTTCGCTGAAAACTGATTTTTGACTTTTATCTAAAATTTTCAATCATCAAAATACAAAATACGGCCACTTGGATAATTTTATGAATTTTCTGAAACTTTGAACATCTCGACAGCTATTTGAATTTTCTTTGAAAACTGGAAGCCTGAACACTGCTTGAAAGAAATCGAAAACGATGAAGCCAAAAAGCCCAAATGGCAAAGGAAAATGGTGTAAAGATGCGACAAAATTAACATTTGATAAAGGCCGAAGGATCTCATACATGTTGAGCTAAAAACAAGCAAAAGAGTAAAAGACAGGCCAACAAATCAACAATCGGCGAGGTCGGCTAAAACCCGACCTTGGGCCACTCTTGTTTAGCCTCGCTCACTCGCCAAACTTCATCTCGAGTCATGCATCCAACTGTAAAAGGTTATGTTGCTTAACTCATGTCAATATCCATATCTAGCTCGATGCTACACTCGAGTTAAATGCCCACATTTTCTGCCATATGTCCAGAGCTGCACCTCACTCTTGAGCACTACAAATTTACACCTTCAATCAACGAATAACTCATGTCAAGATTGTGGAGAAGGTATTAGTGGGATGGTGGTTAATGGGGCAGGGTAACGTTAGAATATACAATAAGGTTAGCAAACAATCTTTAGTGTAGGGGGCTGTTCACATATTGGCCTGACCAACAAATAATCGGATCGAATCAAATCAGATTTGAAGGTAAAAAAATTTGAACCTGACCCACCAGATCGAGTCGGGTAGCCTCGTACCCATTAAAAAAAGAATATTTTATAAAAATAACGAGACACGTGTCGTGCGTCTTGTGTCTCGAGATGCGCCACGCATCTCGAGACACGTCGGGCGCGTCTTGAGAAGAGAAGACGCAGCCGTGTGTTTGAAGACACGCCGAAACAAGATTTTTATTTTTTTAAAAAATATAAAAATATATAAACAATCAGATAATCAGATCAAGTCTCGAGTCATCAGGTTCCAAATATTGAAATCCGAAACCCGACCCTATTATGATCAGGTTTGATTAAATTGAACCTGACCCGACCCGATTACCCAACCCAACCCAATCCAACCCAACCCAACCCGATTGATTTGGTATGGGTCATATTCTCGAGTTCATTGGGTGACCAGATCCAACGAACACCCCTACTTTAGTGTACCTATAAATCAGACTGAGGGCTTGACAAATTTTAATAGAAGACCAGCTTCTCCAATTAAACATAAACTCTCAGATGTGCTAATAACTTGAAGCAAAGCTAATCATTTGAGAAACAAATTTCTATTTTCTTTTGACAAGTCATCATGCACTATCGGAGTCTTTTGCAGCCTTCACTACTTCATGCACAGCCGAGAAATCAAGATCCCCTAGTCCAAGACTTCTGGCCTTCTTGAATGCCTGCAGATTGCAAAGGTAGGCAAGCTTTGTTTAACCAGAGCACATGGTGACATAGACATAAATCATGTGCAAAAGTGTCATGGTTTGAATGCTCAGTCCGGTGTCCATAAAATAGAGGTGTCCATAATTCAGATCAATCCATGAAACCAAAAAGGAATTTTGTTTGCAGAACTTTGATGGTTTTCTAAAATTAATTTGGGTTTGATTTGGCTTTTTGATCTCAAATCAAACCAAGCCAATAAAAAGAGTAGCTGTATACTTATAGAAACAACGCACCTCATTAGATGCTGCAGCAATAGGCATCGAGACGGCATTTTCATCACCAAGCGCAAGAGCCAACCTCATATCTTTCTGCTGATGCTTAAGGGGAAATGCCGGTGGGTAGCTGTTTTGAATCATTGCAGGGCCTTTAAGCTTGAACATGGGATTAGCAATTGCACCAAGTTCCTGTTGAAAAAATCATGCAAAAATTGAAAATTAGGCGTAATCTTATTGCGGAAAATGAATAAGCCTTTCTTCCATGAGTAGCCTAAAGAATGAATACCAATACGTCTAGAAGTGTCTGCTGGCTTAGTCCGCTTTTATCAGCCAAGCAGAGTCCTTCAGATAATGCATTCATCATGCTGTGGAGAAGAAAAAGAAAACGAAAAATGCAATGAATCAGGCATCAAAGTTCAATCTGAGATCAATGCCTAGAACATAGATAAATTGAAATAAGAAATTTATCATAAAAGAACCAGTATGTGCCTTTAAGATACTCTAATGCCATCCCTGTCCCAAAGAAGCTACAAGGTTTTTACAAAGAAATGGGAAACTTTATCAAAGTAACCACCAACAATATGCAGTCTGCCTAGGCATTTGTACTGCCTTCAGCACCGGCAGAGAACTTATTGGAGTTTTGGACTATGCAGGCACCTTAATCTCTAGAGAAATTTATGCATCATTTCTATATACGATCATCTTGGTATTTGTCAGTTTTTACTTAAATCTTATACTAAGCTAGGGAAGGAGTTTTGAACTCTAATGGACCACTACTCTTAACATTCAGTAATATAGAGTGTTTTTGTTTTTCTTTTCTTTTTTCCTTAAAATATAACTTATGTTTGAACAGGAAATTTGTCCACCGTGTATCCATTGTCTATGAACCAGTCACGGATTGGTCAAGACATGATCAAAACTGATCAGATCAAACCTGGTCGGCTCGTCCAAAACCTGTTCATTTGAATCAGATTTTTTTCTCTCATTTTTTCGTTTGTCCATCTTAACTGGTTGAACCTGTCAAACCAGTAACCTGATGGGCCCAAACGGTTCAATGTTCGCTCAACGTTTAAAAACATTGCCTCCAAATTGTTTGGCTAGTGAGTGCATCAAATCCCTTGTAGTGATTAGTGGAAATGGTAATTAATACACATGAAAACTAAGTTATATAACTTGTTCTATACTTGAACCTTTTAATTTATAGTTAGGATAGGATTAGTCAACAAATAACTTAGTTTACCAAAAATACAGATAGGATTAAGAGAAGCAAACAAGAGAGCAAGATCTTTTCTTCAACCCAACTAATTGTTACAGGCCAAACAAGTACATGACAATGATTTATTCAACAAGTTATTAATTATTATGTGAGAAGCACAAAGTTAAAATAGATATGATAATAATAAAATCAAGTTCATATACACAGAACAGGGATATTATAATGCTATTAAATTAAATTATCAAGTTCATGGATATAATAAAATCAAGTTCATGTATCAAGTTCATATACACAGATATGATATTATACACAGCACAAAGTTATTAATGCTAGCATTCACCCCAGAAATATTGACCATTTGAGTTTCACCATAAACCAAATTTTTGGGCATATTATAAAGCAGAATAATTTTAGTTTTCATCTTTCTTGGTAATTAGTGTAAGGACTACTATGAAGAAATCAAGTCAGCTTGCACATAATATGGTTTAGAACTTTTATTCGTTAATCTTCATAAGCATCTCTTGTAGTAATAACTAGGCAGTTCATTGAAGCATGAAGCATCTTGAAAAGAAAGTATGCCTAGAAGTACCTTCCCATAATCATGTTCACCACAAGTTTCATTTTTGCTCCATTTCCAACCTCCCCTAGAAAGAATGATTTTTTCCCTAGTACATTGAAGGCAGGTACCATGTCTTCATACAATGCCTGCATTAGGATTCAATAGAAGTTATGACAATAACTAATGAAACAGAACCAGAGGAACGCAATTTGTGCTTTTGTTTTATCTTTGGATCATTTAAACACATAGAAGAAAAATAAATCAAAACAAAAGAGTCATCAACTAGAAGTCCATTGATGCTATCACCAAATGCCTTCTGAATGCACATGAACACAAATTCACAAATACTAGTTCTAACAGGCAGTTAGTATTATATATATTTAAGCACTTTACAGAGATATTATGATTACTATCTATAACATATAATAAAGGACTATCTATGTCCGTACTTATATTAGTTGTAAATTATATTGATGAGCAAAAAGTTATGGAGTTCAGGAAATAACGAAGTAACTGAACAATTTTAGACAGTGGCCTACTTATACCAAGACTTGCATGGTTTTGAAACTAAATATTCTAAAAAGTACAAGATTCTTTTCTAACCTGGGCCAAGATCTAAACCAAAATAAATTTTCTGGATACAGTTGATAATGAAGTTAAAAGGACTATATATAGATCAATAAGCGCATGCTATCTGTCTAGAAACACTTACACAAAAGCCAATTATTATGTTAGTTGCAGCAGCAATAACAGACTATATATATTACTAAGTAGTTGCTATATGTCTAGAAGAACTCACACGAAAGGCAATAATATGTTAGTTATAGAAGCTAACAAGACATGGAATCCTGTAATTTGCATTGGCTACATAACTTTTCCTGTCAATGAGCTATGTGTAAGGGCATATATCTAGTTGTACCAAGGACATTTAAACCACTTTGTATTGTTTCAAGCGAAAAATTCATAGGTCTTATTCTACTCTTACCATCAATCATAATCAAATTCGCCACATCTAACTGCAAAATTAACAGGTTCTTCTTTGGACATGTCCACATCATGTTACTCTATATTTTTCTCATTTTATTAGAGCTAGAACTGGTTGTTTGTGGATTAGTTATAACCGGAACAAAACAGAGAAGCAAAAGTTATACCAAAATTCCAAATGCCTTCCTGAAACCAATCAACAAAAGTTATAGAAGAATGTCAATTAATGCTAAATTCCTAGTGAAAAAAACATATATTTAATACCACAAAACATCAATATATGTTTGGGATTCACTGATGCACCTTCTCTCCAGCAGCTAGAATTACTAATTGACCATCTTCAGCAGGCTTTTTGCTGCCAGAGACTGGAGCTTCAAGAAAATACCCACCCTTGCTAGTAATTGCCTGAGAAAGCATACAAGTACAAAGTGAATGAATAAATGCTGCATGAGTGATGATTAGTAAGATTACAAACATAAACTTGTAAAAACGGATGGGACCTTAACAGTGCATTATTGCACTGTTAAGGTTGTATCTAAATGGCATTCTGATTAATAAGTTCCATAAAAGGTAACTCCAAGAAAGATTGTATCTAATTTGTTTCACATAAGTTCCAATGCCAGTGACTCTGTTAGTCAGAACAAGTAAACAATTCTAGCAACTTGTAAAGGTATTCCATGTATTGCATACAGGGTATCTAAACGAATGTTTCACCCCAGTGATTTGCTAATAGTGTCAAACTATTAATTAGCAGACCTGTGACACATTACACTCTAGTTGTTCTTTCTTCATCTCTTACCATATTTTGTTCCTTTCTTATTCATATAAGCTAATATGAGTTTATTGCAGAAAACACTTGGATTATTGGAAGGAACATCTCACCATTTGTTAATCTAATGCTAATAAATATCTCAAATTCCTAGCCGAGTGAAGTTTAGACATGAAAAGAATGCCTAAGGAAACAAATTTAGCTGAAAGTAGAGCTATCTACCACAGCATTTGTAGTTTAAGCTAATCAGTACACAGATTGGCATCAAATACCCGAATTTCCACTCCAGACTTGCAAAGAAGTATAGGATAGCAAAACTATGCAGAATCCAAGGTTCTTTAGAATCTAGATTCTTGTTTAGTGATTACGAGATGCAGAAGACCATAGCCAATTTGATGATCATAAGGTGATTCGCATAAGAAAGGACTTTGTCAACATACAACAAGGTAGCTATAGATTAGGAAAAATAGACATTAGTTCTGAACTCTTTGGACATGAAGTGAAAGGATTCAAAAGATACCAATTGCTTATGTGCAAAAGGACAAGAACTGTTTGTTGATAGAACTACGAACAAAGCATCCATAAAAAGGAAGAAAAAGGGCATTGCAATTTGCTGAACTGAACAGACTACAAACACAGACCTTACTGATCTTCGATGAAGTGTCTGCATCAACTGTTGACATATCTACGTAGCCTTTTCCAGTGCAGATTTGCTCAAGCACTCCATCTTTGTCAAAAACAACCTGAACATAATCTGATTAAATTGGTAATAGTACAGCCTAATGATATCCAAAACTGATATTAGCTACTTGCTCACCGAGAGAGCAGCACTGGGATCTGATAGCATTGCTATGGTGTACTTGCACTTGTTAACAACAGCTGCAGGTGTTTCCCCAACGGAGGCACCTTGTGCCACTAACTCTTGGCACTGCAATTATAAGCTAAGAATTAGTTAACTGAATTCTAAGAATTGGATAAATACATGTGTAATCACTTAAAATGAAAAATATAGCAGGTTTTGGTTGTTGAAGATTGAAATTCTTAGTTTAAATGATATGGGGCCTAATGAGCGTTACGATCTGAACTTTTTTCGTCACCTGTTAAGATGCCTATGGGTAGACTTGCAACAGTCTAATTTAAAATTACTGCCAAAAGCATAAAAGGACTAATTATATTTTTCGACATAATACACAGTTCTGATGAAACAGATACATATGTACAGTGTCCTAACAAGTGAATATCAATCCTCTTCAATAGATGTGGCTGCCTCTCCAAGGAAACAACAATCAAAACGACGAACAAAATACCACTTCATCCGCCGTAAAAATCAGATGTCTAGCATCAAATTCGCATTCGAAAATCCCGGCGATCGCCAAACCATTAACACAGGGGCTCTATCCGCCATGTAAAACAGATAAAAAATGCTCGGCACGTAACAGCGGAATAATCTCGGTACCAAAAAGGGTAAAGCGGAGAGAGAAGAGAGATCGACCTTCGAGAGGGTCCGATTCCAGACGGTCACACTGAATCCGTTGCGGAGGAGATTGACAGCCATGGCTTTTCCCATGATGCCCAGACCCAGAAAACCCACCTCCATCTCTCTCTCTCTCTCTCTCCTACGCTTCCAAGTTCCAACCCTTCACTTCTTATGGAGTAGCGCAATGAACCGGATCTATCGAAGATTTGAAGCACACAAACAACACTAATTTCCTTCTTTTTTTTCGGTGTCATTTTAGTAGCCAATTGATGCCTGGCACGTTGCATCAGTTAAATCTGAACCGTGTCTTGCCCATGACATATTGTGGAGCTTAGGCTGCTGGACCGCACACCACGACGGATCATGGCCGGCCGAAGTATCACCCGCGTGCTTGGCCCAAAACACCAAACAGGAAAACAAGCTTTTATAAGTAGAGGTAACCGTGGATATTCGATAGGGTAAATACCAAAAAAAAAAAAAAACGAACTTTCAACCTTTTTCTATTTTTAGTATAAACTTTTTTCGTTAGCAAAGAAATACACGAACTATCATTCCCTTACCCCGTGTCCCCATTTAGCACGCACCGTCATTTTTGACGGATTTGACTGACGTGTCAATTAACGAAGAATATGTGATAAATACTTATCCTACGTGGCAAGTATTTAATACAAAAGGACAAATTAATAATTTTGATGATGTGATCCTTCTTCTCAAAGACCTTGACGCTAACTGCACTCCACGGGGAGAAGCTAGTTGTTGTTGTCGTCGTCGGGGACATCTTCGTCGCCTTTGAGAAGCCAAGAACTCTTTGGCCTTATCCACGGCCAGCGGAACGACATCATCATGGTCAAAGAGGTTGGTGGGTACAGTGCGACTGCACTCAAAGACAAGGGACTTCGTCGGAGAATTAACAGCGAATGAGCTGGCAGACCGAATCAAGGATACCACCAGTGAGGCGAGGCTCTAGTGGTGCAAGTCGAGCAAATATCTTCAGCACCTTGATGAGAACCCAATTGTTGCGGCAGTCAACAAGGAGGCGATAGAATACGGGGGCCAAAGGGAGGTAAGGGGAGGAGTCAGGGGCAACAACAACGAGCTCGCAGAAGGCGCCAATAGCGATAGAGGCGGTACGAGGGTCGAAGGATGAAAGGCAATCGACGAGGGGCTTGAAGAGGACATGGGCAGCATCGAGGTAGACATAGAGGGTGCGCAGGGTAGTATCGACGACCTTGGGGCAGAGTGGACTGGAGATGACCTGGCCGGCTGGAGAGGAGGGGGAGGAAGTCGGGGGCGAGATGGTTTGCTAGGCCTCCTCCTCCTCCTTGGTCGATACCCTCTTACAGCGATCCCTCGATGGCCTTATCCGAGCCCTTTGCTCCTCCCCCTCCGCCGCTGCCGAGGACGCAGTGATCACCCGAGCCCTCGATGAGATTCGCTCGTCGGACCTCGACACCAAGGCAGTGGTCTTCCAAAAGCCCACTTACCTCTCCTCCCTCCATTTTCTCGACCCCTCTTGGGCTGCTTTCCACACCCTCGAGCTCCTTCCCTCCCCCACACTTTCTCATCCCCGCATCAGCTACCTCGCCGCCACTCGCTCCTTCCACCCCTCGTCCACTGACCTCCTGCCCCTCGCCACCCATCAGCTCCGCAAGCACATAACCCTGTCCCCCTCCGAAAGAGCAGGGACGTCGCCGAGGCGGCGAAGAAGATCATGCAGCTATGCGCAGAGAAGGATGTCATCACGTTGAGGGTGCTATAGCTGGCTATAGCGGACGATCTCCGCCATGAAAATTGATCGGTCAAAGGAGGTACATCATCGTCCTTAACTCATTGAGTTCAAGCTCTTCGTGTTGCGGCGGCCGCTGGCGGGGCGATGGGTGGTGGCGTGAGTTGGAAGGGGAAGTAGGTACTCGGCAGAAAAGAATGATCTTTGGTCAATATTTTGGTCAATAGTGGAGTATATGTGGTATTATTTATCATATGTGGTATCAATTAAAGACAAATACTTGTCATGTCATCGCCGTTAAGTGACACGTCAGTCAAATTCGTCAAAAATGATGGTGCGTGCTAAACGGGATAACAAAATGATAGTTCGTGTATTCCTTTGCTAACGAAAAAAGTTTATGCTAAAAATGAGAAAATATCTAAAGTTCATTTTTTTTGGGTATTTACTCTATACGATATGAATATTGTATCATTATTATCTACATCCACATCGCATTTAGAATTTAGATATAGATATCTGCATCGCATCGACATCCGTAGAGCTATTCAATGTTCGGCTCACACCGAATTTAATCGAACGCGAGTCAAAAGTTTTTGGGTTCGGTTTGATTTGGTCCCTGACAAGTTCAATTTTTGAATCGAATCAAAACCAATTATTAATAACCGATTATTAATAATCGGTTCGGTTCAATTCCCAAAAGAAATGATCCAAAATCTGAAAAATAAAATAAAATAAAAAAGTATTTATTATTATTTTTTATTAGCTGATTAGGCGGGTCGGTAACTCTGAATTTACAAGGGGAAATTGATCATTTATGTTAAATAAGATGATGTCAAATTAACTTCTTTTAAGTGACTAACTATAATTTATGTAAAATGAACAGCCAGTTTACACTTTTATGCATCAAACATGCTAAAACATGAAGAATTTTTTTTTTCGATTTCCAATTACAAAATCAAATCGAACCGAAAAAGTCGATTTGGTTTATGTCATATTCGGTTTGATTCAGTTTAAATCGAATGGACACCCCAATTTATGTCATATTCGGTTCATGTCAATTACTTAAGTCAATTTGGAGTGCATTAATAAAAAAATTAATAAATAACATATTTAATAAAAAACAATAACTTACGTCGTTACAATTCATAATAATTAATAATTTACTATGATTTTATGTGTACTTTACAATAAAACTTACATATATCATATATATTAAGTAATTTATATATATAGATAAAATAGTAATTTTTCATATGCAAATATGCGATGCAAATACGATGTGGATCACACCCATATCTATATCCGCATGATATTCACGCGAATAGAAGTTTATTAAATCTATATCCACATCCATATTTGTATCTACACTGCATGCATTTCGTGCGGATAGAAATTTATTAAATTCATATCCGCATCAATATCTATATTTATTATGGATATAAATGACGCAGAACAAATTGCCACCCTATTTAATTACAATCCTTCGCAAAGTGATGAGGTGGATCATTAGTTCTCTCGCCTGTGTGAACAACATTTCTCACTTCTTCCGACTACATTTCTTTCCTTTAAAAATTAAGCTCAAACAGTAGTTACAAACATACACCAACACTAGAATATATACTTATAAGTTTCTACAAGTAAAGATAAATTCATGATCTTTGACAACATACCTATATATCTAACGACTAAGTGGGAAAAAACTTCTATGGGCAAGCTGATCATAGAAAACCTATGAATGAATGGATATGAGATTTAAGCGACTGAACATAGATAGAAAAGAAATGACTATGTTCATATATATTCATTCTTTTTTTTTTATCTATGTTAATATCAATTTCTTTTCTATTCATGTTCAGTCGCTTAAAGTCCATATCCACTCATTTACAAGTTTTCCATTTACAAGTTTTCTATGGACAGTCTACCCATAGAATTGAAGTTGCACCCCACTAAGTGAGTCGACCAAGAACATCTTACCATAACACATTAGAGCATGTTTGGTTAGCGGAACCAAATCTGTTTTCATGGTTTCGGTTTCACTGAAATCAAAACTCCTTACGAAAACGTGTTTGATTTAGTATTTTCATGAAACAGAATCGAAACCAGAATGAAAATGAAATTAGTTTTCTTAATAAAAATGAAAACACCAGAATGTTATTTTCTGTGGTTTCGAGACTGTCGGTTTCGTCATCAAAATGCAGTGGCAACTTTATAATTATAATTTTTTTAAATAAAATTAATTAATTTAAAAATAAATCAAACTATATCTAATTTTTAAAAATAAAAATAAAAATCATTATTTTCCGCTCAAACTTTTATCTTAAATTTATAAATTAATTAAATCAATTTATATCTAATTGACTCAAATCCAAATTTTAAATAACTCAATTTTCTTAAAGTTGGTCTATTTATAATTTAATCAAACCTAATTTTAGATCATTGGACTTTTTATTTTGAAATTTTATAATAACTATTAATTAATTTTTATATCTAATTGAACAAAAAATCTTAAATTACCAATAACTTAATTAATTAAATCATATAAATATTTTGTAATCATATTAACAAACATTTAATTTTGTAAACTAACTAAATATTTAAATACTACTAAAAATATTCAAGGAAAATTAATATTATTTTTTATAACCAAATAAATATTCATTGGTTTCAACTAACTAAAATTGATGTTATTTTCATTAACCAAACGCGTTTTCAGAAAATTAAAAATTAGAAACCAAAATCAAGTTTTCAATTTCACTGAAACCAAATCAAAAAATAATTTTCGCTAACCAAACAGCACCTTAGTTTTTCTTTCCTATCTTCTTATTCTCGCTTCTTTTAACCGATTATTAATTTCTTCTTGCACCCCAACTTAATTATGTTTTAGGTATTTTTCATTTTGTCATTTTTTTGTGATTAGCACTTAACCTCCTTGTAATTTTCTATCGCCAATTTTATATAAATGACAAAAATGTTCCAACTATTGTACACATGACATTAGGATAATATTGATCCAGTTAAAACGAGGAGCTTAATAGATTTTTTAATCTAATGCCATATATATACAGTATTTAGATCATCTTTTATCTGTATAAAAATTAACAATGATAAATCGCCAAGAATATTAATAGATCAGATTGGAATTAAATGTTATGGAGAAAATATCAGGAATTAATTTCAGTTGATTTCTTTTGAATTATAAGACAGTATACTGTAAAATGCTCAAACTAAAGGAGAAAAAGAAGATATTAGAAAAAAGACAAGTACAATATTATCTCAGTATTATTACTGATATATATAGATAAAATGATACATATATAAGAAAAGGAACGAATCAATCATCTCAACACTCGAATTTTTATTATTTTCTTTTACAAGGATCATTAAACATCATTTCCTTCATTTTCTTAATTTCCTTCACTTGGGAATCATCTTGTACAACTCATTTAATGAGTATAATTGGCTGCAAAATAAATAAATAAATAACATAATATTAATCAGCCAAATTGAAAAGAACCAAAAAGAATCGTAGGCAATCAGAGAAGGATCATTGGCTACTAATTACTTACTCCAACATATCTTTCCAAGAAAAATCTTCATCCGCTTCATTGAAATTTAGATCCTGCCAAGGTTGAAATGGAGTTAAAGCCTGCTTCTCTGCAACTTTGTTTTCTGGATCAGAAGCTGACATCAATTCAGGTACCGTACAAGAGAAGGCTATTGGCAGCTTACTGCAAGAAGCTAATGCCGAGTTCCCTGTTCTATTATTACTTGATATGTTGATATCTGCGGTAGTGGAGTAGGGTTTTGTCATCGTCTCATAGTTGGTAAAGCTTGAACCTTCGCATGGCCGAATAGTGTTCGAGAAAATGCCCGAACCACAAAGAGTACCGAAATTTTGAAGGATTTGATCCTGAGTAAGTAATGAAGATCCATTTATAAGCCCTTGGAGCTGATGATTCAACGTTGAGCTCAAATGATGACTCATTGCATCCATGGACTGAAGAAAGGCTTGGAGCATTTGGAAGCCGGCTATGTGCTGCTGCGCAGTACCTGCATGCAGCCTCAAAGCCTTTCCGTCGCCGGCGAGGAAGACATCGCATAAGCTCGTCAGCACCTCGAGATCGGTGCGCCGCCGGTGGGTCGCTGGATCGATCCCCATGAGGAGGAGTTTCTTCTTGAGGTGGGTGTTCCAGTAGTTCTTGATCTCATTGTCTGTTCTTTCTGGTAGATGTCTGGAGATCGCAGACCATCTGCAACAAGAAGTTAAATATGTTCTTGATGAGTATACGTACGTACTACGTAGTGATGAGGAAGAACAATGAGTAATACGTACTTGTTTCCGAGGGCCGAATGAAGGCGAATGATGAGGCGTGCTTCGTCGTCGGAGAAGTTGCCTCGCTTGATGTCAGGGCGGAGGTAATTGGTCCAGCGGAGGCGGCAGCTCTTGCCGCAGCGGTTGAGGCCGGCGTTCTTGGGGAGGTTGCGCCACCTTCCGTGGCCATGCAGCTGGATGTAGTCGACCAGTTTCTTGTCCTCCTCAGGCGTCCATGGACCCTTCTTCACGTTGCTCTCATCATCACAACAAGGAGACCTCCCCATTGATATTAATTAATTATGATGATATGGAGTGGCTTAGGAAATCTAAGAGAGAGAGAGAGAGAGAGATGTGTTGTGAGGGGATGATGAGATCGATATGCAATGGAGGAGTTGGTTTTGTAGTGAGAGTTTGGGTTTGACTGAGTGTTTTTTTCTTCTTTTGATGGAGACAAAATGTTGTGATCAGTTAAACATATGTTGTTTGAATTGAAGTTGATCTATTAACTACTCTATTTTTTACACTTTAACAGACCTTCCAAGAAAGTTCCAATAAAGAATGTTAACTAGCACAAAGTTTAATTTTAACATATTAGTCCCTTCTATGGCAAGCTCAAGAAGAGAATTAGCTTGATCCTCGTAACATAGAAGGTTTCGGTACTTAATAGCGCGCTAGATCAACTTTCACAACAACAAAAATATATTTAAAAACCCGCATAAAATTATCGATGCATGTGTCAAGTGTCGGTTTGAAACCGGCGCCTCATATTGGTAGGCGCCAGTATTGAGAAAACCGACGCATGATATAAGCGTCGGTTCCCTCTTTTGGGATGCCATGGTGCCGAATTTTGGGAAACCTACGCCTCTAGGGGCATCGATTATTTGAATACTAATATTGACATTTTGTATTTCTTTCACCACTCGTTACCTATACTCAAATCGATCATTTTAAGTGCTCCCAAACTCATATTTCAATCCCAATATATCATTTTTTCTATTAAAATGATCAGTATTAGATTAATTTGTTGTATGTACTGTTCAATAGATGTCAAATTATTTACCTCAAAGAAAATATATTCAAATCATCCTTTGCGTCATACATAATGCAGCATATTCTCTTATATATATATATATCATTAATATTGAAGGGTAAATCAACTAATTATATATTAGTAAGAGTAACAATTATGATTCGATATGAGATAAAAAAATTTCAATTAAAACTAATGCTAATAATTAATCAGCGCTAGGAAGTAACTGGCGTCAATTTTCACATAGACGCCTAGCCTGGCTGGCTGCGAAAAATGACATTGTAGTTGGTCTAGCTAGCTAGCATTTATTTTACGCGAAAATTGCGCTAGTATGCTTTAGCAGTACTGTTTCATTTTGACGCATGTCAAGGAATAAAACTTCTATGGAACCCCTCCTAACATTGAACCTGGAGTGAAAATGCTAGGTTCACTCGTTTGCAACGTAGGTTCACTCTTACTCAGGTTCAGTATAAATGATCCTAGGTTCAATGTTAGTGAACCTAGGTTCACTCATATGAGGGGCTCCATAATAGTTTTTTCCCATGTCAAGGGCGCCGATTTTGAATTACCCATATATAATATGGTATTTTGTTGTATATACTGTACTGTTGGATAATTATCCAATAATTCAAATCTATAGTGTCCCTTTCTCATACTAAATTTCTATGAGCTAGCTAGTTTAGGCATATACTCCCCTAAAAACACCATTGTCTTTTTCACATTAGCCAACTCTATAATTCCTCACTATCAACTTCTTATCATCAAATGTTTTGGTAGGCAGTGTGTTTAGTCAATTTCTTGTCAAACAGATTTTTGCAGTTTCAGCTCAATTATTCTCTAACTGAAGACATCATCATATCCTCTTAAAATCCATGTCTTTTGTTTATTTTATTTGTTGATTTGTTAGCTTCCCTTACCAAACAGTACTACTTTTTGCAAAATTAAACACTATATATACTAGACAATTAATTGAGTTTTCCAAAATTTTATGTTAATTAATGAATTCATGATTGATGTGATTCTGACCATGTTGAAGAATCTGAAAATTTTATTGACTTGAATCTCTCCAGGTGAGGATCATATATAAATTAAAATTAGGTTTGTCATGCTATAATTGCTTATCTATCCTAAAGAAGAGTACTCATATTCCATGTTAGTTGTTGGATGAATTTTTTTTTTTAACAAATATAAAAATTAAGTCACAATAGATGATCATATTAGAGTTTGAACCTAAGATTTCTAAGCAACGTTTAACATGTTGCCACCAACTATACTACCCACAGTTGATAATTGTTGGACTTAAATTAATGGATTTTCTTATTACAATAATAATCAAAACTACGTGAAGAAAATGTTATCTTGACTGATTATGTTATCTTGACTGATTATATTTTCTACATATGTTTACATATGCTCATATTTTCCGCATGAAACTATATATGAACAAATAAATTAACATGTTGACAACTTTCTCTATGCTTATTTTCATTGACCATATACAATTGATTAATTAGCCTATTTATGTACCTAATCATATTATATGATATATGTACTGTTCTAGTCTCTGAAGACTATATATATATATACATGAAAGAAAAAAAGAGTTGGAGTATGGTTTATGTATACTGGTTAAATAGATGATAAATTTAATTTCATGTTTGGATTGGATTAGTTAGGGTTAGTAGATATCATTTGATACTTAAAAATTAATATCATTGTATAAGATTTAGGAGATGCATGTATCTGATCCTCTCAGCAGCAGGACTTTTGCTGCATCAATAACCTAGAACAGTATTCTAGGTTGGTCTCAGTTATAAATAAGATTAGTGGTTGTTCATCTTAATTTGTCACTCTTTGTATACAATCATTTAATTGTTGTGCTGAGAATAAAAAATAACAATTTGCTTTTATTTACACCTTTAATTTTGACTCATTGCTATAAAAATTAATTAACTATCAATTGAAAAATCATGGTCGGTCAAGTATTGAAATTTAGATTTTTGATACTTTTAAATCGGTTAAAATGGGAGCCGAAAATAGTACTAATATAATTAATTTTGAAACCGGTGCCGGTAATTAGATATTGACACACGTAGTAGAGGTACTAGTAACAATTCTTATAAAAATTTAAATGATATAAGACTAAATCGATATTAAACATCATTTAAAAATTTATTTATATAAATTATTGTTTACAAACTTATATATTAATTAAACTAACGAATCATGTATATAAATTTAATCTTGCTTTCAAAAATAATAATAAAATAGGCCATCGATTGAGACTAATCCGACAAAAAATTATGAAAAATCGATTCTTCTAGCGTAAATTGGCGTCAGTTTTTTAAAATTGGGCGCCTATAGTTAGGCGCTAGACATGGATTTCTAAGAAACCGGTGCCTATAGGCGCCGATTTGAATGTCAGACGCCCATTTCAAGAAATCATATTCTAATTTTTTTTTTAGTGCATTCTTCACATGTTGGATCTCATCATTTAATATAAAGACTAAGCTAGCAAGCAAACACTTACGCCACTTGTTGATATTAGTATATTACCATCAATTAAATTTTGATATCTCTTGTTATATTTGAGAGATCGATAGATCTCTTATACCAATCTTTCTTTATCATTGGACATTTGATCTATTGTATGACTCTGAAATGAAGGTAAAGAAAACACCAATAACACTAAGAAGAAAAACGCACAAATCAACACAAACATATATAAAATCACAATTTACATGATTTTGCTAGAATATTTTTTAAATGTTCTATATTTTTATTTTTCATATGGGGCTACAATCAATTATAATGATTTAATTTAATAAAAGTGGGTTTAATCTTATGATCCAATATTGAGATGTCTATTAGCTCATGTGATCTTGATCCATGTGATTCGAGCTTGAAACACTTAACCATGATTGATGTGATTAATCAAGTGTAGGCCCGATTAATGAAGCCTGTGATGGACGGGTCTATTTAATCAATTATAAATAGAGGCTATGTCCCCTCTACACACCGTATGAAAAAACCCTAGCTCATAGTTGCTTTTCTCATCAAAAGCAGAGCGTTTGAGACGATGTTGTGGAGGAAGACCCGACTTTCCTTGAAGATTCAGAAGTTTATTCCGCTGCAAATATGTCGTCATCAAGTAAGATGTTATCTTACTAATTTATATATGATATTCTTAAATTCATTAAATATTTGATTGAAGATTTGTCTTACAATTGGTATCAGAGCACCTTTTTCATGAATTTAAGAATTCGTTTATGAGAATTATTGGATGATTTTAATACGATGAATAATCTATTTAAATTTTGATTCATCGTTTTTTATATTAAAATCAATTTTTCTGTTTGGATTAATTTATTATCCTCTGGATATTATATGTTTTTGATTAATCATGTTTTTATTCGTTGGTTCTCTGCATGCTGTGTAATTTTATTTAGAGTCGATCTTATAAGGTAAAGCAATGATCTGATATTTTGATTATGTATCTTAGAATAAAAAAACCTGTTGTTTACCTTCTTCCGCACCGCGGCAGGTTACCTTTTCGCCTTGGCAACCGTGCCTCGACAGCCATTTTTCGCCTTGGCGACCGCGCTACTCAAGGCGAGCGAGCGAGTGCGTCGCTCGCGTCAACAGCGCGCTCGATGAGGCAGGCGGGCGGCGCCCGCGTATGTTGTGCCGTAGCGGGCGACGCTCGACTGCCCGCAGGCGACGCCCGCATCCATGTACCCGATCCACAGCAGTCGGCTGGGTCGCTGGGCTAGGCTGCTGGGCCCATCACTACAGACCCAGCGCAGAAAAAATAAATAAATAAATAAATAACTGATTCGGGCCGAATTTTCAGGCCCAATTTATTTATTTATTTTCTTTTGATTCACATCAAATAAAAATATGATATTTTTTGAAAAATCTGCCCAATAAAATTTTAGACCAGAATTATTTCTTTTGTTTTCATACTATAATGATTCAAAATTTGAACATTATGAATGCCAATACATAAATTTATTCATGCTTCAATTGGCTTGATTTATGAATTATTATTGCAATTAAATTGTTATGATTTGACTATAATTCATGTTATATTTTTGCATAATTATTTATTTTTATTTATGCAAATTTTAGACATGTCAATTTATTATTGTAATAGATTTAATCATACTTCAATTGGCTTAATTTATGAATTATTATTGTAATTAAATTACTATGATTGGACTATAATTCATGTTATAATATTGCATAATTACTTATTTTATTTATGCAAATTTCATACATGTCAATTCACTACAACAAATTCGTTAAATATCGACTTCGTAATTTTGACGTCTACTAAAGACGTCGAAATGTAAAATTATTTTAAAAAAATTAATACAATAAATTTCGACGTCAAACCTAATATTGTGAATTAGGTTATCTTGAGACATCAAACCTAATATTGTGACAATTAGGTGTAGAGATTGACATAATTTATAAATATCAAATTTAGGGAATACTTAAAAATGGAGATTCATAATAGTTGAGGTATCATAATTTTATACCAATTTTTGCACTATAGTATGAATTGAAATTATTAACATAAAGGGCATAATATTGATTCCTGATGAGGTTTTTCACTAGTTATTATTTGTAATTACCATCAAAGTGGGATTACTTATAATGATTAGTGTATTTTCTTATCATATGAGGAATACTGAAAATTAATTCATTCAATAATTTTTTCCAAATGATGATTATTGAGTGTTTTAATTGGAGGTCTTGTTAAATGGAGTTATTATGGTGCATTGGTCTAGAGATCTGTTTGCCCAAAGGTGATAGATTTTCGAAAATTATTGTATTCTCATTTTGTAACTCAGTGAGGCTTTATTTTGTGATTGTATGTTCTGCCCAAAGTTGAATATGTAATATTTGGTTAGCCTCAATTTTAATTATATTCCATGCCCTATAATTTAATCTAATGTATTCTAATTCTTGTAACAGTTACTTTTAGAGTGAACAATTGCAATGCCTCTATTGATATGTTGACTGGTTCAAACTTTAAGAAGTGGAAACACGACATAGAATTCTCTCTAGGCATGGATGGTCTTGACATGACTATTCATGAAGATAAGCCGATGATTCCTAAAGGTCAAGCCGCCACTCCTGAACAAAAAGAACCATTAGCTAAGTTGGAGATATCCAACAGATTAAGCTTGTTTGTCATTAAAAGGACTATTCCTGAACATTTAATGAGTGAATTGCCTGATACTTCAAATGTCAAAGAGTTCCTTAATTTTATTGGAAAAAGATTTCAAGTGGCTGATAATGTTGAGTCTGCATATTTAATGAAAGAATTGACGATTATGGTTTATGATAACTCTGGGGGTGTAAGAGAGTTCATTCTGAAAATGGTTATGCTTCAAACCCAGCTTAAAGTCTTGAAAGTTTAACTAGATGACTCCCTCTTCCTTGTTCCTCATGCCCTAAATTCTCTTCCTGCCGAGTTCGGTCAAATTAAGACTGCCTATATTACCCAGAATGAAAAATGGACATTGAATGATCTCATCACTAAATGTGTTGCTGAGGAAGAAAAACTTAAGAAAGAAAACAGTGATCTAGCCCTTCTAACTGTTCATCCTAAACCCTATTCTGGCAAGCCTCATAAGAAATTTAAGCATTTCTCACCTGCTGCTCCAAAGAAATCTCATAAAGGGCAAGGTAGTGGTCAGAATAACCCCAATGAAGGTCCTAAGCCCGCTCCTACTAAGAAATTTATCAGATGCCTCTTTTGCAAAAAGAAAGGACACAAAAGGTTTGAATGTACAAAGTTTAAGGCCTGATTAGAAAAGAAGCAAAAGCTGGAGGTAACCCCTTAGCCCTTGTTTGTTTTGAGTCTAATATAGTTGATGTCCCTATTAATTCTTGGTGATTTGATAGCGGGTCCACAACCCATGTTGCTATTTCTATGCAGGTTTTTGCAAACATGAGGAAACCAAGTCTGAGGCAAAGCAATCTGAGAGTAGAAAATGATCTTGAAGTGACTGTGGAGTCTGTAGGAAATGTTAGATTGTTTTTAGAGTCAGAATTTGAACTTGTTCTGAAGGACACCTTATATGTACCTTCATTTAGGAGAAATTTGATTTTTGTTTCTTGTTTAGATAAACTTGGATTTCATTTTAGTTTTGGAAATGACAATATAAATATTATTTTGAATTCTCAAATTATTGGAAGTGGATCTTTGTTTAATGGTTTATATATATTGTCTTTAGCTCATGATTGTCCATCTACATCTTTAAACATTGAAAATAAAATTGCTAAAAGATCAAGAATCAAAGATAAATCTTTTCTTTTATGGCATAAGCGCTTAGGTCACATCTCTAAAGAAAGGATTGAAAGACTTGTTAAAATTGACATTTTGCCTATCTTAGATTTTGGAGATATGGGGACTTGTGTTGATTGTATTATGGGTAAATTAACCAAAACCAAGGAAAATAGTGCTTCTAGAAGTTCAAGTCTATTGGAAATCATTCATACAGACATTAGTGGACCTTACTCTCCTACTATTTGTGGTCATAAATACTTTATCACTTTTATTGATGACTTTTCCCGATATGGCTATATTTATTTGATTAAAGAAAAGTCTGAAGCGCTTGATAAATTCAAAGTGTTTAAGACCGAAGTTGAAAAGCAGTTGGGAACGGTCATCAAGATAGTGAGATCTGATCGTGGAGGAGAGTATTATGGTAGACATGGTGTTGCTGGTCAGCATGTAGGACCTTTTGCTTCATACTTGTAAGAATATGAAATTGTTCCTCAATATACCATGCCAGGTAGTCCTGAACAAAATGGTGTAGCCGAAAGGCGTAACCGCACTCTTAAGGATATGATGAGGAGCATGATAAGTAGGTCGAATTTGCTAGAATTTCTGTGGGGTGAAGTCATTAAAACCTCTCTCTACATTCTTAATCGTGTCTTCAGTAAATTTGTTCCCATAACCCCTTTTGAACTGTAGACATGTAGAAAACCTAGTTTAAATCATTTTCGGGTTTGGGGATGTCCTACTGAAGTGAGAATCTATAACCCCTCTGAGAAAAAGTTTGATCCTAGAACCAGTCGTTGTTTTTTCATTGGATATTCAAATCATTCAAAAGACTACCGTTTCTATTGTCCAAGTAGATGCACTAAAATTGTGGAGTCCTTGACATCAAAGTTTTTAAAACTTGATGTAGCTGAGCCTGATTCTATTCATTCTGAACCTATCACTAATGTATCAGTACTTCTTCCTTTTATCAATGATCTTAGGTCATTTGTTCCAGGTGATTCTGTTGCTAGTCATGATGATAATATTTCTCATTCTCATGTTCCTTCGGACAGTCCTTTAGCTGTTAATCCGCCTAATCCTATTATTGATCTGTTTCCTGCTGAACCTGCTTTATCTGTGCCGGTGAGAAGATATATTAGAGAAAGGCGATCTGCAATTCTTGATGATTATTTGGTATATCTTAATGAAAATGATTATGATGTTGGGGATGTCCTTGATCCTAGTGACTATAATCAAGTCATTTTTTGTGCACAGCCAGATAAATGGATATGTGCTATGAATGAGGAAATGCTTTCTATGGCTGATAATTAATAATGTTTGGGATTTGGTTGAATTACCTGAAAACTATAGACCTATTGGCTGTAAGTGAATTTTTAAAACCAAGAATGACTCCAAAGGTAATGTTGAGAAGTTCAAAGCCCGACTTGTTGCAAAGGGTTTTACCCAGAAAAAGGGCATTGATTACAATGAAACTTTCTCACATATTTCCTCTAAAGATTCTTTCAGAATTATTATGGCCCTTGTAGCTCATTTTGATTTAGAGTTACATCAGATGGATGTCAAAATATTATTTTTAAATGGTGATCTCTATGAAGAGGTTTATATGAAACAACCTGAAGGTTATCAAAAATCTGGCAGTGAGCATTTGGTATGCAAATTGAAGAAGTCCATTTATAGTTTGAAACAGGCTTCTAGACAGTGGTGTTTGAAATTTGACATGATTGTGGCTTCCATGAGTTTTGAGGAAAAGAAAGTTGATCATTGCATATATATCAAGGTCAGTGGGAGCAAAATAATTTTTCTTATATTATATGTGGATGACATTCTGCTGACTTCAAATGATCTTGCTCTCCTTCATGAAACTAAATCCATGTTGACTAAATCTTTCGATATGAAGGATCTTGGTGACACTTCTTTTGTACTGGGAATTAAAATCCATATGGATAGATCTCGTTGTTTGCTTGGATTATCTCAGAAAGCTTATGTTAATCGAATTTTAGAAAGGTTCAACATGTTAGATTTCAAGCCTGGTGGCGTACTTGTCATTAAAGACAATAAATTAAGCAAAAATCAATGTCCTAAAAATGCATTAGAAAATGAACAAATGAATGGCAAGTTATTTGATAGTGCACTAGGGAGCCTGATGTATGCACAGGTTTGCACTAGACTGGACATTGCTTTTATTGTTGGAGTCTTGGGCAGATATCAATCTAATCCTGGTTATGATCATTGGGTAGCAGCTAAGAAAGTTATGAGATACTTGCATAGGACTAAAGAACACATGCTTGTGTATAAAAGAGTGGAAAATTTAGAGATTGTAGACTATTCTGACTCAGATCTCGTTGGGTGCCTTGATGACAAAAAATCTACATCTGGATATATTTTCATGTTAGCTAGTGGAGCCATCTCTTAGAAAAGTAAGAAGCAGACTCTAGTTGCTTCTTCCACTATGCAAGCAGAATTTGTTGCCTGTTATGCTGCGGCTTCTAAAGATGTCTGGCTTAAGAATCTTATTTCTGGGCTTCGTCTTGTTGATTCTATTTCTAGGCCTCTTACTATTTATTGTGATAACAGTGCTGCTGTGTTCTTCACGAAGAACAATAAAACCTCTAGTGACTCCAAATATTTAGAGTTGAAATATTTGACTGTTAGAGATCTTGTAAAGAAAGGAGATATTTTAGTTGAACACATAGAGACAGATCTGATGCTTGCTGATCCCTTAACCAAGAGACTCAGACTCATAGTCTTTAAAAGACATGTTGAAAATATGGGCATTTTGAGTTCTTTTGATGTGTTTGATTAGTGTGAGTTATTTTTCCTTTTGTTTTGAGCACTTTGATACATGATTGTTAGGTTTATGTTACCGCATGTTCAATAATAAACTCTTTTTCCTTTGAGATCATATTGTCATTTTAATATATGTGTTCAATAATTATTTAAGACTCAGTATCATATGAATCAGAATGTCTCTTGATTGATACCATATTTGAGTCTAGAGACATCATGATTTTGTTTAAAGGCTCGGTGTCATGTGAATCATGTTGCCCATTGATTGATGCCATTTTTGAGTCTAGGGACTTGATGGTTTTTTAAAAACCACACGCTTTCTCTTGCCAAAAGGTATATCTAGAAGCGAAAGTATGAGGACTAACAATAAAAATAAGGGTTCGTTTGGTTCGTAAATTGCTTGTCACAGGACACCAGACAAGGACAAGGATAAGGACAGAACACCAGGTGTCCCGGGACAGCAGTTATACCGTGTTTGTTTCGTCAAGAACATGACACGATATTCAGTCCTGTCCTACGTTTGATTCACTAAAATACAGTTATGTACAAGATAATATGACCAAAATACCCTTAAATATTTCTAATTCTAAAATTCAATCTTTGTTTCTTATTTGACCCACAAGTTGAATTATAGGAAACAACTTGTTCTCAGATTTAATCTATCATTCTTTTTTGCAAAATTATTGTTGTTGAATAATGTAATATGCTTTGAAATTCAAATATAATTTTCCTTTAACCTAGATCGATTCAACAGATTTGATTAACCAGATTTAGAAGTTATATATTGCTTAACTAGATTAGGAGATAAAAACAATGCTTGCAGTACTAGGTCCTTTATTTGAAATTGATGATGACTAAAGACAACAAATATTCTACCGAACTGAAACAACAAATATTCAACCAAACTAAAACAATAAATATTCAATCAAACTGTAACATCATGTTTGCAAACTGAAACTAACAATATTCAACCAAAAGTGCAATAAACATAATTCCAAAATAAAATTTGGGACACCCCCAACTACAAAATTATAAAATATTCATCTAACACAATTTCAAAATAAAGTTGGGACACCCCCAAACTACAAAATTGATAAAGTATTCAACTACATCCCCATAATCGACTTCACAAAAGTCAATCTTCTACTTTCATCCATCCTCATGAAAATTGTCGCGTAATGAGTATTTTCAGCAAATTTCTTCAGTACTTCCATTTCCTCCATCTCCATTATTCCCAACTTATGCACTTCATCAACCAATGTTGACATCTCCATATGCTCTCTCATTTTGGTCATCTCAGTAGCCATTGTGTGCATATCACGAGCAGCCGAACTCATTTGAGTTTCCCACACCTCAATGAATTTATCTGCCACTTCACTCATTCGGTTGTGCTTTCTCTTTGGCTCACTTCCTTCAGATTGGCTACCAATGTTGGAGATTGGAGATTCAGGTTGTTGTGAGGATTGTGCGTCCATCATATTCTCTCATTCAGATTATTGTGAGGATTCTGTTTCCATCACATCAGTTGGTGTCTCCGCACCGTGGCCAGTGGCACGATCCTTTCCAAAGATGACATGCAGTCTTTCAAACTCTTTAAATTCTTTATTGGCATGGTTTGCAGATTTTGGATGTTTCTATTACATTAAAAAAATTATAAATATTATCAATAAAGCAATTAACATTTAAAAAAAATAACATTAAAAAATTACCTTCAAGTATTCCTCCAACACTTGCGGATTATCAACCACCACACACTTACACACATCATCCCATCCAAATCCGCTTGTGTTCATCATATCAAGTGCTTCTGATAGTTTAAGTGACCATCTCTTCATTTTGTTAATTATCTGTTGCACTGTTAAGTTAATGCCAGGAACTCATATCAATATTCTTTTCAGAGCTTCCTCATGAGTTCCTGCTTTAAAAGTGTCATTCTCTCCCCTATGTCCCTCCACAACCAATTCTTCTAAAACAGTCAACAAAGTGTCATCTTCCTCCTGTGTCCATGAACGTCTACCTCTTTTTTGAACTTCCATGACTAAAAATAAGACATAATCAAACCATTAAAAACTACATAACCATAACTGATTCAACATAAAAGTAAATTGATTTCATTAAAATCCATTCATTAAAATGTGCATAACCATAACTGATTCAATATAAAAGTAAATTGATTTCATTAAAATCCAAACCATTAAAAAGTACGTAATCATAACCAAACCATAATAAAAGTACACAAGTACACAATAAAAGTACATTACAACAAACTGAACCACTTCCAAAAGTACATAACAATTAAAATGTATTCAATTTCTTGCTCTCTATTCGTCCCACATTTGTTGTGCTAAGTTGTCTCTCGATTGAGTCCATTCATTACTAGGCTCAACGGTGCTGATTATGTTGATGGGTTCTTCTCCTATTGGTAGTTCATCATCCATGATGGTAGCAGACTCCAACGGATCCATTTCTATATTTATCCGAATAAAGTTATGGAGTAAACCACAAGCAAGAATAATACGACATTGGGTTTTTATCAGATAAAAGGATGGTGATCGAAGAATAGCCCATCTCTTCTTTAAAAGACCAAAACATCTCTCGATTATGTTTCTTGCTCGTGCATGTCTGTAGTTAAATAGTTCCTCACGATTTTGGTATGCTCTTCAACTATTGCCCCAATCTTGAATATGATATCGTCTACCGCGATATGGTGCAAGGAATCCATCCACATTTGTGTATCCACCATCCACAAGATAGTAGTTACCTATCCACAAAATTATTATACGAATTTTAGTTATTATTATGGTAAGTCAATTATTACATGAATAAGTTTATGTATGACATACCAACTGGGACGTTCAATCCATTGAGTCTTGTAACTGCATCACGCAGCACTCTAGAATTAGAAGCTGACCCGGCCCCTCCCAGCCTGATAACACATATATAAAATTCATTTCTGGTGTACATACTCCTAACACATTTGTTGCAAGACCTCCTTTCCTTGTCCTGTATCTAGGTATGTCTGCAGTAGGTGGTGTAACGGCTATATATGTACCATCTAATGCTCCTAAACACCCCAACACAAAATTTAAATCAAATATTAATTAACGGTCTTTTAAATACAATAGCAACTATGATATCAATGGTATATAGCTTACCTTGAACCACTTCCATCTCTCATCGGTGCAATCTTGTTGCACAGGTTCTGGCTTTGCCAATAAGACATCATGCAATCTAACAACAGCAAGTAACACATGATGGCAATATCTACTAATGGTTTCTCCCGATCTTTTGACACTACTAGAAAAATGGGCATCAGCAACGGCCGCGCCGTTGCAATAGAGCCGTGACAGAAAGTCGCGTTGCTGATAACTTAGCAACGGATCAGCAACGGCCGCTCGGGCCGTCGCTCAAAACATTATCAGCAACGGCCGCTCGGGCCGTCGCTAAAAATATTATCAGCAACGGTTTTGCCACAGACCCGGCGCCGTTGCTGATAACATTAATAGCAACGGTCGCTGAGTCCGTAGCAACGCCGTTAGTAAAAGCCCGTCGCTAAGCCGTTGCTGTAGGTCATCAGCAACGGCTTTCGATACACTTTTAGCAACGGCTTTCCCACGGACGGCCGTGGGAAAGCCGTTGCTGATGATGTGTACCTGGAAATAGAAAAATTGAAAATTGAAAATTTCCATTGATACATTGATACATTATCTGATACATAACTTACACACCCATACCCTCATACACACATTCATTCACACATCACAAACACACCAAGATATACATCAAAACAATTATATTTATATTGATAATTATCCACGATAGTATAAAAACAATTCAAATGCAAAATTAAAGTATCAATATCCAAACAAAATAAGTTAAACTAGTTCAATATCTCAGTAACAAGTTCAATATCCAAACAGAAAATCTCACGATCACGATGGAGGATGGTCTGGATCATATGGCGGGGTCTGGAGTGCTTGAGTGTACACCGGCGTGGACTGACTCAAGGACGATGGATTAGATGATGCCGAAGAGATGACTGCTTCGGGATGACCTGACATGTTGCGTAGCATAGATTGTATATCCGCCATCATCTGGCTCTGGCGCTCCATCATCTCAGTCTGACGCGCGACCGTGTCCTCTAGAGTCCTTATTCTGCTACTATGATCATAACTGGATCTAGAGGTGGACGGCCGCTCACCAGCGACCGGAGGGGTCGGTGCCCCAAGTGGCCCTAGTACGGCTCGCGCATGACCACTATCTGCGAAGCCATATACGCGGCCATGGTCCCAGCCACCTGCGGCCTCGACCCACGATGCTGCGTCAAAGTCCTCGGGGGTACCCCCGCGCTGCACCACCGTCTGGCTGTAGGTCTCCTACTCGAGTTTGATTTTTTGTTTAATATTTATCATAAAACTTAAATTATAAATATATAATGAATAATTTAAATAAATATATAATTACCATAATGTATGCAGCGCGGTCGTGGATGTACTCCCCCGTCCCATGTGCTCGACGGTGAGTCCGCTCAAACACCGCCATCGGGGAGGGTCGCTGGACAGTCCCGTCATCCGACACCGTCGTCTACATTTACAAAACAAATACATTAATTAGTACACATAGTAACAAATAAAATATATAATTAAAATATATACTTACCATACGGTTCGCGTGCACTGCAAATGTAACAGAGCCGCCGGTGTGACGCGCTGCTCCCCCCGACATGAGATTTCTAGCCGCATTCCGAGAAACCTTCTGCCATCGATCCGTCGACCATATTCCCACGAGCTGGTCCCATATATCCGGAGTAATCCAATCGGGACCGTATCCCCGAGTCTCCGCGATGTTAGTGGTCCCAGCTCGGGCCATCGCCTGGGACCGAGCCTGCCCCAGCTGCCCGTTGTACCTTGCCCGGGAAATAGCCTCCCAGGCAGCGTAAATGAAGGGCCTCTGGTCCTCGGCCCATGTATAGCGAGCCTGCAAAATAATAATATCAGTACCAATATTAATATATCATCATGCATGTAAAAAACATAATAATACGTGCCTCAAACTCGCGCCATAACATGTCGACGTGCTCGCTAGGCACGTGAGACCACGTAGGCCATGCCCCGTGCATGTATCGGCGAATAGTAGAAGAAATGCTCCTCGGCACTTCTTCTTGCTCGAACCTGCACAACAAAAATAAATTTTAATATTATATTATGATATAATGAATTTGTAATGATTCATAATTCATGATATATTACCGCTCCCCAATCACGCTAATCAATCTACGTGACTCTGTGGCTGGTAGAGGCTGCCACCTGTTCGGCCCGCGTGGCCGCCTGCGTCTGGATGTACTAGCCTCGGCAGTATCATCCTCATGAGGATCAGCAACAGGAGGATCAGCAGCATGAGTAAGTGCTGGAGTCTCACCGATCGGAGACTCCGAAGCTCTCCTGCGTCGATAACCACGACCAGACACATCTGTCGAACAGACATATAATCAGATTATTGTATAAATAGTAGAGATGTATTTAATAATATATATATACTTTATAATTATTCCTCATCATCTGAATAATAGTCTTCGAATTCTTCCTCTTCTTCCTCTTCTTCCTCTTCTTCCTCTTCTTCATCTTCAGCTTCCTCAATTTCATGAGCGTCATCATCAGCATATTCAACTTCTAATTGAATTGACGTTGTGTCTGCTTCCTCGAGTATTGGAATAATACGATCTACAGCAGGAGGATCATCTTCTTGATAGAAACCATGTGTCATATCAGGTATCAGCTCATTTTCTCCTACTATCGGATCAATTTTTCCTCTACCTTTTGTCTTACAGACTACACGCCAATCAGCTCTATCTTTATTTCGAGCCGGATACTTCGCGTAATATACTTGTTCGGCTTGTGATGCCAATATAAAACCATCTGTGCACAATCCCAATCTGATATTTCTAGTATCCCTAGCAAATGAAGGATAACATGTATCCAAATGTTTCCATGCTTCACTGTCAGATGGATGAGTCATTACTGTATCATCACGACTTCTTGCATGCCAACTCATGTAGGGGGCTGTCTTTTCCGACATGAATAATCTTTGAAGTCTCGGTGTTAGTGGAAAATACCGAAGCACCTTAAACGGGATATTTTTCTGTCGGACCGATTTCTTCTCCTTGTAACGAGGGTGTTGACATACAGGGCATTTATCCAACTGCATATTTTCTTTATAATATAAAATGCAGTTATTTTGGCACGCGTGTATTTTTTCGTACCCAAGCCCCAATTTTCTCATTAGCTTTTTAGTCTTATAAAAAGTTGGCTCAAACTTGTTATCTGTAGGCAGCATTCCATTAATCAATCCAACAATCCGATCATACGCAACTCCGCTGATATTACAATCGGTCTTGATGTTTAAGAGCTGTGTCATTGCTGAAAACCTAGTGTATTTAGGACAATTCTCATACAAAGGTTCATCGGCAGCTTTCAACATCTCGTAAAATTCTGCAGCTTCTTTATTCGGTAATTCAATCTCTACCGCAACCCCTACTTCTGTGATATCAATCGTTGTAGTATCTGGTGGGACTGATGTCTGTAGAACTGGTCGATCAACATTATCATTCAGGTGGAATTGACCCCCAAGACTATCAAGTATCATAGTTCTATAGGGATTACATTGACTGGATGAAGAAGCACCAGCAGAGGAAGATTCACCATATGTCTGAACGACAGGATTGCTCGACGTCCCGACTTCGCGTGACTCCCCGTGATAAGTCCATAGAAAATATCTTGGTGCAAATCCTTTGGTATATAGATGCAGAGTGACAGTCTCCCGATCAAAAAATCATCCATTTGAACAAATGCGGCACGGACATCGGATTTGATCACCCATGCTAACGAAATTCCGATTCGAATAGGCGAAATTTACGAAGTACGTTACGCCTAATCGAAACTCATTCGTTAAAGATCCACGATCAAGACGTCGGTACATCCAACTTCGATCAGCCGACATGATTCTGTCAATCAATGACAATTTCTTTGGTTAATGTCTTTAGGTGAGATTGTCCTATTCCATTCGGGATTTATGTTATTTGAACTGCACTTATATTTTTATTTTAACTATTAACTAATTATTCTAAATTTCGGCAACATCTCCCTATAGTTCTCCGAATACGCATATCATCTGGGCGCGTATCGGAGAACAAGAGAGATGTTGCCGAAATTTAGAATAATTAGTTAACAGTTAAAATAAAAACGTAAGTGCAATACAAATAACTATATTCCCAAATTGTCCAATCATGGACAATTCAAGAATTGTACATCGTATAAAAGATCATCTACTTCTTTTACACGAACATACAATCCCCGAACGGATCTAAGGTTTTGCTAAATCATATCTGACTCGTCGATGCGTACGTGAAACATATGAACTCGTCGGATGGATGATTATTTTCTAAATGTTTCGAGACCGTTCGAGTCCATATTGGACGATTCCGGCGCGCGTCCGAAGTGGACGATTTCCGCGCGCGTCCGAAGTGGACGATTCCGGCGCGTGTCCGAAGTGGACGATACCGGCGCGCGTCCGAAGTGGACGATTCCTACGCGCGTCCGAAGTGGACGATTCCGGCGCGCGTCCGAAATTAATCTAAACCCTAATAATTAATCTAACAAATTAAACAATTAATCTAAATAATTAATTAACAATTATAAAACAATTAATTAACAATTATAAAACAATAAAATATTATATATAAATTTATAAATTCCGGCGCCGGAGTCAGGTGGACTCCGGCGCCGGCGTACAGTGGCCGGACACACTGTCTGACCACTGTACAAGGTCCGGCGGCGGCCATCGGCCAACCGCCGCCGGCCGAAACCCTAGAAATAGGGTTTCGGTCGGATTAATTTGATCCCACCGGCCGCCACGGGAAGAGACGGCCGGCCGGCGAGGCATACCTGAACAAGTCGGCAGCAGCGGGGGAGGCGAGAGCAGGAGCGACGGCGTCGTCAGCAGCGGCAGCGGCGGCGAGAGGCGAGAGCAGGAGCGGCGGCGGCAGCAGCGGGAGGAAGAAGGGTCGGGCGCGACTGGTGCCCTATATAAACTTATCAGCAACGGCTCACTCGCCCGTTAGAAAGCCGTTGCTAATAAGTTATCATTAGCAACGGCTCACTTGTCCGTTAGCACGCCGTTGCTGATAATTAAAATATCAGCAACGGCTCGCCTTTCCGTCAGAAAGCCGTTGCGGATAATTAAAATAATCCGCAACGGCTCGCGTATCCGTTAGAACGCCGTTGCAGATACAAATACCTGCAACGGCTCGAGCGGCCGTAAGAACGCCGTTGCAAATAGCAACGGCTTGAGCGGCCGTTGCTGATAGCCGTTGCTGAAGACCTAATTTCTAGTAGTGTGAACCTAACTCGGATTGTTCTATTTTTTGTGTGATGGGCTAGAATGTTTACAAAAATAGCAACTTGCTCCCCCATGGTCACCCTCCCATCACTCGTTAACCCACCCCGAACAATCAATAGCTCACAAAGTCTTGCAAAAGCATTTCTAGACATTCTCAACTCCCAAATACAATTATTATCGCTTTTCCTGATAATGGAATCCAAAACATCCATGCGAGTCATATTTCTAACAAGAGTTCTATCATCTACCGCTCTCCTCTCATACTCATCACACATTATAAATTTTACAAAAAAATATCCAACCGCAGATATAGCAAGCAAATGGATATACATTCTTCGTGTAGCAGCGTATAACATGAATGCCAACTAATCCATTATTCACTAAAAATAATAAACAAAAAATCAGAACAAATAAATGAATACAACCATTAATCAAGCATATAATACAACATATAATACAATCATTTCTACATGAAATTAAAAATAAACAACAGATCACCACTATAAGTCAGATATATCATACAGACATTAATTATTAAGTTAAAATGTATTACTGTCGATTTTATTTAATGAACTAAACACATTCATAAGATTTATTACCCAATTAAGATGTCATGTTTTGTGATTCCACTTTTCCATCTATAAATACAGCTGCAAATATTTTTCTTCAATATATACTTAATATATAAGTTTCGTTATAACATAACCTGCCACTAAAATAACTGAGCATATCATGGATCAGCATCCTTCAAAACATGCAACATCCATCCAAAGAAACTTGGATAGTCCACAACATAGCAGTAGCATATTTTTATCTCTATCATATGACAGTCGGATTAGCTGCCCGAAAAAGGATTTCATGTTATAGATTGCAGCAGCACAACACAAGCATTCAATCATCCAAAGACTTATCACTACCCAACATTACAATTTGGGGGATTCGTCTAAGCTTCTTCAGAAGGTGAAGCTTCTTCACGCTACCCTTCAGAAGCTTGAATCAAATTTAAGGCAATTCCGATAAAAATCAGAAAAATTGACACATAATCGACAACTATGATCAGTAGATCAGAGAGAGGCAAGAGAGGCAGACCTGAGGCAAGAGTGAGGCCATAGCAGTCGGTGTTGGGCGAGAGGCGTCGGGCGAGAGAGGCGAGAGGCATCGAGCGTCGGTTGAGAGAGAGGTGATAGCAGCCGGTGAGAGGCGAGAGGCGTCGAGCGTCGGGCGAGAGAGGCGAGAGGCGTCGAGCGTCGGGCGAGAGGGAGGCGATAGCAGTCGATGTTGGGCGAGAGGCGAGAGGTGAGAGGCGTCGAGCGTCGGGCGAGAGCAGTGTCGGCGAGAGGCGAGAGTTGTGCGCGAGAGAGAGCCGAGCGTGCGAGATAGAAATGGCTAGGGTTGGAGAGAGACCCGTGATAGATAAGTGAGGGCAATGAAGTCTTTTTCCCTCATTGTCCTCCGCCCATATTTGGTGTACCGAGAATTTTTTCGGTACACCAATTTGACTCAAAATCCTGTCCCGAACAAGATTTAAAAGCATGTCCCTTGTTATTTTTGCGAACCAAACGGGGGACAAGAGCAGAAATCCAGTCCAATCCCCCATTTTTTAACCAAACAAACGGGCCCTAACATTATTCTTATTGGATCATTTTGAGTGTTGTTTTCATGCTACACTCCACACCAATGACAATTGTCAGCAATGTCAGTGGTATTTGTGATCATGAAAAGTCTTATGTCCAATATTGATATGATGACTGCCATGATTCGATATCATTGGTTGTTGATATGAGTCATAATAAGTGTTGCATCTTGGATTTTTTATTTTTTTTTATTTTGTGATCACATTTTTTGAAATATGTGATTAAACCCAAGTGTCATTTTTTAAAAATATTTTTTTTCAAAAATAAAACTCTACAATTGATCTTGCCCAAGTGGGAGAATGTTAGAATATTTTTTAAATATTCTATATTTTTATTTTTCATATGTGGGCTACAATCAATTGTAATAATTTGATTTAATAAAAACAGATTTAATCTTATGATCCAATATTGAGATGCCTATTAGCTCATGTGATCTTGATCCATGTGATTCGAGCTTGAAACATTTAATCATGATTAGTGTGATTAAACAAGTGTAGACCCGATTAATGAAGCCTGTGATGGACGGACCCATTTAATCAATTATAAATAGAGGCTAGATCTCCTCTACACACCGTGTGGAAAAACCCTAGCTCATAGTTGATTTTCCCATCAAAAGCAGAGCGTTTGAGACGGTGTTGTGAAGGAAGACCCGGCTTTTCTTGAAGTCCCAGAAGTTTATTCCGCTGCAAATATATCGTCATCAAGTAAGATGTTATCTTACTAATTTATATATGATATTCTTAAATTCATTAAATATTTGATTGAAAATTTGTCTTACAAATTTGGCTCAACCCTCAAGCATACATCCATGAAGTTTGTCTTCCCTCTCTACAAATATCTCAACCTCAACCTCTCAATGATGCAAGATGAATATATACAACAAAGAAATCTCACCTTAAGCTTCAAAGATGTCCTAAAAAGGAAACCTCAAGAAGAAGAAAAATCATCTTACTCTTATCGTCCTCTCTGAACCATAGACAACGATCTCCCATAATTTTTTTAAAAAAAGAGAAAACAAATTAGCTCGAGAAGTCAGGTTGTATACAGTCATTGGGTAGAGGAGGCAGAGGGTTTAAAACGCTCGCCAATGGACCAAACACTTCCATGTTCCTCCCTCGCGAGCTGAATTTTATTCAAATACTCTAAATCAATAACATTACAAGCCTCAATCATTGTCCCTCGACGGTCTCCCACGATTAACAATAACGAAATAGTGCCCTTTCTATAATTTTCATCATTAAAAAATTGCCTAATTTTGAATATGTTCGTCATACCAAGTAAATGTAAATCGACCTGTAGCATTTTGTGCAATTATATTCATTAGTGTGTAACTGACCGATCAACCATCCCTAGAAACTCTTCTTGGTCCTAGAGGTTATGTCTTAGGGTTTTTAATGAGCTAAAATTTAACTTTTCCAAACTCATCAGATCTGGTTTAAATACTAACTTATTGACTGATCCTTGGTTATTTGATGTGCATTTGCTTTTAAAGCATAATTTTATTTCTGTTGATATGAATTTTAATTCTAATGTCTGCTCTTTAATTTGCAATAATGATTGGAATCTCAACTATTTCAATAACAGCTTTGGTCACTTAATGAGGAAATCGATTTGTTCCATTGATTTGCCTAGAAAGCCTAAGGATGATGTTTGAATTTGGGTTAGTGAGCCTAGTGGAATCGTTATCACTCGTACTGTCTATCGCTTCCTAAGAAGACGTAATCTCTTCTCTATAGAAAAGTCCAACCTCTGGGTAAGTATTTGGAATCTTCAGGTTCAATTCCTCCAAAAATTAAAACATTTTTAGAAAAAAATTTCACAAAAAACTTTTTACAAAAGCTTTTCTTTTTCACATCGGAGTTGCTTCAAATGATTCATGTGTTTTTTATGGTAATGCCTCTGAATCTATTCGTCATTTATTTCTAAACTATAGTTTCTCAAACCAAATCTGGCTCTCTTTAAGTTCCTCTTTTGGTATGGACTTTTCTAATAGAGATAACTAGGGAAGTGCCTTTTGGATGAACACTTCCTTTGGAAATTCAATTGCCCCAGTTGCCCCTAACATGAACACAATCATAGCCACTACCCTTTGATTTACCTGGCACACTAGAAACGATAAATTGCACACTGGTAGGCAGCTTCCTACTTTAGGTCTCATGAACCGAATTAAATCTTTCATTTCCAACAGTTGCCTTGCGGTTTCCAAATCGGGAGACAATAAAAATCTTGACAATTCTATGAAACATAATTAGATTCCCTCTCCAATCAATAGGCTAAAAATAAATTATGATGGTGCTTTTACTAATGATTTTGCTGCTTTTGACTTTATTGTTAGGGATCACTTTGGAGTTTGCCTATATTTTCATGGTGCTCATGTAGAACCTCATTCTGCCCTCGAATTTGAAGCAATTTTATTAAAGAATGCCTTAGATTGGGCTGTGAACAGCAATATCAATTCAGCGATCTTTGAATCAGATTATAAACAGTATCCGATGTACTTCTCAAGGGCACCCCCTCTCCTTGGTCTATCTGTTGTATCATTGAAGACATTTCTGATTTACTTTGTAATCATGTAAATTTTTAGATTTGATATTGTATCTAGGAAGGCAAACGAAGTTGCCCATTGGGTAGCAACGAGGACACGAGTGACCCAAAATTTGATATCTTGGATCAATCCTCCATCTCATGACTTACATTGTATTATTGTTAGGGATTTTCATGATCTCGTTATTTAATATATTATTTTGAGGGCTTAGCCCTTTGTTTGAAAAAAAAAAAAAAACCATCAACAGTAGATCAATATGCACCTTTCTACACAAAATTATTATTCATTAGTGTGTTGAACTATAGATCATTTTTATAATCACAAAATTATTCAATTTTAGCCCATAGAACACCAACAAAAAAGCAAAAAACAAACATATTTTCGTTGCTTACACCATGGGATTTGAAAAGTCATTGACGTAGGACACAAACATACAAATTCATGATATGTTTAATTTATTTATAGGACAAGAAATATGTAACATGCATGCAAATCCATTATATGTTTAATAAATATATATGACAAGACTCTTGTCGAGGAGTTGCAAACAAGGCTCTTGAGTTGTCTGAGAAAAGCAACTGTTGCATATATAAAGTGATTCATTTGGGTTATAGAAAGGGGCACTATGAACTCGAGTGCATTTAGATTCAAGAAAAGAGCATTAATTTACCATTCTTTAAGTTTTGGCCAGCTAAAAGCTTTGATTTTATAACCAAAGTGTTTGACGGGGATCTAACAATTCCAGTTTAGTAATGTTCTTGTCTGAAATCGAGATGATGCAAGCCTCCACGTCTCATGATCCAGCGCGACTTCGATGGTGACCTATAAAGACACTCTAATGATCAAGTGAAAGAAAATTTCTTGGAAGTGATATTATACCTGATGTGTGTCGTGTTTGTTTTATGAGGCAGGTCAGGGATGTTGTGGCGATGATGTCTCTCGGAATCTCGTGGGGATATGCCCGAGACGAGTCGAAGTTTATTGCGAAGATGGCAGGCTCATCATTGCTGAATCTCTGGTAATTAATGAATGTTGTCGATATCTTCGTTTGGCCGGATGGAGCCCCGGGCCAAGTTGTGGTTGCCTTGATATGAGTAGGGGTGTAATCGAGCCGAGCCGAGCCGAGCCGAGCCTGGCTCGGCTCGAGCTACATTCAAGCCACTCGAGCTCGGTTCGGCTCGGCTCGGGAAAAAAATCAAGCCGCACGAGCCGAGCTCGTTCGCGAGCTCGACTAAGCTCGGGTTCTTTTTAGAGGGTAACAGGTTCATAAAATTTAAAAATCAAACCCGGTATATAATATATATAGAAGGCTCGATTAGGCTCGATTAGACTCGCGAGCTGCTCGAGCCGAGTATAGATTAGCTCGAACTCGGCTCGCTCGCATGTCTGGCTCAGCTCAGCTCGGCTCGAGCTCGATAAGTTCGAGTCAAGTTCGAGTTTTTACCGAATCGATCTCGAGTAGCTCGCGAGCGGCTTGGCTCGCTTACACCCCTAGATATGAGTATGGTTCATGAGTGGGGGCGCATCCGGACCTGATTCGGCCGGGCCCAAGGAGTTAGTCTGGTCCAAGTAACTAATGAGTAGATATTTCTTCCTTCCAATATTTGAAGGTTATTTTATATATTTTGTGCAACTTGAAGTTGTCATCTGATAAGTGAGACATTTCCTAGTTTGTTAGATTCCTGAAGCTTGTTTATATTGCTATTTAGATGCGTGAATGAATTCTTTGTAACTAAGGATAATGATATGTTGAGTAAATATTTTGATAAAAGCTTCATTGTTATGATATGGCACGGGTGATTGAAATCACATTTAAGTGACAATTAAACAAATATTTCACTATCAGCTGAGAATATGAATCAATACATGAGATTCATTGTGTCAACTGTCAAATATACAGTACAGTTTACAGTCAATCTAACAGATAGCAGAAATGAGAAGGAACTGGCAAAGCAATTCAAGTATTAGCAGTTCACAGGTTGCAGTAAAATGTAATGAATTATATATGATGATTGTTCGCATGATAATTATATATGAAAATACATACAACATCAGTACATGATCAACAACTCTCGGATTCAATGCTAGATGAGATCATGGAAGTGATTCATTTCCTGGTCTTTAGAAATAGTTCATCTATCACTTAAAAGCAGGAAGATGGGGAGGAGATTGAATTGGCATAGGAATGCTTATAATCATTGCTTGATATTTCAAATGCTTTATGATAGCTGATCCAACAAAGGGCTTCCTTCTTTTGCGAGTACAAATAGACCACCGTCGCCCCTCGAAATTCTCAAGTCTTTATCCAGGTATGTTATCAGAAGCCAGGACTCGGCTCTATTTCCAGGTAGTGGGACTTTGAGAGGTGGCTGGCCAGAGATGGAACGTGAGATATTTGCAGCAGCCTCTTGTACAGGGTTCAGAGTTCGCTGGACAGGCTTCAGGTCAATCTTCTGGCCAAATATGTCAACCTTTTCCGGTAGATCCACAGTTGATGATATCTCTGGAGGCTGGAAAGATCCTTCCTTGAACTGAACCTGCAATAAAAAAGGTCCAACTTCATTGCTAAGGGAATCGCCTAATGCTTAAATTCCAATGACCGAATATTGAAAACAACAAAAATAGTAATTCATACAACTGGATAATAATTCCACAAGCAGAGCCTTCAGTCAATAGTTAAGCATCTAAGCACATAAACTTTGGAAAAAAATTGAAACCCAAGCTGCAGAAAAATAACTAAATCATAATCAATCTAAACAGACACAAGTAACTTATGTTCAATATGAAGGCTGACAAACACAAGTACCAAGTTCTTACATGATTTGATTAGCAGCTAACAAGAACATAATAGGTTGATCCAAGCTAAGCTTCTTAGCATGACTAATTGACCAGTAAGGCATCGTTTAACTTATATCTATGCTAATGTTTGTTAAGAGGAACTTCCCCAGTAGCTGGGCATAGAAATGGAAGAAGCCACATGCCGCACAAAAGTCAAAAATAACCAAGTGAAATTGCAACATATTCCATATATATATACCTGTTTGCCTTGCTTCAGTTCTCAATGTTACTAGTTGTTGAAAAAATGAAGAAATGTGTAAGAATTTACTTGTGATATCTGGTTGTACCTGTATTCTGGAAGAACTTCGAACTGCAAAAGAAGCAGAAGCACTAAAAGAGAAAGTGGCGAAGGGACTAGAAAGAGTTGTAGCATTCACAATTTCCATAGCCTGACAGTCAATAGCTTGAGATATCCTTTTAATCTTGAAGAACGGTGTTGCCCCCACTGCTAAAAGAGGTAAAAGCTCAGAAAACGCTGTATACCTAAAGAAAATCCACCCGCTATTAGCTAAAAAGGAACATGTGACATGAAGGCACAAGTATAACAATGCAACAGTTCCAATCCTGAGTGGAATACAATAGATCAATATTCAACAATCAATTTGTTTGCTGAAATAATGTGTATTTGACAGAGAGAAGGCAGCCTTACAATTAACAATTGTGATAAAAGATATACTGCATGAAAGTTTATATGAATTCAGCATAAACCACCAATAGGGATCATCTCATCACACTTTTTTCAGTTTTTACTTTCTATAACTTCAAGCACAGCATCAGTACCAATCTAAAAAATTGAGATAAGCTCATTGATATTTTCATGATTTCCCTGTCTCATATCAGAAAATTCAAAAGAAATAGTTTGGATAAATAAGATTCATAGACTCTCTTCTATTTCTAATAATTCTTCAAATTTTGAACATGAAAAGAATCTACTTGATGAGAAATCATCATTGAACCATATAGTTAATTCCTTAACCTCAATCAATGAATTATCTTTTGAGTTCATACCCAGTTTTCATTTGAAAAAATCTTCTTTAGTGGAGATCTTCATATTTTTCTTGTTGTTCATATCATAAAAACAATAAACTAGCATCGTTTAGTAAGAATCTTGAAACTTTAGGTAATCTAATGGAGCTGCACTTCAGCTATTTAGGTACAATTTTTGCACAAAGATCATCTCATATCCACGTGCATTAATCTAGTTAACAATAGCATTCACTGGGAAAATTAGGAGTTGCATACTGATCTTTTGCACAGTCATTGAATCAGATGATAGTAGATCTCTTGATCCACAAAAATGGTGAGCAATGCACCAGCATCACCATATGACATCTGCAAGCTACAATCACCATGATTCCATTGTTTTTTATTGCACTAAGCAATAAATTTAATCTTTTGTCATACAAAAGACTAGTCAATGTCGAAATGTTTGTTCTTGCGGTTAGTGAAGTCAACTAAAGTAAGCACCAGTTAGGATCAATTTCTTAAACCTCAACAACATACTGATGGCTTTCATCCCTGAAGAGAATATTAAAGATTTGAAGGGGGAGAAATAATGAACTACTCACAACAAAATCCAATTTCCATCAAGGAGCTCGGTCTCCTCTGTTGGCGCCGGAGTCGGATTGGCCGCCTCCAGTTGGTTGATCAGCTCCAGGATCTCAGCCCTGTCTTCGAGGGACGCTCTGAATCCCAACTCCGTCCCGTACAACGAGTCCACGAGGCACCTCTTCAAGTCCCCGAGTTTATCATCTTCCGGCACCGGGGTCCCGTTTCCTGGGTCTCGCCCCCACTCGTCATCTTCCTTGGGAGGATCCGCAGGCGACGGTGTCACCACCTCCGGCTCCGCCTTCTCACCCCACTCATCTGTGATGCTCGCCGCCGAGCCCTTCGGTGTCCCCGGTTCGGTGCCCCATTCGTCCTCGTCTTTGGGGGGATCGGGCGCCGAGGGCAGCTCGGCCTCCGGCTCGGGCTTCTGGCCCCACTCGTCGGAGATATTGCGGTTGCCTCCTTTGCCGGGAAGGGCAGCGACAGAGGAAGACCGACGAATGGTCGGGGCGGCAGAGGAGAGGGAGGGGGAGGGGAGGATTGTGGGGCGGAGGGAGAGGAGGCGATAGGATCTGTTTGGGTTTGGGCAAGGGGCGGCCGCGGCGGCGAAGGAAGTGGAGGACGTGAGGAGCGACGAAGCGAGGGACGCCATTTGTGTTCGAGTTGGGGTGGGCGAAGCGGGAGATGATGATGAGGTTAACTCCACAACAGCGGTGGTGGTGGGTATACGCCGAGTAGCGCCGTAAAAGATCTTCCATTCATTTTAATCATTAATATATAAACCATAAAAAATAGTAAATAATGAATATATATATATATATATAACCATGCGATTTCTGTATAATTGTATCGCCTCAAAAAGCTCTCCCATAGTCTCATTGACTGGAAATAGTTGCTGCAAAAGTGAGCCCGAGCTTAGGTGATGCAGCCGTTCATTTCCTCTACTCTGTCGCGGAACCAACTAGAACATATGTGGTTGAGTGGTTCAATTTTGAATCCCAATTGCAGGCAAATTTTAGATCGTATACTATTATGGAGTATATGTATTTATCAATAGAAAATTAGAAATTTGGATTAAGTTTTGACCATAACAACACTATGTGTATGACGATGAAAATGAAAAATGGTCGACGTCAAAAAATTCAACCTGTGGTGTCACAGAAAGACAACCAATAGAATTCCGAAATGAAACATGATGCTCCCTCTATTAGAGTTCCTTCTGTGGATACATTTGCAGCAGCGAAGAAACGTCTCACCATGGTTGGCTGAGAGCGTGCGAGTGAACAGAGTGAGGGAAGAAATGAAGAAGAAGAGCGTTACTCTTTTTATTGTATTGATGTGTATTTATACAAGAGGATTGAGGAATCGGGTTGTTACATAGTGGAGCAGAAAACAAACATAGTGGAGCAGAAAACAAACGAACCGTTTCTATGAGTGGAGAGCACGATCGTGAGGAGTGTCGTTGTTGTCGACGCTGTTGCATGGATGAGTGCAGGAGAGACTACCGTCGTGATGTACACGTGGAGAAGACGACGGGGCCGACGTGTCGCAAATTGTTGCGTTAATACGCCCCCTCAAGATAGGCGGTGGGCAGCCAACGCCTATCTTGTCTCGTTGAAACAAAAAGGTCGTTGGGGAGACAACCTTTGTGAGAAAGTCTGCAAACTGAAGGGACGATGGAGTGAATTCAACGCAGAGTTTATTGGCTTGGACCTGCTCTCTGACGAAGTGATAATTAAGAGCCAAGTGCTTCATGCGGCTATGGAAAACAGGATTCTGAGAGAAGGCAGTGGTGCTCAAGTTGTCACAGAGGATTCTGGGAGCACTTGGACAAGAAAAATGAAGTTCTTGTAGCAGATTGGAAACCCAGTTTATTTCGGCAGCTGCGTTTGCGAGAGCTCTGTACTCGGCCTCCGTGGAGGATCTTGCAACAGTTTGCTGCTTCTTCGTCGACCAGCTAATAGCAGCACCGCCAAGGAACAGCAGAAAGGCGCCAGTCGAGCATCTGTCGTGTGGATCACCACCCCAATCCGAGTCAGAGTAAGCGAGTAGGTTTAGAGGAGCTTTAGGTGACAAGATAAGCCCATAATTATCCGTATGCTTTAGGTAACGAAGAACCCTCTTACAAGCTTTCCAGTGTTGCGTAGAGGGTTGGTGCATGAACTGGGAGAGTTTGTTAGTAATGTAGCATATATCTGGACGAGTAAAAGATAGATATTGTAGAGCGCCGACAAGACTTCGGTACTCAGTTGCATCAGTTGGAGGTGAGCCGTCGTTGAGCATCAATTTTGTGGAGATGGCTGCTGGTGTTTTGACACCTTTTGCGTCGTGCATATTGAACCGCTGGAGGAGATCATTAATATATTTGGTTTGTGACAGAAATAGGCCTGGTGATGTGGAGGTGACTTGAATTCCGAGGAAGTAATTGAGGTCCTCCATATCTTTTAGAGAAAACTTAGCGGACAAGGCTTTGTAAACCTCCATCAGTTTTGAGGTTGAAGAACCGGTTAAAATAATATCATCGACGTAAATAAGAATGTATATTTGGAAGGCATTCTCATGCATGTAAAATAACGACGTATCTGACCTTGAAGTTGTGAAACCATACGAAGAGAGGAATGATTTTAATTCACTGTACCATGCCCTCGGGGCTTGACGAAGTCCATAAATAGGCTTTTGGAGCTTGCAAACGAAGTGTGGATTGGTTTGGTCAACGAAGCCGGGCGGTTGAGTCATGTACACTGTTTCGGTGAGATTTCCTTGGAGAAATGTGTTATTGACGTCCATTTGAAATAGTTTCCAATTGTGAGCGCAGGCAAGCGTCAGTAATATCCGAATAGTTGTTTGTTTAATGATCGGACTGAAGGTCGAGGTAAAGTCGACGCCTGGACGTTGATGAAAACCTTTGGCGACCAGGCGTCCTTTGAATGTTTTAGTACGATCATCGGAGGAGTTTTTAATGCGGAATACCCACTTGCATCCTACAATATTTTGCTCATCTGAAGGAGGAACCAAAGTCCAAGTTTTGTTATTATGGAGAGCTGCTATTTCTCGATTCATGGCTTCACGCCATTCATGAACCTTCACTGCTTGTCTATATGTGGTGGGAACACAGTCCTTGCTTGGAGAGGTAGATAGAGCAGTGTAGTCAGTGGGCCGACGAGGTTTAAATATATTATTTTGAGCTCGTGTAACCATCTGTCGGATAGGAGGAGATGAGGGAATAGTTGGAGGGAGTTCTGTTTGAGGTAAGATCACTTCATGATGGTCTGTTGCTGGGCTGGAGTAGTTGGAATGTGAAGGTAAAGCCTGGGCGGTAGATGGGTGTATGACCTGCTGGAAGCTGGGCTGGTAGAAGGTGTGTGAGGAATAGTTATTGGAGTAGGAAAGGTATCAGATAAAGTAGAGGTGGTAGGTGAAAGGTTTTCAGTTTGATTTGAGGAGGTGGTTGAGGATAGCCACTGGGCTAAGTTTGGGGAAGAGGAGGTAAGGTTTTGCTTGTCAGCAAAAGGAAAAATATTTTCAACGAATTTTACATGACGAGATATGTGAATTTTGGAGGTGGAGAGATTTAGGCATTTGTGTGCGTGATACTGAACTGAGAACCCCAAGTAGACGCATGGTTCCGATTTGGTGTCAAACTTATGAGACGCATATGGCTTTAACCAAGGGTAGCAGAGGCAGCCAAAAATACGAAGAGAGGTGTAATTTGGAGGATCATTGAACAACAGTTCATAAGGAGAAGAGTTTTGAAGAGTTGGTGAGGTCATTCAATTTATTAGGTAGGTCGCATGAATACAGGCATGATTCCAATAACGGAAGGGAGTTTGAGACTGATGCATTATAGTCAAAGCAGTCTCCATTACATGTCGGTGACGGTGTTCAGCTGTAGCAACACGTTGCGGTGTATGAGGAGGTGATAATAAATGTTGAATTCCCAGTTTGGAAAGAAACCTGGAGAGTCCTATGTACTCTCCACCACCATCCGAATACACAGATAAGATTGGCATATTGAAGTATTTTTCAACTAAAGTTTTAAAGGACATGAAAACATCTGAAACATCTGATTTCTTGCAAATAGGGAATAGCCACATATATTTTGTGAAGTGATCAACGAAGATCACATAGAAACGATGACCTTCGGCTGAAATGACTGGTGTCGGTCCCCAGACGTCAGTGTAGAGAAGTTCTAACGGCCTGGAGCTCGATAAAGAGGACTGAGAAAAGGGCAGCTTGTGGCTCTTGTTGCAAAGGCAGAAGTTGCATTGTTCTGAAACAGAAGTAGAGCAAGGTAAATAAAAGCGATGTAAAATGTGTTTAACCGTTTTGAGGTTGGGATGCCCGAGTCGACGATGTCATATGGTGAGAGCTGGTGAGCTGGAAAAAGTTGAAGACAAAGCAGTCGGAGACTCAGTGACCCACTCATAAAGGTTATTTTTATTCGGGCCTTGCACCAGAGGAACCCCCGAGTTCAAATCCTTGATAACATAAAAACCAGGGAAAAACTCAATAGAAGTTGAATTATCTCTGCAGAACTGAGATACTGATATTAAATTTTTTGAAATATCTGGCGCACACAGAACTTGATTCAGATGAAATTTTTTGGAAGAAGAACACACAGTTGTATTGCCAAGGTGAGAGATTTTGATACCAGTTCCATTGCCGATGATGAGTTCATTGGAGCCAGAGAATTCATTACACTCCTGCAGATGTTTGGGAGTGGATGTCACATGATTAGATGCACCTGTATCGAATACCCAGGTTGATGAAGAAGTTGGCTGCTGCTGATGATTTGAATAGTTAGCTTGTGGCGGATGAAGAGTTGGACAGAAGCGCGCAGTGTGGCCAAACTGGTCACAGTACTGACATTGCGTTCGTGGTTTGAAATTATTCTGGTGTGGAGGAGGTCTCCAATAACTTTGTCTTTGGTATTGATAGCCTCTGGGTCGGGGAGGAGGGAACTGCGGCCGAGAGAGTGGAGGCCGCGACCAGTGTGAGTAACTTGGTCGCCTGTTAGGAGAGAACTGTGGCAAACGTGGCCGATTCCATTGCATTTGCTGTGTGTATTGAGCTGTAATTGATGGCGCATCAGTCCGATGACGAATGAAGGCCTCATAGCCGATGAGTTTGTCGTAAAGCTCTTCTAGAGTGATAGGAGTGTCGCGGGCACGAATAGCTGCACTGACGTCGTTGTATTCAGCACTGAGACCACTTAGGATTTTGATGGTCAGTGCGGAATTACTGATTGGAGAGTCAGCAATTGCCAACTCGTCGGCAATCGAACGGATAGCATTAAAATATTGAGAGATCGTCTTATCACCTTTGACAAGTTTTGTGAGTGATTCTTGAAGACTATAAACCCGCGACTGAGATTTATTCGCAAATTGACTTGCGAGTCTTAACCAAGCTTCTCTGGACGTAGAAGACGAGGTTATAAGTGAGATGATTGTTGGATCGACAGAGACCATGATAGCGTGTCGTATGAGACTGTCCTGCCGAATCCATTGTCTCCTTTCCAGATCAGTTTCAGGAGGAGACAATGATCCATCAATGAAACCATTTAAATCATATCCTGTTAATAGAAGATCAAATTGGGTTTTCCAGGAAGGATAGTTGGTGCTCCCAGTAAGCTTGACAGGGAGCTGAGCTATCGGATTGATGGAGACGAACTGATTTCCCAGAGTCAATGGATTAGAAACACCATGTCCGGGTGAATCAGATACGTTAGAAAAGGTTGGATTGGTTGCCATGAAAAAAAAAACGATGCAAGAAACCAAGTAAGAAGGAAAAGAAGGGGAGGAAAAAAAAGAGCTCGTTAGAGCATGGGAATGCTCTGATACCATATTAGAGTTCCTTCTGTGGATACATTTGCAGCAGCGAAGAAACGTCTCACCATGGTTGGCTGAGAGCGTGCGAGTGAACAGAGTGAGGGAACAGAGTGAGGGAAGAAATGAAGAAGAAGAGCGTTACTCTTTCTATTGTATTGATGTGTATTTATACAAGAGGATTGAGGAATCGGGTTGTTACATAGTGGAGCAGAAAACAAACATAGTGGAGCAAAAAACAAACGAGCCGTTTCTATGAGTGGAGAGCACGGTCGTGAGGAGTGTCGTTGCTGTCGACGCTGTTGCATGGATGAGTGCAGGAGAGACTACCGTCGTGATGTACACGTGGAGAAGACGACGGCCGACGTGTCGCAAATTGTTGCGTTAATACCCTCCACTCAATTGTCTTCTTCTTCTTCTTCTTCCTCATGGAAGCGGAGGTGCTTCCCCTCCGGCGCCGGCAGACCCTTCAACACCAGCAAGCTCGGCGAAACAGCCTTCTTATCTTTCACTTCCTCTTCTCCTTCCATCTCGTCCTCGCTATTGTAGATGAACCTGGTGTGTCTCCCCACGAACTCGGGTAATTTTGGCTTCTGGTCATCATCCCCCATTGACATCTTCCTCAGATCGTCGCACAAGTCACCGAGCAAGTCCCCAGCGTCATCTTCTTCTTCAGCTTCGATTCCATCATAGTTGATATCGCCCTCTTCTTCAAGATCCTCAACTAGTTCGTCGGAGACGGTACTGGTGTTGACCTGAATGGACCAGGTTGAAGAGTTGTCGTCCTCAGAGGATTTCTCGATGAGGCTTCTGCTGCTTTGGTAATTCGACACCCAGATATCGGATTTATCGTCAAACATGAGTTCGCGGTTGATCAAGCATTCTTGAGGATCGAGGGTTGGTTCCTCCAGCTTAAAATCTTCCACAACCTGATCGATTTAATTGGAACAGAGAAGAATATGACACATTGGCCCCAGAGAATTCACGAACGATTAATTTGTATATTTTATGCAAAATCTCACAGTACCTTTTGAAGATCTTCTCTAGAACGAACACAAGGGAACACGAAATCTGCCGCAACGTAGCCTTCTTTGACGATCTCGCCTTCTTCCTCAACCTTCTGCAGCAGCGTCTGAACCTGGCCGCGGAGTGCGTCCTCGCCGGACCCGGAAGTCCTCCTTGCTCGGACCGCCGGCGATGACAACGAGAGCGTCTTCTCGGCGGTGAGGGAGCCAGACGCGAGGCCGACAATGGGCGAGTCGTTGGTGATGTCGACGAGCGCCGCGCGGATCTCGCGATCTCCGCCCTTGTTTGAGAGCTCCTGCTTGCTCTTCTCTGCTATCAAGATACATGGAAGACACAGCAAAAGAAACTTCTCCTAAGGATCAAGAGCTAAAGCATTCCTAGGTCGATTACAAAAAGATGGAAAGGAAGGTGTCTCACGGATCAAGTTGGCTGCCTGCAATCTTGTGACCCTTCTTGCTGAGGATGGAGTCTCCATTGTCGAGAGAGAGTTAGAGAGGAGGGGATCGATGAAGAGGAAGAGAATAAAAAGGGTGGTGTTAGGATTTGAAATGGGAGGTTTGGAACGGTAATATGAGTATATGACCGTTGGAGGGGAACGAGATCTGCTTTCTTCATTGGGCGGAACAAAGTGGGCTTTAGGTTTCAATGTGGATGGGCTCGATCTAGGCCGAAAGAGCGGGTATTGTCTCATTTCACTCCTCTCGAAACAAAAATTTGCAGAGTTGTCCTTCATTTTCCTCAAGAGAAGGCAAATTTTGAGATCGGCCTTCGACTTTACATATATGTTGAGATCCACCAGCTCAAAATTTGGATTGAGTCTGGGTTGGACCAATTAATCTATCGGACTCATGCTCAGTGACAAGCTTTAATCAAGCATATTGAATTAAGATTTGAGTGAAGAAAGTTGTTTCCATCCGTCATCCGATCACATTTACGTCCATTTCGGCTACAGCGCCTACGACGTCAACCCATGCGTGCATGGTCTAAAGACTACACAGTTCACAATTTGGATCTATCCGGAGAAAGACGAAATATGCGGACCCGCGACAACTGTACAATAGATAAGATCATAAGAACGACCCACGTCCGCATGCACACTATATGCGTATGTATAAACCACAAATGAATAAAGATATATAAACTATATCCAATTAATTATAAACCTTGTGGATAAGAAAGAAGAAAAATAAACTATTAATGCTCGAAAAAAAGCACATGTATATTAATTTATTGCGACGAGGAATCGGCCACGGCGCTCGTCTTCCGGCTGCGTCGCAAGGACCTGCGGCGGATCTCCTCAGGCGGGAACTGGTTGTCGCCCCACTCGCCGAACCTGGTATGCTCCGGCGAGACGTAGTCGCAGTCGGGGAAGGTAACGTTGCCGTAGCGGTGCTGGTCGTAGCAGAAGGAGTAGATCATGTAGCGCTCGCGGAAGCGGCGCATGGCGGCGCGCTTCATCGGCGTGAGGCGGGCGTAGTCGGCGGACATGAGGTCCTCGACGGCCTCGGCGCAGCGGTCGGCGGCGTCCACCTGCTGCACGGGGTCGACGCGGCAGCCGCGGAGGACGAGGTCGGAGAAGTCGGCAGCGTACGGCTCATACTGGTAGTCCATCTTGATCCGCCCGTACGACGTCGCCCAGGCGGAGCCGTCCCAGATCGTGGCGTACACCGACATCGGCTTCGACGGGAACTCGCTGCCCAGCTCCTCCGTCCGCACCAACTCCCGGATCGGCACGTCGTCGATGTAGAATCTGCGGAGGAACGAAGAAGTAATTAACTCAAACGACCGAGGACATTTTCGTCAATGACTCGCATCGGAGCCTAATTGGCTGGAAAAGGAAAACGATTTATTTGGACATTTATGCGTGTAATTAAACTACGCGACATAATTAATTAAAAAAAGACATCAACTAATCATTTACATACGAAAAAGACATAATTAAATAACAAAATAAATTGAATGATACGTACATGATGTGGTCAGGGGTCCACAAGATGGAGTAGCGGTGGGCCTCCTCGGTGGGGTCGAAGGGGACGAGGTATCGCTCTTCTCTGCCACGTTTGGTGCTGCCATTTCCGAACACATTGGTTTGTATTCTCCAGTCTTTCTCTCTTACGTTGCCCAAAAACTCGAAGTCCAGCTCGTCGTGTACTCTGGGAAATATATCCCCATTCGATGTCTGCATTAATTCATCATTGTTCATTAATTAATTTCTAAATATTAATGATAAATTCATCAATTAAATTGGTTTAGTGCAGGTTATGGTAACAAATTAAGCATCGAAATTAAACACTCCATGTGCGGTGTGTTACTTGATCAAGAATCCACGCTCATCTTTTCTGATGCGGACGCTTTTATGGTCCTTGAAGCGATTGACCGAAGTTTGAAGTTGATGGAATACTATACGAAATAGAATGATATATTAATAAATTATGTATTAAATATGATTTGATTTGGCTTGAATATGAATAAAGTTCGAAACTACTCCACCAAGTCATGCAATTAGGTATGTAATGAGTAGTGGTCAGTTAGAACGGTTTCGTCGTAATGGGTGCTGCAGGTGGCCACGATAGAATGTAGACGGCCCAGATTAGATCAGGTGCGAGGCTTTTCACTTTTGCATGCGTGCCACATAATCCAACGACCACCAACATTAGTGACGTGATATGAGCATGCAACACGATCTGACAACTGGGCGTCCATTTCATGTATCGTGAAATCGACAAACAGATGACGCGTGCGGTGTAGAATTATTGACCCAGAGAAAGAAATGAAGGTTACTTTCGCAAATATGCTTCGGTAATCAAAAGGAGTTAATTTTATCAAGAGCTAAAATTTTTGGGTATGGGCACGAAATTTTAATTTCACTATTTTATCAATTTAGACCTCAATTTTCGAAAAATCCTGCTTCCTGTTCACATTTTCATCATCTTTTTATTGAAATGGTGCATATTTATGGGGTATTTGGGACTTTTTCCTAGCTACATCTAACGTTTAATTGGTAAAAAAAATTGTGTCTGCAATAAGAATTGTCAAATTTTAAAATTTTAAGTTCCATTTTTTGAACTTTTAGGACTAAATTATAAAAAGAGAAAGTTTGAGGGCTAAACCGGAAGTAACCACTGTATCTAGATGAACTTACATAGAAGGCGACAACCACGCCGGCGGTGTAATCCTTGGGCAGCTTAATGGACGCGCTGAAGAATCCATGATCGTAAAGGTCCGACGAGATGAAGCCGGAACCTGGTGGTCGATTAAAATAATTGCTTATTGAAGAAGAAAGAAAGACAGCACCAAAACGAATTAGGAAGAAACAGCAAGGGGAGGAAGCTGACCGGAGTAGCGGTTGAGGGTGAGGCGGACGCTGCGGTCGTCGGCGGAGCGGATGAAGTTGTCGTTGCCGAAGAGGTGAGTAAAGCCCTCGCTGAAGCTTATCGTTGGCTCGTCAAAGAGCAACGCCGTCACTGCAGCCGCGACGCAGAGGAGGGAGAGTAACGACGCCGAGAAGCGGGTCGTGGCGCTCGCCGGAGTCATGACGTCGGCTTCCTTCTTGTCTTGCTCCCGCCGGCTTCTCTTCCAGTTTCCTGCTCATCTGGCTTCTTCTTCTTCGCATATATATATAGAGAGAAGGGAAGGAGAGGAGAGGTATTTAATTAATAATTTAATTGGGTTTTTATCGATTATATCATCATTGGTTTTGATTGGGGAATCAAATGTGAAATAGAAGAAGTGGAACGAGCTAATTGCCAACCGACTCGAGTTAGGTTCGGGTCCGGTCTACCTAAACCCGGTTCGTGTCACATTAAATTAACGAATTAAAGGTAAACTTGTGATTAATTAGGGTTTAGTTGGGTTGCTAATTAATTAATTAATTACTGAGTCTAAAAATGAATGGATTTGGAATCACTAGAATAACGTGGTGGAACTTTAAATAGGTGCAACTTTAATTGTTGGGTTGTCACGTCTTCACGCGTGAAGAAAGAGACCCCAACCTACTTCAATTGGGAAGCCCTTTTGGCTAGCTCAACCAATTCATCACGTCACTTAATTGACCAATTATTTGTACTTGATTGGGGTTCCAAGCAAAAGGTGCATGTGAAGTTTATTAATTGGCCAGGTGGAGACTTGTCAATGAGGATTAAAGATTTCTTTAATTCTCTCTTTACTATCTAATCATGATTAATTTTTAATTATGTAGTTAATTAATTATATATTTGTATGGATATAGATGGTTCACCTTCGGTTCAGTAGCTCATCATTGTCATGACATTTTGTAAAGTTTTGAGGACGATTATGTAATTGATTAATGGGAGTTCATGATAAGGATTAGCTAATTTAATAGTGAAAGACAAGCCAACTAAAATTGCTGGATTAATTTATGCATCAAATGGAGTCAAACTTGTTCAGCGATTTCCTTGTTGATATATATTAGAGAGATCAAGAGAAAAATTGTTGAATTTAAATAAAAGTTTTAGCTTTTTTGGAATATATTTAATTTTTATCGGGTTATTTGATTCGATTTGAAATTATCTGGACCCCTGCTTATTAGTCATGTGTTATATATTTTTATTATCTATTCAACATTTGGATTTTGTGGACCTATCAATTAATTAATGATTAGATTGCAATGGACACGGATGCAAAATAATATTATTAGTCTTGTCTCTCTCTAACATGCTACATTTATAAGGCACATAATGACATAAATAACAAAAAAAAAAAAATAACAAAAAAAAAAAATCACAATAGATGATTATATTATGATTCAAATCTTAAATTTTTAGACAACATACACATGTTGCCACAAACTGTCTATTGTTTGTTTGGTTAAAAGAGATGAGATAAAACATGAATTTTTATTTATTATTTTATTTAGTACATAAATAAGAAGAAAATTATATTATAATAAAATAAAATTAAGATTATATTCAATCAATATTAAATTAAAAAATATTATTCAATTCAGTTTTTTTTTTGTTATTCTATCTTGTTTTATCATGAAGCAAACAAACTATAGGAACTTGTTTGCTTCATAAAGGGGGGATATAATAAATAGGGGTGAGCAAAATTTGATCCGACCCGACAAACTCGAAAAAATTGACCCGAAAATTTAATTCGGGTCGGGTTAGTTTTTTTTAAATTTCATATAAATTTTCGGGTCGGGTCGGGTTTGGGTGAAAACCCGATCTGTTTAACCCGACCTGCATGATTTAAGTTAAACCAATTACATACTTACATATATATATCTGACTACCCGAGCCTGACTCCCCGCCCAATGCTACGCCCGAGCCCACCCCCCTCTTCTATGCCCTCCCGACTCCCGATAGCCGCCCACCCCGCATCCCCGCCGGCCCACCGAGTCGCCGACGCCGGTCCTCCCTCGCCTTCGCGTTCGACGACATCTACCCTGGCTACCTGAGCCGGCCTGACTCCCCGCCCCGCTACGCCTGAGCCCGCCCCCCTCTTCTCTGCCCTAACCGACTAACCCTACTCCCGACTCCATATCGTCGCCCACCCCACATCCTCGCTGGCCCACCGAGTCGCCGACATCGATCCTCCCTCGCCTTCGCATCTGGCGACATTGAAGCTCGCATTCGGCATCTTCCTTGCCTCCTCCTCACTCCGTCATTCGGCAATCGCCTCCTCTTCCTCCTCTTCCTCCTCTCCGACATTTGCCTCCTCGCCCGGGTAGTCGCCTCCTCACTCGGCAGTCACCACTCACCGCCCCCCGCTGCCTGACGCTTGTCCTCACTCGGCGTCTCAGCGATCCTTAATTCCTTCGGGTTAAAACGGGTAAATCGGATCAAGGCCCGATTTTTTTGGGTTATTCGGATCGGGCCCCAATTCAAAATTCGGGTAGGGTCGGGTATTGACCCGACCCGCCCCGCCCGATGCTCAGCCCTAATAATAAAATAAGAATTTTTATCTATTATTTATTTAGTGCATTAATTAAAAAAATGAGATCAAAACAATAAGGTTGATATTATATTTAGTAAATTGGACTTAAAAAATTTATTTAATTCAAGTTTTTATTTGTTATGTCATCCTATTCCATCCAAATAAAAAGTGCAATTGAACAAAAAAATTAAATTAAATTTTTATTGAATATAATATTAATTTTATATTTTTTCAATCATATATATTTTCTTCTAATTCATATACTAAATAAATAATAAATAATAGATAATAGTTCATATTCTACCCAATATTCCTCCTCTATCTTAAGAAGCAAAAAAACTCTAATAATTAATACATAATATTAACTACATATGAATAAAAAATGAATATATTTATATTATTCTACAAAAGCTACTACTAACACTGCACAAGTTTTGTTCGTTTCATGCATCCTCCAAAATTCATATATTATTTCATGTGATCCATTAATTCTAATATATAGAATTTTGTTTCTTAATAACATCAAACTAATTCCCGTGAACCGGCAGCCATTGGCTTACCAATTAATAATTCAAATATCAAGAAATATTAATCTAATTAATTAACAGAAAATATCGTAAGCAGAGAGAGAGACGACGCCGCTGCCCAGACCCAGATATTAACCCACCACCGACCTCCATGCGTGCGCGCGCCATCAAAAGATTCCACGGTCCATAATCCAAATCAATCTCCACCGTCCATTCCCTCCTCAACGAACAAAATTAGACAAAATTCCCGAACGTTGACCCGTACGTGTCGCCCCTACGTTGGGAGGGAGGCAGTGGGGGCGGGGCAGGCGTCACTGTCACGGACGTCCCACCAAATAGCACCGTTTTGTAATCGCTAATACAACACGGCGTTATATTAGCAGAACGGATGATTAAATAACAGAAAAATATATATCGGTAGTTCAACAGGAGCTGTGACAGCTGTCCACAACGGCAGGGATACATGTACGCCGAATGGGTTGCGTTTGTCGCGTCTACAAATACGAAGGGGGACACGTCGTCTTGCGTTGTGCCGGCGTGACCACTAATTGCCTGTCCGTTGCTGCGTTTGTGATCGTGTTGCGGTGGTTGTGCCGTCGAATTAAGAATGCTGGGTTTGGATTGACACGATGCGTAGTTTATTGGGTGCGGGTGCGGGTACTTTTTAATTGACTAAGAGCTCACACGTGGGCGCATGTAATTGATCGGATTAGTCGCACTATGGAAAGCACCAGACTGCTTTTTCATTTACACATTCCATCTCAGTTCTTTTTTTTCATTTTTAAATCAGATATAAATTAAGCTTATCATCATGACATCATCTAAATAATAAATCAGATATAAACTAGATTACTAGTGATAGTAATATCTGTAACCTAGTACCATCTTCATCTTATTCTGACCACAAACTCATCGAAGCATCTAAGCTAAAAAAATCAAAATTTTGGTGATTAGTAAGAAGCTTGGGCCCGTGGCTCTAGTTTCCTTAGTTCATAAATTAAGCCTCGATTGAAGCATGATACTTCAGGATGATTAATGAAGAAAATGAAGAGCCTAGCATGGCATGGATAGAGACGCATTTTCAAGTATAGTGTGTTCATGGTCAATTTCTCTCTTTCCCTCCCCCTTTTTTGATCATTTATTAATCAATTTTTAGCTTATCGCAATCAACAACAAAATGATCAATTACTAAGTAGCACAAGATAAATAATTAGAAACTCAATAGGCAAAGCAAACAAGCTATATATTGTTATATTCGGTTAAAGAAAAGTGAGAGGCTTTGTTGTAAATTTTTGAGGTGTGGGGGGTTATTTAAAAATTTACCTCCCCACCGCCTCATAGCCCGCTCTTCCACGAGCTGGCTCAGTCGCGTGAGAAGGGGGCGAGAAGAGGAGGTGGAATCGGCGTCGGAGGGTGAGAAATCGGAGGTCGGATCGTTGTTGGCGTCGTCGTCGGAGTCGGAATCTTGAGGTAGGAGTCTTATCTTCCTCCTTTCATACCGTCGTATAGCTTGTTTGTTCATCGGCGGTCACTACTAGAATAATGGGCATCAGCAACGGCTGATGCCGTTGCTGAGCCGTTGCAATAGAGCCGTGACAGAAAGTCGCGTTGCTGATGATTTAGCAACGGATCAGCAACGACCGCTCGGGCCGTCGCTCAAAACATTATCAGCAACGGCCGCTCGGGCCGTCGCTCAAAACATTATCAGCAACAGTCGCTCGGGCCGTTGCTAAAAATATTATCAGCAACGGTTTTGCTACAGACCCGGAGCCGTTGCTGATAACATTAATAGCAACGGCCGCTGAGTCCGTAGCAACGCCATTAATAAAACCCCGTCGCTAAGCAGTTGCTGTAGGTCATCAGCAACGGCTTTCGATAAACTTTTAGCAACGGCTTTCCCACGGACAGCCGTGGGAAAGCCGTTGCTGATGATGTGAACCTGCAAACGAAAAAAATTAAAATTTCAAATTTCCATTGATACATTGATACATTATCTGATACATAACTCACACACCCATACCCTCATACACACATTCATTCACACATCACAAACACACCAAGATATACATCAAAACAATTATATTTATATTGATAATTATCCACGATAGTATAAAAATAATTCAAATGCAAAATTGAAGTATCAATATCCAAACAAAATAAGTTAAACAAGTTCAATATCTCAGTAACAAGTTCAATATCCAAACAAAAAATCTCACGATCACGATGGAGGATGATCTGGATCATATGGCGGGGTCTGGAGTGCTTGAGTGTACACCGGCGTGGACTGACTCGAGGACGATGGATTAGATGATGCCGAAGATATGCCTGCTGCGGGATGACCTGACATGTTGCGTAGCATAGCATAGCATGCATCTCCTCCATCATCTGACTCTGACGCGCGACCGTCTCCTCTAGAGTCCTTATTCTGCTACTATGACAATAACTGAATCTAGAGGTGGACGGCCGCTCACCAGCGACCGGAGGGGTCGGTGCCCCAAGTGGACCTAGTACGGCTCGCGCATGACCACTATCTGCGAAGCCATATACGCGGCCATGGTCCCAGCCACCTGCGGCCTCGACCCACGATGCTGCGTCAAAGTCCTCGGGGGTACTCCCGCGCTGCACCACCGTCTGGCTGTAGGTCTCCTACTCGAGTTTGATTTTTTGTTTAATATTTATCATAAAACTTAAATTATAAATATATAATGAATAATTTAAACAAATATATAATTACCATAATGTATGCAGCGCGGTTGTGGATGTACTCCCCCGTCCCATGTGCTCGACGGTGAGTCCGCTCAAACACCGCCATCGGGGAGGGTCGCTGGACACTCCCGTCATCCGACACCATCGTCTACATTTACAAAACAAATACATTAATTAGTACACATAATAACAAATAAAATATATAATTAAAAGATATACTTACCATACGGTTTGCGTGCACTGCAAATGCAACAGAGCCGCCGGTGTGACGCGCTGCTCCCCCCGACATGCGATTTCTAGCCGCATTTCGAGAAACCTCCTGCCATCGATCTGTCGACCATATCCCCACGAGCTGGTCCCATATATCCAGAGTAATCCAACCGGGGCCGTATCCCCGAGTCTCCGCGATGTTAGTGGTCCCAGCTCAGGCCATCGCTTGGGACCGAGCCTGCCCCAGCTGCCCGTTGTACCTTGCCCGGGAAATAGCCTCCCAGGCAGCGTAAATGAAGAGCCTCTGGTCCTCGGCCCATGTATAGCGAGCCTACAAAATAATAATATCAGTACCAATATTAATATATCATCATGCATGTAAAAAAAAAACGTGCCTCAAACTCGCGCCATAACATGTCGACGTGCTCGCTAGGCACGTGAGACCATGTAGGCCATGCCCCGTGCATGTATCGTCGAATAGTAGAAGAAATGCTCCTCGACACTTCTTCTTGCTCGAACCTGCACAACAAAAATAAAATTTAATATTATATTATGATATAATGAATTTGTAATGATTCATAATTCATAATATATTACCGCTCCCCAATCACGCTAATCAATCTACGTGACTCTGTGGCTGGTGGAGGCTGCCACCTGTTCGGCCCGCGTGGCCGCCTGCGTCTGGATGTACTAGCCTCGGCAGTATCATCCTCATGAGGATCAGCAACAGGAGGATCAGCAGCATGAGTAAGTGCTGGAGTCTCACCGATCGGAGACTCTGAAGCTCTCCTGCGTCGATAACCACGACCAGACATATCTGTCGAACAGACATATAATCAGATTATTGTATAAATAGTAGAGATATATTTAATAAAATATATACTTTACAATTATTCTTCATCATCTGAATAATAGTCTTCTTCTTCTTCTTCTTCTTCCTCTTCTTCCTCTTCTTCATCTTCTTCATCTCCAGCTTCCTCAATTTCATGATCGTCATCATCAGCATATTCAACTTCTAATTGAATTGACGTTGTGTCTGCATCCTCGAGTATTGGAATAATACGATCCACAGCAGGAAGATCATCTTCTTGATAGAAACCAGGAGGATCATTTTCTCCTACTATCGGATCAATTTTTCCTCTACCTTTTGTCTTACAGACTACACGCCAATCTGCTCTATCTTTATTTCGAGTCGGATACTTCGCGTAATATACTTGTTCGGCTTGTGATGCCAATATAAAAGGCTCATTTGCTGCCAATTTTGATTTGTAATTAACCTCAACAAGTTTGTATTTTGGATGAACTTTCATGCCCCTTTCTGTTGTATCGAACCAATGACATCTAAATAGGATCACTGATTTCAAGCCGAAGTAGTGCAACTCTATCACTTCTTCCACCAGTCCATAAAAATCCATATCACATTCAACATAGGTTGTCCCTTTCACGCAGACCCCAGCATTCATCGTCTTCTTTGTAAATGAATATTCAACCGTGTGAAATTTATACCCGTTAACAAAATATCCACTATAGCACGACACAAGTCGCGACGGTCCACTAACAAACTCAAATATTCTTTCATCTATTTCAGCTCTGTGATCTTTGCTGTAAGTCTGAATCCAAGTAGGGAAATCACGATTCCGTAATCTCTCCAATTCTTGATCGTTGTGAATAAAGTATTTTTGCACCATCTCAATGTCAAATATTTCAATGAATTATTCAATCTCTGGACAATTGAGTAATACATACAAGTATGCCAAATGATACTCTTCATCGCTTAAGTGTCGAGATGGACGAGAACCAAAAGCACGACCAGAGTGACAAAATATATTTAAACGTCCATCTGAATGTCGAACACCCCCGTCATCGTTACGTGGAAGACGATCAAATTTTGTCTGTATTGTCGATTCAAAGTAAAATGAGCAGAATGTTGAAATTTCTTGGATGATATACGATTCAGATATTGATCCTTCAACAGATGCGGTGTTCTTTACTTTTTTCTTCAGACGATTCATGTATCTTTCAAATAAGTACATCCAACGATATTGAACGGGACCACCAACTCGTGCCTCGTATGCCAAGTGTATCGGTAGATGCTCCATCGAGTCAAAAAATGCAGGAGGGAAAAATTGCTCCAGCTTGCATATGATTTCAACAATATTATTTTCAAGTGTTGACATATCTTCGACTCGAAGGACATTTGCACAGATGCTTCTAAAAAACATACTTAATCCAGTCAACGAACCCCAAATATTATCAGGTAGAAGATCTCGAAATGCGATCGGAAGTAATCTCTGAATGAATACATGACAATCATGGCTCTTCATCCCTGATATTTTGCAATCATCAACGATCACACATCGAGATAAGTTTGAAGCATATCCATCGGGTAATCTGAGTTCTTTTACCCATTGACAAACATCTTTGATCTGTTGTTTATTTAACACATATAGGGCCTTCGATTTCAGATATCGTCCGTTGACCTCTTGTAACTCCAACTCTGGTCTTTTACAAAGTATTTTCAGATCATGTCGGGCTTTGACATTATCTTTAGTTTTTCCAGAAATATCCATCAAAGTATTGAAAATATTATCAAACACATTTTTTTTCAATGTGCATGACATCTAAATTATGTCGAATCAATAATGAACTCCAATAGGGCAATTCCCAAAAGATACTTTTTTTCACCCAGTTGTGTGTTTGGCCAAAACCTGACACTCTTTCATTGCGACCAAATACTATATCCGGAAGTGCTGAAACACGTGCTAACATTTGTTCACCAGACAACATCGGTGGTGGCCCATCTCTTTCGACTCTGCCCTTAGTAAATTTATTACGATTCCTTCGATACTGATGATTAACCGGTAGGAATCGACGATGACAATCAAAGAATGAGATTTTTCGTCCGTTCTGAAGACTGATTGATTTAGAGTGTTCCATACAATACGGGCAAGAGAGTCGGCCGTGAGTGCTCCAACCCGACAACATGCAATACGCGGGGAAATCATTGATTGTCCACAAGACCGCGGCCTTTAAATTGAAGTTTTGCTTCCGATGACAATCATAAGTGATAGCTCCCTCAGTCCATAATGTTTTCAATTCATCTATCAAGGGTCTGAGAAATATGTCAATTTCTTTTCGCGGACCCTTAGGACCCGGAATAATCATCGAAAGATAAATAAATTCATCTTTCATGCACATTGACGGTGGCAAATTATAAACTGTCAGCAGCACTGGCCAAACTGAATAAGGAGTTGCAGAATGTCCAAACGGATTAAAACCATCTGTGCACAATCCCAATCTGATATTTTTAGTATCCCTAGCAAATGAAGGATAACATGTATCCAAATGTTTCCATGCTTCACTGTCAGATGGATGAGTCATTACTGTATCATCACGACTTCTTGCATGCCAACTCATGTAGGGGGCTGTCTTTTCCGACATGAATAATCTTTGAAGCCTCGGTGTTAGTGGAAAATACCGAAGCACCTTAAACGGGATATTTTTCTGTCGGACCGATTTCTTCTCCTTGTAATGAGGGTGTTGACATACAGGACATTTATCCAACTGCACATTTTCTTTATAATATAAAATGCAGTTATTTTGGCACGCGTGTATTTTTTCGTAACCAATCCCCAATTTTCTCATTAGCTTTTTAGTCTTATAAAAAGTTGGCTCAAACTTGTTATCAGTAAGCAGCATTCCATTAATCAATCCAACAATCCGATCATACGCAACTCCGCTGATATTACAATCGGCCTTGATGTTTAAGAGCTGTGTCATTGCTGAAAACCTAGTGTATTTAGGACAATTCTCATACAAAGTTTCATCGGCATCTTTCAACATCTCGTAAAATTCTGCAGCTTCTTTATTCGGTAATTCAATCTCTACCGCAGCCCCTACTTCTGTGATATCAACCGCTGTAGTATCTGGTGGGACTGATGTCTGAAGAATTGGCCGATCAACATTATCATTCAGGCGGAATTGACCCCCAAGACTATCAAATATCATAGTTCTATAGGGATTACATTGACTGGATGAAGAAGCACCAGCAGAGGAAGATTCACCATATGTCTGAACGATAGGATTGCTCGACGTTCCGACTTCGCGTGACTCCCCGTGACAAGTCCATAGAAAATATCTTGGTGCAAATCCTTTGCTATATAGATGCAGAGTGACAGTCTCCCGATCCAAAAATCGTCCATTTGAACAAATGCGGCACGGACATCGAATTTGATCACCCATGCTAACGAAATTCCGATTCGAATAGGCAAAATTTAGGAAGTACGTTACGCCTAATCGAAACTCATTCGTTAAAGCTCCACGATCAAGACGTCGGTACATCCAACTTCGATCAGCCGACATGATTCTGTCAATCAATGACAATTTCTTTGGTTAATGTCTTTAGGTGAGATTGTCCTATTCCATTCGGGATTTATGTTATTCATACTGCGCTTACGTTTTTATTTTAACTATTAACTAATTATTCTAAATTTCGGCAGCATCTCCCTACAGTTCTCCGAATACGCATATCATCTGGGCGCGTATCGGAGAACAAGAGAGATGTTGCCGAAATTTAGAATAATTAGTTAACAGTTAAAATAAAAACGTAAGTGCAGTACAAATAACTATATTCCCAAATTGTCCAATCAGGGACAATTCAAGAATTGTACGTCGTATAAAAGATCATCTACTTCTTTTACACGAACATACAATCCCCGAACGGATCTAAGGTTTTGCTAAATCATATCCGACTCGTCGATGCGTACGTGAAACATATCAACTCGTCGGATGGATGATTATTTTCTAAATGTTTCGAGACAGTTCGAGTCCATATTGGACGATTTCGGCGCGCGTCCGAAGTGGACGATTCCGGCGTGTGTCCGAAGTGGACGATTCCGGCGCGCGTCCGAAGTGGACGATTCCGGCGCGAGTCCGAATTGGATGATTCCGGCGCGCGTCCGAAGTGGACGATTTCGGCGCGCGTCCGAAATTAATCTAAACCCTAATAATTAATCTAACAAATTAAATAATTAATCTAAACAATTATAAAACAATTAATTAACAATTATAAAATAATATAAAAAATATATATAATTATAAATTCCGGCGCCGGAGTCCACCCTCCGGCGCCGGCGTACAGTGGCCGGACACACTGTCCGGCCACTGTACAAGGTCCGGCGGCGGCCATCGGCCGACCGCCGCCGGCCGAAACCCTAGAAATAGGGTTTCGGTCGGATTAATTCCCGCCGGCCGCAACAGGAAGAGACGGCCGACGGCGAGGCATACTTGGACAAGTCGGCAGCAGCGGGAGGAGGAAGAGGCGTCGTCGGCAGCAGCGGCAGCGGCCGCGAGAGGCGTCGGCAGGAGCGGCGGCGGCAGCAGCGGGAGGAAGAAGGGTCGGGCGCGAGAGCGTGCCCGTTAGAAAGCTGTTGCTGATAAGTTATCATCAGCAACAGCTCACTTGTCTGTTAGCAAGCCGTTGCTGATATTTTAATTATCAGCAAAGGCTCGCCTTTCCGTCAGAAAGCCGTTGCTGATAATTAAAATAATCTGCAATGGCTCGGTTGTCCGTTAGAACGCCGTTGCAGATACAAATATCTGCAACGGCTTGAGCGGCCGTTGCTGATAGCCATTGCTGAAAACCAAGTTTTTAGTAGTGGGTGGCGATAGAAATCGAAGGGAGAGAGAGAGGCCGACGGAGTCGGCCGGCGAGCGGCGACGCTCGCGGCAGCCTAGCCGCTGCCCACGACGCCGGGCCGCACGACCCTGGCGGTCACTGGCCGCGGCAACAGCCGCTGCACGCTGCCGCTGTGGCTGCCGACGGCCCAACAGCGCCGGAGGCCGCGGGGGTGGACCGGCGAGTGGTCGCCGACGACCAGCAAGGCCGCCCGGCATGGGTCGAGCGGGGCAGGGAGGTGTAGGGCGCGGGTGTCGGGCGAAGGCAGATAGTAGAGAGGAGAGAGGAGGGGATATGAATAGTAATGAGTGAAGAGAGTTGTATTGTGTGAAATAGGATTGATTTATAAATTTATGGGGGTATTTTTATAGTTGATCGTAGAGTTGTCGGATCAAGTCGAGAAGAATACCAAAGTTGCATGTTTTCACGTGCTGAACGTGATGGTGGTGTCGGATTTCTGATCGGAGGCCGTTTGGTAGGTCTTTTCTATATTTAAGTGTTATTCGATGATTAATATTTATTAATTTAATTTGATAAATAATTAAATAATATAAAAATATTATATTGCTTTAAAGGGATGTGTTAGGGGTAATTGGTTTGTGTGAGCTTGAGTTTGATTCCCGTTGTAGCCGATGAATTATCGATGGCTGAAATGACGGATTTATCCTTTTGTCTCGATGTGCTTGATATTGCTTCTAATTCCGTTGAACTCATGTTGCATATTGTTGTTGGACATGCCATGTAGATAATTGCATGTGTTATTGTTGATCATGGTGATATACATTATTGATGTTGATATTTGATCATGATATGCCATGCATGATATTATGTTGTTACTTATGGTGTTATTCTTTTGATCATATCATCATTCGGAGTTGTTATATTATTGATACCGGTGATGTTATTTGTTATCCATTGATCATGGTGATATACTTTGTTGCATTATTGGAGTTGAGTTGTCGACCTAGAGGCTACGACCTCGAAGAGGACTTCGGTCCAGGACCATTTTATTGCGGTACCCTCTAGACATGGGTGAGGGTATGGATATTGACTAGTCACTTTGGGCACATTCGGGTGTGCGGATGTCGGATACGACTCCCATCGGGCTACCTGCTTGGTGGGGGTAGTCGCGTCACCGTTGGAGCGGACGGTTGATGCCACTCTACGGGTGGTAGAGTGTGGGGTTTTTACCCAACGGTCTATACGCTCGATGATTTGGTCGACGTTGATTAGGAGTAGGTGTGGAGCATTTGTTGTACATTTATCGCCTTTGACTGCATCTTAGGCCATATTATTATTTATTATTGAGTTGACATCTTATTCATGTTGTTGATCATATTGTGATTCTCCTACTCAGCAACCGCTGACTCCTATTGTTATTGCTTCAGACTTGCAGGGGTGAGCTGTTGATATATATATCAAGGTGTAGATAGTTGATAGACATCATGTAGATCTGGAGCTCTGATATGGCGACAGCTTTTGTATTTTTGTCCTACCTTGTCGTCTTTTTATACTGGTTTTAATGTTGATGATTTTGGAGTTTTGTAAATATATATTATTAAATATGCTTGATTATGATTTATGATTTGGATTCGTGGCTTTTCCTTCCGCTGCGCTGTGTTCGGGTCGCCGTCGCGTCTCGGGCCCGAGCCCGGGGTGCGACAATTTATTGGTATCATAGCCTAGGATTTAATATTAGGTTAAGGTTAAGAGCCTAGGTGTCTTACCTTAGCGATAATGCTTTATGGTGTAGAAGTTAAGTTGTAAGCTTTACCTAAAATTTTTGTTCTATTTGTAGAGAGATGGCGTCGAGGGGCAGTGTTGGGCGTGCGAGGCGTCTTGGAGACCCGGGTGCAGATCAGGATCGGGTGGCGATCCCTCGGCGAGCACGTACCACTCAGGTTGCGGCTTCGACTGTTAGGGGTTGAGGTGGACGAGCTAGTCGGGGTGCTCGTCAGACTGGTCGCACTGCTGGTGGCAGGGGGCGCGTCGGGGCGCTCCGGTGCGTGTTCCTGTAGAGGACGTGCATGATTTCACTCTTGGGGCTGGAGTGGGAGCGGAGGAGGTAGTTGCTGAGGCAGTACCAGTAGTCCCTCAGGCTGTTGGAGAGGGCTCGGCGGTGCATGTTCCTGTGGCACCCCGCCTCAGTATGTGATGCTTGTTCCGGGACCTTATGGAGTTCTTGGTGGAGTGGAATCATGGGAGTCTCGCATGCTAAGGTTCCATCAGCTTGGCAAGGAGCGCTTTGGTAGTTTTGGGGGTAGTACAGATCCGATGATAGCTAGGAGATGGTTGGCAGGGGTAGAGGATATCTTCAAGGCACTTAAGTGCAAGGAGGAAGAGAAGGTGGAGCTGGCCACCTTTTATTTGATTGATGGAGCCAGAGAGTGGTGGAGGTCACAGGTTGCTGCTAGAGATGAAGTTGATGTTTTCTGGGCAGAATTCAGAGCTGTATTCTTTCAAAAATACTTCCCAATGACATTCCGCCAGCGGAAGAAGCAGGAGTTTCTCGATCTACGTCAGGGGAGTCATATCGTAGCAGAGTATGAGGCAGAATTCGATCGTATGTCAGAGTTTTGTCCGCAGATGGTGGCTACCGAGGAGGACAAAGCAGAGCATTTCTTCAGAGGACTGAGTTTTGCTATTCAGGATCGGATGTCCAGTCATGACGACCTAGGGAACTACAGTCGGGTGGTGGCTCGAGCACTTTTAGTTGAGCGTATTCACTCGATGATCACACAACAGAAGCAGAAAGATCGTCAAGATCGACCGCCACTTCCACTAGTTGCAGGAGGACAGGATATTAGCCAAGGAAGCCATAGAGCTCAGGCCCAGTCATCCTAGAGTGGGTATGTCAGTGGTTACTTCAGGCCGCAGAAGATGGCAAAGACGTATTCCTCTCAAGCACAAGGATCATCCCAGCCTTCACTGGAAGTTCGAGATCAGATATCAGGAGTCAGACATGCAGATCAGACAGGAGTCAAGACTGACCACTGCTTCAGATGTGGAGACAATGGTCACTTTGCTAGAGACTGTCCCAGAGGTGGCAATGTGTGCTATCACTGCTAGCAGCCCGGCCACATCAGTAGGAGTTGCCCAGCTAGGGGGACAGCGGAGACTTCACAGCAGCAGTCGAGAGAGCAGAATCAGGGTTAGAGGCAACACCATTCAGATGCAGAGGCTTCTTGGGAGCGTGAGGAGGATATCAGAGATCGCTTCCCACACTTATTCGACCCTGCAGGTACATAAATTTGGAGGACCAAATTTCTTAAGGAGGGGAGGATGTTATATTCTGTTAAAAAAAAAAGAAAAAAAAAGAGAGGCTTTGTTGTAAATTTTTGAGGTGTGGGGGGTTATTTGAAAATTTACCTCCCCACCGCCTCATAGCCCGCTCTTCCACGAGCTGGCTCAGTCGCGTTAGAAGGGGGCGAGAAGAGGAGGTGGAATCGGCGTTGGAGGGTGAGAAATCGGAGGTCGGATTGTCGTCGGCGTCGTCGCCGGAGTCGGAATCTTGAGGTAGGAGTCTTATCTTCCTCCTTTCATTCCGTCGTATAGCTTGTTTGTTCATCGGCGGCGGCGATAGGAATCGGAGGGAGAGAGAGAGGCCGATGGAGTCGGCCGGCGAGCGGCGACGCTCGCGGCAGCCCAGCCGCTGCCCGCGACGCCGGGCCGCACGACCCTGGCGGTCGCTGGCCGCGGCAGCAAGCTGCTGCTTGCAGCGTGGCAGCAGCCGCTGCACGCTGCCGCTGTGGCTGCCGACGGCCCACCAGCGCTGGAGGCCGCGGGAGTGGACCGGCGAGTGGTCGCCGACGGCCAGCAAGGCCGCCCGGCGTGGGTCGAGCGGGGCAGGGAGGTGTAGGGCGCGGGTGTCGGGCGAAGGCAGAGAGGAGAGAGGAGGGGATATGAATAGTAATGAGTGAAGAGAGCTGTATTGTGTGAAATAGGATTGATTTGTAAATTTATGAGGGTATTTTTATAGTTGATCGTAGAGTTGTCGGATCAAGTCGAGAAGAATACCAAAGTTGCATGTTTTCGCGTGCTGAACACGATGGTGGTGTCGGATTTCTGATCGGAGGCCGTTTGTTAGGTCTTTTCTATATTTGAATGTTATTCGATGATTAATATTTATTAATTTAATTTGATAAATAATTAAATAATATAAAAATATTATATTGCTTTAAAGGGATGTGTTAGGGGTAATTGGTTTGTGTGAGCTTGAGTTTGATTCCCGTTGTAGCCGATGAATTATCGATGGCTGAAATGACGAATTTATCCTTTTGTCTCGATGTGCTTGATATTGCTTCTAATTCCGTTGAACTCATGTTGCATATTGTTGTTGGACATGCCATGTAGATAATTGCATGTGTTATTGTTGATCATGGTGATATACATTATTGATGTTGATATTTGATCATGATATGTCATGCATGATATTATGTTGTTACTTATGGTGTTATTCTTTTGATCATATCATCATTCGGAGTTGTTATATTGTTGATACCGGTGATGTTATTTGTTATCCATTAATCACGGTGATATAATTTGTTGCATTATTGAAGTTGAATTGTCGACCTGGAGGCTACGACCTCGGAGAGGACTTCGGTCCAGGACCATTTTATTGCGGTACCCTCCAGACATGGGTGAGGGTATGAATATTGACTAGTCACTTTGGGCACCTTCGGGTGTGCGAATGTCGGATACGACACCCGTCGGGCTACCTGCTTGGTGGGGGTAGTCGTGTCACCATTGGAGCGGATGGTTGATGTCACTCTACGGGTGGTAGAGTGTGGGGTTTTTACCCAACGGTCCATACGCTCGATGATTTGGTCGACGTTGATTAGGAGTAGGTGTGGAGCATTTGTTGTACATTTATCGCCTTTGACTGCATCTTATGCCATATTGTTGTTTATTATTGAGTTGACATCTTATTCATATTGTTGATCATATTGTGATTCTCCTACTCAGCATCCGCTGACTCCTATTGTTATTGCTTCAGACTTGCAGGGGTGAGCTGTTGATATATATATCGAGGTGTAGATAGTTGATAGACATCATGTAGATCTGGAGCTCTGATATGACGACAGCTTTTGTATTTTTGTCCTACCTTGTCGTCTTTTTATACTGGTTTTAATGTTGATGATTTTAGAGTTTTGTAAATATATATTATTAAATATGCTTGATTATGATTTATGATTCGGATTCGTGGCTTTTCCTTCCGCTGCGCGGTGTTCGGGTAGCCGTCGCCTCTCGGGCCCGGGGCCGGGGCGCGACATATATAGTGATTCGACTCAGCGCAAGTCTACATATACTACCTAAGCACCCAACACGAGTACACGCTTGGATTTACGCGTAATTAATCGGCAAGGTCACCAAGCAATTAATACAAGATCAAAACCCCAATAAAAAACAAAAATAAAACAAACAATAACAAGATGAGAGGAAGGAAATCTTATCAAACTGAGCTTGACTCCCCTTTTTGTCACTTGAGGGTCCCTTCAAGGATGATGCACTTATATCATATGGGTTTCCTAATGGCTAGGTTAGAAAAAATGGCTCAACGAAGCTTCAAATCGTTAGATCTTCTCGTTTAGATCTCAAGGAGATGCATTAGTAAGATCAATGGTAGTATAGGTGATCAACAACTTTATGTGGAAGGCTTAGAGAAAGGATATATAGGCTTCCAAGGGTTTGGAGTTCAAATACAAGTTGTGTCAACGACTCAAAAAATAATTGTTACAGTGCCGGTCAAAGTCCGAACACACTTTTGGCACCCGAACATCAACCGTAGTTCGAGCTTGACTCCCCTTTTTGTCACTTGAGGGTCCCTTCAAGGATGATGCACTTAGATCAAATGGGTTTCCTAATGGCTATCAAATCGTTAGATCTTCTCTTTTAAATCTCAAGGAGAAGCATTAGTAAGATCAATGCATGGTAGTATAGGTGATCAACAACTTCAAGTGGAAGGCTTAGAGAAAGGATATATAGGCTTCCAAGGGTTTGGAGTTCAAATACAAGTTGTGTCAACGACTCAAAAAATAGTTGTTACAGTGCCGATCAAAGTCTGAACGCACCTTTGGCACCCGAACATCAACAGTAGTTCAATTTCAGGGTAGTTTGTTGATTTTTTGAATTTTGGGTTTCAGTTAACTTTATGTTTATGCATTATTATATTTAACATATCTTTTTTTTTTGTTAAGATATTGAGATGACTTTCATGACCAAAAACTAACATATTCCATATTTTTTTCGAAATTTCAAACCAAAATAAGTATTATATAAATATAAAGAGAAGTAAGAAAGACATACTGTTCATCATTCAGCAAACTCAAACGCTTAAAGGGACTAATGGAACAAACATTTTTTTTAAAAGAAGCATCATGTAGTCTATTTAATGATAAGTGAAGAGATACATACAAAAGGAGAAGTGAAAAAAACGAAGAAAAGGAAAACTCAAAAACAAGGAAAAAGCGTTAAAATACAAGACAAGCAACTAAAGCCTTCGAATGAAGTTGAATGCGCAAGTACCAGTCATGCTCGAAGAGGAAGACTTGTGCTTGAAAATACGTTTGTTGCGCTCAAACAAGATATACCAACTCCATACCAGAACTAAGCGAAACTTCGCGCGATCATAAATCCGGGCATTCCCACCAACTACCCCCGGAGGGGTGGGGGGGGGGGGGAGAGAAGGGAAAGAAACAAATTTCAAGCAGTCGCAGCAGCTACCTCCATCCCTAGCGAGCAAAAGGATAATCCTTGAACAAGTGCATGAAAGTTTCTCAGCCATACAAACAAAGACAACAAGAGTCCTCAGTGAGAACCCCCCAACTGATCAGCCTATCACGCATAAGCAGTTTTCTTCGAACCCAAATCCACCCAAACATTGAGATCTTCAAAGGCAACCTACGCTACCAAAGTAGCTTGAAGAAGGGGTCCATGAGTCCACGAAAGTTCAGCAAATAGAACCAACTATTCGCAGAGAATGATTCGGTATTCGACCACCTCCATAAAAAGGTATCCTCGCCCACCGAGTTCTGAACTGAAATGAGATCCATTGCCAAACTACTCAGTCGATTCTCATCCACAAGGGTGTTGAAATTGATTTGCCAGCCAACGAAAACACCCTCTTCATTGGTGTGACGAGCATCAAAAATTGATGTATCAGGCTGCTCCACACACCCAAATAAGTCCAGGTATGAGTCCATCAAACACCGTCCCTGTAGCCATTTATCAGTCCAGAGCCGAACCATGTCCCCTCTACCCACATTCAAGCTCAAACCCAAAATGAAGGACCACAAGAGCCGTATGAGGTCCCGCCAAATCGGGGAGGACACCCTGGAGAACCGAGGGCAAGTCCAAGAGCGGAAGTCCCCATAGCATGAGCGGATGATCGGCTACCAAGCAATCTCCTGGTATTGTATCAACTTCCATAACCAGGACCCAACCTTGCAAGATTATGCGACCTCAAATCCAAAATTCCAAGGCCTCCAATTAATCTTCCGAGGACATGTCAAGACACTCCACTCGATCTGTTGTCGAAATGGCCTACACTAGAGGGGGGGGGGGGGTGAATAGTGTATTTACTAAATCGATTCGCCTAATTTCACTTTTAATCTGATTTACTTAACTTGATTAGGCAAGATGCAATTAGACAATTAAATGCGGAAGCAATGATAAACAATTAATGCAAAAATAAAGAGCAATGCAAACACAGATATTTATAGTAGTTCGGCCCCAATGCCTACTCCACTATCTAAGCACCCCGCTTAGAATTTCCAAACTAATTTTACTAGATTAATTTGAGTTTCCCTTATACACGAGGACTTTTCACCGAAAAGTCTCACTCTCAACCTAAGGTACTTCCACACCTGGAAGTCTTCGTCTTCTTGTCAAGAGCACTTATCTCACCTCAACCATAAGGGACAACTAAGCTAATCCTAGTAAACACTACGTTTGAGCTTACACAAGTGGCTTTACTCCTTAACACCAAGAATACCACTTCACACAACAAGACCTAACACCCAGGTCTTCAAAAACATAAATTTAAGAACAATTAATAATTAAAAATACAACGGAAAGAGCAAAAAGTGAAACCAAGTGTTCGTGCTCTTTTCCAAGCCTTGAATCCTCCAACTCGTCAAGTCGTGAAGCTTGAACAATTTCCGAGTTGAGGCAACAACAAGCGGCGCTTGAAGAAGAACTCGATGAAGAACATGGCGTGCTTTGATCAATCTTTTGGAATACTTTAAACTTCCCTTTAAATGCTCAATAAACTCTGTAGAGATGAGGGAAGAGAAGTTAAAACAAGTTATAGAGGGTATATTTATACCTAGGTGAAGAAACGGTGCTCAACGGATAGAAAACTATCCGTTGCAGACCGCCGGTCGAAGCATCGGTCGATCGGTCATTCGACCGCTTTTGTTTACCCTGTGGTCGATCGACCGACTGGTCGACCGACAGATGCAGATCGCACGATCTGCGATCTTCGGTCGACCCGTCGGTCGATTGACGCAGTATTCTATCGCAGCTCATATGTAGGTCGGTCGACCGATTGGTCGACCGCCAACCTCGGCCCGATTCTTGCACCATTCGGTCGACCCATCGGTTGATCGACGGGTCGACCGCCCGAGCTACTGCCCATTTTGGGCTTCCATCGATCAACCGCTTGGTCGATCGCCTGAGGTACTGCCCGTTTTGGGCTTCCATCGGTCGACCGCTTGGTCGACCGAAGTAGCTCTGCTACTTTCTTTACCTTCGGTCGATCGAACTTAGGCTGAATGTTATTTCTTCAGCCTATTTCTTCCGCGCTTCGTTTTTGGGTTCCGGCTTTCAACGAGCATCATCTTGGAGAGCTTTTGACTTGATCTTTGGACTCATCCAAGCGACTTTGGTGCACTCGTCGATCTTCGGGAAACTTCCGCGATGAACCCGAGCACGACGATCAATGTCCTTCCGATTTCGCGATTTCTCTTATTTATTCGATCGAGGACATCGAACGCTTGTCGATATGGAACCTAAAAGATATTCTTAATGAAATCATTAGTTTCATGTTTGTTATCATCAAAACCATCAAGATCGAGATTAAGGCTAAAGTTGAAAACCTAAAGCCAACAATCTCCTCATTTTTGATGATGACAAACATCCTTAAGAAAATATAACATTAAAGCATAAGGATATCAACTTAGGGATTTCTCCCCCTATCAACATGCATATCTATAAGATAAACTCCACCTATCTATATGCATGGATATCCTATATTTTTCTCCCCTTTTTCTTATACATTTATCCCCCTTTTGACGTATACATTTCTCCCCCTTTATCCATACTCATCTCCCCCTTTTGACATCAATCAAAAAGGCAAGAGAGGTTATCTACTCAAAGGGATGAAACACAATTAAAGATTCATGAAGTTGAGACTCTAAAGATTTTTCATGCAACATGAAAATCTCAACTAAGGGTTGGAAAACACCTACTTAATAGGAAAATTAAATCATACATGATATGAAAAAATGATATGTACAATTCAAGTCTAAATCATGTATGCACTCAATTGATACCAATGTTGTAGTTTATTTTTTTCATGACATTTTTATATTTCATTCAAACTTTCAAAATACCGAGATATGATTATTTAACTCGTGTATCAAGTTTGAAATGAAACTAATGTCATTTAATCTAAATATGAACTTAGCATGTTTTCATTTGAAATAGACATGAAAACTAAGAAAATGCTAAGTCTCAAAATTTGCTATCTGCTCATGTTATCTCAAACATAGGCATCTAAACATCCAACATGAGATAGTGTAAGACTACGAATTAAGTTTGAGCTTAAAATAAAATTTTTAACTTACTTTGTTGACTTAAGTCAACCTATACTTCTGGTTTTCAAAAATCACCCTTTTAAGTTTAATCAAAATTATATTTTTGACAAATGATTTTGAAATCGATTTTTGGATAAAAGATTTGATACCAAATATAGAATGCTCATTTTGATACCAAATGTGGGATGATAATTTTAATACCAATTATTGAATAGTCATTTGAAATGCATATATCAAGTTTGGACTCAAAATTAATTTAAAAGTCAAAGCCCATTTTTCATCCTATATTATTTTCAAATAAACAAATGAGTCCTAGCTATTAATATCAAAATTATTTCTAGGAATGATTTTACTCAAGAGATTGTATGAATGACGTTTGAATTAGAATCCAAATGATGTACATGAGTTTTTATTGAAGTTTTTGAAGAAAAATCAAAGTATAGAAGATTGATATTTCAATTAAAGATGATACTTTGAGTTTTGAAATCCAACTTCAAAAATTCATTATAAATTATATTTTTGATGAAATATTTTAGAATTTTAACTTAAGAAACTAGATTTTTCAATGAAGGCATTGCTTCAAGAATCATTTCAAAATTAATTTTCTATTTTTTCTTATAAATAACTGAAATTACTACCAAATGTAGGTTGAAGTGATATTTTAGTAATTTTCAATTTTTCTTAAAACCTATTCAATTTTCATTCAAACTTTCATGACACCACATGATGGTCATGTCAAGAGTATATGTCAAGTTTGAAATGAAAATTTTGTCCTTAAGTCAAGATACCAACCTAGCATAGTTTCATTCAAAACTAAACTAGTTTTCATAAAACTTGCCAAGTTTCAATCTTAACATTTACTCATGATTTTTCAAATTTAACCCTATGTATATCTAACTTGAGTAAATCTAAACATGTTCCTCAAATATGAATTGGAAATGAGACCTTTAAGTCAACTAGGTTCAAAAGAGGTATTCATGAAATTGACCTCTATTGTCATTTCATCCATATCCATATGAATTTTACATTCTAAGAGCTTGGAAACATGTCATACCTATTTCCAAACATGTTTATGATGATTTGGACTTAAAATAAAATATCCAAGTCAATTGATACCAATTGTGGTTTGTTGACTTGGATCAAGCTTTTCAAGCTTAAATCTCCTAAAGTGATATAGATATCACATTGTTTATCTAGACAAGAATTTTTAATTTTAACTTTCTAGACTTATGTGATATATGTATCTACACATGTTCATCAAATTTTAACTTAATATTAAGTCTCTAAATAATAATTTTAACCTAGTTCAATTTCATAAATATCAAGATATCATGAAATGAGCTAAGTTATCAAGATTTTTTCTACTCATGAAAATTCAAACATATATCATGCAACATCAATCATGAGTATATAGAGACATCATCAAGCATGAAAATTCAATTATTTTTTAAAGATTTTTTGCAAAATAAAATCGTACCTTATTTTAAAAAAATTGTCCAACTTATTCATTTCCTTTTTCATTTACTTATACATAGCATAGTCTTCAATCAGTGGCGTATACACGTTTGTAAATGGGGGACATTTTGTCCCCCATTTTTTCTCTTTTTAAAAAAAAATTAAACAAATTAAATGACCTCACCAGCTCACATCCTATTTCTATTTGTTGGCCCCACACTTGACACTTCCACTGTCCCACACTCGTCCAGACGTCCACACTCCATAGAGATAGGGCAGACTGCAGAGCCGTAGAAATTGATCGCCATAGAAATTTCGCCAGGACGCTAGGGCAGAGCCGTCTCCGCCGATCGCCGTCGCCCAACGCCCGCCTGTCTCCAATCACTGCCTTCTTTGATTCTTCCCTTCTCCGGTGAGTTTCTCTCTTCTTTTTGACTTCTTCCTATAAGTCTGTAACTTATTCTTGATTTCTCCCTTCTCATTTTTCTTCTCCTTCTCCTCGATTTCTTCTTCGCTGTGAATTTGTGATATGTGAGTTAATTTCTTCTTCCTGAAACTTGTTCTCTTCTCCTTCTTCTCATTTTTTCCCTTCTTATTTTTCTTCCTCTAGAGACTAGAGGTTTGTGAAGAAAGAGATCCAAAAAGTCTATACAAGCTTGCACGAGCAGGAAAAATTAAAGGTAAACTCATATTGCATATTATTACTGTTTAAATTCATGTGGATAAGTGGATTAATGTCTGATCCATGAAACATACACTGTGAATTGAATATATAATTTGGGGAGAAGAATGTGTTTTCCAATGCCTTATGCAGAGAATTTTGCCTTGCTTTGAATTTTCATTTTTGAACAATAAGTTGACTTATCTAGACACTATTTGATTAGATTGTTTGTCACTGTTAAGATTGTTCTGTGTATTTGATTAAATGAGAAAACATAATATTGATTAAGATAGGAATTCTAATATTTGATTGTTCTGTGTATTTTTTACTTAATATTTGATTAAGATGAGAAAACATAATATAGATAAGATTGTTACGTGTATTTGAATATTTGATTAACATAATATAGTTTCTGACTTTCACTAGTTTTACTGTAGTTTGGAGCAAAAATTCGCTTAGTGTCTCATTTTGAGACACTTGCTATATTGAGACAATGCTTAAAAATATGTTTGAACGATATCATAAACGACAACGACAAGAGTCTTTTTCATCAACTCCAACCTCTGATGAGCTTCCTCATCCACTTCCAATTCTAAGTGAGCCTACTCCTCCATTAGCTAATGAGACTACTCCTCCAAGTTTGCCTTATTTATCAAATACACCAAGTGTGTTTGACATTAATTCACTTCAATCTGATCCCGGGTTAAGGAGAAAGATCGCAGATTTTCATCCGAATATTCGGGATGAAGTAAGGAGGGCATATCTACAAAGAGGTCCTTGCCGGCCTCATATGAAGCAATATCCTCTCAGAAAAGTTGGAGGAGCATTACGACGATTTAATTCAGATTGGTATAAAAATTATAGTTGGATGGAATATAGTGTCGACGCAGATGCTGTGTTTTGCTTGTGGTGTTACTTATTCAAGAATGAAACCGGAAATGCTGCAGGTGGTGATTCATTTGTTAATGGAGGATTTTATAGTTGGCACAAAATAGATAGATATGATAAACATGTCGGTCTAGTCAGAAGTGCTCATAATCAAGCTCGGATTAAGTGTGAGGATTTAATGAATGAAAAATGTTCAATCCAAACCGCTTGTTACAAGCAATCTGATCAAGCAAAACGTGAGTATAAAACTCGTTTAACCGCCTCAATTGATGTATTGAGGTTTCTTCTTCATCAAGGTTTGGCTTTTCGTGGTCATGATGAAAGTGAAACATCAAACAATAAAGGGAATTTTCTTGAACTTTTGTCATGGTATGCTGAACGAAGTGATGATGTTGATAGTGTTGTTTTGAAGAATGCTCCAGGAAATAATCAATTGATAGCTCCTATAATACAACAAGACATCATCAATGCTTGTGCAAAGGAAACAACAAAAGTCATTATTGATGATCTAGGTGATGAATATTTTTATATATTAGTTGATGAGTCAAGTGATATATCTCAGAAGGAGCAATTGGCTATATGTTTGCGTTTTGTTGATAGATGTGGAAGGGTAACTGAGCGGTTCCTTGGACTTGTGCATATCTCTGATACTACTGCTATGTCGCTTAAAACTTCGATCTTTTCATTACTACTGGAGCATTCTTTGAGTCCATCTAGAATTCGAGGCCAAGGCTATGATGGAGCTAGTAACATGAAAGGTGAAATCAATGGTCTTAAAACTTTGATCATGAAGGAAACTCCATCTGCTTATTATGTTCATTGTTTTGCCCATCAACTTCAACTGACACTTGTAGTTGTTTGTTCAAAGAATGATGATTGTGTTTGGCTTTTTGAACAACTTACAAACTTGTTGAATGTAATTGGAGTTTCTTGTAAGCGGAAGGAAATGCTTCGAGTAAAGCAAGCAGAACAAGTTGCAGAAGCATTATGTCTTGGTGAAATTGAAAGTGGAAGTGGTTTAAATCAGGAAATTAGTTTGAGGAGGCCAGGTGATACTCGTTGGGGATCCCACTATAAGACACTTTTGAGCATCCATTCTATGTTTTCATCGATATGTAGTGTGCTTCACACACTTGGAGAAATTTGCTCGCATTCAAGTGATAGAATAAAAGCTCAATCTATTGCATATAACTTAGAGTCATTTCACTTTATTTTTGTGGCTCAACTGATGATGTCTATTTTTGGTCTCACACATGAGCTAAATCTATCTTTACAACGTAAAAATCAAGATATAGTTAATGCTATGTCACTTGTTATATCAACTAAGAAGAGATTGCAGATAATGAGAGATGAGGGATGGGAATCTCTTATGGATAAAGTGTGTGATTTTTGTGCTAAGAATCACATCGAAGTTCCTAATATGGATGATGCATATGCTCCATGGGGGAGAACAAAGAGGGGAATTCAACAAGTCACAAATTTGCACCATTTTCGAGTTAAAGTATTTTTAAAGGTGATTGATATACAACTTCAAGAGCTAAACAATCGTTTTGATGAGGTCAACTCAGAGTTACTTATTGGTATGTCTTGCTTGAGTCCTAAAGAATCATTTGCTAATTTTGACAAGGGAAAGTTAGTGAAACTTGCGAAATTTTATCCTAACGAGTTTTCACCTACTGATTTGTTGGCTCTTGAGTTTCAACTTGAAAACTTTATTTGTGATATGCAAAGTGATGAGAGATTTTCTGCACTCAATGAGCTTAGTGAATTGTCCGTGAAGCTTGTTGAGACAAAAAAACACATAGTGTTTTCTCAAGTTTATTTGCTTTTGAAGTTAGCTTTGACTCTTCCCGTGGCGACGGCAAGTGTGGAAAGGGCTTTTTCAGCAATGAGTTTTGTGAAAAATAGAGTGCGCAATAGTATGAGCGATCAACTCTTGAATGATTGTCTAGTAACTTTTATAGAGGCTGAAATATATTCAAAGGTTACTAATGATGCTATCATTAGTCATTTTCAAAATATGAGAAGCCGTAGAGGACAATTGTGAGATGTAGTAGGTGGCTTCTCTTTTGCTTTGTTGATCTATGTATTTAAGTTGTCTCATGTTAATGGTACTTTTATACAATTATACCCAAATTGTAATTGAACATCATAATTTAGATTTTAAATTTTTTTATGTCCCTCATTTTCAAAATCCTGCATACGCCCCTGTCTTCAATGCTTACCAACTTTTTAACTTGTAAGTAAGCTTCATTAGTAGCATAATGAAGTAATATGCCAACTTAGCAATACAACATACTAAATAGCAAGATTAAATGCAAATTTTCATTTAAAGCATCAATCTATGCTAGATAGTAAAGATTCATTCTAAGTTAGTTTTCATGATATCTAAATGAATCTAAGAGATCTTAATATGTGAACTGTTTGAGAAATAAGATCTCTAAACATATTTAACTAGTTTGGACTTAAATAAATATCTAAGCTTAGAGACATAGTTTAAGCTTAACCAATGAGGTATAACATTAGGATTTTGAATTAATTGAGGTTATACCTTATACATGAAAATTTAGCCAAACTAAATTTTTTCTTCCTACTTAGCCTTTCTAAAACATTATAACTTGCAAGTATACATCTTAAGTAGACAATGAAATTAAATCTACATGCAAGCTATCAAACTAAATAGTGAAGAGAAAAACCAAGTATCATTTATCAAATTTCACTTCACTAAATAACATGGATTCATTTAATATAAATCTTCATGATAACAAAATGAATAAAGAGATCTCAAAATATAAAATATTTGAAACATAAGATCTTCAACCCTTCCTATTGGTTGAAAACCGAGAGCCACAAGTAGCCTACGATTTAAAACCGCATGGTCGCTTAGGCCCATTACAAGCCAACTGGGTCTTCGAGCTAGGAGACCGGGAAATCAAAAACGTTTTTGAAAGATGTTAAGAGCGGGGAAATCAACTTAAAGCATGTATCATAATCCCTAACTAAAATGAATCAATCTAAAGTAAGGAGATGATACCAAATTTACCATAGGCATCTAGTGTGGATGAAGACTTTGAAGTTGCAACCATGTATGGATCATTCCTTCAACTCATTGGTCAACTTCAATTCTTCAATTCTTTTTACCCTTGTGTGGTGACTCCCCCTATAAGAGAAGAAATTTTTGGTACCCAAATGACTTTGGGTCCTTGGGGGTTAGTGGGCTTAGCTACCCAAAGTGTTTTCACAACACTTGAGTTCATTTTAAAGACACACTCATGTATAGCATGCTCATAAACACCACAATAAAAATAATGTTCATTAAATCTCTTCTTTTTATTTTTAGTATGAACATGAGATTTAATGTTAGAATGCTTAACATAGGAGGCATGATGAACATGGGCATTCTTAGATGAAACCTTTTTATTTTGAACATGGGGTTTAAGAGTGGAATGTTTAACATGAGATTTAACATTAGCATGAACATTCCTTTTTGAAAAATCATTTCTACTAAAATTCTTAAATGATGAAATATTTTTCATTTCATTCATTTTCTTGTTTAGGTTTTGAACCTCATTTTTCAAATCATTCATTGATTTATGAATAGCATGTAATTGAGTTTTCAACATGCTATTTTTATTCTTTAATATGTCATTTTCATTTTTCAAATCCTTAGTGTCAATACTTAAAGTATCATGACATAGATTGTTGACACTAATTCTTAGCTTCTCATTTTCTAATTTTACATCATGCAATTGAGAGCTAATATTTGAGTTTTCTTTCTTCAATTTTTTATTTTCTTTATCTTTTCTAACAAGCAATGCATACATGCTTTTATATTCATTCATTAATTCATCATAAAGAACATCATGATAACTAGATGAATTAATACTACCATTTTTGTTATCATGACTAGAGGAAGAACATATCTCCTCATCAACGTTCATGGTGTGAGGATGCTTCACTTGATGCACATGAGTGAGTGGAAGCATTTGACCTCCTCCTTGCCTTGCTCTTCATATTAGGGCAATTCTTTTTCACGTGTCCTTTCTCATTGCATAGGTGACATATCACTCTTCTCTTCCGACTCTTGGTGCTCCTATGACTGGAGACACTATGAGCTTCAAAAACCATGTTAGTATTGGGTGGATGACAATTGTCATCACTCCCCTCATCAAATGTTTTGAGCTCTTCGATTTTTGCATAATTATAAAGCATATTTGAAGTAGCCCAAATATCAAAAGCGGAAATGCAATGCATGATCTTTTCAAAAATCTTATCACCCAAAGAACAAAATAAGCAATTTGTAGCTTTACCATTTAACCCAAACATGCTAATTTGTTCTTGGATCCATGCATTCATATTTTCCTTAGATTCTATGTATTTTGACTTAACCATATTAAAAATACCTAAACCTTGAGTATTTAAGAATGTATACATTCTTCCTTTCCAAAGACCAAAGTTTAATTCATCGAACCTAGGAGGTCTAGACGCTACTGGCTCTAGAGACATTTCAATATTGAAACGAATTATAGAAGGGATGATGAAATCACAATCTACGAATCCGCTATGATACCAATTGTTGTCGAAATGACATACACTAGAGGGGGGTGAATAGTGTGTTTACTAAATTGATTCGCCTAATTTCACTTTTAATCTGGTTTACTTAACTTGATTATGCAAGACGCAATTAGATGATTAAATGTGGAAGCAATGATAAACAATTAATGCAAAAATAAAGAGTAATGCAAACACAGATATTTATAGTGGTTCGGCTCCAATGCCTACTCCACTACCTAAGCACCCCCCTTAGGATTTCCAAACTAATTTTACTAGATTAATTTGAGTTTCCCTTATACACGATAACTTTTCACCGGAAAGTCTCACTCTCGACCTAAGGTACTTCCACACCCGGAAGTCTCCGCCTTCTTGTTGAGAGCACTTATTCCACCTCAACCCTAAGGGATAACTAAGCTAATCCTAGTAAACACTACGTTTGAGCTTACACAAGTGGCTTTACTCCTTAACACCAAGGATACCACTTCACACAACAAGATCTAACACCCAGGTCTTCACAAACACAAATTTAGGAACAATTAACAATTAAAAATACAACAGAAAGAGCTAAAAGTGAAACCAAGTGTTCATGCTCTTTTCCAGGCCTTGAATCCTCTAACTCGTCAAGTTGTGAAGCTTGAACAATTTCCGAGTTGAGGCAACAACATACGACGCTTGAAGAAGAACTCGATGAAGAATAGGGCGCACTTTGATCAATCTTTTGAAAGGCTTTACTTCCCTTTAAATGCTCAATAAACTCTGTAGAGATGAGGGAAGAGAAGTTAAAATAAGTTGTAGAGGGTATATTTATACCCAGGTGAAGAAACGGTCCTCAACAGATAGAAAACTATCCGTTGCAGACCGCCGATCGAAGCGCCGGTCGAAGCATCAGTCGACCGGTCATTCGACCACTTTTGTTTACCCTGTGGTCGGTCGACCGACTGGTTGACCGCCAGACGCAGATCGCGCGATTCGCGATCTTCGGTCGACCCGTCGATCGACCGACGCAGTATTTCATCGTGGCTCATATGCAGGTCGATCGACCGATTGGTCGATCGCTAGCCTCGGCCCGATTCTTTCACCATTCTGTCAACCCATCGGTCGACCGATGCGATCTTTTGTCACGGGTATCAGTAGGTCGATCGACCGACGGGTCGATCGCCCGAGCTACTGCCCGTTTTGGGCTTCCATCGGTCGACCGCTTGGTCGACCGAAGTAGCTCTGCTACTTTCTTTACCTTCGGTCGGTCGACCGACCGATCGATCGAACCTAGGCTGAATGTTATTTCTTTAGTCTATTTCTTTCGCGCTTCGTTTTCGGATTTTGGCTTTCAACGAGCATCATCTTGGAGAGCTTTTGACTTGATCTTTGGACTCGTCCAAGCGACTTTGGTGCACTCGTCGATCTTCGTGAAACTTCCGCGATGAACCCGAGCGCGACGATCAATGTCCTTCCGATTTCACAATTTCTCTGATTTATCCGATCGAGGACATCTAACGCTTATCGATATGGAACCTGAAAGATATTCTCAATGAAATCATTAGTTACATGTTTGTTATCATCAAAACCATCAAGATCGAGATTAAGGCTAAGGTTAAAAATCTAAAACCAACACGATCAAGCATCTGCCTTTGATATTCCGTTCATCTGCCCCAACCCAGAAAAACCTCCTCCGCCTCATATCAATCCTCCGAATTACCCACCCAGGGGTCTTAAACACGGACAACCAATAAGCGGCAGAACTGGTGATCGTGCTATTGATCAATGTAAGCCGGCCTACCCGAGAGAGCATCTGCCCTTGCCAAGTGCCAAGCTGAGTATCAATCCTCTCAATAAGTTGCAACCACTCTTCTTTTTTAAGCCTCCCCACCCGGAGGGGCAAGCCAAGATATCGAATGGGAAAGGAAGCCTCTGAACAATTTAATTCAACCACCATAGCACTAGACGCCTCCTGATTCTCCATCAAGCTGAGCACTCAAGTCTTATTCAAGTTGACTTTCAGGCCAGCAACAAGTTGAAGGACCGAAGCAGCTCAAAGATGCAATGCAAACTGCGACTATCATTCATACAAAACAACACTAGATCATTCGTAAATAAGAACTAGGATATACCATCATCCACCCGCTGATTGAGAACCCCCCGAAAAAGCCCCTGCGAAGAAGCCCGATCAACTAGCCTTGATAGGCAATCAACCAACAAGTTGAATAGGAAATGCGAGAGCGGGTTGCCCTGCCTTACCCCACTCAAATGTCGAAAACTCATCCCCGCACACCCATTGATAAGGAGCGACAACTCCGTAGAAAGCAGTCGAAGAATCCAAGTATTCCACCTTGGAGGGAAGCCCCAAGCATTCAACATATCGATAATAAAGCCTCAGTCAATAGAGTCGAAGGCCCGCTCGAAATCTCCCTTGAGAAGAAAACCATCTTCTTTGCATTGATGACAATACCAAATTGTTTCGTAAACCCCCATAAAACAATCAAGGGCCGGAACTTCTACCAGCCATGTAAGCATGTTGTTGAACACCCACAAGATCCTTCATAAACAATTACATACTAGAAGAATTATAGTTGAATCAAATTGCATTATTTAAAATTTGTATTTCCATGCTCTAGAAGCGATACACAGATTTAGGACTGTCCATGATTCGGGTCACACTGAACTGAACCAAAAAATTGTACCAAAATTTTTAATTTTGTTCAATTTCAATGGTAGCAGGTTTGGTTCTTGACCCGGACCGAACCCGAATAGTGGGTTTCGATTCCGAGTCGGTTCCTAGAATTCTGGAATCGAACCAAACCAAAAATCGAACAAAATAAAAAAAAATTCATTTTGAATTAGTAAGTTATGAAGTTTTCATTTTTTTTATTACACCGTGTAATTAGTAAGTTAGGTTGCTAGGGTTCCTCAGTAAAATTAATTAGTTTACTATGGTAATTAATTTACCTCAGTATAATTAATTTTGAATTGAACAATATATATATAGCTATGAAGTTTTCTTTCGCAGTATGAAATATGAATTGAAGTTTTCTTTCATTCTTTCACAATATGAAAATTTCGGTTTTTCCAGTTTGGAAATCGAACCGAACCGAATAATTTCGGTTCGTATTAAATCGATTTAAGACCTATTCGGTTCAGGTTCGGGTTAGAATTTCAGGAAGAAAAAAAATTCAATTTGGTTTAATTCGGTTCGATCTGAATGGACAGTCCTACAAATTTGATAAGGGTGAAACTTAACCTAATTAATAATTAATGATTAACTTGTACCAATAAGGAGTGTATTTTAATTTTCCTAATTTTTAGCTAGGATTATCCCTACTATTTTAAATTCACTTAATTAAATAAATATGGGCCTAATTTTTTTTTTATAAAAAAATGGAAAATCATACTTTTAATCCCCATAGTTTGTTCGAATTTTGGTTTTAGTCCATATAGTTTCAAAATTTTAGTTTTAGTCCTCACACTTTATTAATTTTCGTTTAGGATTTGGTCCCTAACATCACTTGAAGTCTAAATGAAGCCGACATGGATAACAGGTGTTGACTAGACATTGCTGACGTGGAGCATGCAATGACCAACTTTGTAAACTATGAGATTGCTGACGTGGAGCATGCAATGACCAACTTTGTAAACTATGAGAACCAAAACCAAAATTTTATGAATTATGAGGACTAAAATTAAAATTCGAGTAAACTATGAGGATCAAAATTATTATTTTTTCCTAAAATATATAAAAATCACACGATATTTTTTAATTTATTTATAACTAATTATAATATTTAAAAATATTAAAATTGAGCACGCTACAGTAATTTATATTTATTTGGATGAATTTAAACTGACGTCGTCATTAGGCGTCGGTTTTTATCAGTTAATTACCCTGATTTATGGTGATTTTCGCAGTGGTTGTATAATTCAAAAATTTGCTCTCCCAATCTGCTCATCTAATTTAGTATTTGTATGATTGGTTTAATATTTGCAAGATTATTTTATTTCTATTTAAGGCACACACAAACATCTGATTTTGTATTCTTGCAATAAACACATTAGTTGAACAAGGAACACATTAATATTTGCACTATGTTCTATATATTTGCATATACCTTAATAATACCCACGAAAGCGTAGCAATAATCTTGTATTATGGTGTTGCAACTACAACAAATGCATGGAAAATCAATGTTTATTTGAGTAAAAATCGATATATTTTTGACGTTCGATATCTAATTTTAACTACTTTGAATGTGCTAAATTTAGGATCAAACACTACAAGAAAATATAGCATCACCGATGGACTGATTACCGACGGATTCAATTTATTGGTATTACCAACAAATTTATCGATGAATTAAAAAATCGATTGGTAAATCAACATATAAATTTTTTCCCCTTTTATTTCAGCCGACCAAATATTTCCCCCCTGCTAACAAATATTTCCCTCTTTTTTATCAACCAAAATATATTTTCCTGCCTTATTTTCCTCACCCGACCCGGAGAAATCCAACCTAAGACCCGACAAATCCCTCTTTTCTTTTTTTCAGCCGACCAACTCCCCGCGCCTCGCGACACTTCTCTCCGCGATACCTCTCTCCCCTTCTCTCCCCGCAGCAGCTCCGACACAAACTCTGCGCCCCTTTGTTTTCTCCAGCCGCACCATCTCCCCCGATTCAGCGTGCCCCAACGCCCATTTCTTCTGCAATCTGCCCCTGCCAACAGAACTCCCATGTCGACTCTTCCCCAGCACAAACTCTCGCGGAGGCCCATCGCCAGGCCCCTTCCTTCCGCAAGAGGGCTGTAGGTAAGAAGAAAAAGACGGAATAGAAACTAGTATTTTGGAGCGGGGCGAGACCTTCCATTCTCTCCTGCCATTCGTGATGGTTTGACTATAAAATTTTTGGTAGGTTTCTTCCTCTGCAGGATTTGGTAGGTGTCTGGAGGCAGTGCGCCGAGTTAGGGAATGAGAGTAGGCATAGACGGGACTGATCGACATGCCGCCGAAGACCGATTGGTCAGGCCGGAGGCTGGATTTGTAGAAAAGAGGTGGCGGTATTTGGGGCCTCCGGGCCGCTAGGAGCGCTGCCGTTTGGTCTTCGACAGTGCGGGTGAGGATTTACACCCGTCTTATGCATGCTCTTCACGAGTGGAGCTATCTTGTTGCTCAGCTCTTTGTTGTTTGCTTCATTTACTTCTTGAAACACTAGAATGTATTTGTTGGCACACAAGGATGTAGTAATTGTATGATTAATGTTCATAATAGAAGTTTATTTCATTACACATGATTTATTTATCTACTTACATGTAAGGTGAAATTGGTAGGGTGTGCATGTATGTGGATGTCAGATCTTGATTGGGAAAGGGTGACATTTGGAAATGCATTGAGCATTTGATAATGATTTTGTGGCATGTTGAGGTTTAAGCCATCAGGTGGGGATATTTTGCGGCATGTTAGACCTTAGGGAGTCCTCATGTCCTTCCATACAGAATCCATTTCTAGATCATTCACAATTAGCAAGTTTTCTAGTGATAGGATGGACCATGTTTTCTACTAATTTATTGAAGATGTATCAAATAATTATATTGATGCTTAAGTTTATATTTAAATCTTATTTTATCTAATAATAGTTTTTTCAAGTGTATTAGGACATTCTGGGCACTTGATAGTATGTATATATTTGTAGTGTTTCTGGATCTTTTCAAACATAATTTTTTTTGAGTCTGGATCTATACACTTTTAGCAAATCCACACAGAGAACAGAGAATACCACAGTCTAAATAATATTGTTTTATACTTTGAGCTGAATTCAATATAGTTCTGAATTGGCTACTATATGCTTTTGTTGCTATCATCATCCTATCTAATAATCCAAAATCCACTCTAGAAATACAATTGATTACTGGTTTTCAGCTTCCAAGATAGGAAAAGCATTTCTAGCTAACTCAGTCATCAGTCGAAGCTCATAACACCAATATTGTAAACTTTGTTAATTGTCTTGACTTGTCCTCTCTTAAATTCCACCTTTTGAATGTCACTTCAATTTTTATAGGTCTGCAGGTCTGCTGATGTGGCAGTTAGGGTTGAAAGCCAACTGAAGCTTGTCATTAGGCCCATGTACTCTAATCCTCCTATTCATGGTGCTTCCATCGGTAGCTACTATTCTGAAAGACAGGTACATCATTATAATTAGCCTTGTAAAAGAACTTCCTCCAAATCATATTAGTCCTTTAAGATGAAGATTACATTTGTATTTAACATTATGCTAATGTATTTTTCAAATGTTCCAACTCATAAAAGATCTCTTGCAATGTAATATTTTAGTACTTAAATCATGCGCATCCTATAACTGTTGTTCAAACTTCTGCATAGTAGTGATTAGTTTTCCACCCTAATCTGCATTTCAGAGAAATGTACCATGAATGGACTATTGAATTGAAAGCCATGGCTGATAGAATTATCAACATGCGTGAGCAGCTTTTTGATGCCTTGCGTGCTAAAGGTATGTGAATTTCCAACTATTCCCTCATGTTAACCTCTCTTCTCGCTATCTTGAGTGTCATGCACGTTATTAAGTTTGAGTAGATAATCACTTATCCTAAAAGTTTAGTCTATTAGAAAAATTGTCCAATATATACTTTTTTATTGTCTTGATACTAATGGCTCATCTAGGGGTTAGTGAACCCAGATTGTCCCAAGTTCAACATATGAATTCATTTAACTTAGCTAGGTATACATATCTTAATGAGTGACTTGGATATGAACATAGAAGCTGGTCTCTGATCATACTAGAGAACAAATAGCTGGGCTCTGATCATACTAGAGAACAGTTTTTCCCATCATTAAAAGCCACCTCATTGCAATATCTCAGCAAAAAAGTGTAGATGATATTTGCATCTCCATGTGTTCTTGTTTGATTTGTTAGGCAGTATCCATTGTAACATTGTCTGCTATCATTGCTATGAATGTGGTTTCATTTGGACTCTTATGGATCCACCTTTCTCTTTTATCATTCCTGCATGTCATTGCTAGCATATAACATAGTAAATTATAGAATTCATCCTTGTCCTTTTAAGGTTTGTGACCATGAATATTGACAAAAATTCAGTCTTGAGTTAATTTTTCTAAGATGGTTTTGGTGCATTCTTCTATATTTTCAAGGATGCTGCCTTGTTAATAATGGAATTTTGATTTCCTTTTTGGTTTTTGATTGCTTTAACATGTGTGATTTGGTCATCATAGCATATGGTAAGAAAGAAAAACTTGCATCCGACTTGTTGACTCCTTTTCTAGCCCATCTGGAAACTATTCTGGATCAGATTGCCAAAGGTGGCTACTCCATATCCCTTGAACCAGACCCTGAAATTGATGCTACATGGTTTACCAAAGGCACAATAGAGAGGTAAGAGAAAGATCTCTCAAGTGCATAATCCTACACAGAATTAGGTTTTCATGCTTGACTGAATAGGGCTTCAGATCTTTAGTTGTAAGTTTTATTTTGCCCTTTTTTCTGTAAGTATAACTTTACCTGTCTTTACTGAACGTGGCTTTTTTTTTTCCTTTGATGGAAATCTTAAATTTAGGCAAACATAATCGCATTTGGAGCATTGTCATCAATTAATTATATGGTTATTTGGATGATAGGACATTGGAACTAGTGCGAGGCATTGTGAAGTGTGTCCTTATGCTCTAAGCTTAAAATGTTTTAGTGTGCTAGTAGGAACTTTATTTAGGCTTCTCCATGTGAGTTGTCCATTCTAGGCTTAAGTTCCACTAGGACGGGCCAAAGGGGAAAAGTAGCAAACATGAATTAAGAGACTTGCCTTGGTTGATTGTTAGAAACTATTAGATACTTGCTCGTAGTCTCCTCCAAAAAAGTAATGGTCTAGAGGCTTGGCTGTAGTCTCCTCCAAAAAAGTAGTTGTTTGCTTCCCTTTGTAACTTTAACTCTTATTAGTTGACACAAAGTAACTAGGAGTAGGAGATGTTGCTGCCAAGTGGCTCATGTTTAAGCTGGTAACTGGAAAATCTTATTTTATTTGGATTGCATGACATGGAACTTCCACAAATAAGAATACTAATTTAGGTGGATCTCCAAACTGATTTTCTAGTATCATTTCTTTGCCAATCTTCTCCATCATTTTTGTTCAGGAGTTTTTTTAATTAGATGGATACCAAGTTTTCCTTGTTATGTAAGGAAGCAATGCCTCATCATGCCCTTCCAAACTTCTCAATTTACCCGTGCTATTTAGTACTTTCTGAAACATAATAAGAAAAATAATTAAGCCTTGATCGAACTTTTATTGCATCCATTCTGAATTAATTCAAGTTGTGATTTATATTGATTTTATCCATGTGAGTTTAAATTAATTAGTTTAAAAAGGCATGTCTTCATAGCATGCTGATATAGCTTGTTGTTAGTAACAAATAATAATTTTTTTACTTAATCTGTTATCAATTTGATTCTATCCATTCAAATTGGACTTTGCCTTAGAACAATATATCTAGCTCTTCATTTAATTCAATTAATCTTTGACCAACCTGGTCTAGCTAATGCTGCATATAACAGTTCTATTTTCTTGAATTTATGTTTAATGGAGTATGCATTTGAAAACATGCATTCTTGATAGAGTATATTAAACAAAACCTGAGGAAGAAACAACTTGTTTTTGTTTCTAAAAGATGAAACAAAGAATGGATTTTTGGGTCTTGTTTGATGTATGGAGTTGTTGCTTAAACTTGACCTTTCGACACAATGCTCCAAGAAGAATCCCTAGTTGTATTTGTTGTCTATTAACACAGTCTTCAAGGTCATTAGTTTAATTAGTTTAATTACTATTAGTTGAAATAATAGTAATCGTTGATCATCTTTCTATTAAAATGGAATTCTCTTAGGTTCCTCTTTTTTCATGCAGGGATAAATTGGAGCTTCCTTTGCTACCTTTTCACATCAAGTTGTAGATTTTATTTTAGGTAAGAATTACCATTAATCTTATTTTGCTTTGTAGACATCCATTCCTTTTGCTATTTAGTACAAGTTCATGCATTCATAATCCTCAAAATAGATTTCATATTCATGCAAGGATAACATGGACAAAACGTACACTACATGATAAAGAGGTTATCTCGGGTGGGTACGACCATAAGGAGGCTGAATTTGCTATGACTGAACTAAACTTTATACAATGGAAGTTCAGTTCCACACCTCAGGTAAGGATTTTTACTCTTATTGAGCTATTAGTTTTCTCAATTATGCTTCAGAGCCTTCAGTATCTACGTGCTTTTCTTGTTTACGGTTATTGCTCAAAGCCTCAATCGATAAACTTTAATATGTTCTTTTATTACCTCTTCATGTTACAATTGCTTCGCTTCTTGCTTAAACTATGATTTCCCGTCTTGAAGCACGCCTTTATTATAGTGTAAAATTAATAGTGTAAAATTAATCTTGCCTTGACATTCATTATCCTCTAGCACTCAATACCTCTACCACATATCTTCTAACGCTCTTGCCTCTCAGGTTTACTCTGTCAAGTGATCACTTGGATTTTTGAGATCTATGAATTACAATAGTGTAATAGGATGTCTTCATTATTTTTCTTATGTCTTTGGAAATAATGAATAGAGAAATATGAATAGAGAACTCAAGGAGATAAAATGCAAAAACAAATATAGGAAATACCAACTAGGGAATAGTTTTCTTCTTAAAAGATATTCTAATTTTAGTCTAGTAGGCCTGCAGCTGTCCAGAAATGCTAGGAAAAGAACATATGCGGGCTGACTGAACCCTTTGCATATGATAAAAAAGTATCCTACTTACATCAATATTTTCCCATTAGTGTCAAGAAAATTAGATCCAAGAAGCCAACTAATGCAATAAAAAATTGGAATTAGGGAATATGTTAATTTTCGTTTTATGTTAGGCATTAATAAGGCCTAGATTTTAGGCCATAATTTAAGACAATTAATGTTCCTTCCTTTTGTCTAAGGGCACATTCTGTCATTAAGAAGTGAAATAACATTCATCACCAAACAAGCATAAGAGAACTAAGAGTTTACTAGGTTAAGTGGATGAAATCATAAAACAAGAACATAGGAAGCAACAAATAAACCAACTTGCATCCAATTGTATGGTATACTGCCCACTGCTCTCATACCTCAAGAATACTTATAATTGCTTGATGAATGATTATCCAATGCTGGTTTATAGCTCATTTAAGATTTTGATCTAGCGAGTTGAGCTGGAACAAGAAAAACTTAAACATGATGAGCTCAAACACAAAAATTAAAGCTCTCAAACAAGCTCAAAAGAAAAAAGAGCTGGACTCAAACAGCCCAGTACTCTACCAAGTATTAAGGTGCTAAAAAAATTTAAACATCCACTTCATAAGTGTATATAAGATATGGAAAACAAAATTTGCTTTGATATTACTAATTTATCTTACTGAAATCAAGTACTTAGAATCACCAAGTGAAGTATTTAACAATACCAGTCAAGTCATGACATCCTAATGTTCCATATTCAGCTCGAACATTATTCCAATCAGCAGTCACATGCAAGATTGGTTTTCACCTTGAGGAGTTAGGTAGAGAGTAAGAAAAGGTGTCTCTACAACTGAACACAACAATGACTGCAGATAACCCTAATCTACTGTCATAAAAGTTTAACAACTAATCATTTGCCCCTTCCCTCAAGCAACGGACTTTAAGCAGCATGCTTAGCGGTACTATAAGTCTTAGCAATTTCATAGCAATCCTAGGATTAAGTTATATTCTTCAATCAAAATTATGAGAGTAAGTCTCATTATCATCATAAATCAGAAAAAACATGAGAAAGTGTTGAAAACAAATGGTGTTCTTACAATCAAACAATAAAGAAAAAATATACAAATTGTACTTAAGAATAACTACAACATATGCAATTTTTCGTGGTTATTACCATTCTTCTTTGATGAGATAAATGAACTAAGGCAAATGGTAAACATATATATTTCAGCAATAACAGAAATTTTAGCATGATTATTTTTAAATCAAAAATTAGTTTATTATCCTGTTGCAAGTGATAACATTGGGGATAAGAGATAATGTCACGCTTATTGTCTTCACTTGGTATATTAAAGTTTGGGTGAAAGTCTAGGTGGGTAAACCTAGGTAGTAAATGTAAATTATTTTAACCTTGCTCCCATTTTGTTAATTTGCTTAATATATGCCTTAACGTGTGATTTATCACATTAGTTGCTTGCACAAATCACATTAGTTGTTTTAGGAGATCGTGTGAAGTCTGATGCAATATTCATCTTCTACTTATGTTGATTGTTAGGGTTTAAAATCTATTGCCTATCGCAATGTCCCCAATCTAATTAATTAAATTTATGGGTTATAATTTATCCTCATGTAGCAATCCAAATGCCTCGTGTACTTGAGGATTTTATCTTTTGATTTTATTCATATTTCTTTTGTTTTTACATGCAGGTATAAAAAGGATGAAGTGCAAGGATCTACTTTTTGAAAAAGACTATCACTGATATGTATTTTTGAAACAATCTTAATGTATTTGAAACTCCGAAATAATGTATTTGCTTGACTAGCAAAATATATTTTGACTAGCACAATCTTAATGTATACAATGGTTTTCTTAAGTTATTTATGGTTGTGTGAATTTCTGCGTGTGTGTGAATTTAGAAATATAATGGTTCATATATGGTTTCAAATTTTATTTTATGATTTCGTGTAAATGTGATATGTTTTAGGTGTTCAAGATTGATTTAGGTATTAGCCAATAAAATGTATTACTGACGGATATATTTTGTTGGTATTACCAATAGAAATATATTCGTTGGTATTATCAACGAAATTATTTCTGTTGGTATTACCAACAAAAAAACATGTGTTGGTAATACCAACAAACGAAAAAATTCGTTGGTAATACCGACGGATTTTACCAAATTCGTTGGTATTGCCGAGTAAACTTTTACCGACGGATTTTAACGACAGAGTGTCCGTCGATAATAGTATTATCGACGGATTTTAGAGTATCACCGACGGATTTTGTCCGTTGGTAATACCATGTTTTCTTCTAGTGAAAATGGAGGTGAGGAGGTGATTAGTGAAGAGATGAGCAAATCGGGAGAAGAGGTTTTCGAATTCTCCAGCCACTGCAGAATTCACCCTAAATCAAGATAATTCATGAATAAAAAATTCATCCAAATTAACGTAAATTATTGTAGTGCGCTTAATTTTAATATCTTCAAATATTATAATTATTTATAAATAAATTAAAAAATATCCTATGATTTTTTATATTTTTTAGGAAAAATAATAATTTTGGTCCCTATAGTTTATTCGAATTTTGATTTTAGTCTTCATAATTTATAAAATTTTGGTGTTAGTCCTCATAGTTTACAAAGTTGATCATTGCAGACTCCATGTTAGCAATATTCAATCAACACATATTATCCACGTCAGCTCCGTTTAGACCTCAAGTGAGAGTAGAGACTAAATTCTAAATGAAAATGAAGTACGATGATTAAAATTAAAATTCCAGCAAATTTATGAACCAAAAGTATGATTTTTCAAAAAAAGAAAAAAAAAAGAGACAGAGATAAAAGGACTACTCTACAATGACCATTATTATCTGTATATATATTTTTGACTTATCTTCACCTAAGCCAGAAAGCAGCAGCAGCAGCAGAAATGGGAAGCACATCAAAACTTGTATCTTTTTTACCCAGGAGGTCCCTCTCTATAATATCCTTTCTATTTGCTGTTTAATTACAATCTCCATATCAGATCTATCATCTATGTGCTCAAAATTGTTGTTTGTGAAGGTCGACAATCGTCTTAGAATTGCTTTAATATATAATTTAATTAATTTATCAGGCTCGAGGGCAAGGTTGCTCTCATCACCGGCGGCGCGAGCGGCATCGGGAAGGCCACGGCTAAGTTGTTTGCCCGCCATGGCGCCCGGATCCTCGTCGCCGACGTCCAGGACGACGAGGGCCTCTCCCTCTGCGACGCCCTCGGCCCCGCCGCCGCCTCCTACGTCCACTGCGACGTCACCAACGAGTCCGACGTCGAGCGCGCCGTCGACTCCGCCGTTTCCCTCCACGGCAAGCTCGACGTCATGTTCAACAACGCCGGCATCATCGAACCCGGCCTGAGCTTCCTCAGAAGCGAGCCGACGTCGACGTTCGAGCGGGTGATGGCCACCAACGCGCTCGGCGTCTTCCTGGGAACGAAGCACGCGGCGCGCGTCATGGCGCCCGCGCGCAGCGGGAGCATCGTGATGACGGCGAGCACGGCGTCGGCGCTGGCGGGGCTCGCGGATCCGGCGTACACGTGCTCGAAGCACGCGGTGGTGGGGCTGATGAGGAGCGCGGCGGCCGAGCTGGGGCGGTTCGGCGTGCGGGTGAACTGCGTGTCGCCGCACGGCGTAGTGACGCGGATGTCGATGAAGGCGTTGGGGCTGGAGGACGAGGAGGAAACGGAGAGAGCGATAGAGGCGACGGCCATCCTCAAGGGCGTGACGCTGAAGGCGGAAGACATAGCGGAGGCGGCGCTCTACTTGGCCAGCGACGAGTCGAGGTACGTGAGCGGGCAAAACCTCTTCGTCGACGGGGGCTTCACCGTCAGCAAGAGCCTTTAATTAGTAGCTTAACTACATAATTTGGATCAACGATTGGTTGGAATGTGAATTTGGATTGCAGTACATTCAAAAGATTTGATGGTGATTACTGATTATTAATGATGCATTGTTTCCTTGTTAAAATAAAAGAAAACTACCCTTAGTATGTGTTTAATTGGATGAAGCGAATTCATAAAGAATAAAAATATAAAATATAAATAATGAATTGAATAGATAAAGAATAGTATTATTTTATTTAGTTAACATTATAAAATAGATCAAGAATAAAATTATTTTGTTTAGTTAGCATAAGGAATAAACAAAAAATAAAAAGTTAAATGATCAAAATATCATTCTTAATAAAATTGTATAATTTATTCTAATTAATAACAATATAATAAAAATATGGATCAATACAAAATAATTTATTAATTTAAAATAATAAAATACTATTATTTATTTAAATAATTGAATCTTCAAAAGAAAAACTATTAAAATATTATTTAATGATAAAATAATAATTATCTATTTAATATATGTAATTATTAAAAATAGTTTTTATATTTATATTATAAATATTGAACGATAATATAAAAAATGATCAAAATTCTCTTTTAAAAATATAATAAATTATATTATAATTTATTTTAATTAATAACAGCATAATAAAAATATGGATTAATGTAAAATAATATATTAATTTAAAATAATAAAAAACTATTATTTATTTGTTTTCATAAAAAAACTAAATCTTAAAAAAATAATTATTAAAATAATATTTAATAATAAAATAATAATTATCTATTTAAGATTTAAAAAAGTATTAAAATTAATTTAATTTTTTAATTTTTTATATTATTACGTAATATTATAAATATCAAAGAATAATATAACAAAATATCATAAGGAATAAACAATTAATATTATTCCTTGGGTTGATGTAAGAAATAATATTCCTCGTGCATAAGGAATAGTATTTTTTATCTATTTCTTATGACTCACCTATTTCTTGTATATAAGTTGCAACCAAATAAGAGAATAAATGAGGCATAGAAAATAGTATTTTATTTTCTCTCTATTTCATTCAATCAAATATTATCTTAGTTGTTGCGTGTTATGCACATTCCCGCGTATTTGTACATCTTTTTTAAGAAAAAAGAAAAAGGAAAATAAACGCTGGTGCAATTTTCTCTACAACCACGTGTGAATTGGAATAGTTCTTCATCAATTTTAATATATAATATAAATAAATAAATATGTTTTTGTTCAAATCTTTACAAATTAACAATTATATCTACTATATATTTATTAAATTTTAAGAATGAATAACTAACAATTAAAGACCTTAAATATCATTTGCTTAGCCTACTTCTCAGTTTATTTAAGACTTTATTCAATATTTTATATATATATATATATATATAGTAAAACAATGTCCGCTGATTTCTTATAAGTAGGGGTGTTCAGTGTTCGGTTCAACTCGAACCGAACCAAAAAACCGAACTAAATTTTTTGGTTTGGTTCGATTTCAACGGTTATAGGTTCGGTTCATGACCTGAACCGAACCGAATTTTGAGTTTCGGTTCGGATTCGGTTCCCGGAATTCAGGAACCGACCCGAACCGAAAACTAAATTAATTAAAAAATAATATATATTTTAAAATTTTCAATACTAATAAGTAAATGGGTATTAGGAAATAATTTTTAAATTTTAGCCGAATTAATTAAAAATTTTATTTTCGGGTTGAAAACTGAACCGAACCGAATAATTTCGGTTCGGGTTAGATCGATTTAGGCATAATTCAATTCGGGTTTGGGTTGGAATTTGGGTATAAAAAAAATTCGATTTGGTGAATTTTGGTTCGGTTCGATTCGGATTGAACCGAATGGATAGCCCTACTTATAAGATATAACTACTGATACTAGCTTGAAATATATTTCAAGTTCATATCTACAACCTATATCTTTTAGGGTAAATTATACAAAACCCTCTTTGATTATAGGTCGTGTGCACAAGATCTACTTTGGCTTCAAAATATTCTCAGAACCCTCTTCCAATTCATTAGTGGTTCGCAGATGCCACCTCCATTAGTCATCTGTTAGTCCTCTCGTTAGGCTATTGTGCAGGATTATACTTTTCACCATGTAAGGTCATAACAATGTAGCAGGCAAGCTACAACAAGCAACTGCAACAACAACCATTCATCTCTTCCTCTTTCCATATGTATATGTCCTCTCTCATCGTGTATCTCCTCTGTCGAGATCGCAGACCATATATAGGTGCATTACTAGAAATATTGTGATTTGCGACGGTAATCTACGGCGGCCATCTGCGACAACTTTTAATTATAGTGGTCGCAGATGTGACAACTTTTACAGTGGTCACAGTTGCGATGGCTTGATGACCGTTGTATATTGTCGTCGCAATGTATGAAGGCTTGCGACGGTACGACGATCGTTGCGACAACTAGGGTTGTTCATGGGTCGGGTTGGGTTTGGAGAAAAAATCGGCCTGATCCAACTAACAACAATCGGGCCGGGTCTGAAAGTAAATTTTTTTTGATCCTGATCCGACCCGACCCACTCGAAATCGGATCAGATCGGGTCGAGTAGTCGGGTTACCCGTTAAAAATAAAAAAAATATTTTTTTAAAAAATGTCTTCACCAGCCAGACGCGTGTCTGGTGCGTGAAGACGCGTCTTCCCAAGACACGAAGCAGCATCCAGCATGGACGCTGCTTCTTGGGAAGACGCGGCCTGCGTCTTCCCGAACCTATAATTAATAATAATAATAATAAATATAATTAATCGGGTAATCGGGGTCGGGGTCTTGGGTAATCGGGTTCCGAACCTTAAAACCCGAGATCCAATCCGATTATAGTCGGGTTTGAAAAATTGAACCTGACTCGGCCCGATTACCCGGCCCGATTAGTTCGGATCGGGTCAAATTTTTGGGTCCATTGGGTCGGGTTTGACCCATGAACAGTCCTAGCGACAGCCATCGCAAAGTAAAGTATATAACGACGATAGGGCGACCGCGTAGCTATCGATGTTTGTGACTGCAGATAGCCATCACAAAATCGTTAGAATGTAATTATTTTATCCCCTCTCGCGCCCTCTAGGGTTTTGGATTGAGCTTCCACATTTTAGGATTTATCATTCGCTGATATACAATACATTGTGTTTGGAGGGAGGAAGATGAGCTTCTTTTTATCGATTAATACCTAATGTATTGAAAAAGCAAAGGCGTGTTCTTTTTATTGATTAATACCTGATTTTAGGATTGAAAAAAAAGAGACTACTCTACTTAATCTAGGAAATACTGCAAATTACTTAATCTAGGTATCTTGTTAATTGGTTTGAATGTGTACATTATGTGTGAATATTGAGGAATTGGTGCAATACATTTTACTGTTGATTTACAAGATCTTGCTTGTGCCATTTGCTTTTACTAGGTACCATTTTACTGGTGTTTGTGTTAATGGGTTTGCTTGTGCCATTTTACTGTTAATTGCTTGTGTCATTTTTTTTACCAGAAAAGAAGCTAATATATATACTAAGATAACACGGCAGAAGCCGGAATAAAAAAGTCGTCCAGCAAAATATCTTCTAAATCAGCTTTTGCCATTTGACTGTGTACATGGTGTGTGAATCTTTTTGAGTTTTTAACTATTGGTCTAAGAATTCCAACCAATGATACACCTCCACAATTTGATGATAGAGGTTTTTTTAGTCTTCTTCCCATCAACTTAATGATGTGCCATTTTTGTTAGAAAGCTTTCCCAAAGCTGTAATTTCAGTCTTAATGATGTGATAGGTGAACTTAATGATGTGTCTCAGTGCCATCAACTTAATGATGTGCTAGGTGAACTTAATGATGTGCCTCAGTGCCATCAACTTAATGATGTGCCATTCTTCCCATCTTTTTTAGTTAAATGGATTGCTTTTCCAAAGCTGTAATTTCAAAAGCTAAAGATGTCAAATAGAGCAATTTTATTTACCATCAAATAGAGCAATTATTGCCTTATTGGCAATTATTGACCCTTGGCTTGTCTAGAAGCTATTAATTGTGGACCACTTGACACAAATGAAAACAATTGGAAACCCCCTCTTTTCTAGTAGTGGGTCTGGGGTTAACGGGCCAAGCCGCCTCGACACCACTACCAGAAAAAGCATCTTCTGCGATGGCGAAAAATGGTCGCAAGCGTCAGTCGCAAATAATTATGACCGTTAATCTTGTCGTCGCATAATATAATATTTGCGACTGACTCCGCGACGACCAATGGGCCGTCCACCAACTGCAATAGACTTTTGTCGTCGCACAATATTAAATTTGTGACAACATGACGGCCATTGCTCGTTGTCGCTAACATATTTGCGAGTTGCGATCGCCGTAAGTGACGAGGACGATACACTTTCGGCGACAATTGTTTGATCGTAGAACCGTCACATAAGCTTATTTTGTTTTTTATAATTTAAAAATTAAAAGTTCTTATTTACATATATATTTAAAATTTTCTATTAATAACATCAACATACATAATCATCAAAGCGTAATACATAAAAAAAGTCATCACTCGGCGGGATCTGACTACGGCTGCGAGGCGAGAGACTGTGTGGGGTGCACATCACTCAACGTTAACGAAGATGATGGCTCTAATGTAGATGCCATTGCGCCGAATGACGGGGGGCTGGAGTGCCATGTATGGATGATGCTATATGTCCGAGGTACTGCACCACGTACTTGCGCCATATGCTGTCAAAGAGATGTCAACTCTATCTCCAATGCAACTAATCTATATAATGACGCATTTGAGGAGCATGGATGGACGACCCCGCGTCATGCGACTGCAACAACTTTGAATATATGCTATATCGGTTATGTTGCAAGTAAACTTAACATTTAACATTTGAGCCATTGCTGACAATTTTGAATATTCATCACAACCTTCAAACAATGGTTCATCTACAGCTTTCAACTTTCAGTAACTCGTAAAACTATGCTACCTCTCGATTTGATAACTCTATTTGAATTTCCGATTGTACTTGTGGCTCGTACTCTATATTCCACTACTACTTCAGTACTTGACGACTGACCTCCTGATTTCATGTGAGGCGTTGACAACCTTTAGAATTCACGGTCATCAATGTAATTAAATCTACCGTCCAGAGCATCCTAAACCATATTTCGAAACAGTTGCTCAACAGATGTCGTATGAGTTGCAAACGATGATCCAATATTAGACGACTAACATCATAATTCATACGATGTCATGCCTATGAATAACTCCCCGTGTGAAATCTATCGATAGTAACAATTTGTGAAACCATTTATGTATAGGTGTAATGTTATTGCCTGTCGGTCTAGAAAAAACATGTTGACACACCGACGGTATAGACATCTGATTTTGTTACCACTGACAACTTTTATGGATTTGAATATGTGAAGTTCAAAATTTTTTGAACATCTTTCTTGAATTCTTCGATCAAGCAACCCTTCACGGTACATTCAATTACGATCTTCTGTCATGATTTTGTACACATGGTATATCACAACAATCACTTATTTTGAACTCTTCATAGGTGAGGTGATCCTATTCCATTCGGGAATCAAATTATTTTACTTGTATTTAAATGTTTTTTTTAAACATTCAACTTAATTTGAAATCCCGTCAATATTTCCTTACGGTTCTCTAAGTATGCATATCATCTGGGCGCATACTTGGAGAACAAGAGATAATTGCTAGAAATTCTAACGGAAATGAATGTAAAAAATATATTTAACTGCAAGTATAATAATTTTGATCTTGAATTATCCGATCATGGACAATTCAGAAAACGTAAAGAATTTATAAGTCTGTACTTCTTATAGACGACGATACGATCTCCGAACGGATATAAGGTATTGTTAATAAAATTTATGATTTAATGGTCGATAAGTTCGTGCCACTTTATCAACTCGTGAATCATAATTTTTTTTTTCCAATCTCAAACCTAAACATGGTATTAATTAAATGAATTCAAACATTATACATACTAATTAAACTAAACATGATATCAAACATAACATTAAACATGATATTATAGCATCCATGGACATGATATCAACATTAAACACATACTATTAACATTAAGGATAATTTCAAACATGCTATTAACGTGATATTAACGGATTCAATCATGATATTAAATTAAACATATATTTTTTTAACCAGAAAATAAGCTTAAATTAAAGTCGGCGAGAGCCGGACTCAAAAAGGTTAGAAGACAAAATATTTTCTAGCTCGAGTGGGCGGATATAGGACCAGATCCTCTCATCTTTACAGAGGCGAGCTTGATTTGCTGCCCAATGGGTAGCTTTGTTGGCGGTTCTGGGACAGAAGGAGATGCCGAGAATATTACAATTAGTTCTTAATACATGAATAGCCCAAGGGCTTGTATGTTGGAATTGATTGCATCCACCAGGGTTTTCGAGTCAGTCTCCATGACAAAATGTGGTAGGTCTCTGGTAGTGGCGAAACGCAGCGCCTCACGAACAGCAAGAGCCTCAATGACCAGAGGTGAGTTTCCTTCAACGTAGGAGCTTTTTGTAATTAAACATATACCTTCATCGTTGCGAACTATCATGCCCTCAGGTAGTATCTGTCCATAGTAATTTTCATCGTTGCCCTCAGGCGAACTATCACCTACAAAATCGAGAAAGGACCCATCACAGTTGATCTTAAGTAGGCCCTGAGACGGGAGAATTCAATTTCTCGAGTGAGAAGTGCTAGAGATGTTGCCCTCGGGTAGTATCTGTCCATAGTAATTTTTCGAGAATGCAAGAATGCGGATCACTAGCCTGGGGGGGTAGGCTGCATAGCCTGAAAAAGCAGCTCATTCCTAGTAAGCCAAATGAACCAGCATGTGAGCGATAAGGGCGAGCGACCAAGTAGAGGGGGGGGGGGGGGGGGGGGGGGGGAACTAAACATAATTTCAAACATGCTATTAGCATGATGTTAACGAATTTAAACATGATATTAAAATTAACTTACCTTGATAATCGTGGAAGACTCGATGATTGACGATCGTATGCTCGAATACACCTAAAATAAATTAAATTATAACTATAATATATAATAAATATAAAAATATGTTATAATATACTATATATTATAGCATATTGTTTATTATAATATAATTTATGTATTATTAAAAAATATTTTTTTAAAAAAAACTCTTGTTGGGGCGGTCGCCAACCCTAGCCAACGAGTGCCTTCGCCTCAATTCGACTGGGCGGCGATCGCCGCCCCAGCGACCGTAGCCACGCCGTGCGAGAGGCACCCGTGACTCCTCTCAGACGACATCAGGGAGCACCGACGACCCTCCCACCTACCGCGAATTCGTAGCAAGTGGAAGGGAGGGCCGCCTAACCCTCCCCTTTTCCCTTCGCCAACCGAAACCCTAGCTGACAACGACTAAGATTTTCAATGGAGAGAGAGAGAGAGAGAGAGAGAGAGAGATATATCTGCGCGCGATCGAGTTAAGATAACTAGTCTTTGACGATTTGCGACGTCCTTTAGCGATCGCCCTACTGTCGCTATGTATCTGCGACAACTGTAGTCGCGCGTTCGTCGTCCCGTCGCAATCGTTTCGACAATGCAACGACAATTCGCATCGGTTGTTGAACCACCTTCGCATCTGCGACTGCTATATTTGACATCGCGGATGGTCGTCGCAAATTACATGATTTATGATAGTGCATGAAAAAAATTAGGACCACCCCCGACATGGTATGGTAAAAAGTTTGGGCTTGGGGCCCTCGAGCCTGACACGACACACTTAAATTAACGGATCATCCTGCACGACCCGTTAGTATGATAACAAAAAAGGACATATCGACTACTATGCTAGAAGGGTCTGATTTGACATGATAGCTCGACTCTGGTTCCTTAATTTCTTTCTAATTTCTAATATAGATTGAAGAAGAAAAATAATAGCAGCTACAACTGTGGATTTAGGCTGTGTATGTTAATAATATTTTTAGGCTCGACACGATTCGTTAACCTTACATGCTTTACCAGGCCGACCCATTAATGGCATATGACACGATAAGGCTTGGCCTAATCACAACTTTATTTTACCGAATTATCGGATCAGAGTGAAATTTGTCACCTCTATCTTTTATAAACACCCATTAGTGGCGGGGGAGGAGGTAGCAGTGCGTGCGAATGAGATAAGGTGAGAATTTTTTCTATATAAATAAGGATTATTTTATTTGGGGGTATTTTTGTCAAAAAAATATATTATCATTTTTGTGATAATCCACATAACCACCCCTCATTTGGTAATGAAGATTATCATAAGCATCTAGATGATCGATAATTTATTTCAACTAAATGCGATAATTTGATGAGAAAAGATAATTTTAGTTTAAATTATCGATAATTTATTTATCTGAATTATCTCGTACCAAATGCCACCTAATATATATATATATATGAATGGTTTACAAATAAAACTTTCAAAATCAATAATTTGGAGGAGTATACAATCATACTGTGTATAACTTAGACGATACCGAGACAAATGCTCATCCGACGGTCAGGGGCATCGCAACCATCAACCTTATCCACCAGTTATAGGCGGCTGCATAAGCGCCACGTGTCGTTGCATATAACCCATCCCTCCCGCGGTCCCACGTTACCCACACGCCGTCACATGTTCAAACGAAATCACTTCGCTTTCTCGATTCGCCGTTTGCTTCCTTTTCTTCACCATCCCTGATTTAATAATATATCATTACCCCAAAATCTACCTGCCTCCATTTTACGAGGATCATGTGGGTCCCTTCACTGTCAGGCAGGTTAAACGGACAAATTTGCGGGTGCGGAAACGAAGAAACGTTCTTGTTTGTTCTTCGGATTAATAAAATTAAGGGAAGTTTTTATTTTCTTTGTTTATCATTTATTTTATCTTTTTTATTAAATATTTAAATTTGCGCTCGGAATCGAACCGAGGGACAGACCAATAACGCTCGGTAGCCGCGCTCTATAAATAACCTCCCCTGTTCGCTCTTTAACCTCTTCCCCCTCTTCTCTCCGTCCTCGCCTCTCCTCCGCGAAGACGCAGCTAGCAATATCGGCTCGGAGCTCGAGGGACTGCTCAAAGGGATTCTAGGGTTTTACCTTAAGATCCAGATGCGATTTTTGCGGTAGGATTCGATCTTTCGGGTAATTGATGGGTCCTTCTGTTGCTTCCTCGTGTCCTTGGTTGCCGTCGGCGACGATGCTCTCCGCGCCTCTTCGGTCTTCGGAATCTCTCGCCGGTGGAGGTAGGTTTCCGATTGCACGTGGTCCTTTCTTTGAATGGAGCTTGGGCATCTGCATTTGGTATGCTTCGGTTCGGTCGAGGAATCCTCGCGGGATCCGTGGGGCCCTGCCTTGGGCGGCGGCGGAGCCCGTTGGGAGAACTTGTAGAAGTTTGATGAGAAGAGCGGTTCTTGCTTCGGATATGGGGGCGGAGGAGGAGGTCGGCCATTCCAGATGTTTTCTTAGGGCACGGAATGGAGGAGGTGCGATTCTCTTATTAGTTTCCTAGTTGTTTCATGGAGTTTGGTCCTTTTTTGTGAGACGTTTTTACCACATTTTTGAGAAAATGCAATTAAGTTACTTATTAATTTGCTGAAACTAGTCTATGAAGAGTAAGTTCCTCGAACAAATTGTTTACTACATTATTTATAATTATTGGCATGTCTCTGCATAGAAGAGACTGTTCAAATTCGACCTATTTTTTCTCTTTTCGAGAATATTTTTCAAACTTTGTAATGATAAATTATTGATAGGTTGGATTTTTTTTGGGACTAGAGCTCCTCAGAATATCATTTGGAGGCCACCAAAATTATGTTTTCTTTGACTAATTTAACCGTTCATAGTGTGTCTGCAGAACTACTTTCTTGTATACGGGACAAAGTTGATGTTGGAAAGCTTTCTTCAGATATTGCAACGAGGCTGGAGGAGCTCTATTACAACTACCACAATGCTGTAAGTTCCATCTTGTGATGCCAATATTCCTCATCCATGCATTATCCCATCCACCTGCTTCATTGGTGGCTAGTGGCTACCATCTCCTACTTATGTTAGAGCTATAAGGTGACTATATTTGATATAGTTAATTACCTGTTTTTTAATCTAGCTAGGCAGCATTTTGTCTTGCTCTTTCTTTTGCTCCCAAGTGTCTTAATGTGCTCCTTTTTAGATGTGTGCCGAATAATAATGCTTGCTCATTAATTATTCTGTTTGAGTTATTATTTCTGGTTGGGTTGCAGATAGATCTTTGTTTAATGAAAAACAAAGAATCATGTTCTCTTATGTTTGGTTCTATATTCTTAAGACTATGGTTTCAAATACCGTACCGTATTGCCCGGTACGATCGGTATTTACCAGTTTTTTGAAAAATCGGTATACAAGATACTCGGTATTGGGCGATACCGGTATCTCGGTAAATACCGCATGGTATGAGCGGTATTTATCAAATACCGTCCATATCAGGCGGTATTTGATGTCATACCAGGCGGTATTGCCCGGTATGACGTAATGACTCTTAAAAAGAGCCGTTTCTACAATGGCATATAGCCGTTTGGGGCCAGATTTAAAATATTGTATTCATGTATTTGACATTTAAATCTTAAATTTAAGTATTTGTTGATCAATTATGAGTTATTGGAGTTATTTTTAACAGCAAAAACAAAAAAAAACAAAATTTTTTTTGGCCGGTATGCTTTTTTCATACCGGCCCGTACCATGTGTCGGTACGGTACCGGTATTTTAAACCATGCTTAAGACTAGTTGTTTTGGTTGTCTTTTGCCTTGTTCTCACTGCTCACTAGTAGTTTGGCTAAAATTACACAACACCAAAATTTAAAAGATATGCTATATTACCATACTAATCCCCCTTTTTGTTCTTTTGCTAGCGATCATCTTCTTGATCATAGGACCTTATTGAAAAAATTGTTTAAGTGAATTGGATGGTTTGATACTATTCTAATGGATTCCTTTTCCTCTATGTCTTTTTGTACCATCTTTTTGGTTGGTTGAGTGCATCCTTTTCTCAGAAAGGGAATTGAGTCACAATATCATCTTTTTAACTTTCTCAGGTTATGCAAAGTGTAGATCCTAGCGCAAGTGAGATCATATTGTCTAATATGGCTGTTCTATTTGATCGCATTCTCTTGGACAATGAGGTTTTGGAAGTCACCTAAAATTGTTCTCGAATTGGTTTGTTTTTTGCATTTACAACCTTCTAAGTAAATATTTTTGGTAAATTTTTTCTCTGTATCTCTTGCAGGATCCTTTTACCTTTTCAGCTTATCATAAGGCAGTTCGAGAACCTTTTGATTACTACATGTTTGGCCAAAATTATTTCCGTCCATTGATAGATTCCAGGTTGTTAAAGACTCATGGTGTTTGTTATTGTTAATATGCAAACATCAATACAAAATTGCGCAGTCAATATGCAAACATCAACACAAAAATATGACTTGATCAGAATGTGTTCACTGTTAGTACATTCAGCTTAAGAATCTATTTAAGCATAAAAGCCACAATGCATTATGTTATTACATAGAAGTTTGGTTGGAATGCTCGTAAATGTATCCGTATGCTGTGGCAATGGTACTTGGTAATCAATTGGCCTTTTGTTTATTTAGGTTATCAGTAACAATATTCCTATAGAGTCATATTGGTTCTCTATGTGATTCAATTTTTCTATAATTTATTATGAAACTGGCTCAGAATTTAAAGTTAACAATGGAGTAAATTTATGGCTTGCATGATTAGGTTCTATCAGGAAATTAATTTGTAGCTAGAAAATTAACTTGTGTTTTCAAGTGCAGCATGTACTTATCCTGCTCATGCTTAATGAGTAGGCTATACATTATTTGATGGCCAACATGGTTGAATTTCCTCATTGTGTTGGCCTTTTATGTATACCTAAGATCCATGATATCATTATTTCTTTATTATGCACAACGGGTACATCAAAGAAGACTTAAGACTTGAATAAATCATGTATTCAATCTTTTGGGGCTAAATTATTGTTTTCATAATGTAGTAATGTAAATTGATGGAATTTTTATTTTATTTTATTTTTATTTTCAGAATATCCTATGTTGGAAATCTTCGTCTTTTCTTTCACATGGAAGAGAAGCTTAAGCAGGTACTAATTATGACTGAACATGCCCAATTATTTGCTATTGCTGTGTGTTAAGCCCCAAGAGTTCATTTTATTCATCTCAATGTGAGGAGAAATATATAGATGTACAAGAGTGTAAGATAGTCTTGAGGTATAATATAAGTAAACCTATACTAGCATAATAACATAGCAAAATAACATAAGGTATTTAACACTGTGTAATCATATGAGTCTCAATTAATGCTTTTTGTTAGTTAGATCCAAGAATGAGAGTTAACTAGTTGTAACAATGACACTTTCACATTGTTGAATTAAGCACAAACTGTAGCTGACTGTTTTTGTCTGGTCTCTATGATATGCATTGAAGTATGTCTGGATCATATTTATGTCTCCAATATGTTGTCCCATAATCGTAGCACATATGTAACTGCTATGTCAATTGTTCTAGGTTGGTTTTGGGACTTTCATCTCTCTTCAATTCTCAGCTTGGACTTTCCTGCTGGAACTGCATTTTGCCAATTGCAATAGTCATATTTGTCCATTACTTCTTTTTTAATACTTTGCTGCTGCTTTCCTCGTTATGTATGCCAGATCCTTACTATATTGGTGCTTGGTGCTTTTAATTCTATTCTAGATCGTATAAGGCATATTGAGATTTGGTTAATAATTATTATGTAGGGTCATAACATCATTTTGTTCTCCAACCATCAAACAGAAGCAGATCCAGCACTCATTGCATTGTTGCTTGAAAGAACAAATCCATATCTTGCTGAGAAAATGGTAGGCTAATAATACCCTCAATTTTTTCTTTCAAGTATTTCAATTCTATTAAAGTGATGTGTTTTATACCTCAGGTTTTTGTGGCAGGAGATAGGGTTGTTACTGATCCACTTTGTAAGCCTTTCAGCATGGGAAGGTTCTTGTGATTCCTTATGCGATCAAATACAGTGTAAAATTGTTATAATACAGTACTGCAACTAATTTGATCTACTTATCTCTACCGAACCTCCCTTTTTTCTGCCAGAAATCTTATTTGTGTATACTCAAAGAAGCACATGCATGATGATCCCAAGCTCATTGAAATGAAAAGGAGGGCAAATACCCGAAGCCTCAAGGAAATGGCTTTGCTTTTAAGGTAGGCTTGAGTTTTTAGGCTCCTTACAGAAAGTGCTGTATAAGTATCTTTGGTGGCAGATGATTTTCCTGATTCTTTTAAATTTTTAGCATCAAGTTGAGAAAGCATATGCAGGTGGTATGCGGCTGGACTGGTCCTCAGTGCATATGTAGTATTCATGTGCCTATACAATCTATATTAAAAATGTATTATATTAAGAACTTATTCAACATAATTCAAGACACAAACTATTATATGATGGTGAGATTGTTATAATTATATATACAATTATAAGTGAACACATCAAATATTTTGCATTTACAAACAAAAAGTAAGTTTCTAATACTTGATCAGCAAAAGATCCAGTGCCTATGCAAAGAAGTTCCATTAAAACCAATCTTCTCTAGGATGTGACTTGTTTGATCCTATGCCATCATCTCCACTATCCTAATAGGCAAAAATGACTTTTTTGTAGGTTTTTTCAAGTTTGCTTTCACCCCAAAAAGTTGTTGATCCAAACTGCATAAGAAACTGCATGTCCATGCCAGATGTTAGAAACGAATCCACTTGGAGAATTTTCAGTTCAATTTCCATATAATGTCGTCCACCTTTAAGCTTTATTATGCTTATATTACCAATTACCCTACATCTACTGGTGCTCATAATTGTAAGTTAAATGATAAATGCCCTACTTTTTACGGCTGCATTATTGCAATCACCAAATACATATTCATCCTTGTCAGCTAGCTAGCTCAATAACCAAATACATTTTGGTTTTTTTGACAGATACTGTACTCGTTTCCTTTGATTAGCTTTTGTGCTTATGAATTTGAATTTGCTTGTGTATTTGCACAATGGCTGTAACTTCCAATTGGCAGAGATCTGAAATTCTCCTATACATGATGATTTCATTTGTGTTCTTTTATTATCTGAGCTATCATATGCTTTTCTTCAAAAGATGAGCCATACATTTAAAAAGTACAACAGTTCTGCTGATATAAAATGCATACCTTGTGAACTACATCTCATAATTATATCATAATTATCTCAATTCATCCATCTTGCTAAAGATTTTGCTTTCTTTGTCTTATATTCTGTTTGTTCTGACTTAAAATTTCTATTATAGGGGTGGTTCACAGATTGTTTGGATTGCGCCAAGTGGTGGTAGGGACCGACCTGATCCGGTAACAGGGGAATGGCATCCAGTATGTTTTCTTCAATACAATTTGTCCTTAGCCTCTTCATTCTGAATTCCTCTGTTATTATTTCTTTTCTTAAGAAGAAATATATTTTCTTTATGGTAACACCTCCAGCACAATTCTATATATATTTGTGCAACTTTAGGAAACGCTTCAGTGTTTAGAGTTAAAGTTAACTTGATTATCCTTGATATAAACAGGTTTTAGTTATCGAGAAGTCATCATTTAAATCTCTAAGAAATCATGATTCTTTATATTCGTGTATCTGTTAATGTACTAATGTAGGTAGACAGTTACTTGCTTGGAAATCTGATTGTTATGCCCTCTTTATTTGCTCTAAAATCTATTCTTTCTTTTTTTGCTTTAACCTTTGTTGCTGGATACAGAATGAGGTCTCAGGAAGTGGACCATGTGGTTTTTTCTTAAGACTAACTTTATGTTGCAATTGTCAAACCTGAAATTTTACCTTTTACTTCTCGTAATTTGGTAAAAGAGAGGATTCAAGTAGAGGCACCACATATAAATAGGTCCAAGAGAAATAGAAAGTATCTTAGGCACAAGATAAGCAAATCTAGTACCACATAAGTAAAAAAAAACGTGTTCTAATTAATAACTAATTCTCACACCCCCTTAAGTTGGAGCATAGGTATCAATCATGTTTACCTTGTCACAAAGATAAGCAGACCATGTAGGCCATGCCTTGGTGAAGACATCTGCCGTTTGGTCTTCAGAATTTGTGGGGTGTAACAATCTTCCTTGTAAGCACTGCATCTCAAACAAAATGACAGTCTATCACTCTATCCCAATATGTTTGGTCCTCTTATGAAAAACAAGATTGCTAGCAATATGGTTAGTTGATTGATTATCACAGTAAATAGTCATCAGACTAGATTCAGGAAAACCAAACTTTTTCAGTAAAGAATGGATCCACATCATCTCACATGTAGTGTGGAGCATAGTTCGAGATCTAGCAACTACGCTTAGCCTCTTACTTTTCCAAGTAATTAGATTACCCCCAACATAAGTACAATAGCCCAAAATAGATTTTTGGTTACTAATAGTTCCAGCATAGTTGGCATAAGAAAAATCAACAACTTTGTGGTAGCTGTGTCTTTTATAGAACATTTTCCCCAAGGGATTCCTTAACATATTGAATTCAAAGCATTGTATCTCAATGACACATCTTTGGCCTCTGCATAAATTAACCGACCACTCCAACAACAAAAGCAATATCATGCCTGGTAACACTAAGATAGATAAGTTTGCCAACAAATCAACGATAACAGACACAATCGTCGAAGTCGTCGCCATTGTCATCAACCTTTGAAGGCAATCGACTTTCAATCAAAGTCTTAGCAAGCTTACAACCAAGAAGACCAACCTCGTCGAATAAATCAATGGGCCGCTATCTTTAGATAAATCAATGCCTAACTCTGAGCAAGCTCAATGCCGATGATATATTTAGGACTACCAAGGTCATTAATAACAAAATGAGCCTTCAGATGATTCTTGACCTCGGAAATGCCACTCAAATCACTTCCTTAGAATGTCTTCAACATAAACAACAAGAATCAAGCACCCTATGAAGAATGCCTCACAAATATAGAATGATCAATTTTACTGCATGCGACCAGTGCCCTTAGCAATCTGGCACATTTTTCAAACCATGCTATGGGACTCCACATGAGACCATAGATAGCCTTTTTGACTTTACAAACTCTAGTCTCCTCTCGAGTAACATATCCAGTCCTCTTGAGTAACATATCTAGGAGGTTGCTCCATATATACAATCTTAGATAACTTTTCATATAAAAAAGCATTCTTCACATACCATCTAACACAAAGGCCATTCTAATTTTTTAGCAATTAAAAAATAAAACCCAACAGAGTTGAGGCGAGCAGTAGGAGAGGTCTCAAAGTATTCAACATCATATTCTTTAATGAATGCTTTTGTAACCAGTCGAGCTTTTGTACCATTCAACTAGGCCATCAAAAAGGTACTTAAACATGAAAACCCAGCAGCATGCAATAGAGCGAACCCCAATGGAAGGAGGGAAAGGTTCCAAGCATGACACTCAAGCAAAGAGGACGTCTCAACATCCATAACATGTTTCTAACGGAATCAAGAAAAGCCTCCTAACATGTCTTGGGAATAGCTGTGGTAATCAACACCATATTCTTTAGCCCCCATTTTCCTGTACCCCTTTCAACACTCTTGAATGGAATGCAGGATTCTTCTTTAAAAAAAACACCATATTCTTTAGTGAATTCTTTTGTAAATAGTCGAGCTTTTGTACCGTTCAGCTAAGTCATCAAAACGGTACTTAACCATGAAAAACCTAGCTAAGCCATCAAAAAGGTACTTAACCACTCCAACACCGTATTCTTTAGTGATTGACACACAATAGGGCGAATCCCAATGGGAGGAGGGAAAGATTCCAAGCATGACACTCAAGCAAAGAGGACATCTCAACATCCCTAACATGTTTCTAATGGAATCAAGAAAAGCCTCTTGACATGTCTTGGGAACAGATATAGTGGACAAAGACAAAGAAAGGTGAAAAAAGATATAGATAGTCAATTAAAATTAACAAAATGACTGAGTGTACGGGAGGTGCAAGAATGTTTACCCATCCAAAGAACAATAGGCAAATCGGTGTCAATTGGATCCACGAAAAATGAAGAGTTGTTCAGGGGAATTAGGAAGAGGCTTAATCTCACTAGTCTGGCAATGGTAGATGACATGCGAAAGAGTGAACCTATCAGTAGTCACAAAATGTGCGGAAGATGGTGGGAAAGCGATGGCAGGTGGAAGTGGTGGAAGCGGTAGCAGTGGAGGGGTGGTGGTAGACTGTGAGTAGTATGGGGTTTCCTTTTAAAAGTGGCATCAATGAAGGCTTAATCTCACTAGTGTGGCGATGGTAGATGACAGGCAAAAGAGTGAATCTATCAGTGATAACAGAATATGCAGAAGATGGTGGAAAAGCGATGGCAGGTGGAAGTGGTGGAGGCGGTAGCGGTGGAGAGGTGGTGGTAGACTGTGAGTAGTATGGGGTTTCCTCAATGAAAGTGACATCAATGAAACCAAGAACTTCTTGGTAATTGGATTATAACAATGATACCTCTTTTGAGTCCTTGAGTACCGAACAAAGATATACCATAGAGACCTAAAGCGAAAGCTTACCATGACGGAGACCAAGGGCATTCACGAAGTAAACACAACCAAATACACGTGGAGGAAGGCTGAAGGGGGATAATGTGGGAAAGAGCATAACAAAAGGTGACTTGCCACTAAGAACAAAAGTCCACATTTTGTTAGTGAGGTAAGTCACAATGAGATAGCTTTAACCCAAAAGAAGCGAGGAACATGCATATGATAAAAAAGAGGGTGAGCAACATAAAGCAAATGCTAGTTTTCCGTTTAGCAATTACATCTATTGAGAAGTATAAGAGAAAGTGGTCTTATGGATAATGCTATGAGCAACAAAGAATGGGGAAGACTCAACATTCACATACTTAGAGCATTATGAGTTCAAAGAATTTTAATGGAGGAAGCAAATTGATTTTTTATTTCAAAGAAGAAAGTATGGTGTACATGGAAAATTTGAGACCAACTGTTCAATGGATAAACCCATGTTATGCGAGTGTGATCATCAATAAAAGTAACAAAGTTTAGTATAACTTGGGCTCCATGCATTGGAATGAACTAAAGAAAAAAAAGGAAAAGACTATAATTATGAGAACTACGAGGAAAGGAAATAGGGGTGATGTAGGCCTTACACTTGAAGGAATGACTAGACTCAAAAGCAGAACTAAAAGAATGGAGTTTCTCAATGGAAGGATGCCCGAGGCTCCAATGCCACTGATAGGGTGAAGAGGTGGTGTAGGAGTGGTAGGCAACCAAAATAGTAGATAGTAGGTAGAGCCCTCGAGCATTGATGCCCCCACCAATGATCCTAGTTGTCTTGAGATATTATATCACACAATGCGAAGGATAAAACCTTACATAAAATTTAAGATCTTGAGTAAGGTCGCTAATAGATAACAAGTTCATTGAAAATTTAGAAGCATAAAGAGCACTGTTGAGGGAAAGTCAACTGATTGGAGCCATTGACAATTGTCACACAAGAGGAAGCAAGAGTCATCAGCTAGTTGAACAAAGTGAAAATGAGAAATAGATATGATAGTGGTGAATTAACTCTCATTACCCGCAGGTGTTCACATGCACCAGAATTAAGGACCCAAAACATACTAGAAGAGGCAGCAGCACGAGCACTCAAGGAAGAGAAAGGAACGGGGGTTGAAGAACTAGAAGAGGAGGCCTGAAAGAGTGTGTCAAGATCAGCTCGAGAAATAATCACCGAGGTCTGAGGAGATATCACTCGACAATGTAGCAAGAGATGTAGTAGTAGATGAATTAGATCTGGAGGGGCTGCTTGTGCCCATGCAGGCTTACCAAACTAAACCAACAACGATCAAAAGGATGGATGGTATGGAAACAATGAGTGCGAGGAGGCTAGACCTGCCCACGAGCATGACTAGTAGGAGGACCACCTAGAAAGCCTCCACTGAGGGGAAGGGGGGCTTGACCACCTGCAGGACCACCACCACGGCCCCAACCAAGAACAAGTGCCTCTCAAACTATTTGCGCTTTGAAGCTTAAAACTATGTTTTTTAGATTAAAAAAAAACCCGAGGCCTATCGGCCTGTCTGTACTCTGTACTGGACCGAGGTCTGGTACAGATATGTGCCAGTACCTAGATTTTAAACCATGGCTGGTACTCTAGAAGTTCATCAGCTTTCCCTTTAAGCATGGCATTACTCATGAAGATATTAATTCCCTTGTTGCATGTGAAAGATATCAGAACAAATCAAATAGATTTTAGAGATATTTCTATCTCTAAAGTAAGTCTTTTGAGAGTTTTCCACATGTTCTTAGTAGTTGTGTGAAACATAACAGTACTAACGATTTTTGGCTTTGTGCTATTGATCATCTAGGTTTTAATAATTCAGCCAGGGACTTTTCAAGAAGCACAATTTTGAACATTATGGTAGAGAGTCAATATGGTGCTCTTTTGTTCATCCGCCAAGAAGACAAAGGCTTTAGACCATATAGCAATGTGGGATTTGGTTGGATTGAGTTAGGATAAATTGGCATGGATGCATATGGTTGACTTGTACCTGAACGATTCTGATGGATCGACCTAACCCAGTCCATGAGACTGGGAGAGTATTGAAAATGTCCATGATATTGAAGGTGACGGTGGATGGACAGGATATGTTCAAGGCATTGAAATGGAGGGCTACTGGTCGAGTGGCAGTGCATGTGTGGTGAAAAGTAAGTTGACCCACAAGGTTGAACAACTGTGCTGATGTGTGGTGAAAAATAGTTCATCCACAAGGTTAAACAACTGTTGCAGGCAGTCCAGCCCAGGGTTAAACAACGTTGTGAGTAGCAGCGCAAGCATAGTATGTGATGCTGGTCATGAGGAAGATATAGATTGAGAATGGAATGGAGAAGGAGGTAGAAGAAAAATACATAGATCAGTCACTTCTCTGGTTACTGGTAGCACTGTGACATACTTGTCATTTTTCATTGAAAAAAGTTACTTGGAAGTTGGATTTTTATACATCCATCAAATTCATGATCAAATTGAAAATGGGCTCTTTTTATAGCAAGAAACATTGCTGACTAAAAAGGATTAACTGTAGTAATTCCTTTTGCTCTATATTAGGGTATATAATGATTTTTATGACATTATAAAACTCAGTTTATTTATTTCATTTCCAGTATTATTCTTATTGCTAATTATGTTGATAATGACGAGTGTAGTCACCATTTGATGAATCTTCGGTGGACAATATGAGGCGGCTTGTGGACCATTCTGGTGTTGTAGGGCATATGTATCCCATGACTTTGCTTTGTTATGAGATCATGCCACCACCACCAGAGGTAGGGTCTAATTAAGAGTTGTGTTTTGGATTTAACACTGTATTGTTTACCTTTTAATTTCATATATTCTGTAGGTAGAGAAGCAAATTGGTGAGAGAAGACAGATATCTTTTCACGGAATTGGGTTATCAGTGGCCCCAGAAATGAACTTTGAAGAAATTGCTGCTGGTTGTGAGAACTCTGAACAGGTAAGTTGTCATCTTTTAGCTTTACCATCTAGATTGTGGGGTCCACAGATTATGTAATTTTGTATTGCTGTCATATGTGCAAATATTATTGTGGCTTAATGTTGATATTAATTTCAAAAAGTATTGGGCACTATTATCTTTTCCATTTGATGATTTACAATCTATTTGGTTTTTCGTTGGAAAAGGTCTTTCAGGTGTAATGCAAGGGCATAGTGTTTATGTGTAATATTTTGCTTTCAACTTCCATTAATATAAAGCTCTAAAAATGATGAGCATATAAGTATTGTTGAAGCCTTGAAGGAATTACCATAGTTATAGGAACCAGACTGAACAGGTCGGTTTGATCCGTTAGATTGGACCTGGCTGCCTCTTCGGTCTTGTTCAACAAAAGGGTCGGTTATGTAATCAGTGGACCTAATTCTTTGGTTTTTTGCTGACCTAGCCAGTCCAGTTGATCTGGTACTATTGCTGGAGTAATAAGTTAGTAAAAATATGTAAATATATCCACTATTGAGGCTGGAACATTGGCCTTCTAAATAATAAAATAGATCTCTACCACCAAGCTACAACCACTTGACATTATTTAAACACAATCATATATTAATTAAATCAGAACACCATAATGGAGTTTAAAGATGAAAAAGTAATTTATTTAAATATTTAACTTCAACTATAATTGTAATTAAAATTATTTTTATAATATAATAATGTCATCATTTACGTTGTTGTATTATGTAAGAGTAATTTTATTGCCTTGGTTTTCTTGATCTTTTTTATATTAGTCTTTTTCTAATTTCACATATTATATATTTTAAAATGTTATTTAATAATATGCGGTCCTACTAGTGACTCAGCCTGGTTGATGTCCAGTTGCTCTTAACTACGGGAATCACTATAGAAGATGTAGTTTAAATGATCTTTTGCAGTATTTCCCTGATTCTATTGAGTGTGCGTTGTTTTTAAGGATATAGGATCTTGTTGTGGTTGTTTGGTTAGTTCAATAACCCAATTGATACTACTGTCATCCCAATCCTTTAAAGATCCTTTATGGCTTTGTGTTATCCATCGAACCAAATGATGACAAGGCTATAAATGTTCCCAGCCTCATGTTAAGGATGTTTTTTCAAGTTGAACAAAAGGAAGTGGAGAAAAGGATGGGGAAGAACACTGCTTTAGTTTGGAGTTTGGACTTGGACGAATTTGCACCTGGCTCTTAAATCTTCTTGCTTTTACAGAGCAGGCCCTGCAGATGAATGGAATATGGGGTTACCTGAGATTCAAGTTACATATACAACACTGTTATGATTTATTTCAGATTATTTTAAACAACCATAAGCCATAAAGTTCCCACTGTTTGGGTTGCCTACACAATTCTTTTTCCGCCACTAAGCTTTGTATCATATCCAGTCCAAATTGGGCTATTTGGGCTCTGACCGGATTAGATGGGAATTGACGAAATTTCTGGCTTGGTTCAATTGGAAGACTGGATAAGCAATTGAACCGCTCGTTCACTGTCACCCAGCCAGTTCAAATACAAGCCTCTTTGTTGATTGCTTAGATTTGAACACTGGTCTCCTAAATAATTAAGAAGACCTCTATCTCCAAACTGCACTCACTTTGTTAACATTATTTAAACATAATGGTACATAATAAATTAGACCATCAACCTCGAAGTCAAGGTAATAATAAAAAAAACTAATTTATTTTAATTATTGTTCTTAATATATTCTAATTAGAATTATTTGAAAATAATACCATTTTTTAGGTGGTTGTATTATTTGAGAAGTACTTTGCTAGTTTGCTACCAGACTTTTCCATTTTATATATATTTTAAATTAGTATTTTTTCCTTATTCTTTTACATATTATTTGAGGCTTAGTAGTAGTCGTAATTGTTGTTTTTACATATTATATACTTTTAAAATATTATTTTATAAATATGCGGTCCAACCAGTGAGCCACTGACCCGCTGTCCTGCTGCTTGACCGGGTTCATGTCTTGTCCAGTTCTAAGAGCTATGCTTCAAATCCCAATTTGGATGAGAATGGATCGTTCTCATTGAACATAATTCGATAATTTCTCTTTTAACTGTAATAAAAGAATAGTTGCTTGTACGAATGCAATCTTTTTATTGAATATATTGTCTATATCCATCTTTATTGTATTCTCATGTTAAGTAATTAATTTTGCAGGCCAAGAAGGCTTTTTCTCAAGCATTGTATAATTCTGTTGTTTCACAATACGATGTGCTCAAATCTGCTATTTATGGAGATAAAGGACTTGATGCCTCAAATTCCGTCATCTCACTTTCACAGCCATGGTTATGCATCTATTCTTCAGATGTTGATTTGCTAATTTAATCATTCTTTTCCTTGCTTTGACTGCTGAAAAATATCATAGCTACAAATTCATTTCCTTGAAGAAATTGTACTCTGTATTTTAGTATTCCCTGATAAGGGTACCTGAGTCCTTAATTAACCTATTCTTATAGGTTTGCTCTTAGTAACTTCAGTTTTCACGTAAGTTCAGTTCTCACATTTGACTTTCTCATGGAACTTATAGGATAGCACAATGTATCATCTACGATTGGTCATTCATGCTAGCAGGATTTCACAATTAGTAACGCAACCTCCTGAACAATGTCTAGATAACATAATTCTTCCACTAAAAACATACACCTATAATTGAATGGTGGTTCTGCATCGTGTGAATTTCTGGAAGCAGCCATAAATTGAGGGTTGTTCTTCCATGTGCCATGGGTAACACACAATTATAAATTTAATGACAAAGGTATATAGTTTCCTTATGTCATATATGCTTTTAATGAATTTCTTTACTTCCTAGCTATGCTATTTAAATCATTAAATTATTTGCAGTAGCTTGGGACTAGTTGATACTGATATTTTCCCTTCTGGTTGAGCAACAGATATGCCATCACAGTTTTTGCACAAATTCTGGTGGGGATTTCTACTAGTTCCATTTAGCTTATTGCAGACAAATTCTGCAGCCTCTGGGTGTGTGGTTGTGCAAACTTCCTACTACACTTAAACAGGTAAAGTGACTTCATTTATCAAATTAACTGATGATTAACTGGCTCTTCCTATGCAACTCAAAATGACGCATGTACAGGAGCATATATGGTGGTATACTTATACAAACATGGAGCAAGAGTGAGTCCTTTTTTCCCACCTTACTTGCAATTGACTTCACAAGAACTGCCAGAAATTGTTGGCATACCAGCCCGGCCACCTGTTGTAATTTTTCGGACCGGCTGCCTGCTCCGCAAGAATGTGATCCCCCGCCTGTTATTTGCTTTATCTAACCAGTAAGAACATTATCATCAGCTAGGAGCAATAACCATTGATTCTTGATGAAGCTGTCATGACTCCATAGTGATGGACCATTACAGGAATTAATATTAGATATATCTTGTACCAAACTAAAGTGGTCAAGTTCCTGTTGTACAGGTGTATTTTTTTGTACCGGTCAGGGGTTTATTACTACAGATCTTTAGACTCAGAAATTTTGTTGCATGCTGTTACACAGTTCAATATGGTAGCGAATGAGAATGAGATTTTGCTGCCTTTATATAGTCTTTTCCCTGCTTCCCAGTTTCCCATATTTTATTTCATTGGTTTGTTTCGCAACAAAATAATTCTTCCTAATGTATCTGTTGCTTTCCTCGAAATGTTCAATTTTTTTATCGTTGTCTATAAAATTCTTTGATCTTTACATGAATGGACAGCGAGATTGGTTCCCTGATGGGAGCTATACGATGACAGCTTGACGCATATATGGTACCTAATTCTGCCTTCTTTGTTTCCAAACTGACTTTGGCATGGAAGTTTGCCTCCATGGATACAACAAAAGTGAAAACGAGATACCGGTGGTGTCAAATATCATCACCAGTCCTTTTGAGTACTATTCTTCTAACAAAGTCCACGAAACAGAAAAGGGGAGAGGAATAGTGGAATGTTCGTCACGAGGCACTAACAATATCTTCAAGTTGACAAACAGATCAGTGCATGGTGAACATATGTATACATCATCTTTATTACTTGCACAGTCACCACGATTTATTACGAAGAGTTTGCTCAGTACTAGAACATCGCCTGTGACTGGAGTCAAACTTGGTCAACAACGAGATCAATTCAAAACACGCTTACGCGCAGCCCAATGAGCGCAATGAAAGCCTGTTCGAGCCCAACCAACCTTAATCCACTCCTTCCTCGTATCAGCGATTGCGTCTCGTATTACGTATAACGGTATAATAATAACCCTTAACAGAGCTCGAAAAGAAAACGCCCCCCCCCCCTCTCTTTGAATAATACCAGTGGATTCCCACTTTGCCCTTCTCCTCCCCCCTCCTCCTCTGCTCCCCGGCCTCCTCCTCTCGTCCCTCCCCCCTCCTCTCTCTGCGAAATTAGCGAATGTGATCCCCCAGCCGATCTCTTCCCTCGCACGCTTCTTCCGGATCTCCTATTCGGGTAGCGAGAGCCTTCGCCTTCGTGCGAGTATCACCCTTCTTAATTCAGCTGCTTCGATGTGCTCCCCGAGAGAATCTTTCTTTTTGTCGGGAGGTATCTCTCGCGGTTCCGGTTCTGAGTTTCTTCGTAGGGTTTTTCAGCTCGATATTTGACTCTTTTTTCTTTTCTCCGTTCCGTTAGAGTTTCTGATAACTTAGGGTTTTGGAGCGAGATCTGAGGCGAAATTGAGTGTTTGTTGCCGTTGATCTTTGCGAATTGGTGAATATTTTGGCGAGGTTTGCTTTTGTATGGCTTGATAGAGGAAGAGACGGGGGGACGACGGAAGACGAAGAGTGAGTACAGACAGTTGCAAAGGGACGTCAGAAATGGCTGGAAGCGAGACTGATACCAAGGGGCCGAAGACATCAGCTGCGCAGGTACTCTATTCTGCTCTTACAACTGCTAATTGTGCTCAATTAGACATTCTGGTTTGATAGAGTGAAAAGTTCGAATTTTTTAAAGTTAAATACCGTCTTCTGGTTTTTCCTTAATCAGGAGCAACCACCAGCCACAAGCTCCAGCCCTACTGCTGCTGTCTATCCTGATTGGTCTGGATTTCAGGTGATAGTGAGAATTTTATTGTCCAGTAAATTGTGACATCTGTAAGCTGCAACAAGAAAAACTTATATATTCAATAAAAGTCATATGACCTTGTAATTTTTTTTTATAGGCATACTCTCCAATTCCTCCACATGGATTCTTCCATTCTCCGGTGGTGTCAAGTCCTCAGGCTCATCCTTATATGTGGGGACCTCAGGTGCTCCTTTTTTAGTTTCTTTCTTTGCAAAGGAGAATTCAGTTCTCAGTTTTCTTATACATTTCTCTAAGACTCTTAGTTGCTGGGTTAGTTGTGTTTGTCCATTTGTGGTATTCAAATATGGTCAGGTATAATTTGTATTTATTTTGGAAAGTGTAAAGCACTGCACGTGTCAAATATCCATTCAAACTTTGTTTACTCTGAGGCTAGATTTGTTGGCAAAAGAAATTGCAGTAGTGGCATAAGTGAATAGTTTTGTGAGAGTGTGTTTGATGCATGGATAGCTATGAACCATCTAGCTCGATGGTAGTTTAGGTTCAATGAAGCAAAAATGAGTACCCTGTAATATAGTATCAATTTTATTTTGTTTTGAACACATCATTAGTGTAAACTATATGCTAAAAGATTATTAAAGTGAATAGTATAAGAATAATGTGGGTTGAGATGTTAATGATCATGTATGTGTATGGCATTTTTTTTCACATTCTTACCCAGTGTAGTCACAGGCCTTAGCACCTTAGGAGTGACCCAGGCGCAGCCCTTCAGTCAAGCGCCCGCTTGGGCTGCGCTTTTGCCCTTTTTTTTTTGAAGCCCCAGTCATGCGCTTTGTGCGCCTGGGTGAAGTCCTATTTTTTTTCTCTTAAGTGAGGGGCCTTTAGTGATGATGAAGGTGGCTTGACATGGGGTATTGTAGCTAGAGCAACTAGGGCTGAGAACCCACTAGATTCACTAGAAAACAAGCCAAGCCAGCTCGTAGAAAGTCAAGCTCTAGTGTTGGTAGTTCAAAAGGCTCCACTGAGCGTGACTTTGAAGAGAGTGAGGCGGATTCATTTGAAACAAAAGTTGAAGTTGAAAGATACAAGTCATGGGGATGATGAAACTGATAATAACTTTAGTGATAGGGACTCTGGGGATGATGTATAAGGAGTAGGGATGAGGAGGTTGATCAACTTTGTGTTGAATATACGATGTTTTAATTATTCGTTGAAATTGTTGATGTTATAGGTGAAATGGTGTCCATATAATTTAATTCTTACATTGCATATGATATTCTTATTGCTTGAGAATAGTATAGATACTATTTTTTAAAATGTGTGCCTTGCTTCGGTCAGGCGTGCGCTTTTTTTGCGCCTTGCATCTTTGGCAATTATGTGACCTTTGCGTCTTGAGTGCGCCTAGCGCCTTTAACAACCTTGTTCTTACCTTGTTCATCTTGGCACTATTTGGTCATGTTACTTAAAAGTTTTCATGCTATTCCAACTGTCTAGGTGCAAATCATAAACACCTTAATATATAGAAGAAAGTCAAAATGGGTAAATATGATAGGATGACAATTGTTATAATTTTAAATGGAAGTTAATTGCATTTCCTATGTTGATGCATATCAATTTTGTTGTGTTGGTGGAATGTGTTAGTAATTCCTATTTTCTCTTTGCAGCACCTTATGCCACCTTATGGGACTCCACCACATCCATATGTGATGTACCCTCATGGAATATATGCACACCCATCCATTCCACCAGTATGTCTTATTAGAATATTTCTAACCAAAAGACTCTTGTTTGGAAATATATTAAGTTTTTCAACAATGAATTTACTTGTACCACTTTATAATCTATAAACAGGGTTCACACCCGTTTAGCCCTTATGGTATGACTTCTCCAAATGGCAATGCTGAAGCTTGTGTGAGTTATCTGCTAACCCAAACTGTCCACTTTATCTTTAGTAGAAGGGTAGGGAATTGTGAGCAACATTTTTTTGCATCGCACAGGGGAGTGTGCCTGCAAGCACAGATGGTGACGCAAAATCATCCGATGGTAAGGAAAGGACTCCAATTCAAAGATCAAAGGGAAGTCTTGGAAGTTTGAATATGGTAACAGGAAAAAACAACAATGGCATGGCTAAAACATCTGGAGCAGCTAACGGAGTCTTCTCACATAGGTAAAGATATCTTGGACTCTTTATTTCTTAATTAGTATCATAGTCTTATGCTTTTTTACTACTCTTAGCATTTTACTTTGGATATTACTGCCACTGATTTATATCCATTTTTTCCAGTGGTGATAGTGGAAGTGAAGATTCAAGTGAGGGAAGTGATGCTAACTCTCAGCATGTGAGTCATTAATTCATTGCTTTCAAATTCTGTATGGAAATGGATATATGTTGTACACCTTAAGTTTCATGTTGGTAAGCATAAATTGAAATACCAGTTGGACCATGCATATACTCCAATGTTTATTGGTCTAACCAAGCATCCTTGTAGGAGAATATAATTTAGTACCACTTGGCACTTTATATATCTATTTTTTCATATTTTTAAAAATGGTCAGCTATATAGATTCTGTGCTGCTTGATATCTCATCACTGTACTAGCCTGACAACTAGTAAAAACTGCAGTCAGATTAGTATCTAAATCCTTGTGAACTGGGGCATTTATTATCTATCATTCATAAAAAACAATTTTATGGCACATAGGCCGGCTTTGCCTCATAATCAAGTCCTTGGAAGGAGAATTGAGGCATGCTAGATCATTAAATGGTCTAATACTTCTAAGGATCTAGCACTATGGGCAGAAAATAGGACCCATTGAAACTATCCCCTCGCTGTGAGGATGCTTGTTGTTTATTGTTAAGATTTCAGTGTTCTTTTACTTAGAACATCTAATTTCTATCTAGTCATTCTTTTAATTTCAAATTCCTTCCACACTGTTTTTATTTCGTTTATTATGATTTCTCACTTATACTACTGTTGAAATGTAGCAGTTGTTATATAAGTACTTTTATTGTCTCTCTTATGAGCTTGACCAAGCAGCTTCCCCATGTAGATACTGATTCATATATTGTTGATTGTAATTTAGGACTCTGAACCAAAGACAGGTGGCAGACAGGAGTCTTTTGATGGTAGGCTTTATACACGTTGTACACTGTGCCTACTTAATATAATGAACTTAATTTCCATGAGGTTTACGTGTTTATGCAGAGACATCCAGGAATGGCACAAGTGGCACCGGTACTGTGCCGATACGAGCAACATCACATCAGACAATGCCATTAATGCCTATGATAGCAGCTGGAGTACCTGGAATGGTTGCCGGTCCCACTACAAACTTGAATATAGGAATGGACTACTGGGTTTCTCCGACATCATCTGCTGTCCCTCCGGTTTCTGGAAAGGTTCCTTCGACTGCAGCTTCTGGAGTTCCTGGTACACTTGTTGGAGCCACTGAAAAGGTTCCTCCAGAGATTTGGCTACAGGTTTTTTATCAGCTTCTGTTATATTTATTTTATTTATATAATTATCAGTTCATCTTGCGAGATCTTTTTAATCTCTTTGAAAATTAGCTGATGTTTATATAGTATGTTCCTTATTCCTAGACTATATTATTTGCTTTGATATATGTTAAAAAATTCTAATGTGAAGATTAGCTTATTTTTCTCTAGTAAGTTAGCTTTGTAGCCAACATTCATTAGCTACTTTATGGTTTAGCTACAGAGTTTTTTCTGAATGATTATAAAATTGAAGTTATTATGATTAGAACATATTATTTCGTTATGTATTTTTACCATATCATGTCCTCATTTCAAGAATCACTGTATTACTGCATTCCGTTATATTATGCATGTATCTGGTATACCTTCCGTTGTTTGAAACTGACGTATGATTGTGGGTTATTTTATTTATATTCATGGTTAAACTGACATATCTAATAAATCTGTCTTACTGGCAAGACTTTGAGTAAAGTTCGAGTTTATCGTGTTCTTCAGATTGAACATAGTGATATTTCTTGCTGCCCTTAAAATAAATGACTATTACTCCATCTGGTCATAAGCACAATAACTTTTCCAAGCATGTTTTTTGTTTCATAGTATACATTTATTGTTCCATTGCATTTTATGCTGAAAAAACTGCTGCTTTTCTTTTCTAATTGGTTGTTATGATTGTATTATTTGTACTGATGTAGCATGATTCCAATTAATGATATTAAAATATGATATAGGTTACCCGCCCTTAAAAATACTATCTTTATTCATCAATGGCTTTGTTCCTTGTAAGCTTTTCTACAATTGTATTTTATCCTTTCCTCGTCTATCCTTCTCTTTTTTAGCAAGATCTTTTATGTATCATTAACAGTGAACAGTTGCTTTGTTGTTTAAACATGTTATCTTTGATCATTCAGGATGAAAGAGAACTCAAAAGGCAAAGAAGAAAGCAATCAAACAGAGAATCTGCACGGCGATCTAGGTTGCGCAAGCAGGTATGAGCATCTAGCAAGATGCAACTCTTTGAAGGTAATTTTGTTGGTTATTGTCATTGGTTTTGAGTTGCTACTTGCAGGCAGAGTATGAAGAACTGGCTCAGCGCGTTGATGTTCTGAAGGATGAGAATGCTACCCTCAGAGCAGAACTAGACCAAGTTAAGAAAGAATATGATGAACTTCTTGCTCAAAATGCCTCTCTTAAGGTAATTAACTTTATCTTCAGTCGACTGTTCTGCATTCTATAAGCAAGCTGCAGAAATGATATTGTGCATTTGCAGGAGGGTATCGAGGGGAATGCAAAAGAACCAGTATCCACAATAGTTGAGAGTAGCCAACGGGCCAGTGATAACATCCATCTGAACTTGGATTCTGATCCACAAGCAGGCGAATCGGACAATAAGCAGAGCAGTCACTAAGATTGCAGTTGCTCTATAACATCTCCTCGAGCCTAACCCTAACTAAACAATGACAACTTCTCCAATTCTTAATGGAGTGACATAAAATTGATGCAGTTGCTTATTTTTGGGTACCGCGAGCATGATTTTGTCTTTTGACTAATCTTTTAGCAGTCAAGGCAAAGCAGCCCGTATGGTGCTGGAATCAGTTGGCTCATCATTTTAATCAAAGCCATGTATTCATACTATATGAGACAATCATTTGACTGATGTGTTGTCGTTATCATATAGTTACAAATGTTTTTTATGTATTAGGCATAACAATATTGAGTTAAACAACTTTTGTTGTATTGTCCCAACCGGACAGAACCACGAAGCCTTGTGTGTAACCTTTTCTCAAAAGTAATGGACATTTCAAATAGTTTACAACTTTGCTGCCTGTGCAAGTGCCATGGAATGAAGAATTCTGTATGTCCGCTTGTATTAGTCACGTACGACTTTATTCTTTTTGGCTGAAGTAGTGAGAACATGATCTAACAAAGTAGCTTCATGAATACGTGTTAGCTTACCTATGACAATTTATGCATGTCTTTAATGTTAGTTTGGTCATTGCTTGAAATAAGAGTCATATGCTTTTGGACCGGATTACTTTTTAGGCCTGTCTGATAAACCCATAATGCGCAGCTCGGCCTAGCCACCCAAGAACTTAGATCGTGTTGGGCTTGTTCAAATCAGGCTCGGAGGCTGCGCAAAGTTGTCCCAAGGGTATTTTCATCTTTGTCCTATAATCGAAGATTCAAATATGATCATAGCACAATCAAGTGGCATAATTCGATAATTGACTCATTCAAGGTATATCTCCACGATAATTGAGGAGAAATTTTCGTTGAATATATTTCATCAAAGATTAGATCTTGTGCCCACAAGTATGTTTGACAGACACAGCGAATATGTTCTTGCTTAAGCGCTAAAATATTTTTGCAGGTCAACTCAGAGTCGCGTTCAACCAAGAGCTACGAGGATTTGCAGCGTCTCTAACCTCATGCAAGAACAGCTTTGAGCCATTAATTATCTTTCAACATTGGGATTCCCTAAAGTTTTGTACCGCCAAAATGGAATTTCTCATATATATATACCACTGAAATAAACTATAATTTGGATTATATCTAAATCTTAAGTATCTTCCGTGTAATTTATAAGTTGAAAGTTTTGCTGATACACTTGAGACGTTAGGTAATGCTAAGATTCGATTGAGATTAAATTTTAGCCCCAATTTCACCTAAGTTGACTCATTCTAAACAATCTTCTTCTCAAACTATGAGACCTGATTCCTTTCAAACAATAACTCCAGAAGCCCCAATTCAAATTAGAACAACAAAATCAAACTTGAACCCGAGATTGACTCCCTCTTCTCATGAGTTTAATATTATCTTCAAATCAAAAACTATATTTTCTCTACCTTAGAATAAAAGCCACCCTCTTACAAAGTGTATACAACAAAAATAAGTAATCAGATTATCTCTACCAACTAACCAGATCAGAAAACTCAATAGAATAAATATGACCAAGCTGCACCTGGCTTCTCTGGAATTCATTCCAAAGGTCATTAACCACAGCATAAGTTCAAAGCTACCCAAGAGAATCTGCCAACCCTCAAGCACCAGGTCCACCATTTAATTCTGACCATTATAATGAGTAAGGACAGGAGTGAAGAATACTACCATGCTTATATTAAAGAATCAATTATGCTTATATTAGGCCACCATCTGTTGTATACTTCACCATGTTCAACTTGCTTTGCTTCTAATTCTCTGTCAATCTACATGAAGCCTTTGTCCTCCTCTCAAAATTCGATCCATCCAATTTCCTTTCTTCACATTTCTTTTCAATCCTTAAGATAACCAAAAATGATATTGGTAATACCGTAAGGAGTGATGATACCAAGCAATTTCTTCAGCAGGATATCATCTGAGGGAATTGTTGGCTGATGGAGTAGCAAATTCCAAATTGCTTCAGTCACACTTTTGATGGCCTGATATCTCAATGGATATCTGACAGATCACCTAGTTTGCAGAGCATACAAGAAGTTCATTTCCCAAATGAGACAGGGAACTCTCCATACAATGAGGACTCTTTGAGTTAGACATCAATGTTTGACAAAGTGGTTCTCCAGCAGAAACGTCCACAACACTATCCAGAATTAGCGAATAAGTAATACTATTAGGCATCATTCCAAGCTCACCCATTCTCCTACATAAACGGAGTGCCAAATCAGAACGATGCAACTTGGTCAGAAGACGGATTATGGTGTTGAAAGATATATGGTCAAGGTCAAATCCAGCGGTCTCCATATGTCTCAGCCACTGCTTAACTGCAACAATATCTCTAGCCTTACAAAAGCCATAAAGCATCACATTGTATGTATAAGTATTGGGAACAACTCCAGAATGCTTCATCTGGTCAAACAAACTCTCAGCCTCCTCAAACCTGCCTCCTCTAAAAAGCCCAGTAATAGCAATAGTATAGGATACAACATCAAGGCAGTAATTTTGAAGGAGAGCTTTCCTGAACAGTCTAATTGCCATGTGATATTTTTTTTGTTTAACGAGACCAGTGATAATGACTGCATGCACATATTCATCCACATTAGGATTATTCGCAACAAAGGAGAGATAAATGTCTACTGCTTTGTCAATCCTTCCTAACATGCATAATCCATTTAATAGTCCAGCATAACTATAGTTGTCTGGAGAAAAATCTCTATTGACCATATAAATAAAAAATTCAATTGCTTGTAATGGCAAACCAGCCTTGCAGAAAGCATTTATTAATGAGTTACAGGCAACCAGATCAAGAGAAATATCCAATCCTGCTATTAATTTGGGGAGAGAACTTAATTGCCCAGATGAGCATAGTGTACATATCAAAGAAGAGAGGGTATATGCATCAGGCTTTAATCTTTTGTCACCTAAACGAAGGAAAATCTCAAGTGCATCATCATACCTTCTCGATTTTGAGAAACAATCAATCAGCACATTATAAAAAACTAGATCAGGACTGCACTCATTAGATAGCATGGTATCCAACAGCGTAGAGACCTTATCAAACTTTTGAGATTCAAAGAGACCTCTGAGAAGAGAAGTGTATGTTGCCACAGTGGGTGAACATCCCATATGTATCATCTTTGTCAAAAGCATACTTGCTCTATCAACTTTACCAGTTCGACAGAGATTGTCAATCAAAATTGTCCAAATAGTTGCTGTGGGCTGTTTACCAGATACAATCATGAATGCTAATAACTGGAGCAATTCCATGAACCTCCCGGCCTTGCAAAAGCAATCGAAGACAATTGTAAGTGTCCAAGTGTTAAGGTCAAATCTATTATCTACCATCTCTCTTAGAACATCTCTAGCTCCCAACCAATCGCTTGATCTGCAAAGATTGGATAGCACAATGTTGTAACTGAGAAAGTTGGGAGACTTTGTGCTTCTGAAGAACTTCGTTGCCACATCAAGAGGACATGTCTTGAATAGGATATCAAGAATCATGTTCCTTGCATAGGTGTTTGGAACATAATTTCTCTTGACCATTTCATCAAATACCTCCAGTGCGAGTCCATAAAAGTTCCCGCGCCAATAAACCCTAATTAAAATCATGAAAGTTTGTGCCTTTATCGAACACCCAGCAACCTCCAGTTCCCTGACAATCTCCCCAACGGACCCGAACCGGTCCGTGAGCCGGCAGACGACAGGGATCATTCTATCGAAAGAACAAGAATCATGGAAGTAATTCGGCTGCCGAGCGCACCAGAGGAAGAAGCTCAATGCAATTGTATCGGACGGGCATGCGGATACGGTGGACTGCACAATCTCAGGGCAAAGCCGGAGCCTGGAGTTGTCCGGCGACTTGATGCTGATGGCTCGCAGGGATTCGATCACCCGAATGGAGGTCGCACGACGCAACCCTCTCCCTCTCAGTATCATTTAGGGTTGACAGCAAGGATTTGAGAAAACCCTTCTCTCCAGTTGAGAAGGGAGGGAAGGGCCGAAAAGAAAGACTTTTTGAGCCAAAAATTGTGGCGAACGAGATGAAAAACAATCATTTAAGAAGAGATTCACCGAGTAATTTAAGGGAATCAAGCAGGTTTAAATCTAATACAAGGAATGAATCGTGTTCGCCGATGGTGGTAAGGTGGTTTTAGGGTTTTAAGCTCGAACACGATGACAGCCTTCGCACCGGCAGCAGCACTCTTTTGAATGCAATAAGTTTAATTAGAACGAAGGTTAATTACTAAAACCACCCCGTGTTTTACAGATATTCATCAACATCGCATAGTTTAAATTTAAAAATATATCTGACCACTTTTATGCCATAATTAGTCTTGAAAGAAAATTTTTAAGTCTTTATAAATAAGCTTGAAATATGATAGATCTGTGTCTTAATGTTCTCGTCTGAGGCCGCCGGCTGGTGGTGTTGCAAGTCCCTGGGCTCCTCATTCAACGTGGCTCGGGTGGTGAAATGCAAAAACACTCCGATGCTTAAGTAAGAACGAGTTAGAGATGATCTTTGTGGGAATTGAATTCCATAGTATACTTATTTACGTCGTGTTCGTTTCGTAGAGTAGGTTGAGATATTTGACGAGAATATCTTCTGAAATTCTATAGGAGTACACTTTGAATTGATCAATTGTTATCCCCTGGATTGTGATGTCATTTACTGTCCTGATTAGGCCAGCGTCAAAAATCTCTCTGCGACAACAAAAAAAAAAAAAAAACTCAGAACGAGAGAGACCCCAAACCTTCAGAGTGTTCCGAGCAAGATCCCTTAGGTGATATTTTTGTAAGTTGAACAACTTATTTTGAAAGTGAGAATTGGCTTCTACACGTGAAGTTTCAAACGCACAAAACATATTGACTTTGCAATCTTACTGTGCACAAATGAATGAATGAATTATATAAAAGTTTTGAGTTCTTTTGAGTTTAGACGGCTTGAGAACGAACGTCGAGGTACATTCAAAGGTAGCAGAAGTGTTCTCTACAAGTCATTCAGAAGAGTAAAATACTATGTTTTAGACTGAACAGAGCAAGAATCTATCGATTTAGTTCCTAGCTTCTACAAGTGCTTTTCCTCCTACCATCCGATCTACAAACCACTAAATAAAATTAGCAGGACACGCCCAGCCAAAATCGTTACTAATTTTGACGGGTCAGAGTTCAACAAGCCTAGATCATCATGCAAACAAACACAATGTCACGAAAGGTACGGAAATACAAGGACAAACAAATTTCTACTAAATATTGACTAATAATAATAATGAGCATAAGGATGAACAACAAGTTCAACAAACTTTTCTGAATCACAATAAGTAATCTTTGAATATGAAACCGCTAAAGTATGAGGATCAAGGACCTATTATATTTATGACTGTAAACATGTCTAGAGTGGAGATGTTCCTGAAGAGTTAAAAAGAATACAAACTCAGTCAGCATTTAGCTGCGCTACCCCTTGGCGCACAAAATCTTTTGATGAAATAAGAGGTAGAAACCCAATATTAAGGGCATCAATCTGTTTCCATTTCCGAGTTGTACTGAGCTGGGAACAGTCGTGAAGGGATTTCAAAATAATGGATTTCAATCAGAGATCATGAAGCAATGAGATCCGGGGTCTCTGCTTCAACGGTCGTCAAAGCTGTCCGCACCTTTCCTACCCAGGCATCTAGATGATCCCGCAATGATTTGATTTGTAGAATTCCCAAAACTCTTGGCTGCACCCATGAGACATGGACTGTGCCCTCAACTTGGTCTATGATGCCTTCAATAAGATGAACCTGTAGAAAAAATCCACAAATAAATTACTCTTAAGATGATGACAAATATTAACCAGAGGAAACAAGGCTTGACACAATTCTGCTCATTTTTGCCATTGAATTGAATATTGCCAAAAGAATAACATCTTTTATCAAAATATTGTAGTTATTGATCGCAACGCATATTGAATAACCATTCAACCGAATCAAACCAAAGAGAAAAGATAAGGTTAGGCTTACAGAAAGTGCTTTCATAAGAAGATACTCCACATCTTCAATAGAAAGTTTGGTTCGTGCAGCAATAGTACTTAATGGAATGGTGCGATCCTCAGATGGTCGACTGCAAGGGATTGTTCATGTCAATCGAAAATATTTGAACTTTGAATAATTTGTCATCACACAAGACATTAATTAGTGCAATAGTACTTAATATATATATATAGAGAGCAAATTGAGTTCTACTTGGAAATCTTACCTAAAAATAATTTCCATCAAGCACAGAATATTTATTTTTTCAAGTAACTTCTTCTCATTTTCTACTAGTGCTGGTTGTGCATTCAAAGCAGCATTATGAATCTGGCATAGTTCTTGATAGCGAATCAGATTCCCAGAGTTAAATGCTTGAAGAATATGGTAAAGCCACTCCAATTTCGTTCCTGTAAGACTATTGATCTGCAATCAATTATAAAACAAGCACTGGTTAATATTATTAATATTTAACAGTATGTATCAGAGAGGAAGAACATAAAAATTGTGAAGTGATCTGTAGGAACATAGAAGAATCACAGGTCCAATCAGAAATAACAAGCAACAATGTGAGCAAAACATCACTAACTTGCAATAAGATCTTACTAACTTTACAAAAATATAGCTAAAGAAAAAAATAGATATAATTTGTCAGGTACTCAAGTTGAAAGTCCTGTCAGAAACGTTGTTCTCCTTGAATAACAAATCAATTTGAAACTGGATGAGAACATGCATCAAAATTTCCCTCTAAAATTTCACTCAGATCAAACATTACATGATTAATAATATGCACTGCCCCATATTGAGAGCCATGAGATAATCCAATCTGTTAGTGAGCCCATCATCCATCTACAAAACAATGATCACAATTCACAAAGATCTCAAGCAATTACAAAGAACTATTACTTACAGGCCACTTCAGTTTATTAATTCATAACACACCTGAGAATAACTTTATATATCCAGCCAATTCACATAATCAAGAGTGGTCAAATGGAGCTTCAAATCATATTAGTCATTCTTCTTTGCAATCTTCTAGTCATACTTTGCCAGAATTTTTTGGAATACTACAGGAACATTAAGCTTCCTCAACTATAATTATACTGGAACGACCTTCCATTTGTACTTTGCATTCCATTTTCCAACAAGTATCATATTAGGAAATTTTTGGAACAGTCGGTAAGTCAAAACAGCTAAGTAAGAATGACATCCCTTGGACAAGTTTGGATTATTTGCATCCTACGCCAAGCTCCAAATGCCTAATTCCAACCATTGATCTTGAAGATTATTCATACCAAAAAAAAAACCTCAATATCCTAGTTCAGTTTGGCCATATTAGTGAGGTAATATCCCACCTCATATCCTCATTTAACCAGTTCCTCCAAACTAGAAATCTGCAATTGTGTTGTTATTTAAAACAACCCAGCAAACAAAAGGGCAACAAGTAAAAAACTCTTGTTGGCTTCAGATGGTTGCAGAGATAGCCTTCATTCTGCATGTTTGGAGTTAGCTACAAAGATTTTCATACCATTAAGCTCTAACTAGAGACTATCATCAGTAAATCAAAGAGGAATATCTCTTTATCACCTCATAGAGTTTCTTTATGTCCTCACTCAACCTCTACTGATGCAACTAACTTTAAAACTTAATCAACGCCTAGTCTGACAGGGATTTGTGTCCGTCATTTTTTGATCATGTGTGTGCTATATTAAAATATCATCCGCCATTTCCTTCTACAGAGATATATCTAATTGTTTAAGAATGAGGAGAATCAAGATATTTCTTATTCTTTATTTGATAATAAATCCATATATACATCTAAACCTTCCCACTCAACAATCTTTACTTTTTGTATATGTTATTTCTTAAAAGCCAACATTCTAATCTCAATCTTAACGTGTTGAAAACAAAGTACTATCTAGATGTCATTGGTTGAACATTCATGCTGTACATTTATAAATGCCGAAAAAAACCATCATATGAAAAACTACCAATCAATCTAAGAGTTCATACAAATCAGGTAAGCAACATATCAGAATTGAGATTCTTATATTACCATACATATAATAATGTAGACAACATCCACAAGCAGAAGAAAAAACATATGAGCAGCTAAACTATAAGTGATAATAAATGTTACGAAATGACCATTCAAGATATTTGAGGCATATCAAATATAAATCAACTCTGTAAATATCATGAAAACAAAGATATTGGATATCGCAATTATTTTAGTGAATAACAGAAGTGTCTTCTTCATCTTCGTATACACAAAGTAATTAGTCAAGTCAGACCAAATATACTCATGAGATTCAGTCTGGGAGATCATCTTACAATTGGGTGGGCTAGTAATTCCCCAAAGTTGTATATGTTGTCACCCAGTAACGCCGAAAGGGAAAGGTCAAAGGCCAAATCCTGAAAACATTAGAATATTAGATAGGTTAAACTCAATTAACAAAAGACCTCAAACATTGATAAGCAAACACCTTCACATATTCATGTCAAAATTCTAACCTCTGATAACCTGAAATATACTAAATACTGACAAAATTGCTTACATACTAAATACTGATAAAAGAGGCAATTTTGTCTCAATGGAGGAAGGTAAATCAAAAGAGTCTCCTGCACTAGTTGATATAAATAAAATTTGCATATGATAAGTTGATAACTAATTTTCCTTTTATCAGTTGAGAGAACTATCATATAGCAGTTAGTAAATTTTGGCTGCCAACTCCAACCATTCAATTTCAAATAGACATGTCCTGCTCATCCCAGTAGTTCAAAATGGTTTAAAAGGATAAATAAAAAATCTCTGTTTAAGAAATGATGTACTAATTAGGAATATAATTAAGTACCAGTTTGAATGATGGCGAAAGAGAATCAACTGAAGTGTAAGCCAAATACAGAAGGGCGCTCTTGTAGAACTCTGCAAATTCTCGTCGTGATTTATGAAACTGAGAAGAAATCCAGTAGTAGCTAGCATGAACAGAAGGATCAACCTCAGTCATGCTGTCCAATGTGCTTGATCCCTCGTCCAGAAGTTTTTTGCATTCCTTTTGACACCCTTTTTCTAGATAAAGTGCAGCTATTTGCATCATAACATATATGATAGGCTCATCAATCCTCAAATCTCCAGTTCCCCGCAATTTTTCTATAATTCCCTCAAGATAACTAATTGCAGCTTCTTTTTCTGAGTACTGTCGTGAGACTACGACGGCAAAGTGAGCCAGCTTTAGGAGGTTGATTTTGGTCTCAAAGTCAGTAATGAAGTTATGATACAGCTGTATAAGAGCATCACCAGCCTACAAAGAAGAAGAGTAAAAAAGTTATGAGCAGCTTCTTTTTCTGAAAGCGCACATTTTCAGCTTATATGACAAAAGTTAAAAAATCATAAATCAAGAAGATGGAGAAGAAATAGAGAATCCAGCATCATTTACAAATAATCCTATATGGGGCTTGCCCACATTTTTTCTAAATCGTGCATTCTTTACCTATAACAATGACTCAAACTAATCAACATAGCTCGTGCTGTCGTGCAATTTCAATCGACATCGACCAATGTCTTAAAATGATATGATTTTGAGCAATTTATCAGCCTTAAATATATAAATGCAGTTATTGGTTTTTACCAATTAAATGTAAATGAAGATGGCTGGCTTTGTCAAATTCTAGTCAATTTAGTAACTACAAGAGAATCAAATAAAAAGGCTGGAGATAAAGAAAAGGTGAAATTAAAATGAAAGGAAGTATAATATTCACATTTCATAATCGAATGAAAATCAAATCTAATGGATCAGAATAGATTCTGAATAATTCCATTGGGGAATCGTGCTATTTAATGGAAAGAAGGGAGAAGGGAGAATAGGTAAAAAAGACTATAGAAGAGAGGAACTGACCAGGATTAAACTTAACCACCCCAACTAATTGGCGAATCCTATGACAGCTTCTGGACTTCCCATTCTTGTTTGAGGATACACCAAAAAATCATAACATTACATGCCACTATCCGCTAACATCTTCCTAATACTACTTTAAAAAGATTAAATTAAAGGATGAGAGAGAGAGAGAGAAACGATAAAATTAGAGAGAGCAGCAACTTTATAAAAATATGAAAGATTGCTATGGAGATGATTATCTAGGGGAAAGATGAATTTTTCATATGAAGTAATCTGGATGTGGCAAGATAGATTACCAGCGTACAATTAAACATGGTCATTTACATTACCATCTGCAAAATGCCTAATAATCTAGATAGATTGTCTCATACCAAACTGCCTCTATAGTGTGATAGACAAGAAATGAAGAAATATACACTGTAAACAATATCTGAATGTCTCATAGTGAATGTTGTTTAAATTTTAAATGGTATCAATCAACTAACCTTTATATCTAGAAAAAATCAAACAAAAAACTCAGAATAAAGAAACCAACCCTTCAAAAATGGAAATTTTACTGAGGAAGATAAACTAGCTAGAGAAACATGCATATACTCAAATGGTGTGTTTGTTTCACGGGATATGACCGGTGGATAGGATTTGTGTTGTCATTTGCTACGAGCTTCGGATATCATTTAAGTTGGATATGACCAGATCCAAATCTGATTCTAATGGGATATAAATATCCTGCTGATGGGGGTTGGGAATTAAAATCCCAAGATTTTTTATTCTCCTGCTATTTAAGTTGGATATTTGTGATAAATCAATTTTAAATCAATTTTTAGGAATATATTTGTCAACTTATTATTATTATTATTATTATTATTATTATTATTATTATTATTATTATTAAGTTAAAATAATTATTTAAATTTAATTTTCATAAATTTAAAATGAAAATTTGATAAAATCATATTTAAATATTAAATTACTAATATCCGACTCCTTTATCCGGAGCCAACACAAACATAGGATTTCAAAATCCTATCTTTTCTAATCTTCTTATCCGAGATTTCAACAAACGTTGGATGAGATATAAGTTTATCCCACGTGATTCTTATCCTAGTTAATTCCAATCGAATTCCCTATCTGTCTAAAATCCTATCCTGACCAAAATAGAACAAAACAAGAGTTCACTCATCACCAGTGAGTTAGATATTAGAAAATGCTCTCAACTATTCATGGGTAAAAAAGAAGGCTTGATCATTTTCATTTGCAATAAATCAATTACACAACACACACATATGTATAGGAATATATACCCATATCCGTGTGTGCAAGCAGACGTGTTCTGGGTAAGATTTTTGCGGGGAAAAAAGCTCACACTCTAGTAGTTAAAAGCCAAGTGGCTAAACTTCTAATTGAACTTGAAGTCGATTAAATAAGATTTGTTGATGTGTTAGTGTGTATGACTTCAGCCAGCCATGTCTTCTGCACTTTTAGCTGCAGATGTAAAATCGGAGAAATATAAAGGTTGATAGTCTTGTTCAGCTACTTACGATTTACCTTTTAAAAAACAGCAACTGCAAAACACCAGATTTTGCTGGACTTTTAAATTCTACAAGTGCAACCAAGTTCAAAAAGAGACATCCACTGTAGCTTTAAGCCTTTAACTGATCTAAGAGAGAACTGTTAGGACAAGCACAAACAACAACGGAGACTAAATCGTAATCCCTAAGAACAAGATTTTTGTCGTCATGGCACCTCAATGCTATTGTTTTACAGAGTTTGTTCAACAACTTTACTTTGCTATCAATAGTTGTCCTGATCAAAAACCTTACTCTAGTAATGAAGGTTCTCCTTCCGTCACAGCAAAGTTGAAAATCCAGCGTATTTAAGCATCAAATTATCAAATCCATTATAGATCCAACCATGCATGTCAAAAGGGGAGTAGAAAACAAACAAAATAGATCAAATTGCAATGAAGAACCAGTAGGCATAATAACCTTAAAAGGAAAAAACGCATCTACACGGAACACTTGGAACCCTGGGAAAAAACAAAGAAAAAACGAAGAGGTGAGCGAGACCTGGACCACAGCCAAGGCAACGAACTGCTCGAGCTTGATGGTGAGCTGGTGCCACAACTTCTGCTGGTACAATTCCGCCAAGGCGCTATACCAATCCGCGAGATCGGGCTGCGCGTTCCGCTGCGATTCTAGGTACTGGAGTGCCCCCGCCATTGGTAGATCGACGAAGCTTCCCGCTCGAGCAGATCAACGCGACTCCGGACGAAATCTCTAAACCCTAATTCCGCCTCTTCGGTTCCTTCGTCCCTTTTCCCCCTTTCCTGGGTTCTACAGTCACCCTCTCGGCTCTGGCCCTCGGCAGGAAGCCGAGCGGAGTTTAAAGCGGTGCCTTTGCCTCACGATTCGGACTCTAGCAGATTAAATGAATCTGAACGCTTCAGTGGGTGGTATCACGGCAGAGACAAAGGTTTCTATTTTCTGCTGCGGGAAGCAGACACCAAACGTCGAGAGCAAGCAATACTAAACAGACACGTGGGTTCAGAATGTAAAATGGGACCCACTGTTATATTTAAACTGCGATCGATAACCGTATTCTTGCGCTGCAAGGCAGCCTTTATTCTCGGTGGAAAGTGGAAAGAATAACAGCGAGTAGAGTTTTTTACTTTAATCAAATGAATCCAAATAATAGCCAAAATAAGTAAAGAATACCTTAGAATACATTTAAAAAATTACTAATTTATTCATCACGTTTACTACGTAGCTTATTTACCCTCTACATTTTTTTTTTACTCAAAATTACCTAAAAATCATTATTATACTGTCATTATTAATTTTTAACAGCATTTCATGTGATTTTTTTTATTCTTCACCTCAAGTAGGAGTGAGTAAGTACTTGAACTCTATCATTTATAAAATTGATTTCTAAATTTTAAATCGGGATGAGTAGATACTTGGACCCTATCCTTTATAAGATCGGTTCCTAGATTTTGAACACGAATTCTATTTTATTGGGATCTTAAGTCGGACTCTACTCGAAACTTGTGATATAGTACAAGTTATGGACATCTTGTTGGAACCTGTTCATTTATAGGAACATATTTCAGGTATCATTTTGGAACATGTTCATTTACATGTTCTGAATATCTTGTTAGAACGTATTCATTTATAGGTTACATGGTACATGTTCTGAGTATCGATTCTAGGTACTCAATGTTTTGAACTTGAAACCAGAATCGATTTTAATCGGTTCCTTAATTTTTGTCTGGGACTCTACTCAAATTTAATTCAGATCCACCCAGAACATATCCTATCAAATATATTCCAATCAGTTTCAAGTCTATTCGGTACTCATGCACACTCTTAACCTCAAGTGTTCTTATTTTGCTGGGTTTGGCCCATCAATTGAGGCCCAATTCAACTTTGAGTTGAAAAGGATAAATTCCACTTTGGCCCTGCAATTTACATCAAATATCTGCTTTGGCTTGAAAGTTTAAAAAGTCTCAATTTGGCTTTCAAATTTTGAAAATCTCACTTCATACCCTTAAATTTATTTTGATTCTCGCTTCAGTTCTTAAATTTTAAGAAAAAACTTAATTTAATCAATTAAATATATATATTTATTTTATCATTTTCCAAAAATTACTAATCGATAGATAGCATCTTCATATTAAATGAAATCCTCATAATAATTATCATACATCGTATATTTAAAAATAATAAATTATTATTTTTATCAATATTATTATCGTTAAATATTATAGTACAAGTTTATAGAGTATATCAATCAATATGGACTAAGGTGAAATTAAAATGGGAGCCAATATAAATTTTATGGGCTAAAGATGAAAACTGAAAAGCCCATAAACTAGTGATTAGCAAGAGAACCAATAAATCATGACATGTTGCGGCACGCCTTAATTATGCGCATACCCTGACGGAAAAAGTTGCGCACGTAGAGCAAATCGGAAGCAAACAAAGGCGATTTAATAACAATAAACGATATATGTTTGTTGCTGCTCATTTAAATGCAATCATCACTTGGAAACTAAGCAGAAGATATCGAGCTCCGGAGTTGGCGTCCCCATAAGATTATTATATGAATATATGTAACTGTTACTGTGGATGAAGCTTCTTCCGTATAAATAATATTGATGGCGAATTGGTAACGTACGTGTGATGCTATGGCAATGCTGATGTTAAAGCTGAGAGTTGCATGTGATGTACGCGCGTACGTATCGCGCATAATATATTAGTACGTACACATGGTTGAAGCATCACGGTGCTGCATGTCGTCAGCACCACACAAGGAGGTGCAATTGTGATTACTGCCAAGTTATATTAATTATAAATTGCATTTATTTATTTTAATAAGCTATGATTAATTTGTCACATGGTAAGATGCTTGCGGTGGAGTACAGAATCCCAGTGCATGCATGAACGTGGGAAATAATATATTAGGGTGGGTGGCTTCTGTACCAGGTGCGAGTTCAGCTGACTTCCATCTCATTTATGTTTTCTCTTTTTTATTTTTACTCTCTTTGTTTAATCCATGAATTATGTGATAGTACAAATAATATATTTGTCCGCGCATTAGTAACTTACATTATGTTTAAATAAAATTGAGCAAGGAATTTGAAAAGTTTTGAAAAAATTGATAGGGAGAAAGGGTTTTAAAAGGGAAAGTATATATTTTGAAATTTCTGAAGAGTTTAAAAAATTCTAGCTGATTATATTTTATAAAGGGTTCGGAAGAGTTTTAAGATTTTTTGTAATTAAAAAATACTAATTAAATTATTTTTATAATTTAAGAGTTTTGGAGGATTTTTTTTTGTAATTTAAAAGTCTAAATATATATTACTAACCCTCTTAAATCTCCAAAATTGATGGGGCGTCTTGAAAATAAATTCTAGGACGATTTGAAATACTTCCAAAACCCTTCAAACTCTTTCTCACTAAAAAAGAATTATCTAAACAAGATGTTTTAAGCATCTTCATAAAACCTCCGCATGCATATATATATATATATATATATATATATATATATATATATATATATATATATATATATATATATATATATATATTCTTAAACCTCCAAAAATTTTAAATCAAACATGGTATTAGTGGTTAGATACACTACTAGAAATTGAGTCTTCAGCAACGGCTATCAGCAACGGTCGCTCAAGCCGTTGCTATTTGCAACGACATTCTTACGGCCGCCCAAGCCGTTGCAGATATGTTATATCTGCAACGGTTTTCTAACGGACATGCGAGTCGTTGCTGATAATTTTAATTATCAGCAACGGTTTGCTAACGGACAAGTGAGCTGTTGCTGATGATAACTTATCAGCAACGACTTTCTAACGGGCGAATGAGTCGTTGCTGATAATTTTATATAGGTCGCAGATCGCGCCCGCCCCTTCTTCCTCCCGCTGCCGCCGCCGCCGCCTCTCACCGCCGCTACCGACGGCGACGCCGCCGAGCTGCCGCTCACTACTAGAAAAATGGGCATCAGCAACGGCTGATGTCATTGTTGAACCGTTGCTGAAGAGCATCAGCAACGGCCGAGCCGTTGCAATGGAGCCGTGGCAGAAAATCATGTTGCTGATAACTTAGCAACGGATCAGCAACGGCCGCTCGGGCCGTTGCTAAAAATATTATCAGCAACGGTTTTGCCACGGACCCGAAGCCGTTGCGGATAACATTAATAGCAACAGCCGCCGAGTCCGTAGCAACGTCGTTAGTAAAATACCGTCGCTAAGCCGTTGCTGTAGGTCATCAGCAACGGCTTTCGATACACTTTTAGCAACGGCTTTCCCATGGACGGACGTGGGAAAGCCGTTGCTGATGATGTGAACCTGATAACGAAAAAATTTCAAATTTCAAATTTCCATTGATACATTGATACATTATCTAATACATAACTCACACACTCATACACTCATACACATTCATTCACACATCAAAAATACACCAAGATATACATCAAAATAATTATATTTATATTGATAATTATCCACAATAGTATAAAAACTATTCAAATGCAAAATTGAAGTATCAATATCCAAACAAAATAAATTAAACAAGTCCAATATCTCAGTAACAAAGTCAATATAAAAAATCTCACGATGACGATGGAGGATGGTCTGGATCATATGGCGGGGTCTGGAGTGCTTGAGTGTACACCGGCGTGGACTGACTCGAGGACGATGGATTAGATGATGCCAAAGAGATGACTGCTTCGGGATGACCTGACATGTTGCGTAGCATAGCTTGTATATCCTCCATCATCTGACTCTGGCGCTCCATTATCTCAGTCTGACGCGCGCCCGTGTCCTCTAGAGTCATTATTCTGCTACTATGATCATAACTGGATCTAGAGGTGGACGGCCGCTCACCAGCGACCGGAGGGGTCGGTGCCCCAAGTGGCCCTAGTACGGCTCGCGCATGACCACTATCTGCGAAGCCATATACGCGGCCATGGTCCCAGCCACCTGCGGTCTCGACCCACGTTGCTGCGTCAAAGTCCTCGGGGGTACCCCCGCGCTGCACCACCGTTTGGCTGTAGGTCTCCTACTCAAGTTTGATTTTTTTTATATTTATCATAAAACTTAAATTATAAATATATAATGAATAGTTTAAACAAATATATAGTTACCATAATGTATGCAGCGCGGTTGTCGATGTACTCCCCCGTCCCATGTGCTCGACGGTGAGTCCGCTCAAACACCGCCATCGAGGAGGGTCGCTGGACAGTCCCGTCATCCGACACCGTCGTCTATATTTACAAAACAAATACATTAATTAGTACTCATAGTAACAAATAAAATATATAGTTAAAAGATATACTTACCATACGGTTCACGTGTACTGCAAATGCAACAGAGCCGCCGGTGTGACGCGCTGCTCCCCCCGACATGCGATTTCTAGCCGCATTCCGAGAAACCTCCTGCCATCGATCCGTTGACCATATTCCCACGAGCTGGTCCCATATATCCGGAGTAATCCAATCGGGGCCGTATCCCAGAGTCTCCGCGATGTTAGTGGTCCCAGCTCGGGCCATCGCCTGCCCCAGCTGCCCGTTGTACCTTGCCCGGGAAATAGCCTCCCAGGCAGCGTAAATGAAGGGCCTTTGGTCCTCGGCCCATGTATAGCGAGCCTGCAAAATAATAATATCAGTACCAATATTAATCATCATGCATGTAAAAAAAATAATAATACGTGCCTCAAACTCACGCCATAACATATCGACATGCTCGCTAGGCACGTGAGGCCACGTAGGCTCGTGCATGTATCATCGAATAGTAGAAGAAATGCTCCTCGACACTTCTTCTTGCTCGAACATGCACAACAAAAATAAATTTTAATATTATATTATGATATAATGAATTTGTAATGATTCATAATTCATGATATATTACCGCTCCCCAATCACGCTAATCAATCTACGTGACTCTGTGGTTGGTGGAGGCTGCCACCTGTTCAGCCCGCGTGGCCGCCTGCGTCTGGATGTACTAGCCTCGGCAGTATCATCAGAATGAGGATCAGCAACAGGAGGATCAGCAGCATGAGTAAGTGTAGGAGTCTCACCGATCGGAGACTCCGAAGCTCTCCTGCGACGATAACCACGACCAGACATATCTGTCGAATAGACATATAATCAAATTATTGTATAAATAGTAGAGATATATTTAATAAAATATATACTTTACAATTATTCCTCATCATCTGAATAATAGTCTTCGAATTCTTCCTCTTCTTCCTCTTCTTCATCTCCAGCTTCCTCAATTTCATGATCGTCATCATCAACATATTCAACTTCTAATTGAATTGACGTTGTGTCTGCATCCTCGAGTATTGGAATAATACGATCTACAGTAGGAGGATCATCTTCTTGATAGAAACCATGTGTCATATCAGGTATCAGCTCATTTTCTCCTACTATCAGATCAATTTTTCCTCTATCTTTTATCTTACAGACTACACGCCAATCTGCTCTATCTTTATTTCGAGCCGAATACTTCGCGTAATATACTTGTTCGGCTTGTGATGCCAATATAAAAGTCTCATTTGCTGCCAATTTACATTTGTAATTAACCCCAACAAGTTTGTATTTTGGATGAACTTTCATGCCCCTTTCTGTTGTATCGAACCAATGGCATCTAAATAGAATAACTGATTTCAAGCCGAAGTAGTGCAACTCTATCACTTCTTCCACCAGTCCATAAAAATCCATATCACATTCAACATAGGTTGTCCCTTTCACACAGACCCCAGCATTCATCGTCTTCTTTGTAAATGAATATTCAACCGTGTGAAATTTATACCCATTAACAAAATATCTGCTATAGCACGACACAAGTCGCGACGGTCCACTAACAAACTCAAATATTCTTTCATCTATTTCAGCTTTGTGATCTTTGCTGTAAGTCTGAATCCAAGTAGGGAAATCACGATTCCGTAATCTCTCCAATTCTTCATCGTTGTGAATAGAGTATTTTTGCACCATCTCAATGTCAAATATTTCAATGAATTGTTCAATTTTTGGACAATTGAGTAATACATACAAGTGTGCCAAATGATACTCTTCCTCGCTTAAGTGTCGAGATTGACGAGAACCAAAAGCACGACCAGAGTGATAAAATATATTTAAACGTCCATCTGAATGTCGAACACCCCCGTTGTCGTTACGTGGAAGACGATCAAATCTTGTCTGTACTGTCGATTCAAAGTAAAATGAGCAGAATGTTGACATTTCTTGGATGATATACGATTCAGAATTTGATCCTTCAACAGCTGCGGTGTTCTTTACTTTTTTCTTCAGACGATTCATGTATCTTTCAAATAAGTACATCCACCGATATTGAACGGGACCACCAACTCGTGCATCGTATGCCAAGTGTATCGGTAGATGCTCAATCGAGTCAAAAAATGCAGGAGGGAAAAACTGCTCCAGCTTGCATATGATTTCAACAATATTATTTTCAAGTGTTGACTATCTTCGACTCGAAGGATATTTGCACAGATGTTTCTAAAAAAACATACTTAATTCAGTCAACGGACCCCAAATATTATCAGGTAGAAGATCTCGAAATGCGATCGAAAGTAATCTCTGCATGAATACATGACAATCATGGCTCTTCATCCCTGATATTTTGCAATCATCGACGTTCACACATCGAGATAAGTTTGAAGCATATCCATCGGGTAATCTGAGTTCTTTTACCCATTGACAAACATCTTTGATCTGTTGTTTATTTAACACATATAGGGCCTTCAGTTTCAGATATCGTCCGTTGACCTCTTGTAACTCCAACTCTGGTCTTTTACAAAGTATTTTCATATCATGTCGGGCTTTGACATTATCTTTAGTTTTTCCGGAAATATCCATCAAAGTGTTGAAAATATTATCAAACACATTTTTTTCAATGTGCATGACATCTAAATTATGTCGAATCAATAATGAACTCCAATAGGGCAATTCCCAAAAGATATTTTTTTTCATCCAGTTATGTGTTTGGCCAAAACCTGACACTCTTTCATTGCAACCAAATACTATATCTGGAAGTGCTGAAACACGTGCTAACATTTGTTCACCAGACAATATCGGTGGTGGCTCATCTCTTTCGACTCTACCCTTAGTAAATTTATTACGATTCCTTCGATACTGATGATTAACCGGTAGGAATCGACGATGACAATCAAAGAATGAGATTTTTCGTCCGTTCTGAAGACTGATTGATTTAGAATATTCCATACAATACAGACAAGAGAGTCGGCCGTGAGTGCTCCAACCAGACAACATGCCGTACGCCGAGAAATCATTGATTGTCCACAAGATCGCGGCCTTCAAATTGAAGTTTTACTTCTGATGGCAATCATAAGTGACAGCTCCCTCAGTCCACAATGTTTTCAATTCATCTATCAAGGGTCTGAAAAATATGTCAATTTCTTTTCGCGAACCCTTAGGACCCGGAATAATCATCGAAAGATAAATAAATTCATCTTTCATACACATTGACGGTGGCAAATTATAAACTGTCAACAACACTGGTCAAACTGAATAAGGAGTTGCAGAATGTCCAAACGAATTAAAACCATCTGTGCACAATCCCAATCTGATATTTCTAGTATCCCTAGCAAATGAAGGATAACATGTATCCAAATATTTCCATGCTTCACTGTCAGATGGATGAGTTATTACTGTTTCATCACGACTTCTTGCATGCCAACTCATGTAGGGAGCTGTCTTTTCTGACATGAATAATCTTTGAAGCCTCGGTGTTAGTGGAAAATACCGAAGCACCTTAAACGTGATATTTTTCTATTAGACCGATTTCTTCTCCTTGTAACGAGGATGTTGACATGAGCATTTATCCAACTGCACATTTTCTTTATAATATAAAATGCAGTTATTTTGGCATGCGTGTATTTTTTCGTACCCAAGCCCCAATTTTCTCATCAGCTTTTTAGTTTTATAAAAAGTAGGCTCAAACTTGTTATCAGTAGGCAGTATTCCATTAATCAATCCTGAAATCCGATCATACGCAACTCCGCTGATATTACAATCGGCCTTGATGTTTATGAGCTGTGTCATTGCTGAAAACCTAGTGTATTTAGGATAATTCTCATACAAAGGTTCATCGGCAGCTTTCAACATCTCGTAAAATTCTGCAGCTTCTTTATTCGGTAATTCAATCTCTACCAAAGTTTGTACTTCTGTGATATCAACCACTGTAGTATATGGTGGGACTGATGTCTGAAGAACTGGCCGATCAATATTATCATTCAGGTGGAATTGACCCCCAAGACTATCAAGTATCATAGTTCTATAGGGATTAAATTGACTGGATGAAGAAGCACCAACAGAGGAAGATTCACCATATGTTTGAACGACAGGATTGCTCGACGTCCTGACTTCGCGTGACTCCCCGTGACAAGTCCATAGAAAATATCTTGGTGCAAATCCTTTGCTATATAGATGCAGAGTGACAGTCTCCCGATCCAAAAATCGTCCATTCGAACAAATGCGGCACATACATCGGATTTGATCACCGATGCTAACGAAATTCCGATTCGAATAGGCGAAATTTAAGAAGTACGTTACGCCTAATCGAAACTCATTCGTTAAAGCTCAACGATCAAGACGTCGGTACATCCAACTTCGATCAGCCGACATGATTCTGTCAATCAATGACAATTTCTTTGGTTAATGTCTTTATGTGAGATTGTCCTATTCCATTCGGGATTTATGTTATTTATATTGCACTAAGTACTTATTTTAACTGCTAACTTCATTCTAAATTTCGGCAGCATCTCCCTATAGTTCTCCGAATACGCATATCATCTAGGCGCGTATCGGAGAACTAGAGAGATGTTGCAGAAATTTAAAATAATTAGTTAACAGTTAAAATAAAAACGTAAGTGTAGTACAAATAACTATATTCCCAAATTGTCCAATCAGGGACAATTCAAGAATTGTACGTCGTATAAAAGATCATCTACTTCTTTTACACGAACATATAATCCCCGAACGGATCTAAGGTTTTGCTAAATCATATCCGACTCGTCGATGCGTACGTGAAATATATCAACTCGTCGGATGGATGATTATTTTCTAAATGTTTCGAGACAGTTCGAGTCCATATTGGACAATTCCGACACGAGTCCAAATTCGACGATTTCGGCAAGAGTCCGAAGTGGACGATTCCGGTGCGCGTCCGAAGTGGACGATTCCGAAATTAATCTAAATCCTAATAATTAATCTAATAAATTAAACAATTAATCTAAATAATTAATTAACATATAAATAAAAAAAATAAAAAAATATAAATATACTCTTTCCGGCGCCGGCGTACAGTGTCCGGACAGTGTGTCCGAACACTGTACAAGCTCCGGCGGCGGCCATCGGCCGACCGCCGCCGGCCGAAACCCTAAAAATAGGGTTTCGGTCAGATTTCCCGTCGGCCGCAACGGGAAGAGACGGCCGGACGGCGATCAATACCTGAAATCGGCGGTCGAGGATGGACGGCAGCGTCGGCAGCGGCAGCTCGGCGTCGTCGGCAGCGGCGGCGAGAGGCGGATGGAGGAGGCGACGACGGCAGCAGCGGGAGGAAGAAGGGTCGGGCGCGATCTGCGACCTATATAAACTTATCAACAACGGCTCACTCGCCCGTTAGAAAGCCGTTGCTAATAAGTTATCATCAGCAACGGCTCACTTGTCCGTTAGAAAGCCGTTGCAGATACAATATATTTGCAACGGCTTGAGCGGCCGTAAGAATGTCGTTGCAAATAGCAACGGCTTGAGCGGCCGTTGCTGATAGCCGTTGCTGAAGACTCAATTTCTAGTAGTGTTTTCTGCCACGGCTCCGTTGCAACGGGTAGGGTCGTTGCAAGCCGTTGCTGATGGTTTTCAGCAATGGCTCTAGTCGTTGCTGATGCCCATTTTTTTAGTAGTGGTATCCGGGCTTGTCGTCAATAGGTTAATGGATTTAGTCCTTAGTTGTAGTGCTTTATGTGTATATTCTTGCGTCTATATATGTCATGCAATGCGTCACGTGTGTATATTTCTGCATTTATATATATTTTGTAATGACTATATTATTTGTGAGGTCCTATTTGATTTCCCGTTAATTAGGATATAAATGAATTGCTTAATTATGTGACAATAATATTTTTATAAAAAAATATTTCTATACGGAAATTATCTGTTTAAGCACTTTGTGACATGTTCAAAACCAAATTATTTATAAATCTACATTATTTTTATATGCTAGCTTTCATTATTACTATTACTACGTGGAAGTATATTTAATGTTGTGTTGGTTTATAAGACTTGATGAATGCGCTACTATCAATTTCAACTTAAGTATTTTAATTAAGCCAATATATAGTTCGGGTCTATGAAATTGATAAATCAATTATCGCATCGAGCGAATCATAACAAATGGTATCATATATAGCGTGCAAAACATAGTCATATGTATGATGAGAGAACTTATGTGAGAAATGACTGGTCGAAGGATGAGATGGAAACACTATTAAACTAGCTAGGTCTCATATGTCATTGACTTAGATATGATTCTAGGTCATGCGTTAAATTTGAATTGGGTCTTAACGATGACATTAAGATATAAACGAGAGAGATTATAATATCTCGGTGTGCTAGTATAAACGTCAACTTAAATATTTTAATTAGGCTAATAGTCCGAGTCTATTTAGTTGATGGATTAATTACGAAAATATTAAGACATAAGTGAGATATTTTATAATATCTTGGTGTGCTAGCAGCTTAAGCATTTTTATTAGGATAATAGTTTATGTTTATGAAATTGATTGACCAAATTATCTCATCGAAACATATAACAATAACAAAAAAAAAATAAGATCTTATAAATTATAATAGTTACTTGAAAACTAAAGTAGATACGATAATTCAAAATTAAAAAGATGAAGTGAAAAATAAAATAAAATTCAAGACCAAAAGGTGAAATATTTTTACCTTTAAAAGTCAAAATAAAAATGAGAGCAAAATAAGCAATAAACTCAAGTTAATTATGGCACTGTATATATTGTTTATCAGAACATGTATGTGGAGAACATCCTTGAATATGATTTAAGTAAAAGACAAGGGGTTTGGGAAGATGTGTGCAGTGGAATTAAGTTAGGGAGGATGAGGTTAGGGTTGGATACAATATAGTAATAAAGTAGTTGGTCCTCATGCACTTCCAAATGTCATAAAGAGAGAAGAAGAAGATTTTTGATTCTGAAAATGTCACATCCATCAAGGAAAGGAAGTTGGTTGCCTCCCTCAAAGCTTGATGACAGTGGATGAGATGACACTTCATGGAGAAATTAGAGAGCATCCATCTATATATTCAACTATAAAATTATTATTAATTTATCCTCACCGTAGTCTACTCAGATTTTAACTTTAATTTATATAATTTATTCAAATTTTAATTCTAATTCTTATAATTTGCTCAAGTTTTAATTTTAATTATCATATTTTTAGTGTATTTTAAATAATCACCACGTCAGCAATCGTTAATCACGTCAATACTGTTTATGTCTCAAATGACGACAAAGATCAAATTATAAACGAAAATATAACGTGAAGACTAAAATTAAAAAAATTTAAATTATGAGGACTAAAATTAAAATAAAAAAAATTATAAGAACAATAATTATAATTTTCCCTAAAATATAAATCTACTGTTGTTAATTTTGATATGCCTTTGTAGTTTTAATCAAGTTGTGGAGAAAAATAAATGAAAAGAAACTACTTATCCTTTTAATCCACCCAATGAATTTTCTTAGATTCTTTTAAAAATAAATTGTGATGTTGTGTTGACAACGCTACTCCATGACAATTTCAAAAATAAATTGTGATCCTTTTAATCAAGTTGTGAAGCCCATTAATGACAATTTAAAACAATTACTTCATATATCATCAATTTGAGATCTCAATGTAATTTAATGAAAAATTAATTTTACTATAAAGAGGCAAATCAAACTGCTCTCAAAACAAGCAAAACTTCGTAAGAATTCACGTGTTCCAACGTCAATTTAACCTCTAAATTGATTTGATTTTAGATCTCAATGGGCACAATGTAACCAAATGAAAGAAGTAGAGTGAATTCAAAATGTTCGAATGACTAACATAGGATATCCCTATCCTTTTCGAAATGATTTGCTATTGATCAAGAGTTAAGTGCACTAATTCTCAAGTAACTATTGAATTTCAACAGTCGCAAAAACTAGGTTGCATAGCTCGGGCGAGGCTCCTGTCGACGATGCATACGTCCAAAGTGCCAATGCAACGCAATCGTGCAAAATGCGCCTAAAGCGCCAATGCGACTTAGCGATGCAATCGCATATATATGCACGTGCTGTGCAATGTCGTGCACCACACTATCATCACCTCTTAGTCTTCTCTTTTGTCTACACAAGTAATAGGACACACTTATGCTTATAAGTTAATATTAAATTAGCACACTTGTTTAAGTCCTAATTTTTCGAACAGCATAAATGCACATCTTTATATACCCCACATTGAGCATTTGAAATTTATTTATATAATTCTTAGTTGAATTATATAATTCTCACGTTTAAACTTTTTACATTGGACTATCTATTATACTTTTTATTTTTTTAAAATCACATCAATAATTAAGTAATTAAATTACTGAAAATTGATGAAAATTAAACCTCAATAAAAAGTGCATTTCAACACCAAATAATTTACGTTTTCATGGTTAAAAAGAATGCTAATAGCTTTTCTCCCAGTTTTGGGAACTTTTGATGCAATTAATACTCCAATCAATGCCAAAATGATCGGTTCGCACCACATTAATTAATTTACAACATATTGCTGTTCATGTCTTTTTTTGTGTATGCATATGCACTCAACCAGCTGCAAACCACATGCTCTTGCAGTAGTAATAAATTACATATATATGCTACAAAAAATAGAAAGATTAATCCCAAAACATTGTAGTATGTACTCCGTAGTATGTATAATTACTGCCAGATGTTAATTAATTTCTACTAGAGTTGTGATATATATGTGCACAGTGATGTAGTACTACAGCCTGCATGCAATTTGCTAATTTCCTGGTGCCAGTATCTGTTTACCATGAAACAGGAGACAGTGAAGATTAGTACAAGGAATTCTTTATATATATACAATTTTTTCATTTCTAATTTTGATATATACACGTCGTCGTCGTCGTCATCATCATTTAAGCAAATAGTTAATAGTAATTAATTGACACCAAATTAAATCTTGACCCACTAAATATTCCTCGCCCCCATATCTTATTATTTGCATTTACTAAAATATTCTATAATGTATGTTTGACTGCATTATTAATTAGAACTTTTTTGTTTCATGTATTTGATAGGTTCTTTTGTAGAAGTTATAATAGTTAGCAAAGTTAATGTGAAATTGATGTAGTTGATATAGTTAGGAGCTAATTCTGTTTTTAGTTACTCATTAGCTGAGTTAGTTATAAAGCAGTATATACATATTTTCAAGATATTTTCTAATAAGAGATTTCAGATACGATTACTTTTCCTCTATCTAGTTTTCTTATCTCTTTAAGTTCTTTCTATATTCTTAATTTATTTATGGTATCAGAGCATTAGAGTTCTCGATTCTCTGATCAATTTTTAACTTTCTTGCTGAGATTTACTTCGGCAATGACAGATCTAACCGATCCTGAAGCTACTAGGACTTGAAAAAATATTGTAGAAGACGATCCATTCTTTCTGCAGTCTTCTGATCATCCAAGCATGGTGTTGGTTACTACAACCCTAACTGGATCCAATTACTTGAGCTGGAGCACAGCCATTAAAACTTCTCTGGAGGCGAAGGACAAGTTTTGCTTCATTGATGGAACCTTGGAGCCACCGACTGATCCTGTCAGATACAGGAAGTGGAAAAAAGTAGACTCTATGATAAAATCATAGATTAAAAACTCTATCTCTAAAGATCTTGGTGACACTTTTATATACTCTGCTAGTGCTAAGAGTTTGTGGGATATTTTAGAAAAAAGATTTGGTGTGAGTAGTACTCCACAAATGTATCAGATCCAGAGGGAGATGAGTTCCATTGAACAAGGAACCAACTCTGTGACTTTGTATTTTAATAAATTGAATAAGTGCTGGGATGAAATGGATAGACTTATGTCATTACCTGCATATAGTTGTCATGATTGTAAATGTTGTAGGACTATAAATGATAAACTGAAGGATAGGGAAGATGTTTTTAAACTCATGCAGTTTCTCATGGGACTTAATCAGTCTTTTGACAATACTAGAAGTCAAATACTTAATCTGGAACCTGCATCAGATATAGATAGGGCATATAATATGGTGTTGAGAGTGAAAAGGCAGAGGGAAGTGAATCTAATCTTTACAAATGAGGGAGTAGACTTTGCACTACTTGCTAGAACTTTTAATTCTAAGGGAGGAGATGATGCTAGATCTGAAAACAAGAAGAAAGATTATGACAAAAAGTCAGACAAGTACTGTGATCACTGCCACAACATAGGCCACACAAAGGACAACTACTTCAAATTGCATGGCTACCCTGAGTGGTATGAAGAATTGAAGAAGAAGAAAGAATCTGAAAGATCAGGATTAGGTCATGGTAGAAGAGCAACTGCAAACATGGCAACTGAAGAAGCTATAGAGACTCCCTTTGATATTAAAGATACCTCTAGCAAAGAGCAGAATAATGGAAACTTGAACAATCTGGTGGCAAAGATGATCCAACAGGAGTTGACAAAAATTGTGAAGGGAAAGATGCCAGCTGCGGGAGGGGAATTTGTGAGCTTTGCTAATACCATGGACTATGCAGGTAATGCTAGCTCTAATTACATAGCATTACATGCTTTAAGTGTTTCTGATGATAGAACATGGATAATAGATACAGGAGCTTCGAATCATATGTGTTTCAATGCAAGTTTAATGAGACATAAAATGAAACTTAATAATGAGGTACCAGTTCACTTACCTGATGCAACTACAAAGATAGTTGAATACATTGGCCAAGTCACCCTAGATCCAAAACTGATCCTTGAAGATGTCCTCTACCTTCCCTCTTTCAAATTCAACTTGTTGTCAGTCAATAAACTTACCAAGAGTGCTGACATTTACTTTACTTTCTTTCCCTCACACTGTCTGATACAAGACCTGAGGAATAGCAGGATCATTGCTGTTGGAGAAGTAGTGGGAACCTTATATGTACTTAACTCCAAGTCTTTTCTTTCCTCTGTAATAAATAGCTATCTGAAAGCTTCTGTGCAAGCCTTGCCTGTAAATAAAGTTGATAGGTATCTTTTTGTTAACCACATACTTTTCAATTCTTGTACCTCGAACAGTATGAATAATAGTTGTAATAAATTTTGGCATTCAAGACTTGGTCATGCTCCTTTGGAAGTATTGAAGTACATTAAGTCCATAAATACAAGTCAACTACATAAACCTTGTGATGTCTGCCACTTAGCAAAGCAACAGAGACTGTCTTTTTCAACTGGTGTGATAAGTTCTCATAATGTTCTAGAGCTGATCCACATTGATCTTTGGGGTCCTTATAAATAAGCAAGTTTGAATTCATGCCATTATATACTAACCATTGTTGATTATTACAGTAGAGCAACTTGGACTTATTTACTGAAGTACAATTCACAAGTTCATGAGTTGCTACAGACATTTCTTACAATGATTGAAAGACAATTTGATGCAAAAGTGAAGAAGATACGATCAGACAATGGGACATAATTTGTGAACCAGATGTGCAACAATTTTTTTTTGCAGAAAGAGACATTCTCCATCAAAGAACTTGTCCCTACACACCCCAACAGAATGGGGTTGTGGAGAGAAAGCACAAGCATTTACTACAGATTGCCAGAGCAATAATGTTTCAAGCAAGAATGCCCAAGAAGTTTTAGGGAGAGGCCATATTAACAGCTGCTCATATCATCAATAGACTGCCAACTATTGTGTTGAACTGGAGATCACCATATGAAGTGCTATATGGAAAGCAGACGGACTATGGAAGGCTAAAGACATTTGGTTGCTTGTGTTATGTCACTAACACAGCTCCGAAAAAGGATAAATTTGGTGCCAGATCATACAAATATGTGTTTATTGGATATTCAACAAGGCAGAAAGCTTACAAGGTGTATGATGTTCATAACCATGTTACTTACAACTCTAGAGATGTAATCTTCTATGAAGACACATTTCCATTTGGTGAGATGCATGAGGCTGAGTCCTCTTCAACTCATATGCCCGTTGTAGCAGATGATGATTTAACTATAGATCTTGAAGAATTGCAGGATGAAAGAGTGAATGATGATGATCTACAGAATTTAAATGATGCAGCTGATGATGCTACAGATGAAGAACCTACAAGAGAGATAAGCAAAGAAAATACAGAAATGCTGAATGGAATTACAAATGATGTCGCTGATGCAACTGAGATAGTTCCTTTGCAGGAAGTGAGAAAGAGTTCAAGAACAAGGAAAGCTCCGGTATGGATGCATGATTATGTCAATTATGTTTCTGACTCTTCTATTTTTGAATTGTCACTAGAATATACAACTTTTATGACTAATATTAGCAAGATACCTGAGCCACAATCATACAAGCAAGCTGTGAAACATAAAGAGTGGGTGGCAGCAATGAATAAAGAGTTAGATGCATTGGAAAAAAACCAGACATGGGAAATTACTACTTTGCCAAAGGGAAAGAAGGCAATTGGATCAAAATAGGTGTTCAAGGTGAAATTTAATCCAGATGGCACAGTAGAGAGGTACAAGGCCAGATTAGTGGCTAAAGGGTACAATCAAACTATTGGGATTGATTTCTTTGATAGCTTCTCACCAGTTGCAAAGCTAGTTACAGTGAGAACCTTTATAGTCTTCACAACTGTGAAAGGTTGGTTTGTTCACCAGTTTGATATAAATAATGTCTTCCTCCATGGATATCTGAAGGAAGAGGTGTATCTTGCTCCACCTGAAGGGTATAACAAAGCAAAGAAGGGAGAGGTATGTAGACTGAAAAAGTCATTATATGGGCTAAAATTGGCTTCAAGGGAGTGGAATTCAGAATTTACAGCTCAGATAATTACTTATGGTTTTTCTCAATCAGCAAATGATCATTGTTTGTTTACTAAAGAGTCTAACAATGGTTTCATGGCTCTTCTAGTTTATGTAGATGATGTACTAATAGGAGGAAACAATGAGGAGAATATACTGGCTGTTAAGAAGTTTCTTCACTCTATATTCATTATAAAAGACCTGGGATATGCAAAATATTTCCTAGGGATAGAGATTACTAGATCACCTGAAGGAACATTCATTTCTCAGAAGAAGTACCTTACAGATATTTTGGCAGATTGTGGACTTGCAGGTTCAGGTACAAATGCAACTCCACTTCCAAAGAATCATAAGTTTCATGAAAACTCTCCTTTACTTGAAGATGCAGATAAGTATAGGAAATTAGTAGGGAGGTTACTTTACCTCAACATGACAAGGCCAGATATAACCTTTAGTGTCCAATAGCTTAGCCAATTTGTCTCAGCTCCATCCGAGGCACACTGGAAAGCAGCAACCCATGTATTGAAGTATCTTAATGGGACAAAGAGTCAAGGATTATTTTACAGCAAGACAAACTCTTTACAGTTAATTGGGTATTGTGGTAGTGATTGGGCATCATGTCCAATCTCAAGGAAGCCAGTGACAGGGTATTGTGTATTCCTTGGAGACTCAATTATTTCATAGAAAAGCAAAAAACAAAGTATTATTTCAAGATCAAGTTGTGAGGCAGAATATAGGAGTATGGGGACAACTGTGTGTGAACTACAATGGCTCTCCTATCTATTAAAAGATTTCAAAGTTCAAGTTCAAACTTCAATCCCTCTCCGGTGTGACAACCAGTCAGCACTGCACATAATAACCAATCCGATCTTCCACGAAAGAACCAAACATTTGGAGATTGACTGTCATATAGTGAGGAACAAATACAAAGAAGATTTTGTAAATCCTCAATATGTGTCTACACACATGTAGCTAGCTGATGTTTTCACAAAATCACTAGTTGTTCCTCAGTTCAAGATCATTACTGTCAAGTTGGGATTGATACAACATCTCCAACTTGAGGAGGGGATGTAGACGTTATAATAGTTAGCAAAGTTAATGTGGAGTTGATGTTGTTGATGTTGTTGATGTAGTTAAGAGCTAATTATGTTTTTAGTTACTCATTAGCTGAGTTAGTTACAAAGCAGTATATATACACATTTTCAAGATCTTTTCTAATAAGAGATTTCAGATACGATTACTTTTCCTCTATCTAGTTTCCTTATCTCTACATTCTTAATCTATTCATCTTTTTTTAAAAAGAAAGAAAGTCAAGATAAATGATCATACTAGAATTTGAATTCTAAACTTCTAAGAAATATATACGATGTTATCATCAACTGTGCTACTCACAGTTGACATATTTGATATGTTTCTTAGTTAAAAGCAAAAAAGGTCAATGACCTGCAAGGGGCTCCTACGAGAAATGAGACGAAGCTAATTCTCTTTTGCTGCCATTTTTACTTTCATGCTTAGGACAATTTATTATTCATTTCATGGCACTCATAATATAAGATATAATAAGATATAAGATAAAATTAATAATGGTCCATTTCCTTAGTCGGATATGATAGAATAATAAATGAAAGAATGAATTGGATATAATTTTTTTATTCTGTGTAAATTAATCAGACGTAGTACCAATTTTATCTAAGGTGCCCCACTCCTGAAATACACACCATCATCAACGGCTAAGGTCATTGCTATATAAGCCGTTGGTGATGGCCTCCACCAACGACAGCTACCATTGCTAAAAGCCGTGGGTAATGCAACCGTAGCTGATACTTAGCAATGGTCGTCGTGGTTGTTGTTGATGGTTTTTCCCATCACCAACAACTAGGGGGTGACAATCCGTGTCGTGTCGTGTTTAAACATGCCGTGTCTAAACGTGTCTCGTGTTGTAAAATGTTAAATTCGAACCCGACTCATTTATTAAACGTGTCTGAATATACAAACCCGAACTCGACCCTTTTATTCCCGAGTTGACATGACACGACACACTTAACACGTTTAAGTAAACGTGTTTAAACGTGTACATGTGTACACCTATACGATACAACACGATAAACACAATTTCAATAGTGAACGAAATGAAAGCTACTAAAATTAAAAATTAAACACAATAGAAAGATTATTAATAACGTACAAGACATACCCAACATTTGAAACTTATTATTATTATTATTATTATTATTATTATTATTATTATTATTATTATTATTATTATAAACGAGTAAATGGATTAAATAGGTTCAGTAACACAATTAAACACGTTTAGTTAAATGAGTTTAATCGTGTTTATATGGGTTACACGGGTTCAACCCGAATTAACACGATTATTTAATCGTGTTAATTCGGGTTGAACCCGTTTAATCAAAACACATATTTAGTCAAATTAGAACTCGCGTAACTCCGTGTCGTGCCGTGTCGGGTTATCGTGTCATGTTAGAAATTGCCAGTCCTACCAACAACCATGACCGTCAGCAATATAAAAAAATAAAGTTCATCTTTATAAATTTAAATAGTAATAAAAATTAAATTAAATTTTAAAAATCATCTTTATAAATTAAATACACGCAGATTGAATCAATTTATATTTAAATTAACCAAAATTAAGTATCAAGATCGTCATTCAAAGTATTTTTAGAAGTATTCAGAACAAGTATTTTTTAAGTCCATCAAATATAATCAAAACAAACATATCATAAATTTGGTGGAGACTCGGGTGAGGAGGGCAGACCGAAGGTAGGAGGTAACTGAACACCGGAGCGAGTCGTAAGCTGCGACAAGAAAGTCAGCATGTTCTATATCGCCTATTTCTACCACTCTATCATCTATCTCTGGTGCTCCATCATCTCCCTATGATGTGCTAACTTCGCCTCCTTGGATGTCATTCGAGACTAATCCTTCGCCACTCACTAGCAATTGGGGAGGTCGGTGCCTCTAGTGGCACCAATACTTGTCGTGCATGACCACTATCTCCAAAATCATACACGCAACCATGGTCCCAACCAATCCACCTATGGCCTCAACCCACGCAGTAGCGTCAAAGTCATCCTGCGTCGACCCTCCGTGTTGGGTGATCATTCTTGTGTACGTCTCCTACGTACAAGAGTTAGTTTAGTATTTCATAAATTTATATAAATTATGAAATAATACATTTAAAAATATAAATTATATGTACCACAAACATAGTGGCCCTCTAGTCGACGTAGTCCTCTGTCTCGTGTTGTCGACGATGTGTGCGGTTGAAGACCTCCATCGGCGAGGGATGGTGGACAATCATGTAATGCTTGATCCGTGTCTACATTTAGAAACCAAATAAGTTAATAATTTATACAAATTCAATATAAATAATTAAATTAATTATACTATAAAGTCACCATGTGACGCTCTTGCACCACAAATGACACACAACCCTCCGATGTGGCGAGCCCTTGAGCCCTCCTCCCCGGACGATATACGATTTCTAGTCGTCGTCTGAGAGACCTTGTGCCAATCCTCTGACGACCAATGATCCACGAGTTGGTCCCACACATATGTTGGGATCCAATCGGGCCCCCGAGTTTGCCCGATGTGGTGGCACCCAACTTTCTCATCATAGTGGACCGGACTTGGTTCATTTACCCATTATAGCGAGCGCAAGAAACTACCTCCCAAGAAAAGAAATCGTAGTGGTCCCAAGGGTGCCTGATCAGGGGCCCACGTGTAGCGTGCGCACACACACACACACAAATATATATATATATATATATATATATATATATATGAATTAAGTTTAATTAGGTCATATGTACCTCGAACTCACGCTATAACAAATCAGCGTGATTATGTGGCACATGAGACCACGTAGGTCATGCACCGTAATAAATCCCAAATCTTATCAGGTAGAAGATCACGAAAATCAGTTAGAAGCAAATTCTACATGAATACATGACAATTATGGCTCTTTATCCCCGAATTTTTGTAATCATCGATGTTCACACATCAAGATAAGTTTAAGGTATATTCATCCAGTAATCTCAGTTCTTTGATCCATTGACATATATCCTTCATGTGTTCTTTATTCAGCACATACGACGATGAATAAATAATAATTAAATTACATTAATCTAAACATGTATGGCATCATGACATCAATAATTAAATTATATTAATCTAAACATGCATGGCATCATGGCATCATATATTAACAATAATTAACAAATTAATTAATCTAAGCATACGTGACATCAATCTAAATATAAAATACTAATTTAATTAATAAAAATAATAATTTAGAGCTTACCTCGAATAGCGACAACACAATAATCAACCAGAAGAAGATAAAGAGAGTGAAAGACTGAGGAAAGGTGAGAGAAGAGAGTGAGGCGAGATAAGAGATGGAGAGCATATGAGAGACCAGGGCCAAATTCGACCTATATATAAGGCATCAGCAACTGCCCAGGCGGTCATTGCTGATATCAGTAATGGCAGTGTCGGCCGTTGCTGGTATTAGCAACAACCATGCAATGTCGTTGAGGGGATGATGGTGTTATATTAGCAATGGCCCTTTGGTCGCCTTGAGTGAGTCGTTGCTGATAGCGATGACGGGTCGACTGTTGCTATTAGACCGTAGTAGTTAGACCAAATTATAGTTGTGCATGCAAAAGACACTCTGACGCTTAAGTTAAAATATGTTCGAGGTGGAGGTAATAGAAACTGGAATCTATGGTACCTGAAGCGTGTCGTGTCTGTATATAATATGGGATGATGGATGATTGGCGATGATGCCTCCCGATAATCTCGTAGGGAGGTTACTCAAAATGGGTTGAGGCTGAGGAGGATGAAGGTAGATGACCCCGCACTATATGGCTACAACAACACCCGTGCATGGCCTGTTGTGCCAATGTCATATACACGACTGTGGTCGAGGCTTGCCACATGCATCCATGCGCCAACACCAAGCTGATGCTGCGTTGGATCATCTCCCCCGCAAGGTCACCAACTCACTATACATGGTCTTTAAAAAAAATTAAGTTGATTAATTAAATTAATTATACATAATATAACCATATAAAATAATTTAAATATTAACTTACTTGTATCGTCTTTGGCCTCCCGCTGATGAACTCACCCTGATGATGACCACGTTGATATATATGTGTCCCCTCGAAGACCCTCAAAGGGTCAGCCGGGATGAGCATCCTCGTGCTCGTATCGCAGGCGGCGATCGCCGCCCCGCCATAATAGGCTGGGGTGGCCTCCCCTAGCAACTTTTTTAAATTTTAATAATTAATATATTTATATATTATAATATATTTCTAATATGATACAATAAAATATAATATAATATAATATAATTAGATTTTCTCCAATTTAATTTTTTTGGTGTGTTCGATCGCTGCCATCGCCCCGTTGCGGCTCCTATGAGTTTGACTCGCTCTAAATTAGCATGACCCTAGGCGCAGTCCTTGACCCTAAATGTGGCCTTCAGCTCCTATAAGTCCAGCTCGCTCTAAATGAGCATGACGCTAGGTGCAGCCCTACCTTATGCTCCCCGCAAGCTTGGCTTGACCCCATGCGCAGTCCTTAGCCCTAAATGTGGCATCTGGCTCTTTTGAGTTTGACTTGCTCTAAATGAGCACAACCTCGAGTGTGGTTCTCGGCCATCAGCGCCACTAAACATGCTCCCACACTCTTGATGACTCGAAGCGCTCCTTATGAGCTCGATTTTCACCTAGTTTGGTCGTTACCATCGGCACCATCGAAGACTTGAGCCTTGCGCCCTCAACGACCTGACCGCGCTCCTCGCGAGCTCTGTGTTTCACTAAGTCTGGTCCTCTGCCTCAACTCCTATTCTCCCACAGTGCAAACCTACTTCACTCCAAGTACAGCACGTACCCGCAAAAGTCCCCCCCCCCCCCCCGCGTATTCTTCTCTTATGCCTAGTGGTTTGAACCCATAACGATATCTGATATACTGACTAACAGGGCCACACCCATCAACCAACGAGTGCCTTGGAAACTGGCAATTGAATCTCTAATCATAATTACTCCCCGCCAGGATTAATGATTGCGCATGCGGCGGTGGGCACACGAAAAGACACCCCTTTTCTCTACGCAATCACTATTTACTATGGAAATCATAAGAGCTGTGAAGCAGCAACATCGATACTCACTGAGGTCTCTTGTTGACTGCACCAGCCGATCGAGGAACCCAATCGATGTTCATCCATCAGGCTAAGGCTGGAAGCTGACACACTATTAGAGCTCGACACGAAGTCCTTGGACTCCGACCAAGCTCGGGGGCTGTGGACTGGACTAGCACTTTGAGCCTAGTCGGATTAGGCCCAAAAGTGCCCACACTCATGAACCAAACTCAAGCCAGACCAAAAACTACTTAGGCCCATTCTCCACCTGGCCATATAAGGACACTTACATCCTCATTAATTACAAGGGATCGATTCATCAATTATGAATCCGACATCTCCGGGATTAGTCTTGATCCATTCTGAACATATCCCCACGAGATTTCGGGAGACATTATCATTAGACTAGGGATGACAATAATATTCATTTAGACGGGTAGCTGAGGGTATTTATCCGTTTATGATGGATATGGGGGCTAGTTTCCTATCCGTGGGGATTTCATGGATAATTTTTCTTATCGATTTATTATATGGGATAGGTACGAGTATTATAGTACTCGTACCAGCGGGCACCCGTTATCCGCGAAAATAAGTAAATTGATCTTATGTTGAAGATTTTATGTTTTAAAATCTTATGTTGATGTTGAGAAATATTTGTAATTTATATTTGAAGACTTTATGTTTTAAAGCCTTATGATGATGTTGAGAAATATTTGTAGTTTATATTTCAAGATCTTGTGTTTATAACATTTTGTAGTGTGTTTTGTATTTGAAGTTGTTACCAAAACATTCTAATTTATATTTTTTTAAAGTGTCATGAGTATCCACCAATATCCGTGGGTATCCTCTCCCCCTCCCGCGGGTATTAAATGAGCATCCATTTTTTATACTCGCGGGGAATTAAGCGGGTAGCGGGTAGCGGGTACCTGTATATTTCGCGGGGCAGGTAGGCACCCCCCATACCATCCCGCCCCGTTGACATCCCTACATCAGACATCCCCATGCATGCCCCCCAAGCCACTCGGGGTAAGCAAGTTCGAGTACCCTATATTGTTTATGATACCCGGATCTTATCCTATTGGAACTTGAAACTGGATCATACCCGGAATCACAGATTTTCAGTTTTAGTTTTGGGTACCCTATTGGAACCTGTTCATTTACAGGGTCTAGGGTATAGGTTCCAGGTGCTTGATGTGTTAGACCCAGAACCAATTTTAACTGATTCCAAATTTTTGTCTGACCCTACCCGAATTTAATTCGGGTCTATTCAGAACGTACCCAATCGTGTTAGTTCCAACCTATTCCGGATCTACTCGGTATCCATGCACACCCCTACAAGCCACCCCAAACCAGAAGAAGCATAGGAGCATATCGCCTCGACTTCAGACAACAACATCAATCATATATGATTTATAATAATAGAATAAAAATATAAATTCTATAGTCAAATTTTTAAAATAAAATATTAATTGAAATATTTTTAATTAATTAAAAATATTTTAATTAATTAAAATAGTTTTAAATTGAATTTTAAAATTAGTGGAAATTATTTACCTATTTTCTCGTTTGTTACAAATAAGACAATGTAATTATAATTAATTACAATAGATAAATTTGAAAAACACAATTCGAAAATAGTTAAGAAATAATTATTTCTCATTCATCGAGGAATAAAAATAACTATCAACATCTACCCCGCGGGAAGATGTCATAGGCACACTGATTCATGTAATTTTTGGGAGCAAATTATTATGAAATTATGCTCCATAAAATTTTTATAGTGTATCAGATATGAGTGAACCTAATATTTTTAAGAATAAACCTAGTATCATTAAGATTAAATTTGGAGTAAAAATACTAGATTCGCTTATTTGTAACACATACTCCTAATTTAAGTTCAATCTGAATTTATATTAGATTCAATATTAATTAATAAGATTAAATTCTCTCCCTTTTTTTTTCTTTTTTCTTTTTTTAAGCGAGAAGCTGCACTCTAATTTTGGTACACGCCACTCGTCCACCACATTGGAGTCGCACCTACGTACGCTCGACTCCAGTACTACCCGCTGAGAGCACGTGCGGACGGAATGCTGTTCAATATGATAAGTCGAATTAATTAGTAACTTTTATACGAATTAATCCACCCTTTGCTTGAGCCGGATGCTTTAAAAAGTCACTATCATGCGTGCAATTTGCGTTTCTTTTATTATTATTATTAATATTAGAGAATTCAAGTTTGCTTGCAAATTTGCAATAACAATTAATTGATGTATACATATTAATTAAATTATAATTAACTGTTCATCTTGTACTATATATGGATAATTATGCAAAGTATGGATTAGTTAATTTTGACCATCACAACCGCACAATGTTAGAGAAAGCAAATTTAATTTGTCCCCCAACTTATTGATTAATCTGTATAATTGACATAATTATGATATACACAAGTCATGACTTCAAGCTAATTAATTAGTTTAAACATCAACCCAATATGATTTAAATTAACTATTTTTATTTTTATAATTTTCAGGAAAACAAAATATTAATAGTATCCGTCTTTTCATTTTCTAAAAATATATTTTCGTTAATGAAATAACGTCGTTTTCATTTTGATGAAAGCAACAATATCTAACGAAAACACGTTACGCAGGTAGACGAAAATGCCTTTTGAGTTGGGAAGAATTGCAAAAACACCATCGTGATTTTATCCGCAAAATCCGATATCACTAGTTTCACAAAGACGAAAATGTATTTTCGTGAAACCATTTCCGAAAAATGATTCGGTTCCTAACAGGGACTACAAACTCAAAAACTCATATAAATATTAAATCAGCAAAAATATATTAATATTATATATGGCAGAGAGTACAATAGAGCTTGGACTTGAAAAGCCGGGAAATGCGGCTACTTGCTACCTCTCCTCTTGCACCCCATTAATTACCACATTAAATATATAAACAGGCTTTGATTAATCTGCTCTCGTCCTTTAACCTTAAATTAACCAACATCATCATCTTCTTTCCTCATGCAGATAACAAAACAAAACCTACAACCTAAACCTATGATTAATTAAACCCCCAGAAAAATCTCAATCCACCAGTTGTGTAGATTTTTGGACCCTCATGTCATCACAAGCTGGGTAGATTAATCCGCCATCCTTCTCCTCCCACTATATTCTCTCTCCCCTCTCTCTTTCTCTCTCTTGTGGCGTATTGAAAAGCCCTCTCATGAAAAAGTCAGCTTCTTCTCCATATATTAATATGTACCCCTCTACAGTCTCCTTAAGAAACTATTCGACCTTTTCTTCGGTTCAAAGAAGAGCTCTCATCACTAGTTCTTCTTCTTCCCTTTCCCCTTGCTAGGCTCATTTCATGCTTGATCTCTCCCCCGTGCTTTGAGAGCAAGAAGAAGAAGAGGTTGAGGTTACTTGATTAGCTAGCACTAGCAGCAAGTGCAACGACATCGAGTACGAATTTCTTCTATCTGATCGATCTTTAGGACATGTGCGACTACTTCTGGCAAAGAATGGAGAGCGGCCGCGGTGACCTTACCGACGTCGTCCGCTCCGGTAGCCGGCGCGCGGCGTCGTCGTCGAGCGCGGCCGAGTTCGATCCGGCGGTGCCCGCCGGGTGGCTGCTTCCGCCTCCGGAGCCGGCGGTCTTCCCGCCAGCGGCGGCAGCAGCAGCAGGTAGCCCTAGCGGCAACCTCGTGGAGTCCTTATCTCGGCGCCTGCGCGATCCTCTAGAGCTGTACGACGCCGGCGCAGAAGGGATGCTGCCACCGGGGGAGGAGATGGTCGTTAAGAGTCCTTGTAATGACTTGTTGAGGGTTCTTCAGATCTCGCCTGGCGGCGGCGGCGGCAAGCTGCAGGCTTTGCCGCTCTCGCCGATGCCGAGAAGGCCGTGCCCGCTAGGTGGGCAGCCGTCGTCGTCGATGACAGCGGCGAGCGGCAGCTCCATGGCCGGCTCGGTGGATCATGGTGGTGGAGTGCAGCAGATCTCCTCCCCTCGAGCCATGGGCATCAAAAGAAGGTTCAATTATTTGTGAATGATCTTACACATCTCCCTACAAATATTTTGACAAGCTTGACTTCAGCTACAATTTAATGATACCTAATTTTTTGTTGAAGTTAGAGCCCTATGAAAGTCGTAAACTAGGCTTTAAATTAAACTCTCTCTCCTTCTCATGTGGTGATTGAACTAAAGAACAATTAACTGATATCATCATATCACAAACACAAACACACATCTGTAGCAAGAATACAAAACTTCTCTTAATTATAAATCCAAGTCTGCAGTTAATCTTGAACTTCTTGTAACTTCATTAATTTACAACACACACACACACACTACACACACACATAAATAAATTTGTTTTCTTGACTCCCAATCTTAGATATGTTCATACACACAATTGAATTATCAGACTAAATTGTAAGTTTGTTTACACAGGAAAAGCCAAGCAAAGAAGGTAGTGTGCATTCCTGCACCCATAGCAGCAAGTAGCAGACCTAGTACTGGTGAAGTTGTTCCATCTGATCTATGGGCTTGGAGGAAGTATGGCCAGAAACCAATAAAGGGTTCTCCTTATCCAAGGTAATTTTAATTTTAATTTGCTTAATTAATTATATATATTAATATATACACACATATATATATGGATAATTATCCAGTTTTAATTTGGCATCTCTTCATCCCTAATTTATTTCTTTTCTCTCTACGTTTTTATTGGTAAAAATCACATCATTTGGTAATTAAATCAAATAATTAGTTAAAAAGAATAATGTATTGTGAAGAACAAGGAAGATTTTGCTTCAGCTGTTTAACTGTTTTTTCTATTCTCTTATTGCCTTGCTTCAACCATGCATCCAGTTTTTACTTTATTTCTCTTTCCTGCCAATACTTATTTTTTCAAAAAGAATATACGCGAATTTCAATGAGGAGAAGCCTAGAAACAATTAATCCAAGAATCAGTTAATTGTTCTTCCTTAGAAGAAAAAAGAGAATTAATTATGATGAACATATATCTTAAACCTAATACAATTCATGAGTATAGTAATAAGTACACATGAATGAACTTAATATCATTAATTTCTTGAAATATGGGAGCTTCAATAATGTAATGATCTAACTACATCCAATACAGTACTTGTCAAAGTCCAGAGGCTGATTTCTGTACATGCAATTGCTTCATTATACTGATTAATCATGAAGAATGATTCAACCATTAAGAGAGCACAGAAGTAATTTCATCTCCAGTTTGTGAATTTTTGTGTCTCTTCCCCTGTTTTCTTATTCTTTTTTTAAAGCTGGAGTTGCATTTTAACTGAATATTTTCAGATTACAGGTTATTACTCAACACACTCAATTAAATGATGTATATCTTCTTTCCTGCATGCTACATATATATGCAATATATAATTCAAATACTGTAATAATCTGTGCCAGTATATACTTGTTAATTTCTCACTTCAACCTTCAATTCTTCCATAAATATATATATTTGTGTTGCAGCGAAATCTGCATAAAATCTGATGAATTATATATATTAGGGGTTATTACAGATGCAGCAGCTCGAAAGGATGCTCGGCGAGGAAGCAAGTGGAGAGAAGCCGAACCGATCCCAACATGTTGGTCATCACTTACACCTCCGAGCACAACCATCCATGGCCGACGCAGCGCAATGCGCTTGCGGGATCCACCCGGTCACACTCATCCAAGAACGCCGCCGCCGCCGCTGCCTTCACCACCGCCTCTCCACTTCCCAAGGAAGAATCAGTTCAAGCAAAGCGTAACCTAGTGAAAGAAGAAGACGACGTCGACGAAGAATTATTAGCAGCCTCCAAGCCGGAGGAGAAGGCAGCCGTCAATCAAAGTACCCCTGCCGCCGAAGACGACGAGCTCGACCGGATTCTCCAATACCAGAGCTATTACAAGCCGATGATCCCCGGCCAGGCCGACGACTTCTTCGCCGGCTTGGCGGAGCTGGAGGCGGACCCGGTGAGCCTCATCTTCTCCAAAAACAAGCCGGGGGGTGAAGAGGAGGAGCAGGAGAAGGCCTTCGTCGACATGTTCGACTGGGGAGGAGGCAACACAAATTGAAGTTATTATTTATTGGAATACGTACGCAATATTAATGGAGACCTCAGTCGAGGAACTGAATTAAATTAAATTAATTAAACTAAACAAAAAGATCATGTTGATGATGTTGATGATGGTGATGATGATAAGAATAACAGTTGGATCGACATGGAGTAGTTGCTTAACAAACAGATGGATGGAGGTGCGATCAGGAGGAGGAAATGAGACTGAGAGTGACCCACGAGTTTGGAATATTGGCGGATGGGACAGAAAGCTGAGGAACAGAAGCTTTGAACAGTGTCGCAAGTACATGCGTTGGATGTGACTAGAAATCAAAAGCCTTCGCAAGGATGTGTGTGAGATAAGGTTTTCTTTTTCCACTGCGCCTGTCTTTTTCCCTTTTTTTTTTTCCCGCCTTCTTTTCATTGGTGGACAAGACTTATTAGGGTTAGTTCATGTCTTCAACTGGTGAACAGCCTCAAAATTTAAGTCATGTCTTCATAAATCAATTAGGGCAATTTACAAAAATATATCTTTCATATTTTCAGATATATATTTTAAATATTTTTTTCCCTCTAGAAGCAGCTCCTTACTAGAGGTGTGCATGAGTACTGTGTAAATTTGGAACCGATTGAAACCTATCTGATTGGGTAGATTTTCGGTAGTCTCGAATTAAATTCGACTAGCTAGGATCCAGAACAAAAAACTAAAGAATCGATTAAAATCGGTTTCGATTCCGGATCCAACACAAGGGATATCCGAAACTTATATCCTTGAACTTGTGAATGAATAAGTTTTAACAAAATACTTGGAACATGTAAATAAACAGATTCTAGCTAACATGACACTCATAATTTGTAGGGTATAATTTTATGTCCCAACAAAGTAGAGTTCAAATTTAAAATCTAGGAATCGATCCTATACATAATAAGATTCAGGCATCACGAAAAATATAAAATATTTGACCCCTTCACCCCAACTCCATGCATATTTATGTTTTTTTATAATTTTTTTACAACGTATGAGGTGCCTTAGATGATGCTAAAAACACGCTATTAAATTGGACAACTCAACTTGTCTCGTGCTTGGTAGACACGTACTAAATGCATCATATATTTATAATTATTTTATATTATTTTTTTCATTATACTGAACATTGAAAAATGTTTTTGGAAATAAAATAATTGTAAGGTAGATTTTTGTATATAGTATATAATATTGCTTATATATATGCAGGTTAAAGGCAAAAGATAAAAAAAGGTAAAGAGGGGAGGAAATAATTAGGGTAGCATGAAATGAAAGTAATGACGGGAGGGTTTTAGCCTTGTGTAGATATACACACACATGCACTCGCTTGACATGGACGAATATATGAGACTTTTGTTTGCTTTAATTTGGGGGAACAAACAAACCCACAAAAGTAAATACGCACACGTGCCAATGATGAGTTTTGGGGCTCAAATTTCGAGCCTGTCTCTCCTTTTAACCCATGGGTAAAAACTCCATTTTGTTCCAAGCATTCAAACTATATAAAGGCTGTAGGGAAATCAAAACTATGAAAAATACCCCTATTTAGGGAAATCAATACTATGTTATATTCCACCTTAAAAATGGTAAAGAGTTTACAAGAATTTTGTTAAAAAATCAGCTAAAATCAGCTTACTAACTCTATCCAAAAGTTATATAGATCGCAATCTTAAATAACGTGCGACTTTAACACCCTCCCCTTTCACGCTCAAAATACACATCTAGAGCGTGAAAAATTAGAAATCGTAGGTCTGACTCTGATATCAGATTAGAAAATCAGTATTGGATCTAACTTTCCTCGAAAATTAGCTCATGGGGGGAGTATTGCTCAATTTATTTAAAAATTATCTAGATCATAACTTTAACTAATGTGAGACTTTAACACACTTCCTCACGCCTTGGATCTAACTTATTTTGGGATTGAATTAGATCCAAGACTAGGGGTGTCCGTTATTCGGTTTACACCGAATCGAACAAAAAAACTGAGCCAAATTTTTTGGTTTGATTCGATTTGGACACTGCTGGGTTCGATTCTTGACCAGAACCGAAAACCGAACTAATTTATATATATATATATATATATATATATATATATATTAATTTTTAACTTAATAGTTAATACACCCGAATCCGATATTTCACTCGGATTCGATTAATTTTTTCATGTATCTTTGTGTAAATGAAATTTTGGTTTTTTCGGGTAGGGAACCGAATTCGGTTCGGTTCGGGCTTATTCGGTTTTTGGGTAATTCGGTTTGGATATTAAAAAAATCGATTTTGAATAATTCGATTCGATTCGATTCGGGTTGAACCGAATGGACAGATCTATCCAAGACTGATTTTCTAACCAGTATTAACAGAATTATGAATACCTCTGTTTAGAGAGTTTACGATAAGAAGATTTTAAACATCTCCCTGGTTTCTTGCAACCTTTTGGACTGAGTTGCTTCATGATCTTCGAGAGCTAGCTGGTTTAACATAATTGAAGAAATTAAAATGTAAATTAATTTGCCACGAATTAAAGATTGATGATTAAGCAGCAGACTCGATCCATGCATGGTGGAAGCGGGGTTCATCATCCATCCTATCATATCACATCATACATGCATGCATATCAATGCATATATGTCTACTTGATTATTGATTCAATGGTTGGTCTTTTGACACTATAACAAATCATTGTTATTTTGATGCGAGAATAAAGACATCAACAACAGTCGAAATGAATATACTGACGCTAGCAAAAATGATAAAAAAATGAGTGGAATATGACGAGAGCCTATATGCTCGTTTCGACGCCTGTGCAGACGTCGAAATGTTAGATATATGGACGCCTGCGTATAAGCGTCAGCAAGCGTCGATATATCGAACATTTCGATATTTGCTCAAGCGTCAAAAGATTTTTTCTAAAAAATATTTTTTTAACATACCAACGCCTGTCAGAGGCGTCGGTATATTTATTTTTTATTTTTTAAAAAAATAATAATCCTTGAATTCCGCTGCATTGCGGTGGAATTCGAGGAGCCGCCGCACGCGGAATTGGAATTTCGCGTGCGGCGGAAATCAAAAGGCGCGAAAAATGAATCCTCACCTTTTGGAATTAATTCCGTCGCGCGCGGAATTCCAATTCCGCATGCGGCGGATTAAGGGCAGGCGCGAATCCATGCCTGCTCGATTTCCACACGTGGCGGACATCGAGCGGCGCGTATCCGCGCATGTTCATATATATATATATATATATATATATTAAAACATTAATAAATTTTGAAAATTTCGATATAAATAAAAGTTTAAAAAAATTACCAACCTTGTACAAAATTTAATATCTTGAATGAATTTGATAACCCGTAAAAAAGAGAAGAAAATATTAGTGAAAAAAATAAGTAAGAATAGAAAAGAAATAAAATGAAAATCTCTACGTTCGGTCATTTGGCTTGAAGAGAGAATAGGAGAAAGAAAGGGATAGAAGAAAGAAGAAAAATGAGAAAGAAGAAGAGGAAGAGAAAAAAAAATGAAGGAAGAAGTATAAATAGAAAAAATATATTAAAAAAAAATAAAAATAAAACCTACGGGTTGGACGTCGAAATATTTCGGTGCCTCTTGACAGCAGGCACCGAATTTTTTCGACGTCTGTTGTCAGAAGTCGATTTTTTTCGACGTCGAAATTTATTGTATTAAATTTTTTAAATAGTTTTACATTTCGACGCTTATAGTAAGTGTCAAAATTTTGGTGTCGATATATAACGATTTTGTTGTAGTGTTATTAGCAATGTATCATGATGATGACTTAATTAATTAATGCTTTCGGTCAACATTTGAACAATTTTGATAGCCTTACTTACTTATATTAATGCTAGCAATGATTTAGTCGCGTATAGCTTAATTTTCAATGGATGTGATCGCGAAAACATTATTTATAAGATTGTGGTTACATTCGTCACAAAACCTTTGGGTCGTTTGTTTCACATATTTTTGAAGTATAACACGAGATAACATTTGTTGTCCAATATTCAATTACGTAAAAATACCATAGAAATGACATAAGTAATGTCCCAATACAATACAGAGTGATCATTTTCATGTTATTCCAATAAGGCCCTGTTACAAGACCAAAACTTACAACAATATCTTTGATTTCTTCAATACCTAATTTTTGTCACCCAATAATAATTCTCCTATTTGTGGCTGTCTAGCGACAAAAATACGACTTTCGCATATTTGATCTCTCCTCGCCTCTCACCATGCATGAAGCCCCAAGGAGGCCCAACGTCATCGCTATAGCCTCCTTGACCATGCGTCCTCAATGCCACGCCTAGGAGATCACGATGTCCTTGTTGCATCTCTTTGAATGTGTGCTACTGATGGTGCAGTCTCATGGTTGTCGACGTCGAGAGTGTGATCTTCTGAAAAATACAATTTAAGATTTATATCATTATTCTAATTTTTGAAAAAGAAAGACAAGTTAATGGAACCAAATTAAATTTTTTATTTGGGATTTTTCAATCGAATTAGAGTTTGGGTACAATATAAGTGATTCAATAATCCAATAATATATTCAATAATAATATATGATTTTGTTTGATATACTTTGTATGATAAAACAAATAATAAATATATAGTACAAAGAATTTTTCTGTCAAATCATCTTGTCTTGTGATGTGACAATGCAAAACAAACGTAGGATAACACTACATTTGATGTAAATTATCGTGCAAGATAAATGATGTATTGTTTCTTGTACTATTATGTATAGCCTTATATTGTACTAGCCAATCTTGTATTGTACTCAAGGTTCGAAATCTCGTACCGTACTTTATGAAATATTTTTTATGATAAAAAGAATATTAGAGTCTAAAAATATATTTTTAAACTCTCTAATACATTAAAGATTTTTGCATAAAGTCTATAAAAAATTTAAATTAGAAATTATAAAATATTTTTTTGGATCATACTACATACCTCTATTGGATCATAAAAAAATTTATTTCATGATTTTTTTTAAGTTATGAAGCTATTATAGGCTTTAGACAAAAGTCTATAATCATTTAGAGACTTTTGCTTATAATAGTTTTATAATTATAAAAAATAAAATTAATTCATAATACACACATATATAAATGATGTGTTAGAATCTATAAAAATATTTTAGACAAAAAATATTTCATTATTTTTAACTTAAAATTAATTTTATATGCTTTTGACAAAAGTCTCTAATCAGTTAAAGAATTTAGTTTATAATAGCTTTATAATTATAAAAAAATAAATTTAATTCATAAAATATATATGATATAAAACATGTGCTAGAGTCTACAAAAATATTTTGAACAAAAAATATTTCATTATTTTTAATTTAAAATTTTTTGTTTGGGATTTTTCAATCGAATTAAAGTTCGAACACAATATATATACGTGATTCAATAATCCAATAATTCAGTAATAATATATGATTTTGTTTGATATACTTTGTACGATGAAACAAATAAGAAATATATAGTACAAAAAAAAATCCGTCAAATCATCTTGTCTTGTGATGTGACAATGCAAAACAGACATAGGATAACACTACATTTGATGTCCATTGTCGTGCAAAATTAACGATGTGTTGTTCCTTGTACTATTATATATAGCCTTATATTGTACAAGCCAATCTTGTATTGTACTCAATGTTCGAAATCTCGTACCGTACTTTATGAAAAAAATTTATGATAAAAAAGAGATCTTAGAGTCTAAGAATATATTTTTAAACTATCTAATGCATTAAAGACTTTTGCATAAATTAAGTCTATAAAATTTTTAAATTAAAAATTATAAAATATTTTGATGTAAAATATTTTTTTTGATCATCCTATGTACATACCTCTATTGTATCATAAAAAATTTATTTCATGAATTAATTTTTTTTTAAAATTATGAAACTATTATAGGCTTTAGACAAAAGTCTATAATCATTTAAAGATTTTTTTTATAATAATTTTCTAATTATAAAAAATAAAATTTAATTCATAATACACTATATATATATATGTATAAGATGGTCATTGTTTTTAACTTAAAATTAATTTGGTAGGCTTTTGACAAAAGTCTCTAATCAGTAGAGAATTTGATTTATAATAGTTGTATAATTATAAAAAATATAAATTTAATTCATAAAATATATATGATATAAAATATGTGCTAGAATCTACAAAAATATTTTGAACAAAAATTATTTTATTATTTTTAATTTAAAATAAATTTTATAGACTTTTGTTTATAATAGTTTTATAATTATAAAAAAATAAAATTTAATTCATAAAAAATATATATGATATAAAAGATGTTCTAGAGTCTATAAAAATATTTCGGATAAAAAAATATTTTTATTATTTTTAATTTAAAATTAATTTTATATGCTCTTGGAAAAAATCTCTAATAAATTAGAGATTTCTGTTTATAAGAAATTTATAATTAAAAAAATAAAAATTTAATTTATAATATATATGATATAAAAGATGTGATAGTATATAAAAAAATATTTTGAATAATTTTTTTTATTTTAAATTTAAATTTAAATTTAAATTTATAGACTTTGAGCAAAAGTCTATAATAAATTAATTAGAGTTTGAAATTTTTTTTTTGAACTCCAATGTCTTTTTTTATCATGATAATATTTCATAAATTAAATTTATTTTTAATTATATATATAATTTTCGGCCGAAGTCCATAACCAAATAGAGATCGACTTTGATTGAGGATAAAATAGGTATTCGAAACTTTACGTTTCAGATCTAAGAATTTTCACACCTAAAATTTAGATACGAGAAGTTCTCTCGTTTAAAATTTAATTTTGGAAAATTATCGAACTATTTTTTGCAATTCCGCTTTTGGTCAATTTGGAACTTATAATTCCCATTCGAGTCCATCACCGGAAAATATTCTTTCTAATATAAATCACAAATGATCACACAATTACTTGCACCCATTTAAATTAAAGGATAAGAAGGCATATATCATGAGACTGGATGATTTTTCCCACACTAAGTCACTTATAGAATCGAATTAAAAAGAACAGATATCCAAATTAATGGTTCTCTTTGATTGATGGGAAGTATGAGAAACAAAATGGATGGAAACAACTGTATAGCCATTATGCACCTGTTGAAGGGTTGAAGAAGCTCATGAACTGTCAGCTTTGCAAAGCCAAAAAGAAAGTGTGATTGCTTTTAATCAATTGTCATTTCATGTTCAAAATTATTCAACCCACTCTTGGCATGCAAGCATGCATGCATGACAACTAATTGTTTCTACACAAAAAAATCAAGAAATATATGAAAAGGAACAAATTATTAAATAATTAAACATGGTCAAGAATATTATTTGGCATTTAAGTAACTAAACATGCTACAAATTAATTAGCATAAAAGAGTACAAGCCATATGCAGTGGGGCCCATGTCCACCATTGGACGAACTGTGGAGGGCTAATATCTAGGGGAAATTAATTAGCATAATTAGCATAAAAGAGTATATATATATACTCAGAACATGGAGCAATATTTAGGGGAAATTATCAGAGTAGTGGAGGGCTAATGGGGTGATCTTAATAAGAGATTAATTATATATATACTTAATTAGGTATGCTCTCATCAATTTTAGCATATGGTGTAGGAATAATGAGACAGTGTGTCAAGTTAGTGATAACCCTATGTTGAGTATCCATCATCTATCTATCTATATATAAAAGGAGAACCATAACAATGGTTTTCAGCCAAATGTCGAAAGGAATTTATCCATGTGGATCCGTTGAAAGGAGAATTTATTCACGTGGATCAGTTGAAGTGTTAAGTTCTGGATTCTATGTGTTTGGGGGAGTACATCGCTTCAGCCATTAATTATTAGACGTGTTACATTTTTCAACGAAGCAAATACCTCAAATCAATATCTTCATCTTTTTTTTTTTTCCAAATCTATAATATTAATTCGGATATTTTCAGATCCATAAATTAAAGCTAATTTTTTTTAATTTTGCCACCGTAAGTAATGGGCGGGTTGATTTGGACGTTGATCGATCGATTCAACAAAGTTTGAACTGATTCAACAGGGTTTAAACAGAATTAATAAAATATATTATCAATTTTATTTTATACCGCCACTGTTCTGCATGTATTTGGTGTTGGAGCTTGGAGCACGTATCTTCTTCTTCATCTTCTATTGATCTTCTTCCCCGGCCGACGTTAGAGCTTCTGGAGACTCGAGGTTTTCTTGGCGCCTTGCTTTGTTGATGTCAAATCGTTTGCTCTTCCTCGTGCTCGATAGTAACTCGACCTTGTTACTATTGACGACTTCCTTTTTTGACGCCGAGGATTTCTTGCTTTGTTGATGCCGAGAATTTTTTGCTTTGTTGACGCCGAGGTTTTTTCTTCATTCCTCCACGACCTCGACTAATACCTTGGCAGTTATATATTTTCGGCAAAGTCTAAAATTAACCATCACAGATTTGAACCTACTGTTTCACTGATTTTTTTGGTTTATTATGTAGACACATTCCATATTAGTGAACAAATCTCCAACGATATACTCTTTTTGATTGATTCAATACTTTTATGAAAGTATCTAATGCCCTAATTTTTGGATACTTAGCGGCATTTCATACCGTTTCATTAGGAAAGTTTCTTCATTATTAGTCACTTTAAACAAGAATGGTTGTTACACTGTATTTAACAAGAACCCTAGTTGTAACTTGGGAGTTGTTTCAAGACTTTCGCAAAAGTCTGTAAGTATATCCGTCCAGGTTTGTATCATCAGTGTCCTTGGTTTTTTGTTTAATTTAGTAGAAATATTTTATATTAGTAATGATAAAAATAATCATATTATCTTTTTTGTTTAATTTCATACTTTTATGAAATTATGAAATTCTATAGTCTATTCCATACTCATTCTGATTTCATTTGGTTATGTGTATGTGTGATTGCTGATGCACATAATTTTGTGATGCAAGATTCTGATGCTCATAATATCCTGTGAGTTATTGAAATATGTGACATTCATCCTCACTTATTGTTAACTACGGATAAACAAATAATGATCAACTTATATCATTGCAGGTCGCAGCATCTTGATGATGATGACTTTGTTGTGCCTGATACATATGCCAATGTACAAACTTCTACACAACAAACGTCAAACCAGGTTGAAACTATAATTGTCACTATCATTGTAGCTCAAGAGGCTCAAGAAAATACAAATAAACCATTTTTAGATTTGAACTTTCCTTTGACATTTGATGATGATGAGTATGACTACATTGAGGAAGAGTTTACTGAGGAGAGGATAAGAGAAGAAGTGGAGGCAATCGAGGATTTCCCAAATTCAATTTTTACTTCTAGTGATGTAATTGGAAGATATTTTCCATTTGAGGAACATATGTACGAGAATAATAGAGCAGATGAGGGTGTGGAGAATATACACACAAGCGATGAAGAGATTGAAACATACACTACAAGAAAAATGAGCATCAGTGACGAATATTTAGAGATGGCTAAAATCCGTCACAAACTGTGACAGATTTGTGACGAATTTGTCATGGCGTGAAATCAACTTTATTTTTTTCAAAACAGTGACAGATTTGTGACGAAAAATCTGACACAAGACGATTCTGTCACAAATCAGTCACAGAATTTTTGATCAATTTGGCATAGAATTTTTAACAAATAGCATCAGTGACAGAATAGTGACGGATTTTATTTTCGTCACTAATTTTTCGACACTAATCCGTCACTAAATTTTTTTCTTCATATCCGTCACAGATTCGTCACTGAGCCACCAAATAACAGTGACAGATCAGTGACGAAAATAAAATTCCGACACAAAATTAAACTAAATATTAGTAAAATAAATTTTATCATGTTTAGTCCCACATGGATTAAAAATGATTCTTTACTTATTCTTAAACTATTATAAATATATTTTTTTAGTCCCATATGGATCAATTTTTTTCTCTCCTAATTTTCTTAAATTTTATAAATTGACACGTCACGAGACCGAAAAGTTTACTATATTGCTATCTTTTATAAATTTATTAAAAATATTATAAAAGTATAAATAATAATATAATATAATATCATGTATATTCTTTTTAATTACTATAAGTTGAATTCTGTATGAGGTAAACTCAAAAGAAGTCATTTCATACTTTCGTGAAAGTATGGAACTAGAATAAATACTAGTTTTTGACTGTCATGCCTATTAGTATATGTGCATATATGATTGTATGGAACTATGAGTATAGTCAATATATCTGTAATGATTAAATTTGAATTTTGTTAATGAGTTGATATCATATTATGCTTTTTCCACACTTTGGTGAAAGTATGGAACTTGTGAAAATACTAGTTTTTGATTTTGTATCACAATTACTATCTGTTAATATATGATTGGATATTCTTTCTAATTACTATAAGTTGAATTCTGTATGAGTTAAACTCAGAAGAAGTCATTCTATACTTTCGTGAAAGTATGAAACCAGAATAAATACTAGTTTTTTACTGTCATGCGCGCCTATTAGTATATGTGCATGTATGATTGTATGGAACTATGAGTATAGTCAATATATCTGTAATGACTAAATTTGAATTTTGTTAATGAGTTGATATCATATTATACTTTTTTCACACTTTGTTGAAAGTATAGAACTGATGAAAATACTAGTTTTTGACTCTGTATCATAATTACTATTTGTTAATATATGATTGGATATTCTTTCTAATTACTATAAGTTGAATTCTGTATGAGTTAAACTCAGAAAAAAGTCATTTCATACTTTCGTGAAAGTATGGAACTAGAATAAATACTGATTTTTTATTGTTAGAATGCCAACTAGTCAAATTAAACAACTCAGAATGTCAATTAGCTAACTAGTTTTTGACATATAACTCAGAAGAAGTTTGTGAAAGTATTGGAATTGGATAAAATACAGACATACAACTAGCCAAATTAAACCCTGTACAATAATATAATTACATTGTGATAATCCTCTATCAAATAGGGGATCATAAATAGTTTGACGTATAATATTTTCAGTATCGTTACTATTTGACATTTGAATATGTGTCATTGAAGAAAGTAATTGCAAGCTCCAGCCGAAACCTTTTCATGTTGTGTTGATTCTATTCCATTGGTTTTGATTCGATCAAATATTCAATGTACTTCATCAAAAAGATACCACATTCAACACTGAAATATTGTTGAGGACATTCATAAATTTTTTTTCTCCAACCTTCCGATTTGATGTGGGTGCTAAGGTTGGGGCATATTGCATCAAGATGCTCATATGACATTGTTTGAAGCATTTAAATCTGCATGTCACATATGTATTGGTTGGAAGCAGTTATCATAAAAGTTTAAAGTTGTACTATAACATGTACAAAACACTCACATTGTCCTCGAAATCTTGCGGCGAGCCATCGTAGGATGACATTGAATTTAGATGTAAGAATAACTTTTGCTCAACGTCCACCACAAGAAGATGCCAATGCCCTTCAGTATTTTTTTTGTTTATTGGAATGGCAGAGATGACTATTATTTAATGGGCATAAAAATATATTTAGGATTACAAGACACGACTGATGATCTTTGAATTCCATTCAATGCGGTCGCTCCATGACTTTTATAATATCTCTGGAAAAAGAAACAACTTTGTTTAGTCTAGAAGTGCAAAATTAATTAATCCATACTTTATCAAAACTCTGAAATTTCATGAAATAAATCATTAACCAAATTCCATACTTTGAGATAACTGTAGAATGCCATAAATACACAAAAGAAGCCAACTTCCATACATTGAAAGTGCAAAAGTAATGATTTCATACTTTGTCAAAACTATGGAATTTCATGAAATAAATCATTAACCAAATTCCATCCTTTGATATAATTATAGAATGTCATAAATACACAAAAGAAGCCAACTTCTATACTCTGGAAGTGTAAAATTAATGAATTCATACTTTATCAAAATAATGAAATTTCATGAAATAGACCATTAACCAAATTTCATACTTTGAGATAACTATAGAATATCATAAATACACAAAAGAAGCCAATTTCCATACTTTGGAAGTGCAAAATTAATGAATCCATACTTTATCAAAACTATGAAATTTCATGAAATAAACTATTAACCAAATTTCATACTTTGAGATAACTATAAAATATCACAAATACACAAAATAAGTCAACTTTCATATTCTGAGAGTGTAAAATTAATGAATCTATACTTTATCAAAACTATGGAATTTCATGAAATAAACCATTAACCAAATTTCATACTTTGAGATAACTATAGAATGTCATAAATACACAAAAGAAGCCAACTTCCATACTCTGAAAATGCAAAATTAATGAATCCATACTTTATCAAAACTATAAAATTTTATGAAATAAATCATTAACCAAATTCCATTCTTTGAGATAACTATAAAATGTCATAAATATACAAAAGAAGTCAACTTCCATACTCTGGAAGTGCAAAAGTAATGATTCAATACTTTATCAAAACTATGGAATTTCATGAAAAAATAACAATATATTACCATAAACCAGTTTATAAAAAATTACCTCGAAAATTATGCCCAAATATATATGATTAGTTGGGCTGTTACGAGCATTCCTTAATAAGATTAAAGCCTAGCTATCAATCGTGTTGTCATCGTTGAGCGTATCAAAGTCTAGTATATTCCATAAACTATCCAAATTTAAATAGTAGTGCCTACATCTCCAAATATATTCATTGCTCAACCTAAATCAAATCATAATTACTAATAAGTATTCAATCTACTACACTATTCCAGCATATTCAATCAACTCACAAATACAATTATTGTCCTGCAATAATAAATTAAATTGTAATAACACTCATTCTAATTTATTCAAAGATAGAAGTAAATTGACAATGTCATCGTCCACATCTTTGAATTCAGTTCTTATCTACACCAAAAATAAGAAAGAGTTATTATCATTATAGTTATTTGGCTGCATCCTTATACACTTATAACTTCGAAGAATTTAATTTTTACCTTTCAAATAATTTTTCCTTTTTTGACTGCATGCTTTTTAATGATAACTTCAGTTTTCTCATCTTTTTTCTCGTGGTCTTCATCATCCAGACTTAAATTCAATAGAAAAATTGTTGTTATATCTTTTTTCTCATGTTTTGACCTCTTATAGTATCTCTTTGTAATAACTTTTTTTTTCTTTTCGTTGGCTTCGGGCTTGCAACAACAGTTATGGTTGGTTCCGAGCTGGGAACAACAAATTCTTCAACCTTCTTCAAATTTTTTTTGGCTTTTTTGCCATCTATCTTCTGCCATAGGGGGTTCCCCTCCTTTCCCTAAGATTATATGTATTCTTTTGAATCGACACCCTCCTAACAATATTCATATAAACAATGTTTGGTGTTAGAGGGCATACATCAGGGGTGGATCTCTTCTTCTGCCTTATTTTTTCCCTCATTTGCCTTCACAAATATATATCTATTGATGTGCTCTTAGCAGTATTCTGCATGTTACAAAATCAATCAAGAGATCTTTCGCCGTTTGAAAAAAATTACATAATTCCATAGTTTGGTGAAAGTATGAAATTAGAGAAAATACTATTTTGGAACTCAATTTATTGGATACAAGTACATGTATCATTTTTTGGATGTCATTTCTAAAGAGTATGCTGAATTCCAAAATAGACAACATAATATCAGAATAAATCATTCCATACTTTGGTGAAAGTATTGAACTAGAATAGATATGTAACTTCAATATGTAACTTCATACCCTAGTGTATGGCCAGAATAGAAGTTGTTCTTCGGGTGAAGTAATAAGATTTTCAACCAATCCATCATGGGTCACAGACTCTCATTTCGAATTGAGGGACCTTGTTTGCCAATTTATAATAACTCATTTCCACAATTCGAGCTTATCTGGTATGGCTCTGGGTACCAAAATGGGAACATGTTCAAAAAACCAACCCTATCAAAAAAAATATAATCCATAAAATAGGTTATTAATAATATAAAACAAAATATTGATATAAAAAATATCATACTAACCAGCAAAAGAATAACACAACCACGCATGTAGGTGGCAGCCAGGGGTGAAACTAGGCCAAACGGCTTGTCAGGAGCCTATGGCCTGGCCTGGCCTGGCCTGTTTTAAAAAAAATCAGACCAAAATTTTGAAATAGGCATATTTTCCTTATCAGGCCAGGCCTAGTCTCAATTTAAAGCTTATTGTGCCTGATAGGCCGACTTGGGCCTATTAAGATGGTGTATATATAAATATATAAAATATAAAATATTATTTTATTACGTATTTACATTAAAATTATTTTAATGTAATAACTAATATTGTTTTAATTTAATAAAACACAGATCACAGGCCACAGGCCAGGTCATGCCAAAATTTTATATTGGAAACAGGCTTCGTTAACAGGCCACAGGCAAGGCTAGGCCAATGAACAGACCAGGATCAGACCAAAATTTAAGCCTATAATAGGCCACAGGCTAGACCCAGGCCAATTTTCTACCATATAGGCCTGGTCTGTTTCCACCCCTAGTGGCACTTGGGTTAGCTTGTTGTTGTTCAACTATTATTCTAATTCTTTTCCCAATGGAGGGGATTTGTCCGGCTACGAATGAATATATAGAATTGGACCAATTATACTTACTAATGTCATTCAGGTTATCCACATAACCCAACAAATAACCCGGTACACGATATCTGGACGTTCAAAATAATATACAAGAATATATATATATAATATACAAATGACAGAAATCCTCAATATCTTTAGGATTGTTAGAACCATGCACTTGAATCATTATGTCTTCAATTTGGGTCTTACTATGTGCTGCTCAATCAGGAAAAAAATATCCTTCATGTAACCCTTGGAAGTGGCTTCACTTGCCTCCTTTGGAGGTCGAATTATTTCTCCTTGATTAGGCAGGCCTAAGAGGAGAGCCATGTCAGATTCAAAAAATCTCACCTCCTTTCCTTTGAAGTTAAAAACTACTTCTTTCACCCACTGCTTCATAATTAATAAAAGCAAATTTCTGGATATTGGGAATTCTCCTATGTCCAGGAATATTCCAAATGGAGTGGTATGTATTAGAGCTTTCTTCTGTGGACTTATGTGAATGCTTTGAAGGTTGCCCCAATTGTGCTCTGAACCTAATCTTAGGAACCTTCTAAATCTATCTACGTATCAAGTCCATTGAAGGACATGTGCATGTACTTTTAGCACTTTTGAGGGTGGTGCATAAGAGGGTTTTGCTACCTGTGTTCCACGACCTTTATCTTGTTCATTCGGAGCTTGCTCACATCTATCATCAATTGGGTCTGCAACATAAATAGTTTGTTGTTTAAAAAAATAGATAAGATCTAATTATTAATAAATAAAGAAAACAAGAGACTCATACCTGCAAACTTAACCTTGCGAGTGCTTTGTCGAGTCCTTATATTCCAAATGTAATTCTAAAAAAACTAAGCACCATATTTCATTAAAAACAAATGAATCATTGGATAAATGACATATAGAAGTCTATATAAGCCTTAATGTTTCAATATTGGATTAATTTATGACTCATATATGACCATGTCATACTTTTGCGAAAGTATGGAAGTGAACTAATTTACAAAAGAATAGTATGAAAATATACAAAAAAGTCTGCATAAAGCTTATGAAATCATGATTGATCCAATTTATGATTATTCCATACTTTTCCAAACGTATGGAAGTGAACTGAATTTATAACATTTCAAAAATATTTCAATAAATTTGCCAAGAAACGATATATACAAGTCAACATTAAGCTAATTAATGCAATATTATCCTAATTTATGACAATTTCATACTTTTGCAAAAGTATGGAATTGCATTGACATTATACTATTTCATAAGTTTATCAATATATATATCTGTAATAAGGTCATAGGATTTTAGCATTTAAATACAGTACTTGGACTCAAATAAAACTAAATAGTACTCAATAAAATAATATTTCATACTTCTTTAAAAGTCTATAACTAAAAAAAAACTAGATTTCATTCAAAATATGAAATCAATATATACGTGCATATATAAGTCTATATAATGCTAATAAATGTAATATTACTCTAATTTTTTACAATTCCATACTTTTGCAAAAGTATGAAATCATATTAAAATGATACTATTTCATAACTTGGATTAATTTGTAGAAATCTTGAAATTTTGAAATTAGGGCACAAGCTCAAAATAAAGGACTCAAATAAAACCAAATAATATTCAATAAAATAATATTTCATACTTTTGCAGAAGTATGGAATTACATTGAAATTATACTTTTGATGAGCTATTCTTAAACAGTAAACAACAAAATGTGTAACAATTCAAGATAATAAGAACTAAGGAAACAATTAATAAAAGTTGGAATTTGTAGCACTTGAATTTGGAAAATTAGGGCACACCATCAAAGTTGCAGTGAGGAGCTTACCTGCAGGGTTAGGAGCTTTAAAGAAACTTTGATTGGACCGGAGAATGAGGCGGTAACACCTGCGGGGTATGAGGCGACGATTAGAGCGATTTGGGAGGTAACACAGGGTATGAGGGGGTGGTTTCCTTCAGGGGCTTTATGCGGGACGCGAGAACACATGGTGACGATTTTATTCCAGGGATTCGGGCAGAGAAGACAATAGAGGATGCCGGTTTCCTTCTGGCGATTCAAGCGATGGCAACGGTGACAAAGGAAGACGAAAGAGCGATCGGTAAAAAGGTAAGGTCGATCGAGCGGTAAAAAGTAGAGATGAGCAGGAAATAAACACGATTTTTTGCTAAAACACTGTTGAACCGGTCCGTTTCTATTGACCCGGCCGACCAACGTCCAAACCAACCCGCTCATTACTTATGAGGACAAAACCGGAAATTTTAGCTTTAACTTATGGATCCGAGAATATCCGATTCAATGTTATGGATTTGGGAAAAAGAGAGGATGAATATATGATTTTGAGTATTTGCTCATAATTTTTTCCATTTATCTGCACCAATTCCAATGAAATTTAAATTATAAATTATAATGAAGCATCACATTACAAATCTATTTAATATATTTAACTACACTTGGTGATGCTTCGTTTAGAGAGATATTAACTTCATTATAATTATCATTATCATTATAATTAAAAAGGTTTGTGGTTATCAGTACTATAAATACAAATTACTTAATATATAATGACACAGTTTGCATTGTTAAGTCTTATTTTTCCGTTGCCAACTGTGAGTAGTACAGTTGATCACAATATATTATATATTATTTAGGGATCTAGGATTTAAACCCAAGTAAAATTACCTATTGTGACTTTCTATCTTTGTTGAAATAACATCTTTTTTTGTTGTTGTATTATTACTAATAAGGGTAATTTTGCCCAAAACATATTTAACGTGCTCCGAAAGTATTGAAAAATGTGCATATTTGCACCTAATGTATCAGAAAAAGTACAAATTTGCTCATTAAATATATTTTGGGCCAAAATTACTCTTGTCAGTATATAATTACCATGTGTCATTTTTCATCGTGACATCTTATGTGGTCGAGCTACACTTGTCACGTGGGATTCCGTTTGCTGATATAGACTTTCATTAAGAAAAAAGGTAAAAATGATTCAATTATGTAAGATCGAGGGTAATTTCGGTCAAAAACATAATTAATGCGCAAATTTGCACATTTTTCAATATTTTTGCGGCAAATTTGACACTTTTCTCTAAAAAATATTTATTACATCTACCAAAACTCAAAGCCAGGCAACCCAGCTCAATCATATGTATTTTTATTCGGGATGTCAACGGGGCAGGTTTGGGGCAGATAGTGCCACACCCGCACTCGTTTACTAAACTCGTCTCTTGTACCCGCACCTGCACCCGCACTCGCGACGGGTATCCGTCACCCGTACCCTCGCAGGTAATTAATACCCGCGGATATCCACGGATACCCATTTAAAATATGATAAGAATTTTTATTTTATTATAATAGTATACCACTAGTGATTCTCGTTTCATCACTATTAATAACTTGATTGAGAAACATTAATCTATAAAATAAATTACGTAATAATTAAATTCTAAATCATAAAATTATCTTAAGAAATAGCAATAACTATTTATGCAACATTAAATTTAAAACTAAAATTAAATTTAAAATCAAAGTACTTTCAACTAAAGTTGGAAATTGATATCCCTAAAAATATATCATATTTAGATTTATTTTTAAACTTTCCATTAGATATCAATATATAAAATTATAAATTTAATTTTTCATATATATTGGTGGGTAACGGGTATCTGCGGGTGTGGATAGTATAGTATCCATACCCGTACTCGTGGGTATAATATGTTTACCATACCCGACCCGTGTCGGGTAAATATCCATGGGTACGAGTAATATTGTCATCCCTAATTTTTATCTCTCTAACCATCTTAGCAAACCATATTATCAAATTACACATAACTAAGACATTATATACTGATTCGAATATAAAATAAATAATATCACACACCAAGATTCGAACATGGGCAGTGGGGAGCATAAAAACTCTTCTTAACCACTTAAGCAAGCAACATTATATAATATAATTGTTATTAAAAAAAAAAAACACACACACACACACATATATATATGGTTAATTCGGTAAATTAATCGAACCGTCGGTTAATTTACCGAACCAAATCGAAAACGAAAATCTTAAGGGTGTGTTTGGTTAGCGAAAACTGTTTTGTGTTTTCATTTTGAAGAAAACAAAAATGGTTTTCTGTTTTGATATTTTCGTTTTGTGAAACACGTTTGGTTAATGAAAATAAAATATGTTTTCGTGAAATTAAAAACTATGAAAACTTATTTGGTTATACAAAATAATGTTGGTTTTCAGGGGTATTTTTCAGTTGAAAACATGAAAACTTATTTGATTTTCAAAAATAACGAGTTTGTTTTGGAATTAAATATGTGTATATAATTTATGATATTATATTTTAAATTTAATTTTAAAATATTTTAAATTAGTTATTTATACATTGTCAATATTATACTATTTAAAAATATTAAATATAATATTCTAAAGTAATTTAAAGTAATATAAATATTTTTAATTAGATATTTATTATATAATTTTTAATATTATTTTTTATTATATATATTTTTTACGATGAATGAATGAGGTGTTTTAAAAAATTCTCAATTTTATTATAATCATTTGAAATGATATTGAAACTAGTATCAAGTATAGCTCAATTTGAAGAATTTAAATGATACTTGATATTTGAAGAATTGGAATGATACTTGTATCAAGTATCAAGTCAGATACATACTTTGATAAGAAAGAATCCATCAAATAAATTTTATTAAAAAAATTGTCATATATAGTTACGAGAAAGATACAAAAATTACACAAAGAAAAAATATTCCATAAGGTACAAAATAAATGATATATGAAACAACAATCTTGACTACCTCTTGCCGCATCTTCACTTTTAGCTGCGAGATCATCTTGTTAGTGAATAAAATATAGGGTTATTTGAATATTGCACATCTCTAATAAAAAATAAAATGACTTCTCCAATTCTAAACCTCATGTATGACTTTGATATATGAAAAAAAATATAACTTGAAATAAAACCAAAAAAGTTTTATCGACAAACTCAAAAATATGTTTTATATATTTTTTAACGGTCTTACATTTATTTCAATTTTATCAAAAATAAATTAAATTGAAAATTAATTATTTAAAAATAAAAGTCATACATTTTATTAACGTATGACTGATTTATTGATGCAAACTATACTTTAAAATCAAAGTAGCAGCTCACTGTAATCTATACTTTAAAATCAAAGTAGTAACTCATTGTAATCTATACTTTTAAAATCAACATATAGCAGTTCACTTTAAAATCAAAGTAGCAACACATTGTAATCTATACTTTTAAAATCAACATATAGCAGTTCACTAAAATTGAAGTGAAATCAATATATAGCCAAAAATAAATTATACTTAAATCATGAAACAAATCGGCCCTGACCATATTGTAAATTATACTTAAATCATGAATCAAATCAGCCCTGATCATACTATAATCAGACATATATACTGTAAAACCAAAAGAGAATAGTAGTTCACTATATATCAATAACAACTCAACCATGAACTCAGTCAACAACAAATCCAACAGTTCACCATATATCAATAACAATAGCTCAGCCATGAACTTAGTGAACAACAAATCCAACAACTGAGAGCTATGAACTAAGTCAACAACAACTCCAACAGTTCATCATATATAACAATATACCAAATTAAATAGCATGAAACCATATCAAGATCCAACAGTTCAGCATACATTGATGATCGCCAGTTCAGCATATATAACAATATAAAAAACCAACATCCAACAGTCCATCTCAAGTTCCATATAAATGTTGGGCGATGAAGGAAATGTGTATCACTATTAATTGATGATCGCATCCAATTCATTGCCCACACAAGAACAAACCTGCCCATAACCGCCTCCAAAGCATACACAACAACCATAAATACAATCATATAAGCATACACAACAACCATAATTACAATCATATAAGCATACACAAAAAATACATAGTATTGGGCAATATTGATCTACGACATTAGGAAGGACAGTGTGCATACTCATTGATTGGGTATCGCCTCCATTTCCTTTCCGATATACCATCAACTAACACATGTGCAAGGAAAGAATCAAATGTCTAAGTCAAACATACATAGTGTTCAAATTCAAGTCAAATATACACACTGTTTAAATCCATAGATCAAAATAAAATGCAACATCCAGATCTATTTATACATAAAAACTAGTATAATGACAACCACTTGCACGATCCCCTTGGTGACCAAACCTTGAAGTTTGACTAACCCCTTGGTGACTAACTCTTGATATTTGTCTAATTTGGCCACCAACATATTTAGGTCTCTTCTTAAATAATCTATATTTCGCTATTACGATTGACCTCTTCTTCTTCTTCATTTATAGGTGTGATGGGTGTAAATCATCGAAAAAACCCACATCTGGGAGTGTTCTGACACACTGCATATAATCGGCCCGGATTATCTTTTGATTCGCTGATCCTTACACCAGCTCGGTTGCCGCATGTACATCTTTTATTGGCATATTTGATATATTTTTCATTAGTAATTTTTGAACTCAAAGCTGCCATTCTAATTTCACAAAGCCAATATTTTGCATTAGAATATACACAAAAACAAGTCAGGTTACACAAACTTAAAAGCAAAGTACAAAACTAATTAAGGTTACTACAAGTTAGTTACATGCCCCATTCTAATTCAATGTATATGTCTATTAGCCCAAAGTTGATCTGCGATATGTTCCCGAATCGCATGCATCACATTTTGAGATGATTCACCGTCATATTATTGTGAAGATGATGAAGAAGGGTTTTGATCTTCATCTAAATTCAATCCAACAGTGCTCCATTCATCTATCAAGGAATCTGAATTCCGATACTTGATGATGAAATTGTGTATGACACAACATGCTATTGCTATATTACTTTGCCTTGGCAGTCCATAATTGAGCATTTGCTTTAAAATAGGAAATTGTGCCTTAAGCAAACCAAAGCATCGTTCAATCATATTTCGAACTGACGAATGCCTTTGGTTAAATAATTCTCTTTTGGTAGATGGCCCTCCCCGACCACGGAAATCCGAACAATGGTATCGTTCACCCCTATAAGGGGCCAAAAACCCCCTTACGTTCGGATATCCTGCATCGACAACGTAAAACTCATCTACATAAATAAGACATGCTATTATTAGTATAAGTTCCTATCCATTGAGCTTGATGTACACTTTATCAACTATGATACCTTCATTTGGCATGGGAAAATCTGAGTCGACTGAGTATATTGTATGAGAAAAGATTCGAGAGTCATTTGTCGTCCCCTCCCAACCGGCCTTAACATGTGTAAATATCATGTTATGTGCACTTGTTGCCATCATATTTTGTGTGGTTGTACCTTTCCGACCATGATATAAAACTTGTTTATCGGCGGGGATACATGCCGAAATATGGGTTCCATCAATAGCACCGATGCAATTCTAAAAAATGGGAAAATTTTATTAGTAAGGAGACCCAAATCAGTTCATACCTTAAAATAAAGAAATCCACTAAGTTCATACCTTAAAATAAGGAAACTCACTAAGTTCATACCTTAAAATAAGGAAACCACCGAGGATTCCTTTGTATCTCAGGTTGGACTTTACGGGATTCTCGTGGCCGTATTAGTTGAGGGGTTAGACTCAAAATCGCACGTAGAACTTTCTTGAACCATTTTTGCACGATTTCAGTTGAGTGTTGGTAGCGTTCTGCCACAATTCGCATATGTTCATTATGGCAAATAGTGAATAAGAACATTGCTACCCCTTCTTCAATTGATACCCTTTGATTTTCCAACCCAACCCTCCTAAGTCGTTGACATAGCCTTCTAAACAAGTCAGGCTCCATCCACAAACTTTCATAGCAACAGATGCGAGAGTTCATCAACTCTTGAGTATATTCCGGACCCGATAATGTAGATGTGCGTATAGGTCTTGGTGGTGATTGAGCGACTTCAAAAAGTTCATCAAGTATAACCGCACCCGCAAGAATTATCCCAGCTCTAATAAGTGCATCTCTCACCTCATCGTTATCATCATTAGAACTCATTCTGAATTTAAAGTAAACTGAAATAGCAAACTAGACAATAGAAACAATCTGAAATAGCAAACTAGACAGTAGAAACAAACTGAAATAACAAAGAAGGAACAGTAGGCAAGGTATGAACAACACTTAATGAAAGCAGTAAAGTTCAAGTTAAAGCAACCTACTCAAGGAAAACTAGATAATAGGAACGAACTAAAATAGCAAACTAGACAGTAGGAATAAACTGAAATAACATAAAAGGAACAGTAGGCAGGGTATGAACAGTAGGCATAGAATGAAATAACAAACATCAAGTTCAACAAGTTCAAGTTCACAAACAACACTTAATGAAAGCAGTAAAGTTCAAGTTAAAACAACTTACTCAAAGCAAACTACAGGCAAGTACAGCCCCAGATTAGGAGCATTTAGTACAACCCCACATTAGGAGCATATAAGTTGAAAATATTTACATAAAATTGGTACTATATATTCCCACACACCACGCTATAGCACCTTCATCGTCCAAAGCTGCAAAGAAACTGCGAGCATCATGATATTAAAAAGTTTATAACATGGTTGTTAACATGAGCATCTAGGCCAAAACTCTGCAGCCTTGAAACACACGATGCGGGTGACTCGAGCACTACTTGAGGAGGACCAGTGACACTTGTTTCCTTAACTGCAATTCCACCCAACTTATCTAGTAGTGCAGTTGCAGCATGCTTGGGTCGAAACTTGAGATGAATTACCTCTTTTCCTCGATCACCCACTACATGACCTCGATGGAATGATAGGAGAGGGCCTATGCAAAAGGGGTTCTGGACCCCCACTTGAATCTGTCCCCTCATTCTCAAGTGCTCTCAATGGTTGTTTCCCTCGACCTATATCTCTAAACTCATTCTCAATCTAACGCTCCTCGTCCGAGTTCAATAGTGCTTGAGAAGAGGAATGAGCTAAGTGGCCCGTTGCTGACTGATTAGCAAATGCTAATTCCATCAGGTCATAAAACTTAGGTGGACCTTTTTTGAACATTTTGAATGAATCTCCAAGAGTCTGCGAACCAACAATTTTTATTTGTATATTGTCGTCATAAGACTCATAACAAGAAAAACTACTAATAAAAAAAGGACATACTGAAGACCGATTCCAAACAATTTCATCAGCTTTAATGATATTTGTGTCAGGATTCCAAGTTACTCCAGTATGGTTAATTAGCTCTTTGAAAGATCGATAAGTTCTATGAAGACGACATTTTTTTATCTACATTTATCAAACCCAAATTTGCCCCCAAACTTTTCCTCCAACTTATTACTAATCTCCTCCCAACTTTTTTTATTATAGTTGGTGGTACCACGTTGCCTTGCGTACTCCGCCAAAATTTTCAAAAATTCTTCAGTGACAGCGTGGGCCCACTCAGCCACATTTTCTCTTGCTTTGCGGTGGCCACCCATGACTATTTCAAATGTCATAGTAAAAAATGATAGTAAAATATCATAACAAGAACTATTTCATAACCAGAACAGAACATGATAAAATATGATAAAATATGATGGCAAAACTGATAACCAGAACAGAACAAAACATAAAAGAATAGAACAAAATATGGTAAAATGTGATAGTAAATATGATGGTAAAACTGATAACCAGAACTATTTCATAACCAGAACAGAACAGAACAGAACAGAACATGGTAAAAAATGATAGTAAATATGGTAAAATATGATGGTAAAATTGATAACCAGAACTATTTCATAACCAGAATAGAACATATTTCTAAAATTGATCTAAACATAAACATAGTATAATATCAGATTTCTAAAAATTGATTTAAACATAGACATTCAAATTGATCTAAAAATATAGTAAATATCATAACAACTGAACTATTTCATAGTAAATATCGTATAAAAAATCAACTAAACTGATCTAAATTAAAAAAATTGTCATATTTCATAACTAAAATAGAATAACATATTATTTCATAACTGTAAATTATATCAACTAAACTGCTCTAAACTATCTGAAATAGTGCTCCTGATGATTATTACCATACTATATCATGATATGCTCAACTATTTCAATCATGCAGGACTGATATATCATGATGATTCAATAAATAATTTTTAGCTTGGTCTTTTCAGTCTTGTATAATTTCTAGATTTAACCTTGCACAACTATTCTAAATTGTACTAAATACTAATAGTAACTATGACACTGCAAAAAATATGAACTAGTCCACATGAATTGAACCTACCAACAACCTTCTTGCATTCTATAGTGCTCCATTGAACAATAAATGGAATCTAAAGCCACCGGAAACATGTGTTACCAGACAATAATAAAATGCTAACTAGACAACTGATCATACCTCAAGCACTATGATGATCAGCCTAATGATATTGGACTGGGAATATTTCTTCTTGATACATGAGCAAGAAGATATGATGTTATGAAGAATTATCATGAGATAGTTTTTTCTATTCCACTGATATGTGAGACCTCTGTATTTATTTCAATCGGCATTATGTACCTCAATAATTCATTTTCTTTTTCACCTCTATAGCATAAAACAGAAAGCTAAATAGTAATTGCTTACCTAGACTGACATTGATATCAATTCATATTCTTTTCCTTTGAAAGTGAATGGACTCTTCTGAAACTAATAAAATACTTCATAAGAAGACATTCGCCCTATGATATCAATATGTGAAAAGGATTCCATAAATATTACATACACACACACACACACTATATTGATTTCATCTTTACAACCCTGTATATATCAAGGAGAAAGAAAAGAAAAGGATTCAAGTTTTATGTAGCTGTATCACCTCATCATGTGTTTCATGGATTATCTTTCCCTTCTTTGGACAAAGGAAGAGAAGAAAAGGGAAAGAGATCCAACTAGGGATATCAACTAAACTGATCTAAATTATCTGAAATAGTGCTCCTGATGATTATTACCATACTATATCATGATGTGCTCAACTATTTCAATCATGCAAAACTGATATATCATGATGATTCAATAAAAAAATATAAGTAAAAAATATATGATATATGAAATTATAAAATACAGATATCATATCAAATTAAGGTGTAAGCATGCAGATATCATATCAAATTTGCAAGAACATGACACACAGATATCATAAAATGAAATTAATCAAACAGAACATGGAGATCTATAAACCTTAGATATGTAAACCCAAGAACAAAAAAAGAACAACACAAGAATAAAAAAAAGGAACAAAATAAATATAGATATGTAAACCCTAGGTCTGTACAGAACAATATCATGCTAACAAAATAAAATTATTTTACAAAATAAATCATAGATCAGACATAACCATAAACCCGATTTATTTACAAAACAATATCATACAAACCCTAGATAAAAAAATAACACAGACAAATAGATCAAACAAAACCATAAACCCTAAACCCTAGATAAAAAACAATAGAACACACGATGAAATCTTGTAAACTGAAGCCCTATATAGATATGTTCACAGATCTATTCCTACAGAGCGAGAAGGGAAGAAGAAAGGCCAGTTTCGATATTACCTGCTCGAATTTTGCCGAAAGAGAAGTAGATCGCAACGAGGAACAAACCCTGAATTCGAAAGAAACCCTCAGATCTACTCATAGACGGCAAAAAGGAAGAAGAAATGTGGGTTTCGAGGTTACCTTGGACGGAGTTTGTCGTCGATCGCGCCAATGGAGATCTCTCGGGAACAGATCTGACCTTTGAGACGATAAAAATCTCACCAGAGGGGGGATGCTAGGGTTGGGCGAAAAGTTGTCACCGCGGAGGGGGTCTGCGCTAGGGTTCGTATTCGCGTGAGAGGTGTGCCGACTCGGGAGGTTAAACACGAGTTTTGTTCGAATACCCGAAAATGGTTTATTTTCGAGATAATCACAAGTTTGTCACTCCGCCCGTTTTCTATTTTTGATGAAAACACAAAAAACACCGAATCAGTATTTTTTAATTCATGTACAAATCGTGTTTTGAAGAAAGCACGTTCTGGCGAAAATAGCTGCCAGTTTTCCGCTGTTTCGCGCAACCAAACGTGTTTTCGGGCGCATTTTCATTTTCAATAGAAAACCAAAACCCAAAACACGCCCGTTTTGGGTAACCAAATAACACGTAAATTTTCTTTAATCAAAAACCGAACCTAAATTAATTCGATAAATTTGGTTCGGTCGATTTCGGTGAATCAAAAAATTCTTCTCACCCCTAGTTGTGGGATGTGTATGCTATGGACAATCCTAATCCTAATGAGATTAATAATGTAGAAATAATATTGCAAGATTCAAAGATTTGGTTTTTATATTTATGTTTTGTTATATATTCTTTTGGAAGCAATATGTTTATTTATTAGTATTTTTTTGTCACAGGGTTCTCGAATTCAGACAACTATAACGAAGTCTTTAATAGTAAATTTTAAACTAATATTGGAAAAGTGAAATATTTATTTTACAGTGATATTTGTTGTTGTTGTTGTTCAAAATGGAAAGTTTAAATATACTAAACATCCTTATCTGTTAAGATTCATGCCTAAGATATATGTGTAGCACATTGTTGATCATGATTTTCCAATGAAGTTATTTTGTTTTCGTCCGTTTAAAGAATTATTGGGTGCTGAGACCATAAATGAAAATGATTTTTTTACTTTTTGGATTTTTTAAAAAAACTTTTTTAGTTTTGCTCATTTGCTTATTTTTAAATTTCTTTTAAACTCATTCAGATGTGATAGGGGAAATAGTTGGTTGTGACATCCCTAAAAAGCATAATATCAATGGAAGATGATCGTCAATTATATATGAATGTGAAATGCAGGACAAGAGGTTATTTTCTATACGATTTTACAAAAAATATATATTTATTTGTGTTGTACATATTATAGTTCCTATGTATTTTGTTTGTGTCCTTAGCTAGCTACAAATATACTGTACTTCGTGGGGCGATTTTATTGATAAAGTTGAGGATTATTTGAAGAAAGATAATAATGATAAAATCATTATTGTTCTTGAAATGGTTAGAAGGAAGATATACAATGATTATGTTTTTGGTACATGAAATTATTTGATTTTGATCATGAAAATTTAATTTTGTTGGTATTCAATTGTGTATATTAGACAATGTGTATGTTCGAAATAACTTTTTTGTGTGTCAAGACTATTTATAAATGTTAAATTTAGTGGAACCGTGGAAGTAAAAGATTTCAAAGAAAAGTGAATTATAATTATGTGCTAATTTGTATTTTACACTATCTATATTTGTAATGTAAATGGTTTGTGATATTTGTGTTTAATATTTATTTTGAATAGACCTGACAATTATCGGCCCGACCCAATAGCCCGGCCTGGCTTGGCCCGATAAAATTGGGTTGGGCCGATTCTTATCGAGTTCAGTCGAATTTCGGGCCGGCCCGATATGGCCCGAACACTTATCGAGCCGGGTCGAGCCTAGTGCTATCGGGCCGTGCCGGCCGGATAGCCCGATAACAAATACGAGTTTTAGCATTTTTTTTACCCGTTAATAATACCCATTAAGTTATCTACTCAAAATTACAATTCTAATAACCCAATTCTAAAATCCTAATCATTTTCGGGGTAACGGGTCGTGCCGGCCCGGCACGCTATTTTTTTGTGTCGG